>JASDDO010000006.1:19617663-22017663 GCA_030015575.1 Agapanthus africanus | reverse complement strand
ACTAACAATCTCCCACTTGCACTAAGGCCATGTACTGGCGTATCGAAGACCTATCATCTCGATCAGCCACTCGAACTGAGTCTGGGACAAGGCCTTGGTGAATGGATCTGCAGTGTTATCTTCTGAAGCAACCCTCCGAACCTCGATCTCCTGGCGATCCACGATCTCCCTGATCAGGTGATACCGCCTCAAGATGTGTCTGGATTTCTGATGGGACCTGGGTTCCTTCGCTAAAGCTATAGCCCCGTTGTTGTCGCAATATAGAGGTATTGGATCAACAATGGACGGAACCACCTGAAGTTCTTTCAAGAACTTCCTCATCCAGACAGCTTCTTTTGCGGCATCAGATGCAGCGATGTATTCCGCTTCCATCGTCGAGTCTGCAACGGTTTCCTGTTTGGAACTCTTCCAACACACCGCCCCTCCATTGAGGGTAAAGACAAAATCCGACATGGACTTGGAATCATCCTTGTCACTCTGGAACCTGGAGTCAGCAAAGGCCTCGATCTGGAGGTCTTTTCCGCCATACACCAAGAACATCTCCTTAGTCCTCCTCAGGTACTTGAGAATGTTCTTTACCGCTATCCAGTGTTTCTCTCCAGGGTTTGACTGATACCGGCTTACTACACTCAGTGCATAAGCTACATCCGGTCTGGTACACAACATCGCATACATTATAGAGCCTACCGCAGAAGCGTAGGGTATAATAGACATGCGATCCCTCTCTAAATCAGTCTTGGGAGACATCTCTTTAGAGAGGGTGATCCCGTGACAAGCCGGTAGGTTACCGCGCTTGGAATCTTCCATACTGAATCTTTTCAGTATGGTGTCGATGTACCTGGACTGTGAAAGTCCTAATATCCTCTTGGATCTATCACGATGGATCCGGATCCCCAGGATGTATGAGGCATCTCCCAGGTCTTTCATGGAGAACCTGTGTGACAAGAACCCCTTGACAGATTGTAGCATAGGAATGTCATTTCCTATTAAGAGAATGCCATCCACGTATAAAACGAGGAATACTACAGTTCTCGCTACAAATCTACTATAGATGCATGGTTCATTTGGATTTTTGATAAAGCCAAATTCCTTGACCGTCTCATCAAAACAGATGTTCCAACTCCGCGATGACTGCTTTAGTCCATAGATGGACTTAAGCAACTTGCACACCTTTTCGCTGCTCCCACTCTGAATGAAACCCTCTGGCTGGTCCATATAGACACACTCCTCTAAATTTCCATTTAGAAAAGCGGTCTTTACGTCTATCTGCCAAATCTCATAATCGTGGAAGGCAGCAATGGCAAGAAAGATCCGAATGGATTTCAGCATAGCTACTGGAGAAAAGGTCTCGTCATAGTCCAAACCAGGTCTTTGACGAAAACCCTTTGCAACCAGTCTAGCTTTATAGGTCTCAACCTGTCCATCTACACCAATCTTCCTTTTGAAGATCCACTTGCATCCTACGAGTTTTACCCCGTCTGGAGCAACGTCCAACGTCCATACTTTGTTGGTGTACATGGACTCCATTTCGGTCCGCATTGCATCCAGCCATTTTATCGAGTCAACGCTCTGAACGGCCTGCTGGAAGCTAGTAGGCTCATCATAATCTATGATGCAATCCTCTCTATCCGCGTCTATGAGAAAACCATAGTATCTCTCGGACGGATGAGACTGCCTACTACTCCTGCGGAGCGGCGTAGGAATGTCCTGTTCTTTTGAACCCTCTGGTTCCACTAAGCTTTCAGTAATAGCTCGTGGTTCTGGAATTTCTTTCAGTTCTACTGTGCTCCCACTTATCTGGGTTTCCAAAAACTCAGTTTCCAAGAAGTAGGCATGACGACAAACAAAAACCTTTTGTTCCTCTTTACAGTAGAAGAAATATCCCTTGGAGTTCTTTGGATATCCCACGAACTTGCACTGTACTGAGCGTGCCTCGAGCTTTTCCGCATGCTGCTTTTTAACAAAAGCTGGATATCCCCATGTCTTAATATGCTTAAGATAGGGTTTCTTCCCACACCACATCTCATATGGTGTGGTAGGCACAGTCTTAGTGGGAACTCGGTTCAAAAGGTATGCAGCTGATTCTAGCGCATACCCCCAGAATGATCGCGGTAACTCAGCGTTACTCTTCATGGACCGTACCATATCCAATAGGGTTCGGTTCCGTCTCTCCGATACACCGTTATGTTGCGGAGTGTATGGAGGAGTAAGCTGAGAGAGAATTCCGTTCTCTTTTAAATAGTCCAGGAACTCGGCACTCAAGTATTCACCACCTCGATCCGATCTTAGAATCTTGATACTTTTGCCGGTTTGTTTTCTACTTCATTCTTATATTCCTGGAATTTTCCAAAGGCTTCGGACTTATGTTTCATTAAGAAGACATAACCGTACCTTGAAAAGTCATCCGTAAAAGTAATGAAGTAAGAATAACCGCTTCGCGCATGTGTAGACATTGGACCGCACACGTCGCTATGTACGAGTCCCAAGAGCTCGCTCGCTCGTACTCCGTGTCCAGTAAACGGAGTCTTTGTCATCTTTCCTTTGAGACAGGATTGACAAGTGGCATACGATTGATATTCGAACGAATCCAAATATCCTTCTGTATGTAACTTCGTCAACCTTCTCTCATTGATGTGACCCAGTCTACAATGCCACAAGAAAGTCCGATTGATTTCTGGAGACCTTCTTTTGTGTGTATTCTGGACATTGAAAATCTGTGGTTGGTTTAATACGTATATACCATTGCTCAATGTACCTGACCCAATCATAACTTGATTAAGGTGAATGTTTACAACATTGCTTACAAACGCAAATTCATAACCTTCTTTAGAAACCAAAGATACAGAAATGATATTACAAGTTGCGTTGGGTACAAAAAAGCAATTACGTAAAACCAAAACATGTCCATCTGACATTCCCAGGTGATAGTCCCCCTAGCATCCATGCTAGCTCCGTTTGCAACTTTGAGGGTCATGTCACCTACCTTCAAAAACCTACGGTTTCTCAACGCCTGTAAAGAATTACAGATATGAGATCCTGATCCGGTATCCAATACCCAGGAAGTAGAGTTTATTGAAAGATGATTATCAATAACATACACACCTGAAGCTGAAGCCGCAACCTACTTCAGTTCCTGTGTTCTGGCTTTCCAAGCCCTGCAATCATTCTTCCAGTGTCCCTTCTTATGACAATAAAAGCATTCCTCTTTATCCACAAGCTTTCCCACTTTCTTTGTTGCTTTTTCCTTTCCCTTCGTATCCACTTTACTAACACCGCCCCTTGGTTTGGCGGGGGCTTTCTTCTTCTTTCCCTTGGCTTTCGCCTTGGACCTAGAAGAGGAAGATCCTCCTACAAACAAAGTGGATGTTTCCCTACCTTTCTGTAGGGTGCCCTCTGCGCTCCTCAGCATGTTGAGCAGTTCTGAAAATTCAACTTCCTTTTCTTGTAAGTTGAAGTTCAGGATAAACTGGGCGTAAGTGGAAGGAAGGGACTGGAGAATCAAGTCCGTATAGAGCTCATTGTCCAACGTGGTCCCAAGGTCCACGAGCTCTTCTATGAAGCCAATCATCTTAAGCACGTGTTCCGCTACCGATGATCCGACGGCCAACCTTGCCGAAAATAACTTCTTCGACACTTCGTATCTTATGATACGAGACTGCTCTCCATACAGTTCTTTTGTATGGAGAAATATGGATTCGAGGTCCATATTCTCGTGCCTCCTCTGATGTTCGTTGTCCATAAAGGCAAGCACGAGGCACTTGGCCTTCGCGCAATCGATTTCCCAGGTCTTACGGATTTCCTTATCCGCGACGCTGGTTTTGGGACCTGGGACAGGGGGAGCTTTGGTGGTAAGAAAATACCCCAGCTTGTCGTAAGTGATTGCCATCTTGACATTCCTGAGCCAATCTTTGTAGTTTGGCCCTGTCATTATGTTTTTATCTAGAAGTAACTTAAGTCCAGTCATGTCGATTGGTCGCTGCAATTAGGAGAGAGAGAAGAAACACTCAGCATGATGCTCTTGCAAGTTTAGAATGGTTTTTAGTTTGTCTAAACAGGATGGCTCCCACAGTTTCTCGAATCCCTCCTCAAACCAAAAAGGAAGAATTAGTCAGGATCAATCTCACCGTACAATTCTTGCTTAACCGTTCAGCCAGGCCAGTGTCGGTACTTCAAGGGAGATTTTCCAACGCTTTCGCGAAGTTCCTTAATTAAATAACCTCTTTTCCCTGTGGGCGTAGCCCTGCTAACACCTTTCTAGACACTTACTTGGTTTATAGCATTGATCGTTAAGTGAGAAATTTCCCGAGGAGTAGCATATACTCACAGTAGGATCGGGATCCAAATATCATCGCGTGACGAAACTGAAGGAATCCTACCAGAATCATCACACTCCAAATGGTATGCAACAATAGCAAGTTTCAGTTCTTTTGAAACTCCCGATGTGGGTTTTTGCCCCATGCTCTTAAGACCTTGACTTTGGCCAACAAATCATAAGTCACATGTCAAGTTCTACCCGTCGTTCTCCAGGTTAATTTGAATCCACCCGCACCTATCTTTGACTTTGGCCGACAAGGCAGTACGACTGTTCCAAACCAATGCATCTATCTATGCTGCACATGAATACCCAATAGCTACCAATCACTATGCCTTTACTTTGGCCAACAAACATAGCTTGAATACTATTGACTATTCATGTGAAACGACGGAGGGCTACGAATGGTTTTGGCGAAACCGTGAACGTAGTGAACTTGATATAATCGATGGAACGAGATAGCTTTTAAAAGGAGTGGCTCAAGCTCCGCATTTAAAAGTTGGTTTTGAAAAGAACCGAGTGGTTTTTCGAAAGTGTTCCAACGACTTTTACTTGGTTTATTTTTCTTGCATTAGTTCTTTTAATGCGTGATATTCTTGCATTAGTTCTTTTAATGCGTCCCATCATTTAATCCTACCATTGCAGAAAACAACCAAAATAAGACGTACGCTTATGCCATTCGCATTCGCCATGGGGCCCCGTCATTACCCGTTAGGTTACTTAACTAACGACAGAGCGGGGGCTGGGCTAGCCCGTCTGTAAAACATAAGCAACGCCTAAATAATATCATATATAGATATATTGCAATGACAGCCATTTCAGATCACAGATGAACACATTGGATATACTAGGAACCCGCAATTCGTACGAGCCTGTAACGAAAAGCAGATTACACGGTCGCGGTGAATAGCCAATACCCCACCCAAGACCCCTACGGGTGCGGCAAACTACCCGCCAAGTACCCGAAGCGAAGCAACCTCCCTCAACTCCGTGAGTAGGCCACTCGGCACTTCGGGATACCCGGTAGTTTGTGCACCCCCTCCATGGGTCTATCCTAGGAGCAAAAACAGTAAAAAAAAATTATACAATGACGGCTACAACCCCGACCCGGTTGTGCGGCCATACAAATAATTATTACACCAGATCAACGGAGAGGCTGAGGTTCGTTGGAAACTATTGAATCCTCCGGTTCTACCAAATCATCAGCTGCAATTTGTATAGCTGGAACTCTTTCCGGTTCTACCTCATGACCATTAATTCCTTCATAAGAAATTCCCTTTTTCTCAAAAAAGGTGGCATGCCAAGAAATAAAACACATTTTGTTTCTCGGTTCGGTAGAAGATATTCCCTTGCGAATGCTTGGGATATCCAACAAACTTCCACGGAACTGAATTTTCCTCGAGCTTGTCCGGATTTTGCGTTTAGACATTGGCCGGACAACCCCAAATCTTAACATCCTTAAGAGATAGGCTCTTCCCATACAATATCACATATGGAGTGGTAGGCACCTGATTTGATTGGAACGCTATTCAATAGGTATGCAGCTTCTCAAGTGCATATCCCCAAAAAGGAAATAGGCAACTCAGTAGTACTAATCATAGAGCACACCATATCACATAGGGTGCGATTGCTCCGCCCCGATATACCAACGTGCTGTGGTGTATACGGAGGAGTAATGCTGAGAAAGAATCTCAATCTCCTTTAGAATAGTCCAGGAATTCTGTGCTCAAGTATTCTCCTTCCTGATCTCATCATAGGACATAATACTTGTACCTATTTTGGTTCTCTACTTCTAACTTATATTCATTGAATTTCTCAAAAGGTTCAAACTTGTGTTTCAACAGGAACATATGTTCGAATCTTGAGAGATAATCAGTGAATGTAATGAAGTATAAAGAACCAGTCCTGGCATGTGTAGACAGGGGACCTTACATATATCATCATGTATCAATCCCAAGAGTTCACTAACTCTTTCTCTGTTTCTAATAAACGGAGCTATGGTCATCTTATCTTTATGACATGACTGGTAAGTTTCACAAGATGTAAATTCAAACTGATTTAAATATGCATCTTTATGTAAGTTCAGCTAGTCGGGTCGCATTGATATGACCTAGTCTATAATGCCTCAAGAAGGATTTGTTCATTTCTGAACTCTTCCTTGTAGGGTTCCTAGGCACTCTAATGGAGTCTCACAAGCCATCAATCATGCCAATTTCAAAAATTCTAGGTGCCGAGAAACCCGACTACGGACCGTTGGCTAGAAATCTAGGCGAAAATATAATCTAGTTAACAACTTAACTACAAAGAAACGGAAATACAACCTTTGTAGATCCGGTGCTCCACTTCCATAGCTCCGCAACGAAGTCCCTTTGCTGTCCAAATGAATTCCCGGGCTCTAGCGTCGGCTTCGTCGGAGAAATAGCGAGCTAGGTCGTCGATGTCCATGCCGAAGATGATCTACGTCGAGGCATCGCTAAATCAAGCTCCACCTTCACCAAGTCATGAAAACTTGTGAAGGAAACACACTCTACTACTTGGCAAGAGGTAGAGGATGAAGAAATAGGAAGTGGGTAGACTTTAGAATTGGATTTCTCACTCATTTCCATCAACCACCATTGATGGAGCTTGCTTTCTTCAAGTGAAGAAAGGAAGAAGAAGAAGAATTATGATATGATTAGTTCATGTTTTTTAAAAAGAAAAGAATAATCAATCCTTATCATAACATGACCATAGTTAAGTGTAGAGAACTAATCATGGTTTAATGCAATGGTTAGGGTTAAGCTAAAAACAAAATGGTCATCAAGTCAAAGCATTCATGAAGCTTCATGAATGAACAAAAGAAATGCCACCATTTTATCATTTCATTTCCTTTTTCCAATAAGAAAAAGATTAATAAATAAATGAATAAAATGAATAAGCAAATAGTAAACCCTAACCATTCCATTAACCAAGGTTTAATTCTATACACTTAATTAAAAAGGCATGTATCATCAAACATGATACAAGCATGTGCACAAAATCATATCGCATATGCAATGCGCACACCTGAGCGAGAAAATCCATTTAAAGTGAACCGATACTAGTTAATGCAAAGTAATATATCAAATATATAATTATGCATTAAATCATTAAATCAACACTTGATTTAACGATCCGGTCATATCGCATATAACCGACTAGTATCATTAGTAACAACTTATCGAATCAACACTTGATCCGATAACCCGGCTATATCGCATATAACCGATCAATGTCACATCACGAGAATCGAATACAGTATCACATACTGGTATTATTCTCGGTCCCGCACATATCTCATATGCACTCCTATTTCGTTTCGCTTGAGCCAGGAAACTTCTGTGTAGGACTCTAAAGACTCGTCAATACGCCGGCAGCAGATGATGATCATATCAAACACCCACAAGCCGCAAGCGGTCTGCTAAACGTAACGGCCATCCGGGTATTGAGCGATCTGAAGATCGACGAGCAAGCCCGCTCACACTCCAGTGAATCCAACCAGTAACACTACCGTACAGTCTGGTCTGATCGTCTGATATGTCGCATATCTCGCCTAGGGGTGGTAAATGTCAGACCCCAATAGCTCGATAAGTCGTGTCGATATGAGGTCTATAACAATTCGAGAAACTACTGGTAACACTTACCAGTAAATCTCACCAACCCTGGCCAGGGATTTCCTGTTATAGCCAATCGAACACAGCGCAACATCAACTCCCTATACCGGGAGAGACGAATCCCCTCCTATCGCTCATTGCCTCCATGTGACTCGGGACTGTACCCAAAAAACCACCGTTTTGCACGCCCTCTTGGACGTGGTAAGATGGAAATCAAAGCACAGTAGGAACCACATAAGACTCTATGACGATCTCGGGTCAACAGACTACTCTGTACCAGTGTCACCAGAGAACTGCCATCTGACGTAAGGTATAATACCATCTGGGAGTTCTCGGCGAGTCCGTCCAGTGTACCCAGTCTCCACTTAGCACCCGTATATCATCTCTGATGTCAAACACCAATGGATATGGGATCATCCATCGCCCATCTATATGGGTCGAGAAGGTATACGCCAGTCTACTTTGGTATATCGATGCCCCGTCTCGATATACCCACGACTAGGGACTTTGAAGGATGTACTTATAGACTATCTGTCCCCACTTGTATGATCTGCATCATAGTCCAGGTAGTCAAGTACACATCCTAAGGGCTTTACCAACATGTAACAGAGAGACAATCAGTGTACACGTTAAGGTAAAGATCAACCAGATAGCATACTATCATGTCGAGCAAGAAAGTCCTCCCTATATATGTCCCAGCATCCACTACAATATACATCCTATGTACAGTAATGGCCTCTAGGGCATACATATAACTAACAATCTCCCACTTGCACTAGGGCCATCTGTAGCAGTGGTTGTAGTATCTCATACTCAACCATCCCATAAAAGTCTCTCTCTGGGAAAAGGCCTTCGTGAGTGGATCCGCCGTGTTGTCCTCTGAGTCTACTCTCCTGTCCTCGATCCCCTGGAGATCAACCATCTCCATGATCAGGTGATACTGCCATAGAATATGTCTGGATCACTGATGGGACCTGCGTTCCTTGGCATGAGCCACAACTCCATTGTCTCACAATGGTGGGAACGTAGTTCATCTCATGAACCAATATACACCCAAACAGCCTCTTTGGTAGCATCTTAAGTAGCGATGTATCCTGCCTTTATCGTCTAGTATGTCACGGTATTTAACTTAGAACTCTTCCAACATACCGTCCCTTTACTTAGGGTAAAGACAATGCCTGTGACTGACATTCAGTCATCTTATCACCCCAGAACCTTTCCAGTGATTCTCCCCAGGATCGATTGATACCATCTCACTACAGCTAGTGAGTTTTCTAACATCCATTTAGATCTATCGCATAGATCCAAAATCCAGGATTTAGGAGGTATCACTTTGATCCTATTATGGAGAATTCTTGTGATAACTGGAGATTGACCTTGCGTAGCATAGGAAACTCCTTCCCTATCAAGAGTATGTCATCCACGTACTCTACGAGGATCGCCACCATACTCCCTACTACCTTTTTGTTTATACAAGGTTCATCTACCATTTTGATGATGTCAAACTCTTTGACTACCACATCAAAACAGATGTTCCAACTCCGCGATGCCTGCTTTATCCTATAAAGCATCTTGTACACGTTTCCGCTGCTCCCACTGTCTACGAAGCACTCTGGCTGTGTACTTACAGACGTTCTCTTCTAAAACATCATTTAGAAAAGGAGTCATGACACCCAACCGCCAGATATCGTAGTCATGGTATGTAGCCGTGGCAAGTAGGATCTGGATGGACTTAAGCATAGCCACTTGAAAAGGTTTCATCATTATCCACGCCTGGTCGATGACGAAAACCTTTACCAAGTCTAGCTTTGAAAGTCTCAACTTTTCCATCTACACCAAGTAATCTTCTCAAGATTTGCTTGCTCCTGATGGGGATTTAACCCTTCAGATATCGCAACTAAAGTCCATACTTTGTTGGTGTATAAAGATTCCATCTCAGATCACTAAGCATCCAGCCATTCTTATAGAGTCTTACTCCTGATGGCCAGCTCGAAACTAGTTGGGTCATCATCTCATGATGCAATCCTCGCTCCCACTGTCATAGAGAAACCAAAATATCTCTCAGGTGGGTGAGAAACCCTACTAGATCGGCGGAGAGGCTAAGGTTCGTTGGTAACTATTGAATCCTTAGGTTCTGTCAAATCATCAGCTGCAGTTTTGTATAGCTGGAACCTTTCCAGTTCTACATAACAGACCTTACCTCGAGCTTGTCCGGATTTTGCTTTTCAGACATAGCCCAGACAACCCCAAATCTTAACTAACTTAAGACATGGGCTCTTCCCTTATCATATCAAATATGAAGTGGTAGGCAACTGATTTGATTTGAACCCTATTCAATAGGTATGAAGTTACTCAAGTGCATAACTCCCAAAAAGGAAAAAGGTAACTCAGTAGTACTCATCATAGAGCACACCATATCATATAGGGTGTGATTGCTCCGCCCCGATATACCATCATGCTATAGTGTATCCGGAGGAGTAATGCCGAGAGAGAATCGCATTCTCCTTTAGAATAGTCCATGAATTCCGTGCTCAAGTATTCTCCTCCTTGATCTCATCAAAGGACATAATACTTATACCCGTATTGGTTCTCTACTTCTAACTTATATTCTGTGAATATCTCAAAAGGTTCGGACTTGTGTTTCAACAGGAACATATGTCTGAATCTTAAGAGATTATCAGAGAATGTAATGAAGTACAAAGAACCGGTCTTGGCATGTGTAGACATGGGACATTACATACATCATCATGTATCAGTCCCAAGAGTTCATTAACTCTTTCTCTGTTTCCAATAAACAGAGCTATGGTCATCTTATCTTTGTGACATGACTGGTAAGTTTTCATAAGATGTAAATTCAAACTCATTTAAATATGCATCTATATGTAACTTCAGCTAGTCGGGTCGCATTGATATGACCCAGTCTACAATACCTCAAGAAGAATTTGTTCATTTCTGAACTCTTCCTGTTGTGTGTGTTCCATATACTAAGAACTGCAGTTTGATTTAGAACATCAATGCTTTTAGATAACGTGCCTGAACCGATCAACTTTTGATATAGGAAATGTTCAAAACATTATCCAACAATACAAAATTTTATCATTTCTTTACTGATAAAGAGACTGATATGATTTTGTATATCAGGTTCGGTATCTAATAGCATTCGTTCAGAATCAATGTATTTGGAATACAGGGTGACAGTGACCAACAGACTTGGCTACAACACTTGCCCCATTTTCTGCCTCATGAAACTTATCACCCGATCTCAGTTTTTCTACCTTTCTGTAGCCCTATGTAACAGGTTACATATCTGGGATCCTGATCTGGTATCACATACCCAGGACGTAGAGGATACAGAGAAACAGTTCTTTGTAACTAACACACCCGAAGATGATGCATCAGCATGCACTCTCTTCGTTTGGGCGACACGGGAAATCTGGTATTCCCCAATTTCCTGCTCTGTCTTATAACAATTACAAGTTGGAGCGGGACCAACGTTCCCTAGCTCAGTATAACAAGCGGGTTCGGTCAATATTCCGTATTATTATCTTGATTAAGGCGTGATATGGTCGCTACCAGGAGAGAGAGAGAAGAAAACACTCAGCGTGCGCTCTTGCAAGAATAGATTGGTTATTAGTTTATCTAATCAGGATGGCTCCCACTGCTTTTTATCAAATCTTCCTTCAAACCCTAAAAGGAAAGACTAGCCGGGATTAATTACACACTACAAGTTCGCCAATCTTTCAGCCAGGCCAGTATCGGTACTTTGAGGGAGGTCCCCCGTGCTTTCGCACGAACCTAATTAATGTAAACCTCGTTTTCCCAGAAGCGTAACCCCATTGACACCTTTCTAGACACCTACTTGATAGGCTAATTGTAATGTATAAAACTCTCCCAGGAGTAACAATTACTCACAGCGGGTATCGGGATCCAACTATCTCATAGAAGGTATGCAATCTCATTGCAAATTTCAACACTTGAAATTCCCGATAATATTTTGCCCCTAGCGTCCTATGACCTTGACGGAGGCCAAACAACCCATAGTCCGCTAGTCAAGTTCAACCCGTCATTTCCTGATTGAATTAAACCCACCCGCACGACCCTTGACGGAGGCCAAACAACGCCGTACGAATGCCCTAATCCAATCGCATCATATGCTAGCAGATAAGCACTAGTTAGCTACCGTACACTACGCCTTGACGGAGGCCAAACAACCGCAGCACGAATACTAACTAGTACGTATTTGAAATGACGGAGGGCTACGACAGGTTTTTCTAAAAACCTATTGCGTAATGAACTTGATATCGTTGTAGAATCAAATAATTTTAAAATGGAGTGCTTTTGAGGCTTTTCTAGTTTTGCTAAAGGAGTCATTCCCGGTGAAGGGATCGTCGGTCCTTTCCTCATCGAATGAGGTGCGGGATATATCATATATATCACTGTGCAAAGCAAAACTCTTAAAAGCAATCAAAAGACAAACCGAGTGTGTAGCATCTGCCAGTTATTGCTAAAGGAGTCACTCCCGGTGAAGAGATCTCGGTCCTTTCCTCATCGAATAAGGTGCAGGATATATCACATATACCGCTGTGCAAAGCAAGAACTGTAGCTACCTGTTTTATTTTGAAATTCAATTCTACAACATCTTAGGTTTCTTTTATTTCATTAATCTCATTAATGAAGTCCCATCATTTAAGTACCTAAACATCACAGATAAATACGACGTACACTTATGCCATCCGCATTCGCCTCGATGTCCCCTCGTGCACCGTTAGGTTAGGTAACTAACGGCAGAGCGGAGCGGGGCAGGGCCAGCGCGGGTGTAAAACATAAGTAACGTCTATATAATATATCATATATACTATATGCAGTATCTATCACAGAACATCACAGATATCGCAGCAGAAGAATCATATGAAATATTGGATATACTAGGACGTCCGTGTTTTCAATACGAGCCAGTATAAAACACTGATTCCACGGTCGCGATGAATAGCCAAACCCACACCCCTAGACCCCTACGAGAGCGGCAAGCAACCCTACCAATTCTAGAGTTAGGAGACCTGGACTCGACTCCTCGAGTTGGTCTCCCACTGGACTCCAGATCCCGGTTACTTGTGCCCTCCTCCTTGGGTCTATCCTAGTGCGGAAAAGTAAATAATATACAAAGGGTGACATCTTCCGCAACCTGGAAGTGCCCCAATAAAAGAATATTACATACAAGTTTTTACATGAATGAAAATGAAAAACACTCATCTCACATAAAAACCCCCGGCTATTCAAACACGACGATCCAATATAACATATCCAGCAACACATAACATCACATGTCATCAACGTAAGTAAATATGCGCATCCCAATTGTCGTTGACATATAGCAACGAAACCGGCGATAACACATATTACACTTACGGTCACAGAAAACAAAGTGTAAAACTACAACAGTTGGAATCCGCAACCTCTTTAGACATCGCATGCCTAAACAAATGAATTCCTTAGACATCGCATGCCTAACAGTTATAAACCCCGAATTTTAGTCTCATTATCGAAAACACTTTTCAATATCAAGTTGGGCAATTCAACAAGATTCCTGACATCCTGATCGAATGCTCGTCGCAAACTTCAGTAGACGGATGCACCCCTGATACTGTCGACGAAGTGCACCAAGGCGGAACACCGCTACCGCGAGCACCCGAACGGATGCTTTCGGCGACGGGGTTCTCCTACAGTCACTTGGTCGGGGCTATGGAGTGAGGCTGTCTATTAAGTTTACCCGGCGAGTATCCGCGTACGCTACGTGACTGCGACGAACTTTTGATCACATCAAAATTCCGTGGCAACCGATCAAGTGAGACCAAACTGCTATGTTTATAACATTCATTCAGTTATCTCATAACTCTTTGTGAATTCCAATTATTGTATCACATTCCAGATGATTAGAAAATGTTAAACTTTCCGATCGAACAATCGAACACCCAAGTTTTCCCCATATAGATCAACACATGAAATAAGTCTAACAACATTCAGTTCGTGCCTCAGTACCAACGGTCCAGCCGTAGAAGGGTCAAGCCAACGCCTCACATATGGCACGCCGTACTGCCCCAAACTCGAAGGTTCAAAGGGCAGTTCAAGACGGTCACATAATCGAGTTAAGGTTTGTTGTCTTCTAGAGGGACCATCGCGTTACTTGCACTACTTAGAACGTCGTTAAATTACGGAAAAATCCAACACTTGGAAATTTCCCGACAGGGGAAAAGTTGGGTATTCATATCCGGTCGAACTTTTTAACATATCCAAAAATTATCCGGAAAACCACATAGACAAAATTTGATACTCCGATCGAAACACCGAATCCCCAAAACAACCCCAGAAAATTCAACTCTTGGAAAAATATTAAAAATTCCCAGAAAAATCACCACTGGAAACTAAGAATTACTGTGCAAAATAATTTAAATACTATGGCCGTACGACCGCGGAACCGCCGCATGAGCCTTGATCATGCCGCGGAACCGCGGTGGGATAGTTGAATTAGGCCGCCGAATTTCACAGTAACTCTTAGATATTCCTGATGTGTTTTCTGCATATTTTTAATGTGGAAAAATCCCAGTTTTTGAAAAAAAGGACAGAGAGCTATTTTGGGTTCTAAATTTCGGTTCGATCGGACTTCAAATTGCGTCTAGACTTCGCTTAAGGCAATAGCTAGGCTCTGATACCACTGTAGGGTTCCTAGGCACTCTAATGGAGTCTCACAAGCCATCAATCATGCCAATTTCAAAAATTCTAGGTGCCGAGAAACCCGACTACGGACCGTTGGCAAGAAATCTAGGCGAAAATATAATCTAGTTAACAACTTAACTACAAAGAAACGGAAATACAAACTTTGTAGATCCAGTGCTCCACCTCCATAGCTCCGCAACGAAGTCCCTTTGCTGTCCAAATGAATTCCCGGGCTCTAGCGTCGGCTTCGTCGGAGAAATGGCGAGCTAGGTCGTCGATGTCCATGCCGAAGATGATCTACGTCGAGGCATCGCTAAATCAAGCTCCACCTTCACCAAGTCATGAAAACTTGTGAAGGAAACACACTCTACTACTTGGCAAGAGGTAGAGGATGAAGAAATAGGAAGTGGGTAGACTTTAGAATTGGATTTCTCACTCATTTCTATCAATCACCATTGATGGAGCTTGCTTTCTTCAAGTGAAGAAAGGAAGAAGAAGAAGAATTATGATATGATAAGTTCATGTTTTTTAAAAAGAAAAGAATAATCAATCCTTATCATAACATGACCATAGTTAAGTGTAGAGAACTAATCATGGTTTAATGCAATGGTTAGGGTTAAGCTAAAAACAAAATGTTCATCAAGTCAAAGCATTCATGAAGCTTCATGAATGAACAAAAGAAATGCCACCATTTTATCATTTCATTTCCTTTTTCCAATAAGAAAAAGATTAATAAATAAATGAATAAAATGAATAAGCAAATAGTAAACCCTAACCATTCTATTAACCAAGGTTTAATTCTATACACTTAATTAAAAAGGCATGTATCATCAAACATGATACAAGCATGTGCACAAAATCATATCGCATATACAATGCGCACACCCGAGCGAGACAATCCATTTAAAGTGAACCGATACTAGTTAATGCAAAGTAATATATCAAATATATAATTATGCATTAAATCATTAAATCAACACTTGATTTAACGATCCGGTCATATCGCATATAACCGACTAGTATTATTAGAAATAACTTATCGAATCAACACTTGATCCGATAACCCGGCTATATCGCATATAACCGATCAATGTCACATCGCGAGAATCGAATACAGTATCACATACTGGTATTATTCTCGGTCCCGCACATATCTCATATGCACTCCTATTTCGTTTCGCTTGAGCCAGGAAACCTCTGTGTAGGACTCTAAAGACTCGTCAATACGCCGGCAGCAGATGATGATCATATCAAACACCCACAAGCCGCAAGCGGTCTGCTAAACGTAACGGCCATCCGGGTATTGAGCGATCTGAAGATCGACGAGCAAGCCCGCTCACACTCCAGTGAATCTAACCAGTAACACTACTGTACAGTCCGGTCTGATCGTCTGATATGTCGCATATCTCGCCTAGGGGTGGTAAACGTCAGACCCCAATAGCTCGATAAGTCGTGTCGATATGAGGTCTATAACAATTCAAGAAACTACTGGTAACACTTACCAGTAAATCTCAGCAACCCTAGCCAGGGATTTCCTGTTATAGCCAATCGAACACAGCGCAACATCAACTCCCTATACCGGGAGAGACGAATCCCCTCCTATCGCTCATTGCCTCCATGTGACTCGGGACTGTACCCAAAAACCACCGTTTTGCATGCCCTCTTGGACGTGGTAAGATGGAAATTAAAGCACAGTGGGAACCACACAAGACTCTATGACGATCTCGGGTCAACAGACTACTCTGTACCAGTGTCACCAGAGAACTGCCATCTTACGTAAGGTATAATACAATCTGGGAGTTCTCGGCGAGTCCGTCCAGTGTACCCAGTCTCCACTGAGCACCCGTATATCATCTCTGATGTCAAACACCAATGGATATGGGATCATCCATCGCCCATCTATATGGGTCGAGAAGGTATACGCTAGTCTACTCTGGTATATCGATGCCCCGTCTCGATATACCCACGACTAGAGGCTTTGAAGGATGTACTTATAAACTATCTGTCCCCACTAGTATGATCTGCATCATAGTCCAGGTAGTCAAGTACACATCCTAAGGGCTTTACCAACATGTAACAGAGAGACAATCAGTGTACACGCTAAGATAAAGATCAACCAGATAGCATACTATCATTTCGAGCAAGAAAGTCCTCCCTATATATGTCCCAGCATCCACTACAATATACATCCTGTGTACAGTAATGGACTCTAGGGCATACATATAACTAACAATCCTCTTGTGTGTGTTCGGTACGTTAAAAACTGTGGTTTGATTTAGAATGTCTATGCTTTTAGATAACGTGCATGAACCGATCAACTCTTGATATAGGAAATGTTCAAAACATTATCCAACAATACAAAATTATATCCTTCTTTAGTAATAAAGAGACTGATGTGATTTTGTATATCAGGTTCGGTATCTAATAACATTCGTTCAGAATCAATATATTTGGTAATACAGGGTGATAACTGCCAACATACTTGGCTACAACACTTGCACCATTTTTAACTCTTAAAACTTATCACCCTTTCTCAGTTATCTACCTATCTAAAGCCCATGTAACATATTACATATGTGAGATCCTGATCCGGTATCTCATACCCAGGACGTAAAGGATACTGAGAAATAGTTCTCTGTAATGAACACACCCGAAGAAGATGCATCATCATGTACTTTCGTCGTTTGGGCGGCAAGGGAATTCTGGTAATCCCCTATTTCCTGCTCGATCTTATAACAATTATAAGTTGGAGCAGGACCAACATTCCCCTAGCGCGGTATAACAAGCAGGTTCGGTCAATACATCCATATTATTATCTTGATTAAGGCGTGATATGGTCGCTATCTGGAGAGAGAGAGAAGAAAACACTCAGCGTATGCTCTTGCAAGATTAGATTGGTTATTAATTGTCACGACATGAAGGTACGGAACGTGACCGGCACTTATATTACGAAACGTCTAAAGGCGTAACGTAATCTAAGTAAGCTGAAGCCCAGAAATCTAAACCATTTAAAAGAAGAAGTGAAGGAAAACATTTTTAAAAGTAACATCAAATTTTCTCAAAAATTTCAGCAGAGTCTCCTTTGTAAAAACTGGCCTCAAACGGGTACAAACAAGAATATATACATAAGTAATAATAAAAAGGCATCCCCAAGCGGGAGCTAGCTCTTCGCCAATTGGCGGTCACAACCACGCAAGCAATATAATATACAACGCCGAAGGGCGAGGAACAAAACTCAAAGAAAAACATCAAAACCACCAGAAAACCTTAATAGTACAAGCGCGACTCCAAGATCGAAAGAATAAGCAACTGGTCTTCTAAATTTATCAAGTAATACAAGTCTGGTTGATGGAGCTTACTAGATACAAATGAAATAATAAAAGTACAACGGCGGTCCAGATACAAGTGAACCAACCTACCAAGCAAATCATCCTGAATGAAATGATGTTCCAGCAAGCTGCAAAGGAAACCTGTACATCGAAACCTGTAAGAAAATTTGGCACAAAGGGGTTGAGTTGCCAACTCGTGAGTAGAAGACATCTGCGAGTAGAAAACGCATGCACGACGCTCTCCTAGGTCATAATAATATACTTAATATAACCCTAGTCATCTAGTAGTGGCAGGGTAATAATCTATGCGTAAGTGAAATGCTCAGTGCTCGTGTCAGTGCCTCAAGCAGTAACATGTCATGTGTATGAGTATGCATGAACCATGAATGTAAAACAATCAACCATGAAATCTGGATATATCTGTATAAGAAATCTTTAACTTTTATCATAGTAAAATTTGTATGGTAATCTGAAACATCATCAATGAAATCCATGGAAATCCGTGTCAAGTATCGACACAAAACAGGTAAATCTCAAAGTCTCAATACCTCATAGTCTCAATATCTTATGGTCTCAATATCTTGGGCTCCGTCAGTCCAGATCGGCCCATATCATCAAATCTCATGACAACGGTCGGTATCCTCCGGATATCCGCCGCGCCAGACATCACCGGTAGGTAGTCTTCTCTTGCCAGGCTCATCGTCTACAACACGAGCTTCTTGCCCCGGGGTACCGTATCGGGCCCACCATGTACCCGAGACGGTTCATCCACTCCTCGAATCAGGTCTCGAAATCCAACAGATAATATGAAATATCATGGTGGACAACACATACATCACGAGAAAACCGCCACTTGTATTTTAAAATGAGAGGGAGATAGAGAGAGAAGTTTATATATATATATTCTTGCGGTTTCCCCAAAATCCAGAAATCTCATAGAAATCCTAAATCCCAAAATCATGAGCAAGTAAATAATGAGTATCGGCATAAGCCCCACAATACTGCATGATAATATGAAAATGTGAATGCATGAAGTAATAAATGCAATGTCTAAACTAGCACATGAGAGTAATCACACAATATGATATCGGACTAGCATTTAGCTGATTATATCAATAAAAAGATAATATGTTCTAAAGTGTACGTGACATGGCAATTACCGATGATGATGTGTGTGAGACGACAAATAAGTGTACGTTGAACATGCACATCATCGGTAATGGTGCTGGTGTCCTAATAGACAGAGATTCATATTAGCTAAAGAAACATATGTATGAATATGCAATGCGATGAATACAACATGAATATAAAGGTGAATGTGCAGTAACGCACAACTAGAAAATATATACTAATTACGAGTCATACAGTTTATTGTTTGAAAAAGCACGATTCATTAGTTCCGAAAATAAGTATGACTCGAGCCTAAACTAAGATCTACCTAACCAACTAAGGAACTAACTAAAGACACAAGTCAAAAGGTAAGAAGAATCCTCCTAAAGTCTGAGTCGATATTTTAAGTAGTCGGCGATCCAGCCTCAATAGCGTCACGTATGTAGTACGACTTTCTCGAGTCACGAATGCGGATCAATCATCGCATCTATGCCTCGTACAGTAAAATCCATCGTACGGCCTCCTAAAATTAGGGTACGGGTCAACTATCACATATATACATCATCGTTCGTATAGTATCATCATCAAACAATATCAAAATCAAGGGTACTGTACTATAATCACATACATTCCAATATCATCAAACATATATCATTGTCTGTATAAATATACATCGTCAAATAATCCACTAAAATATCATGTCATATATAATATCGTGATTAAGTCACATGTTACAATCCGGGTTCTATTCTAGAGTCTCATACATTTCAATGTCATCATCACCTATTATCGTTTATGTATAAATATACGTTTTCTCATTTCCCAACGATCCACTAATATCATAATACATCTCATATCATAACTCGATCGTATATCCAATATCTCACGGCATCATGCCTAGTCATACCGACTCATCCCCAGGTATCATATAACACCCTCATATCACGTGTATATGCTATATATATACATACATATATATATATATACACCTACACGCATTCCTATACACACACACACACACATACACCAAGTCAGGTTTATGTGTGTGCGTGTGTGTGTGTCTACATCAAACCTACGAATTCCCTCCAAGGCAATCATCCTCTGGTTAAGTCTTTCTAAATCAGTCTAATCCAACTTAAAGTTTTCAATAGTACCATACTCGCCAAGAATCTAAGGTCACGTCCGACTTCATAATAATAGTACACAATATCCTTAATCTACGTTTATGGGGGTGCTATACGCCATCCACCCGACTTCCCTCATAGATATACATCTACTCACCTGGTCCTTGTCTGCCGAAGTCGATGCCGCCATCTTCTTCTTCATCATCCGAATTCCACGTGAGGGGTACCTATACGCAAACATATATAATATCGTAAACCGAAATCGCGGACAAAACCAAACGGCGTACGAAACGCGCATAGGTTAAAACCTATGACCCGCTCATGCAAAAGACCCTAGTAACCCTCAACATCGGCATACAAACGCCGATTGTTCAAGAAAAACCCGAACACACCAATCTTGGTTTCACAAATCACTAATTGTAATATGAAATAGATTGCCACTCATCAAAACCTCAAAATAAATCAAATCGATTTATTTCCGAAAACCTAGAAAGCACTAAAATTTTGTTTTAATTCGAAACTTGATGTTTTAATAAAACTAATGGCTATAATATTCACTAAATATCATAACTAAGTCATACAACCCATCACCATAATTTAATCTCATCAATTTGTATTAAATCCAAAATTCTAATTTGCAAAAATATCAAATTTTAACACTTTTTAAAGCAAAATTCACAACTCAACAACTAAGCTTGGTTTTGCATGAACTAAAGTATTAAACTACAATTTATAATGTTAATAATGTCATGAAACCCTAATTAGATTTTAATCCCAATTATTTAATCAATTTCTAAAAACCTAGTTAGCAAAATTAGCATAATTAGCATAATTTTAAACTAACAATTAGCAAGTAGTAACTAGATTAGGTTTTGCATTCCATTAACATGTTAATCTCCTCATTAAAACCATGAATAATTGATAAAAATCCTCACTTGATCACAAACCCTAAATCTTGAATTTTCAAATTTGAAATTAAAACCTAATTAAGCATCATGATTATTTGAATTGAAGTAATTAAACATCAAATAACAATTTGGTTTAAGATTATACCTCTAAACCATGAGATCAAACATGCAACCTAGCCTCCAAGATGCTAACTTTGCTCCAAGATCCAAGCTTATAAGCCAAAGAATAATGAGTAGAGATTGGATTAGGAATTTGTGGTTTTATTTTTGGATTTTTGATGAATTTTTGGATGATTTTTGAAAGGAAATGAGCTTGGGAAAAATTGGGGCTGCCACCATGAGGGTTCGCCCATGGCATGGAGGAAGAGAAAGAGAGAGAAAATGAGTGTAGAAATATGTAGAAACCTCTCAAATAAATCATCTCCTTTAAGTCTTTTCAATAATTATTAAATTTTATGCATTTTCTTTTCTAAATAAAACCTAGAAAAAATTCTAGAACCATGGAGGATTTTGAGAAGGAATTTTGCATGATACACATTTGTCTTAAATTTTCATGGTTCACATTTGTAAAATTAACCCTTTCAAATTTGTGTTTATCACTAATTAAATGTATAATTAAAAGCTTATGTAAATATTGAAAATTAATTAATTACGGAAAATATTTTAGTAAACCAATAATTTATAAGTCGCTAAATAAACACCATTTACTAGAATTACATTGTTAAAATAGGCGTACTTAAATCCATATTGAAAAATAACTGTAGTTGAGTTTTACGGAAAATACGGTTTATTTTACCGATTATCAGAAAATTCACCTAAAGGATTTTTATTTATTTATTTATTTATTTATTTATAAAACGTTACAATCTTCCACCCTGAAAGAAATTCGGTCCCTAAATTTAAATCAAAATTCCACCAAAATACTAAGACATTTAGCAAAACACTCAACGTGCCGGGCTCTGAAATCATCAATATTTAAAACGCATTTTAGTGAAATGCATGCGCATGAAAAATAGGTACATAACTCAAAATCAAAATTCCGTCAAGCATAACGAAATCATCGGAGTTATTGTGAAAATACAATGTCAAAGTCCAATATGAACTCAACATGATATACTCAAAACTTAAACATATATATGATACGCATCGTTATAAAACTGTCCAAACATCTGAAAAGAAATCCATGCAAAACCTTTTCCTAAGTCACCGTACGATGCACGAATCACGGCATAAGTAGCGGACATTCATTTTTTTAAAAAAATAGCTATACATATATATCTTTTATGTAACATACACATCCCGTCTGGTTACTAAACCAAATAGTTATTATTATAAAAACATACTGCTCAAAATGAAATGAATCTCAAATATAGTATACAAGGTACCACGTGCGTCCGGTACACACGGAAACCGAAATCAAATACAGATGACATGACTATGCACAGAAACAAAACTGAGTGCAATGGGTGTGCACCAAAAACATTTGTTAAGTGCAACGGGCGTGCATGACAACAATATCAGGTGCATCTAATCTGCACAAATCTCGATTTAGTGCATCTGGTGTGCACAAAATTGCATCAAGTGCGCTAAGTGTGCGCAAGAATCTCAATCGAGTGCACATGGTGCACGAAAACATAAATCGAAAATCAAAATCGAAATCAGCGGTATACGACATACACCGAATCAAAATCAAGTATAACGCAATGGATAAACTCACAACTATATGCATCAGTGTGCACAAGACCAAATCGAAGTACGAAGAGTGCAAGAAAACTATATCGAAAACATAAGTCCAAAATCATGTGCAACCCATATACACGAAATCAAATTAGTATCTCAGAATGTATAAAATCAAAATCAAGTGCAATGGGTATGCACAAATCGAACATCGATACAACCGATACACGGAACACTAATCGAGTGCAAAGAATGAGTACATAGGAAAACCAATCATAAAACGAAACCCTCAAAATACTAAAATCCAAACAACGGAAATGTGAAATTCAAATCACCGAATCGCGATTCGTAACACCGACGTCAATGTGCTCCTCTTTCCTCTGGAGTCGACTGATTCGAACTCGTCTCTTCGTAGCTGTATGAACTATGCTACAAACGGATATACTCATATCTAGAGACTCCCGAGTAAAGTATCCCATCACATGATATCTGGACTACGTTAAACTTTTCGATCGATTTATCAAAGTCCCATAATTCCCCGAGAGCTCAACACTAAAGTACAGTTTAAAATTATCCAGTACATGCCACAGCACCTGCGGACCAGCCGTAGAAGGGCAAACCCAAGCCTCACTATGGTACCGCGGAACTGCCATAAACCCTAAGATTCAAAGGCGTTCTCATGGTCATTATGTCGAGTTAGGGTTTTATTCTTCTATAGGGTCCACAGAAATACCTGCATGTTCTTCTGAATACCTTAAACTTGGGAAAATGGGTTTCTGACAATCGTTCGAAGCTTTTTAACTTTGTCTGGACGACATGTGAATACCCTTCATCCGCACGCTAAATAGTGCCTCGGTCCTCAAGAACAGACGATACACTAGCGGTCATCACATTCTAACTGGTCTCTGGCAGTGGCCCGATCATCTGGTGCAGATATCAAACGCTCGTGCTGACCGCAACTCTAGCTGTAGCTCTCTCAGCCCGTGCAACCATGGTAACAGATAGCACCATCCGACATCAACGAAGATAGATCATAGGAATGAATAGAAATACGGTGCAAAAAAATGTACATCCTAAGGCTTCTTAAGCAGAGTAGCGTATCGTAAGTATGCCGCGGATCATACCCACGGTACGTCACTCTACCTAAGTCACCTACTCCATCAACCAAGGGTCATCCTAGACTTAGACAAGGGTTAAACCTAGCGCTCTGATACCAACTTTGTCACGACCCGAAGGTACGGAACGTGACTAGCATTTACATTATGAAACGTCTAAAGGCGTAACGTAATCTAAATAAGCCGAAACCCAGAAATCTAAACCATTTAAAAGAAGAAGTGAAGGAAAACATGTTTAAAAGTAACATCAAATTTTTTCAAAAATTTCAGCAGAGTCTCCTTTGTAAAAACTGGCCCCAAACGGATACAAATGAGAATATATACATAAGTAATAATAAAAAGGCATCCCCAAATGGGAGCTAGCTCTTTGCCAATTAGCGGTCACAACGACGCAAGCAATATAATATACAACGCCGAATGGCGAGGAACAAAACTCAAAGAAAACCATCATAACCTCCAGAAAACCATAGTAATACAAGCACGACTCCAAGGTCGAAATAATAATCAACTGGTCTTCTAAATTTATCAAGTAATACAAGTCTGGTTGATGGATCTTACTAGATACAAATGAAATAATAAAAGTACAACGGCGATCCTGATACAAGTGAACTAACCTACCAAGCAAATCACCCTTAATGAAATGATGTGCCAGCAAGCTGCAAAGGAAACCTGTATATCGAAACCTGTAAGAAAATTTGGCACAACGGGGGTGAGTTGCCAACTCATGAGTAGAAGACATCTGCGAGTAGAAATCTCATGCACAACGCTCTCCTAGGTCATAATAATATACTTAATATAACCCTAGTCATCTAGTAGTGGCAGGGTAATAATCTATGCGTAAGTGAAATGCTCAATGCTCGTATAGTGCCTCAGGTAGTAACATGTCATGTGTATGAGTATGCCTGCACCATGAATGTAAAACAATCAACCATGAAATCTGGATATATCTGTATAAGAAATCTTTAAATTTTATCATAGTAAAATTTGTATGGTAATCTGAAACATCATCAATGAAATCCATGGAAATCCGTGTCAAGTATCGACACAAAGCAGGTAAATCTTAAAGTCTCGATACCTCATAGTCTCAATATCTCATTGTCTCAATATCTCGGGCTCCGTCAGTCTGGATCGGCCCATATCATCAAATCTCACGACAACGGTTAGTATCCTCCGGATATCCGCTGCGCCAGACATCACCGGTAGGTAGTCTTCCCCTGCCAGGCTCATCGTCTACAACTCGAGCTTCTTGCCCCGGGTACAATACCGGGCCCACCATGTACCCGAGACGGTTCATCCATTCCTCGAATCGGGTCTCGAAATCCAACAGAAAACATGAAATCTCATGGTGGACAACACATACATCACGAGAAAACCGCCACTTGTATTTTAAAATGAGAGGGGGAGAGAGAGAGAGATAAGTTTATATATATATTCTTGCGGTTTTCCCCAAAATCCAGAAATCTCATAGAAATCCTAAATCCCAAAATCATGAGTAAGTAAATAATGAGTATCGGCTTAAGCCACACAATACTGCATGATAATATGAAAATATGAATACATGAAGTGTCTAAGTAATAAATGTAATGTCTAAACTAGCACATGAGAGTAATCACACAATATTATATCGGACTAGCATTTAGCTGATTATATCAATAAAAAGATAATATGTTCCAAAGTATACGTGACATGGCAATTACCGATGATGATGTGTGTGAGCCAGCAAATAAGTGTACGTGGAACATGCGCATCATCGGTAATGGTGCTGGTGTCCTAACAGGCAGAGTTTCATATTAGCTAAAGAAACATATGTATAAATATGCAATGCGATGAATACAACATGAATATAACGGTGAATGTGTAGTAAAGCACAACTAGAAAATACATACTAATTACGAGACATACAGTTTGTTGTTTGAAAAAGCACGATTCATTAGTTTTGAAAATAAGTATGACTCGAGCCTAAACTAAGATCAACCTAACCAACTAAGGAAGTAACTAAAGACACTAGTCGAAAGGTAAGAAGAATCCTCATAAAGTCTGAGTCGATATCTTAAGTAGTCTGCGATCCAGCCTCAATAGCATCACGTACGTAGTACGACTTCTTCGAGTCATGAGTGTGGATCAATCATCACATCTATGCCTCGTACGACATGTGAATACCCTTCATCCGCACGCTAAATAGTGCCTCGGTCCTCAAGAATAGACGATACACTAGCGGTCATCACATTCTAACTGGTCTCTGGCAGTGGCCCGATCATCTGGTGCAGATATCAAACGCTCGTGCTGACCGCAACTCTAGCTGTAGCTCTCTCAGCCCGTGCAACCATGGTAACAGATAGCACCATCCGACATCAACGAAGATAGATCATAGGAATGAATAGAAATACGGTGCAAAAAAATGTACATCCTAAGGCTTCTTAAGCAGAGTAGCGTATCGTAAGTATGCCGCGGATCATACCCACGGTACGTCACTCTACCTAAGTCACCTACTCCATCAACCAAGGGTCATCCTAGACTTAGACAAGGGTTAAACCTAGCGCTCTGATACCAACTTTGTCACGACCCGAAGGTACGGAACGTGACCAGCATTTACATTATGAAACGTCTAAAGGCGTAACGTAATCTAAGTAAGCCGAAACCCAGAAAGCTAAACCATTTAAAAGAAGAAGTGAAGGAAAACATGTTTAAAAGTAACATCAAATTTTTTCAAAAATTTCAGCAGAGTCTCCTTTGTAAAAACTGGCCCCAAACGGATACAAATGAGAATATATACATAAGTAATAATAAAAAGGCATCCTCAAATGGGAGCTAGCTCTTTGCCAATTAGCGGTCACAACGACGCAAGCAATATAATATACAACGCCGAATGGCGAGGAATAAAACTCAAAGAAAACCATCAAAACCTCCAGAAAACCATAGTAATACAAGCACGACTCCAAGGTCGAAATAATAATCAACTGGTCTTCTAAATTTATCAAGTAATACAAGTCTGGTTGATGGATCTTACTAGATACAAATGAAATAATAAAAGTACAACGGCGATCCTGATACAAGTGAACTAACCTACCAAGCAAATCACCCTGAATGAAATGATGTGCCAGCAAGCTGCAAAGGAAACCTGTACATCGAAACCTGTAAGAAAATTTGGCACAACGGGGGTGAGTTGCCAACTCATGAGTAGAAAACATCTGCGAGTAGAAATCTCATGCACAACGCTCTCCTAGGCCATAATAATATACTTAATATAACCCTAGTCATCTAGTAGTGGCAGGGTAATAATCTATGAGTAAGTGAAATGCTCAATGCTCGTATCAGTGCCTCAGGTAGTAACATGTCATGTGTATGAGTATGCCTGCACCATGAATGTAAAACAATCAACCATGAAATCTGGATATATCTGTATAAGAAATCTTTAAATTTTATCATAGTAAAATTTGTATGGTAATCTGAAACATCATCAATGAAATCCATGGAAATCCGTGTCAAGTATCGACACAAAGCAGGTAAATCTTAAAGTCTTAATACCTCATAGTCTCAATATCTTATTGTCTCAATATCTCGGGCTCCGTCAGTCTGGATCGGCCCATATCATCAAATCTCATGACAACGGTTAGTATCCTCCGGATATCCGCTGCGCCAGACATCACCGGTAGGTAGTCTTCCCCTGCCAGGCTCATCGTCTACAACTCGAGCTTCTTGCCCCGGGTACCATACCGGGCCCACCATGTACCCGAGACGGTTCATCCATTCCTCGAATCGGGTCTCGAAATCCAACAGAAAACATGAAATCTCATGGTGGACAACACATACATCACGAGAAAACCGCCACTTGTATTTTAAAATGAGAGGGGGAGAGAGAGAGAGATAAGTTTATATATATATTCTTGCGGTTTTCCCCAAAATCCAGAAATCTCATAGAAATCCTAAATCCCAAAATCATGAGTAAGTAAATAATGAGTATCGGCTTAAGCCACACAATACTGCATGATAATATGAAAATATGAATACATGAAGTGTCTAAGTAATAAATGTAATGTCTAAACTAGCACATGAGAGTAATCACACAATATTATATCGGACTAGCATTTAGCTGATTATATCAATAAAAAGATAATATGTTCCAAAGTATACGTGACATGGAAATTACCGATGATGATGTGTGTGAGCCAGCAAATAAGTGTATGTGGAACATGCGCATCATCGGTAATGGTGCTGGTGTCCTAACAGGCAGAGTTTCATATTTGCTAAAGAAACATATGTATGAATATGCAATGCGATGAATACAACATGAATATAACGGTGAATGTGTAGTAAAGCACAACTAGAAAATACATACTAATTACGAGACATACAGTTTGTTGTTTGAAAAAGCACGATTCATTAGTTTTGAAAATAAGTATGACTCGAGCCTAAACTAAGATCAACCTAACCAACTAAGGAAGTAACTAAAGACACTAGTCGAAAGGTAAGAAGAATCCTCATAAAGTCTGAGTCGATATCTCAAGTAGTCTGCGATCCAGCCTCAATAGCATCACGTACGTAGTACGACTTCTTCGAGTCATGAGTGTGGATCAATCATCACATCTATGCCTCGTACGGTAAAATCCATCATACGGCTTCCCAAAATCGGGGTACGGGCTAACTATCATATATATACATCAGCGTTCGTATAGTATCATCCTCAAACAATATCATAATCAAGGGTACTGTACTATAATCGCATACTTCCCAATATCATCAAACATATATCATTGTCTGTGTAAATATACATCGTCAAATGATCCATTAAAATATCATGTCATATATCATATCGTGATTAAGTCACATATTACAATCCGGGTTCTATTCTAGAGTCTCGTACATTTCAATGTCATCATCACCTACTATCGTTTATGCATAAATATACATTTTCTCATTTCCCAACGATCCGCTAATTTCATAATACATCTCATATCATAACTCGATCGTATATCCAATATCTCACGGCATCATGCCCAGTCATACCAACTCATCTCCAGTTATCATATAACATCCTCATATCACGTGTATATGCTACATACACACACACACACACACACACACACACACACACACATATATACCTACACACATTCCAATATACATATATCTATATATAGACACACATATACACCAAGTCAGGTTTATGTGTGTGCGTGTGTGTGTGTCTACATAAAACCTACGAATTCCCTCCAAGGCAATCATCCTCTGGTTAAGTCTTTCTAAATCAGTCTAATCCAACTTAAAGTTTTCAATAGTACCCTACTCGCCAAGAATCTAAGGTCACGTCCGACTTCCTAATAATAGTACACAATATCCTTATTCTACGTTTGCGCGGGTGCTATACACCATCCACCCGACTTCCCCCGTAGATATACATCTACTCACCTGGTCCTTGTCTGCCGAAGTCGATGCCGCCATCCTCTTCTTCATCGTCCGAATTCCACGTGAGGGGTACCTATACGCAAACCTATATAATATCGTAAACCGAAATCATGGACAAAACCAAAACGGCGTACGAAATGCGCATAGGTTAAAACCTATGACCCGCTCATGCAAAAGACCCCAGTAACCTTCGACATCGGCGTACGATTGCCGATTGTTCGAGAAAAACCCAAACACACCAATCTTGGTTTTACAAATCACTAATTGTAATATGAAATAGATTGCCACTCATCAAAACCTCAAAATAAATCAAATCGATTTATTTCCGAAAACCTAGAAAGCACTAAATTTTCGTTCTAATTCGAAACTTGATGTTTTAACAAAACTAATGGCTATAATATTCACTAAATATCATAACTAAGTCATAGAACCCATCACCATAATTTAATCTCATCAATTTGTATTAAATCAAAAATTCTAGTTTGCAAAAATATCAAATTTTAACACTTTTTAAAGCAAAATTCACAATTCAACAACTAAGCTTGGTTTTGCATGAACTAAAGTATTAAACGAAAATTTATAATGTTAATAATGTCATGAAACCCTAATTAGATTTTAATCCCAATTATTTAATCAATTTCTAAAAACCTAGTTAGCAAAATTAGCATAATTTTAAACTAACAATTAGCAAGTAGTAACTAGATTAGGCTTTGCATTCCATTAACATGTTAATCTCCTTATTAAAACCATGAATAATTGATAAAAATCCTCACTTGATCACAAACCCTAAATCTTGAATTTTCAAATTTGAAATTAAAACCTAATTAAGCATCATGATTATTTGAATTGAAGTAATTAAATATCAAGTAACAATCTGGTTTAAGATTATACATCCAAACCATAAGATCAAACATGCAATCTAGCCTCCAAGATGCTAACTTTGCTCCAAAATCCAAGCTTATAAGCCAAAGAATAATGGGTAGAGATTGGATTAGGAATTTGTGGCTTTATTTTTGGATTTTTGATGAATTTTTGGATGATTTTTGAAAGGAAATGAGCTTAGGAAAAATTAAGGCTGCCACCATGAGGGTTCGGCCATGGCATGGAGGAAGAGAAAGAGAGAGAAAATGAGTTTAGAAACGTGTAGAAACCTCTCAAAGAATGTAAGTGCACGACAGCGCCCCGGCCGTCATTCCGAGACCAAAATGCGGAAACGATACTTTTCTTTAACTTTTGAAACTGGCGCTACTGCGTACTAAAAATCCGGATCGGGCCATTAACCAACTCCTAGCTAACTAGAGAATGGGTAGAAAGCTATACCGAGCGATCCGTGTCCTTCGGTCTTCGGCCTCCATCCCGGTCTCCTCACAGAATCTCCGGTCTTCATCTCCTCGTCGGAAAGGGCACAATATCGCCGGGTTCTTTTAAGGGCTCCCACCTCTGGACCGAGGCAACTCGGGTTTGCGAGCCAACGTCTCGAAGAATGCTGTAGGCTAAGTGTAGATCACCTGTCTCTAAGCAAAAATGAGAGCAACAAATTTCCCACCACCAAAAAAATGAGTTCCCTTCTCACCAAGAAGTGGCCGGCCCAATGATATGAGAAAGAGAGAGGAAGGAGTGTGTGAATCAAGCAAAGGAATGATGAGTGATGATGATAAAAAAATGATCACAACTAAGTCTCCACTCTATCACCTAATCATATCGCAAAAGTCAAGCAATCATGAACAATCATGAACCAAGGAGTCAATGTATGGTGGAACCATCATGAAGCAAAAATTTGCAAAAACCACCCTCCACTTTGCTAATTTGCACATTTGCAAATAAGCTCCTCCACACCAATTTTCAGCCAAAGAAAGAACAAAGGAAAAATGGCCAAAAACGAAAGCAAACTGGCAACTTCAGAAAACTGATCCCGTAATAAATTACAGGAAAACCCCGCGACTGTATATACATACCCGCATTTGTATTCCGACCGAATACAAATGCAATGAGACAAACTCTACACAGTACAATACTAGGATCCGGCTTAAAACAAAGCCCGCTAGTATTATCCGTCCGATCAAGATCCGTGCAATACCGCACGTATATGATCGAACCCTGCCATATATCCATACGGCCTCAACAGCGTTTCGCCCGAAACTTGAGAAACTGTCTGTGGGGTACTCTAAAGACTCGTCAATACTTTGGCTGTGGATTTAACCACTAGCAAGTCAGAGGTATTAGCCATACGTAACGGGCGACCAAGTATTGACCAAAAGGGACGTCGATGAGCGAACTCATCCTGACACCCTACTGAGCCTGTCAGTGACAATATCCGTACAGTCCGATCCGTTCGTCTATGAGCATCGCATGGCGGGCCTAGGGGGTTGGTAAAAGTCAGACCCCAAAAACCGGTACAAGTCATGTCGGAGTGTAGCCTAGAACACCCTGAGATACTATTAGAATACCTACCAGTAAATCTCCTGTCTTGGCCAAGGACGTCGTGTAATGGCTCTCCTAGACACAGCGCGACCTCACCCCCAATACCAGGAGAGACGAACCCCTGTAGATCCGCTCTCTGCCTCCATGTGGTTCGGGACTGTACCCAACTAAAACCTGTTTGCACGACTCCTTTGAGCCGTGGTAGGGTAGTAATCAAAGTATAGTGGGAACTCACACGAGACAAATGACGATCTCAGGTCGATGAACTAACCTATACACATGTCACCAGGGAACTGCTATCTGACGTCAGGTATAAGACCAACTAGCATGTTTCCGGCGAGTCCTGTCCGGTGTACTCATAACCCAATGAGCACCTATATACATCTTAGGTGAACCAACTGACACCAGTGGCTTGTGAGACCGGCCACCGCCCCTCGTCGGGGTATCGACTGTATACACTAGTCTACTCTGGAGTATCGATGCCCTGTCTCGAAAACTCCTACGACTAGGGACCTTTTAAGGATGTGCTTATAGACCCCAGCTCCCACGTATATGATCCCCATCATACTGCTAGCCGTCAAGCAAGAATCCTAAGGGCTCTATCAACGCTCAATAGTGACCTGTAAGGTCACCTAAAGTAGTACACGATGATAAAGATAAACCAGATAGCATACTATCATCTTGAGTAAGACAGTCCTACCGGCATAGATCCTCTCTCAATCATTGCAATCACATGCCTGTGATCCAATAATTGACTCTGAGGGCACTATCTCCAACAATCTCCCACTTGCACTCAAGGCTAATTATTGCGATGTCGTATACTCACAGCGCGTGTAATACTGAACACCCAACTTCTCTACTAATCAGTCTCAGAAAACCCGTTTGCGAAACTAATGCGTTCGAGGAATTGCCTCAGTGAGTGGATCCGCTCTGATGTTTCTTTCTATGTCTCTCTTTATCTCAAGTTCGCGGAGAAAACCATCTCCCGAAATGAGCAATACTTGTCTTAGAATATGTCTGGATATCTGATGGGACCTAGTTCATAAATGAACTCCAAATCCAAATTTCTTAGACTGTATCGTCAACTGAACTTAATCAGTATCCTACATCATGCCTCCCTCCGTATTCGCTTGGACCACCTGTCCAAAATACTGCCCCTCGTCAGAGGGAAAACTATAACTCTGACAGTCACTCTGTCATCCAGGTCACCTTGGAAGCCTGGAATGATAACTGTCTCCCGAAGGAGGATGCCGTTATCATATCCCTAGAACATTCACTTATGTTCTAAAACCGCTTCCGATCGTTTCTTCAGGATTGGATCAATATCAACATATCGCATCTACTGCAAAAACAACATCTGGTGTGGTACTCGACATCTCATGATCAACTCAATTGCCTAAGAAAGTGATCTGCCAATCATGTACATCCCTCTCCCCTTTAGTCTGTAAGATACCTTTAGAGAGGGTGACTCCATCACCTACAGGTACACCACCATGCCAGGAGTCGTCCATTCTAAAACACCTTTAGAATGCTGTCTAAGTACCCAGATTGGGAAACTACCCAAATCTAGATCTAAAACCATAAATCCAGTAACCAGAATGTCTGATATAATATCCATATCCTTTGTGGAGAAACCACTGTGTGACAACCAAAGTATAACCGATCGTAGTATAAGAATATCACTTCCTATTTTGTGTATGTCATCTAAATACCAGGACATCACACCCTACTACCTTCTTAACTGATCCATCCCCTATTCTGATGAAGTCAAACCTATAACTGTCACATCAGAAATAGATGATCTATCTCCGCTAGATCTGCTTTAGTCTATAAATAGACATAAGCCACTTGTCCACCAATACTTCCGCTGCTCCCACTGACTACGAAAACCCTCTGGCAGAATCATATACACGTGCACTTCTAAAGCCAGTTCAGAACGACGCTATATTCATCTTCCCGCCGGGTCTCATAGTCTGGAACAACAGTAGTGTCAAGACTGGGTAAACAAGAACCTCCCTGTCACCGTCCTTGAGGCTACCGGAGTACCTCTCGAGTGCCTGAGGTTACCCACCATATCTGCGGAGTGGCTAAAGGAATGTCAAATCAGATTGAATCTTTAAGTTCTTATCAAATTTTCAGTAATCGTTTGCGGTTCTGGAATCACTTCCAGTTCTACCATACTCTCACTACTGTTTTCTGAAAAAATCCATTTTTGTTAAAACTGTTGCGAGTCAAGAACAATATCACTATTGATCTTCCAGATGGTAGAAAGCCAACCCTCATCATAGCCTGGGTCAACCCATAAACAACCATTACAGAAACGTGCCTTGAGTTATCCAGAGTCTGGTTTTAAGCATAAGCCGGACAACTCCCCGTACCTTAACATTGTTAAGATATGAACTATTCTATATCCAATATAGAAATAGAGGCACTGATTTAATTGGAACCAGATTCAAATCATGCAGCTGTCTCCGGTGCATGTCAACTAAATGGAAGGAGGCCTATCAGCGTTACTCAACTTAGGAATGCATCCAGATATGAGTAACCTGAAAGAGAAACAAGTTTCTCAAAACCATTGCTATCAACTGAATACCATACATAAGTATCTACATCTTCGATCACCTTGAAGAATCCTGATACTTGCAACACCTGGTTCTCTACTTTATTCTTATACCTATAACTTCTTAAAACTCAGACCTTATGTTTCCACGAAACACTTGTCTAAAAACTAGAGAAGTCATAAGTAAACAGAATATAGTACGAGAACCAACCCCTCTGTCCTAATGGACACTGGACAATATACAATCCTCTTTATAAGTCCTCTGAGTCTAATAACTCAATCCCTGTGTGTCGTAGGTTGAAAACTGTACTTATGGTTAAGAAGAATTACACCACTGTTTAATACTCCTTACCTAGTCATCAACTGATATAGCTAAATGTCATCGACATAATTTCAAAAAGTTATATCTCACTCTATAAAAATATACGTACAGATATATCAATTAGAAATTGGTGCATAACAGCGGATATTCAAAACCAAATATTTGCCGTCTGGCAAACAACCCGGGTGGTTTCCTCAAATATCACCAATTACAACGAATTCCGATATAATGAGGACAATCACCCAATTCCCAATAACTTACTCCCATTCATCATCTGTAAAACCATACAGATGTGAGAATCAAACCAGGTAAATACATACCCTGGAGCAAGGACTAATTGGGAAATCAGTTTTCTTTTAACAGTACACAGTGAAACTGAAACATGAATATGTTCCGTAAGGGTATCCGGGTATTCCTAGTAATGCCTCTTCCATTATCCAGATTCACAACTGTAACCGTATATTACTTGGCCATCTCTCCAAATCCCTTTATATGTCTTTAGTCATTACCTTTTGTACACCCTCTTAGGCAAAATGGTTTTCTTCCTTCCCTACCGTTCGGCACCAGCCTATGGTTTGGAAGAAGACTATCCAATAAGCATAATGGGTGTACTATCCTAATCCTAGGAGCACTCGTAATGCGAGAGAAGGTGAAGATAGAAGACAACTGAATAAACCTTATTCCTATTTCTCCTGAACCAGAATCCATCCCCGAAATGGAACAAGTTCCTTTCGAGTTCGTATATAACCATACGATGGAATATCTAAATAACTGTGGATCTTCGTAGTGATACGGAGTGTTCTGAAGAAATACAAAGGTGATGTAGGATTGGCGAAGAAATACTTGGTTTGGTCGTGAATATCAGTCGCAATTTACTTTGCCCTCCTTCTAATCCCTTTATTTGTCTTTACTTAATACCTTCTGCACACCATCGTTAGGCTAATTGGTTTTCTTCATTCCCCACCGTTCGGCACCAGCCTACGGTTTGGAAGAAGACTATCCAATAAGCGTAATAGGTGTACTGTACTAATCCAAGGAACACTCGCAACCTGAGAGAAGGTAAAAGGAAAAGACAACTGAATAGTCCTATTCATTTTCTCCAGAACCGGAAACCATCCTCGAATAAATTCCTTCGAGTTCGTATATAACCACACGATGGTTATATCCAATGGAAGTGGACGTTCATAGTAATACGGGGTGTTCTGGAGAAAAGGGTAAGAGTAGGAGTGGCAATGAGGTATGCAACTCTGACAATCCAAAAGCCATTGTTTTAAGAAGGTTCGGTCAACTTTGGTCATTGAGTCATAGTCAAAGGTCGGGTCATGGTCGCTGCCAAAGAGAGAGAGAAAAAAAACACTCAGCGTGCAATCTAACCTAGATCAGAATGGTTACCAATTTACCTAATCTGGAAACCTCTTACTGTAACGTCAAATTCTCCTCCAAACCTGAAAGAAGAATTAGTCGGGATCACCCGAGGAGTAAACTAACTCATCAGCGGGAATCGGGATCCAACTATCATCGCATGATAATGTGATGGAATCCACTCACATTATCACACTCCAGAAGGTATGCGAATATCTGGAAAGTTTCAGTTTCTTTATAAACTCCCGATGTGATTTTTACCCCATGCTCTTATGATCTTGACGAAGGCCAACATATCATAAGTCACATGTCAAGTTCTACCCGTCATTATCCAGGTTAATTTGAACCCACCCATACATACCCTTGACGAAGGCCAAAATAGTAATACGACTGTCCCAAACCAATGCATCTATCTATGCAACAGAAAAGTAACAAATAGCTACCATACACTATGCCATGACGAAGGCCAACATACATAGCATGAATACTAAATGCTACCTTTCTGAAATGACGGAGGGCTACGAATGGTTTTTGGCGAAAAACCTTTAACGTAATGAACTTGATATCGTTGAAGGAACCGGATAGCTTTTTATAAAAGTATAGTGACGAAAACCTTTGCTAAAGAGGTCACTCCCGGTGAAGGGATCTCGGCTCTTTCCCCGTAGAATGAGGTGCAGGATATTCCAACTGAATACCATGATGCAAAGTAAAAGGAATCGGCTATAGTGAAGTTATTGCCATGACGCAAACTTCTGTCCAAGGGGTCACTCCCGGTGAAGGGATCTCGGCCCTTGCCTCGTTGACTGAGGTGCTGGATATTCAAAACCGAATACCACTGTGCAAAACAAAAGAGAACGTCCTTTCAATAACAGCTTTTTGAAAAATTGTTCCAACAACATCAGAATAGGTTTGTTTAGCTTGCATTGATTCGAATCAATGCAGTCCCATCAATTGATCACACCAATAAAGAACGAAAATAATGATGTATGTATATGCCATCCGCATTCGCGACTGGGTCCCGTCATTACCCGTTAGGTTACTTAACTAACGACAGAGTGGGGACTGGACTAGCGTGGATGCAAAACATATATAACATCTACTAGTATATATATCAATATATAATAATCGCTCAAGGCGTGTTAAAATGGAACATCACAGAAATGTAATAAGCATCACAGAACAATACAGATATCTGGGATCCCCAGGTTTCATAGAGCCTTTACTGAAACCCGACGTTCCCCTGGTCATGTGGATAACCTGTGCAATGAAATCCTAGACCCCTACGGGCGCGGCAAGTTACCCGCCAAAACCTAAAGCGAGGCAGCCCCCTTCAATAACGTGAATGGACCACCCAGCACTTCACGGAATCCGGTAACTTGAGCACCCCTCCATGGGTCAACGTGTACCCCCTACGAGTGCGGCGAATAGCCCGCCAATTCTAGAGTGAAGCCCCCTCCGTCTCAAAGCCATGAGATGCGGGCCCGTTTCCCTCTAGAATCCGGCTATCCGTGCACCCCTCTGTGGGGTAATCCTAGTACTGAAAGTAAAATATATACAACGGGTATATCGACCACATCCCGGTCGTGCCCCAAAAGAATAATATACAAACAGGCAGTGACGGCAGTCCACATGTCGGACGCTCGCCCCGCAATATCAAATGTACATAATAAATCAAACTGTACTACCATTGCATCCAGGCTATCCACCATGACAATCCACAACATCACGGCACAACACAGAACATCAACGTGAATGTCACGTTCGCAAATCCGTCTAAAAGGGCTATAGCCGTTAGACAGGATTTACCGATCAAATGACATTCACGGTCGCAGATATAATGTAAATACAGTGAACTAACATGTTTAAAATTTTTGATCGACTAAAATTCCCGAAGTCGGCCCCAAGCACAACTGTAGCACTCAAATAAAATCTGGGCCCAATCAGAACAAACCAAAAACCCTATTTCTAAGTCAGAAGCCCACTGAAAAAAATTTGGTACGGCGTTGACCTTTTCCAGCTGCGGAACCGCGGCCATAAAAGGGGTTTGGCTGCGTTTCCGCGGTCTCACAGTAACATCACCTAACCAAATTTTTGCAGAATGCTTAAAATTGCCTGCACGAATTTCTGAAACACTCAAAATAATTTTTCAAGCCAAAAAAGATTCGACAGAAAACTGATGCACTTGAATTCGCGGTTTTGGGATATTTGTTCGATCGAAGTTTTAAACACGCTAGAGAAAGCTAGACTAGGTTAATGGCGTGGCTCTGATACCAGTGTAAGTGCACGGCAGCGCCCCAGCCGTCATTCCGAGGCTGAAATGCGAAAACGATACTTTTCTTTAACTTTTGAAACTGGAGCTACCGCGTACTAAAAACCTGGATTGGGCCATTAACCAACTCCTAGCTAACTAGAGAATGGGTAGAAAGCTATACGGAGCGATCCATGTCCTTCGGTCTTCGGCCTCCATCCCGATCTCCTCGCGGAATCTTCGGTCTTCATCTCCTCGTCGGAAAGGGCACCACATCGACGGGTTCTTTTACGGGCTCCCACCTCTGGACCGAGGCAACTCGGGCACGATGTTGGCGAGCCGACGTGTCCAAGAATGCTGTAGGCTAAGTGTAGATCACCATGTCTCTAAAGGGTTATGAAGTTGCCATTGAAGGAGGTGAGTGTGGAAAAATGAACTTTGGAGAGAGATGAGGAATTTTGTAGCAAGCAAAAATGAGAGCAACAAATTTCCCACCACCAAAAAAATGAGTTCCCTTCTCACCTAGAAGTGGCCGGCCCAATGACAGAAGAAAGAGAGAGGAGGGAGTGTGTGAATCAAGCAAAGGAATGATGAGTGATGATGATAAAAATTGATCACAACCAAGTCTCCACTCCATCACCTAATCATATCGCAAAAGTCAAGCAATCATGAACAATCATGAACCAAGAAGTCAATGTATGGTGGAACCATAGTGAAGCAACAATTTGCAAAAACCACCCTCCACTTTGCTAATTTGCACATTTGCAAATAAGCCCCTCCACACCAATTTTCAGCCAAAGAAAGAACAAAGGAAAAATGGCCGAAACGGAAAGCAAACTGGCAACTTCAGAAAACTGATCCCGTAATAAATTACAGGAAAACCCCGCGACTGTATATACATACCCGCATTTGTATTCCGACCGAATACAAATGCAATGAGACAAACTCTACACAGTACAATACCAGGATCCGGCTTAAAACAAAGTCCGATAGTATTATCCGTCCGATCAAGATCCATGCAATACCGTACGTATATGATCGAACCCTGCCATATATCCATACGGCCACTACAGCGTTTCGCCCAAAACTTGAGAAACTGTCTGTGGGGGACTCTAAAGACTCGTCAATACTTTGGCTGTGGATTTAACCACTAGCACGTCAGAGGTATTAGCCATACGTAACGGGCTACCAGGTATTGACCAAAAGGGACGTCGATGAGCGAACTCATCCTGACACCCTACTGAGCCTGTCAGTGACAATATCCGTACAGTCCGGTCCGTTCGTCTATAAGCATCGCATGGCGGGCCTAGGGGGTTGGTAAAAGTCAGACCCCCAAAAGCGGTACAAGTCGTGTCGGAGTGTAGCCTAGAACACCTTGAGATACTACTTGAATACCTACCAGTAAATCTCCTGCCTTGGCCAAGGACTTCGTGTAATGGCTCTCCTAAACACAGCGCGACCTCACCCCCAATACCGGGAGAGATGAACACCTGCAGATCCGCTCACTGCCTCCATGTAGCTCTGGACTGTACCCAACTAACACCTGTTTGCATGACTTCTTTGAGCCGTGGTAGGGTAGTAATCAAAGTACAATGGAAACTCACACGAGACAAATGACGATCTCAGGTCGATGAACTAACATGTACACATGTCACCAGGGAACTGCTATCTGACGTCAGGTATAAGACCAACTAGCAGATTCCCGGCGAGTTCTGTCTGGTGTACTCATAACCCAATGAGCACCTGTATACATCTTAGGTGATTAAACTGACACCAGTGGGTTGTGAGACCGGCCACCGCCCTTCGTCGGGGTCTCGACTGTATACACTAGTCTACTCTGGAGTATCGATGCCCTGTCTCGAAAACTCCCACGACTAGGGACCTTTTAAGGATGTACTTGTAGACCCCTGCTCCCACGTATATGATCTCCATCATACTGCTGGCCGTCAAGCAAGAATCCTAAGGGCTCTATCAACGTGCATTAGTGACCTATAAGGTCACCTAAAGCAGTACACGATAATAAATATAAACCAGATAGCATACTATAATCTTGAGTAAGACCGTCCTACCGGCATAGGTCCTCCCTCAATCATTGCAATCACGTGCCTGTGATCCAATAATTGACTCTGAGGGCACTATCTCCAACAAATAAATCACCTCCTTTAAGTCTTTTCAATAATTATTAAATTTTATGCATTTTCTTTTCTAAATAAAACCTAGAAAAAATTCAAGAACCACGGAGAATTTTGAGAAGGAATTTTGCATGATACACACTTGTTTTAAATTGTCATGGTTCACATTTGTAAAATTAACCCACTCAAATTTGTATTTATCACCAATTAAATGTATAATTAAAGCTTATGTAAATATTGAAAATTAATTAATTACGGAAAATATTTTAGTAAACTAATAATTTATAAGTCACTAAATAAATACCATTTACTAGAATTACATAGTTAAAATAGGTGTACTTAAATCCATATTGAAAAATAACTGTAGTTGAGTTTTACGGAAAATACGGTTTATTTTACCGATTATCAGAAAATTCACCTAAAAGATTGTTATTTACTTATTTATTTATTTTTAAAACGTTACATTAATATATCTAATCAGGATGGCTCCCACTGTTTTAGTCAATTCTTCTTTCAAACCCTAAAAGGAAAGACTAGCCGGGATTAATTACACGCTACAAGTTCGCCAATCTTTCAGCCAGGCCAGTGCCGGTACTTTGAGGGAGGTTCCCCGTGCTTTCGCACGGACCTAATTAAAATAAATCTCGTTTTCCCAGAGGCGTAACCCCGTTAACACCTTTCTAGACACCTATTTGATCGGCTAATTGTAATGTGTAAAACTCTCCCAGGAGTAACTCTTACTCGCAGTGGGTATCGGGATCCAACTATTTCATAGGAGGTATGCAATCTCATTGCAAATTTCAACACTTGAAATTCCCGATAATATTTTACCCCTAAACTCCTATGACCTTGACAAAGGCCAACAAACCATAGGATGTAGTCAAGTTCAACCCGTCATTTCCTGATTGAATTAAACCCACCCGCATGACCCTTGACAAAGGCCAACAAGGTCGCATGACTACCCTAACTCAGTCGCATCATATGCCTATACAGATTAGCAGTAATCAGCTACTGCACACTACGCCTTGATAAAGGCCAACAAACGCAGCACGAATACTAACTATTACTTATCTGAAATGACAGAGGGCTACGACAGGTTTGTAAGAAAACCTTTTGCGTAATGAACTTGATATCGTTGTAGAATCAAATGATTTAAAATGGTGAGTTTTTGAGGCTTTTGCTAGTTTTGCTAAATAGGCCACTCCCGGTGAAGGGATCTCGGCGCTTTCCTCGTCGAATGAGGTGCAGAATATTCACAATACCTCTATGCATAGCAAGAACTAGAAAAGTAATCAAAAAAACAAACCGAGGGTTGTAGAATCTGCCAGTTATTGCTAAAGAGGTCACTCCCGGTGAAGAGATCTCGGCTCTTTCCTTATCGAATAAGGTGCTGGATGTTCTATAAGGAACACCGCTATGCAAAGCAATAACTAGAGCTACCTGTTTTTAAAAATTCGATTCCACAACATCTTTAGGTTTCTTTTTTTTCATTAATCTCATTAATGAAGTCCCATCATTTTAAGTTTACCTTAACATCACAGATAAATACAACGTACGCTTATGCCATCCGCATTCGCCTCGATGTCCCCTCGTGCACCGTTAGGTTAGGTAACTAACGGCAGAGCAGGGCAGTGCTAGCGCAGGTGTAAAACATAAGCAACGTCAATATAATATACCACATATACTATATCATGTATTCATCTCAACATATCAAATGATCACATCACAAATATCACAGCAGAAGAAACATATGAAATATTGGATATACTAGGAGGTCCGTATTTTATTGCGAGCATGTATAAAACACGCATTCCACGCTCGCGATGAATAGCCAATCCCACACCCCTAGACCCCTACGAGAGTGTAAGTCCACGGTAGCGCCCCGGCCGTCTAACAGACGCCAAATGCGGAACAAAAACTTTTTACAACTGGTGCTATCGTGTAGCGTAATCCGGATCTGCCATTAAAGCTAAACTAACAAACTACAAAGTGGGTAGAAGAGTTATACCGAACGATCTGAGTCCTTCGGTCTTCAACCATCATCCCACGCTTGTTGCGGCTGCTCCGATCTCCTCGATCTCCAGTCTTGTCGTCGAGGTGGCACCACGTCGACGGATCATTAAACGGGCTCCCGCCTCTGAATCGAGGCAACTCGATCGTCAAGTTTTCTAAAAGAGATGACCAAGATGAAGTAGAGAATGAGTAGAAAACTTTGTCTCGTTACGTCCAAACTCACGGACGAACGGTTATGGAAGTTGCCTTTTGGATCGGATGAAATGAGAAAGAGGCTATCTAATTTTCATGAACCCGAATCTATTATAATCTTTTTCTAGTGAACAACAAAACATTAGCCAAGAGAGGGGGAAGGCCGGCCACTTATAGGAGAGGAGGGAGGTTAGTTGTAGGAGGGGGAAGGTGACTACAAAGGAAAAGATCAACAACAAATATCTAAGCACCAAGTATGAATGCATTAAAAGCAAACCAATCACAATCAACCTAGTCACCTTGTCATTAATTGCACCATTAATGACCTAATGACTCACAAGCTTTGTCACCCTCTCTAGAACCTTCTAGAACACAGACTCACCTCATCAAGAAAATATAAATCCGTATTTAACCGAATGTCAAAATACGGCTGATACAAAACTGGAAACTTCAAAAAGTGATCCTAAAACGAATTTAAGGATAACCCCGTGTCAGTATAAACATACCCGCATTTGTATTACGACCAAATACAAATGCAACTGAGACAAAGATATTATATCTACACAGTATAATACCGGGTTCCGGCTTAAACCAAAGCCTACCAGTATTATCTGCCCGAAAAACGACACGTGCGAAAACGCACGTGCTTTTTCCGAACCATGCCATAAACCCATACGGCCTCTACAACGTTTTCCCCGAACTTGGGAAAGTGCCTGTGGGGGACTCTAATGACTCATCAACACACTGGCACTGGGTATAACCCCTAGCACGTCAGAGGTACAAGCTGCACGTAACGTTTTACCTATGTATTGATTGGAAGGGAAGCTGACGAGCGAACTCATCTATAAACCCTACTGAGCCTGACAGTGACAATGTATATACAGTCCGGTCCATTCGTCTAAAGAGTATCGCATATCGAGTCTGGGGGGTGGATAAAGTCAGACCCCTAATAACGCGATAAATCGTGTCGGCATGAAGCCCATCACCACCTGAGAAACTACTGATCCAAATCAGTAATTCTCTACTACTTAGCCGAGAATTCCTAGTGATGGCCACCCGTGCACTGCGTGACATCAACCCCCAATACCGAGAGAGGCGAATCCCCGACGATCCGCTCACTTACCTCCAATGTGGCTCGAGACTGTACCCAACTAAAACCTGTTTGCACAACTTCTTTGAGCGTGGTAGGGTAGTAATCTAAGCACAGTGGGAACTCACATGAGACAAATAACGATCTCAGGTCGATGAACTAACCTGTACACATGTCACCAGGGAATTTCTATCTGACGATATGTATAATACCAACTAACAGATTCCCGGCGAGTTCTGTCTGGTGTACTCATAACCCAATGAGCACCTGTATACATCTTAGGTGATTAAACTGACACCAGTGGCTTGTGAGACCGGCCACCGCCCTTCGTCGGGGTCTCGACTGTATACACTAGTCAGCTCTGGAGTATCGATGCCCTGTCTTGAAACTCCCACGACTAAGGACACTTTTAAGGATGTGCTTACAGACCCCAGCTCCCACGTATATGATTGCCATCATACTGCTGGTAGTCAAGCAAGAATCCTATGGGCTCTATCATCATGCAATTAGTGAACTAAAGCATATATACGATGATAAAGACAAACCAGATAGCATACTATCATCTCGAGTAAGACTGTCATATCGGTATAGGTCCTGCCTTAATCATTGCAATCACGTACCTGCGATCCAATAATTGAATTTGAGGGCACTATCTCCAACAATCTCCCACTTGCACTCAAGGCTAATTATTGCGATGTCGCATACTCACAGCCCGTGTGATACCGAACATCCAACTCCTCTACTAATCAGTTTCACAAAGCTAGTTTGTAAAACTCTTGTGTTCGAGAAATAGCCTCAGTGAGTGGATCCGCCCTGATGTTTCTTTCTATGTCTGTCTTAATCTCAAATCCGCGGAGAAAGCCATCTCCCGAATCAAGTAATACTTGTCATAGAATATGTCTGGATATCTGATGGGACCTAGTTCATAAATGAACTTTAAATCCAAACTTCTTAGACTGTATTAATAACTGAACCTAATCAGTATCCAGCACCATGCCTCCCACAGTATCCTCTTGGACCACCTGTCCATAATACTGTCCCTCGTCAGAGGAAAAACTATAACTCTGACAGTCACTCTGTCATCCATGTCACTTTTGAAGCCTGGAATGACAATCGTCTTCCGAAGGAGGCTGCCGTCATCATATCCGTAGAACAAACACTTATGTTCTAAAACTGCTCCCTTATGTTTCTTCAGGATTGGATTAATATAAACTTATCGCATCAAGTGCAAAAAACAACATCTGGTGTGGTAGTTGATATCTCATGATTGACTCAATTGCCTAAGCAAGTGATCTGCCAATGATGCACTTCCCTCTCTCCTTTAGTCTCTAAGACACCTTTAGAAAGGGTGACTCCATCACCTGCAGGTACACCACCATACCAGGAGTCATCTATTCTAAATACCATTAGAATACTATCAAAGTACCCAAATTGGGAAACTACCCAAATTTAGATCTAAAACCATAGATCTAGTAACCAGAATGTCTGATATTATATCCATGTCCTTTGTGAAGCAACAACTGTGTGATAACCACAGTACAACCGATCGTAGTATAGGAATTTTACTTCCTACTCTATGTATGTCATCCAAATACCAGGACATCACACACTACTTCCTTCTTAACAGATACATCCCCTATTCTGATGAAGTCAAAGCCATGACTGTCACATCAAAATTAGATGATCTTATCTCCGCTATATTTGCTCAAGTCTATAAATAGACATAAGCTACTTGCCCACTATACTTCCGCTGCTCCCACTGACTACGACAACCCTCTGGCAGAATAATATCTACGTACACATCTAAAGCATGTTTAGAACGACGTTATACTTATCCTCTTGCCGGGTCTCACAGTCTGGAACAACAGTAGTGTCAAGTCTGGGTAAACAAGAACCTCCCGGTCACCGTCCTTGAGGCTACCTGAGTACCTCTCAGGTGTCAGAGGTTACCCACCATATCTGCGGAGTGGCTAATGGAATGTTAAACTTGATTGAATATATAGGTTCGATTAAATTTTCCATAATCGTTTGTGGTTCTGGAATCACTTCCAGTTCTACCATACTCCCACTATTGTTTTCTGAAAAAATCCATTTTACTAAAACTGTGGCGAGTCAAGAACAATATCACTATTGATCTTCCAGATGGTAGAAATGTCAACCCTCGTCAAAGCCAGGGTCAACCCATAAACAGCCATTACAGAAACGTGCCTTGAGTTATCCAGTGTCTGGTTTTAAGCATAAGCTGGACAACTCCCCGTACCTTAATATCGTTAAGATATAAACCAATCTATATACAATATAGAAATAGAGGCACTAATTTAATTGGAACCAAATTCAAATCATGCAACTGTCTCTAGTGCATATCAACTTAATGGAGAGAGGCTAATCAGCATTACTCAACTTAGAAATCTATCCAATTATGAGTAACTTGAAAGAGAAACAAGTTTCTCAAAACTATTACTATCAACTGAATACCAATCACAAGAATCTACATCCTCAATCTCTTTGAAGAATCCCGATACTTGCGATACCTGGTTCTCTACTTTATTCTTATACCCACAACTTCTCAAAACTTAGACATTGTATTTCTACGAAACACTTGTCTAAAAACTAGAGAAGTCATAAGTAAACAGAACACAGTACGAGGACCTACCCCTTTGTCCTGACGGACACTGGACAACATACAATACTCTGTATAAGTCCGCTGAGTTTAATAACTCAAAACCTGTGCATCGTAGGTTGAAAACTGTACCCAGGTGATTTCCTCAAATATCACCAATTACAACGAATTCCGATATAATGAGGATAATCACCTAATTCCCAATAACTTATTCCCACTCATTATCTGTAAAACTGTACAGATATGAGAATGAAACCTGGTAAATACATACCCTGGAGTAATTATCTAATCGGGAAATCAGTTTTTTTTAACAATGCGCAGTGAAACTGAAACATTAAAATGTCTCGTAGGGGTATCCCGGTATTCTTAGTAATGCCTCTTCCATAATCCAATTCATGACTGTAACCGTATATTTCTTTGCCATCTCTCCAAATTCCTTTATTTGTCTTTAGTCGTTACCTTCTGTACACCATCGTTAGGCTAAATGGTTTTGTTCCGTCCCTACCGTTCGGCACCAGCCTATGGTTTGGAAGAAGACTATCCAGTAAGCATAATAGGTGTACCCTCCTAATCCTAGGGGTACTCGTAACTTGAGAGAAGGTGATGATAAAAGACAACTGAATAATACCTTATTCTATTTCTCCCGAACTGGGAAAAAACAAAGGTGAAATAGGAGTGGCGATGAAGTACGCGGTTTGGTCGTAAATGATAACAGTCTTAATTTACTTTGCCCTCTTTCTAATTCCTTCATTTTGTCTTTACATATTACCTTCTGCACACCCCACTTAGGCTAATTGGTTTTCTTCATTCCCTACCTTTCGGCACCAGCCTATGGTTTGGAATAAGACTATCCAATAAGCATAATAGGTGTACTCTCCTAAACTAAGGAGCCTTCGCAACCTGAGAGAAGGTGATAATAAACGACAACTGAATAAACCAATTCTATTTCTCCTGAACCTGGATCCATCCTCGAAGAAGTCCCTTCGAGTTCGTATATAACCATACGATGGATCTATCCAATGGAAGTGGATATCCGTAGTGATACGGGGTGTTCTGAGAAATACAAAGGGTAAAAGAAGGAGCGGCAATGACTTATGCAACTGTAGACAATCCAAAAGCCAGGATTTTAAGAAGGTTCGGTCAACTTGGTCACTGAGTCATAGTCTAGGGTCGGTCAAAGGTTGCTGCCAAAGAGAGAGAGAAAAGAAACACTCTGCGTGAATTCTGACCTAGATCAGAATGGTTATCAATTTATCTAATTAGGAAACCTCCCACTGTAATCTCAAATTCTCCTCCAAACCTAAAAGAAGAATTAGTCGGGATCACCCGAAGAGTAAACCAACTCATCAGTGAGAATCGGGATCCAACTATCATCGCATGATAACTTGATGGAAGCCACTCAAGTTATCACACTCTAGAAGGTATGCGCATGCCTGGCAAGTTTCCTGTATATTTGAAACTCCCAATGTGATTTTTGCCTCATGCTCTTATGACTATGACGAAGGTCAACAAATCATAAGTCACATGTCAAGTTCTACCCATCATTGTCCAGGTTAATTTGAACCCACCCGCACAAGCCCTTGACGAAGGTCAACAAGGCTATACGACTGTCCCAAACCAACACATCTATCTATGCAACAAATGAATACCTCGCAGCTACCAAACACTATGCCTTGACGAAGGTCAACAAACATAACTTGAATACTACTGACCATCCATAAGAAATGACGGAGGGCTACGGCTGGTTTTTGGCGAAAACCCTTTAATGTAATGAACTTGATATCGCTAAAGGAACCTGATAGCCGTTTATAAAATATATTGACGAAAACATTTTGCTAAAGAGGTCACTCCCGGTGAAGGGATCTCGGCTCTTTCCTCGTGGAATGAGGTGCAGGATATTCCAACTGAATACCGCGATGCAAAGCAACTTGTAATCGACTATATTGAAGTTATTACCCTGACATAAACTTATGCCCAAGGGGTCATTCCCGGTGAAGGGATCTCGGCCCTTGCCTCGTCGAATGAGGTGCGGGATATTCTGACTGAATATCGCTATGCATAACAAAAGGAAACATCTTTGTAATAACACCCTTTTAAAATTTGTTCCAACAACATCAAATATAGGTTTGTTTTATCCTTGCATTGATAAGAATCAATGCATTCCCATCAATCAATCATACCAGAAAAGAACGAAAATAAAATGTACGTATATGCCATCCGCATTCGTCACTGGCTCCCGTCATCACCCGTTAGGTTACTTAATTAACGACAGAGCGGGGGCTGGACTAGCGCGGGTGTAAAACATATAAAACATCTAATAGTACATATACCAAAATACAGTAATCGCTCCAGGCGTGATAATATGCAACATTACAGAAAAGTAATAAGCATCACAGAACAATACAGATAATCTGGGATCCCCGGGTTTCACAGAGCCGCTGCTGAAACCTGACGTTCCCCCGGTCGTGTGGATAGCCTGTGTAATGAAACCTAGAGCCCTACGGGTGCGGCAACTTACCCGCCAAAACCTGAAGCGAGGTAGTCCCCACAACATAGTGAATGGAACACCCGGTGTTAGTGTATATGCCCTAAAGGCCATTACTGTATCATACTAGTTTGTATATTACTTAATGGAAGCTTGGGATATTCACCTTGTATATACAATCTTGCTCAACATAGCAGTATGCTACTTGGTTTGTTTCTACTTCAATGTGTACTTGTTTTTATTTTTGTATATCACCTATACACATTAGTGGAGCCCTTAGGATCTTTGCTTGATTACTAGCGTTGTGATGGCAGTCACACTAGTGGGGGCTGGGTAATCTATAAGCACATCCTTATGCAGGTCCCTAATCGCAGGACTATCGAGACAGGGCATCGATACTCCGGAGTAGACTAGCGCATGCGCTTCTCATCCCAGTGTGAAAGACGGTCTATCCCACAGCCGTCAGTACGTCATACTGGAGATAGTATGCGGGTGCTCGTTGGGTTACGAGTACACTGGACAGGACTCGTCGGGAACTGACCGATTGGTATTATACCTATCGTCAGTTATTAGTTCCCAGGTGACATGAGTACAGCTTAGTCCGCTGACTTGACACTGTCACTTCGCCTCGAGTGTGTTCCCACTGTAATTTGATTACTACCCTACCACGGCTCAAAGGAGTCGTGCAAACAGGTAGTAGTTGGGTGCAGTCTCGAAGCACTTGGAAGCAGTGACGGTTAGACATGATTCGTCTCTCCCGGTATTGGGGGTTGACATCGCGCTGTGTCTAGGAGAGCCATTACACGAGTAGTCCCTGGCCAGGGCAAGCGAGATATACTGGTAGGCTTCCAGTGTTATCTCAGAGTGTATTGGGCTTCACTCCGACACGACTTGTACTACTATTAGGGGACTGACGTTTACCGCCCCCTAGGCCCACCATGCGATGTATCAGACGAACAGACCGGACTGTACGGAGATTGTCACAGTCAGACTCAGTAGGAGTTCAGATGGGTTTCACCTCATCAGTCTTCTTGTCGGCATCTACCTGGGGTCCGTTACGCACAGCTAATGCAGCTTGCGGTCTGTGGTTAAACCTACTGCCAGCGTAGTGTCGAGTCTTTAGAGTCCCACACAGAAAGCTATTCGCCTTTAGGCAAAAGAGTAGAGGTCGCATGGTTTTGCGACAGGTCGCATGGTTTTGCGACAGGGTCCGGTCACATCCGTGCACTTGTGCACGTACAGTGTCCGGACAGTTAACACTAGCAGGCTTTGGTTTAAGCCGGATCCTAGTGTACGTTTTGGGATTGATTTTATCTCTTTTGTATTTCTGTTCCTCGGAACGTGGATGCGGGTGTGTATGCACAGTTGACAGAGAGACAGAGGCAGAGTATTCTCATTGGGGTTGTTGACTGTTGACTGTTGACAGTTGACTGTTGACAGTTGACTTTTGCTTAACCCAAATGAGAATAAGATATATGATTAACATTAATATTAATTAAGTATTGTAGTGACATGGTTGTTGAGGGGTTGACTTTGTTGACTTGTTGACTTTGTTGACCGGTTGACTAGGTTGGAATAGTTGACCATCATCATGACAATGGCTATCATTCCATGGCAAAGACTTTTGCTTGCTTGTTTATTTATGCAAAATGAGTGCATGAAATGATATAGCCATTTTGACTTAAACCATTTTACACAATACTTGATTACTATTTTTGTGATGATGGCTTTTGGATTATGAGAGGTGAGAATGAGATGAGTATGGTTCATTCTATCATTTGCTTTCTCTCTCTTGAGCTCTCTCAATCTCAAGCTCTCCCTCTTCCTCCTGCTCTCTCTACCTCAAGGCAAACCATTCTCATGTGTTGAGACTCATTGCCTTAGAGATAAAAAGACACTAAAACATTCCTCTACTCATTCTAGTTCACAAGGCCTGGCAAGCAAAGTGATCTAGTTTCTTCAAAGTTCGAAGAAGAAGCCAAAGGTAGAAGCTTTCGGGTGGATCCATCTTCGGCGCAAGGAGACGACGAGGTGAGGCCGATCCGTACAACGGAAGGAGTCAAAGAAGAAGGAGTTCAAGAAAGGTATAGCCCCCTAACCGAGTAGGTAAACTCTTGTTAGGTTGTTAGTTAGTAGTTTAACAAAGATCCGGTTTTTGAGTCCATGTTACCGCCTCTTGAAAATTGTTTTTCACCAAATTCCGCATGCCCGAAAGTACCGGGAGAGGTAGCATGGACTTACAGTGGTCTCAGAGCCTAGTTAATCACTACCTAACATGTTAGCATAGTAACTAGAAATTCGATCGGAGAAAAAGTCGCGAAATACACCCGGGTTTTCAAACTTTCTGTCGATTTTCAAAGTGCTGCAAAAATTATTTGAGATATACCAAAAATCGACTCAGGGTTTTTAGAAGAAACTGCAAAAATTCGACCCACTGAATCGATCAACGCGCCGCGTTTCACATAAATAGTCAATAGTATTCAAGCTATGTTTGTTGGCCAAAGTCAAGGCATAGTGATTTGTAGCTATTGGGTATTCATGTGCAGTATAGATAGATGCGTTGGTTTAGGACAGTCGTACTGCCTTGTTGGCCAAAGTCAAGGGTAGGTACGGGTGGATTCAAATTAACCTGGAGAACGACGGGTAGAACTTGACATGTGACTTATGATTTGTTGGCCAAAGTCAAGGTCATAAGAGCATGGGGCAAAAATCCACATCGGGAGTTTCAAAAGAACTGAAACTTGCTAGTGTTGCATACCATTTGGAGTGTGATGATTCTGGTAGGATTCCTTCAGTCTCGTCACACGATGATATTTGGATCCCGATCCTACTGTGAGTATATGCTACTCCTCGGGAAATTTCTCACTAAACGATCAATGCTATAAACCTAGTAGGTGTCTAGAAAGGTGTTAGCGGGGCTACGCCCCCAGGGAAAAGAGGTTATTTAATTAAGGAACTTCGCGAAAGCGTTGGAAAACCTCCCTCGAAGTACCGACACTGGCCTGGCTGAACGGTTAAGCAAGTATTGTACGGTGAGATTGATCCCGACTAATTCTTCCATTTTGGTTTGAGGAGGGATTAGAGAAACAGTGGGATCCATCCTGTTTAGACAAACTAAAAACCACTCTAAACTTGCAAGAGCATCATGCTGAGTGTTTCTTCTCTCTCCTAATTGCAGCGACCAATCGACATGACTGGACTTAAGTTACTCCTAGGTAAAAACATACTGACAGGGCTAAACTATAAAGATTGACTCAGGAATGTCAAGATGGCAATCACTTATGACAAGCTGGGGTATCTTCTTACCACCAAAGCTCCCCCTGTCCCAGGTCCCAAAACTAGGGTTGCGGATAAGGAAATCCGTAAGACCTGGGAACTAGACTGCGCGAAGGCCAAGTGCCTCGTGCTTGCCTCTATGGACAATGAACATCAGAGGAGGCACGAGAATATGGACCTGGAATCCATATTTCTTCATACAAAAGAACTGTATGGAGAGCAATCTCGTATCGCAAGATATGAAGTGTCGAAGAAGTTATTTTCGGCAAGATTGGCCGTCGGATCATCGGTAGCGGAACGCGTGCTTAAGATGATTGGCTACATTGAGGAGCTCGTGGACCTTGGGACCACGTTGGAGAATGAGCTCTATACGGACTTGATTCTCCAGTCCCTTCCTTCCACTTACGCCCAGTTCATACTGAACTTCAACTTGCAAGAAAAGGAAGTTGAACTTTCAGAACTCCTCAACATGCTGAGGAGCGCAGAGGGCACCCTACAGAAAGGTAGGAAAACATCCACTTTGTTTGTAGGAGGATCTTCCTCTTCTAGGTCCAAGGCGAAAGCCAAGGGAAAGAAGAAGAAAGCCCCCGCCAAACCAAGGGGCGGTGTTAGTAAAGTGGATACGAAGGAAAAGGCAAAAGCAACAAAGAAAGTGGGAAATCTTGTGGATAAGGAAGAATGCATCTATTGTCATAAGAAGGGACACTGGAAAAATGATTGCAGGGCTTGGAAGGCCAGAACACAGGATCTGAAGCAGGTTGCGGCTTCAGCTTCAGGTGTGTATGTTATTGAAAACTGTCTTTCAATAAACTCTACTTCCTAGGTATTGGATACCGGATCAGGATCTCATATCTGTAATTCTTTGCAGGCGTTGAGAAACCGTAGGGTTTTGAATGCAGGTGACATGACCCTCAAAGTTGCAAACGGAGCTAGCATGGATGCTAAGGCCGTGGGGGACTATCACCTGGGAATGTCAGATGGACATGTTTTGGTTTTGCGTAATTGCTTTTTTGTACCCAACGCAACTTGTAATATCATTTCTGTATCTTTGGTTTCTAAAGAAGGTTATGAATTTGCGTTTGTAAGCAATGTTGTAAACATTCACCTTAATCAAGTTCTGATTGGGTCAGGTACATTGAGCAATAGTATATACGTATTAAACCAACCACAGATTTTCAACGTCCAGAATACACACAAAAGAAAGTCTCCGGAAATCAATCAGACTTTCTTATGGCATTGTAGACCGGGTCACATCAATGAGAGAAGGTTGACGAAGTTACATATAGAAGGATATTTGAATGCGTTCGAATATCAATCGTATGCCACTTGTCAATCCTGTCTCAAAGGAAAGATGATAAAGACTCCGTTTACTGGACACGGAGTAAGGGCGAGCGAGCACTTGGGACTCGTACACAGCGACGTATGCGGTCCAATGTCTACACATGCGCGAAGCGGTTATTATTACTTCATTACTTTTACGGATGAATTTTCAAGGTACGGTTATGTCTTCTTAATGAAACATAAGTCCGAAGCCTTTGGAAAATTCCAGGAATATAAGAATGAAGTAGAAAAACAAACCGGCAAAAGTATCAAGATCCTAAGATCGGATCGAGGTGGTGAATACTTAAGTGCCGAGTTCCTGGACTATTTAAAAGAGAACGGAATTCTCTCTCAGCTTACTCCTCCATACACTCCGCAACATAACGGTGTATCGGAGAGACAGAACCGAACCCTATTGGATATGGTACGGTCCATGATGAGTAACGCTGAGTTACCGCGATCATTCTGGGGGTATGCGCTAGAATCAGCTGCATACCTTTTGAACCGAGTTCCCACTAAGACTGTGTCTACTACACCATATGAGATGTGGTGTGGGAAGAGACCCTATCTTAATCACATTAAGACATGGGGAAGTCCAGCTTTTGTCAAAAAGCAGCATGCGGACAAGCTCGAGGCACGCTCAGTACAGTGCAAGTTCGTGGGATATCTAAAGAACTCCAAGGGATATTTCTTTTACTGTGAAGAGGAACAAAAGGTTTTTGTTTCTCGTCATGCCTACTTCTTGGAAACTGAGTTTTTGGTAAACCAGATAAGTGGGAGCACAGTAGAACTGGAAGAAATTCCAAAACCACGAGCTATTACTAAATGCTTAGCGGAACCAGAGGGTTCAAAAGAACAAGACATTCCCACGCCGCTCCGCAGGAGTAGTAGGCAGTCTCATCCGCCCGAGAGATACTACGGTTTTCTCATAGACGGGGATAGAGAGGATTGCATCATAGATAATGATGAGCCTACTAGCTTCCAGCAGGCCTTTCAGAGCGTTGACTCGGTAAAATGGCTGGATGCAATGCGGACCGAAATGGAGTCCATGTACACCAACAAGGTATGGACGTTGGACATTGCTCCAGACGGAGTAAAACCCATAAGATGCAAGTGGATCTTTAAAAGGAAGATTGGTATAGATGGACAGGTTGAGACCTATAAAGCTAGATTTGTTGCAAAGGGTTTTCATCAAAGACCTGGTTTGGACTATGACGAAACCTTTTCTCCAGTGGCTATGCTGAAATCCATTCGGATCCTTCTTGCCATTGCTGCCTTCCACGATTATGAGATCAGGCAAATGGACTTAAAGACCGCTTTTCTAAATGGAAATTTAGAGGAGTGTGTCTATATGGACCAACCAGAAGGTTTCATTCAGAATGGGAGCAGCGGAAAGGTGTGCAAGTTGCTTAAGTCCATCTATGGACTAAAGCAGGCATCGCGGAGTTGGAACATCTGTTTTGATGAGACGGTCAAGGAATTTGGCTTTATCAAAAATCCAGATGAACCATGCATCTATAGTAGATTTATAGAGAGAACTGTAGTATTCCTCGTTTTATACGTGGATGACATTCTCTTAATAGGAAATGACATTCCTATGCTACAATCTGTCAAGGGGTTCTTGTCGCACAGGTTCTCCATGAAAGACCTGGGTGATGCCTCATACATCCTGGGGATCCGGATCCATCGTGATAGATCCAAAAGGATACTAGGACTTTCACAGTCCAGGTACATCGACACCATACTGAAGAGATTCAGTATGAAAGATTCCAAGCGCGGTAACCTACCGGCTTGTCACGGGATCACCCTCTCTAAAGAGATGTCTCCCAAGACTGATTTGGAGAGGGATCGCATGTCTATTATACCCTACGCTTCTGTGGTAGGCTCTATAATGTATGCGATGTTGTGTACCAGACCGGAGGTAGCTTATGCACGGAGTGTGGTAAGTCGGTATCAGTCAAACCCTGGGGAGAAACACTGGATAGCGGTAAAGAACATTCTCAAGTACCTGAGAAGGACTAAGGAGATGTTCTTAGTGTATGGCGGAAAAGACATCCAGATCGAGGCCTTTGTTGACTCCATCTTTCAGAGTGACAAGGATGATTCCAAGTCCATGTCGGGTTTTGTCTTTACCCTCAATGGAGGGGCGGTGTGTTGGAAGAGTTCCAAACAGGAAACCATTGCAGACTCGACGATGGAAGCGGAATACATCGCTGCATCTGATGCCGCAAAGGAAGCTGTCTGGATGAAGAAGTTCTTGAAAGAACTTCAGGTGGTTCCGTCCATTGTTGATCCAATACCTCTGTATTGCGACAACAACGGGGCTATAGATTTAGCGAAGGAACCCAGGTCCCATCAGAGATCCAGACACATCTTGAGGCGGTATCACCTGATCAGGGAGATCGTGGATCGCCAGGAGATCGAGGTTCGGAGGGTTGCTTCAGAAGATAACACCGTAGATCCATTCACCAAGGCCTTGCCCCAGACTCAGTTCGAGCAGCTGATCGAGATGATAGGTCTTCGATACGCCAGTACATGGCCTTAGTGCAAGTGGGAGATTGTTAGTGTATATGCCCTAGAGGCCATTACTGTATCATACTAGTTTGTATATTACTTAATGGAAGCTTGGGATATTCACCTTGTATATACAATCTTGCTCAAAATAGTAGTATGCTACTTGGTTTGTTTCTACTTCAATGTGTACTTGTGTTTATTTTTGTATATCACCTATACACATTAGTGGAGCCCTTAGGATCTTTGCTTGATTACCAGCGTTGTGATGGAAGTCACACTAGTGGGGGCTGGGTAATCTATAAGCACATCCTTATGCAGGTCCCTAGTCGCAGGACTATCGAGACAGGGCATCGATACTCCGGAGTAGACTAGCGCATGCGCTTCTCATCCCAGTGTGGGAGACGGTCTGTCCCACAGCCGTCAGTACGTCGAACTGGAGATGGTATGCGGGTGCTCGTTGGGTTACGAGTACACTGGACAAAACTCGTCGGGAACTGACCGGTTGGTATTATACCTATCGTCAGTTATCAGTTCCCAGGTGACATGAGTACAGCTTAGTCCGCTGACTTGACACTGTCACTTCGCCTAGAGTGTGTTCCCACTGTACTTTGATTACTACCCTACCATGGCTCAAAGGAGTCGTGCAAACAGGTAGTAGTTGGGTGCAGTCCTGAAGCACTTGGAGGCAGTGACGGTTAGACAGGATTCGTCTCTCCCGGTATTGGGGGTTGACATCGCGCTGTGTCTAGGAGAGCCATACACGAGTAATCCCCGGCCAGGGCAAGCGAGATATACTGGTAGGCTTCCAGTGTTATCTCAGGGTGTATTGGGCTTCACTCCGACACGACTTGTACCGCTATTAGGGGACTGACGTTTACCGCCCCCTAGGCCCGCCATGCGATGTATCAGACGAACAGACCGGACTGTACGGAGATTGTCACAGTCAGACTCAGTAGGAGTTCAGATGGGTTTCACCTCGTTAGTCTTCTTGTCGGCATCTACTTGGGGTCCGTTACGCACAGCTAGTGCCGCTTGCGGTCTGTGGTTAAACCCACTGCCAGCATAGTGTCGAGTCTTTAGAGTCCCACACAGAAAGCTATTCGCCTTTAGGCAAAAGAGTAGAGGTCGCATGGTTTTGCGACAGGTCGCATGGTTTTGCGACAGGGTCCGGTCACATCCGTGCACTTGTGCACGTACAGTGTCCGGACAGTTAACACTAGCAGGCTTTGGTTTAAGCCGGATCCTAGTGTACGTTTTGGGATTGATTTTATCTCGTTTGTATTCGTGTTCCTCGGAACGCGGATGCGGGTGTGTATACACAGTTGACAGAGAGACAGAGGCAGAGTATTCTCATTGGGGTTGTTGACTGTTGACTGTTGACAGTTGAGTGTTGACCATTGACTTTTGCTTAACCCTAATGAGAATAAGATATATGATTAACATTAATATTAATTAAGTATTGTAGTGACATGGTTGTTGGGGGGTTGACTTTGTTGACTTGTTGACTTTGTTGACCGGTTGACTAGGTTGGACTAGTTGACCATCATCATGACAATGGCTATCATTCCATGGCAAAGACTTTTGCTTGCTTGTTTATTTATGCAAAATGAGTGCATGAAATGATATAGCCATTTTGACTTAAACCATTTTACACAATACTTGATTACTATTTTTGTGATGATGGCTTTTGGATTATGAGAGGTGAGAATGAGATGAGTATGGTTCATTCTATCATTTGCTTTCTCTCTCTTGAGCTCTCTCATTCTCAAGCTCTCTCTCTTCCTCTTGCTCTCTCTACCTCAAGGCAAACCATTCTCATGTGTTGAGACTCATTGCCTTAGAGATAAAAAGACACCAAAACATTCCTCTACTCATTCTAGTTCACAAGGCCTGGCAAGCCAAGTAATCTAGTTTCTTCAAAGTTCGAAGAAGAAGCCAAAGGTAGAAGCTTTCGGGTGGATCCATCTTCGGCGCAAGGAGACGACGAGGTGAGGCCGATCCATACAACGGAAGGAGTCAAAGACGAAGGAGTTCAAGAAAGGTATAGCCCCCTAACCGAGTAGGTAAACTCTTGTTAGGTTGTTAGTTAGTAGTTTAACAAAGATCCGGTTTTTGAGTCCATGTTACCGCCTCTTGAAAATTGTTTTTCACCAAATTCCGCATGCCCGAAAGTACCGGGAGAGGTAGCATGGACTTACACCCGGCACTTCATGGAATCCGGTAAATTGAGCAGCCCTCCTTGGGTCAACCTGTACCCCCTACGAGTGCGGCGAATAGTCTGCCAATTCTAGAGTAAGGTCCTTTTGCCTCTCAAAGCCATGAGATACGGACCCGTTGCCCTCCAGAACCCGGCTATCCGTACACTCCTTCGCGGGATAAACCTAGTACAGAAATAAAAATATGTACAACGGGTACATCGACCTCGACTCGGTCGTGCCCCAAAAGAATATTATACAAACAGGCAGTGACGGCAGTCCACATGTTGGACGCTTGCCCCGCAATATCAAATGTACAAATAAATCCAAACTGCACTATCATTGCACCCTGCTATCCACCACGACAAATCCGCAACATCACAGTACAACACAGAACATCAACGCAAATGTCACGTTCGCAAACCCGTCTAAAAGAACTATAGCAATCAGACGTGGTTTACCGATCAAATGACATTCCCGGTCCGAGATATAATGTAAATACTATAAACTAACAAGTTTAAAATTTCGATCGACAAAATTTCCCGAAGTGGGCCCCACGAACAACTGGTTTACAGTAATAAAAACAGGGCCCAAAGGAATATAACAAAAAGCCACAATTTCCAAGAAGAACTTACTGGTGAAATTTGGAACATTGTTGCAACATACTGGCCGCGGTTCCGCGGTCAAACCCAAGCTTTGACCGCGATTCCGCGGCGGTATAGTGGTAACACGTGCCCAAATTTCACTGTAATTCTTAAAAAACCCTGCTTAGTTTTCTGTAACATGCAAAATTATTTTTAGGCCCTTTAAAAAATCGACAGAAACTACAGCACTGGAATTTGCGGTTTTTCGAAAATTCGTTCGATCGATATTTCAAAAGTGTTAGCACAAGTTAGTATAGCTTAATGGTGAGGCTCTGATACCACTGTAAGTCCACGGTAGCGCCCCGTCCGTCTAACAGACGCCAAATGCGGAACAAAAACTTTTTACAACTGGCGCTATCGTGTACCGTAACCCGGATCTGCCATTAAAGCTAAACTAACAAACTACAAAGTGGGTAGAAGAGTTATACAGAACGATCCGAGTCCTTCGGTCCTCAACCATCATCCCACGCTTTTTGCGGCTGCTCCGATCTCCTCGATCTCTAGTCTTGTCGTCCAGGTGGCACCACGTCGACGGATCTTTAAACGGGCTCCCGCCTCTGAACCGAGGCAACTCGATCGTCAAGTTTGCTAAAAGAGACGACCAAGATGAAGTAGAGAATGAGTAGAACACTTTGTCTCGTTACGTCCAAAGTCACGGACGAACGGTTATGGAAGTTGCCTTTTGGATCGGATGAAATGAGAAAGAGGCTATCTAATTTTCATGAACCCGAATCTATCATAATCTTTTTCTAGTGAACAACAAAACATTAGCCAAGAGAGGGGGGAAGGCCGGCCACTTATAGGAGAGGAGGGAGGTGAGTGTAGGAGGGGGAAGGTGACCACAAAGGAAAAGATCAACAACAAATATCTAAGCACCAAGTATAAATGCATTAAAAGCAAACCAATCACAATCACCTAGTCACCTTGTCATTAATTGCACCATTAATGACCTAATGACTCACAAGCCTTGTCACCCTCTCTAGAACCTTCTAGAACACTGACTCACCTCATAAAAAAAAGATAAATCCGTATTTAACCGAATGTCAAAATACGGCTGATAGAAAACTGGAAACTGGCAACTTCCAAAAGTGATCCTGAAACAAATTTCAGGATAACCCCGTATCAGTATAAACATACCCGCATTTGTATTACGACCGAATACAAATGCAACTGAGACAAAGATATTATATCTACACAGTATAATACTGGGTTCCGGCTTAAACTAAAGCCTACCAGTATTATCTGCCCGAAAAACGATACGTGCGAAAATGCACGTGCTTTTTCCGAACCATGCCATAAACCCATACGGCCTCTACAACGTTTCGCCCGAACTTGGGAAAGTGTCTGTGGGGGACTCTAATGACTCATCAACACACTGGCACTGGGTATAACCCCTAGCACGTCAGAGGTACAAGCTGCACGTAACGTTTTACCTATGTATTGATTGGAATGGAAGCTGACGAGTGAACTCATTTATAAACCCTACTAAGCCTGACAGTGACAATGTATATATAGTCCGGTCCATTTGTCTAAAAAGTATCGCATATCGAGTCTTGGGGGTGGATAAAGTCAGACCCCTAATAACGCGATAAATCGTGTTGGCATAAAGCCCATCACCACCTGAGAAACTACTGATCCAAATCAGTAATTCTCCACTACCTCGGCCGAGGATTCCTAGTGATGGCCACCCGTACACTGCGCGACATCAACCTCCAATATCGGGAGAGACAAATCCCCGACGATCCGCTCACTTGCCTCCAATGTTGCTCGGGACTGTACCCAACTAAAGCCTGTTTGCACAACTCCTTTGAGCATGGTAGGGTAGTAATCTAAGCACAGTGGGAACTCACATGAGATAAATGACGATCTCCGGTCGATGAACTAACCCGTACACATGTCACCAGTGAATTGCTATCTGACGATATGTATAATACCAACTAGCAGATTCCTGGTGAGTCCTGTCCGGTGTACTCATAACCCAATGAGCACCTGTATACATCTTAGGTGATCAAACTAACACCAGTGGCTTGTGAGACCGGCCACCGCCCTTCGTCGGGGTCTCGACTTTATACACTAGTCTGTTCTGGAGTATCGATGCCCTGTCTCGAAACTCCCACGACTAGGGACACTTTTAAGGATGCGCTTACAGACTCCAGCTCCCACGTATATGATCGCCATCATACTGCTGGTAGTCAAGCAAGAATCCTATGGGCTCTATCATCATGCAATTAGTGAACTAAAGCATATATACGATGATAAAGACAAACCAGATAGCATATTATCATCTCGAGTAAGACTGTCATATCGGTATAGGTCATGCCTCAATCATTGCAATCACGTACCTGCGATCCAATAATTGACTTTGAGGGCACTATCTCCAACAGAGAGCGGCAAGCAACCCTACCAATTCTAGAGTTAGGATACCCGGTCTCGACTCCTCGAGATGGTCTCCCACTGGACTCTAGAACCCGGTTACTTGTGCTCCCCGCCTTGGGTCTATCCTAATGCGGAAAAGTAAATAATTTACAATGGTGACATCATCCTCAACCTAGAAGTGCCCCAATAAAATAATATTATATACAATGAATTTTACATGAATGAAAATGAAAAACTCTCATCTCACAAAAAAACCCCGGCTATTCAAACACGACGATCCAATATAATATATCACAGCAACACATAATATCACATGTTATCAATGTAAGTAGATATACGTATCCTAATTGTCGTTGATGTATAGCAACGAAACCGGCGATACACCACATATTACACTTACGGTCGCAGAAAAAAGTGTAAAACTTGGAATCCGCAACCTCCTTAGACATCACATGCCTAACCAAATGAATTCCTTAGACATCACATGCCTAACAATTATAAACCCCGCATTTTAGTCTCGATCTCGAAAAAACTTTTCAATATCTAGTCGGGAAATTCAACAAGATTCCCGACATCCTGATCGAATGCTCGTCGGAAACTTTAGTAGACGACTGCACCCCCCGGTGCCGTCGACGAAGTGCACTAAGGCGGAACCCCGCTGCCGCGAGCACCCGAACGGATGCTTTTGGCGATGGGGTTCTCCTACAGTCACTTGGTCGGGGTTATAGGGTGTGGCTATCTTTTAAGTTTACCCGGCGAGTATCCGCGTACACTATGTGATTGCGACGGACTTTTGATCGCATCAAAATCACGTCGCAACCGATCAACTGAAACTAAACTGCTAGATTTATAACATTCAAAATAGTTATCTCATAACTACATGTGGATTCCAAATATTGTATCACATTACAAAAAAAGTTATACGATGTTAAACATTCCGATCGAATCAACAAACACCCAAAATTTCCCTATTTGCTCAATACTTGAACTTAGTTTAAAAGCATCCATCACATGCCACAGTACCAATGGACCAGCCGTAGATGGGTCAAACCAACGCTTCACATGTGGCAACGCCGAACTGCTACAAACCCTAGGGTTTAGAGGTGGTTCTGACGGTCACAAAATCGAGTTAAGGTTTTCGTTCTTCTAGAGGGTCCACCGCGTTACTTGTACGACTTTGAATGTTCTTTAACTAAGGAAAAATCCAACACTTGGAAATTTTCCGGCAGGGGAATAAGTGAGTTATTGATATCGGTTGGAACTTTTTAACACTGTCTAAACAAACCGAAACAAAGCAAGAATTGCGAATACGAAACACTTCGAATTACCTTTATAGTAAATAAACATCTCATGCAAATTTAGCAAAAATAAACAACACCAAAAGTACCAAACCCCAGAGACTTGAACACCACCCAAACCTAGAGCTCAACACCTACTGGGGGGCCGGCCTGCTCGAATTTCTGGGCCATGTGCTCGGCCAAAACTGAGCACATGGGTCCAGGTTTGGGGTATGTTCATTATGAATCTTATACATGATTCTGCACTTGTTTGAAAAATTTTTAGAGCTCATTTTAAATTCGACAGAAACTAGGGTTTGATATCGGGTGTTTCGGAGTTGTTTCGGTTTCGTAATCCTACACTTATCAGTCTAATTCTCTAGCTAGACTCTGATACCACTGTTGGGTTACCTACAACGGCAGAAAGGTTTCAGGTGGCATCTCTCATGCCAATTTCAAATTTTGCCATTATAGATAACCCTAAACATAGGAACTTTAACTATAGAATCAAACAAAACAAGCATGTTAACACTTTAACATCTAAGAGTTAAGGATTACAACCTTTGTAGTCTGTTCCTTCACTTCATAAGCTCCGTGTTGAGGTCCCTTCGCTGCGATCATCAAGTACCCGAACTCTAGAGAGGCTCCATGAAGAGAAAGATGCAACCTTACTTCCAATCTTCAAAAACTAAGATGATCTACCTTGAAGAAACACTAACCCAAGCTCTTGCTTTACTAATCATGTGTTAGTAAAGCAATCACCCTAATCTAAGTAGTTAAAATAGATGAGGATGATGAAGTAGGAATTTTGCTCTCTTTTGTTTTCAATTTCTCACATAATATCCATCATTAATGAAATGCTAGTGAAGGTTTTTCAAGAGAGGAAGAAGAAAAAGAATTTCTTTTGTGATGAATAATGAATTATTGTTGAGGTTAGAAATTCAACCTAAGATTAAGAATGACATGCTTAACCCTTGTAGAGACTTTACCATGGGTTAAGGTTTGGGTTGGGTTAACAGATATCTCTCCAAAATATCAAAGAAAATGGACAAAGTCAAACCTTCATGAAGCTTCCTCAAAGCTCATCCAAAACCCTAATCCATAAACTTAACCCTAATCCAAACCCTAACATGGTTAAATCTCAAAACCATTATTTCATTTGTAACCTGAATATGTTACAATATTATATATCACATATATAATATATAATGCAACAAAATAAAATAATACAATTAACATATATCGCATATACATCAATGTATTATCCAAGTGAGAAAAAGAATCTTAAAGTGAGCTCATATTAGTTAATGCAATATAATATATCATATATATAATTATATATTAAATTATCGAATCAACACTTGATCCGATAATCCAGCCATATTACATATAACCGACTAATATAACAAGTAACCTTTCATCGAATCAAAACTTGATCCGATGACCCGGCTATATCACATATATCCGGCCGATATCACATATCGCGAGAATCGAATACGGTATCACATACACGTATTATTCACCATCCCGCACATATCACATATGTACTCCTACTCCGTTTTGCCTGATGTCACGCCCCGCTTCCCAGTATACGGTGAAGGGGACGCGACGAGGTCCGCTACGTATATACTCAGAAGTACATAAGCTAAGCGTATCTAAGCAATATAAAATAAATACACAAGAGACAAGGAATAAAAAGAACAGCAACTTTTATTCATTAACATTCTTTGTACAATGCATAAAAGGAAATACAACTGAAATAAAATGATGCCTAAACAGTAGCATAACAGGAAATGAAAAGTACGGAGAGGAAAAGTGTACAATGAAACTAAAGTGGAGGGTCTTCAGCAAACTACTCCAAGTCTTCTTGCGATGGCTCGATCTCTGCCGGGTCTAAATCACCTAACGACTTTCAAAGAAGAAAGAAACAGAATGTTGTCAGCGAACGGGTCGCTCGGTAAGTCCCAAAGATAAGAAGAAAGTAGAATAGACAGAATAAGAATATATCTTTTAAAGTTGTATACTATTGTTGTAATGTTATGTTAACGCTGTTGTTTGTAGCTTGGTACAGAAGGATGCCAGTGTAAATGAGGGGAGTCTCTATATGCCAGAGACTAGAGGCACGTGTAGTACAAGGAACCGTTTATGCCACGGTACAACAGCAACTGGATTCATGTTAGGTGTATTAAATCTGACCACCTCGTGCCACCTTTAACACCTTCCGTACCAATCTACCCCTTAAACCCCACGATGTCTTGTTTGTATTGTTATCTTGTAAATTGTATTGGTTGTATGATTGATTGACTGACTGACCGAAACCATGATATCAGGAAACGGTTGTAACCGTAGAGTCATGTAAATGGAATACTGAGAATCATGTAAAAAGAAAATATATCCATGGTTCGGTTCAGTCGAGTTGTATAAATTGATAATTGTATTCATGGATTCATGTGTTCACATTGAATTGGAGACTTCTAGATTATAGATTGACTTGAATCATATTCAAGTCAGATTAATCAGACTCAAACCCGAGTCAGACAATCTGAACTGTGAATCGAGGTCTTCTAATTGCTAGGGTCCTTAGGGTAATTTATAAAACTTGAGGGGGATTTATGTAAAAATACATTTATATACTTTTCAAAATACACCTCAAGTATTTATTACTCGTCTTTAGAGTTGTAATGAGGGTGGATTTCATGTTGTGACATTTCTAGTAAAAATATCCTAGTTTTATAAATAAGGGTATTTATCTGTAATATTGATTATTTGAAGTTCATGGTATTTTAGTGTAAAATTTATTCTTGTGATTTTTACGAAAAGGTGGAAAGTTTATATTATAATAAAATAGATATTTAAATGATAAATATACATATATTTATAAAAAAAATAATTTTAATAAATATTTTATATTCCAAAAAATCTCATTTTTCTTAAGATGTCTTATTTTAAACCTTTCGAGACCGAATGCTCCTTGCAGAGGTCTGAATCTCGCACTACTAGCCCGAGGGTGTGCGAAAAACTGTACAATCCCGAACGGGTTCCCCAAAAATGGATTGTAGCGGCGCTTTGCAAAGATTGTAAAATACTAATCCTTTAGAAAACGGTTTTATAAAGTAAAAGGTATTTATTTGCAAAGTGTAATTTTCCGTATTTTAGATTCTAGGGTTTCCTAAGCCAACTAGCCTATTTCTAAATGGTCTAAACGACAAGTCGTTAGAAGTCTCAAATCGCCTCTTCACCGCCAATTGTGGCCAGGTAAGTACAAATAAGGAAAGGAAGGATCCGCTCACGAATCGTGAGACGGGCCTTTTAAAGTTACCTTTGCTCACTTGCCTAGCCTAGACACCACAAAGTCAGGTTTAGATAAACGATCGATGTTCACAACTTATCGTGTTTTCCTAATAAGAGGTATTTATTTAAAAGTGTATCAAAGCTAAAACTTCTAGAAATGATTTTATTAAGAATATGGTATTTAAATGAAATTATTGTTTTATCGTATTCTACATTTTTTTTATGATGTCGTTTAGGGTTGTATTTGCATGTGTGTGAAGGTAGGTCATTACCTCGTGCTCTACTTTAAATGTATAGCAAAGTTTAAGGAGTTAAATGTGAAATCGAAACATTATGGTATTAAAGTGAAAAATACGATAAATTGGAAAGGCTATCATTTCATGTGAGAAAACTTGTTCAAATTATTTGTTAAGTGTTTAATAGTCAACAATAAAATGTTTAAGCATGATTGAATTGGTGAGAAGTGAAATTTTATAGAAAACCGAATCGGAAATCGGATTTGTTCCGATTCTGTCGGGTTTTGTAGTTTCGTATTTTAGAGAATAAGAAAGGGAGATAGAATGGGACTTACGGGTTTTGATTAAGCAAAGGAGTGAAGGGGGGACTAGAGAGGTTGCCGAGGCGTTGCTTCGTCGCCGGTTGTTCCTAAAAACGTCGCCGGAATTTCCACCGGAATTTCGTCGGAGCTTCGCCGCGAACTTGTTTTCAAAGTACACACTTCTTGGAAAAATTTTGAGAGACTGAGCTTAGGGTTTTGGGATGAGGGTAAAGGGTAGGGGGTTTATTTATAGGGTAGGCTAGGGTTGGGTAGGTGAAAGGTTTTTAATTAAAAAAAATTGTAAAAATTATAGAAAATTCATTAAAAATTGTAGTAAATGGGGGATAATTAAGTTTCGGGATCCGATCCAAATAAATGGTGTGTGCAGGGTGGTTGGGAATTTGAAAAGGCACATTTTTGATTTTGGGGACTCGTCCGGCCGAGTAAAGTGGTCGATTGGTAGGGGGTTCTCAGGTGAAGGCTCTGGTATATTTATTTTTCTGGGTTTAGTTCAAAGTTTGGGAGTTATGGTCTGTGGACTGTTGGGCTTCCAAGGAATTTAAAACAAAAACAATATAAAAGTAATGTGGGGCAGGGGATTTGGACTCTGGTGGCTTGGTTCAGCAGTGCAAGGTATTACCAATGAGCTATAAGCTCCTTCTTGTAATTATTGTGGGAAAATAAATATTTAAAGTGGTAACAACAACATTAAATACCCCAAGTATACTTCAAATTTAAATCAATTTTATGTATACAAAAATTGGAGTTGTTACAATCTACCCTCCTTACAAAAATTTCGTCCTCGAAATTTACAACTTTTATTTGAGGACTAGTTTACAAAGAGGTGAGGGTATCTTGCACGCATTCCATCTTCCCTTTTCCAAGTGGATTCTCCTGGAGTGTCTTTCCTCCACATTATCCGGACCAAGTTAACTTCCTTATTCCGAAGTGTCTTCATTTTCCTGTCCAGGATATCCATAGGCTGTTTCTCATAAGACAAGTCGGCTGTATAGTGAGCTCAGAATGATCAAGAACATGGCTGGGGTCACTCACATACTTTCTGAGTTGGGATATGTGGAACATGTTATGCACTCCTTCCAATGAGGGTGGAAGTGCTAAGCGGTATGCCACTTCACCGACTCGTTCGAGTATGTCGAACGGTCCAATGTATCTCGGACTCAATTTACCCCGTCTTCCAAATCGGATCACTCCGCGGTTCGGAGATATCTTCAAGAATACATGGTCTCCTGGCTGGAACTCCAAGTGTCGTCTCTTCGCATCAGCCCTCTTCGCATCAGCCCAGTGTTTCTGTCGATCTTGGGCTATGCGCATTCTTTCCTTGATAGTACGAACCACATCAACGGTCGCTACTATCATCTTTGGTCCAAGAAGTTCCCTATCTCCGATGTCATCCCAACTTAATGGTGATCGACACTTCCTTCCATACAATACTACAAAAGGTGCCATTCATATGCTTGCTTGGTAGCTGTTATTGTATGCGAACTCCACAAGATGCAGGTGATCTTCCCATGATCCTTTAAAGTCTAGCATACACGCTCTGAGCATATCCTCCAAGATCTAAATAGTTCGTTCTGACTGACCATCTGTTTGTGGATGATAAGCCGTGCTGAAGTTCAGACTTGTTCCCAAGCTTGCTTGCAGACTCTGCCAAAATTGCGATCGGAACCTGGTGTCACGATCGGAGACAATGCAGACCGGTACTCCATGAAGTCTCACAATTTCCTGTACGAGTTCATGGGTATCAGAGATAGTACATTATGAAGATTTTAAATCTTAAATAGATTATTACCACCATGTACTTCTTTGCCAGTGTCTCAGTTGACTGGCCAACTCGAAATGGGATGAAGTGAGCCGACTTTGTGAGTCAATCCACAATGACCCATATGGCATCGTTACCCTTTGTGCTGCGAGGAAGAGCAGTCACAAAGTCCATCGTGATGTGTTGCCACTTCCATTCTGGGATTGGTAACGGTTGAAGTAGTCCAGCTGTCCTGTGATGTTCAGCCTTTACTTGCTGACACACCAAACATTTTGTGACACTTCTGGCTACTTCACGCTTCATTCCATGCCACCAATAATTCTGACGTAGACCTTTGTACATTTTGGTACCTCCAGGATATACTGAGCAGGGAGAGCTGTGAGGTTTTTTCATTAACTCTTCCCGAACAGGACCTTTTGGTACACACAATCTGCTGCCGTATCTCAAAGATCCGTCTTCATGGATGATGAAGTATGTTCTGAGTCCATTCTCTACTTGTTCTCTGATCCTTTGCAACTTAGCATCACTTGCTTGAGCTGCTTTGATCAGATTGACAATGGTTGATTGAACTTGTAGATTCATCAAACTTGAAGCATTATCTGGCATGACTACTTCAATCTCCATCTGATGCAAGTCTTGCTGAAGCTTCCACTGAGCGGTGAGATTCATCGATAATGGTTGACGACTAAGAGCATCAGGTACTACGTTCACCTTCCCTGGGTGATATTGCAAGTTGATGTCAAAGTCCGCCATGGGTTCTGACCATCTTCTTTGCCGCATATTCAACTCCTTCTGAGTAAACACGTACTTCAGACTTTTATGATCTGTGTAGATGTTCACTCGTTCACCAAGTAAATAATGGCGCCAAATCTTGAGAGCAAAGATGACGGCTGCCAACTCCAGATCATGCGTCGGATAATTGCGCTCATGAGTCTTCAGTTGTCTTGAAGCATAAGCCACAACCTTACCGTGCTGATGTAGAACGCATCCTAATCCCTTACCGGATGCATCACAATGCACTTCAAATCCTCCAGATTGATCCGGTATTACGAGAATATGTGCATATGTCAATCTTGACTTAAGTTCTACGAAAGCTTGTTCGCATGCTTCTGACCACACAAATTCTTCATCTTTTCGTATGTGCTTGGTCAGGGGTGTTGCTATCTTTGAGAATCCTTCAATGAACCTTCTGTAATATCCAGCTAAACCCAAGAAACTCCGAATGTCCTTCACTGACTTTGGTGGAGGTCATTCGCTAACTGCTGAAACTTTGGCTGGATCCACAGAAATTCCTTCTCCTAATACGATATGTCCAAGAAAACCAACTTGATTTAGCCAAAACTTGCACTTGCTGTACTTGGCATAAAGCTTATGTTGTCGAAGAGTTTCCAGGACAATTCTTAGGTACTCTGCATGCTCTTTCCGACTCTTAGAATACACCAGGATGTCGTCGATGAAGATGACAACAAACCTGTCTAAATACTCCCGGAAAACTTGATTCATTAGGTTCATGAATATTGCTGGTGCATTGGTCACTCCAAATAGCATCACTAGAAATTCGTAATGTCCATAGCAAGTTCTGAAAGCTGTTTTGTGAATATCAGCTTCCTTGACCTTCACTTGATGATAACCTGAACGAAGATCCAATTTAGAGAAAACACAAGATCCACTTAGCTGATCGAATAAATCATCGATGCACGGGAGTGGATACTTGTTCTTTATAATGACTTCGTTCAAGGCTCTATAATCGATGCGCATTCTGTATGAACCTTCCTTCTTCTTCACCAGCAGTACAGGTGCTCCCCAACTTGAAGTGCTGGGACGAATCCATCCTTTCACCAATAATTCGTCCAACTGTGTTCGGACTTCCTTCAAACCTTCCGGACTCAATCTATAAGGTGCTTTGATTACCGGTTGGGCTCTTGGTACTAAATCAATACTTAATTCAAGAGCTCGATCGGGAGGCAAACCTGATATATAGTCAGGAAATACATCGTCGAACTCTCGAACTACCTCTGGTCTTAATTCTTCTTCCGCTTGAGCTGCTGCAACTACTGCTTCCCTTGGCTTCGCTTTGTAGGTACTTGGCTCCAGGATACGGTCTCCACTCTTGAAGTAGAAGACCGGATGGTCTGGACTCTCGAATACTACCCTCTTTTGATGATAGTCGATGGTAGCATAAAAAGTTCCAATCCAATCCATTCCTAGAACCACATCGAAGTTCAGTATGTCCAGTACTTTGAAGTCAGCATAAAACTCTCGGCAGCAGACGACGACTGGACACAAGCTGTATCCTATAGTTGCCTTTAGAACGCCATTTCCGGAACTGACATTCCAGATGGATACAACCGGTGAGACTGGAATCGCATTGGCTCGGACAAACCGTTGCGACATAAAGCAGTGGGATGCTCCAGTATCAAACAGTGTAAGTGCAGGTAGTGAGGCTACTAGGATTGTACTTAAGGTATATGGGATATGTTTTAGGTATAGGGAAAGTGTGTATATAACCAAGACTAAAAGATAAGTTTGAGAAGGAAAGTTTACCAGTAATGACTTGGCCAGTAGCCTCAGCTTCTTCCACAGACATCGTGAAAGCCTGGCGCTTTGGTACATTCCTCCTGGACTGAGGAGCATTCCTCGGAACGTTCCTTTGAGCTTGATGGAACTGACGAGGAGGTGGTGCAGCTTGTGGTCCTCTGGGTGGTGCAGGTAGTGCAAGTCTTGGTGCAGGGGCTTAGATGGCTGGACACTGTGGATAATTGTTTGCTGGCCTGAGTGCAGCAACTGGGTTTTGCTTTTGGGGGCAAGCCCCAATACCATGAGCAGCTGAGCCGCAGATCAAGCAAAGGTTGTTCGCAGGCCGACAATCTCTCGCCAGATGCCCATTTCTCTTGCGGTAGTTACAAAAGGCTGGGCTAGGCCTGTTGATTGGTGCTCCAGGACGTCTTGGCACAAAAGGTGGTCTGGATGAGGCTCCACCTGCCATCTGGTTGGCAGGGCGCTTGACTCCTGCAGACTGAGGTCTGCCCCTTGCTTTTATCACTGCCTCATAACTGCGAGCAGCTTCCAGAGCATCCTCATGAGTCAAAAATTTTCCTGTGGCTAGAGCAGCCTGAATCTCTGTGTCCAATCCTTGTTGAAAGCGACAGCTCTGATCTCGTCCGTCGGTATCAAGTGTGCCGCGAATCTGTTTAAGGATTGTGTTAGCAGTGTATTATGTGATTTTTAGAAATTGAACTATTACGACATATCTTGCCTGCTTAACATGGTGAATTTAGCGTTGTATTCATCTACTGATTTGTCCCACATCGATCCTTGTTGTAGATGAATGAATTGTTGCTCCATGGCAAACCTGGCAGTTACAGGGAAGTATTTCGCGTCGAACTTCTCGCGAAAAGTCTTCCATTCAATAGGCTGTACAAGACGGCTTTCTTCCGCCTTCCACCAGTTGCGAGCATTGTCCGTGAGCTGTAGTTTCGCCACACGGACCCAAGCTATGTCTGGCACTTGAGCTGCTGCCAGATCATCTTCTATGCTTTGTGCCCATTCTTCAGCTTCAAGAGGGCTTCCTTTTCCGGAGAACTGCTTCGGATGTAAATCCCTGAATTGCTTTACCCCCAGTGCGTCAGTCTCGGGACGGTTCAGGAGTTGTTGCAGTCCCTCGAGATGGCTGCGGATCGCCTCAAGTAGCACTGTTTGCTCGGTGGGAGGCGCAGGAACACCAGGTGTGAGGGGTAGTGCTGGAGGTGTGTTGTTGACGTTGGTGCTGGTGTTGTTCGGAGAATCCATAACCCTGAAGAAAAATTTGGGTTCTGACAGATTCAAGTACATGAAATGATAAGATTCAAGGAATATGGAATTGCATGATTCAAGGAACATAAATTGTAAAGAATGTTTTTGTTGCTAGTTCTTGTGTTATATTGCTTAGGTTGTTCACGCAGAACAGAACTGCATGATAGGGTTTCATACAGCTCTGACCTGCATAGGCCACCAACAAAACCTGTCACGTCCCGCTTCCCAGTGTACGGTGAAGGGGATGCGACGAGGTCCGCTACGTATATACTCAGAAGTACATACGCTAAGCGTATCTAAGCAATATAAAATAAATACACAAGAGACAAGAAATAAAAAGAACATCAACTTTTATTCATTTACATTCTTTGTACAATGCATGAAAGGAAATACAACTGAAATAAAAAGATACCTAAACAGTGGCATAACAGGAAATGAAAAGTACAGAGAGGAAAAGTGTACAATGAAACTAAAGTGCAGGGTGTTCAGCAAACTGCTCCAAGTCTTCTTGCGATGGCTCGATCTCTGCCGGGTCCAAATCACCTGACGACATTCAAAGAAGAAAGAAACAGAATGTCGTCAGCGAACGGGTCGCTCGGTAAGTCCCAAAGGTAAGAAGAAAGTAGAATAGACAGAATAAGAAGATATCTTTTAAAGTTGTATACTATTGTTGTAATGTTATGTTAACGCTGTTGTTTGTAGCTTGGTACAGAAGGATGCCAATGTATACGAGGGGAGTCTCTATATGCCAGAGACTAGAGGCACGTGTAGTACAAGGAACCGTTTATACCACGGTACAACAGCAACTGGATTCATGTTAGGTATATTAAATCTGACCACCTCGTGCCACCTTTAAAACCTTCCATACCAATCTACCCCTTAAACCCCGAGATGTCGTGTTTGTATTGTTATCTTGTAAATTATATTGGTTGTATGATTGATTGACTGACTGACCGAAAGTATGATATCAGGAAACGGTTGTAACCGTAGAGTCATGTAAATGGAATACTGAGATTCATGTAAAAAGAATATATATCCATGGTTCGGTTCAGTCGAGTTGTATAAATTGATAATTGTATTCATCGATTCATGTGTTCGCATTGAATTGGAGACTTCTAGATTATAGATTGACTTGAATCATATTCAAGTCAGATTAATCAGACTCAAACCCGAGTCAGACAATCAGAACTGTGAATCGAGGTCTTTTAATTGCTAGGGTCCTTAGGGTAATTTATAAAACTTGAGGGGGGTTTATGTAAAATTACTATTATATACTTTTCAAAATACACCTCAAGTATTTATTACTCGTCTTTAGAGTTGTAATGAGGGTGTATTTTATGTTGTGACATTTCTAGTGAAAATATCCTAGTTTTATAAATAAGGGTATTTAACTGTAATATTGATTATTTGAAGTTCATGGTATTTTAGTGTAAAATTTATTCTTGTGATTTTTATGAAAAGGTGGAAAGTTTATATTATAATAAAATAGATATTTAAATGATAAATATACATATATTTATACAAAAAATAATTTTAATAAATATTTTATATTCCAAAAATCTCATTTTTCTTAAGATGTCGTATTTTAAACCTTTCGAGACCGAATGCTCCTTGCGGAGGTCTGAATCTCGCACTACTAGCCCGAGGGTGCGCGATAAACTGCACAATCCCGAACGGGCTCCCCAAAAATGGATTGTAGTGGCGCTTTGCAAAGATTGTAAAATACTAATCCTTTAGAAAACGGTTTTATAAAGTAAAAGGTATTTATTTGCAAAGTGTAATTTTCCGTATTTTAGATTCTAAGGTTTCCTAAGACAACTAGCCTATTTCTAAATGGTCTAAACGACAAGTCGTTAGAAGCGTCAAATCGCCTCTTCACCGCCAATTGTGGCCAGGTAAGTACAAATGAGGAAAGGAGGGATCCGCTCACGAATCGTGAGACGGGACTTTTAAAGTTACCTTTGCTTGCTTGTCTAGCCTAGACACCACAAAGTCAGGTTTAGATAAACGATCCATGTCCACAACTTATCGTGTTTTCCTAATAAGAGGTATTTATTTAAAAGTGTATCAAAGCTAAAACTTCTAGAAATGATTTTATTAAGAATATGGTATTTAAATGAAAGTATTGTTTTATCGTATTCTAAGTTTTTTTTTATGATGTCGTTTAAGGTTGTATTTGCGTGTGTGTGGAGGTAGGTCATTACCTCGTGCTCTACTTTAAATGTATAGCAAAGTTTATGGAGTTAAATGTGAAATCGAAACATTGTGGTATTAAAGTGAAAAATAAGATAAATTGGAAAGGCTATCATTTCATATGAGAAAACTTGTTCAAATTATTTATTAAGTGTTTAATAGTCAACAATAAAATGTTTAAGCATGATTGAATTGGTGAGAAGTGAAATTTTATAGAAAACCGAATCGGAAATTGGATTTGTTACGATTCCGTCTGGTTTTGTAGTTTCGTATTTTAGAGAATAAGAAAGGGGGATAGAATGGGACTTACGGGTTTCGATTAAGCAAAGGAGTGAAGGGGCTAGAGAGGTTGCCGAGGCGTTGCTTCGTCGCCGGTTGTTCCTAAAAACGTCGCCGGAATTTCCACCGGAATTTCGTCGGAGCTTCGCCGTGAACTAGTTTTCAAAGTACACACTTCTTGGAAAATTTTTGAGAGAGTGAGCTTAGGGTTTTGGGATGAGGGTAGAGGATAGGGGGTGTATTTATAGGGTAGGGTAGGTAAAAAGGTTTTTAATTAAAAAAAATTGTAAAAATTTTAGAAAATACATTAAAAATTGTAGTAAATGGGGGATAATTAAGTTTCGGGAACCGATCCAAATAAATGGTGTGTGCAGGGGAGTTGGGAATTTGAAAAGGCGCATTTTTCATTTTGGGGACTCATCCGTCCGGCCAGAGTCGGCCGGTCCGCCGGCCGACTCGGCCGATCCCGACCGAGTCAAGTGGTCGATGGGTGGGGGGTTCTCAGGTGAAGGCTCTGGTATATTTATTTTTCTAGGTTCAGTTCAAAATTTAGGAGTTATGGTCTGTGGACTGTTGGGCTTCCAAGGAATTTAAAACAAAAACAATATAAAAATAATGTAGGGCAGGGGATTTGAACTCTGGTGGCTTGGTTCAGCAGTGCAAGGTATTACCAATGAGCTACAAGCTCCTTCTTGTAATTATTGTGGGAAAATAAATACTTAAAGTGGTAACGGCAACATTAAATACCCCAAGTATACTTCAAATTTAAATTAATTTTATGTATACAAAAATTGGGGTTGTTATACCTGAGCCAGGAAACCTCTGTGTAGGATTCTAAAGAGTCGTCAATACGCCGGCAGTAAGTGATGATCATATCAAACACCCACAAGCTGCAAGCGGTCAGCTAAACGTAACAGCCACCCAGGTATTGAGCGATCGGAAGATCAACAAGCAAGCCTGTACATTCTCCTGTGAATCCAATCAGAAACACTCCCGTACAGTCTGGTCTCTTCGTCTGATATGTCGCATATCTAGTCTAGGGGTGGTAAACGTCAGACCCAAGTAACCGATAAGTCGTGTCGATATGAGGTCCAAAATAGTTCGAGAAACTACTGATAACTCTTACCAGTAAATCTCAGCAACCCTGGCCAGGGATTTCCTGTTATAGCCAATCAAACACAGCGCAACATCAACTCCCAATACCGGGAGAGACGAAACCCCTCCTATCGCTCATTGCCACCATGTGATTCGGGACTGTACCAAAAAGCCACCGTTTTGCACGTTCTTTTGAGCTTGGTAAGGTGGAAATCAAAGCAAAGTGGGAATCACACTAGACTCTATGATGATCTCGGGTCTACAGACTAACCTGTACCAGTGTCACCAGGGAACTGCCATCTGACGTGAGGTATAATACCATCTGGGAGTTCTCAGCGAGTCCGTCCAGTGTATCCAGTCTCCACTGAGCATCCGTATACCATCTCTGATGTCAAACACCAATGGATATGGGATAATCCATCGCCCATCTACATGAGTCGAGAAGTTATACGCTAGTCTACTCTAGAATATCGATGCCCTGTCTTGATACACCTACGACTAAGAACATTTGAAGGATGTACATAGCGACTACACTGTTCCCACTAGTATGATCCGCATCATAGTCCTGGTAGTCAAGTACTCATACTAAAGGCTTTATACATGTTAGAGTACATGTTAAGATAAAGAGCAACCAGATAGCATACTATCATGTCGAGCAAGAAAGCCCTCCATATATATGTCCAAGCATCCACTACAATATACATCGTATGTACAGTAATGGTCTCTAGGGCATACATATCACTAACAACTTCACCACTAAAAACACCTCAAAACTCCATCTTCACTTCACTAAAAACATGCACAAGCTAACAACAAACACTTTGGACCTAGAAAGCAAGGATTTTGGACACTTGAGCAACTCAAGAAATTTCTTGAGTTGCCAAATGAGGTAATTCCATTACCATTAGAATTGTATTTCATTTTCTTTACCATCCATGTTAGTTTAGAATCGATATTGGGTGGTTTAGTGAACTTTGAAAATTCCTAGAAAGGGTTAGGGTTTTATTTGAATCCAAAGGTGTAATTGAGGTTAGTTGTGACCTTAAACCCCTGTAGGGAATGTATATTGGACAGGAACTATAGAGTAAACCCCAAACCCCAGAATTTAGAAACCCCGACATTTGAATTTCTAGAAATTTGTGATGGTATATTGATATATGCTAACACCCCGAGACACTAGGAATTATTTTGCAAACACAGAGACACAAGCAAGCAACCTAGAACCTATACCCAAAACCCTGGACCCTAACCCTACTGCCAGGCCGCAGTTTTATTCCTCCTGGCCATAATTTGCGGCCAGGGTAGGTTGGTTTTCCTCCGTGCTTGTTCCATAGCTCCATCTCCAGTAAAATAGACCCATTATATGTGCAAAATTGGCTAATTTCACCTATGGTAAAATCTGGAAGTGTTTTGCGTTGTTTCTGAATTCGGTTTTGCGGATTATGCTAACTTGGACTTGGGTTTTGTGTTTTAACTCGATGGTTTGACGTTTGTACATCGACATCGAGGATTTGTTTTGCCTTCCATGCATGTGTAGACCATAGGTTTTGACCTATGTATGATTCAGGTGCCGTTGTGGTTTTGAATGGGATTTTATTGTGACACGATGTGTATTGACATGTAGGTACCCCCACGTGGATTTCGAGACGACGAGGAGAGCGTGGCATCATCGACTCCAGCAAGCGAGGATCAAGGTGAGTAGATATATATCTATGGGGGAAGTCGGGTGGATGGCATATAGCACCCCCGCAGTTCGTAGCATAGAACGCAAATACGTTATCTTATATATAGATATATATACTTAAATGATATTATAAGATGTGTATACTTAGCTAATTGCTTTAGAAGACTTTGGATGATAGTGTCGTTAGTTAATTTCCTAGTCGCGAACCCTAGAATAAGGTTTACAAACACGCACACACACACTTACATACATTTTACTTCTTGTGCGTATATGGGGATATGTGTGTCTATATACACACACACACACACACACACACACACACACACACACACACACACACACACACGCATAGGTATGTGACTATATATATATATATGCGTATACATATACATGGATGATGAGGATAGTATATGGTATTTAGAGATGAGTCGATGAGATTGGGCATGGTGCCATGAGATCGGTGATATGATTTGGTTCGTATTATGAGATACGACATGATATTATAGCGGGTCTTTGGGCGATTTGTTTCATACACACGCATATATTTTTATAGATGGTATCAGCATTGTACTAGATTTAGATCAATACCTCCAGGTTCATGATATGTGATGATAAGGATACTAGTTGACTAATGAGATAAATGTGATATTGACCCGTACCCAGATTTGGGTCATCGTAGGGTGGATTTACCGTACGAGCTATATTGATGATAGATCCGCACCTTGACTCGAGAATGTCATATTATATAGTGTATCGTATGGGATACTATTGAGGCGGGATCACCGATTATTATTATTATTATTATTATTATTATTATTATTATTATTATTATATATATCGACTCAGACTTAGGTGGTTTTCCTTACCCTTCTCAATTAGTCTGTTAGTTTAGTCCTGTAGTTTACTTGTAGATGTTAGACTAGACTCGAGTCATACCTATTTCAAAAACCAACGAATCGTGAGTATTTTAACGATAGGACAAGGGATACTACAGATATTTTAAAGGATGTACTTTTTCATAAAAACACCGTAGCCCTATTTTCTAAATACCGCGATTCGTGCGATTTCAGATATCAAAAACTGTATGACTCGTATATAGGAATGTATACTTCTTTATTGCTGCATTACTATTCATTCACCATTTATTCTGCTGCTCGCATTGCATTGCATGCTTATATGTATTTTTGTTAGAAATGATGAAACCTGTTGTTAGGACACCAGCACCATTACCGATGACGCGTATGCTCCACGTACACTCGCTTGCCGGCTCACACACATCTTCATCGGTAATTGCTATGCCACGTACACATAGAGAATATTATTTCATTGACATAACTTGCTAGCTGATAGTTCCTATATGTTATTGTTTCATATGTTAGTTCATTATTGCATTCGTTGCTTGTTATTTCATGCATATTTTTATATTCATTGGTCAGGAAATATTATAACGGCCAGTCCGGATAGCCGGAGCCCAGTATTCATTATTATTGACATTTCATTTTGGATTTTAGATTTTCCATAAGATTTCTGGATTTGGAGAAACCGCAAGATTTAATAAACTCATTTATCATTTTAAAAGATAAAAGTGCGGTTTTCTCATATTATGATTGTGATATGTCTACCATGAGTTTTCTCGGCTCTTGAAAGATATCATACACCCGATTCGAGGAGGAGATGAACCGTCTGTGGGTTCATGGTGGACCCGGTACGGTACCCGGGGCGAGAAGATCGCAGAGAATGGCATTTGAGCCTGTGACATGGGAGAATTGATGATCGGTGATTTTATTTATATTTATGATACAGGCCAGTCCGGATAGCCGGAGCCTGAGATATTGAGATATTGGGATATTGAGATATATATTTTGTGTCAATACTTGACACTGATTTTCTGATGATTTCATTGATGATACTTAAATGTTTATACAGAAATCTCACTATATTATGAAAACAGTTTTCTCATTCATGATATATTCTGTTTTCATTATATCGCATTCATACCTCATATTTATGATATATTGCTACCTGAGGCAATGACACAAGCACATGGGATTAAACTTTTGCATAAATGTTTACCCTTGCCATTATATTTATGCTTCAGGCCATATTATCATTGAGGATATATATTATGATCGTATTGACCTAGGATTGAGTCATACATAGGATTTCTGCTCTGTGATGTTTTCTACTCACGAGTTGGCAACTCACCCCCGTTGTGCCACAGTTCTTGCAGGTCTTGCCGTACAGGTTTCGTTGCGGCTCTGCTGACACACTGCTTTCATTCCGGGTGATTGCTTTGGTAGGTGGGTTTACTTGTATCGTGACCACCATTGTACCTTTTATTTATATTCAGTTGTATCTAGTAAAACTCTATCAACCAGACTTGTATATTTATTTGATAGACTTAGAAGACCAGTGTATATTCTTTCGACCTTAGAGTCGCGTGTTGTATTATTATGGTTTTCTTGATGATTTTGAGTTTCCTTTTGAGTTTTGATCATCGCCCTTCGGCGTTGTATATTATATTGCTTGCGTTGTTGTGACCATCAGTTAACGAAGAGCTAGCTCCTGCTTGGGGATGCCTTTATTCATATTATTCATGTTGTACCTCTTTTGGGGCCAGTATTTACAAAGGAAACTCTGCCGAAATTTTCAGAAAAAACTTGAGATTTTAAAAATGCAAATTTCGGCTTCTGTTATTAAAACCACTTGCTTTTAAATAAGTTTTCTTCACTTTTTCCTTAAAATGGTTTAGATTTCTGGGATTTTTGGCTTACTTGAATTAGATGGGGTCCAATAGACTTCATATGATTCAAGTGTCAGTCACGTGCCATTTCAGGTCGTGACACTAAGAGTTTCTCCGTGTCCAGTAAACGGAGTTTTGGTCATTTTACCTTTGATACAGGACTGACAAGTCGCATACGATTTATATTAAAAAGGATTTAAATATCCATCTTTATGTAGCTTGTTTAGTCTTATTTCATTAATATGTCCAAGTCTACAATGCCAAAGAAAGGCTTCATTTATATCCAAAATTTTTCTTTTATTTGTATGTTGTATGTTGTATGTTGAAAACTGTGTGTTGGTTTAGGACGTAAATACCGTTCATTAGTGTACCATACCCAATCAACTGTTGATTCAAGTTAATGTTCATAACATTATTTTGCAACATAAAATGATATCCTTCATTGTCCAACAAAGAAACGGATATTATATTGCATAGCATACTAGGTACATAATAACAAGGGTTCAAAACCAAAATACATCCCGAAGGCAACCCAAGATGATACTCTCCTACAGATACAACATGTATGATTGTTAGAGGTTGTGCGTGTTCAAGTTTTAGTTTAAATACCGCAATCAAGACGGTTTCGCTTGTAGCTAGCCGGTTGAGTACGGGTCGTCCGCAGGGAGCTGGGAGTCTTTTTCAATGTGTTTTAACGAGTTAAGTCCGGTTTTTCAGATTTTTTTTTGATTATCTAAGTGTTGAGTTGATATTTAAAGAGAGCTTGTTAGGGTTAGGATTAGGTTAGTTTGAGTTAGGAGTCCCCACATCTTTCGTTGCCCCTCTTAATATCGGTGTTACGGTAATCGGCAACAACGGGGATTAGCACGACTAGGAAGGAACTTGCGAGTATAAGCTAGGCTTTCCAACGCATAAGTCCTTCCTTTTGGTGCTTGTCCGTCCGTTCTTGGCTCTTAGCCATAACCTCCGGTTAATTCAACCACAACCGGTCTCACTACGGAATCACCGCTATCATGTAGGATAGGGTGCCGTGAGGAGCGGATTGTGGTTCAATTAACGGGAGTTGATTTAAGCTGTTGGGAAAGGAAAGAGTGAGAGAGATTTCCTTCACTCAAACTTCCCTTATCCTACCCTAACAAGTATGAACTACTCACACATCATGATACGGAAAAATAAAACAAAACAAAAGAGGAAGATAGAAAGAAGGAGAGTAGAAGAATACGACTAGCTATTTGCGACCTCACCTTGGCGAGGATCGAGCGTAAGCATCATTGTCGTATTAAGAATAAAGAAAAAGAGAGAAGAAAGAAACAATAAGAAAATAACAACAACTACTTAACGAATTAAAGTTACAACAATTATAGCAAAAGTAAGACAAGCATGATAATAAAATGAACTTCTTTATTCACCATTCTTCACTCACAAAGCTCACTCAAGTTTAATGGAGAAGAGATGAGAAGAAGAAGAACATGTAATCTAAAAACCTAGCAAAAAGAAAATACAAGAATGGACCCTTTCCTTCACAAAGTTCTGGGCTATTTATAGGCCAAAAAAATGAAAACCTAGGGCAACCACCAGAACACAAATGAAAAGAAAATTCTACCCCTGAAGTTTGACTTCCAACGGCGCCAGTACGGCCGCGGATCCGTGGCCTAGACCCCCTATTGGCCGCGGATCCGCGGCCCTATGGGTGAGTTGGGGTGTCGGCTTCTGTGTACTTCCCTGGTCTTTTGTCCCCTCTTATCTGGTGTATGTTTTTTCTGAAAATGCTTTCACATTTCTTCCAGAATTTCTGTTGAGAAAAGGTGGACTTTTTGTGGATGTTTTTGTCATGACTGCCTCGAGCTCCGCGTAGATTTCTTGGAACTTGTTGTTGCCATTGAGCCTTGTGCATGAAAACGACATTGATTTGACATTTCGTCTCCCAAACTGGTATCTGGCAACATACGGATGAAGAGCGGAGACCGTGTTTTATCTGTGGTTGGCAGGAACCAGGATTTTGTCATGTTTTCCATGAATTTCACCATTTTAGAACCGAGAACCTGTATCCTGCAATTGACTAGCAAACACGGCTCAAAAGTATCTACCGATATGCAATGTGATAAAAATTGGGCGGTATGAAAATGCAAAAATCTGATATGAACAAATACCCCCAAACTTATCATTTGCTCGTCCCGAGCAAAGCCCATTTATTCATAAAAAATTTCCTAACCTCACTTTCGCAGGGAACGCGATTGCACTGAGCATGTGCAACAAGCCGTTAAACCTCTAGGTGTCCCTAGTAGGAGGAGTGTTGTCTCCTGAGGGTTTTTAGCGGATACTACCAACAAAATCCGGTCAAGTTGGTTTCGTAAAATAACTAAGATTCAAACCCTAAAGTTTTTGTTTTAGAAAATAACAATTCTATAATCCTAAGTCTAGACCTTCGAACCTTTATTTTTCACACCTCGCTTCTTCTTTAACTACAGATTTTATATGTCTTTATGTGCAGTGCAAATAGTGTCGTTAAGTTCCAGAAGGATCGATTAAAGTCATCATGTCGCACAATAAAGCCCAGATAACAATTTTAAAAGGATCACATAAGTTTTATAGAGAGTTAAGCATTTTTCAAGTTTCGTTTTCCAGTAAGGTTTCAACTTCAGAATTTCTATCTTCCATAACAGGAAACTAAGTCGTATTTTTCACTCCACCTTTTTCTTGTTTTCGTTTCAGACACACCTCTGTGAACGTGCAATAGTCTTTATCATAGAACAAAACCTTCATATCTCCGTTAAAATTTTTTTATAAAAGCCTTTCTTTTATCAAGATTATTCTCACACAAAGAACCGTTAGGAATTTTAACTCGGAGAGAACACTTGCTTGACTTTGTTTTAAACTGGACTTTCTAGGCTTCTTAGCGAGCTTTGGGCCAATGCACCCAAACCAGTTGGTTTTAGGGCATTAGGTGTAGAAACACCCCAGCGGACTTAATTACTCAAGTTACCTAGGTCCAAAAACAAAAGACAGTTTGGCGTGAAAATCAGATGATTTAATACGAACGGAGATATAACCGGCAGTTCAATTATTCTTTTTTTTTTGGATAAAAGACGTGTTTAGTGGGTTTGGTGTGTAATCATTCCAATCAAGTTTCAGATGGGTTATTTTTCAGACTTAGCTCCAATTACGGCATCAATAACATTCCTTCATATTCGCTTTACTTCATAAACTATTCTTGACATTACTTATTTCAGAACAAACCTATTTGATCCTCAGAAAATCATTTATCTGTTTAAAAGTTTAAACATGAAAGACTTGTCATCTAATTCCCAAAATTCACGACACGTGTAGTGTGATGTAAAGACGTATATCAGCTATAGTTAACATCAAAGAAGAGTTATCTTTCAGGTTTTCAAAATCCAAACATAAGATTTAGTTATTCTTATTTTTTCAAACAAAACCGTCGAAATGTTGAATCAGAGTTCTTCCATAAGCTAACTTGACAAAAAAGTTTTTATATTTTTTAGAAAATTTTCAGATTTTTATGGATTTTATGGATTTAAATATGCAGATGCAAAATATACATATGAATGCGAAGGTAAGAAATGCGTACCGAGCATACCCCCAAACTTAAACTGGACAGTGTCCTCACTGTCATTGCATGAAGAGATCATTTGAAGGGTCAAAATTATCGGTTAGCGATACACAAATTTTTATTTGTTTTTTTTTTTTAAGGAAAAAAGAATATACACAAATATATACAAAATGTTTTGTACATACCCCCAAACTTATTTGGAACAGTGTCCACTATTCTTGGCTGGATAACCGAAGTTTGGAGGTAGGCAGAGGAAGATCATTCAGGGTAAACCGGCTCCTGTAGGAACAGGAGCTCCTCTGTTGGTTCGGCGCTAAGGTACGGTTTGCATCGGTGTCCGTTTACTTTGAAAAGTGAACCATCCTTTGGATTTTCTAAATCCACAGCGCCCTGCGGATACACATTCCGCACAAAATACGGCCCTTTCCAGCAAGATCTGAGCTTTCCTGGATGGAAATGAAGTCGGGTGTCGTAAAGCAGTACCTGCTGACCAGGTATGAAGGTTTTGCGCAAAAGGTGTTTATCGTGAAACACCTTCGTTCGGTTCTTAACGACAACCGCGTTATCGTAAGCCTCATCCCTAAGCTCGTTCAGTTCGTTCAACTGCAGCTTCCGATGGCTGCCCGCATCCTCGAGAGACAGATTCAGCTCCTTTATCGCCCAAAAAGCGCGATGCTCTATTTTGACAGGTAGATGGCAGGCTTTTCCGTACACAAGCCGATAGGGAGACATGCCAAGGTCGTTCTTATAAGCGGTTCGAAATGCCCAAAGGGCATCAGTGAGTTTCAGCGACCAATCCTTACGGTTCTTGGAAACCGTCTTCTCCAGTATCTGCTTGATTTGCCGATTTGAAACTTCGGCCTTCCCGCAGGTTTGGGGGTGGTAGGGCGTAGAAAGCTTATGATTAATGGAGTATTTCTGCATCAAGGCCTCGAAGGTCTTGTTGCAGAAATGACTTCCATTGTCACTAATGATCGCTCGGGGGTGCCCAAACCGGAAGAAAATGTTTTCTTTAAGGAACCTAACGACAACCTTGTTGTCATTAGTCCGGCTGCGCACAGCCTCGACCCATTTAGAGACGTAATCAACAGCTAGAAGGATGTACAAGTTCCCGAAAGAGCTGCGAAATGGCCCCATGAAATCTATCCCCCAAACATCGAAAATCTCCACAACCAAGATCGGTTGGAGAGGCATCTCATTCCTCCGGGATATCCGGCCCATGTGTTGGCACCGGGAGCAAGTCTTGCAATAGTCATGAGCGTCTTTGAAGAGTTGTGTCCAGTAGAAACCACATTGCAAGATCTTCTCAGCTGTCTTTCTGGGCCCAAAATGCCCGCCACACGCTTGATCGTGGCAAAATGACAGCACACTCTTGAATTCCTCATCAGGGACACACCGACGAATAATCTGGTCGGGACAGTACTTGAACAAGTAGGGTTCGTCCCAGTAAAAGTGTTTTACTTGGGATAAGAAGCGAACTCTGTCCTGACTTGACCATTCAGTCGGGAGTAATCCTGTGGCCAAATAGTTCACAATATCTGCGAAGTAGGGTTCGCACGATACTGTCAAGAGCTGTTCATCCGGGAAAACGTCGTTGATCGGAATTGGAAGCGAAGGCGAAGAAGGAAGTCGTGAGAGATGGTCGGCAACTACGTTTTCACATCCTCGTTTGTCCTTAATGACAAGGTCAAACTCCTGAAGCAAGAGGATCCAACGTATTAACCAAGATTTTGCATCTTTCTTCGCAAAAAGATAGCGCAGAGCAGAATGGTCAGTGTAGACAATGACTAGAGAGCCGATGAGGTAGGGCCTGAACTTTTCTAAAGCAAATACAACAGCTAAGAATTCCTTCTCAGTTGTTGTATAGTTGAGTTGGGCGTCGTTCAGGGTTCGGCTCGCGTAATAGATTACGTGCGGCATCTTGTTCATGTGTTGTCCAAGGACAGCACCGATGGCAAAGTCGGATGCATCGCACATAATCTCAAATGGGTGCGTCCAGTCAGGTGAGGAAAGAACGGGAGAAGAAGTGAGTGAACGTTTCAGTGACTCGAATGCAGTCACACAGCTCGAGTTGAAGTCGAAAGGCGTATCCTTGGCCAGCAAAAGAGTCAAGGGCCTAGCAATCTTGCTAAGTCCTTGATAAACCGGCATGGCCAAGGAAGGCTCGGATATCTCTGACGCATCGGGGAGGAGGCAGATTGGAAATGACCTCAATCTTTGCTTTGTCAACCTCTATGCCATTTTGCGAGATGATATGTCCTAAGACAATACCCTCGCGCACCATGAAGTGGCATTTCTCCCAGTTCAAAGTGAGATTCTTGTCCTTACATCGGGTAAGGACAGCGTCAAGATGCAGCAAACACTCGTTGAAGGAATCGCCGAAGATGGAGAAGTCATCCATGAAAATCTCCAGAAATTTTTCCACCATGTCTGAGAAAATTCCCATCATACACCGCTGGAAGGTAGCGGGCGCATTGCATAACCCAAAGGGCATGCGAAGATATGCAAACGTGCCGAAAGGACAAGTGAATGTGTTCTTGTCCTGGTCTTTTTCGGCGATGGGAATTTGATTGTAGCCGGAGTAGCCATCAAGAAAGCAGTAGTACTCGTGTCCGGCCAATCGTTCAAGCATCTGGTCAATGAAAGGTAGCGGAAAGTAGTCTTTCCGCGTTGCGGCGTTGAGTTTTCTGTAATCAATGCAAACTCGCCAGCCAGTTTGGGTGCGAGTAGGGATTAACTCGTTCGCCTCGTTAGTGATGACCGTGATGCCCGACTTCTTGGGGACAACATGAATGGGGCTAACCCACTGGCTATCAGAGATGGGGTAAATGATACCACTATCTAGACATTTGACGATCTCCTTCTTCACAGCCTCCTTCATGACTGGATTAAGACGTCTTTGTGGATCCCGGGCTGGTTTGGCATCATCCATCAGATGAATGTGATGCTCAACGATCAGGGGACTAATCCCCTTGATGTCCGCCATGGACCAGCCAAAAGCTTGCCTGTTGCTGTGCAAGACCGCGAGAAGGGCTTTCTCTTGCTCGGGAGCTAGAGAAGCCGAGATGATGACAGGGAGGGTCTCGTTCTCACCTAAGTAAGCATACTTAAGGTGAGACGGCAACGGCTTGAGTTCGAGCGTTGGAGGTGAAACGATGGAAGGCAAGACTGGTGCAAAAGTATCGAACTCAAAGGACTCCAGCAAAGGTTCAAAGCGAGTGTAAGCAACCGAGTTGGATGGTTCAGGTAACTCATCCGGAAAGTCGAAGGATTCAAACTCGGGTTGTGCACGGCTAAGGTCGTTCGAAAACGTGAAACATTCGTAGTCGTTGTCGGGCGCAGAAACAGCAGCAGGTTCGAAGAGAAACGCACTAGTGGCGTCAAGATTATCGTGATCAAACAGAAACTCCTCGAATTCACACTCTTCTGGGGTGATCTCCTGGATCGAGCAGACGTCCAGTATATGAGCATTAGGTTCGGCGGGCTGATTCCCCAACCTAAAAATGTTGAGTTCAATTGTCATATTTCCAAAAGAGAGGTTCATCGAACCATTGCGACAATTGATCACAGCATTTGAGGTTGCGAGAAATGGGCGACCGAGAATCACCGGAATTTGATTCCGGGGGTTAGCTACAGGCTGTGTGTCTAATACAATGAAGTCGACGGGGAATATGAAGTCCCCGTCTTTGATTAACACATCCTCTAGCTCACCCCTAGGATGGGTGATCGATCGGTCGGCCATTTGGAGAGTGCAGTGTGTGGGTTTCAGCTCTCCGACGCCTAATTGCTCGTATACTGAATACGGAAGCAGGTTAACATTGGCTCCAAGATCTAATAGTGCGCGGTTGATGTTCTTATCCCCAATAGTAATTGAAATCGTAGGACAGCCAGGGTCCTTCCGTTTTTGTGGTAAAGATTGGGTAAGGGCATCACTCACAGCACTAGCCAAGAAAACTTTCTTGGGTACCTGAGACTTCCTCTTTTTCGTGCACAAGTCCTTTAAGATTTTTGCGTAGGACGGGACTTGTTGGACAGCATCTAAAAGAGGAATGTTAATGTTAACCTGCTTGAATAACTCCAGAATCTTCTCCATTTATGGATTTTGTTTATTAGACATCAACCGGTTTGGAAATTGAACATTTTGAAAATTGGTTGAGTCTAATGCTGGAGGAGGAGATTGTGGAGTTGGAACGGATCCCAGAATAGGTGTTTTAGTGGAGTGAGAAGTGGGTCCATTCAGAGCAGAAGAAGAGGAAGGGGAGCCTGTTGAAGAATGGAGAATAGGCTCAGAAGACGAAGAAGAAGAAGAAGGAGAAGAAGGAGAAGAAGCGGCGGCCGGGGCGTCATCGTTGATCCGTGTGCCAGTGTTGTTTTGCAGCATCCTTCTCGATCTCATTGTGGTCACGGCACTCACATTATGGTTCTGTTGTTCAAGAGTAACATGTGCATTATGTGGGTGACCGGGATTTGGAAGTGGCTGGGACGGGAGCTTCCCCTTCTCTCGCTCGCTTAAGGCCGCGTTCAGCTGTGCAATCTGGGCCTCGATGGTCTTGATGCTTTGCCCGTGTGCGGCAGTGTGTTGCACTAAAGATTGAATAGAAGACTGGATGTTGGCGGTGGATTGAGTCGATTGTTTAACGAACGCCTCCAGACTTCGCTCGAGCGAGGAAACCTTATCGTTGTTTGACGGAACAAAGTTGTTTGGTGGAAAAGAATTGTTGGGTGCAAAGTTGTTCGTCTGATTTTCGAAAGGTTGGGGTTGGAAGGGCTGCTGATATGGATGTTGAGTTTGTTGTTGCGCTTGTTGTTGCGGTGGAAAGGCCCTTTGGAAATTGTTTCCCTGGAATTGATTCTGATTCTGATTCCAGGCGAAATTGGGGTGGTTCCTCCAACCGGGATTGTAGGTGGAAGAGTATGGATCATTCCTCAGTCTTTGCTGGAAGGCAGCATTAACCTGATCCTGTCCTTGCGAGGGTGGATTATAAGGACACTCTTCGGTCAAGTGGGAAGGATCGGAACAACACGCGCAGATGGTACGAAGGGGGAGAACAGGGGCAGGAGCAGGAGCAGAGAATTTGCTTTCTATTGCTTCAAGCTTTCTTGTTATAGCAGCCATTTCAGCTTTCATTGCAATAGAGACGTCAAGTTGGTGGATTCCTACCCTAGACTGACCGGTAGAAGTGGAGGTAGAAGAAGAAGAAGTCGGTCTGGTGCTCTCCCACTATAGCGTTTGCTCCGCAAGGTCGTCAAAGAACTGCCACGCTTCCTCGTCAGATTTCGATAGGAAGTGGCCCTGACAGATGGTTTCCAACAACTGCTTCGTTGCTGGGTTCAGTCTCTCGTATAAGGTTTGGCAGAGTTGCCATTTCTCTATACCGTGGTGAGGACACTGAACAAGAAGGTCTTTGTACCGGTCAAAGCACTTCCAGAAGGGTTCAGAAGGAAGCTGGGAGAATTGGTTGATTTCATTTCGAATCCTTGCGGTCTTATGATTCGGATAGAATTTTTTTAGAAACACTTTAACAAACTCGTCCCAGCTGGTGATTGAGTGGGAAGCGGTGCTATACAGCCATTTTTCAGCGAGATCGTATAAAGTGAACGGAATGACCCGTAGATGTATAGCATCGTCCGACAGCTGGGTGGTTTTCATCATGGCACAGACGTTTTGAAATTTATTGATGAAGATATAGGCATCTTCAGATTCAAGCCCATGAAAACGTGGAAGCATGTTATTGAAATGGGGCTTAATTTCAAAGTTGTCCCCATTGGCCGGAGGAAGAGAAAGGCAGGTGGGAAGTGCAGAACGGATGGGATAGAAAGGATCCTGGAGCGCGATTCCCTGTGGCGCTACAACAGGCGGTGGTGGTGGGATATTGGTCTCCGTAGGAGGTGGAGCCAATCCAGCGGTGGTCGAAGAGATGTTCGGATTAAATCCCGACATCGCGGAAGAAGAGGTTGGTGAAGGTGAAGGTGAAGGTGAAGATGTATGAACAGAATTCCGGTCAACGTCGGAATTGGCCGGCAAAGGAAGGGGTGAAAGAGGAGTGGATGGAGTATCGACTTCGGAGTCGATCGCGTAGTCGGTAGCGACTAACGTAACGCGGACTAGACGGGCGCTAGTGTCCCGAGTCCAAGCGGACATACACTAAACGAGTTTAGTATAGTCAAAGCGGAGAAAGTGAGGGTACGAAAACGTCAATTGAGAAAGGCGATGGGTGGTGGGTGAAAAATGGATTTGGCGACAAAAGGGCAAGTTTTTATAAAAGTTTTTGATTTTTTTTTCTTTTTTTTTAGAAAGATTTTTACAGAAATATGTACGGATATACGGCTTAAGCAATCACAAACAAGATATGCACAATCACACCTAGATCTAGGGTAACCTAGGTCTACTAGACCTGCTCCTGAGCATGATTGTCGAAGTTAAACAGTGCCGAGAAACGGGCTTAAAAATACACTGATCACGAGGCCAGGTAAGTGCAGAGATAAGGGGAGGTTGTCCAACGCTTTCGCGAAGTTCCTTAATTAAATAACCCTTTCTCTTTCGGCGGTTGCGCCTTTAACACTTTCCTAGACACCCCGTAAACAATGTACCGTTAAGCGAGGTTCTAAACACGGTTTATCTTCTCCTAATGAGCGTGAAGTCCTTAGGGCTGAAGTCTAGTATTTTTTAATTTACAATGGACAATGCATATGCTTTTGTGATTTTTGGGGTCCTGGGAAGGGTGATGAAATCCCCACCCAATCTGGATTGGTTTCAAGCCCCTTAAGTCCATGTTAAAGAATGCAAAGCGGTAACAAATCAACAGCAAATAATTTTTTTTATTTTGCGGCGCAAAGAATCCTGCACAAAAACAGTTTATTGGAAGGGGGAGAAGAATTTGAGCAAAGAAGGCTGCAGAAAACACAATTCAGTGGAGTCCAGAGGAGTGGGGAGAAGGAGAGGAGGACTTACAGAGAAAATGGCACCCTGAGGCCACCAAACGGCCGCGGTTCCGCGGCCTAAGCTAGGTTATGCCGTGGATCCGCGGCAATGTGATGGGCTTGGGCCTTGAAAATTTTTGTAGGTGCTGGTCTGTGTCTCCTCTGGTTGTCTGGATGTCCTGAATCCTTATTTGCTTACTGTAACTGCTCCAGATTTTTCAGTAGACCGTTGGCTTTGTTTTGGTCCGTCGCGGTGTAGCCGCGAAATGTGGGTCTATCTTCCCACGTCTTTGGCACTGAACTTGAACTCCGTATTGTCTACGTCTTGACCACTGAACTCGAACTTGTGCTTTCCTTCACACTTGCACAAAAACTAATCAAAAAAACAACAAGATGGTTTTTTTACAAAGTATATATTTTTTTCGTTTTTTTTTTGTTATAATTATACTTACAAATTAACCCGAAATTACACAAGGAAATAAGCTACCGTCTCCCCGGCAACGGCGCCATTTGATTGTTAGAGGTTGTGCGTGTTCAAGTTTTAGTTTAAATACCGCAATCAAGACGGTTTCGCTTGTAGCTAGCCGGTTGAGTACGGGTCGTCCGCAGGGAGATGGGAGTCTTTTTCAATGTGTTTTAACGAGTTAAGTCCGGTTTTTCAGATTTTGTTGTGATTATCTAAGTGTTGAGTTGATATTTAAAGAGAGCTTGTTAGGGTTATGATTAGGTTAGTTTGAGTTAGGAGTCCCCACATCTTTCGTTGCCCCTCTTAATATCGGTGTTACGGTAATCGGCAACAACGGGGATTAGCACGACTAGGAAGGAACTTGCGAGTATAAGCTAGGCTTTCCAACGCATAAGTCCTTCCTTTTGGTGCTTGTCCGTCCGTTCTTGGCTCTTAGCCATAACCTCCGGTTAATTCAACCACAACCGGTCTCACTACGGAATCACCGCTATCATGTAGGATAGGGTGCCATGAGGAGCGGATTGTGGTTCAATTAACGGGAGTTGATTTAAGCTGTTGGGCAAGGAAAGAGTGAGAGAGATTTTCTTCTCTCAAACTTCCCTTATCCTACCCTAACAAGTATGAACTACTCACACATCATGATACGGAAAAATAAAACAAAACAAAAGAGGAAGATAGAAAGAAGGAGAGTAGAAGAATACGACTAGCTATTTGCGACCTCACCTTGGCGAGGATCGAGCGTAAGCATCATTGTCGTATTAAGGATAAAGAAAAAGAGAGAAGAAAGAAACAACAAGAAAATAACAACAACTACTTAACGAATTAAAGTTACAACAATTATAGCAAAAGTAAGACAAGCATTATAATAAAATGATCTTCTTTATTCACCATTCTTCACTCACAAAGCTCACTCAAGTTTAATGGAGAAGAGATGAGAAGAAGAAGAACATGTAATCTAAAAACCTAGCAAAAAGAAAATACAAGAATGGACCCTTTCCTTCACAAAGTTCTAGGCTATTTATAGGCCAAAAAAATGAAAACCTAGGGCAACCACCAGAACACAAATGAAAAGAAAATTCTACCCCTGAAGTTTGACTTCCAACGGCGCCAGTACGGCCGCGGATTCGCGGCCTAGACCCCCTATTGGCCGCAGATCCGCGGCCCTATGGTTGAGTTGGGGTGTCGGCTTCTGTGTACTTCCCTGGTCTTCTGTCCCCTCTTATCTGGTGTATGTATTTTCTGAAAATGCTTTCACATTTCTTCCAGAATTTCTGTTGAGGAAGGGTGGAATTTTTGTGGATGTTTTTGTCATGATTGCCTCGAGCTCCGCGTAGATTTCTTGGAACTTGTTGTTGCCATTGAGCCTTATGCATGAAAACGATATTGATTTGACATTTCGTCTCCCTAAACTGGTATCTGGCAACATACGGATGAAGAGCGGAGACCGTGTTTTATCTGTGGTTGGCAGGAACCCGGATTTTTTCGTGTTTTCCATGAATTTCACCGTTTTAGAACTGAGAACCTGTATCCTGCAATTGACTAGCAAACACGGCTCAAGAGTATCTACCGATATGCAATGTGATAAAAATTGGGCGGTATGAAAATGCAAAAATTTGATATGAACAATGTACATTGGAACCATTTCCAACCCGAAGAGTATGGTCACCAATCTTCAAAACTCTACTGTTTTTCAACCCCTGCATACAATTCCAGATGTGAGAACAAGAACCGGTATCTAATACCCAAGATGTAGAGTTTATAGAAAAACAGTTTTCAGTTACAAACGCACCTGAAGCGGAAGCATCAGCATGCTTCTTCTTCTTGAGATCAGCAAGATACAGAGCATAATAGCGTTTCCAGTGTCCCGACTTGTGGCGGAAAAAAACATTCTCCTTTTCCACTTCCTGCGACCCCGGATTTGTCATTCCCCTTCACCTTTTCAACTCCACCTCTCGGTTTGGTGGGTTTCTTCTTCTTGTTTACCTTGGCCTTGGCTTTTGGGACGGAAGAGGAAGATGGCCCAGCAAGCAGAGTGGAAGTTTTCGCTGTCTAGAGCGTTCTCTCTACACTTCTCAACATATTGAGAAGTGCAGGCAGCGATTTCTCCAAATTGTGCATATTGAAGTTCACTATGAATGGAGCAAAGGCAGGGGGAGAGACTGTTGAACAATATCAGTATATTGTTCGTTATCCATGTCCATCCTAGGTCTTCAAGTTCTTCTATAAGACCAATCATCTTCAAGACATGTTCACCTACCGATGTGCCAGAAGTCATCCGCATCTGAAACAGCTTTCGAGATGCCTCGTAGCGTAAAGCCCGAAATTGCTCTCCATACAACACCTTTGTATGAAGAAAGAGGGATTGAACATCCATTTTCTCATACTTCTTCTGATGTACATTGTCCATAGAAGCAAGCGCGAGGCACTTGGCCATGTCACAATCAATATCCCATGTTTTTCGGATCTCCTTATCCGAAATAGATGATTCAGGACCTGAGATGGGTAGGGCTTTGGCAGTGAGGACATATGATACTTTATCATATGTGAGTGCAATGTTCAGGTTCCTCAGCCATTCTTTATAATTCGGTCATGTCAGTTTGTTTTTCTCTAACAGAAGCTTAAGTCCTGTCATTGGTATCTGCCATTAGGAGAGAGAAAAGAAAACACTCAGCGAATTTCTCTTGTAAAGATTTAGATTGGTTATTATCTTATCAAATCGATGTCTCCCACTGCTTTTATCAAATTTGTTGGATATGTATGCCCTAGAGGCCATTATTGTATAGTACAAGTATGTAAAATAGATTTTGGAATCTTGGGATATATACACGGGTTTACGACAGTCTTGCTCGATATAGTAGTATGCTACTTGGTTTGTATCTATCTTAATATGTGTATATGTTTCTTTTAACATATCGCTAAAAAACATATTGATAAAGCCCTTAGGATCTTTGCTTGACTATCGGCGTTGTGATAGCGATCACACTAGTGGGGGCTGTGTAGTCCATAAGCACATCCTTATTTTGGTCCCTGGTCGTAGGATTATCGAGACAGGCATCGATACTCCAGAGTAGACTGGTGCATACGCTTCTCTTCCCAGCATGGGAGATGGTCTGTCCCACAGCCATCAGTACGTCGTACTGGAGACTGGAAATAGTATGCAGGTGCTCGTAAGGTTACGAGTACCCTGGACAGGACTCGCAGGGAACTGTTGGTTGGTATTTTACCTATCGTCAGTTAACATTTCCCATGTGACATGAGTACAGCTTAGTCTGCTGACTTGACACTGTCACTTCGCCTCGAGTGTGTTCCCATTGTTTTTAGATTACTACCCTACCACGGCTCTACTGAGTCGTGCAAACAGGTAGTAGTTGGGTGCATCCCGAAGCACTTGGAGGCAGTGACGGTTAGACAGGATTCTTCTCTCCCGGTATTGGGAGTTGATATCGCGCTGTGTCTAGGAGAGCCATTACACATTATCGTCCTTGGCCAGGGCAAGCGAGAATTGCTGGTAGGTTTTCCAGTAGATTCTCAGGGTGTTTTGGGCTACACTCCGACACGACTTGTACTGCTATTAGGGGACTGACGTTTACCGCCCCCTAGGCCCTCCATGCGATATTCTTAGACGAACAGACCGGACTATACAGAGATTGTCACATTCAGGCTCAGTAGGAGTTAGGATGGGTTCACCTCATCAGTCTTCTTGTCGGCATCTAACTGGGGACCGTTATGTACAGCTAGTACCGCTTGCGGCCTGTGGTTAAACCCACTACCAGCGTAGTGTCGAGCCTTTAGAGTCCCACACAGAGGGTTACTCGCCTTTGGGCAAAATAGAGTGGAGGTTGCATGGTTTTGCGACGGGGTTCGTTCACATCCGCGCACTTGTGCACGTTTGGTGTCTGGACAGTTGTTACTAGCGGGCTTTGGTTTAAGCCAGATCCTAGTACTTGTTTTAGGATTGGTTTTGTCTCAGTGTATTCGTGTTCCTTGGAACACGGATGCGGGTGTGTATGCATAGTTGACAGAGGTAGAGGAAAAGGATTCTCATTAGGGTTGTTGACCATTTGATTTTGGTTGACTTGTTGACCGTTGACTTTTTCTAAACCCTAATGAGAATGAGAAATATGATTAATAATATTAATTAAGGATTATTGTGTCATGGTTGAGTTGAACATTTGAATTTTGTTGACTTGTTGACTTTGTGGACCGGTTGACCATTGTGGACTTGTTGACGATCATCATTTCATTGCTATGACTTTTATTTACTTGTTGTTCTTTACAAAATGCAATAATTGCATGAAATGATAATGGTCATTGAAACTAACCATCACAATTCTTAATTATTATTGTTATCATCATTACTTTTTTCTTTTGTGAGCATGGTTGCAATATGAGAGCTCATTCTATCATATTCTTTCTCTCTTAAAAAGAAAGCTCTTCCTCTTCCTCTCTCAAGGTTCAAGTGTTCCATGAGTTGGAAATCATGAACCATTGAGACAAAACCACCATAACTCTTCTGTACTCATTCTAAGGTTCTAGGTTTAGCAAACCAATCACCTTAGTTATCTCTAGGTTGAGATAGGAGCTCAAGTTCGAGGCCCTCGGGTGAATCCATCTACGGCAAAAAGGAGACGACGAGGAGGAGCCATTCAAGCCACTACAAGGAACAAGCAAGGAGGAGAACCACCAAAAGAAGAGAAGGAGTTCAAGACCTAGGTATAACCATTCTACATAGAAGTTAGAACTTGTAGTTTTTTAGTTAGTTTTTATTTAGCAAAGATCCTTCATGGATGGTCCATGTTGCCTTTTGAGGAAAAATTTGATTTTTACCTATTCCGCCTCCCCGAAAGAACCGGGGTGGGTAACGTGGACCTAACAGTGGTATCAGAGCCTAGCTAAGCAACAATTAACTGTTAACAAAGTGTTTAGAAGTTCGATCCGGAAAAAATCCCGAAAACAAACCGAAAAAATTGTTTTTTCCGTCGATTTTCAAAACAGGCCTAAAAATATTTTGTATGACATGAAAAATACAAGCAGGGTTTTCTAGGAAAAGTCAAGAAATTGGAGCCCACGACTCAGCCAACTCGCCACGGAACCGCGGCGGAACCATGCGTTCCGCCGCGGATCCGTGGCCGAGTTGACTCGGCCTCGACTCCGATTTGTTGCATATTTCTTATTTTGGTGTTTTGGGATTTTTGAGATATTTTGTTTCTTCCCAGATTATCCCGAGAAAAATGTTATTTTTGGGGGTGGTTACAAATTTGTATCTGGATCAGAGTTCTATAAACTTTGGCTAAATGGTTATATCTGTAATGTGATATATGCACTAAATGTCGGCTAATCGCTATAGGTCAATTAGTGGGGGTTGTGCATATCTGTGATCTGTAATGTTGTTGGATTGTGTATATGAACTTATTGGATTGTCGCGGATGAAAAGCCGGGGTTTTGTGAGATGAGGGTTTCTTCATCTTTCATTTGATGTAAAATGTAAATTGATGTAATATTATTTTTATAGCCGCACATCCGGGATGAGGTTGTAGCCGCCATTGTATATTATTTCTTTTACTGTTTTTGCTCCTAGGATAGACCCAAGGTGGGGTGCAAAAACTACCAGGTACGTTGAAGTGCTGAGTGGTCTACTCACGGTGTTGAGGGAGGCTGCTTCACTTCGGGTATTTGGCAGGTAGTTTGCCACACCCGTAGGGGTCTAGAGTGGGGTTTGGCTATTCATCGTGACCGTGTAATCCGTCTTTCATTGCAGGCTCGAACGAAACATGGATTCCTAGCATATCCAATGTCTTCATCTGTGATCTGGAATAGCTATCATTGCATCTGACGAATGTATATATCTATATATGATATCTAGTAGGCGTTGCTTATGTTTTGCATCCGTGCTAGTCCAGCCCCCACTCTGTCGTTAGTTAAGTAACCTAACGGGTAATGACGGGGCCCCGTGGCTAATGCGGATGGCATCGGCGTACGTCATATTTTCGTTGTTTTCTACAATGGTAGGATTGATTGATAGGATGCATTATATTAATGCAAAGAAAAAACAAACCTAAAAAGACGTTGTTGGAACAATTTTCAAAAAGCCGTTATTACAAGGACGTTCTCTTTTGTTTTGCACAGAGGTATTCGGTTATGAATGCCCAGCACCTCACTCGATGAGGCAAGGGCCGAGATCCCTTCATCGGGAGTGACCCTTTGGACAAAAAGTTTACGTTAGGGTAATAACTTCACTATAGTCGATTATTCTTACTTTGGATCGAGGTATTCAGTTTGGAATATCCTGCACCTCATTCGACGAGGAAAGAGATGAGATCCTTTCACAGGGAGTGACCTCTTTAGCAAAAGTTTTCGCTACTATATTTTCAAAAAGGAAATCATGTTCCTTCAACTATATCAAGTTCATTACGTTAACGGTTTTTTCGCCAAAAACCCAGCCGTAGCCCTCCGTCATTTCGGTTTGGTATTATTTAGTATTCGTGCTGCGTTTGTTGACCTAGTCAAGGCGTAGTGAACGGTAGCTAAGTGATATTTTTCTGTGCATTGCCAAATGTGATTGGTTAGAACAGTCGTGCGTCCATGTTGACCTAGTCAAGGGCACGTACGGGTGGGTTTAATGCAATCAAGATTATGACGGGTAGAACTTGACTGGCGGTTTATGGTTTGTTGACCTAGTCAAGGTCATAAACCGTTAGGGGCAAAAACCACATCGGGAGTTTCTAAAGAAACTGAAACTTGTAGATTTAGCATACCTTCTGGAGTGTGGTGACTACAGTGGATTCTATCTAGGTCATCGCACAATGATAGTTGGATCCCGATCCCACTGATGAGTTGGATTACTCTCGGGAGAATATTTCACTTAACAATCAATGCTATAAACCAAGTAGGTGTCTAGAACGGTGTTAGCGGGGCTACGCCTCCAAGGAAAAAAGGTTATTTAATTAAGGAATTTCGCGAAAGCGTTGGAAAACCTCTCTCGAAGTACCAACACTAGCCTGGCTGAAAGGTTAAGCAAGTATTGTGATGTGCGATTAATCCTGACTAGTTCTTCTTTTAGGGTTTGAAGAAGAATTTGAGAAAACAGTGGGAGCCATCCTGGTTAGATAAATTAATAAACCAATCTAATCTTGCAAGAGCGCACGCTGAGTGTTTTTTTTCTCTCTCTCCAGGTAGCAACCATTTCACACCCTAATCAAGATAATAAAATGTATTGCTTGACCGATCCGAATTCTTATTCGGGGCTGGGGAACGTCGGTTCAGCTCTAACTTGTGACAACAGTTATAAGTATGAGCAAGGGAAAGAGGATTGTATGGATTCCAAGGATACCCAGTTGAAGAAGAAGCATAGTTTTGCATCTACTTTAGGTGTTCTTATAATTGAGAACTGCTTTACGATCAGCCCTACCTCCTTGGTACTTGATACCGGATCAAGATCTCATATCTGTATTGTATTGCAGGGACTGAGAAAAAGTAGGAGAGTTGCACCTGGTGATATATCGCTCAGGGTAGCGAACGGAGCACAAGTTAATGCTGCAGCCGTCGGTGAATATCACCTAGTGTTGCCAAATGGCAATACTATGATTTTGAATGATTGCTACTATGTACCTTCCATGGTTTGCAACATCATATCAGTTTCTTTACTCGATAAAGATGGATATAATTTTGTTCTTGATAGAAATATCATGAACATCTACCTTCATAAGGTACTGGTTGCAGAAGGTACACTGTGTAATGGTATCTACGTTCTAAATCAGAATACAGTTCTCAATGTACAAAACACACGCAAGAGGAAGAGTTAAGATACGAATGAATCCTACTTATGGCATTGTAGACTTGGTCATATCGGAGAGAAAAGACTAAGTAAGTTGCATAAAGATGGACTCTTGAATACGTTCGAGTTTTCATCTTATGAAACTTGTCAGTCTTGTCTCAAAGGAAAGATGACCAAATCTCCGCTCACCGGACATGGAGAAAGGGCAACAGAGCTCTTTGGACTCATACACAGTGATGTATGTGGTCCAATGTCTATACATGCAAGGGGTGGGTTCTCATACTTCATCACATTCACTGACGATCTCTCTAGGTTCGGATATGTGTATCTGATGAAACACAAATCTAATGCTTTTGAGAAATTCAAGGAATTCAGAAATGAAGTAGAGAACCGGACTGGCAAAAGTATCAAGATCCTCCAATCGGATAGAGGAGGGGAGTACTTAAGCACGGAGTTCCTAGATTACTTAAAAGAGAATCTTATTCTCTCTCAGCTTACTCCTCCTTATACACCACAGCACAACGGTGTATCGGAACGGAGGAATCGTACCCTATTGGATATGGTTCACTCCATGATGAGTAGTGCCGAGTTGCCTCTTTCATTTTGGGGACATGCGCTTTTAACAGCAGCATACCTATTGAATGATGTTCCGTCTAAATCAGTGCCTAAGACTCCATTCGAGATATAGAATGGAAAAAGGCCATATCTTAAAAGATTTAAGATATGGGGTTGTCCGGCTTATGTTAAAAAGCATAAACCAGATAAACTGGAGGCACGTTCAGTTTTATGTAAGTTTGTGGGATATCCAAAGAATGGTTATGGATATCTGTTCTACCACACCGAGGAACAGAAGGTGTTTGTTGCTCAGCATGCCGTTTTCTTAGAAACGGAGTTTGTTGCAAAAGAAATTAGTGGAAGCACGCTAGAATTAGAAGAAATTCAGCGACCACAAACTGAAACTGAAGATTTGGCAGAACCTCAGGATTCAATAACCCTAGACGATCCTCAACCACTCCGCAGATCTGGTAGGATTTCTCATCCGTCCAAGAGATACTACGATTTTCTCTTAGACGGGGATCGAGAGGATTGCATCTTGGAAGAAGATGACCCTACCAGTTTCAGGCAGGCCATTATCAGTAGGGACTCTGATAAATGGCTGGAAGCTATGCAATCCGAAATGGAGTCCATGTACACCAATAAAGTGTGAACCTTGGATATTGCTCCACCTGGGGTAAAACCCATTGGATGCAAATGGATCTACAAAAGGAAACTTGGTGTAGATGGGCAGGTGGAAACCTATAAGGCTAGACTCGTTGCAAAAGGTTTTCTTCAAAGACCTGGTGTGGACTATGATGAAACTTTTTCTCCAGTGGCTATACTCAAATCCATTCGGATCCTACTTGCCATTGCTGACTTCCATGACTATGAAATCTGGCAGATGGACGTTAAAACGGCTTTTCTAAACGGCCATTTGGAAGAGTGCATTTACATGGATCAGCCAGAAGGTTTCGTAGACAGTGGGAGCAGTGGGAAGGTGTGCAAGTTGCTTAAATCCATTTATGGATTGAAGCAGGCATCGCGGAGCTGGAACATCTGTTTTGATGAGGCAATCAAGGAATTTGATTTCATCAAGAACGAAGATGAACCTTGTGTCTATAAGAAGATTGTAGGATGAACTGTCGTGTTCCTAGTCTTGTACGTGGAAGACATTCTTTTGATAGGAAATGACATTCCTATGCTACAATCGGTCAAGCTATTTTTGTCACAACGGTTCTCTATGAAGGACCTGGGTGATGCCTCGTACATTCTGGGGATCAAGATCTACAGAGATAGATCCAAGAGATTACTGGGACTTTCGCAGTCCAGGTACATAGAGACCATACTAAAGAGATTTAGTATAGAAGATTCCAAGCGCGGTAATATACCCGCATTGCACGGAATCACCCTCTCCAAGAAGATGTCTCCTAAAACTGACGAGGAGAGGGTTCGCATGAACACTATACCTTACGCTTCGGCGGTAAGATCTATAATGTATGCGATGCTATGTACAAGACCAGATGTAGCTTACGCGCTGAGCGTGGTGAGCCGGTATCAGTCAGACCCAGGTGGGGACCACTGGACGGTAGTGAAGAACATTCTCAAGTACCTGAGAAGGACTAAGGAGATGTTCCTGGTTTACGGTAATGGAGACCTCAGGGTCGAGTCCTTTACCGATTCAAGCTTCCAGAGTGACAAAGATGACAGCAAGTCTGTCTCGGGTTTTGTGTTTACCCTCAATGGAGGGGCGGTGTGTTGGAAGAGTTCCAAACAGGATACCGTCGCAGACTCGACGATGGAGGCTGAATACATTGCTGCAAGCGATGCCGCCAAAGAGGCGGTCTGGATTAAGAAGTTCATTTGTGAACTTCAGGTGGTTCCGTCCATTGTTGACCCAATACCTTTGTATTGCGATAACAATGGGGGTATAGCTTTAGCAAAGGAACCAAGGTCCCATCAGAAATCCAGACACATCTTAAGGCGGTATCACCTGATCAGGGAGATCATTGATCGCCAGGAGATCGAGGTACGGAGAGTGGACACAAAAGACAACACAGCGGATCCATTCAGAAAGGCCCTCCCTCAAACACAGTTCGAGCGACTTTTTGAGCTATTGGGTATGCGGTAGGCCAGTAGCTGGCCATAGAGCAGACATTGGGTATGCGGTACACCAATTACTGGCCTTTAGTACAAGTGGGAGATTGTTGGATATGTATGCCCTAGAGGCTATTATTGTAAAGTACTAGTATATATAATACATTTTGGAAGCTTGGGATACATACACGGGTTTACGACAGTCTTGCTCGATATATTAGAATGCTACTTGGTTTGTATCTATCTTAATATGTGTATATGTTTCTTTTAACATATCGAAAAAAAACATATTGATAGAGCCCTCAGGATCTTTGCTTGACTACCGGCGTTGTGATGGCGATCACACTAGTGGGGGCTGGGTAGTCCATAAGCACATCCTTATTTTGGTCCCTGGTCGTAGGATTATCGAGACAGGGCATCGATACTCCAGAGTAGACTGGTGCATACGCTTCTCTTACCAGCAGGGGAGATGGTCTGTCCCACAGCCATCAGTACGTCGTACTGGAGATATTATGCAGGTGCTCGCTAGGTTACGAGTACACTGGATAGGACTCGTAGGGAACTGTTGGTTGGTATTATACTTATCGTCAGTTAACAGTTCCCATGTGACATGAGTACAGCTTAGTCTGTTGACTTGACACTATCACTTCGCCTCGAGTGTGTTCCCACTGTTCTTAGATTACTACCCTACCACGACTCTACTGAGTCGTGCAAACAGGTAGTAGTTGGGTGCAGTCCCGAAGCACTTGGAGGTAGTGACGGTTAGACAGGATTCGTCTCTCCCGGTATTGGGAGTTGGTATCGCGCTGTGTCTAGGAGAGACATTACACATTGTCGTCCCTGGCCATGGCAAGCGAGAATTGCTGGTAGGTTTTCCAGTAGATTCTCAGGATGTTTTGGGCTACACTCCGACACGACTTGTACTGCTATTAGGGGACTGACGTTTACCACCCCCCTAGGCCCTCCATGCGATATTCTCAGACGAACAGACCGGACTGTACGGAGATTGTCACATTCAGGCTTAGTAGGAGTTAGGATGGGTTCACCTCATCAGTCTTCTTGTCGGCATCTAACTGGGGACCGTTATGTACAGCTAGTACCGCTTGCGGCCTGTGGTTAAACCCACTGCCAGCGTAGTGTCGAGCCTTTAGAGTCCCACACAGAGGGTTACTCGCCTTTGGGAAAAATAGAGTGGAGGTTGCATGGTTTTGCGACGGGGTTCGTTCACATCCGCGCACTTGTGCACGTTTGGTGTCCGGACAGTTGTTACTAGCGGGCTTTGGTTTAAGCCAGATCCTAGTACTTGTTTTAGGATTGGTTTTGTCTCAGTGTATTCGTGTTCCTTGGAACACGGATGCTGGTGTGTATGCACAGTTGACAGAGGTAGAGTAAAAGGATTCTCATTAGGGTTGTTGACCATTTGATTTTGGTTGACTTGTTGACCGTTGACTTTTTCTAAACCCTAATGAGAATGAGAAATATGATTAATAATATTAATTAAGGATTATTGTGTCTTGGTTGAGTTGAACATTTGACTTTTGTTGACTTGTTGACTTTGTTGACCGGTTGACCATTGTGGACTTGTTGACCATCATCATTTCATTGCTATGACTTTTATTTACTTGTTGTTCTTTACAAAATGCAATAATTGCATGAAATGATAATGGTCATTGAAACTAACCATCACAATTCTTAATTATTATTATTATCATCATTATTTTTTTTCTTTTTTGAGCATGGTTGCAATACGAGAGCTCATTCTATCATATTCTTTCTCTCTTAAAAAGAAAGCTCTCCCTCTTCCTTTCTTAAGGTTCAATGTTCCATGAGTTGGAAATCTTGAACCATTGAGACAAAACCACCATAACTCTTCTCTACTCATTCTAAGGTTCTAGGTTTAGCAAACCAAGCACCTTAGTTATCTCTAGGTTGAGATAGGAGCTCAAGTTCGAGGCCCTCGGGCGGATCCATCTACGGCAAAAAGGAGACGACGAGGAGGAGCCATTCAAGCCACTACAAGGAGCAAGCAAGCAGGAGAACCATCAAAAGAAGAGAAGGAGTTCAAGATCTAGGTATAACCATTCTACATAGTAGCTAGAGCTTGTAGTTTTTTAGTTAGTTTTTGTTTAGCAAAGATCCTTCATGGATGGTCCATGTTACCTTTTGAGGAAAAAATTGATTTTTACCTATTCCGCCTCCCCGAAAGAACCGGGATGGGTAACGTGGGCCTAACAAAATTTTCTTTCAAAACCTCGAAAAGAAAACTAGCCAGGATTTATTACATTCTACAGTTTCGCTAACCGGTCAGCCAGGCCAGTGTCAGTACTTTAAGGGAGGTTCCTCGTGCTTTCGCACGGACCTAATTAAAATAAACCTCATTTTCCCAGAGGTGTAACCCCGTTGACACCTTTCTAGACACCTACTGGATTAGCTAATTGTAAAGTGTAAAACTTTCCTGAGAGTAACTCTTACACACAGTGGGATCGGGATCCAACTATCATATAGAAGGTATGCAATCTCATTGCAAATTTCAACTCTTGAAACTCCCGATATAGTTTTTACCCCTAGCTGCTTATGACCTTGGCTATGGTCAACATATCATAAGCACTAGTCAAGTTCGACCCATCATTTCGTGATTAACTAGACCACCCATATGACCCTCGACTATGATCAACATAATCACATGAATTTCCTAACTAATCGCATCATATGCTTTATAGGAAGACATCACTTGGCTACCGTACACTACGCCTTGACTATGATCAACATACGTAGCACGCATACTAAGTACTCTGCTTCCTAAAATGACGGAGGGTTGCGGATCGTTTTTATGAAAACCTTTAACGCTTTGAACTTGATCTAGATCTAAATAGTTTAGAAAATGAGTGGCTTAAGCTCCGCATCTTTTGAAACTTGCTTTTTCATAAAATGGCCGAGTGGGTTTCAAATCCGATTCTACAACATCTTTAGGTTTCTTTTTCTTTACATTAATCTTATTAATGTAGTCCCATCATTTAAGTTCCTATGCCATCACAGAAAAGAAACGAAAATAGAACGTACGATTATGCCATCCGCATTCGCAACAATGTCCCGTTATGCACCGTTAGGTTACTTAACTAACGGCATAGCGCGGCGGGACTAGTGCGGATGTAAAACATAAGCAACGTTTATTATATATCATATATATAATAATATTCTATTCGTCTCAGATATTAAGTAATCTTATTACAGAATAATCAGCAGCAGAAACACGTATATGAAAATATAGGATATACTAGGAAGTCCGTATTTTATATTTAGCCTACAATAAAAAATACGGATTCCACGGTCATGATGAATAGCCAAGCCCACACCCCTAGATCCCTACGAGAGCGGCAAGTGACCCTACCAATTCTGAAGTTAGGAGACCCGGTCTCGACTCCTCGAGATAGCCTCCCTCTGAACTCCAGAACCCGGTCACTCGTGCTCCTCTCCTTGGGTCTATCCTATAGCGGAAAAGTAAATAATATACATCAATGGTGACATCATCCTCAACCCGGAAGTTCCCCAATAAAAGAATATTACAAACAAAATTTTTTACATGAATGAAAAGAAAAACTCTCGTCTCACATAAAACCCCGGCCATTCAATCACGACGATCCTATACATCATATCACAACAACACATAACATCACATGTCATCAACGTAAGTAAATATGCGTATCCCAATTGTCGTTGACATATAGCAACGAAACCAGCAATACACCACATATTACACTTACGGTCGCAGAAAAAGAAACGTAAAACTGCAATATTTGGAATCCGCACTTTTCCTTAGACTTCGCAAACATGGAATATCACATACCCCGGATTACATGCTAACACTGTAGATCTTACATTTAGGTCTTAATAATGAAAACACTTTTTCAAAAGAGATCGGGTAATTCATCAAGATTCCCGATATCCAACGAGACCGAAATGTTAGATTTACAAATAACCAATTAATTTTCTCAAAACTAATTAGCGTAGATTCCAAATATTGTATCATATTCAGAAATATTAGATGACGTTAAATATATCAATCAACACATCAACATACCCACTGAATCCATAGATCTCAACAGTTGAACCTATTTTAAAAATTCCAAGAGAGCATAGCATGTACCCATGGATCAGCATAAGAAGGCATGGTCCAAGCCTCACCAGCGGCGCCGCGGAACCGCCGCAAATGCCCGATTTAACCGTGGTTCCACGGTCGTTGTGTCGAGTTAGGCGCTCGTTCTTCTTGGGGATCCACAGAAAACCCTACACTATTTTCTGAATATTTTTAAACCAGAAAATTCCAACATTTGAAAAAATTTCCAGTGCGCATGTAAAAATCTCATTTTTAATGTTCGATTTAGTTTTTTAATGACGTCTAAGTTACCCTAAAGCTCTAGCTAGGCTCTGATACCATGTTGGTATGTAGGAGCTTCTCTAGTTAGGATACAATATGATAAAGTAATGAGCTTTTCAAATTTTAGAGGGCTAATACAAACTAACTCCGAATCGAAACTAGAGATTAGGGTAAAAGCATGAATAAAAGAAATCTAAACTAAAAGATAAGGAACTACAACTTTTGTAGTCAACTCCATCACTCTCTTTGGACTCCTACGGCTCCACTCGAAGCTTGGATCGACTCCGCTCAAGGTCCTTCGTCGTCTACGATGATCCAACCGGAGTATCTTTGCTCAAACTCTTTTCTTCACAAAACAAGTGTGAATAAAGCATAACAAGCTACACTAATGGGCTAGAGTAGTATAGATTGGTGAAGTGGTTTGTATTCTCACTTAAAAACCCTTTCTTTTTAAGTTGCTCACTCAATGGAAAACTCAAGAGAACATGAAGGAGGAGGAAGAAGGAGATGGAAAAGCTTGAGCTCAATATTGTTATCTCCTAATAAAAAGAAAATAAATAATATATATGAGAGTCACGTTCTCAACAAACCATGGTAAATAAATATCTAGATATTTTGCAAATGAGTTAAAGCAACTAAGGAAATTAAATCATGGATTAATTCATGGTTAAGTGAAGGAAGAGTGTGGAAAATGAACCATGATTTACTTTTATTTTTATTTTTCTCATTTACAAATATATACATATATTTATTCCATGTGAGTCTTGCATTGCCATCTCCAATGTATCAACAACCATGACACACATGTATGTATATATGTTGCATTCACATCAACATGTGCATGTGTGTGTGTGTGTGTGTGTGTGTGTGTGTGTGTGTGTACATCCCAAGTAGAAAAGGTTTAAAGAAAAGTGAGCTAGAAGTCTATATTAAATCAACACTTGATTTAATAAACCAGTCATATCACATACGACCCGACCAACAGAAAAACGCCCGATTAAAATATGGTATCATATACACGCATTTAATCAAGCTCCCGCGCATATCTCATATGCACACCATATCGTTTCGCCCGAGCTAGAAAACTCCTATGTGGGACTCTAAGACTCGTCAATACGCCGGCAGTAGGTGATGATCATATCAAACACCCATAAACCGCAAGCGATCAGCTAAACGTAACGGCCACCCGGGTATTGAGCGATCAGAAGAAAAACAAGCGAACGTGTCAAAACTCCCGTCGAGCCAACTGGCAACACTTACCGTACAGTCCGGTCTCTTTGTTTTATATGTTGTATACAAGTATAGGGATGGAATCGTCAATCCCTAATAACTTAATAAGCCATGCCGATATGGACTATGACCGGTCGAAAAACTACTGACAACACTTATCAGTAAATCTCATTAGCCCTGGCCAGGGACTTCGAATCAAAGCCAATCGCGCATAGCACAACATCAAGTCCCAATACCGGGAGAGATGAAACCCCTCCTATCGCTCATTGCCTCCATGTGTCTTGGTACTGTACTCAAAAGCCACCTGTTTGCATGACTCAGTAGAACCGTGGTAGGATGGAAATCAAAGTACAGTAGGAGAACACACAAGACTCTATGACGATCTTGGGTCTACAAACTAACATGTAGCAGTATCACATGAGAACTGCTATCTGACGATAGATATAATACCATATAGGAGTTCTCGGCGAGTCTGTTCAGTGTACCCAGTCTCCACTGAGCACCCGTATACAATCTTTGATGTCATAACACCAAAGGATATGGGACCATCCATTGCCTATCATATGGGTCAAGAAACGTATACGCTAGTCTACTCTGGAATATCGATACCCTGTCTCGATATACCCTCGACTAGGAACATTCGAGGATATGCTTATAAACTACACATGCCCCAACAGTATAATCTCCATCATAGTCATAGAAGTCAAGCTAATATCCTGATGGCTTTATCAACATGTATGAAATGAACAGTATAAAACAATCAAGTAAACATGTTAAGATAAAGTACAACCAGATAGTATACTATCATGTCGAGCAAGAAAGTCATCTTTATATATACATGTCCAAGTATCAACTATACATATAATGGCCTCTAGGGCATACATATATCCAACACGCTTATGTCATCCGTATTCGCCACAATATACCGTTATGTACCGTTAGGTTACGTAACTAACGGCATATCGGGGCGGGACTAGCGCGGATGCAAAACATACGCAACGTTTATTATATATCATATATATAATACATCATTCGTCTCAACATATAAAGTGATCACATAACAGAATATTAACAGCAGAAGCACATATATGAAAATACAGGATATACTAGGAGGTCCGTATTTTGTATTTAGCCAATAATAGAAAATACGGATTCCACGGTCGCGATGAACATCCAAGCCCACACCCCTATACCCCTATGAGAGCGGCAAGTGACCCTACCAATTCTAGAGTTTAGAAGACTCGGTCTCGACTCCTCGAGATGGCCTCTCACTGAACCCTAGAACCCAGTCACTTGTGCTCCTCTTTGGGACTATCTTAATGCGGAAAAGTAAATAATATACAAAAATGGTGACATCATCCTAAACCCGGAAGTGCCCTAATAAAAGAATATTACATACAATTAATTTTACATGAATGAAAAGAAAAACTCTCATCTCATATAAAACCCCCCGGCTATTCATTCACGACAATCATATGCATCATATCTCAGCAACACATAATATCACATATCATCAACGTAAGTATGTATGCATACCCCAATTGTCGTTGATATATAGCAACGAAACCGGTGATACACAACATACTACACTTACGGTCGCAGAAAAGAAAGTGAAAAACTACAACAATTGGAATCAACACTGGCTTTAGACATCATAAACCCAGAATATCATATATTCTGGATTTCATGCCTAACGATGCAAATCTTACATTTGGGTCTCAACTATGAAAACACCTCTCCAAAAGAAGTCGGGTAATTCAATAAGATTCTCGATTCTACCGAAGCCAAAATATTAGATTTACACATAACTAATTACTTTTCACAAAACTAATTAGTGTATATTCCAATTATTGTATCACATTCACAAATATCTAGACGATGTTAAACGTTTCAATCGAATCAACAAACACCCACAAATTACCCCGAGAGCTCAACACTTGAGCAAAGCTAAAATACCCAAAACACGCCACAGTGTATATGGACCAACCGTAGAAGGGTCAACCCTTGCCTCACCTATGGCGCCAAGGGACTACGGCAAACCCTAAGGTTTGACCGCAGTTCTATGGTCATAGAATCGAGTTAGGGTTACATTCCTCTAGAGGGTCCATAGGGTTACTTGCATGAACTTTCATATATCTTTAACTTGGAAAACTACAACACTTAGAAAATTTCCAGCGAGAGCAATGAGGGGGTGATTGATGTTCACTCGAACTGTTAAACGTCGTCTAAGTTACCAAAAACAATGTTAAAATTACGACTACGAAATACTCCAAATTAGCCCCTAAGAAAAATTAACATCACATGAAATTTTGGGCTAAACAAACAATACCTGAAACTCAAAAATCTACAGACCAGAGCACCAAAGGAATACGAGGCTGTTTGGAGGCAGAGGGGCTAGTTAGGCCGGAAAAATGAGCCATGTGCTCGAATGAAATCTGATGGACCTCGTTTTTCTCCAGTGTTCTCAGTGCATCACATACAAACTTCTGCAGTTGCTAAAAAAGTTTAAGCCCATTTTAAAAACAACAGAGAGCACATCCTAGGGTTTCAGAATATCATGATTTCGGAGTTGTTTCAGTTTCGTAATTTATCTAATATCGTCTAAATTTCTAGCTTGGTTCTGATACCACTATAGGGATACTCTAGCACCATCCTAGGGTTTGGGTTGCATCACACATGCTATATTAAAATTTTAGGGGATGCTAAACAATACCAACCATGAATCGAACTAGAAAATTAGGGTAACAACATCAAGTATCATATACTAATAAGTGTCTAACACTAAGAAGTAAGTAATACAGCCTTTGTAGACCTCCTCTTGTGACTCCTTAGATCAACTAGGGTTTGAACCGGTTCACTTGAATCCTTCCAAGTCCACGACGATCCACCACGAAGTCCCTTTGCTCAAGCTCCTAGCTTCACTTGATCTTTGAAGAAGTGGAGCAAACAACCTACACTAGTGGGCTAGACTAATATAGATTGGTGATGTGGGTTTGGATCTCACTTAAAAACCTTTTCTTTTTATGTTCTTCACTCACTTTTGAAACCCTAGAGAGCTTGAAGGAGGAAGAAGAAGGAGAGGGAGGCTTAACTTGAGTCAAGTGAGAATGATATATCAACATAATCCCAAGAGAGTAAGTGAATTATGTCATCCTTAACCATGGTTACAAAATATCTAGATATTTTGAGACTTGAGTTTAAGCAAAACCATGGGCTACAAAACCATAGGCAATGAAACCATGGTATTGACTTTGGTCAACACAAGAGAAGAGAGTTGAATACTCAACCATGATTTTATTCCCATTTTTCTTTTCTCAAATTATCAAAATATATAAATATGTTACCATGTGAGTTTTGCATTGCCGCCACCAATGTATCATCAACCATGACACATGTATGCTTGCATGTGTGTATCCATATCAACATATACATACACTCATGCATGCATCATAAAGAAATAGGTTTTAATAAATGAGCTAATGGTCTTAATATTAAATCAACAGTTGATTAAATAACCCGGTCATATCAAATTCGACCCGTCCAATAGTAAACGCCCGATTAAAATACGGTATCAAATACACACATTTAATCGAGCTCCCGTACATATCTCATATGCACCCCACATCTTTTCGCCTGAGCTAGGAGACCCCTTTGTGGGACTCTAAGAATCGTCAATACGCTAGCAGTAAGCAGTGATCACATCACTTGCCCACAAACCGTCAGTGGCACAAGCTGTATGTAAAGGGTTCCAGGTATTGAGCGATCAGAAGAAACACAAGTGAACCTGTCAAAACTCCCGTCGAGCCAACTGGCAACACTTACCGTACAGTCCGATCACTTCGTCAGATATGTTGCATATCGAGTCTAGGGATGGCATCGTCGACCCTAATAACTCAACAAGTTATGCCAGTATATGACTCATAACAGATCGAGAAACTACAGATAACACTTATCAATAAATCTCATCAGCCCTGGCCAGGGACTTCCTGTTATAGCCAAACATACATAGCGCAACATCAACCCCCAATACTGGGAGAGACGAAACCCCTCCTATCACGCATTACCTCCGTGTGCCTCGTGACTGTACCTAAAATCCACCTGTTTGCACGACTCAGTAGAGCCGTGGTAAGGTGGAGATCAAAGTACAGAGGGAGGACACATAAGACTCTATGACGATCTCGGGTCTACAGAATAAACTGTACCAGTGTCACCTGAGAACTGCTATCCGATGATAGATATAATACCACATAGGAGTTCTCAGCAATTCTGTTCAGTGTACCCAGTCTTACTGAGCACCCGTATACGGTCATTGGTGATACCACACCAATGGATATGGGATCATCCATCGCCCATCATATGGGTCAAGTAAGTATACGCTAGTCTACTCTGGAATATCGATGCCCCGTCTCGATACACCCACGACTAGGAACATTTCAAGGATATGCTTATAAACTACACATGTCCCACTAGTATGATCCGCATCATAATCTCTGTAGTCAAGCAAATATCCTAAGGGCTTTATCAATATATATCAAATGAGTAAGATGCATGATCAAATGAACATGTCAAGATAAAGTACAACTAGTTAGCATACTATCATGTCGAGCAAGAATGTCCTCTGAATACACACACACACACACACACATACCGGTACATACACTATCATATAATGGCCTCTAGGGCATACATATATCCAACAATTGGGTAATGTTGATCGGCCTCCTTCCATTTAGTTGGCATGCACTGGAGACAGCTGCATGATTTGAATCTGGTTCTAATTAAATCAGTGCCTCTGTTTCTATATTGTATATAGAATGGTTCATATCTTAACGATGTTAAGTTATATGGAGGTGTCCGGCTTATGCTTAAAACCAGACTCTGGATAACTCAAGGCACGTTTCTGTAATGGCAGTTTGTGGGTTATCCCTGGCTATGACGAGGGTTAACTTTCTACCATCTGGAAGATCAATAGTGATATTGTTCTTGACTCGCCACAGTTTTAGTAAAATGGACTTTTTCAGAAAACAGTAGTGAGAGCATGGTAGAACTGGAAGTGATTCCAGAACCACAAACGATTCCAGAACCACAAACGAAAACAGTAGTAAAATGGACTTTTGCATATTGTTGTATCATAATAATTCCTCCACCATTTGACTTCTTCTTTTGATCATGGCTTGACTTTTGGTTCATCATGAGTAATGATGTTGGTTGATGGAGTGTGGGTTTTACTTTGTGATCATTTCTTTTCAAGATAACATTTTATCTCTCTCTTGCATTATTCTAGTGAGGCTCTCTCCCTCTTCTCATTCTAGTTGATATCTTGGCCGGCCATGAAGAGGGAAGGGGCTGTTCCATTTTTGGAGTGGGGGTTTTTCATCTCTTTATGCTTGGAAAAATCCTCAAGTTCATCTAAAAATGCTATCACTTCATTACATCCACCAATACATGGCAACTTCAACCCCTAGAGACATATAATGGCACTACACTATTCTACAGCAAACCTTGGGCACGTCGACTCGCCAACTTCGTGCCCGAGTTGCCTCGGTCCAGAGGTGGGAGCCCGTAAAAGAAGCCGGCGATGTGGTGCCCTTCCGGCGAGGAGCTGAAGACCGGAGATTCCACGGGGAGATCGGGACGACGACGAGAAGACCAAAGGACACGGATCGCTCGGTATATCTCTCTACCCGTTCTTTTGTTAGCTAGGACTAGATTAATGGCCCGATCCGGGTTAAAAGTGTGCGGTGGTGCCGGTTTACTAGTTTGTAAAGTTTTTCGTTTCCGCGTTTCCGGCGTCGGATTGACGGCCGGGGCGCCGCTGTGCACTTACACATTGGGAGTGCAAACCAACTCAGCCACAAACCAATAAAGCCCATGAAAAATGTCTCCTCGTCAATATCCAGAGCGGCAAACTCTGCAAAAGGGACGATGGGGGTATCCGGAATAAAAAAATTGCTTTAAATCTGCCTCTGCAATAGGCAATTTGTCCGAGCCAAATCCGAATGAATCATCGAGCTTGGAAAACTTTGCATCCTTCTTTAATAAAACCTCCGAACGAAGGAAATGGGCGACGAAGTCAGTAAAGCTAACCACATGCCCCCCAAACTCCAAAAACAAGCTCTTATAGATATTCAGCACTTTGATCAAATTAAGGAACTTCTGTTGGACAGCGTTTTCTGAGGTACGGCCCATGACTACCGATTTGATGGCAAAAACGTACTCGTCAGGAGGAAGTATTTCCTCATAATGCTCCTCTCTGACGGGTAACCCGGAAATTGCTCCGAATTCTTCCAGCGAGATCGATAGCTCACGGTCCGATAAAAGAAATGTGTGGGTCGGAATATTCCACTGTTCTAGGAAGGATTTAACCCACCACACATGAGGAGTGTGGTAATAAAAGAGAGACGCGTAAACCGCTGGGTATAACCCGGTTTTCATCAGTAGCGACTTCTTGGCCAATAAAATGTAACGGGCCCACTGGAGGTAACCAGCCAGATGTCAAGGGGTCACTCCTATTGTGTAAACCTGATCCTAAGGATACGCTTCTCCTTGACACATGCGACGCCCCAAAATATATAGGGCCATCGGCGGCTAGACTGGTATCGATGCCATGGAAGGTTGGAGACGACCTTCCGCGGTCCAATTGACTTCTTCCACTGCATAAGTGACCTGCGGAGGGTCAACATAATGAATTGACGGGATCAGTTCTGACGGCACCTCGCAAGTAAAGCTGCGCCGACCCTAAATAATATAGTTATACCACGATCCCCATAGATGAAGAGATTTCTACTCTGGATCGTAGTCCTGGATTAAAGAAAAGACTTCACAATCTGTAGGCGCGTCGGCAAAAACGCTCTCCGAACGAACGTAAGGAAAAAGTAACTGAAAGCTATAGTACCTGTAAAGAAAAACCGCTAGAGAGTTAGTGATTGGTATAATGTAATTAACTGCAACTAAGGGTCTTAGCATTTTCAGTACACCCAAATTTGTACTCCATTATGGCATATTAAAATCACTACAGTCTAAAAGTAAAAAAAACACAACAGTGGGCCCCACAAAATCAAGATGATGGCTCATCAATGATGAGACATGCACCCATTATGAGAATCTAAAAGGATTCTCATTAAATGAATAATCCCATTCAGCAGTGGAGTTAAAAACTTCTAATGTTCTTGAAAAACGAGCTCTGCAACAGATTCAAATCTGTAGAAAAAAAGGGTATTAGAACCCTATATATAAAAAAAGGAATATGAAGGGGAATAAAATTCCCAAAAATTTCAAAAATTTCTCAAAGATAAGCTCTGTAAGACAAAATGGAATTAAATTTCTCAAATAATAGGATCAAATCCCAGAAATCCCCTATGTTGGAGACAGATAGGAAATATAATGGAATTGAATTTCAGAAACCCTCAAAAATCAAGATTAATGATAGGGTAAAACCCTAAGAAGAGAACTAACGATTCTTAGAAATGCCCATTAATTTGAGACCCATGGTCTACTTAAAAAAGGGGGAAAGTTTTTTTTTAAGATCTCTAAAAGATCATTTCAAAAAAAAAGAGACGAGCTTTATTAATGGGTTAAAATTCCAAAACAAAAAAGGTGGTTCTTTAAGAGTTAAACTCTGTTCATAATCCATACCATTTTTTGTGGCAGAGTTTAACTCTAAGTTCTGTAGGCAAAAATCTAAGCTCTAAGATGAGAATTAAATTCTCAAGGAAGAAGGAAACTTAAGAAAGATGATGAAACGACAGTCATTTCAAGGACCAAATACCCTATTTATAGGATTTGAAGGGACGGTTCAACTCCGTAGAAGATCAAACGGTGGAAAAAATGATATTGTTACACTCACGTGTGAGCCACATGTGAATAACGGTGGGGGTATTTGTTCCCCAAATATTTAAATATAATAAAAGTGATAAGCTCTATTAAATTTAATGAGGCGGCGCCTCACGTGCTCCCAACGAGGGCGCCAGCACCAACCACTTAGGGTTGAATCCTATGATGGCGCCGCACGTGAAGCTCACGTGGGCACCAATATGCAAAACACAAGAGCGCCTATCATAAATAAGAATTAAATTCTTAAGTGGTGCCACGTGCACAATACGTGAGCGTCGGCGCCCAAATAAAATCAAGTAGAATGAAATTCTACATGGGGATATTTCCCTAAAATTTGGGATACTCTTTGTTAAACAGAGCCGTTGGATCAAAAATCCAATGGTGATGATAAATCATCAAATAATAGAATAAAATTCTATTAAGGAAAAATATTCCCATAATCTTTCTAAATGAACATAAAATTGTTGGATCAAAAGATCCAATGAGATGGGAAAATATTCCCCTATATATTTCTAAAAAAAGAAATATGTGCTCAGTATAACAGAGAGCCCTTGGATTAAAAATCCAATGGTCATTAAAAATCACCATTTGACAGAACAAAATTCTGTATATAGGGAAAATATTTCCCTAATTTTGTTAAAAACAAGAAAATATATTCTATAAAATAGAAATCCTTGAATCAAAAATCTAACGGTGAGTAAAATTCCGAAAACAAATTTTGAGACCAATTAAATCAACTGGAATTTCTCAATAAGAGATTTTCTCAAAAACCTAATTAACAATTTGCCTCCATTATATAAAGGACCCGAGACTCCATGTCTCAACACACAGACATATAGAGAGAACCCCCCTCCCAATAAGTTTCTGCAAAAAAATACAAAAGACTCTAAAAACAATAGAGAATTTAATTCTTAATAGAGAAGAAGATCTTTTCAAACCCTAGGTAAAGAAACCACAGAGATCAAAACATCTCCTTTACCTATCACAGCATATCTAAGGGTTTAACTCTTCTTAAGAACTTAGTTCTTTCTCTGGATCCGAGATCCACAAGACAAGTCTCCCACAAGTTGAGAATTTAATTTTTATCGGGAAGATCTTGTTCGTGAGAATCAAAGATTCAGAAAAGAACTAAGTTAAAAAGAAAGAAAAAAGGAAAAGAACCTATCCTATAGGAATTTAATTCCTCGGAAAATAGGGTTTAACCCTAAAAGAAACTTAGTTCTCATAAAAAAAACTTAGTTCTTAAAGAAAACCTGATCCCAGATCATCAAAACAAAGATCTTGGTGATCATTAATGGTCAAAATGCCCTTAACAGAGATTCAATCTCTGAAAATGAAAAGAACTTAGCGCATCACGTATTTCCAACATGGGCACCCTCCCAACTGCATACAGCAGCTCACGTGAAAGACACGCGGGCGCCCAAACCAGAAGCCAGCGCCTCACGTGAAATACACATGAGCGCTGAATAAAAGTGCTTAGCACTGTATATACAGCCAAAACGGCTGAGTGCTTAGTACTGATTGGGCAGCGCCGCACGTGCTCCTCATGTGGACGTCATATAAAAAGTGCTTAGCACTATATATATACATACATATATATATATATATATACATATATATATACAGCCAAAACGGCTGAGTGCTTAGCACTGATTGGGCAACGCCCAGTGCTGCACGTGCTCTCATGTAGACGCCATATAAAAAAAGTGCTTAGCACACTATATATATATATATTATATATACAGCCAAAACGGCTGAGTGCTTAGCACTGATTGGACAGCACCTAGGTGACGCACGTGCTTCTCACGTGGATGCTATATAAAAAGTGCTTAGCACTATATATATATATATATATATATATATATATATATATATATACAGCCAAAACGGCTGAGTGCTTAGCACTGATTGGGCAGCGCCCGGCGCCGCACGTGGACTCCATATAAAAAAGTGCTTAGCATTATATATATATATATATATATATATATATATATATATATGTATGTATGTATGTATGTATGTATATATTCAGTTAAAATAATTGAGTGTTCAACACTGATGACGCAGCGCTCATAATTGAAGTTCTCACATGATACCCATGTGAGCCCCAAAGCTTCAAACATGTGCTTAGCACTTTTGCATTAAAAAAAAGGCCGAACAAGCAGAGCCCAAATAAGTAGTTAGCACTTTTGAACAAAAAAAAGAGACTGAGCAGACTAATCCCAAATTGGTTAAGTCTCTCTGAAAAATTTTCTTACAGCTGAGCCCAAATGCTCTGTTGTTGAATCTTAAATAAAAATAATTCTTAAAATTTTGCTAAGTTGATCTTAATCTCAAATAAGACTAACGTATTCTTAGCTAAAAAAATTGAGCCCAAATGCTCATATATTTAAGTTGATCTTAGTCTCAAACTAGATTAACGGTCCTTAAATAAAACAAATCCAAATCTAAAATATACAGATTTGGACTAATCCGTGCCCTACGGGCGACGACATAAAACACTCTCCATATACAATCCACGGGCAACCAAACTAAACAAAAATACATACGACACGAAGTGAACTACTAAAGCAGAAGAAAATAGTTATCGCAACGCGATAACGTAATTAACTGCAGGGGCTTCCACCTGCAGGTAAGAGCGTCCCCACAATCAAAACCCCTCACAAATGAGGAGGGATATAATGAAGTCTGCTACAATGGTCGCATCTGTCCAAAACTCCGATATACGGTGCTATAAATTAACTTATTATTTTAGGAGAGGTGGACGGATATGTCCAAATAGTATCTACCCCCAAATTCAGGCAAGACGTTCAATCCCGGTTCGTCTCTGTTTTCGGCGGTGAATACACACTAATGGCTATGGGACCAACCACCGTCCCTCGTCAGGGTCTAGAAACGTATACACAAATCTACTCTGGAATATCGATGCCCAGTATCGATACTCCTGCGACTTGGGATCTTAAGGATGTGCTTATAGACTACCCGGCTCCCACAAGTATAGTCGCCATCATAACGCTAGTAGTCAAGCAAAATCCTACGGGCTTTATCAACATGTATCAGCCATATATGATATCAAGTATAACATATGCACATGTTAAGATAAAGGCAAACCAAAATAGTATACTACTGTAACGAGTCTTTATCAACATGTATACACAATACAAAGCGGTAAGAAAAACAAATACACATGTTCAGATAAAAACAACTCAAATAGTATACTATTTAACTGAGCAAGATTACCCTGTACATACATATCCCCAGCATCCTTAGCGATACAACCCTCTAGGGCATACATATCCAACATATACATATCCTTAGCATCTTATACAATACAGGCCTCTAGGGCATACATATCCAACAATATTATCGTGATTGTTAGTGATTCTTGTCTAAAACCTGTCCAGTCAGCATTTGTATTAGTGATTGGGTTTTATTGTCATTAACATACTTAAAACGCGGGGTGTTGGGATAATTTGAGTGTGAGTTTGATCAACAGAATCCCAAGAGTCTCATTACCGGTATATTTCGTGATTCATGTTGCTTTGTACCGGGCTGAAACGGTAAATTGTTTAAATTCATGTAGCTGTGTACCGGGCTGAAATGGTAAAATTGTTATCTCTTTATTAGGCCCATGTTTCCTTACCCTTGGACACTAACCTTGGGTTTAGGAAAACTCCTGCGGTGGTTAAGACTCATGCTCGAACTCACGATAGGTTAGATTTCCTTTGTAGTGACATCTAGGAACCTGACTTGACTTATTATGATACATATTCTTATTATATTTGTACCCATTTCTACTTTTGGATGTGTGCATCTCATGACACCATATATTCATGCTATCATACATACACGTGTGCTTTTACATTTGATTACTTGTTGGGTATTCTGACACCTATAGGACTTGCCATCTCAGATTTAGAGCAAGACCCACCGGCAGAGCAAGATCGGGATTACTTTCAGGAGCTTGTTAAAGAATAATAGTTTAGTAAAGGTTTCCTTTTATTTTATTCAGTTCGTATCTAGTATGTGAGCCACTCGTGGGACATAGGATCTATGTATTTCTCTTTCCGAATTTGTATTTGGATATTTGAATCTATCATTATTTGAATCTATTATTATTTGTAAACCAATCTTTGTACTCCTTTTTATTTTATGCAGCATGAGTTTTAGTGTTATCTCTTTTATATTGGTGTACCTTGTTATCATTATTGTTACAAGTATAGATTAGAAGTCGTAGCGTGACTAAGGAAGGACCTTTCCCTACCGTAGGAGCATGGAAGGCATTCGATGCTCTTCGTATTTCCGTATTTTGGGAAGCAGGGCATGACAGAAATAGTTGCCTACAATATCTAAGCAGTTGTCTGTAACATATAAACTGTTGCATGTCCTAATATCTAAGAACCTGCATGCAGTTGCTTGTAATATCTAATAAGTTGTCTGTAATATCTATACAGATGCAAATAATAATATGTTAACATATAAGTTATCTATATAACAGTCAACACGCATTATCGTCTTCCACTCCAGCAATTTCATATGACTTGGGTCATGACTTGGAGTCAAGTTTACTACCGGTGAGGTAAGATGATCAATTGATGTGGAACAATATCCCGGTTGCTTGGCATGACGCAATTAAAGGCACATCTCAAATATTCAAGGGTTCTTATGTCACGACCCGAAAGAGCACGTGACTGGCCCTTGAACCACATGAAGTCTATAGAACTCCATCTGATCCAAGTAAGCCAAAAGTCCAGAAATCTAAAACCATTTTAAGAGTAAGTAAAGAGAACTGGTTTAAAGAAATGAAGGAAAACATGTTTGAAGTCAAGGTTTTTAAATAACTAAGCCGGATATGCATTTTTAAAATGTAAAGTCTTTTCTAAAAATTTCGGCAGAGTTTCTTTTGTAAATACAGGCCCCGAACGGGGTACAACAAGAACAATATATATATGCAATGATAAAGGCATCCCCAAGCGGGAGCAAGCTCTTCGTCAATCGACGGTCACAATCACACAAGCAATAATAATATACAACGCCGAAAGGCGAGGGTCAAAACCAAAAGAAACTCAATAAGCATGAAAACCGCAATACTACTAACCGCGACTCTAAGGTCGAATAATATATCACTAATGTCTAAGTCTGAAACAATATACAAGTTTTGGTTGATGAAAATTCTAGATACAATGAATAATACAAGTACAATGGTGGTTCTTGATGCAAAAGAATCCACCTACCAAATGCAATTCACCCGCAAGGAAGCAGTGTGCCAGAAATGCCGCAATGGAACCTGTACGGCAAAACCTGCAAGAACTGTGGCACAACGGGGGTGAGTTGCCAACTCGTGAATAGAAATATCTACAAACAGAAACCGAATGCAAGACATAATCCTAGGTCAAAACGACCAGTATAATATAAACCATAAGGGTACGTCTGAAGCATGATAAGGTGGCAATGTAACATCTAAACATGTATGTAGTGCCAAGTACTCAGGTAATAACATGTCATCAGTATAAGGTATGTCTGCATGAAGTAAATATGAATATCAATACACATATATTAGCGTCCCATACCACTAATATTGGTGTAAGGGTATATATAACAGCGCCCTCATACCCTGTTATATATACAAATGAAGTATGATCAATGTAAATCCAGTCTGTATGTGATCAAGTCTGTATAAATGTGAAACCCGTCCACCCGTCACCCAATGACAATAAACGTGGAACCCGTCCACCCGTCAACCAATGACAATAAACGTCATGCATGCAAATATGAGGATATAATCAAAATCATGGAAATCGTCATGAAACCCGTGCCTAGCATCGACACGTAAATCCTCATCTATCGGGCTCCGTCAGTTCGGATCAGCCCACGGGCTATGTCTGCGGAATCGGCCCTCGGCCCCGGCAGTACGCCCATATCTATCTATCGACTCTGGTCAGTATCCTCTGGATAACCGCCAGGTCCAACCAATCACCGGTAGGTAGTAGTCCCTCTGCCAGGCTCACCGTCTACTACACATCGAAACCATTCTTTCCCCGGGATACCATACCGGGTCCACCATGTACCCGCAATCGGCCTCATCCACCTCCTCGAATCGGGTTTCACATGTCGCTCTCAGCACCGAGAAAACACATGGTGGACGCACTGAAATATCATATCAAGGGTAACCGGGTTTTTTAAACAATTATACATTCTCTTTTGAAATACCCACGGTTCCCAAATCCAGAAATATCATGGAAACAACATATCTTAATGCGTATAATCAAAACATGATATATGCGGCATGTAAATAAAGGTGAGCATATCAGAAGTCATGTAACATGGAATAATAATGTGCACATGTCGAGGGAAACCGCTCTTTTTAAAATGAATCAGTTTTGAAGAATATCTTTCGGTTCCCAGATCTCTAATCAAGTCAGAATCATCTATATATGTATACAGGTATAGGTGTACAATACGCCATGCAAGAATCATATCATGGATGCAACAGTACTACAGTGTAGTGGCATGGCAATTATCGATGATGAAGTGTGTGAGCCGGCAAATAGTGTATGTGGATCATACGCATCATCAATAATGGTGCTGGTGTCCTAACAGCATGATAACAATATACCAATAAACATATGCAAGCAATGCGAATAGAATGAATATGCGGAAATCAAATAATCGACACCACAGTGAAGAATCTACTATGCAAACTACAGATCTATGTATCAAGTTAATTGAGAGAGGTATGGAAACCACCTAAATCTGAGTCAATATATATATATATAGATATAATAGTCAGTGATCCCGCCTCAATAATATCGCGTACGATACAATATATCGTAAGACATCCTCGAGTCATGAGTGCGGATCTATCATCAATATAGGCTCGTACGGTAAATCGTCGTATGGCATCCCAATAGCTGGGTACGGGTCAATATCACATTCCTTTCATCAGATATCAGGTATCATTATCATCGTATCACATAATCTGGGGTACTGATCTAAGTCTAGTACAACTGATACCATCAATATACTGCGTGTGCAAGCACACGTCCCAAGGCCCGCTAGAGATCACGTATCGTATCCCAAATACGAATCACATCAAATCACCGATCTCGCGGCACAATGCCCAACATCATCGACTCATCTCCAATGTCATCCAATATCATCAATACAGTGCAAGAATAATGAATATGCAAGGGTGTGCGTGTAGGTGTAAATCTATTCTAGGGTACGTGACTATGAACTACACTAGTCACTTCTAACCCTACACTATCCATAGTACACCTAACTATCATATATATAATATAACAACTACGGACTGCGGGGGTGCTATACGCCATCCACCCGACTTCCCCTGTAGATATAATCTACTCACCTTGCGTCTTCATTGTCGACGTCACCACGCATTTTCTTGTCGTCTCGAAGTCTTCATGGGTACCTACATATCAAAGTATCGTATATGCGCATTAAAACCAAATCAGAGCTAAAACGGCACACGAAACCCAAAACGATACGATAAGGGGCCTATAGGTTAGAACCTATGGCACGCCTTCAAAACCATCAATAAATCCTCTATATCGTCGTATAAACGCCAAATAGTCGAGATAAAACACATTCCACAAATTCAGAATTTAGAAAACGGAATACAGAAACACGAATCCAAAACAGCAACTTAGGAATTATGTTCAAGATTTCACCCTAGGCCAACTTAGACAAATCTATATATACCAGGGGTCTAATCTACAGATAATGGAACACCAAAACCAAAACGAGGCAAATCCACCATGGTCCGGCCGCAAATTGCGGCCAGAATGGATAAATCTGCGGCCGGCTTGATGAGTTAGGGGTTGGGGTCTTAGTGGTAGCTTCCTAGGTGCCTGCATATGTCACTGTCCAATCAATTTTATTTTAGGATGCCTCGGGTGATAGCAGATTCAATATACCCTTCACAGATTCTACAATTTCTCCGATATCGGTTTCTAAATCCATATTTCGGGTTTCAACTCTCAGGTTAGGGTCTCAATTCACGCACTAGGATGATATTATAACCGCTACTGAGCTTAGTTTCACAATACAACACAAAATTCTTCACAACCCTAACTAGGTTTTCCTCAAGTCACCAAAATCACACAATATCGGTTCAATCATAACATGGGGGTATAAATAATGCTAAAACTAAGTTAATGATCCAGAAAATACCACATTTGGCAACTCAAGAATTTTCTTGAGTTGCCCCTAGTGGCCAAAATCCTTGCTTTCTTGGTCCAATATGTAGACCTAGGGATTGTGCACACATTTAATGAAATGGAGATTGGGTTTTGGGGTTGTTTTAGAGGTGTTTTGAGGAGTTGAAGAGGGGAGGGAGGTGAGGAGCAGGAGTAGCAGCAGCAACAAGAGGGAGAGGGAGAAAAATGAGTGAAGGTTGAAGGGAATATGGCTAAGTCTTTAGTCAATGAAGCCCATACCTCTCTCTCTCACCAACTACCAATTTCTTTATACCTTTCTCTTTTCTTTTCCTTTTCTTTTTCTTATTCTCTCAAAATCCTTCTTCCAAGAATAGTAAACCCAAAGTGAACCATGGCAAGAAAATGCACAAGTGTGAAAAAGTGATATGTGCATGTTTTGCACAAAAAGCTAAAAACCGATTAGCGATTTTTAATCGCGATTAGCACTAATTTAGCATATAACTAATCAATTAAACTTAGAAATGGCATGATTCTCTAATTTACCCTATTTTAGAATTTTCCATAATTTTTCTAAAAATTTTCCCATTTATTTGTATTTAATAATACCAAAATATTAAAATATTCAATAAAATAATATTAAATTATAAAAATTCCCAAAAATAATATTTTTATTATTTCGAAATGTTACAATCTACCCCCCTTAAATAAATTCGGTCCCCGAATTTAAATTTAAACCCCCAAATACCAAAACATTTCAGTAATATCCAATTTGTCGGGGTTCCGAAAACATCAATACACAGCGAATATCATCAAAGTGTACTGCTCTACTAGAAATCAATCCACAAAATGTATATATAAGAATATCCTGTGCGTCTGGTGTGCACGGAATCAAAATACCAATATGTGCCATACATGGGCACAAAACAACATCTAGGTGCAACTGGAGTGCACGAAAAATCTGTCATAGGCAACGTGTGTGCCTGACAGCAAAAAAAATCAGGTGCATGTGACATGCACGAAGAATCCCGATTTAGTGCATCTAGCGTGCACCAAAATCGTATATCAAAACACTAAAGGTGCATGAAGACTATGCTGGAAGTGTAAATCAAATCACTGCATAAGATAGGCGTGAAATCACAATCAATAGCTCAAATATAATAACTATGCGCAAAATATAAATATCCAGTGGGTGCATGAAAAAAATATCATGAAACTCATTCATCAAAACTAAATCATGCAAACAGAATGCCCAAAATACCGAAATTCAAAATGACGGATACGTGATAATCGAATCACAAAATCACAAATCATAAATACCGTCGTCGGTAGTTCCTCCTTCAAGGTCGAGAAGGAGTCGGTGCATCCAATGCTAGTAGCGCAAGATATCTACTTGCCTTTTGCTCATGGTCTGGCGTCCTCTGACTCTGGGTCCTTATCTTCTCTACGGATTACCTATCTCGCAGTCAATCGGCTCATCGGCCCTGTCAGGTGTGCTAACAGGGACGATTCCGTTCTGGCACTTCTCTGGTCATCTCTCGATCAATCCTTATGACCACTCATAAAGCAGCATGTCACTGGCGTCGGCCTCTGGTTCTCTGAATGCACATCACACATCTGATCCTGGGTGCAAACATCATTGCAGCAATGTCCTGGAAGGAATCCTGCTCAAGGTCTCTTCCGATCTTGCCTATGCCGAACCGTACGGAGGCTGGCTCTTTTGCATAATCTCTTCTCACTCGATAGACATCTGTGTCCTCAGCACAACATTTTCTCGGAAATTGGTCGCATCCCAACGCCTCTGTAAGCATATCAGGTCTCTAGTCTCAACGGGAAGTAATGACAGCTCGTCAGCGTCTCGCACGAACCTCTTGTCCACTTGTCTCTATCGTCGTCCACTATGACGCTACGCCATGCTATCTACGCACTGCACTGTTCTCGGCCACGGTCAATCCGAAGTCTCTCGCACGGACTCAAAATCGCGTACTCTGTAGCTTCATCATTCTGTAGAAGATGTCTGGCCGAACAGGTCCTCGGGAACACGTCCCAACCATCGGAGGAATACTCAATACTCGTCTGCCCTTGATCAATTCGCAACGCATCTGGGTAAAGTCCTTTATCCGAACCTCGTCAACTACCTCGTCGACGATGCCGAACTCTGGCCTGCTGGGTGTGCGCAATATGACCACTCCTGGGTCTAGGTCTTCTCGTATCGTTTTCCAGAAAGGTCCTGTCGAGGTTTCTCTCTCAAATCTCATTCCTGCCGAATTACCCGGAAGTCATCATCCATTGCTGAAGCTAATTCTTATTCCGGAACGGCTGCATACTTATCGCGCTTCTTTCAGGAAGATATATCCATAAACAACGCCTCTGGGTGCGTATCACATCTCTGATGTCAGCGGAGTGGGACGTCATCTCGTCGAAATCTCTTGCGAACTCTTTTCTTCACTCTGCTTCAATGTCGACTGATTCGGACTCGTCTCATAATGGCTGCATGGACTGTGCTCCAATGCCTATACTCGTATCTGGAGTCTCCCAAACAATGCATCCCATCACATAATATCCGAAAGATGTAGAAACATTCGATCGACTCGTCAGAACCTTATAATCCCCCAAGAGATCAACATCTTGAGTACGGTTTAATAGTATCGAGTACATGCCACAGCATCGGTGGTCCAGCCGTAGAAGGGCAAACCCAAGCCTCACTAATGGCGCCGCGGAACTCCTGCAAACCCTAAGGTTCAAAGGCTCTCACACGGTCATTAAGTCGAGTTAGGGTTTCATTCTTCTAGAGGGTCCATAGAATCACCTGCATGTCTTTCCGTATACTTTAAACTTGGAAAATGGGCTCCTGACATTCGATCGTCTCTATCGACTCTCAACGAACCTGCGTGAAGTCGTCTCTAGCTGGAAACAATCTATCTGATGACCTCGCATCGGTAAACGAACGAACCACATGTCCTAGTCATTCATCCTCAGGTGACTAGCGACCATCCATCATATCTCTAAGTATATGCTCATGCTGCAGTAGCTCCAACCATCTGGGCGATATCTCGTCATTTGCAGCAACAACTGGCTCATTCCCCTGTACGCCGAACAGCGCCTCAATCCTCCAGGAAAGGCGATACATTGGCGGTCATCTCTGAATCGGTCTGCTCTAGATCCGAGTAAGACTCTCCACACTGGAAATCTTCAACTCAACTGGGCCCGCTCCGGCGCATAAATCGGACGAATCACCTTCGTCTCTCAATCGGGTAGACTAGCTATCATCTGTCTCATATCTGCCTAAAAGCTCCGGCAATCTCAGCTCGTAAGCTCCGGAAGCGACATCCTGTCAATCTCAGCAACAGCTGGTCTATCTGTCTGCACGGTAGGCGACATCATAATCTCTGAGGAACACTATACATCAACAGTCCTCTCTCAACTGGCAGCTCTAACAATGGCCCGATCATCCGGTGCAAGACCAAGCACTCACCTCCACTAGAGGTCACAATCATCAATACCAACTCGAGATGTTCCCATGTCACCAGAAAACACAATGGCCGGCCCTCGTACCAGAAGAGCTCGCCCTGACCATAACCCTAGCAGCAGCCCAAACTGCGCTCAACATGGCGACAGGAACCTCAATCGAGTATCGAAGAGAGCAGATCAATGGCAAGAAAGAGAACAACAGATCTAGAGTGGATACATGATCATAAGAAGGAACAGCATCAATAAAGGTATGATCATGAAACTAATAGAATCGGGGATCTCAAATGGATGTATAATCATGGATATGAAGAGAATCACTGATCTCGAAAATATGTACATCCTAAGGTTCCTTTAAGCGTAGTGGCGTGTCGTAAGTATGCCGCGGAACATACCCACGGTACGTCACTATACTTTAGTCACCTATTCCATCAACCAAGAGTCATCCTATACGACGAAAGTTCGGGTCTAATACCCCCTCGACTAAGTCTAAGTTATGTAAGGTCAAGCCTAAGTTCCGTATATATATAGACGCCCTAGGCTCCACATAGTCAAACTTAGACTCGAACCAAGGTCAACCTAGCGCTCTGATACCAACTTTGTCACGACCCGAAAGAGCACGTGACTGGCTCTTGAACCACATGAAGTCTATAGGACTCTATCTGATCCAAGTAAGCCAAAAGCCCAGAAATCTAAAACCATTTTAAGAGTAAGTAAAGAGAACTGGTTTAAAGAAGTGAAGGAAAACATGTTTGAAGTCAAGGTTTTTAAATAACTAAGCCGAATATGCATTTTTAAAATGTAAAGTCTTTTCTAAAAATTTCGGCAGAGTTTCTTTTGTAAATACAGGCCCCGAACGGGGTACAACAAGAACAATATATATGCAATGATAAAGGCATCCCCAAGCGGGAGCTAGCTCTTCGTCAATCGACGGTCACAACCACACAAGCAATAATAATATACAACGCCGAAAGGCGAGGGTCAAAACCAAAAGACACTAGTAAAATAGGGGTTGCCCCTACGGATATTGGAATCCGTAGGGGCAGATTTAACTTGGCCCTACGGATTACTCCGTAGGGCTAAAAGGTTGCCCCTACGGGCCCAGACGTCCAAGAATAAAAATATTAATTCTTAATTTGGTGTTTGCCCCTACGGAGCCGCAAACAAAGAACCTACGGGTATATCCGTAGGGGCAACTAAATATCAAATTACTAAGGCTCAGATCTCGATCGCCTACGCTCACAAATTCTTTCTCTCTCGATCTCGATCGCGCGCGAAAACAACTCCTCGTCGCCATCGTCGTCCTCCTCGTCGCCACCCCCGTTCTCGTCGCCACCGCCGTTCAGGTCGTCGCCAGCGCCGTTCAGGTCGTCGCCAGCACCGTTCGGGTCGTCGCCACCGCCGGTCAGGTGAGTAAATCTTGAGGTAAATTAAAGAATTTTTTGATTAACATACGTGCTGGGTCTGGGGTCGGGAGGGTGCGCGCGCGCGAGTTGAGGTTCGGCAGGGGTCGGGGTCGGGGTCGAGGTTGGGGTTAGGGTTAGGGTTGGGGTTTGTTGCTGCTGGGGCTGGGGCTGGGGTTAGGGTTTGCCTTAGGCTTGGTGTTGGGGTTTAGCTGGCCGCGCTGGGGTTAGGGTTAGGGTTAGGTTAGGGCTGGGCTGGGCTGGGGCTGGGGGCTGGGGGCTGGGGGCTGGGGCTGGGGCTGGGGCTGGGCTGGGCTAGGGCTGGGGCTGGGGCTGGGTGGGGCTGGGGCTAGGGTTAGGTTGGGGTTAGGGTTAGGTGGATTGATGACAACAAAATACATGGATGGATCGATGAATTTAGTGATGTTATGTGTCCCGCCAACATAGGAAATTCAAACGTATACTCCGTTTTCTCATCTTAAAACTAGCAACCAAAATGTGACTAAAAAATCTTTCTAAATATATTTGAAACACATTTATTAGTTGGGTTGAATATTTGTGATTCCGTTATATTATATTGTAAGATGCAGAAATTGTATCCTAAAACTACTTGATCCAATCATCCAACAAATACATTCATAAGATACTTATTAATTTTCCTGTATCTTGTATTGAATCGTAAGATTGATTTGCATGTCGTAAGATATTTGACAACACTAGGATGTCTTTCATAAAACAGAAAGTAAATTGGTGTAGGGAGAAAGCTGCTTGATGGGTGGTGACTGGGTCCATTCTTTCTTCATAATCCCCTTCAACTCTATGCCTTTCAATTATTGTGGGAAAATTAGATATTACTTGAGTGATCATGATATCATTTTTTTTGAATATTTCTTCCGAGAATTTATGCATGGTCTTGACATTGAACTTTATCATACTCCTTAATATTACTTTAGTGATTGATAATATTCAATAAGCTTATGTTGTTGACCCAAATTAAGTAAGGGGGTTAGTCAATTGGAATTGGTGTTTGGAACTTTGAAGTATATATTTAATGGGATAGGTTTATTTGGTGCCAGTCAAATAAAATGTGAAGTAGAACCTTTTATTGTTAGTTATGAATGAATCTAATATTGGAAGTTGATGGTTTCAGTTATAACTTTTTTGGTATATGATAAATTTCCGCCTACCAAAATCGTTCCATCCAAAAAGTGAATACAGTGGAACTTCTGTTCTCCTTGCCCATCCATTTTTTCTCTCTGGAAATTTGTAGTCTATATAACTATCTAAAATGTATTTGCTAATACAATTATTTTAACCTGACATACTAAAATATTATTATATTGTTTATGTTATCAATAAGTTATTAGTAGTATTCTCTTGATTGGTAAAAGGGGCATGGGCGTTCGCTCTATACATTCTTAATGGGATAGAAGCCTACCCCCCACAGCCGGAACACACACATACAACAAGAATACACAACAAACGCATAATTATAGAGCGATTCGAGATGTTCGGGTTAAAATCAATATATGATACTCGATGATAATATGAAACCTTCATATCCCCATCGAAACTCATATATGAAACTAAAAGCGCCACTTAGTCCCCGTCTATCGGTTAACATACGTGCGATGCTCGTCGTGACCTAGAACTATACGAAGGTTGTTAAATATCGGACAGTATAACTCGATACTAACAACCGTCGTATAGTCTACGCGATGAGAAAATTCAATTGTATGGTAACCCATAGATTTGTCCCGTGTGGACAAGTTAAGAATGTATAAAGCAAACGCCTTTATTCACTTGTGTTTTCATCCGTTTCGAGATATTTCGTCGGTACCTTTCCGCTGGTTCTCCGTGTACAAAGATAGATTAGATGTTCATTTCAACGTTGTTTTACAGCTTTGAAATGATAATCTATTCTATTACAGTGTACTCGGAGAACAGCGGGGAGGTGCTGCCAAAATTTACTCGAAACGATTGAAAGCACAAGTGATGGGCGTTCGCTCTATACATTCTTAATGGGATAGAAGCCTACCCCCGACAGCCGGAACACACACATACAAATGCATAACTAGAGAACGATTCGAGATGTTCGGGTTAAAACCAATATATGATAATATGAAACCTTCATATTCCCATAGATACCCATATATGAAACTAAAAGCGCCACTTAGTCCCCGTCTATCGGTTAACATAACGTGCGATAATTTATTCTTTTCAACGACAAACACACACACAAAGCATATACACGGATTTTCTCCTTTGTCAGTAACTATCCCGTTCTTATATTTCTCAATATAGTCAGCATAACCTACAATTTATATGTTATTCGGTCTAACATAGCCCATGAGTACGTCAGAGTTAATGACTGGATGTATGTGGATTGGAAACAACGTATGCAACCTAAGTTTGTCGCAGGAGTTGCAGCTTTCCTTGAATTTGCACGAGCACATAATAAGATCATAATAGAGAAGATTCTCTGTCTGTGCGATAGATGTGGCAATAAGTACTGGCAGAAGGTAGAATTGGCGGAGCTTCATATTGTAAAACATGGGTTTACTAGACTTTATTCAACTTGGAAATATCACGGGGAAGGAGAAGAATGCAGTACTGCGGTAGAAGAAGAAGGAGAACACGATAATGCGGCAGGAGAAGAAGAAGAATTCGGTAATACGGCAGGATACGGAAATTTATTTCCATCAGAAGAATTGGAGGATATGATAGAGGGTGCCCTAGGTGAATCTATTCATACCGAAAATGACATTCCTTCCGGTCAGGGACCGCGTGCGGATAAATATGAAAATTTCATGAATGATGCTAGGAAACCAATTTATGAGAATGCGAAGTATTCCACCCTCTCATGGTTCGTCCAACTTTTCCAGATTAAGTGCCTAAATGGATGGAGCAACAAGTCATTCACAATGCTTCTTTCGTTCTTGAAAGATTCTATGCCTCCGGGAAATAATATGCCCGAAAGCTGATACGAAGCCCAGAAGATGATGTCTGATTTGGGTCTAAAGTGCGAGAAGATTCAAGCATGTCCTAAAAATTGCGTGTTGTACCGGAAAGAGAATTCAGATTTGAAAGAGTGTCCAACATGCGGAGAGGCCAGGTATAAGCCGAAAGATTCTGATAAGAAGCCTGATATACCTGTGAAGATAGCACGATACTTTCCCATAACACAGAGGCTACAGAGGCTATTCAGGTGCAAGAAAACAGCCGAGGCAATGATTTGGCATCACCGTGCTCCTCCAAGCGAAAATGGAAAAATGAGCCATCCAAGAGATTCACCGGCATGGAAGGATTTCGATAGGAGGCATGCAATATTCAGTAGCGATCCTCGCAATGTCCGGCTCGGACTGGCTGCCGATGGCTTCTGCCCATTCAACTATATGGCTGGAAGTCACAGTACATGGCCCGTTGTAATGATAATTTATAATATGTCGCCTTGGTTGGCTATGGACCAATCATACTTTATGATGCCTCTTCTTATCGACGGACCAAACTCACCGGGGAACAATATCAACGTCTATCTCCGACCTCTGATCGAGGAGCTGAAAACTTTGTTCATTGATGGTGTAGAGACATATGATTCAAACACAAATACAACCTTCATACTACGTGCGGCTTTAATGTGGACAATTAATGACTTTCCTGCATATGGAATGCCATCAGGTTGGTCCGTACATGGTCACAAAGCATGTCCTCATTGCCATGAACACACAACATCAAAATTTTTGAATTTTAGCAGGAAGGTTTGTTATTGCGGCCATCGACGTTTTCTGCCTCCAGACCATCCCTATAGGTTAGACACGGTTCACTTTGATGGTCATCAGGAGCTTCTTGGGCCTCCATCCCCATTGTCCGGAGAGGACGTGACTGCTAAATGGGATGGTTACAATAACGTGACCTTCGGAATGGATCCGACGAGACAGGTCAAACCACAATATTGGAACAAGTTAAGCATTTTCTTCGAGCTTCCGTACTGGTCTACAAATTCAGTGCGTCATTGTCTGGACGTCATGCATATAGAGAAGGGAGTATCAGAGCACATACTTAACTTGCTTCTGTGTAAAGACGGGAAATCGAAAGACAACATGAATTCCCGGATGGATCTACAAGAGTGGGGAATAAGAAGTGAACTGCACCCTAAACCGGTAGCGGGTAAACCGGGCAAGTTTGTACTTTCCAATGCCGCTTATCATATGTCACAACCGGAGAAGAAAAATTCCTGCAGGTGTTGCATGACTTGAAAGTCCCCACAGGTTTCTCAGGATCATTCAGCAAGAAAATAAAAATTATGAAGGGCAAGATCGATGGGCTGAAAAGTCATGATCACCATGTTATCGTGGAGCACCTTCTTCCATTAGCCCTCAGGACTTCTCTCCCCGACTCGGTTGGTCTAGTAATCAACGACCTATGTTGTTTTTTCAGGGAGTTGTGTGCTAAAACACTGGAGGTTGCAACGCTGGATAAACTAGAAAATTCTATTGCGTTGATACTTTGCAAGTTTGAGCGTATTTTCCCACCGTCATTCTTCGATATCATAATACACTTGACAGTTCATCTTGCAACTGAGGCGAAGTTAGCCGGACCGGTACAATATCGATGGATGTATCCCGTCGAGAGGTACGTGTAATTTTTCGTTTCGCGCAATTTATAAATTTATTGTTGTCCTGTATGCCCGTGTTTATTTATTCAACATATTCTCATTAGGTACCTTTACACTCTTAAGAAGTATATACGCAATAAAAATCGACCAGAGGGTTCTATCATGCAAGGTTATCTTCTTGATGAAGCAACCACATTTTGTTCCCGCTATCTGGACGAGAACATTGAGACAAGGCTTAACCGACCACGAAGAATTCAAGACGGGCCATATGGTAAAGCCGAGTATAAGAGTGTAGACACTATGTTTGTCAACAAGATATACCGGTTTATCTTGCTTAATTGCGCATGTCTTGAACAAATTAGAGAGTAAGTTCTTTTGGATTAATTGTTATATCTGTATTTGTGTGTGTATGAAATGACATAATATTAATGTCACAATTATTTGTCGAAAACAGAACTCATTTTAACAAGGTACGTGAGGGGCATCCTGATTGGAACGAAGAGCGTTTGGAAAAATACCATCAGGATAATTTTTGTGATTGGGTCACAGAGCATGTAAGTTATTCGAATTACATTTTATTGCTATCAGTTTTAATCTAAACTTGTATCGTTATGTATTTATCGTAAAATTTGTTTTGTTAGATCCACGATCCGAACTTGTCTGCATCATTTGCGAGTGATTCAAGATGTTTAGCTCAATTTCCTAGTATGGAGGTTGCATATTACAAAGGATTTGGTGTTCTTGGATACAAATTCGAAGTTAAGGACATAGAAACATCTAGAACCACTCAGAATAGTGGGATTGCGACGGTAGGATCGGACGGTGTGATTTACTATGGGTACTTAAATTGTATACTCGGCATCCACTATCCCGGACGATCAGAACCCTTTTATATATTCCACTGTACTTGGTACGATCCGCGAACCGATACAGACAGGTGGAGAAGCAGTCTTGGGACTTGGAAAGATGAATATGGATTGAACAGTGTGAACACACTTCGATTTTACGGTCAGGACGATCCGTTTATCTTTCCGAACCAAGCGTTCCAAGTATACTACTCACAGTGTTTGAAGCATCCGGGGTGGAGTGTTGTATGCCGATGGAAACCTAGAGATGTCTACGATGTCCCAGAATACGAGGACAGCGATGAGGATGAAGAAGAGAGAAGGCTTAAAGTGCTCCGACCGTCTGTTTCGAAGGACGGGTTGTCTTCGACCGATCATGAAGTTACGTGGGTTAGAAATGACATCGACGATGAAATCCAAGTAGATATGTATGATGCGCCCACGAAACGAAAAAGGTTATCAGTAATGTTATATTATTACTTCACATTTTACGCTCTAGATCATATATAGTCAATACTTTTAATGATTGTCTAATGCGTCCACGAACCGTTTATCTAGATTTGATGACGATGTCGGGAGCAGCGAGGGGCGGCAGGAGCTCCAGCCGCGGCAGAGGCAGAGGCAGAGGCAGAGCGGTTCTGCCGCCCGGAGAGCTCCGTAGGGAGCTTCAGAGGGCCGGTCTTGCACCCAGATCGGAGACCCCTTCGGATGCCTCCTTCCGAGTTGATTTGTCCAGACCTCCAGGTATACTGCACGCATATCCATTTTGAATGTAATATTATAGATATTCATGCATGTTTATGTCAAAATTACTTATATTGTCAATGTTTGATTGTCTAGTTGTTGGTGATGCGTCCACATCTGGGACAGAGGCCACCCCCGCTCCTCCAGGTATGTTTATATATCATATAGTGTATGTATATTGATTTAGAATGCTATATCATAAATATACACATTCCTTTTGCTCTTACTTAGCAATTTTTATTATTGTCTAGCTGTAGGTGGTGACACCACCGCACCTGCGGGTATGTTTATATGTCCTATAGTGCATGCATATTGATTTAGAGCGTTATATTATTGATCTACACATTCTTTTTGCAATTACTATATAATCTATTTTTAATTGTCTAATTATAGGTGGTGCGTCCACACCTTCCATAGGGGCCACTCCTGCCGCTTCCATACCCTCCGCATCGTCTGCAGGTTAGTATGAATAAATTTAAAATATTTATTTATTTTACATATGCTCTATAGAATAAATATGAACTTCATGGAAATTTAGCGTCGATATTTATTTTATAGTTGGAGGGGATGCGTCCGGGTCCTGGACCCCGGTTGTTCCTCACCGGAGGAACTATCGTCCCGCTCGTGCTGCTGCTCGGGCCCAGGCTCGTGCGCTAGTCACCGGAGGTATATATCACACTTGAATTTTTGTTTAACCTTGATTTCTTAATACAACTTTGTCTTATTATTGATTGTCTTGATATTTCGTGCAGACGCAGGGCCTTTCCATCCCCAGAGGGGGACTCGAGGCCCGAATCAGTCCCATAGGCTGAGGCCTGATAGAGCTAGGGGGGAGGCAGCATTCCCTCTATTTTTTACCCTTGACTATCGCTATACCGGTCCTCATACCGAGAGGTTCGGCCGGTATTTGGGGGACGAGAGCCGGATCGTGAAGAACTATCCACTTCACGTTGAGTGGGGCGAGCAGTACCAGCGCTCATTCGCCCTCTTCTTTGATCAGGCTCGGGTATGTATTAATATATATTTTCATTTGATCTATCCAATATATTTATTATTAACACTTGCAATCTAATAACAATGTTTTTTTTTGTATTTTCAGTTGGATTACGATTCTCAGCCTGTAGCCGACCCTGATCACCCGAGGAGGGTGCTCGACCTTCATGCTCTGTACAATGGCCTGATGAAGAACATGCAGGCCAAGGTCCGATACAACAGGAATGAGCTGAAGGCCGACTGCTACACCCTGTGGATAGCGACCCCCGAGGCAGAGAGAGCGGCCCTCCTATCTACTCCGGCGTTTGCGAGAGTCGACGTAGAGACATGGCCTCTATTGTGCGCTTATTTTGACTCCGAACGCAAACAAGTATGTATTTTAAATTTAATTCATTATTTATGATATAATTTATTTCTTTGTGTTTCTTAATTAGAAAACTAAATGTTAATGCGTTGTGCAAAACCAGGCCGCTCAGAATACGGAGAACAGGAAGTCGGCGAAGAGGGGTCGCCCCACTTACACAGGTGGCTCGAGGAACATTACTCGAGCCATGGAGTTATCGGTAAATTAAGAGTTATTCTCTAATATTCTGCAATATTAAGAGTTATTCTCTAATATTTCTAATATTAAGAGTTACTTTCTAATATTGCAGACATCTCGGACCGTGGCGTCAGGTGGTACACCGAGCGTGCTGTCCGCATATCTTGCCGTCCACGGCACCTCGACAGATTCCGCCACGGGCGAGCTTCGATGTCCCGACGTCGCTACCCAGGAGTACTGCGTAAGTGTTAATATTTTTTCTACCCAAATTTGAAATTTTAGTTTTGGAAGGTTCAAGTTTAAATTTTATACTTATACTATACTGCTTAATGTGGGTGTAGGAGCGGGTGGTTGAGCAGGCCCAGGCCTCGGGGATCAATTTTACCGGACAGAACGATCCGAGGCTGCTGACCCTAGTTCTGGACGCCGCACACGGAGGGCACCATGGAGGTTGGGAGAGAGGCCGGGGATTGGGCCCTAGCAGGGCCCATATGAGGTTGGACTCCACCCCGGCGGTTACTTCCTCCGTCTCCAGTGACCGGCATGTCCATCAGGAACTGGATAGCTTGAGGGCCACCATTCAGGAGTTGAAGGAGATGCTGGTATGTATACTACTTTATAGTAAAATATCATTTCATATTATATACATATCAACATATCCATAATTAGTACGTAGCTTGAGCTTATTTGGTTTTAGACTTAAGTTTGATTAATCATACATACATATGTAATTAAAATAAACAACGCTTTTCCAAACTAGATATCCAAACAGGGTTTCGAAATAACTTAATAATGAAACGAATTCGAATAATACACAGTTCTTACACGCTTCTTACACACGTTATGTCCAGACGAGACAGGGTAGATCGGCCGAGCCTCCACATGCATCTCCTTCGGCTGCGGCTCCGCAAGCCACTACATCGGCTGCGGTTCCGCAGACAGCTCCTGTAGCTCCACCGCCCACTCAGGCACCCGCAGCCGCGGCTCCGCAAGCGACTACCTCGACGGCGGCTGCGCAGACCACATCGCCAGCTCCACATGCCGCTCAGACTCCCTTATTTGTAGCATTGCAGAGTGTATTGACCGAGGAGCAGGCGCGCGTTATTCTAACGTTATTCAGAGGTGGAGCTGGACCGAACTAGGGTAGCTTTTTGGTTCTTATTTTTTGAAACATGTATTTATATCACATTGTACTACATTTTGAAACGATATTGATATTGGTTTGTATTTATATCATATTCAGTTTTTGGGTTTCTTTTGTATATTATATATATGCGTGAGATGTGATTATGAATACTGCAATATATGATTTGATTGATGAATAAAGTATTGTGCACAGGGCGGGAAAAAATCAAGCAGCCAATTTTTAAAAAAAAATACAGACAATATGTACCTACGGATTACGCCGTAGGTACATAAGTTGCCCCTACGGCGTTATCCGTAGGGGCAAAATATCAGGTTTCCTGATATTTTCCCCCCTGATCTCAGTGCAGGGTGTTGGGAGTGCCCCTACGGATATGTCCGTAGGGGCCACTGTATATCCCCTACGGATTTATCCGTAGGGGAAAAATATCAGGTTTCCTGATATTTTCCCCCCTGATCTCAGTGCAGGGTGTTGGGAGTGCCCCTACGGATATGTCCGCAGGGGCCACTGCCTATCCCCTACGGATTTATCTGTAGGGGTAGAACAAGGACCTACGGATGTATCCGTAGGCATATACAATATATTCAAAAAAAAAATTATATATATGATTTGATTACCCCTACGGAGTACTCCGTAGGGGCTATAACACCTACCGATATATCCGTAGGGACAAGAATTTGCCCGTAAGGGCAAGTTCAGGGCCTCAACTTGCACCTGCGGCCTTTGCACCTACGGGGTATTTTTTCGCCCCTACGCAGATATCCGTAGGGGCAGTGGGTTGCCCCTACGGATAAATCCGTAAGGGCAACCATTATTCGTAGTAGTGAGAAACTCAATAAGCATGAAAACCGCAATACTACTAAGCGCGACTCTAAGGTCGAATAATACATCACTAATGTCTAAGTCTGAAACAATATACAAGTTTTGGTTGATGGAAATTCTAGATACAATGAATAATACAAGTACAATGGTGGTTCTTGATGCAAAAGAATCCACCTACCAAATGCAATTCACCCGCAAGGAAGCAGTGTGCCAGAAATGCCGTAATGGAACCTGTACGGCAGAACCTGCAAGAACTGTGGCACAACGGGGGTGAGTTGCCAACTCGTGAATAGAAATATCTACAAGCAGAAACCGAATGCAATACATAATCCTAGGTCAAAACGACCAGTATAATATAAACCACAAGGGTACGTCAGAAGCATGATAAGGTGACAATGTAACATCTAAACATGTATGTAGTGCCTAGTACTCAGGTAATAACATGTCATCAGTATAAGGTATGTCTGCATGAAGTAAATATGAATATCAATACACATATATGAGCATCCCATACCACTAATATTGGTGTAAGGGTATATATAACAGTGCCCTCATACCCTGTTATATATACAAATGAAGTATGATCAATGTAAATCCAGTCTGTATGTGATCAAGTCTGTATAAATGTGGAACCCGTCCACCCGTCACCCAATGACAATAAACGTGGAACCCGTCCACCCGTCAACCAATGACAATAAACGTCATGCATGTAAATATGAGGATATAATCAAAATCATGGAAATCGTCATGAAACCCGTGCCTAGCATCGACACGTAAATCCTCATCTATCGGGCATCGTCAGTTCGGATCAGCCCACGGGCTATGTCTGCGGAATCGGCCCTCGGCCCCAGCAGTATGCCCATATCCATCTAACGACTCTGGTCGGCATCCTCTGGATAACCGCCAGGTCCAACCAATCACCGGTAGGTAGTAGTCCCTCTGCCAGGCTTACCGTCTACTATACAGCGAAACTATTCTTGCCCCGGGGTACCATACCGGGTCCACCATGTACCCGCAATCGGCCTCATCCGCCTCCTCGAATCGGGTTTCACATGTCGCTCTCAGCACCGAGAAAACACATGGTGGACGCACTGAAATATCATATCAAGGGTAACCGGGTTTTTAAAACAATTATACATTCTCTTTTGAAATACCCACGGTTCCCAAATCCAGAAATATCATGGAAACAACATATCTCAATGCGTATAATCAAAACATGATATATGCGGCATGTAAATAAAGGTGAGCATATCAAAAGTCATGTAACATGGAATAATAATGTGCAAATGTCAAGGGAAACCGCTCTTTTTAAAATGAATCAGTTTCGAAGAATATCTTGCGGTTCCCAGATCTCTAATCAAGTCAGAATCATCTATGTATGTATACAGGTATAGGTGTACAATACGCCATGCAAGAATCATATCATGGATGCAACAGTACTACAGTGTAGTGGCATGGCAATTATCGAGGATGAAGTGTGTGAGCCGGAAAATAGTGTACGTGGATCATACGCATCATCGATAATGGTGCTGGTGTCCTAACAGCATGATAACAATATAGCAATAAACAAATGCAAGCAATGCGAATAGAATGAATATGCGGAAATCAAATAATCGACACCACAGTGAAGAATCTACTATGCAAACTACAGATCTAAGTATCAAGTCAATCGGGAGAGGTATGGAAACCACCTAAATCTGAGTCGATATATATATATATATATATATATATATATATAATAGTCGGTGATCCCGCCTCAATAATATCGCGTACAATACAATATATCGTAAGACATCCTCGAGTCATGAGTGCGGATCTATCATCAATATAGGCACGTACGGTAAATCGTCGTACGGCATCCCAATAGCTGGGTACGGGTCAATATCAATTCCTTTCATCAGATATCAGGTATCATTATCATCGTATCAGATAATCAGGGGTACTGATCTAAGTCTAGTACAACTGATACCATCAATATACTGCGTGTGCAAGCACACGTCCTAAGGCCCGCTAGAGATCACGTATCGTATCCCAAATACGAATCACATCAAATCACCGATCTCGCAGCACAATGCCCAACATCATCGACTCATCTCCAATGTCATCCAATATCATCAACACAATGCAAGAATAATGAATATGCAAGGGTGTGCGTGTAGGTGTAAATCTATTCTAGGGTTCGTGACTATGAACTACACTAGTCACTTCTAACCCTACACTATCCATAGTACACCTAACTATCATATATATAATATAACAACTACGGACTGTGGGGGTGCTATATGCCATCCACCCAACTTCCCCCTGTAGATATAATCTACTCACCTTGCGTCTTCATTGTCGACGTCACCACGCATTTTCTTGTCGTCCCGAAGTCTTCATGGGTACCTACATATCAAAGTATCGTATATGCGCATTAAAACCAAATCAAAGCTAAAATGGCACACGAAACCCAAAACGATACGATAAGGGGCCTATAGGTTAGAACCTATGGCACGCCTTCAAAACCATCAATAAATCCTCTATATCGTCGTATAAACGCCAAATAGTCGAGGTAAAACACATTCCACAAATTCAGAATTTAGAATACGGAATAGGGAAACACGAATCCAAAACAGCAACTTAGGAATTATGTTCCAGATTTCACCCTAGGCCAAATTAGACAAATCTATATATACCAGGGGTCTAATCTACAGATAAGGGAACACCAAAACCAAAACGCGGCAAATCCACCATGGTCTGACCGCAAATTGCGGCCAGAATGGATAAATCTGCGGCCGGCTTGATGAGTTAGGGGTTGGGGTCTTGGTTGTAGCTTCCTAGGTGCCTGCATATGTCACTGTCCAATCAATTTTATTTTAGGATGCCTCGGGTGATAGCAGATTCAATATACCCTTCACAGATTCTACAATTTCTCCGATATCGGTTTCTAAATCCGTATTTCGGGTTTCAACTCTCAGGTTAGGGTCTCAATTCATGCACTAGGATGATATTATAACCTCTACTGAGCTTAGTTTCACAATACAACACAAAATTCTTCACAACCCAAACTAGGTTTACCTCAAGTCACCAAAATCACACAATATCGGTTCAATCATAACATGGGGGTATAAGTAATGCTAAAACTAAGTTAATGATCCAGAAAATACCTCATTTGGCAACTCAAGAATTTTCTTGAGTTGCCCCTAGTGGCCAAAATCCATGCTTTCTTTGTCTAATATGTAGATCTAGGGATTGTGCACACATTTAATAAAATGGAGATTGGGTTTTGGGGTGTTTTTAGAGGTGTTTTGAGGAGTTGAAGAGGGGAGGGAGGTGAGGAGCAAGAGTAGCAGCAGCAACAAGAGGGAGAGGGACAAAAATGAGTGAAGGTTGAAGGGAAAATGGCTAAGTCTTTAGTCAATGAAGCCCATACCTCTCTCTCTCACCAACTACCAATTTCTTTATACCTTTCTCTTTTCTTTTCCTTTTCTTTTTCTTATTCTCTCAAAATCTTTCTCCCAAGAATAGTAAACCCAAAGTGAACCATGGCAAGAAAATGCACAAGTGTGAAAAAGTGATATGTGCATGTTTTGCACAAAAAGCTAAAAACCGATTAGCGATTTTTAATCGCGATTAGCACTAATTTAGCATATAACTAATCAATTAAACTTAGAAATGGCATGATTCTCTAATTTACCCTATTTTAGAATTTTCCATAATTTTTATAAAATTTTTCCCATTTATTTGTATTTAATAATACCAAAATATTAATATATTCAATAAAATAATATTAAATTATAAAAATTCCCAAAACTAATATTTTTATTATTTCGAAATATTACAATCTACCCCCCTTAAATAAATTCAGTCCCCGAATTTAAATTTAAACCCCCAAATACCAAAACATTTCAGTAATATCCAATTTGTCGGGGTTCCGAAAACATCAATACACAGCGAATATCATCAAAGTGTACTGCTCTACTAGAAATCAATCCACAAAATGTATATATAAGAATATCCTGTGCGTCTGGTGCGCAAGGAATCAAAATCCCAATATGTGCCATACATGGGCACAAAACAACATCTAGGTGCAACTGGTGTGCACGAAAAATCTGTCATAGGCAACGTGTGTGCCTGACAGCAAAAAAAATCAGGTGCATGTGACATGCACGAAGAATCCCGATTTAGTGCATCTAGCGTGCACCAAAATCGTATATCAAAACACTAAAGGTGCATGAAGACTATACTGGAAGTGTAAATCAAATAACTGCATAAGATAGGCTTGAAATCACAATCAATAGCTCAAATGTAATAACTATGCGCAAAATATAAATATCCAGTAGGTGCATGAAACAAATATCATGAAACTCAGTCATCAAAACTAAATCATGCAAACAGAACGCCCAAAATACCGAAATTCAAAATGACGGATACGTGATAATCGAATCACAAAATCACAAATCATAAATACCGTCGTCGGTAGTTCCTCCTTCAAGGTCGAGAAGGAGTCGGTGCATCCAATGCTAGTAGCGCAAGATATCTACTTGCCTTTTGCTCACGGTCTGGCGTCCTCTGACTCTGGGTCCTTATCTTCTCTGCGGATTACCTATTTCGCAGTCAATCGGCTCATCGGCCCTGTCAGGTATGCTAACATGGACGATTCCGTTCTGGCACTTCTCTGGTCATCTCTCGATCAATCCTCACGACCACTCATAAAGCAGCATGTCACCGGCGTCGGCCTCTGGTTCTCTGAATGCACATCACACATCTGATCCTGGGTGCAAACATCATTGCAGCAATGGCCTGGAAGGAATCCTGCTCAAGGTCTCTTCCGATCTTGCCTATGCCAAACCGTACGGAGGCTGGCTCTTTTGCATAATCTCTTCTCACTCGATAGACATCTGTGTCCTCAGCACAACATTTTCTCGGAAATTGGTCGCATCCCAACGCCTCTGTAAGCATATCAGGTCTCTAGTCTCAACGGGAAGTAATGACAGCTCGTCAGCGTCTCGCACGAACCTCTTGTCCACTTTTCTCTATCGTCGTCCACTATGACGCTACGCCATGCTATCTACGCACTGCACTGTTCTCGGCCACGGTCAATCTGAAGTCTCTCGCAGGGACTCGAAATCGCGTACTCTGTAGCTTCATCATTCTGTAGAAGATGTCTGGCCGAACAGGTCCTCGGGAACACGTCCCAACCATCGGAGGAATACTCAATACTCGTCTGCCCTTGATCAATTCGCAACGCATCTGGGTAAAGTCCTTTATCCGAACCTGGTCAACTACCTCGTCGACGATGCCGAACTCTGGCCTGCTGGGTGTGCGCAATATGACCACTCCTGGGTCTAGGTCTTCTCGTATCGTTTTCCAGAAAGGTCCTGTCGAGGTTTCTCTCTCAAATCTCATTCCTGCCGAATTACCCGGAAGTCATCATCCATTGCTGAAGCTAATTCTTATTCCGGAACGGCTGCATACTTATCGCGCTTCTTTCAGGAAGATATATCCATAAACAACGCCTCTAGGTGCGTATCACATCTCTGATGTCAGCGGAGTGGGACGTCATCTCGTCGAAATCTCTTGCGAACTCTTTTCTTCACTCTGCTTCAATATCGACTGATTCGGACTCGTCTCATAGTGGCTGGATGGACTGTGCTCCAATGCCTATACTCGTATCTGGAGTCTCCCAAACAATGCATCCCATCACATGATATCCGAAAGATGTCGAAACATTCGATCGACTCGTCAGAACCTTATAATCCCCCAAGAGATCAACATCTTGAGTACAGTTTAATAGTATCGAGTACATGCCACAGCATCGGTGGTCCAGCCGTAGAAGGGCAAACCCAAGCCTCACTAATGGCGCCGCGGAACTCCTGCAAACCCTAAGGTTCAAAATCTCTCACACGGTCATTAAGTCGAGTTAGGGTTTCATTCTTCTAGAGGGTCCATAGAATCACCTGCATGTCTTTCCGTATACTTTAAACTTGGAAAATGGGCTCCTGACATTCGATCGTCTCTATCGACTCTCAACGAACCTGCGTGAAGTCGTCTCTAGCTGGAAACAATCTATCTGATGACCTCGCATCGGTAAACGAACGAACCACATGTCCTAGTCATTCATCCTCAGGTGACTAGCGACCGTCCATCATATCTCTAAGTATATGCTCATGCTGCAGTAGCTCCAACCATCTGGGCGATATCTCATCATTTGCAGCAGCAACTGGCTCATTCGCCTATACGCCGAACAGCGCCTCAATCCTCCAGGAAAGGCGATACATTGGCGGTCATCTCTGAATCGGTCTGCTCTAGATCCGAGTAAGACTCTCCACACTGGAAATCTTCAACTCAACTGGGCTCGCTCCGGTGCATAAATCGGACGAATCACCTTCGTCTCTCAATCGGGTAGACTAGCTATCATCTGTCTCATATCTGCCTAAAAGCTCCGGCAATCTCAGCTCGTAAGCTCCGGAAGCGACATCCTGTCAATCTCAGCAACAGCTGGTCCATCTGTCTGCACGGTAGGCGACATCATAATCTCTGAGGAATGCTGTACATCAACAGTCCTCTCTCAACTGGCAGCTCTAACAATGGCCCGATCATCCGGTGCAAGACCAAGCACTCGCCTCCACTAGAGGTCACAATCATCAATACCAACTCGAGATGTTCCCATGTCACCAGAAAACACAATGGCCGGCCCTCGTACCAGACGAGCTCGCCCTGACCATAACCCTAGCAGCAGCCCAAACTGCACTCAATATGGCGACAGGAACCTCAATCGAGTATCGAAGAGAGCAGATCAATGGCAAGAAAGAGAACAACAGATCCAGAGTGGATACATGATCATAAGAAGGAACAGCATCAATAAAGGTATGATCATGATACTAATAGAATCGGGGATCTCAAATGGATGTATAATCATGGATATGAAGAGAATCACTGATCTCGAAAATATGTACATCCTAAGGTTCCTTTAAGCGGAGTGGCGTGTCGTAAGTATGCCGCGGAACATACCCACGGTACGTCACTATACTTTAGTCACCTATTCCATCAACCAAGAGTCATCCTATACGACGAAAGTTCGGGTCTAATACCCCCTCGACTAAGTCTAAGTTATGTAAGGTCAAGCCTAAGTTCCGTATATATATAGACGCCCTAGGCTCCACATAGTCAAACTTTGACTCGAACCAAGGTCAACCTAGCGCTCTGATACCAACTTTGTCACGACCCGAAAGAGCACGTGACTGGCTCTTGAACCACATGAAGTCTATAGGACTCTATCTGATCCAAGTAAGCCAAAAGCCCAGAAATCTAAAACCATTTTAAGAGTAAGTAAAGAGAACTGGTTTAAAGAAGTGAAGGAAAACATGTTTGAAGTCAAGGTTTTTAAATAACTAAGCCGAATATGCATTTTTAAAATGTAAAGTCTTTTCTAAAAATTTCGGCAGAGTTTCTTTTGTAAATACAGGCCCCGAACGGGGTACAACAAGAACAATATATATATGCAATGACAAAGGCATCCCCAAGCGGGAGCTAGCTCTTCGTCAATCGACGGTCACAACCACACAAGCAATAATAATATACAACGCCGAAAGGCGAGGGTCAAAACCAAAAGAAACTCAATAAGCATGAAAACCGCAATACTACTAAGCGCGACTCTAAGGTCGAATAATACATCACTAATGTCTAAGTCTGAAACAATATACAAGTTTTGGTTGATGGAAATTCTAGATACAATGAATAATACAAGTACAATAGTGATTCTTGATGCAAAAGAATCCACCTACCAAATGCAATTCACCCGCAAGGAAACAGTGTGCCAGAAATGCCGCAATGGAACCTGTACGGTAAAACCTGCAAGAACTGTGGCACAACGGGGGTGAGTTGCCAACTCGTGAATAGAAATATCTACAAGCAGAAACCGAATGCAAGACATTATCCTAGGTCAAAACGACCAGTATAATATAAACCACAAGGGTACGTCTGAAGCATGATAAGGTGGCAATGTAACATCTAAACATGTATGTAGTGCCAAGTACTCAGGTAATAACATGTCATCAGTATAAGGTATGTCTGCATGAAGTAAATATGAATATCAATACACATATATTAGCGTCCCATACCAGTAATATTGGTGTAAGGGTATATATAACAGCGCCCTCATACCCTGTTATATATACAAATGAAGTATGATCAATGTAAATCCAGTCTGTATGTGATCAAGTCTGTATAAATATGGAACCCGTCCACCCGTCACCCAATGACAATAAACGTGGAACCCTTCCACCCGTCAACCAATGACAATAAACGCCATGCATGCAAATATGAGGATATAATCAAAATTATGGAAATCGTCATGAAACCCGTGCCTAGCATCGACACGTAAATCCTCATCTATCGGGCTCGTCAGTTCGGATCAGCCCACGGACTATGTCTGCGGAATCGGCCCTCGGCCCCGGCAGTATGCCCATATCCATCTAACGACTCTGGTCGGCATCCTCTGGATAACCGCCAGATCCAACCAATCACCGGTAGGTAGTAGTCCCTTTGCCAGGCTCACCGTCTACTACACAGCGAAACCATTCTTGCCCCGGGGTACCATACCGGGTCCACCATGTACCCGCAATCGGCCTCATCCGCCTCCTCGAATCGGATTTCACATGTCGCTCTCAGCACCGAGAAAACACATGGTGGACGCACTGAAATTTTATATCAAGGGTAACCGGGTTTTTAAAACAATTATACATTCTCTTTTGAAATACCCACGGTTCCCAAATCCAGAAATATCATGGAAACAACATATCTCAATGCGTATAATCAAAACATGATATATGCGGCATGTAAATAAAGGTGAGCATATCAGAAGTCATGTAACATGGAATAATAATGTGCAAATGTCGAGGGAAACCGCTCATTTTAAAATGAATCAGTTTTGAAGAATATCTTGCGGTTCCCAGATCTCTAATCAAGTCAGAATCATCTATGTATGTATCAGGTATAGGTGTACAATACGCCATGCAAGAATCATATCATGGATGCAACAATACTACAGTGTAGTGGCATGGCAATTATCGAGGATGAAGTGTGTGAGCCGGAAAATAGTGTACGTGGATCATACGCATCATCGATAATGGTGCTGGTGTCCTAACAGCATGATAACAATATAGCAATAAACAAATGCAAGCAATGCGAATAGAATGAATATGCGGAAATCAAATAATCGACACCACAGTGAAGAATCTACTATGCAAACTACAGATCTAAGTATCAAGTCAATCGGGAGAGGTATGGAAACCACCTAAATCTGAGTCGATATATATATATAGATATAATAGTCGGTGATCCCGCCTCAATAATATCGCGTACGATACAATATATCGTAAGACATCCTCGAGTCATGAGTGCGGATCTATCATCAATATAGGCTCGTACGCTAAATCGTCGTACGGCATCCCAATAGCTGGGTACGGGTCAATATCACATTCCTTTCATCAGATATCAGGTATCATTATCATCGTATCACATAATCTGGGGTACTGATCTAAGTCTAGTACAACTGATACCATCAATATACTGCGTGTGCAAGCACACGTCCTAAGGCCCGCTGGAGATCACGTATCGTATCCCAAATACGAATCACATCCAATCACCGATCTCGCAGCACAATGCCCAACATCATCGACTCATCTCCAATATCATCCAATATCATCAACACAGTGCAAGAATAATGAATATGCAAGGGTGTGCGTGTAGGTGTAAATCTATTCTAGGGTTCGTGACTATGAACTACACTAGTCACTTCTAACCCTACACTATCCATAGTACACCTAACTATCATATATATAATATAACAACTACGGACTGTGGGGGTGCTATATGCCATCCACCCGACTTCCCCCTGTAGATATAATCTACTCACCTTGCGTCTTCATTGTCGACGTCACCACGCATTTTCTTGTCGTCCCGAAGTTTTCATAGGTACCTACATATCAAAATATCGTATATGCGCATTAAAACCAAATTAAAGCTAAAACGGCACACGAAACCCAAAACGATACGATAAGGGGCCTATAGGTTAGAACCTATGGCACGCCTTCAAAACCATCAATAAATCCTCTATATCGTCGTATAAACGCCAAATAGTCGAGGTAAAACACATTCCACAAATTCAGAATTTAGAATACGGAATACAGAAACACGAATCCAAAACAGCAACTTAGGAATTATGTTCCAGATTTCACCCTAGGCCAAATTAGACAAATCTATATATACCAGGGGTCTAATCTACAGATAAGGGAACACCAAAACCAAAACGCGGCAAATCCACCATGGTCTGACCGCAAATTGCGGCCAGAATGGATAAATCTGCGGCCGGCTTGATGAGTTAGGGGTTGGGGTCTTGGTGGTAGCTTCCTAAGTGCCTGCATATGTCACTGTCCAATCAATTTTATTTTAGAATGCCTCGGGTGATAGCAGATTCAATATACCCTTCACAGATTCTACAATTTCTCCGATATCGGTTTCTAAATCCGTATTTCGGATTTCAACTCTCAGGTTAGGGTCTCAATTCATGCACTAGGATGATATTATAACCTCTACTGAGCTTAGTTTCACAATACAACACAAAATTCTTCACAACCCTAACTAGGTTTTCCTCAAGTCACCAAAATCACACAATATCGGTTCAATCATAATATGGAGGTATAAGTAATGCTAAAACTAAGTTTATGATCCAGAAAATACCTCATTTGGCAACTCAAGAATTTTCTTGAGTTGCCCCTAGTGGCCAAAATCCATGCTTTCTTAGTCCAATATGTAGATCTAGGGATTGTGCACACATTTAATGAAATGGAGATTGGGTTTTGGGGTTGTTTTAGAGGTGTTTTGAGGAGTTGAAGAGGGGAGAGAGGTGAGGAGCAGGAGAAGCAGCAGCAACAAGAGGGAGAGGGACAAAAATGAGTGAAGGTTGAAGGGAAAATGGCTAAGTCTTTAGTCAATGAAGCCCATACCTCTCTCTCTCCCCAACTACCAATTTCTTTATACCTTTCTCTTTTCTTTTCCTTTTCTTTTTCTTATTCTCTCAAAATCCTTATCCCAAGAATAGTAAACCCAAAGTGAACCATGGCAAGAAAATGCACAAGTGTGAAAAAGTGATATGTGCATGTTTTGCACAAAAAACTAAAAATCGATTAGTGATTTTTAATCGCGATTAGCACTAATTTAGCATATAACTAATCAATTAAACTTAGAAATGGCATGATTCTCTAATTTACCCTAATTTAGAATTTTCCATAATTTTTCTAAAATTTTTCCTATTTATTTGTATTTAATAATACCAAAATATTAAAATATTCAATAAAATAATATTAAATTATAAAAATTCCCAAAAATAATATTTTTATTATTTCTAAATGTTACATCTTATGAAGTTAGGATAGCGCTTTGCCAATTCGCTATTGCGATATAATTTAACTTTGACTACATTAAGAACGATGGCTTGAGGGTAACAGTGACTTATTCCCAAAGGGATAAAGGCTGCCAATGAAGAGTGCATGCATCACCTTGTACTCAGAGATATAGAATTCACATATACGTTAGTAATATACAAGTTGATTTATCGTTTTCAAATTGTTGATTGTTTAAACTGTTAATTTACGCTAAAGTTTACATGTTTGTCATGTTTAATCAGTACTCTATGGACTATAAAGAGATACTACCCGATGCACACATGTTCTAGAAGAATTTCAAGCGACGGACATCCCTGGGGTACTAAGAAATTGGTAGCCAGCATACTTGTAAATGTTTTGATGTCATGACCCGGGTATCGACCAATCGAGGCTAAGAAAGATTTCCATCAAAAATTCAGGGTCAAGATTTCATATGGTGTTGCTTGGCATGCGAGAGAATTGGCACAAAAGACCCTCTTCGGTAATTATCGGTATTTTTATGACTTTCAGAAATGGTATTAAAGTAAGTGAATGGAAACCAATCCCGGAAGCATAATTAGCATCAATAAATCGCCAGATGATATATTCATGAGTCTATTTGTTTGCTATGATGCTTGTATTAACGATTTTTTATATGATTGTCGACCTTTCATATTTCTTGATGGAATATTCTTCAAGAACATGGCAAAAGGACTTCTATTGGCAGCGACTACTTATGACAGAAACAATGGTTTGTTTCCGTTATATTTCGCTATTTGAGATCAAGAGAACATCACAAATTGGTTATGGTTTTTAGCTCAGTTAAAAGTCGTGTTGTTTGATGGTCATAGGCCTTACCTCCCATCACATACCTTTGTGTTTGTGTCTTACTCCGACAAGGGAATCAAAGAAGCAGCCAGGATGTGTTTTCTCACCGCATTGCATTCATTTTACATTCTAAACTTGAAACAGAATTTTAAAAATAAGCTCAAAGGTCTTGGTATGAGGAATTCAGAATCCGAAACTTGTGCCAATCTGAGGGAAAGTGCGTGTTACCAGTACACGATGGTTGAATTTTTCAGGAATATGAATCTATTGAAGAATGAATCGATGTATGCTTATAACGCATTGGTTGAACATTACAGTCCTCAACATTGGGCTAATTGTCACTTTCCTGGAGTAAGGTACAATTTCAATTCCTACTCCTCAATACACCTGATTTGGTGATGAACATGATAAACTGTAACATTTCAGAAAAATAAAATATTATTTTTGGGAATTTTTATAATTAAATAATAAATATTATGAATATTTTAATAATGCAGTATAATTAAATACCGATAAAGTGGAAAATATTTGGAAAATTATAGGAATTACTGAAAAGAGGATGTTTTATTTGATTTAAGCAAATTTTGAATTTTTATAATTAATTATATACAATTTTAATGCTAATCGCGATTAAATATCGCTAATCGTGTATTAAACCGGATTTGTGCACATGATATGCACCATGTCATATTTTACATTTTTACATTTCCTACCATGGTCTTTTCTTCATTTTATGCAAGGCTTTGTTTTAAAATGAGAGGAAATGAAAACAAAAAGAAAAGAAAGGAATATAGTATTGAGGTATGGGCATGAGAGAGAGGTGAAGGGTCTTCATTGACCATGGCCTTTGTTTATCATTCATCATCTTCATCATTTTTCCTCTCCCTTCAAACCCATGGCAGCCCACTCCCTCTTCCCTCCTCTACCTCCTTAAAACACCCACATCCCCACCTCAAAACATCATCCCCACTTCATTAAAAACATGCACAAGCCCACTACAAACACTTTAGACCAAGAAAAATCGGATTTTGAAGACTTGGGGCAACTCAAGAAAATTCTTGAGTTGCCAAATGAGGTAATTCCGTCATCATTCATATGGTATTTCTTTCTCCTTAGCACCTATTCATGCTTAGAACCGATTTAGTGTGGTTTTGTGAACTTTGAAAATTCTAGAAGAGATTAGGGTTTGAATTGAATCCAAAGGTGTAATTGAGGTCAGTAGAGACCATACAACCCCTGTAGTGATAATATATTGGACTAAACCAGAGACTAGAACCCCAATTAGAGAACTTAGAAACCCCGATGTCGGGAAATTGTGAGAATTTTGATGTGTTTTGGTGATCTGCTATAACCTGAATGACCTGAAAATTTTTTAGCGATTACTGGGAGTCGTGCAGGCCACCTGGAATGTACCCTAAAAACTCGAGCCCCAACCACCTTGTCTAGGCCACAGATTTATTCATTTGGGCTGCAATTTGTGGCCTTGGTACACACAATTTGCTTCGTGCTTGTTCCAGGGCTTTATCTCCAGTAAATTAGACTCTCCATGTATGCAAAATTGGCAAATTTGGCCTAGGGTAAAATCTGGGGCCCTTTTCTTGAGTTGCTGCATTGTTTTGCGACTTTGTTTTAATTTGGGATTTGGTATTTGATTTTGTGTTCCGTCATCTGATGTTTGTACGTCAGCGATGGGGGTTGTTTGATGGTTTTGCAGGCGTAGGCTATAGGTTCTAACCTATAAGCAATTCGCATGCCGTTTTGGCTTTCATGTTCGATTCTTGATACTATATGACGCGATGGAAATTGTAAATACCCTCATGTGGACTTCGAGACGACGAGGATGAGAATGGATTCATCCACTCCAGCAAGCAAGGATCGAGGTGAGTAGATACATATCTACGGGGGAAGTCGGGTGGATGGCGTATAGCACCCCCGCAGTTCGTAGTGTAGTGTATGGTACATATTATATGGATATATTTATATGTTTATTTTGAGATTATGATTATCTAGATAGACTTTGGGAGTCATGGATAATTTTAGTATAATTGGATGATTGTGTCGTTAGTTAGTTTAGTCGTGAGCCCTAGAATAAGGTTTACACCCACACGCACACACATGCTTACTTTGTTTTACTTGTGCGTATATGGGGATATGTGCATATATATAAAAATATAGATATGGGACTATGTGTGTGTGTGTGTGTGTGTGTGTGTATATATATATATATATATATATACACGTATACCTATACATGGATGATGAGGATTGTACATGATCCTTGGAGATGAGTCGATGAGTTTAGGCATCATGCTATGAGATCGGTGATATGTTTTGTTTCGTATTGTGAGATACGACATAAGATTTTAGCGGGCATTTAGGCGTGTGTTTTCATACACGCATATATATGTGGATGGTATCAGTTTGTACTAGACTTAGATCAGTACCCCCAGTTCATAAGATATGATGATAAGGATACCAGATAATTGATGAGATAAATGTGAGATTCGACCCGTATCCAGATTTAGGGTGTCGTACGATGGATTTACCGCACGAGATATATATTGATGATAGATCCGCACTCTTGACTCGAGGATGTCATGTTATATATTGTATCGTATGTGATACTATTGAGGCAGGATCACCGACTATTATATTTCTATGTATCGACTCAGACCTAGGTGGTCTTCCTTACCTTTTTTATTAGCCTGTTAGTTTAGTCCTGTAGTTGCTTGTAGATGCTAGACTAGACTCGAGTCATACCTATTTCAAAACTAACGAATCTTGAGTATTTTAAAGACATGCCAATGGATTCTACGGATATTTCAAAGGACGTACCTTTTTTCTTAAAAAAAACACCGTAGCCCTTTTTTCCAAACACCACGATTCGTGTGATTTCAGATGACAAACTGTATGACTCATATAACTAATATAGATTCCTTATTGTTGCATTTACCTTCCATTTCCATATATTCATGTTGTTATTAGCGCATTGCATGCTTATATACTTGTGATTTATGTTATATTAAACCCATGCTGTCAGGACACCAGCACCATTACCGAAGATGCGTATGCTTGATTGATCTCAAAAACTATCTAGTAACCGCAATCAAGAACGGCGTCGCTTGGTAGCTAGCCGGTGAGTACGGGTCGGTCCACAGGGATGTTGTGAATTTCCTAGTCGCTCAAACGAGTTAATTCCGATGGGAGCCGGATTGATTATTAAATCTAAAAACTAATTAGGTCTAGGTTAAGTTTGGAAAGTCAATAAATCTCACCGCTTTCTATACCCATATGAAGATCTAATTAGGTGTTATGGTAATTATTAATAAAAGGGATAAGAACCATTTGGAAAGATGTTTCTTCCTCTAGGTTCTTGTCCTTCCTTTAGAAATCCTTACCCTAACCTCCATGGAAAACCATCACAACCGGGCCTTTATACTACGGTATCACCGCTACCTCGAGGGATAGAGTGTCGTAGGGAGCGGATGTGCATGTATGCATAGAGTCCTATGAAAATATATGACGGGCAAGAAAGGGGATGAGAGATCTTCGTCTCTCAAACCTTCCCCAAATCTAACCCTAACAAGAGAGGAGACTACTTGCTCATTAAGGAATTTAAAAACATTTATCTAGGGCAGAGAATGAAAGATTAACTAGGGCAAGGAATTAAATTTAACTAGGGCAAGAATAGAAAATTAACCTAGGGCAGAAAATAAAGAACTTACAAAAATGATGCTCTCCAAAAGAATGCTGAAATTTATTAATGAAGGGAGGCATGAAAAGAATACAATGATTTGGGCTTCTATTTATAAGACATAGAAACCCTAGGTTACAATTGACCCGCATGTCTGCATTTACCAAAATACCCATAAGTAGACCTAGTCAGAGTAGATTCCAAGCATTGGCAAAAAAATATTTCCATCATGGGCTCTGGACTTCCGCGGATCCGCGGCCCAATGGAGAGTTTATGTCTTCATTTTTCTTATGCTGACTTTGGGCTTTCTGGGCTTCCTTATTCTTTAGTTCTTTTATTAAAATAGCTTCTGTGTTTCTTCCAGATCTCCAGTGAACAATTGCAGTGGACTTTTAACCGTTCGCTTTGTATTCTTGGACCTTGTGCTTCCTTATGCTTTATGAACTTTATCTTTGTGTAGGCTTGACTAAGATCCTTCTATTTGTTGGTCAAAGTCCATCTTTTGTATCATCTTTTATCTTTTTCACTGTTTTCGCTCCAAGAACCTGTAACCTGTACTATGTAGCAGACATGGGTCAAAAGCACCTGTTTATTTGTAAAAAGAATAAGAATGGGGAATATAATAATACAATATTATGATATGAACAATGCTCCACGTACACCTGCTTGTCAGCTCACACATTTCATCATCGATAATTGCCATATCACTACACGGTAGGATTAATGCATCAGGATATGACTCCTTGCATGACATACTTGCGTACACACATATTGTACACCTATACTTGCGTACACACATATTGTACACCCATACTTGCGTACACACATATTGTACACCCATACTTGCATACATACATATTTGCACATACATAGACGATGCTGGCTTGATTTTGGAGATTTGGGAACCGCATGATATATTTTAAAACTGGATTCATTTAAAAGAGCGGTTTTCCCTCGATATGTGCATATTACTGTTTTATGTTGCATGATATGCGGATATGATTACATTTCTATTATATGTTGCATACATCATGCTTTATGATTATACGCATTGAGATATGCTATTTTCATAAGATTTCTGGATTTGAGAACCGTGGGTATTTCAAAAGAAAGTATGTACTGTTTTAAAAACCCGGTTTCTCTTGATATGATATTTCAGTGCGTCCACCATACGTTTTCTCGGTTCTGAGATGTGTGACAATGATACCCGATTCGAGGACCTGGATGAGGCCGATTACGGGTACATGGTGGACCCGGTATGGTACCCCGGGGCAAGAACGGATTGTTGTGCAGTAGACGGTGAGCCTGGCAGAGGGACCACTACCTACCGGTGATAGTATTTGGACCTGGCGGTTATCCGGAGGATACCGACCGGAGTTATGAGATGGATATAGGTCGATCCGTACTGCCGGAGCCTGCGGGCCGATCCCGTAGATGATACGGACCCTGAGATATATGAGGATTTTACGTGTCGATGCTGGACACGGGTTTCATGATGTTTTGAGTGTCGATGCTGGACACTCAGGTTCCATGATTTTGATGTGTCGCGGGGGACACACGTTGATTTATAGCCTCATACTTTCATGCATATGCTTTTATGACATTTACATGCATGATGTTGTTGTGTTATTGGCTGACACATGGACGAGATCCACATGCATACAGGCATTGATTACACAGTTGGATGATATCCACATACTTATAGACTTGAGTATATAGTTGACACTGATTTCATCTTGATTACATTGATCTTACCTCATATTTATAATATGTTGCTACCTGAGGCACTGACACGAGCACTTGGTATTACACGTATGTATAGATGTTTACCCTTGCCACCTTATCATGCTTCAGACCTTATCATGTTGAGGATATATTTTTTACTGATCGTATTGTCCTAGAATTGAGTCTTACATACGATTTCTGCTCTGTGATTTTTTTTACTCACGAGTTAGCAACTCACCCCTGTTGTGCTACAGTTTCTTGTAGGTTTTGTCTTACAGGTTTCGTTGCGGCTTGCTGGCACACTACTTTCTTTCTGGGTGATTGCTTTGGTAGGTGGGTTCACTTGCATCGTGACCACCATTGTGTATTTATTTGTTTCAGTTATATCTAGTAAACTCTATCAATCATACTTGTATATTTTATAACCTTAGCAAACCAGTTGTATTTTTTCTTTCGACCTTAGAGTCGCGCGTTTTATTATTATGGTTTTCTTGCTGATTTGAGTTTTCTTTGAGTTTTGATCCTTGCCCTTCAGCATTGTATATTATATTGCTTGCGTGGTTGTGACCGTCAATTGACGAATAGCTAGCTCCCGTTTGGGGATGCCTTTATTCATATTATGCATGTTATACCCTTTTGGGGCCAGTATTTACAAAGGAAACTCTGCCGAAATTTTTAGGAAAGACTTGAGATTTTAAAAATGCATATTCGGCTTATGTTATTAAAACCACTTGATTTAAAATAGTTTTCTTTATCTTCTTCTTTTAAAATGGTTTAGATTTCTAGGATTTTTTGGCTTACTTGAATTAGATGGGGTCCTATAGAATTCATATGATTCAAGTGCCAGTCACGTACTATTTCGGGTTCCCAATATATCCCAGAAAGCTCAACACTTGAGTAGAAGTAAAAATTCCCAGAAACATAAAAAATACCCAAGAATATACCCATAAAGTATTAGCCCCTAACTCCTAATGTTGGCCGCGGAACAGCCGCCAAACACGTGGTTTGGCCGCGGTTCCGCGGTCCATTGAAGGAGTTAGGGTTTCGTACTTCACAGTAATTCTTAAAATTCCCTGCATGATTTTCTGAGTATTTTTAATATGAAAATTTTCAACTTTTTGAAAAAATTCCAGAGAAGGGATTGTTTCGGGGTTTCGGGGTTCGATCGGACTTCTAACTTCGTCTGCACAACGCCTAAAGCTCTAGCTTGGCTCTGATACCACTGTAGGGATGGCTTAGCACCTTAGCAAGGTTTTGGTAAGAATCAATCATGCTACTTTAAAATTTTTGGGGTGCTAAACAAACCCTAACCGAGATCTTAACTAGAGTCATAGGGTAAACATAGCAAGTAAACAACTTTACATCTAAGAGCTAGGGATTACAACCTTTGTAGTCTGTTCCTTCACTTCAAAAGCTCCGTGTTAAGCTCCCTTCGCTACGATCATCTAGTACCCGGACTCAAGAGAGGCTCCATGAAGAGAAAGATGCAAGCTTGCTTCCGATCTTCAACAACTAAGATGATCTACCATGAAGAATCTCAAACCCAAGCTATTGCTTCACTAATCAAGTATTAGCAAAGCAAACACCCTAATCTAAGTGGCTAGAATAGATGAGGATGATTAAGTAGGGATTTAGCTCTCATTTGTTTTCAATTCTTACTCAAAATCATCACATAAGAAAAAGCTAGAAAGCTTTTCTCAAAGGAAGAAGAAAAAGAAATTACTTCGTGATGAATAATGAATTTTTTTGTTATGGTTACAAATCAACCCTTGGTTAAGAAAGAAAAGACTTAACCATTGTAGAGAATAAACCATGGTAAAGGGTTTGGGTTGGGTTAAGAAATATCTTCACAAAATATATAAGTTTAAAACAAAAATAAAGCTTCTAGAAGCTTCATGAAAAAGCTAACCCAAATCAAACCCTAACTATGTTTAATCTCCATAAATCTTGTTGCATTTGTAACCCTAACTTGTTACAATATTATATATCACATATATAATATATTTTTGTAACAAAATAAAATAATACAATTAATATATATCACATATATATCAATGTATTATCCAAGTGAGAAAAAGAATCTTTAAGTGAGCTTATATTAGTTAATGTAATATAATATATCAAATATATAATTATACATTAAATTATCGAATCAACACTTGATCCAATAATCCGGCTACTTCACAAATAACCGACTAATATAATCTGTATCAGTTCATCGAATCAACACTTGATCCGATGACCCGGCTATATCACATATACCCGGCCAATATCTCATATCGCGAGAATCTAATACGGTATCACATGCACGTATTATTCCCGGTCCCGCACATATCACATATGTGCTCCTACTCCGTTTTGCCTGAGCCAGGAAACCTCTGTGTTGGGCTCTAAAGAATCGTCAATACGCCGGCAGTAGGTGATGATCATATCAAACACCCACAAGCTGTAAGCGGTCAGCTAAACGCAACAGCCACCCAGGTATTGAGCAATCAGAAGATCAAAAAGCAAGCCCGCTAGTACTCCAGCGAATCCAATCAGTAACACTACCGTACAGTCCGGTCTCGTCGTCTGATATGTCGCATATCTCTCCTAGGGGTGGTAAACGTCAGACCCCAGTAGCTTGATAAGTCGTGTCGATATGAGGTCCATAACAGTTCGAGAAACTACTGATAACACTTACCAGTAAATCTCAGCAACCCTGGCCAGGGATTTCCAGTTATAGCCAATCGAACACTGCGCAACATCAACTCCCTATACCGGGAGAGACGAAACCCCTCCTATCGCTCATTGCCTCCATGTGATTCGGGACTGTACCCAAAAGCCACCATTTTGCACGCCCTCTTGGACGTGGTATGATGGAAATCAAAGCACAGTGGGAATGACACAAGACTCTATGACGATCTCGGGTCTACAGACTAACCTGTACCAGTGTCACCAGAGAACTGCCATCTGAGGTGAGGTATAATACCATCTGGGAGTTCTCGGCGAGTCCGTCCAGTGTACCCAGTCTTCACTGAGCACCCGTATACCTTCTCTGATGTCAAACATCAATGGATATGGGATCATCCATCGCTCATCATATGGGTCAAGAAGCGCATACGCTAGTCTACTCTGGAGTATCGATGCCCTGTCTCGGTACTCCCACGACTAGGAACATTTGAAGGATGTACTTGGCGACTACACTGTCCCCACTAGTATGATCTGCATCATAGTCCTGGTAGTCAAGTACTCATCCTAAGTACTTTATCAACATGTAACATAGAGACAATCAGAGTACCTGTTAAGATAAAGAGTAACCAGATAGCATACTATCATGTCGAGCAAGAAAGTCCTTCATATATATGTCCAAGCATCCACTACAACATACAACGTATGTACAGTAATGGCCTCTAGGGCATACATATAACTAACAATCTCCCACTTGCACTAGGGCCATCTGTTGTAGTATCTCATACCCAACAATAAGCTGTGGTTGAAGTATCTCATACTCAACCATCCCATAAAAGTCTCTACTGGGAAATTAGCCTTTGTGAGTGGATCCGCGCTGTTGTCTTCTGTGTCTACTCTCCTAACCTTGATCTCCCTGGAGATCAACCATCTCTATGATCAGGTGATACTGCCTAAGAATATGTCTGGATCACAGATGGGACGGGGGTTCCTAGGCCTAAGCCACAACTCCATTGTCACACAATGGTAGGAACGAAGTTCATCTCATGAACTTATATTTATATCCATACTGTCTCTTTGGTAGCATCCTTGGTAACGATGTATCTTGCCTTTAATCGTCTAGTATGTCATGGTATCTAGCTTGGAACTCTTCCAACATACCGTCCTTCTACTGAGGGTAAAGACAATGCCTGTGACTGATATTCAGTCGTCCTTATCACCCTGGAACCTTTCCAATGATTCTCCTCAGGATCGATTGATACCATCTCACTACAACTAGTGAGAATCCTAACATCCAATTAGATCTATCTCATAGATCCATAACCCAGCATTTAGGAGGTATCACCTTGATCCTATATGTAGAATCTTTATGATAAGAGGAGATTGACCGAGCGTAGCATAGGAAACTCCTTCCCTATCAAGAGTATGTCATCCACGTACAATACGGGGATCACCACCATACTCTCTACTACCTTTTTGTACATACTTGGTTCATCTACCATTTTGATGAAATCAAACTCTTTGACTACTACATCAAAACAGACGTTCCAACTCCGCGATGCCTGATTTATCATATAAAACATCTTGCACAAGTTTCCGCTGCTCCCACTGTCTACGAAGCCCTCTGGCTGTGTACTTACAGACGCTCTCTTCCAAATCATCATTTAGAAAAGTATTCATGACACCCAATCGCCAGATGTCGTAGTCATGGTATGTAGCAGTGGCAAGTAGGATTTGGATGGACTTAAGCATAGCTTTGAAAGTCTCAACTTTTCCATGTACACCAAGTAATCTTCTCAAGATATACTTGCTCCTGATGGGGATTTAACCCTTCAGATAAAGCAACAAAAGTCCATACTTTGTTGGTGTATAAGGATTCCATCTCAGATCGCTAAGCATCCAGCCATTCTCACAGAGTCTCTACTCCTGATGGCCTGCTCGAAACTAGTTGGGTCATCATCTCATGATGCAATCCTCTATCCCACTATCATAGAGAAACCGAAGTATCTCTCAGGTCGATGAGGAACCCTACTAGATCGGCGGAGAGGCTAAGGTTCGTTGGAAACTATTAAATCCTCCGGGTTTACCAAATCATCAGCTGCAGTTTGTTTAGCTGGAATTCCTTCCAGTTCTACCTCATAACCACTAATTTCTACACAAGAAATTCCCTTTTTCTCAAAGGTGGCATGCTGAGAAAACATCTCTTGTTCCTCAGTTTGGTAGAAGATATTCCCTTGCGAATGCTTAGGATATCCTAACAAACTTATACAGGACTGACCTTGCCTCGAGCTTGTCCGAATTTTGCTTTTCAACATAAGCCGGACAACCTCATATCTTAGCTCATTTAAGACATGGTCTCTTCCCATTCCATATCTCATATGGAGTGGTAGGCACTGATTTGGATGGAACCCCATTCAATAGGTATGCAACTTCTCAAGTGCATAACACCAAAAGGAAACAGGTAACTCAGCAGTACTCATCATAGAGTACGCCATATCTCATAGGGTGCGATACCTCCGCCCTGATACACCGTGGTTATGTGGTATATACGAAGAAGTAAGCTGAGAGAGAATCACATTCTCCTTTAAATAATCCAGGAACTCCATGCCCAAGTATTCTCCTTCTTCGATCACATCGAAGGACTTTAATACTTCCACCCGTCTGGTTCAACTTCAAGCTTATATTCCTTGATATTCTCAAAAGTTTCAGACTCATGTTTCAACAGGAACATATGTCCGAATCTTGAGAGATAGTCGATGAATGTAATGAAGTACCATGAAGCAACCTTGGCATTTTTAGACATAGGACCGCATACATCATCATGTATCAACTGGACTTCGTGGCCGAAGATGATCTACGTCGGGGAGACACTAACTCAAGCTATTCCTTCACTAGGTCAAGAACTTTATGAAGAGAACACCCTATACTACATGGCAAGTAGTAGAGAATGATGAAGTAGGAAGTGGGCTCACTTTAGAATTGATTTTCCCACACTTTTTCTCATAGCACCATTAGAGCTAGAAAGCTTTTCATGAAGCTTGATGAAGAAGAAGAAGAACTCATCACAATAATTCATCCCAATGAATTATATGTGTGGTTAGAAATGCAACCAAGGGTTAAGCATGTCATGCTTAACCCTTGTAGAGAGTTAACCACAAGCTATGGTTAAAGGTTAGGTCAAAAATATCTCAAGCTAGACAAAAGGATTGGATAAAGTCAAAGAAGAAATGAAGCTTCTACAAGCTTTCAATAATTATCAACCATGACAATTATCCATACTTTTTGAATAACTTAAAGATAAATAAAAACCCTAATCTTAACCCTAGCATGGTTTAGTCTCTACAAACCCTAGTTGCATAGGTAACCAAGCATGATACATTTAACATATATCACATATACATCAATGTATCCAATGTGAGAAAAGAAATCATAAGTGAGCAAATACTAGTTAATGTAATGTAATATATCAAATATATAATTATACATTAAATTATTAAATCAACTCTTGATTTAATAATCCGGCTATAACCGACTAATATCATGTGTAACAACTTATCGAATCAACACTTGATCCGATAACCCGGCTATATCGCATACAACCTATCAATGTCATGAATCGCGAGAATAGAATACGGTATCTCATATCGTATCAATCTCGGTCCGCACATATCATATATGTGCTCCTACTCCGTTTCTCTTGAACCAGGAAACCCCTGTGTAGGACTCTAAAGACTCGTCAATACGCCGGCAGTAGGTGATGATCATATCAAAAACCCACAAGCAGCAAGCGGTCTGCTAAACGTAACGGCCACCCGGGTATTGAGCGATCAGAAGATCAACAAGCAATCCTGATCACACACCTGCGAATCCAATCAGTAACACTAACGTACAGTCCGGTCTCTTCGTCTGATATGTCGCATATCTCGTCTAGGGGTGGTAAACGTCAGACCCCAGTAACTCGATAAGTCGTGTCGATATGAGGCTCATAACGGGTCGAGAAACTACTGATAACACTTACCAGTATATCTCTGAAGCTGCCTTGGCCAAGGAATTCCTGTTATAGCCAATCGAACACGGTGCAACATCAACTCCCTATACCGAGAGAGACGAAACCCCTCCTATCGCTCATTGCCTCCATGTGACTCAGGACTGTACCCAAAAGCCACCGTTTTGCATGCCCTCTTGGATGTGGTATGATGGAAATCAAAGCACAGTATGAATCACACAAGACTCTATGACGATCTCGGGTCTACAGACTAACCTGTACCAGTGTCACCAGAAAACTGCCATCTGACGTGAGGTATAATACCATCTGGGAATTCTCGGCGAGTCCGTCCAGTGTACCCAGTCTCCACTGAGCACCCGTATACTGTCTCTGATGTCAAACACCAATGGATATGAGATCATCCACCGCCCATCTACATGGGTCGAGAAGCTATACGCTAGTCTACTTTGGTATATCGATGCCCTGTCTCGATACACCTACGACTAGGAACATTTGAAGGATGTACTTAGCGACTACACCGTCCCCACTAGTATGATCTGCATCATAGTCCCGGTAGTCAAGTACTCATCCTAAGGGCTCTATCAACATGTAATATAGAGATAATCAGAGTACATATTAAGATAAAGTGCAACCAGATAGCATACTATCATGTCGATCAAGAAATTCCTCCCTATATATGTCCAAGCATCCACTACAATATACATCATATGTACAGTAATGGCCTCTATGGCATACATATTACTAATAATTTCACAATTAGTGAAGAGCTAGCATGAGCTTGAGTCTCCTCGACGTAGATCATCTTCGTCCACCGAAACGAAGAAAGTGCATGTCGATACATCTTCATCGGGTGTGTTCATTACCAAGAACTGTTTCTCGGTATCCTCTACGTTCTGGTTATGAGATACCGGATAGGATCCCACATATGTAATTTGTTACATGGGCTACAGATAGGTAGAGAACTGAGAATGGGTGATAAGTTTTAAGAGTTTGAAACGGTGCAGTTGTTGCAGCCGAGATGTTGGCAGTTATCACCCTGTATTACCAAATACATTGATTCTGAATGAATGTTATTAGATACCGACCTGATATACAACATCATATATGTCTCTTTATTAAGTAAAGATGGATATAATTTTGTATTGTTGGATAATGTTTTGAACATTTCCTATATCAAGAGTTGATCGGTTCAGACACGTTATCTAAAAGCATATACATTCTAAATCAAACTACAGTTCTTAACGTACAAGAACACACACAAGAGGAAGAGTTCAGAAATGAACGAATTCTTCTTGAGGCATTGTAGACTAGGTCATATCAATGCGACCCGACTAGCTAAGTTACATTAAAATGCATATTTAAATCAGTTTGAATTTATATCTTGTGAAACATGCCAGTCATGTCACAAAGATAAGATGACCATAGCTCCGTTTATTGGAAACGGAGAATGAGTTAGTGAACTCTTGGGATTGATACATGATGATGTCTGTAAGTCCCCTGTCTACACATGCCAGGACCGTTTCTTTGTACTTCATTACATTCATTGATGATCTCTCAAGATTTGGACATATGTTCCTGTTGAAACACAAGTCTGAAGCTTTTAAGAAATTCAAAGAAAATAAGTCAGAAGTAGAGAACCAAAACGGGTATAAGTATTATGTCTTTTGATGTGATCAGGGAGGAGAATACTTGAGCACGGAATTCCTGGATTATTCTAAAGGAGAATGAGATTCTCTCTAAGCATTACTCCTCCATATAAACATAGCACAACAGTGTATCAGGACGGAGCAATTGCACCCTATTAAATATGGTGCACTCTATGATGAGTACTACTGAGTTGTCTATTTCCTTTTGGGAGTTATGCACTTGAGAAGCTGCATACCTATTGAATAGGGTTCCAACCCAAATCAGGTGCCTACCACTCCATATGCGATATGGTATGGGAAGAGCCCATGTCTTGAGTAAGATTTGGGGTTGTCCGACCTATGTCTAAAAGCAAAATCCGGACAAGCTCGAGGCAAGGTCAGTTTTGTGGAAGTTTGTTGGATATCCCAAGCATTCGCAAGGGAATATCTTCTACCGCACCGAGAAACAAAAGGTGTTTTATTTCTCGACATGCCACCTTTTTAGAAAAGGAATTTATTTTGGAAAGAAATTTGTGGTCATAAGGTAAAACTGGAAGGAGTTCCAGCTATACAAACAACAGTTGATGATTTGGTAGAACCGGAGGATTCAATAGTTCCCAACGAACCTCAGCCTCTCCGCCGATCTGGTAAGGTTCCTCATCCACCTGAGAGATACTACGGTTTTCTCTATGAAAGTGGGAGCGAGGATTGCATCATAAGATGATGACCCAACTAAGTTTCAAGCAGGCCATCAAGAGTGGGGACTATGTAAGAATGGCTGGATGCTAAGCGATCTGAGATGGAATCCATATACACCAACAAAGTATGGACTTTGGTTGCTATATCTGAAGGGTTAAACCCCCATCAGGAGCAAGTATATCTTGAGAAGATTACTTAGTATAGATGAAAAAGTTGAGACTTTCAAAGCTAGACTTGTTGTAAAAGGTTTTCGTCATCGAACGGGTGTGGATTATGATGAAACCTTTTCTCCAGTGGCTATGCTTAAGTCCATCCGGATCTTACTTTCCATTGCTACATACCATGACTACGATATCTGGCAGTTGGGTTTCATGACTTCTTTTCTAAATAGTAATTTAGAAGAGAGCATCTATAAGTACACAGCCAGAGGGCTTCGTAGACAGTGGGAGCAGCGGAAACGTGTGCAAGTTGCTTTACGGGTTAAAGCAAGCATCGCAGAATTGGAACATCTGTTTTGATGTGGTAGTCAAAGCGTTTGACTTCATCAAAATGGTAGATGAACCTTGTATATACAAAAAGGTAGTAGAGAGTAAGGTGGTCTTCCTCGTATTGTACGCAGATGACATACTCTTGATAGGGAAGGTATTTCCTATGCTACACTTGGTCAATCTCCTCTTATCATAAGGATTCTCCATAAAGGATCAAGATGATACATCCTAAATCCTGGGTTTTGGATCTATGAGATAGATCTAAGTGAATGTTAGGATTCTCACTAGGTGTAGTGAAATGGTATCAATCGATCCTGGGAAGAATCACTGGATAGCTTCCAGGGTGGTAAGGTCAACTAAATGTCAGTCACAGGCATTGTCTTTACCCACATTGGAGGGACGGTATGATGGAAGAGTTCCAAGCTAGATGCCGTGGAAAACTAAACGATAAAGGCTAGATACATCGCTACCAAAGAGGCAGTCTGGGTGTATATTAGTTCATGAAATGAACTTCGTTCCTAGCATTGTGTGACAATGGAGTTGTGGCTTATGCCTAGGAACCCCCATCCCATCAATGACCCAGACATATTCAAAGGCAGTATCACCTGATCATGGAGATGGTTGATCTCCAGGGAGATCGAGGTTAGGAAGTAGACTCAGAGGACAACACGGCGGCTCCACTCACAAAGTCCTTTTCCCAGAGAGACTTTTATGGGATGGTTGAGTATGGGATCTACAACAATTGCTATATGATGGCCCTAGTGCAAGTGGGAGATTGTTAGTTATATGTATGCCCTAGAGGCCATTATTGTACATATGATGTATATTATAGTGGATGCTTGGACATATATAGGGAGGACTTTCTTGCTCGACATGGTAGTATGCTATCTGGTTACTCTTTATCTTAACATGTACACTGATTGTCTCTCTGTTATATGTTGATAAAGCCCTTAGGATGTGTACTTGAATACCTGGATTATGATGCGGATCATACTAGTGGTACAAAGGTGTAAGTGCACGGCGGCGCCCCAGCCGTCAATCCGAGGCCAAAATGCGGAAACGATACTTTTACAGAACTTGAAAACCGGCACCACCGCGCACTAAAATCCCGGATCGGGCCATTAACCTACTCCTAGCTAACTAGAGAAGGGGTAGAGAGATATACCGAGCGATCCATGTCCTTCGGTCTTCTTGTCGTCGTCCCGATCTCCCCGCGGAATCTCCGGTCTTCATCTCCTCGTCGGAAGGGCACCACATCGCCGGGTTCTTTTACGGGCTCGCACCTCTGGACCAAGGCAACTCGAGCATGAAGTTGGCGAGTCGACGTGCACAAGAATACTGTAGATGAAGTGTAGAAACCTTTGTCTCATTGGGGTTGAAGTTGCCATGGTTTTAGTGGAGAAAAATGAGCAAGCAGAATGAACTTAAAGACTTTTCTTTTGCAATGAAATGAACCAAAAATCCTCACACAAAAATGAATCACCCTCTCCTCATAATAGTGGCCGGCCCTCTCATTAGAATGAGATGATAGAGTAAAAGTCAAGGAGGGGAGAAAGCCATCATGCAAGAGAGAGAAAAGAATGGGTGATGATAAGGAGTCATGATCACACCAAAAAGTCTCAAACTACTCCCATCATGAAGCAAGCAATCATGAACTAAAGAAGTCAAAGGAAGTAAGAACCATCATGAACCAACCATTAACAAGAAACACCCTCTATAATGTTAGTTGTATGTATGCCCTAGAGGCCAGTATTGTACAGATGATGTATATTATATTGGATGCTTGGACATATATAGAGAGGACTTTCTTGCTCGACATGATAGTATGCTATCTGGTTGCACTTTATCTTAACATGTATACTTGTCTCTTTATACTGTCTTATAGTTACATGTTGGTAAAGCCCTTAGGATGTGTACTTGACTACCTGGACTATGATGCGGATCATACTAGTGGGGACATGGTAGTCCATAAGTACATCCTTCAAGGTCCCTAGTCGTGGGTGTATCGAGACGGGGCATCGATATACCAGTGTAGACTAGCGTATACGCTTCTCGACCCATGAGATGGGCGATGGATGATCCCATATCCATTGGTGTTTGACATCAGAGATGGTATACGGGTGCTCAGTGGAGACTGGGTACACTGGACGGACTCGCCGAGAACTCCCAGATGGTATTATACCTCACGTCAGATGGCAGTTCTCTGGTGACACTTGTGTAGGTTAGTCTGTAGACCCGAGATCGTCATAGAGTCTTGTGTGATTCCCACTGTGCTTTGATTTCCACCTTACCACGTCCATGAGGACGTACAAAACAGTGGTTTTTGGGTACAATCCCGGGTCACATGGAGGTAATGAGCGATAGGAGGGGGTTCGTCTCTCCCGGTATTGGGAGTTGATGTAGCGCTGTGCTCGATTGGCCGTAACAGGGAAGTCCCTGGCCAGGGATGATTTAGAGATTTACTGGTAAGTGTTACCAGTAATTTCTCGACCCGTTATGAGCCTCATATCGGCACGACTTATCGGTTATTGGGGTCTGACGTTTACCACCCCTAGACTTGATATGCGACATATCAAACGAGGAGACCGGACTGTACGTGAAGTATTACCGGCAGGCTTTTACAGGAGTTGGAGCAGTCTTGCTTACTGATCTTCTGATCGCTCAATACCCGGGTAGCCGTTACGTCCAGCTAGTACCGCTGACGGCTTGTGGGCGCTTGATGTGATTATCACCTACTGCCGGCGTATTGATGGGTCTTTAGAGTCCTACATAGAAGTTTTACTGGCTCAGGCAAAACGAAATAGGAGCATGTATGTGATATGTGCGGGACCGAGAATAATGCGTATATGTGATACCGTATTATATTCTCGCGACTTTTTGTATCGGTCGGTTATATATGATATAGCCGGGTTATCGAATCAAGTGTTGATTCGATAAGTCGATACATTGGAAGTTAGTCGGTCATATGTGATATGACCAGATTATTAAGTCAAGTGTTGATTTAATAATTTATTGTATAATTGTATATTTGATATACTAGTTTACAGTAACTAACACTTGTTCACTTTAGGTTTTTTCTCACATGTACACAACTTTAATATATATGTGATATATATTAAAATTGTGTTTTCTTTTTGTATCGTGGTTGATGATACACAAGACTTAGGTGTATGAGACTTACACCATGCTATCTATTATGTTGGGTTTTTATATTTTAAGTAATTACAAAATTAGTGGAGGATTAGCACATTGCATGAAGCTTGTGGAATTTTGTGGATGCATTGACTAAGTCTACTAAATTTGTTTTTACCATGGATATTTGTTAACCCAACCATAAGCATTAGCCATGGTTATGTCTCTACAAGAGTTAGTATATGATACTCACTCACCATGGTTAGCTTTCTCACTTGATCATTATCCTCATCTCTTTCTTTTGTTCTTCTTCTTCATTGTTAAAAAGAAAAAGCTTGCAAGGGTTTGATCCAAAGTGAGAAAGATTGTAAGAAATAAAATTCTAAAGAGAACCCACTTCCTATTTCTCCATTCTCTACTAGACTAGCACTTTAGTTTAGGGTGTTTTCTTCACTAATTCTCAAGTTAGTGAAGTAGAAGCTTGAGTTGGCATCCCCTCGACGTAGATCATCTTCGGCCTCGAAAACTTCAAGCAAGGACGCGTCTTTCGCCTCGTGAAGCCATGCAAGGGTCCGGGAGAACTACGATCGCAGCGAAGGGACTTCAACAAAGAGCTAAAGAAGTGAAGGACCGATCTACAAAGGTTGTATTTCGCATTCACTTAGTCGTAAACGTAGTTTACTAGCATATGAAACCCTAATTTTCTAGCAACGATCTTGTTTAGGGTTATTCGGCACAGCTAAAATTTTAAACGGGCATTGTTGATGCATTGTAGAACCTTATTAGAGTGCCTAGTAACCCTACAGTGGTATCAGAGCTTAGCTAGAGCATTAGGCGATGTATTAACGAAGTTAAAACTCCGAACGAACCCGAATATGTCAAAATGAACCCCTCTTTGTACATTTTTTAAAATCTGTGTTTTTTCAGAATTAAAAATGCTCAAAAAAATCAGCAGGGAATTCTAAGGGTTACCATGAAAAACGAGCCCCTAAATCCCCCACGTGGCCGCGGAACCGCGGCACTAAGCCACATGTTGTGGCGGTTCCGCAGCGGGAAAATGGTTTTAGGGACGGTTCTTTATGTAGTAACATCCATAGCTATTCCTTATATTTTCTGGGTATTTTGTTTTCTGACTCAAGTGTTGAGTAATCTGGGGTTTATTTTGTATTCGTCGATTCGATCGGAATATTTAATTTCGTTATGTTTTCCGGATAATTTAGAAAGTATTAAAATGTTCGAACGGATATCATTAACTTAATTTTTCCCGGCACGAAAAACATTCAAGTGTTGAATTTTTCTCGGGTTTAAATCTTTCGGAAAAACGTGCATGTGACGCAATGGACCCTCTAGAAGACAACAAACCTTAACTCGATTATGTGACCGTCTTGAACTGCCTTTTGAACCTTAGGGTTTGGGGCAGTACGGCGTGCCACATGTGAGGCATTGGCTTGACCCTTCTACGGCTGGACCGTTGTTACTGTGACGTATTCTGGAATTTTTGAATTCTGCTCAAGTGTTGAGCTATTTACGAAATCTTGGGTATTTGATTATTCGATCGGAAAGTTTAATACTGTCTATTTATCTGGAATGTGATACAATATGTGGAATTCATACAGTCAGGCATGAAATGTGAAATATGTGATATTTCGGATTTACGATGTCTAAAGAGATTGTGGATTCCAAATGTTGTAGTTTTACACTTTCTTTTCTGTGACCGTAAGTGTAATATGTGATATCGCCGGTTTCGTTGCTATATGTCAACGACAATTGGGATGCGCATATTTACTTACGTTGATGACATGAGATGTTATATGTTGCTGGATATGTTATATTGGATCGTCGCGTTCTGAATAGCCAGGGGTTTTATGTGAGATGAGAGTTTTTATTTTCATTCATGTAAAATTAAATGTATGTAATATTCTTTTATTGGGGCACTTTCGGGATGAGGTCGATGTCACCATTTGTATATTATTTACTTTTCGCACTAGGATAGACCCAAGGAGGAGAGCACAAGTAACCGGGTTCTGGAGTCCAGTGGGAGACCAACTTGAGGAGTCGAGTCCGAGTCTCCTAACTCTAGAATTGGATGGGTTGCTTGCCGCTCTCGTAGGGGTCTAGGGGTGTGGATTTGGCTATTCATCGCGACCGTGGAATCCGTATTTTATAGAGGCTCAAAATAAAACACGGACGTCCTAGTATATCCAATGTTTCATATGTTTCTTCTGCTGCGATATCTGTGATGTGATCATGTGATGTGATGTGATAAATACTGTATATAGTATATATGATATATTATATAGATGTTACTTATGTTTTACACCCGCGCTAGCCCTGCCGCGCTCTGCCGTTAGTTACCTAACCTAACGGTGCACGAGGGGACATCGAGGCGAATGCGGATGGCATAAGTGTACGTCGTATTTATCTGTGATGTTTAGGTGACTTAAATGATGGGACTTTATTAATGTGATTAATGAAAGAAAAGAAACCTAAAATGATGTTGTAGAATCAAATTTTTCAAAAAGGTTAGCTACAGTTTTGCTTTGCATAGTGATATATATGATAAATCCTGCACCTTATTCGATGGGGAAAGAGCCGAGATCCCTTCACCGGGAGTGACCTCTTTAGCAAAACTGGCAGATGCTACAACACTTGGTTTGCTTTTGATTGCTTTTGGAGTTTTGCTTTGCATAGTGATGTATATGATATATCCTGCACCTTATTCCATAAGGAAAGAGCCGAGATCCCTTCACCGGGAGTGACCTCTTTAGCAAAACTAATAAAAGCCTCAAAATCACTCCATTTCAAAATTCACATGATTCTACAACGATATCAAGTTCATTATACAATAGGTTTTCAGAAAAACCTGTCATAGCCCTCCGTCATTTCAGATAAGTTGTATATAGTATTCGTGCTGCATTTGTTGGCTTTTGTCAAGGTGTAGTGTGCGGTAGCTATATGCTGCTTATCTGCTGCATATGATGCGACTGGATTAGGGTAGTCGTACAGCTTTGTTGGCTTTCGTCAAGGGTTGTGTGGGTGGGTTTAATTCAGTCAAGAAATGTACGGGTTGAACTTGACTAGCGGGCTATGGTTTGTTGGCTTTCGTCAAGGTCATAGCACGTTAGGGGCAAAATATTATCGGGAATTTCAAGTGTTAAAATTTGCAATGAGATTGCATACCTTCTATGAGATAGTTGGATCCCAATACCCACTGCGAGCAATTGTTACTCCCGGGAGAGTTTTACACAGGACAATTAGCCGATCAAGTAGGTGTCTAGAGAGGTGTCAACGGGGTTACGCCTCTGGGAAAACGGGGTTACGCCTCTGGGAAAACGAGGTTTACTTTAATTAGGTCCATGCGAAAGCACAGGGAACCTCCCTCAAAGTACCGACACTGGCCTGGCTGAAAGATTGGCGAAATTGTAGGGTGTAATTAATCCCGGCTAGTCTTTCCTTTTGGGGTTTAAAGGAAGATTTGATAAAAACAGTGGGAGCTATCCTGATTAGATAAAATAATAACCAATCTGATCTTGCAAGAGCATACGCTAAAGTGTTTTCTTCTCTCTCTCCAGGTAGCGACCATATCATGCCTTAATAAAGATAATAATATGGATGTATTGACCGAACCCGCATGTTATACTGTGCTGGGGAACGTTGGTTCCGTTCTTTCTTATAAGAGTTATAAGACTGAACAGGATATAGGGGAATACCAGGATTCCCATGCCACCCGAATGAAGAAAGTACATGTTGATGCATTTTCTTCGGGTGTGTTCGTTCCAGAGAACTGTTTCTCCATTTGCTCTACGTCCTGGGTATTAGATACCGGGTCAGGATCCCATATATGTAATCAGTTACATGGGCTTAGGAAAGGTAGAGAACTTGGAGAAGGTGATAAAAACATAAGAGTTGGAAATAGTGCAATTGTTGCAGCTAAAACCGTCGGGGAATATCACCTTGTATTGCCAACTGGTAATACATTGATTCTGAACGAATACTATTTCATGCCGAACCAGATATGCAACATTATATCGGTTTCTTTGTTGAGTAAAGAGGGATATAATTTTGTATTACAGGATAATGTTATGAACATTTTCCTAAACCAAAAGTTGGTTGGATCAGGCACGTTGTGCAATGGCATTTATGTTCTAAATCAATCAACAGTTCTGAGCATAACAAACAAACACAAGAGGAAGAGTTCAGAACTGAACGAATCCTTCTCATGGCATTGTAGACTGTGTCACATCAATGCGACACGACTAGCTAAGTTGCATAAGGATGGATATTTGAAACCGTTCGAATTTTCATCTTATGACACTTGCCAGTCATGTCTCAAAGGCAAGATGACCAAAACTCCGTTTACAGGACACGGAGAAAGAGTTACCGAACTCTTGGGACTGATACATAGTAATGTATGCAGTCCCATGTCTACACATGCCAGGGATGGTTCTTCGTACTTCATTACATTCACTGACGATCTCTCAAGATACGGACATGTGTTCTTGATAAGACACAAGTCTGAAGCTTTTGAGAAATTTAGAGAATATAAACAAGAAGTCAAGAACCAAACCGGAAAAGTATTAAAATCCTATGATCTGATCGAGGAGGTGAATACTTGAGCAATGAATTCCTGGACTTCCCAAAAGAGAATGGGATTCTCTCTCATCTGACTCGTCCATATACACCACAGCACAACGGTGTATCAGAACGAAGGAACCGCACCCTATTAGATATGGTGTGCTCTATGATGAGCACAGCTGAGTTACCTATTTCCTTCTGCGGGTATGCGCTAGAGACAGCCATACATCTATTGAATATGGCCCCCACCAAATCTGTGCCTACCACTCCATATGAGATATGGAAAGGGAAGAGACCATGTCTTAACTATATAAAGATATGGGGTTGTCTAACCTATGTCAAACGACAAAATCCGGACAAACTCGAGGCACGGTCTGTTCTATGCAAATTTGTAGGATATACCAAGAATTCACAAGGGTATATCTTCTACCACACTGAGGAACAAAGGGTGTTTGTTTCTCGACATGCCACCTTTTTAGAAAAGGAATTTCTTGCAAAAGAGATTAGTGGACATGAGGTAGAACTGGAAGAGGTTCCAGCTACAAAAGCTGCAACAGAAAATCTGGTGGAACCAGAGGATTCAGTAGTTCCCAACGAACCTCAGCCTCTCCGCCGATCTAATAGGGTTCCTCACCCACCTGAGAGATACTACGGTTTTCTCATGGATGGTGGGAGCGAGGATTGCATCATGGTTGATGATGACCCAACTAGTTTCGAGCAGGCCATCACAAGTAGTGACTCAGTGAAATGGCTAGATGCAAAGCGGTTCGAGATGGAATCCATGTACACCAACAAAGTATGGACGTTGGAAGATGCTCCTGAAGGGGTAAAACCCATTGGGAGCAAGTGGATCTTCAAGAAAAAACTTGGTGTAGATGGGAAAGTGGAGACTTTCAAAGCTAGACTTGTTGCAAAGGGTTTTCGTCAAAGACCAGGTGTGGACTATGACGAAACCTTTTCTCCAGTAGCTATGGTTAAATCCATCCGGATCATGCTTGCCATCGCTGCATATCATGACTACGAAATCTGGCAAATAGATGTTAAGACCGCCTTTCTAAACGGTGATTTAGAAGAGTGCGTGTACATGACTCAGCCAGAGGGCTTCGTAGATAGTGGGAGCAGCGGGAAGGTATGCAAGCTGCTTAAATCCATTTATGGATTAAAGCAAGCATCGCGGAGTTGGAACATCTGCTTTGACGTCGTTATCAAAGAGTTTGATTTCGTCAAAAACGTATATGAACCTTGTATCTACAAGAAGGTGGCAGAGAGTAAGGTTGTCTTCCTCGTATTGTACATGGACGACATACTCTTGATAGGAAATGACATTCCTATGCTGCAATCGGTCAAGCCCTTCTTATCACAAAGATTCTCAATGAAAGATCTTGGTGATGCCTCCTGCATATTGGGAATTATGATCTATAGAGATAAATCTAAAAGGATATTGGGATTGTCCCAATCCAGGTATATTGACACCATACTAAAGAGGTTTAGTATGGAAGAGTCCAAACGTGGGTTTTTACCCACGATCTCAGGGTCACTCTCTCCAAGAGATGTCTCCCAAGACTGATTTGGAGAGAGCTCGCATGCAAGGGATACCCTATGCTTCGGCTGTATGCTCTATCATGTACGCGATGCTATGTACCAGACCCGATGTAGCATACTCACTAAGTGTAGTGAGTAGGTATCAAGCTGATCCTGGAGAGAGTCACTGGACAGCTGTGAAGAGCATTCTCAAGTACTTACGAAGGACTAAAGAGATGCTCTTGGTGTAAGGTAACGGAGAACTCCAAGTGGAGTCCTTTACCGATTCGAGCTTCCAGAGTGATAAGGACGACTCTAAGTCACAGTCCGGATTTGTCTTTACCCTTTATGGAGAGGCGGTTAGCTGGAAGAGTTCCAAGCAGGAAACCGTGGCAGACTCGACGATGGAGGCTGAATACATCGCTGCCAACGATGCTGCCAAAGAGGCTGTCTGGATCAAGAAGTTCATCACTGAACTTGGAGTGGTTCCATCCATTGAGCATCCAATACCTTTGTGTTGCGATAATAATGGAGCGGTGGCTTTGGCCAAGGAACCCAGGTCCCATCAGCGATCCAGGCATATTCTGAGGCGGTATCACCTGATCCGGGAGATAGTTGATCGCCGGGAGATCGAGGTCAGGAGGGTTGACACGAAGAACAACACAGCGGATCCACTCACGAAGGCCATTCCCCAGATACAGTTTGAGAGACTCTTCGGGAAGCTTGGTATGCAATACTACAGCAGCTGGCCCTAGTGCAAGTGGAAGATTGTTAGTTGTATGTATGCCCTAGAGGCCAGTATTGTACAGATGATGTATATTATATTGGATGCATGGACATATATAGAGAGGACTTTCTTACTCGACATGATAGTATGCTATCTGGTTGCACTTTATCTTAACATGTATACTTATCTCTTTATACTGTCTTATAGTTACATGTTGGTAAAGCCCTTAGGATGTGTACTTGACTACCAGGACTATGATGTGGATCATACTAGTAGGGACATGGTGGTCCATAAGTACATCCTTCAAGGTCCCTAGTCGTGGGTGTATCGAGACAAGGCATCGATATACCAGTGTAGACTAGCGTATACGCTTCTCGACCTATGAGATGGGCGATGGATGATCCCATATCCATTGGTGTTTGACATCAGAGATGGTATACGGGTGCTCAGTGGAGACTGGGTACACTGGACGGACTCGCCGAGAACTCCCAGATGGTATTACACCTCACGTCAGATGGCAGTTCTCTGGTGACACTTGTGCAGGTTAGTCTGTAGACCCGAGATCGTCATAGAGTCTTGTGTGATCCCACTGTGCTTTGATTTCCACCTTACCACGTCCATGAGGGCATTCAAAACGGTGGTTTTTGGGTACAGTCCCGGGTTACATGGAGGTAATGAGCGATAGGAGGGGTTTCGTCTCTCCCGGTATTGGGAGTTGATGTTGTGCTGTGCTCGATTAGCCGTAACAGGGAAGTCCCTGGTCAGGGCTGATTTAGAGATTTATTGGTAAGTGTTACCAGTAGTTTCTCGACCCGTTATGAGCCTCATATCGGCACGACTTATCGGTTATTGTGGTCTGACGTTTACTACCCTTAGACTTGATATGCGACATATCAGACGAGGAGACCGGACTGTACGGGAAGTATTACTGGCAGGATTTTACAGGAGTTGGAGCGAGCTTGCTTGCTGATCTTCTGATCGCTCAATACCCGGGTAGCCGTTACGTCCAGCTAGTACCGCTGACGGCTTGTGGGCGCTTGATATGATCATCACCTACTGCCGGCGTATTGACGAGTCTTTAGAGTCCTACATAGAGGTTTTACTGGCTCAGGCAAAACGAAAGAGGAGCACGTATGTGATATGTGCGGGACCGAGAATAATGCGTGTATGTGATACCGTATTCTATTCTCGCGACTTTTTGTATCGGTCGGTTATATATGATATAGCCGGGTTATCGAATCAAGTGTTGATTCGATAAGTCGATACATTGGATGTTAGTCGGTCATATGTGATATGACCGGATTATTAAGTCAAGTGTTGATTTAATAATTTATTGTATAATTGTATATTTGATATACTAGTTTACATTAACTAACACTTGTTCACTTTAGGTTTTTTCTCACATGTACACAACTTTAATATATATGTGATATATATTAAAATTGTGTTTTCTTTTTGTATCATGGTTGATGATACACAAGACTTGGGTGTATGAGACTTACACCATGCTATCTATTATGTTGCGTTTTTATATTTTAAGTAATTACAAAATTAATGGAGGATTAGCACAATGCATGTAGCTTGTGGAAGCTTGTGGATGCATTGACTAAGTCTACTAAGTTTGTTTTTACCATGGATATTTGTTAACCCAACCATAAGCATTAGCCATGGTTATGTCTCTACAAGAGTTAGTATATGATACTCACTCACCTTGGTTAGTTTTCTCACTTGATCATTATCCTCATCTCTTTCTTTTATTCTTCTTCTTCATTGTTAAAAAGAAAAAGCTTGCTAGGGTTTGATCCAAAGTGAGAAAGATTGTAAGAAATAAAATTCTAAAGAGAACCCACTTCCTATTCTCCATCCTCTACTAGACTAGCACTTTAGTTTAGGGTGTATGCTTCACCAATTCTCAAGTTAGTGAAGTAGAAGCTTGAGTTGGCATCCCCTCAACGTAGATCATCTTCGGCCTCGAGGACTTCAAGCAAGGACGCGTCTTTCTCCTCGTGAAGTCATGCAAGGGTCCGGGAGAACCACGATCGCAGCGAAGGGACTTCAACAAGGAGCTAAAGAAGTGAAGGACCGATCTACAAAGGTTGTATTTCGCATTCACTTAGTCGTAAACATAGTTTACTAGCATATGAAACCCTAATTTTCTAGCAACGATCTTGTTAAGGGTTATTCGGCAAGGCCAAAATTTTAAACGGGCATGGTTGATGCATTGTAGAACCTTATTAGAGTGCCTAGTAACCCTACACATAATACTAATTTGCATGCTTGCAAATAACCCCCTCTCCACCAATTTTCAGCCAAAGAAAGATACAAAGGAAAATGGTCGAAACGGAAAGCAAACTGGCAACTTCAAAAAACTGATCCCGTAATAAATTACAGGAAAACCCCGCGACTGTATATACATACCCGCATTTATATTGCGACCGAATACAAATGCAATGAGACAAATCTACACTGTACAATACTAGGTTCGGCTTAAACCAAAGCCCGCTAGTATTATCCGTCCGATCATGATCCGTGCAATACCGCACGTACATGATCGAACCCTGCCATATCTCCATACGGTCTCTACAGCGTTTCGCCCGAAACTTGAGAAAATGGTCTGTGGGGGACTCTAAAGACTCGTCAATACTTTGGCTGTGGATTTATCCACTAGCACGTCAGAGGTATTAGCCATACGTAACGGTCTACCAGGTATTGACCAAAAGGGACGTCGATGAGCGAACTCATCCTGACACCCTACTAAGCCTGTCAGTGAGAATATCCGTACAGTCCGGTTCGTTCGTCTATGAGCATCGCATGTCGGGCCTAGAGGGTTGGTAAAAGTCAGACCCCCAAAAGCGGTACAAGTCGTGTCGGAGTGTAACCCAGAACACCCTGAGATACTACTGGAATACCTACCAGTAAATCTCCTGCCTTGGCCAAGGACTTCGTGTAATGGCTCTCCTATACACAGAGCGACCTCACCCCCAATACCGGGAGAAACGAACCCCTGCAGATCCGCTCACTGCCTCCATGTGGCTCGGGACTGTACCCGACTAAAACCTGTTTGCACGTCTCCTTTGAGTATGGTAGGGTAGCAATCAAAGTACAGTGGGAACTCACACGAGACAAATGACAATCTCAGGTCGATGAACTAACATGTACACATGTCACCAGGGAACTGCTATCAGACATCAGGTATAATACCAACTAGTATGTTCCCGGTGAGTCCTGTCCGATGTACTCATAACCCAATGAGCACCTGTATACATCTTAGGTGATCCAACTGACACCAGTGGCTTGTGAGACCGGCCACCGCCCCTCTTCGGGGTCTCGACTGTATACACTAGTCTACTCTGGAGTATCGATGCCCTGTCTCGAAACTCCCACGACTAGGGACCTTTTAAGGATATGCTTATAGACCCCAACTCCCACGTATATGATCGCCATCATACTGCTGGCAGTCAAGCAAGAATCCTAGAGGCTCTATCAACATGCAATAGTGACCTGTAAGGTCACCTAAAGCAGTACACGATGATAAAGATAAACCAGATAGCATACTATCATCTTGAGTAAGATTTTCCTACCGGTATAGGGCCTCCCTCAATCATTGCAATCACGTTCCTGTGATCCAATAATTGACTCTGAGGGCACTATCTCCAACAATCTCCCACTTGCACTCAAGGCTAATTATTGCGATGTCGCATACTCACAGCCCATGTGATACCGAACACCCAACTCCTCTACTAATCAGTCTCACAAAGCCTGTTTGTGAAACTATTGTGTTCGAGGAATAGCCTCAGTGAGTGGATCCGCTCTGATGTTTCTTTCTATGTCTCTCTTTATCTCGCGGAGAAAGCCATCTCCCGAAATGAGCAATACCAGTCTTAGAATATGTCTGGATATCTGATGGGACCTAGCTCATAAATGAACTCCAAATCTAAACTTCTTAGACTGTATTGTCAACTGAACTTAATCAGTATCTTGCGTCATGCCTCCCTCAGTATCCCCTTAGACCACCTGTCCAAAATACTGCCCCTCGTCAGAAGGAAAACTATAACTCTGACAACCTCTCTGTCATCTAGGTCACCTTGGAAGCCTGGAATGATAACTGTCTCCTAAAAGAGGCTGTTGTTATCATATCCCTAGAACATCCACTTATGTTCTAAAAACTACTTCCGATCGTTTCTCCAGGATTGGATTAATATCAATTTATTGCATCCACTGCAAAAACAACATCTGGTGTGGTACTTGACATCTCACGATCAACTCAATTGCTTAAGCAAGTGATCTGCCGATCATGCACATCTCTCTCCCCTTTAGTCTATAAGACACCTTTTGAGAGCGTGACTCCATCACCTGCAGGTACACTACCGTGCCTGGAGTGTCCATTCTAAAATACCTTTAGAATGCTGTCTAAGTACCCTTATTGGGACACTTCCCAAATCTAGATCTAAAACCATAGATCTAGTAACCAGAATGTCTGATATAATACCCAATTCCTATATGGAGAAACCACTGTATAACAACCAAAGTATAACCGATCGTAGTATAGGAATATCACTTCCTACTTTGTGTATGTCATCCAAATACCAGGACATCACACTCTACTACCTTCTTAACAGATCCATCCCCTATTCTGATGAAGTCAAACCTATGACTGTTGTAGGGTTCCAAGGCACACTAACAAGTTCTACAAGGCATCAACCATGCCAAAATCAAAATTTTTATGTGCCGAACAACCCTATGCAAGATCGTTTACTAGAGATAAGGCGAAACTAAAAGCAAGCAAACAACTTTACTACTAAGTGAAAGGGATTACAACCTTTGTAGATCCGGTCCTTCACTTCATTAGCTCCGTGTAGATGTCCCCATTGCTGCGATCGTGAACTCCGGACTCTAGAGAAGCTTCACAAGAAGAACGAACGTGCTTGCTTCGATGACTTCGAGGCTGAAGAAGATCTACGTCGGGGAGACACTAATTCAAGCTATTCCTTCACTAGGTCATGAATTTTGTGAAGAGAACACACTCTACTACATGGAAAGTGGTAGAGAATGAAGAAGTAGGAAGTGAGCTCACTTTAGAATTGATTTTCTCACACTTTTTCTCATGGCTCCATTAAAGCTAGCAAGCTTTTCATGGAGCTTGATGAAGAAGAAGATGAAAAAATAATTCATCCAAATGAAAACTTATCCTTTTAATTATTTCACCATGGTTGAGTTAAGCCCTCATGCTTAACTCATGTAGAGAATTAACCAAAATATGAGGTTAAGGGTTAGGTTAACTAATATCCTAAGGAATGACAAAAGAGTTGACTTTGTCAATGTTTATGAAGCTTCATGAAGCGTGATAACTTTGACCAAAGTCTCATGTCTTTTGTTATTTGTTAGGAAATTAGTAAATCCTAATTTAACCTTGATTTGGTATAAATCTCATACACCCATCTTGTATGTATCATCAAGCATGATACAAACATATACACTTGCATATATCACATATATACAATGTGCACAATCTAGTGAGAAAATAAATCATAAGTGAGCTAATACTAGTTAATGTAATGTAATATATCAAATATATAATTATACATTAAATTATTAAATCAACTCTTGATTTAATAACCCGGCTATAACCGACTAATATCATGTGTAACAACTTATCGAATCAACACTTGATCCGATAACCCGGCTATATCGCATACAACCGATCAATGTCACGAATCGCGAGAATAGAATACGGTATCTCATATCTTATTAATCTCGGTCCAGTACATATCACATATGTGCTCCTACTCCGTTTCGCTTGAGCCAGAAAACCCCTGTGTAGGACTCTAAAGACTCGTCAATACGCCGGTAGTAGGTGATGATCATATCAAACATCCACAAGCCGCAAGCGGTCTGCTAAACGTAACGGCCACCCGGGTATTGAGCGATCAGAAGATCCACAAGCAAGCCCGCTAGTACTCCTGCGAATCCAATCAGTAACACTACCGCACAGTCCGGTCTGTTCGTCTGATATGTCGCATATCTCGCCTAGGGGTGGTAAACGTCAGACCCCGGTAGCTTGATAAGCCATGCCGATATAAGGTCCATAACAAGCATGAAACTACTGATAACACTTACCAGTAAATCAGTGCAACCCTGGCCAGGGATTTCCAGTTATGGCCAGTCGAGCATAGCGCAATATCAACCCCCAATATCGGGAGAGACGAATCCCCTCCTATCGCTCATTGCCTCCATGTGAATCAGGACTGTACCCAAAAACCACCTGTTTGCACGACTCAGTAGAGCCGTGGTAGGGTGGAAATAAAAGCACAGTGCGAGACACACAAGACTCTATGACGATCTCGGGTCAACAGACTAAGCTGTACCAGTGTCACCAGAGAACTGCCATCTGACGTAAGGTATAATACCATCTGGGAGTTCTCGGCGAGTCCGTTCAGTGTACCCAGTCACCACTGAGCACCCGCATACCATCTCTGATGTCAAACACCAATGGATATGGGATCATCCATCGCCCATCACATGGGTCGAGAAGATATACGCTAGTCTACTCTGGAATATCGATGCCTCGTCTCGATATTCCCACGACTAGGAACATTGAAGGATATACTCATTGACTACCTAGGCCCCACTAGTATGATCGACATCATACTCCTGGAAGTCGAGTATACATCCTAAGGGATTTATCAACATGTAATAGAGAGACGGCAAGTATACATGTTAAGATAAAGAGCAACCAGATAGCGTACTATCATGTCGAGCAAGAAAGTCCTACCTATATATGTCCCAGCATCCACTACAATATACATCTCATGTACAGTAATGGCCTCTAGGGCATGCATATAACTAACAATCTCCCACTTACACTAGGGCCATCTGTAGCAGTGGTTGTAGTATCTTATACTCAACCATCCCATAAAAGTCTCTCTCTAGGAAAAGGCCTTTGTGAGTAGATCCGCCGTGTTGTCCTCTGAGTCTACTCTCCTGACCTCGATCACCCTAGAGATCAACTATCTCCTTGATCAGGTGATGCTGCCTCAGAATATGTCTGGGTCACTGATGGGACCGTGGATCCTGGGCCAAAGCCACACTTCCATTGTCACACAATGGTAGGAACCTAGTTCATCTCATGAACTAATATACACCCAAACTGCCTCTTTGGTAGTATCTTTGATAGCGATGTCACTAGCCTTTATCGTCTAGTTTGCCACGGTATCCAGCTTGGAACTCTTCCAACATATCGTCCCTCCACTGAGGGTAAAGACAATGCCTGCGACTGACATTCAGTCGTCCTTATCACCCTGGAACTTTTCCAGTGATTCTCCCTAGGATCAATTGATACCATCTCACTACACCTAGTGAGAATCCTAATATCCATTTAGATCTATCTCATAGATCCAAAACCCAGGATTTAAGAGGTATCACCTTTATCCTATTTGGAGAATCCTTGTGATAAGAGGAGATTGACCGTGCGTAGCATAGGAAACTCTTTTCCTATCAAGAGTGTGCCGTCCACATACAATACGAGTATGTTCACCCTACTCTCTACTACCTTTTTGTATATACAAGGTTCATCTACTATTTTGATGAAGTCAAGTACTTTGACTACCACATCAAAACAGACGTTCCAACTCCGCGATGCCTGCTTTATTCTGTAAATCATCTTGCACACGTTTCCGCTGCTCCCACTGTTTACGAAGCTATCTGGCTGTGTTCTTATAGACGCTCTCTTCTAAATCAGTATTTAGAAAAGCAGTCATGACACCCAACCGCCAGATATCGTAGTCATAATATGTAGCCGTGGCAAGTAGGATCTGGATGGACTTAAGCACAGCCACAGGAAAAGGTTTCATAATTATCCACACCTGGTCGATGACGAAAACCACTAACAAGTCTAGTTTTGAAAGTCTCAACTTTTCCATCTACACCAAGTAATCTTCTCAAGATATACTTGCTTCTGATGGGGATTTAACCCTTCAGATATAGCATCCAAAGTCCATACTTTGTTGGCGTACATGAATTCCATCTCAGATCGCTAAGCATCCAGCCATTCTTACAGAGTCCCCACTCTTGATGGCCTGCTCGAAACTAGTTGGGTCATCATCTCATGATGCAATCCTCGCTCCCACTGTCATCGAGAAACCGAAGTATCTCTCAGGCAGATGAGGAACCCTACTAGATCGGCGGAGAGGCTGAGGTTCGTCGGAGACTATTGAATCCTTTGGTTCTATCAAATCATCAGCTGTAGTTTGTATAGCTGGAAATCCTTCCAGTTCTACAGAACTGACATTGCCTCGAGCTTGTCTGGATTTTGCTTTTGACATAGGCCGGACAACCCCAAATCTTAACTTGCTTAAGAGATGGGCTCTTCCTATACCATATCTCATATGGAGTGGTAGGCAGTGATCTGATTCGAACCTAATTCAATAGGTATGCAGCTTCTTAAGTGCATAACCCCTAAAAGTAAACAGCTAACTCAGCAGTACTCATCATAGAGCGCACCATATCATATAGGGTGTGATTGCTCCGCCCCGATACACCGACGTGCTGTGGTATATACGGAGGAGTAATGCTGAGAGAGAATCTCATTCTCCTTTAGAATAGTCCAGGAATCCCGTGCTCAAGTATTCTCCTCCCTGATCACATCAAAGGACATAATACTTATACCCGTTTTTGGTTCTCTACTTCTGACTTATATTCGGTGATTATCTCAAAAGTTTCAGACTTGTGTTTCAACAGGAACATATGTCTGAATCTAGAGAGATCATCAGTGAATGTAATGAAGTACAAAGAACCGGTCCTAACATATGTAGACTGGGGACCTTCACACATCACTATGTATCAGTCCCAAGAGTTCACTAACTCTTTCTCTGTTTCCAGTAAACGGAGCTATAGTCATTTTATCTTTGTGACATGACTGGCAAGTTTCATAAGATGTAAATTTAAACTGATTTAAATATGCATCTAAATGTAACTTAGCTAGTCGGGTCGCATTGATATGACCTAGTCTATAATGCCTTAAGAAGAATTCGTTCATTTCTGAACTCTTCCTCTTTTGTGTGTTCTGTATACTAAGAACTGTAGTTTTATTTAGAACGTCAATGCTTTTAGATAACGTTCCTGAACCGATCAACTCTTGATATAGGAAATGTTCAAAACATTATCCAACAATACAAAATTATATCCTTTCTTTACTAATAAAGAGACTGATATGATGTTGTATATCAGGTTCGATATCTAATAACATTCGTTCAGAATCAATGTATTCTGGTAATACAGGGTGATAGTGACCAACAGACTTGGCTGCAACACTTGCACCATTTTCTGTCTCATGAAACTTATCACCCGTTCTCAGTTCTCTACCTTTCTGTAGCCCATGTAACAGATTACATATGCGGGATCCTGATCCGGTATCTATTACCCAGGACGTAGAGGATACAGAGAAACAGTTCTTTTGTAATGAACACACCCGAAGAAGATGCATCATCATGCACTTTCTTCGTTTGGGCGGCACGGGAAATCTGGTATTCCCCAATTTCCTGCTCTGTCTTATAACAATTATAAGTTGGAGCGGGACCAACGTTCCCCAGCTCCGTATAACAAGCGGGTTCGGTCAATACATCCATATTATTATCTTGATTAAGGCGTGACATGGTCGCTACCTGGAGAGAGAGAGAAGAAAACACTCTGCGTGCGCTCTTGCAAGATTAGATTGGTTATATATTTTATCTAATCAGGATGGCTCCCACTGTTTTTATCAAATCCTCCTTCAAACCCTAAAAGGAAAGACTAGCCGGAATTAATTACACTCTACAAGTTCGCCAATGTTTCAGCCAGGCCAGTGCCGGTACTTTGAGGGAGGTTCCCCGTGCTTTAGCACGGACCTAATTAAAATAAACCTCATTTTCCCAGGGGCGTAACCCCGTTGACACCTTTCTAAACACCTACTTGATCGGCTAATTGTAAAGTGAAAAACTCTCCCAGGAGTAACAATTACTCGCAGTGGGTATCGGGATCCAACTATCATATAGAAGATATGCAATCTCATTGCAAATTTCAACACTTGAAACTTCCGATAATGGTTTTTACCCCTAGCACCTATGACCTTAGCTATGGTCAACAAATCATAAGCACTAGTCAAGCTCTACCCATCATTTCGTGATTAATTAGACCCACCCACATGACCCTTGTCTAAGGTCAACAAAGTCATGCGACTGTCCTAACTAATCGCATCATATGCGGTGTTGGAAGACATCACTTAGCTACCGTACACTGTGCCTTGACTATGGTCAACAAACACAGCACGAATACTAAGTACTCTACTTCCTAAAATGACGGAGGGTTGCGGATGGTTTTTAAGAAAACCTATAACGCTTTGAACTTGATCTCGTTGCGGAATCAAATGGTTTTAAATGGAGGGTTTTTGAGGCTTTTGCTAGTTTCGCTAAAGAGGTCACTCCCGGTGAAGGGATCTCGGCTCTTTCCTCGTCAAATGAGGTGCAGGATATTCACAATACCACTATGCAAAGCAAGAACTAGAAAAGCAGTCAAAAGACAAACCGAAGGTTGTAGCATTTGCTAATTATTGCTAAAGAGATCACTCCCGGTGAAGGGATCGTCGGCTCTTTCCTTATTGAATAAGGTGCTGGATGTTCTACAAGGAACACCGCTATATAAAGCAACAACTAGAGCTACCTAATTTTATGAAATTCGATTCCACAACATCTTTTAGGTTTATTTTCTTTCATTAATCTCATTAATGAATGTCCCATCATTTAAGTCCACCTAAACATCACAAATAAATACAACGTACACTTATGCCATCCGCATTCGCCTCGATGTCCCGTTTGCACCGTTAGGTTAGGTAACTAACGGCAGAGCGGAGCAGGGCTAGCGCGGGTGTAAAATATAAGCAACGTCTATATAATATATCATATATATACTATATACAGTATCTATCTGAACATATCACATGATCACATCACAGATAACGCAGCTGAAAACAACATATGAAATATTGGATACATTAGGATGTCCGTGTTTTATTTTTGAGCCTGTATAAAACATGGATTCCACGGTCATGATGAATAGCCAATCCCACACCCCTAGACCCCTACGAGAGCGGCAAGCAACCCTACCAATTCTAGAGTTAGGAGACCCGGACTCGACTCCTCGAGATGGTCTCCCACTGGACCCTAGAACCCGGTTACTTGTGCTCCCCTCCTTGGGTCATCCTAATGCGGAAAAGTAAATAATATACAATGGTGACATCATCCTCAGCCCGGAAGTGCCCCAATAAAAGATTATTAAATACAATGAATTTTACATGAATGAAAAAGAAAAACACTCATCTCACATAAAAAAAACCCGGCTATTCAAACACGACGATCCAATATAACATATCCAGCAACACATAACATCACATGGCATCAACGTAAGTAAATATGCCCATCCCAATTGTCGTTGACATATAGCAACGAAACCGGCGATATCACATATTACACTTACGGTCGCAGAAAAGAAAGTGTAAAACTACAACAGTTGGAATCCGCAATTTCCTTAGATATCGCATGCCTAACCAAATGAATTCCTTAGACATCGCATGCCTAACAATTATAAACCCCGCATTTCAGTCTCATAATCGAAAACTCTTTTCAATATCAAGTCGGGCAATTCAACAAGATTCCCGACATCCTGATCGAATGCTCGTCGCAAACTTTAGTAGACGTCCGCACCCCCGGATGCCGTCGACGAAGTGCACTAAGGCGGAACACCGCTGCCGCGAGCACCCGAACGGATGCTTTTGGCGACAGGGTTCTCCTACAGTCACTTGGTCGGGACTATGGGGCGTGGCTGTCTATTAAGTTTACCCGGCGAGTATCCGCGTACGCAACGTGATTGCGACGGACTTTTGATCACATCAAAATCCCGTGGCAACCGATCAAGTGAGACTAAACTGCTAGATTTATAGCATTCAAATTAGTTATCTCATAACTACTTGTGGATTCCAAATATTGTATCACATTCCAGATAAATAGACAATGTTAAACTTTCCGATCGAATAATCAAACACCCAAGTTTTTGTTAGTTATATGTATGCCCTAGAGGCTATTACTGTACATAGGATGTATATTGTAGTGGATGCTGGGACATATATAGGGAGGACTTTCTTGCTCGACATGATAGTATGCTATCCGGTTGCTCTTTATCTTAACGTGTACACTGATTGTCTCTCTGTTACATGTTGGTAAAGCCCTTAGGATGTGTACTTGACTACCCGGACTATGATGTGGATCATATTAGTGGGGACATGGTAGTCCATAAGTACATCCTTCAAGGTCCCTAGTCGTGGGTGTATCGAGACGGGGCATCGATATACCAGTGTAGACTAGCGTATACCTTCTCGACCCATACAGATGGGCAATGGATGATCCCATATCCATTGGTGTTTGACATCTGAGATGATATACGGGTGCTCAGTGGAGACTGGGTACAATGGACGGACTCGCCGAGAACTCCCAGATGGTATTATACCTTACGTCAGATGGCAGTTCTCTAGTGACACTGGTACAGAGTAGTCTGTTGACCCGAGATCGTCATAGAGTCTTGTGTGATTCCCACTGTGCTTTGATTTCCACCTTATCACGTCCAAGAGGGCGTGCAAAACGGTGGTTTTTGGGTACAGTCCCGAATCACATGGAGGCAATGAGCGATAGGAGGGGATTCGTCTCTCCCGGTATAGGGAGTTGAGGTTGCGCTATGTTCGATTGGATATAACCGGAAATCCCTGGCCAGGGTTGCTGAGATTTACTGGTAAGTGTTACCAGTAGTTTCTCGAACTGTTATAGAACTCATATCGACACGACTTATCGAGCTACCGGAGTCTGACGTTTACCACCCCTAGGTGAGATATGTGACATATCAGACAATTAGACCGGACTGTACGGTAAGTGTTACTGGTTGGATTCACAGGAGTGTGAGCGGGCTTGCTCGTTGATCTTCTGATCGCTCAATACCCGGGTGGCCGTTACGTTTAGCAGACCGCTTGCGGCTTGTGGGTGTTTGATATGATCATCACCTGCTGCCGGCGTATTGACGAGTCTTTAGAGTTCTACACAAAGGTTTCCTGGCTCAAGCGAAACGAAATAGGAGCGCATATGAGATATGTGCGGGACCGAGAATAATACAAGTATGTGATACTGTATTCTATTCTTACGATATATGACATTGATCGGTTATATGCGATATAGCCGGGTTATCGGATCAAGTGTTGATTCGATAAGTTGTTACTATTGATATTAGTCGGTTATATGCAATATGACCAGATCATTAAGTCAAGTGTTGATTTAATGATTTAATGTATAATTATATATTTGATATATTACTTTACATTAACTAATATTGGTTCACTTAAGATGTTTTTCTCACTTGATTGTGCACATTGTATATGTGATATATTTTTGTGCACAAGATTGTATCATGTTTGATGATACATGCAAACTTGGGTGTGTGTATGCGATACACCATGTTTAGATAATGGTTAGGGTTTCATTTGTTTTATTTCTTTTATTTTTCAAAATTAAAATGAAATGGTAGCTTTCTTTTCTTTCTTTGCTTGAAGCTTCTTGAAGTTTCAAAGCATCTTTGAAAAGGTCTTCCATTTTGTTTTATCCTAAACCTAACCATTACCTAAACCCTAGTTTATTCTCTACATGAGTTTACTAACCCATGGTTGCTATATGATAAGGCATCACTTGATTTTCATTTTTGATTATTCATTCATATTCTTTTCTTTCTTCTTCTTCTTCTTCATGAAGAAAGAAAACCCTTTCTTGAAAATTATCAAGTGATGAATCCAAGTGAGAAATCCAAATCCAAAGTGAACCCACTTCCTATTTCTTCATCCTCTACCACTTGCCATGTTGTATTGGGTGTTTTCTTCACAAGTTTCATGACCTAGTGAAGATGGAGCTTGAGTTAGAGTTGCCTCGACGTAGATCATCTTCGGCATCGAAGTCTACGACCTAGCCCGCTCATTTCCCCGACGAGACCATCGCTAGAGTCCGGGATCCCGGTGATCGCACGAAGGGACGTCATCACGGAGCTAAAGAAGTGGTGGACCGGATCTACAAAGGTTGTATTTCCATTCACTTAGTAGTTAAGTTGTTAACTAGTTGTTGTTTCGCCTTTACCTCTAGTTATCGATCTAGCATTAGGGTTTCTCGGCACAAGAAAAATTTGATTATAGCATGGTTGATGCCTTGTGGAACCTCTTGAGTGTGCCTAGGAACCCTACAGTGGTATCAGAGCCTAGCTAGAGCCTTAGGCGAAGAGTAGACGATGTTAGAAGTCCGATCGAACCCGAAACCCAAATCCATTAACCCTCTCTATACAATTTTTCAAAACTATGAATTTTGTGAATTAAAAATATGCAGAAAAATCAGCAGGGTTTTCTAAGGGTTACTGTGCAAAACGAGCGCCTGAATCCACTAAAGCGCCGCAGAAGCGCGGCACGAGCATGGCTCGTGCGGCGGTTCCACGGCCATACAGTCAAGTTAGCCTTTGAAAATTGCACAGTAATTCCTATCTGGAAGTGCTGTATTTTCCGGGAATTTTTAACTTCTACTCAAGAGTTGAGTTTTCTGGGTTGTATTGAGAGTTCGTTGATTCGATCGAATTGTCAAACTTTGTCAATGTGTTTTTCCGGGTAATTTTTGAATATGTTAAAAAGTTCGACCGGATATAAATACCCAATTTTTCCCCTGCCGGAAAATATCCAAGTGTTGGATTTTTTCTGTAGTTTGAGAACGTTCTGAGTAGTGCAAGTAACGCGATGGACCCTCTAGAACACAACAAACCTTAACTCGATTATGTGACCGTCTTAGACTGCCCTTTGAACCTTAGGGTTTGGGGCAGTACGGCGTGCCACATGTGAGGCGTTGGCTTGACCCTTCTACGGCTGGACCGTTGGTACTGAGGCATAAAAAGGATGTTTTTGAACTTATTTCATGTGTTGAGCTGTTTCGGGAAAACTTGGGTGTTTGATTGTTCTATCGAAAAGTTTAACAATTTCTATTTATCCGGAATGTGATAAAATATTTGGAATCCACAAGGAGTTATGAGATAACTGATTTGAATGTTATAAACATAGCACTTTAGTCTCACTTGATCGGTTGCCACGGAATTTTAATGTGATCAAAAGTCCGTCGTAATCACGTAGCGTACGCGGATACTCGCCAGGTAAACTTAATAGACATCCTCACCCCATAGCCCCGACCAAGTGACTGTAGGAGAACCCCGTAGCCGAAAGCATCCGTTCGGGTGCTCACGGCAGCGGTGTTCCGCCTTGGTGCACTTCGTCAACGGCATCGGGGGTGCGGCCGCCTACTAAAGTTTGCGACGAGCATTCGATCGGGATATCGGGAATCTTGTTGAATTGCCCGACTTGATATTGAAAAGTGTTTTCGATAATGAAATTAAAATGCGGGGTTTATAATTGTTAGGTATGCGATGTCTAAGGAATTCATTTGGTTAGGCATGCGATGTCTAAAAAGTTTGCGGATTCCAACTGTTGTAATTTTACACTTTCTTTTCTGTGACCGTAAGTGTAACATGTGATATCGCCGGTTTCGTTGCTATATGTCAACGACAATTGGGATGCGCATATTTACTTACGTTGATGACATGTGATGTTATGTGTTGCTGGATATGTTATATTGGATCGTCGTGTTTGAATAGCCGGGGGGTTTTATGTGAGATGAGTGTTTTTCATTTTCATTCATGTAAAAACTTGTATGTAATATTCTTTTATTGGGGCACTTCCAGGTTGCGGAAGATGTCACCTTTTGTATATTATTTACATTTCCGCACTGGGATAGACCCAAGGAGGGCACAAGTAACCGGGTTCTGAAGTCCAGTGGGAGACCAACTCGAGGAGTCAAGTCCGGATCTCCTAACTCTAGAATTGGTAGGGTTGCTTGCCGCTCTCGTAGAGGTCTAGGGGTGTGGGCTTGGCTATTCATCGCGACCGTGGAATCCGTGTTTTATACTGGCTCGTATTGAAAACACGGACGTCCTAGTGTATCCAATGTTTCATATGATTCTTCTGTTGCGATATCTGTGATGTGATCATTTGATATGTTGTGATAGATACTGTATATAGTATATATGATATATTATATAGACGTTACTTATGTTTTACACCCGCGCTAACCCTGCCCCGCTCTGCCGTTAGGTACCTAACCTAACGGTGCACGAGGGGACATCGAGGCGAATGCGAATGGCATAAGTGTACGTCGTATTTATCTGTGATGTTTAGGTACTTTAATGATGGGACTTCATTAATATGATTAATGAAAGTAAAAGAAACCTAAAAATGTTGTGGAATCGAATTTCAAAAATAAAACAGGTAGCTACAGTTCTTGCTTTGCACCGCGGTATATATGATATATCCTGCACCTTATTCGATGAGGAAAGGGCCGACGATCCCTTCACCGGGAGTGACCCCTTTAGCAATAACTGGCAGATGCTGTAAGTGCACGGCGGCGCCCCGGTCGTCAAACCGACGGCCAAATACGGAAACGGTGATAAACTTTAATTTTGCGAACTTAGCAAACCGGTGTTGGAGATAGTGCCCTCAAAGTCAATTATTAGGTCACAGGTACGTGATTGTAATGATTGAGGGAGGACCTATCCCGGTAGGACAGTCTTACTCGAGATGATAGTATGCTATCTGGTTTACCTTTATCATCGTGTACTGCTTTAGGTGACATGACACGTCGCTATTACACGTTGATAGAGCCCCTAGGATTCTTGCTTGACCACCAGCAGTATGAGGGCGATCATATAAGTGGGAGCTGGGGGTCTACAAGCATATCCTTAAAAGGTCCCTAGTCGTGGGAGTTTCGAGACCGGGCATCGATACTCCATTAGTAGACTAGTGTATACAGTCGAGACCCCGACGAGGGGCGGTGGCTGGTCTCACAAGCCACTGGTGTCAGTTGGATCACCTAAGATGTATACAGGTGCTCATTGGGTTATGAGTACACCGGACAGGACTCGCCGGGAACATGCTAGTTGGTCATATACCAGACGTCAGATGGCAGTTCCCTGGTGACATGTGTGCAGGTTAGTTCATCGACCTGGGGATCGTCATTTGTCTCGTGTGAGTTCCCACTGTACTTTGATTACTACCCTACCACGGCTCAAAGGAGTCGTGCAAACAGGTTTTAGTTGGGTACAGTCCCGAGCCATATGGAGGCAGTGAGCGTATCTTCAGGGGTTCGTCTCTCCCGGTATTGGGGGTGAGGTCGTGCTGTGTCTAGGAGAGCCATTACACAAAGTCCTTGGCCAAGGCAAGGAGATTTACTGGTAGGTATTCCAGTAGTATCTCAGGGTGTTCTGGGCTACACTCCGACACGACTTGTACCGCTTTTGGGGGTCTGACTTTTACCAACCCCCTAGGCCCGCCATGCGATACTCATAGACGAACGGACCGGACTGCACGGATATTGTCACTGACAGGCTCAGTTGGGTGTCGGGGTGAGCTTCCTCATCGACGTCCCATTTGGTCAGTACCTGGTAGCCCGTCACGTATTGGCTTATACCTCTGACGTGCTAGTGGTTAAATCCACAACCAAGGTGTTGACGAGTCTTTAGAGTCCCCCACATTCAGTTACTCAGCTTTCGGGCGAAAAGTTGTAGAGGCCGTATGGAGATATGGCAAGGTCCGATCAGATACGTGCGGTATTGCACGGATCAGGATCGGACAGTTTGTACTATAGGCCGTATGGTTATATGGCAGGGTTCGATCAGATACGTGCGGTATTGCACGGATCAGGATCGAACAGATATTACTATCCGGTTTTGGTATAAGCCGGATCCTAGTATAGTACAGTGTAGACTTTGTCTCATTGCATTTGTATTTCGGTCGAAATACAGATGCGGGTGTGTATGCACAGTATCGGGGTTTTCCTGTAATTTATTACGGGACCAGTTTTCTGGAGTTGCCAGTTTGCTTTCCGTTTCGGCCAATTTCTATTGTTCCGTTCATTGGCCGAAGATTGGTGGAGGAGGGTTTATTTGCATTGTTGCAAATAGGCTTTTTGTGGAGGGGGTCTTTGCTTATTGTAGCATCATGATGGTTTTCATGATATGCACCATTCCTTGACCTTGATTTCTTCATGATGGCATGACTTTTTGAGTCATCATGGTTCATGATGGTTGGACTTCTTGAGTTGATGGTTGTGTGGAGTGTTGGCTTAGTTTTGTGATCATGGTTGCTTATGATAACCATTCCTCTCTCTCTCTCTTGTTTGATTGATTTGGTCACCTCCCCTTTGACTTTTCCCTCTCTCCAATCACACAAGAGAAATGGGGGGCCGGCCACTTTTCTTGGATGGTTGATTGATTCATTAGGTGTGGCAATTTTTGGTTCTCTTTATTCTCCAAAAAATCACACAAGAACCCTCTCCAAAAGTTCCTCTCTTTTCCTCCACAAAATGGCACAACTCCATAACCCCAAATGAGACTTCTTCTACTACACATTCTACAACGAACCTTGGGCACGTCGAGTAGCCGGCTTCGTGCCCGAGTTGCCTCGGCATTGAGGTGGGAGCCCGTAAACGAAGAAGGCGATGTGGTGCACTTCCGGCGACGAGGAGGAGACGGGACTTTTCCGCAGGAGATCGGGACCATGACGAGAAGACCGGAGGACTTGGATCGTCGGTATATCTCTAACCCATCTTCTAGTTAGCTTAGACTTGTTAATGGTTACGATCCGGGTGTTTAGTGCGCGGTGGTGCCGGTTTGCTAAGTCCGCAAAATTTAAGTTGTTCACCGCTTCCGCATTCCGGCGTCGGATTGACGGCCGGGGCGCCGCCTTGCACTTACAGTGGTATCAGAGCCACCCCATTAACTTAGTCTAGCTTTGTGTAATGTGTTTTTCAGTTCCGATCGATCGAAATGTCCGAAAACCCAAATACACCCACGACAGTTTCTGTTGAAATTTTTCAGTCTCCAAAAATTTTTCAGGTTGTAAAATATTGATGTACTAGAAATTGTAAGCCTACTGTTCAAATTCGAGGCATTGATCTCCTGATCAGAGCGCGGAAGCGCGGCCAAAACCCACTTTTGGCCGCCCTTCCGCCGCAGTCTAAAAAGATCAATGGGCCGGATTTTTTCAGTGGGCTTCTGGAGATAAATTTGGGTTTCTGGAATATTTAAATTGGGCTCATATTTTCTGTAACTGCTACAGTATTGTTTTGGGGCCCACTTGATATAATTTGATCGGTCGGATATTTTAAACACATTTTTCACAGTATTTACATTATATCTGTGACCGTGAATGTCACTCGATCGGTAAATCCGGTCTATCTGCTATAGCCCGGTTAGACGGATTTGCGAACGTGACATTCACGTTGATGTTCTATGTTTATGCTGTGATGTTGCGGATCGGTCGGTGGGGATAGCCTGGATGCAATGCTAGTACAGTGTAGTTGTATTATGTACATTTGATATTGCGGGGCGAGCGTCCGACATGTGGACTGCCGTCACTGCCTGTTTGTATTATTCTTTTGGGGCACGACCTGGTTGCGGTCGATGTACCCGGTATATGTATATTTTACTTTCTGTACTAGGGTTACCCCGCGGAGGGGTGCACGGATAGCCGGGTTCTAGAAGGCAACAAGCCCGCATCTCATGGCATTGAGACGGAGGGGGCTTCGCTCTAGGATTGGCGGGCTATTCGCCGCACTCGTAGGGGGTACAGGTTGACCCAGGAGGGGTGCCCAAGTTGCCGGATTCCGTGAAGTGCTGGGTGGTCCATTCACGGCGCTGAAGGGGGCTGCCTCGCTTCAGGTTTTGGCGGGTGACTTGCCGCGCCCGTAGGGGTCTAGGATTTCATTGCACAGGCTATCCACACGACCAGGGGAACGTCGGGTTTCAGCGGCTCTGTGAAACCCGGGGATCCCAGATATCTGTATTGTTTCTGTGATGCTGTTCATTATCTGTGATGTTGCATTCTATTCACGCCTTGAGCGAAATATAATATATTGGTATATATATTAGTAGATGTTGTATATGTTTTGCATCCGCGCTAGTCCAGTCCCCGCTCTGTCGTTAGTAAGCTAACCTAACGGGTAATGACGGGACCCAGTGGCGAATGCGGATGGCATATACGTACATCAGTATATTTTCGTTCTTTGTGGTGTGATCAATTGATGGGACTGCATTGATTCGGATCAATGCAAGTTAAACAAACCTAATCTAATGTTGTTGGAACACTTTTCAAAAAGCTGTTATTGCAAGGACGTTCACTTTTGTTTTGCATCGCGGTATTCATTTAGAATATCCTGCTCCTCAGTCGACGAGGCAAGGGCCGAGATCCCTTCACCGGGAGTGACCCCTTGGACAATAAGTTTGCGTCAGGGCATTAACTTCACTATAGCCGATTACTTTTGCTTTGCACCGTGGTATTCAGTTGGAATATCCTGCACCCCATTCTACGGGGAAAGAGCCGAGATCCCTTCACCGGGAGTGACCTCTTTAGCGGAAGTTGTCGTCACTATATTTCTAAAAAGCTATCCGTTCCTTCAACGATATCGAGTTCATTACGTTAAAGGTTTTCGCCAGAAACCATTCGTAGCCCTCCGTCATTTCAGTTAAATATTCGGTAGTATTCAAGCTATGTATTTTGACCTCACGCCAAGGCATAGTGATTGGTAGCTGCCGGGTATTTATCTGTTGCATAGATAGATGCGTTGGTTTGGGACAGTCGTACTACTATTTTGGCCTACGTCAAGGGTATGTACGGGTGGGTTCAGATTAACCTGGATAATGACGGGCAGAACTTGACATGTGACTTATGATATTTTGACCTCACGCCAAGGTCATAAGAGCATGGGGCAGAAATCACATCGGGAGTTTCATAAGTACTGAAACTTGCCAGATATGCGCATACCTTCTGGAGTGTGATACCGTGAGCGGATTCCGTCACGTTGTCATGCGATGAGAGTTGGATCCCGATTCCCACTGATGAGTTAGTTTACTCCTCGGGTGACCCCGACTAATTCTTCTTTCAGGTTTGGAGGAGAATTTGAGGTACAGTGGGAGGATTCCAGATTAGATAAATTGGTAACCATTCTGATCTAGGTTAGAGTGCACGCTGAGTGTTTCTTTTCTCTCTCTCTTTGGCAGCGACCATTGACCCGACCCTAAGACTTTGACTCAGTGACCAAGTTGACCGAACCTTCTTAAAGCACTGGCTTTTGGATTGTCAGAGTTGCAAACCTCATTGCCACTCCTACTTTTACCCTTTTCTCCAGGACACCCCGTTTTACTACGAACGTCCACTTCCATTGGACAAAACCATCGTATGGTTAGATACGAACTCGAAAGAATTTATTCGAGGATGGTTTCCGGTTCTGGAGAAAACGGATAGGATTATTCAGTTGTCTTTTCCTTTTACCCTCTCTCAGGTTACGAGTACTCCTTGGTTTAGGGGTAGTACACCTATTACGCAAATTGGATTGTCTTCTTCCAAACCTTAGGCTGGTGCCGACCGGTAGGGAATGAAGAAAACCAATTAGCATAACGATGGTATGCAGAAGGTATTAAGTTCAGACAAAGCAAGGGATTAGTAAGAGGGCAAAGTAAATTGCAACAGTTATTCACGACCAAACCAAATATTTCGTTACCACTCCCACATCACCTTTGTATTTCTCCAGGACACTCCGTATCACTACGAAGATCCACAGTTTATTGGATATTCCATCGTATGGTTATATACGAACTCGAAAGGAACTTGTTCCAGTTCGGGGATGGATCCTGGTTCAGGAGAAATAGGAATAAAGTACATTCAGGTGTCTTTTATCTTCACCTTCTCTCGTGTTGCGAGTGTTCCTAGGATTGGGACAGTACACCCATTATGCTTATTGGATAGTCTTCTTCCAAACCATAGGCTGGTGCCGAACGGTAGGGAAGGAAGAAAACCATTTGGCTTAAGGGGTGTACAGAAGGTAAAGACTAAAGACATATGAAGGGATTTGGAGAGGTGGCAAAGAACTATACGGTTACAGTCGTGAATCTGGAAGAGGCATTACTAGGAATACCAGGATACCCCAACGAAACATTTCAATGTTTCAGTTTCACTGTGTACTATTAAAAGAAAACTGATTTCCCGATTAGACACTTACTCCAGGGTATGTATTTACCAGGTACGATTCTCACATCTGTATGGTTTTACAGATGATGAGTGGGAGTAGGTTATTGGGAATTGGGTGATCATCCTCATTGTATCGGGATTCGTTGTAATCGGTGATATTTGAGGAAATCACCTGGGCTGTTTGCCGGTCGGCAAATATTTGGTTTTGAATATCCGCTGTTATGCACCAATTTCAAAATGATATATCTGTACGTCTATTTTCATAGAGTGAGATATATCTTTCTGAAATTATGTCTATGACATTTACCTATATCAGTAGATGGTTAGGTAAGGAGCATTAAATAGCGGTGTAATTCTTCTTAACCATAAGTACAGTTTTCAACCTACGACACACAGTGAATGAGTTATCAGACTCAAGGGACTTATACAAAGGATTGTATGTTGTCCAGGGTCCATCAGGACAGAGGGGTTGGTCCTCGTACTACATTCAGTTTACTTATGACTTCTCTAGTTTTTAGACAGGTGTTTCGTGGAAACACAGGATCTGAATTTTGAGAAGTTATAGGTATTTGAATAGAGTAGAGAACCAGGTGTTGCAAGTATCGGGATTCTTCAAAGTGATCGAAGATGTAGATACTTGTGTATGGTATTCAGTTGATAGTAATGATAAAGAGATCTTGCTTCTCTTTCAGGTTACTCATAATTGGAAGTATTCCTAAATTGAGTAATGCTGATCGGCCTCCTTCCGTTTAGTTGACATGCGCTGGGGACAGCTGCATGATTTGAATCTGGTTCAATTAAATCAGTGCCTCTGTTTCTATATTGGATATAGAACAGTTCATATCTTAACGATGTTAAGGTACGGGGAGTTGTCCGGCTTATGCTTAAAACCAGACACTGGACAACTCAAGGCACGTTTCTGTAATGGCTGTTTGTGGGTTGACCCAGGCTATGACACGGGTTGACTTTCTACCATCTGGATGAACAATAGCAATATTGTTCTAGACTCGCCACAGTTTTATTAAAAATGGATTTTTTCAGAAAAACAGTAGTGGGAATATGGTTGAACTGGAAGTGATTCCAGAACCACAAACGATTACTGAAGATTTGATAAGGAACCTAAAGATTCAATCTGGATTGACATTCCATTGGCCACTCCGCAGATAAGGTGGGTAACTTCAGGCACCCGAGAGGCACTACGGTAGCCTCAAGGACGGTGACAGGGAAGTTCTTGTTTACCCACAATTGCCACAGCTGTTGTTCCAGGTTACGAGACCCGGCAGGAGGATGAGTATAGCGTCGTTCTAAACCAGTTTTAGAAGTGTACGTCTATATGACTCTGCCAGAGGGTTGTCGTAGTCAGTGGGAGCAGCGGAAGCATTGGTGGACAGGTTGCTTATGTCTATTTATAGACTAAAGCAGATGTAGCGGACATAGATCATCTGTTTCTGACGTGAAAGTCATAGGTTTGACTTCATCAGAATAGGGGATGGATCTGTTGAGAAGGTAGTAGGGTGTAATGTCATGGTATTTGGATGACATACACAAAGTAGGAAAAGAAACTCCTACACTACGATCGGTTATACTTTGGTCGTCACACAGTGGTTTCTCCACAAAGGAAATGGATTTTATATCTGACATACTGGTTACTGGATCTATGGTTTTAGATCTAGATTTGGGTGGTTTCCCAATCGGGGTACTTGACAGCATTCTAAGAGTATTTAGGATGGACGACTCCTGGCACGGTAGTGTACCTGCAGGTAATGGAGTCACCCTCTCCAAAGGTGTCTTACAGGCTAAAGGGGAGAGGGACGTGCATGATTGGCAGATCACTTGCTCAGGCAATTGAGTCAATCGTGAGATGTCAAGTACCACACCAGATGTTGTTCTTGCACTAGATGCAATAAGTTGATATTAATCCAATCCTGGAAAAACAGTCGGAAGCAGTTTTAGAACATAAGTGGATGTTCTAGGGATATAATAACGACAGCCTCATTCGGGAGACAGTTATCATTCCAGGCTTCCAAGGTGACATGGACGACAAGGAAGTTGTCAGAGTTATAGTTTTCCTTCTGATGAGGGGCAGTATTTTGGACAGGTGGTCCAAGGCAATACTGAGGGAGGCATGGCGCGCAGGATACTGATTAAGTTCAGTTGACGATACAGTCTAAGAAGTTTGGATTTGGAGTTCATTTATGAGCTAGGTCCCATCAGACATCCAGACATATTCTGAGACAGGTATTGCTCTTTTCGGGAGATGGCTTTCTCCGCGAACTTGAGATATAGAGAGACATAGAAAGAAACAACTAAGCGGATCCACTCACTGAGGCTATTCCTCGAACGCAATAGTTCCGCAAACGAGCTTTGTGAGACTGACTAGTAGAGGAGTTGGATATTCGGTATCACACGGGCTGTGAGTATGCGACATCGCAATAATTAGCCTTGAGTGCAAGTGGGAGATTGTTGGAGATAGTGCCCTCAAAGTCAATTATTAGGTCACAGGTACGTGATTGTAATGATTGAGGGAGGACCTATCCCGGTAGGACAGTCTTACTCGAGATGATAGTATGCTATCTGGTTTACCTTTATCATCGTGTACTGCTTTAGGTGACATGACACGTCGCTATTACACGTTGATAGAGCCCCTAGGATTCTTGCTTGACCACCAGCAGTATGAGGGCGATCATATAAGTGGGAGCTGGGGGTCTACAAGCATATCCTTAAAAGGTCCCTAGTCGTGGGAGTTTCGAGACCGGGCATCGATACTCCATTAGTAGACTAGTGTATACAGTCGAGACCCCGACGAGGGGCGGTGGCTGGTCTCACAAGCCACTGGTGTCAGTTGGATCACCTAAGATGTATACAGGTGCTCATTGGGTTATGAGTACACCGGACAGGACTCGCCGGGAACATGCTAGTTGGTCATATACCAGACGTCAGATGGCAGTTCCCTGGTGACATGTGTGCAGGTTAGTTCATCGACCTGGGGATCGTCATTTGTCTCGTGTGAGTTCCCACTGTACTTTGATTACTACCCTACCACGGCTCAAAGGAGTCGTGCAAACAGGTTTTAGTTGGGTACAGTCCCGAGCCACATGGAGGCAGTGAGCGTATCTTCAGGGGTTCGTCTCTCCCGGTATTGGGGGTGAGGTCGTGCTGTGTCTAGGAGAGCCATTACACAAAGTCCTTGGCCAAGGCAAGGAGATTTACTGGTAGGTATTCCAGTAGTATCTCAGGGTGTTCTGGGCTACACTCCGACACGACTTGTACCGCTTTTGGGGGTCTGACTTTTACCAACCCCCTAGGCCCGCCATGCGATACTCATAGACGAACGGACCGGACTGCACGGATATTGTCACTGACAGGCTCAGTTGGGTGTCGGGGTGAGCTTCCTCATCGACGTCCCATTTGGTCAGTACCTGGTAGCCCGTCACGTATTGGCTTATACCTCTGACGTGCTAGTGGTTAAATCCACAACCAAGGTGTTGACGAGTCTTTAGAGTCCCCCACATTCAGTTACTCAGCTTTCGGGCGAAAAGTTGTAGAGGCCGTATGGAGATATGGCAAGGTCCGATCAGATACGTGCGGTATTGCACGGATCAGGATCGGACAGTTTGTACTATAGGCCGTATGGTTATATGGCAGGGTTCGATCAGATACGTGCGGTATTGCACGGATCAGGATCGAACAGATATTACTATCCGGTTTTGGTATAAGCCGGATCCTAGTATAGTACAGTGTAGACTTTGTCTCATTGCATTTGTATTTCGGTCGAAATACAGATGCGGGTGTGTATGCACAGTATCGGGGTTTTCCTGTAATTTATTACGGGACCAGTTTTCTGGAGTTGCCAGTTTGCTTTCCGTTTCGGCCAATTTCTATTGTTCCGTTCATTGGCCGAAGATTGGTGGAGGAGGGTTTATTTGCATTGTTGCAAATAGGCTTTTTGTGGAGGGGGTCTTTGCTTATTGTAGCATCATGATGGTTTTCATGATATGCACCATTCCTTGACCTTGATTTCTTCATGATGGCATGACTTTTTGAGTCATCATGGTTCATGATGGTTGGACTTCTTGAGTTGATGGTTGTGTGGAGTGTTGGCTTAGTTTTGTGATCATGGTTGCTTATGATAACCATTCCTCTCTCTCTCTCTTGTTTGATTGATTTGGTCACCTCCCCTTTGACTTTTCCCTCTCTCCAATCACACAAGAGAAATGGGGGGCCGGCCACTTTTCTTGGATGGTTGATTGATTCATTAGGTGTGGCAATTTTTGGTTCTCTTTATTCTCCAAAAAATCACACAAGAACCCTCTCCAAAAGTTCCTCTCTTTTCCTCCACAAAATGGCACAACTCCATAACCCCAAATGAGACTTCTTCTACTACACATTCTACAACGAACCTTGGGCACGTCGAGTAGCCGGCTTCGTGCCCGAGTTGCCTCGGCATTGAGGTGGGAGCCCGTAAACGAAGAAGGCGATGTGGGGCACTTCCGGCGACGAGGAGGAGACGGGACTTTTCCGCAGGAGATCGGGACCATGACGAGAAGACCGGAGGACTTGGATCGTCGGTATATCTCTAACCCATCTTCTAGTTAGCTTAGACTTGTTAATGGTTACGATCCGGGTGTTTAGTGCGCGGTGGTGCCGGTTTGCTAAGTCCGCAAAATTTAAGTTGTTCACCGCTTCCGCATTCCGGCGTCGGATTGACGGCCGGGGCGCCGCCGTGCACTTACAACCGGCACCACCGCGCACTAAACCCCGGATCGGGCCATTAAACTAGATCTAGCTAACAACAAGACGGGTTAGAGATATACCGAGTGATCCGAGTCCTCCGGTCTTCTCGTCATCGTCCCGATCTCCCGCGGAAGCTCCGGTCGTCGCCTCCTCGCCGGAAGGGCACCACATCGCCTGCATCTTTTACGGGCTCCCGCCTCTATACCGAGGCAACTCGGGCATGAAGCTGGCAAGTCGACATGCCCAAGAAGTGCTGTAGAATGTAGTGTAGAGTATGTCTCTTTGGGGTTGGTTGCCATAGACGGAGGAATGGTCTAAAGAAAATTGGTGCTTTCAATTTTCTAGCAAATGGAATGAGATGAAGAATGCTATACACAAAAATGAATCTCTCTCATTTTTCTCATCTCCTCTCAAGAAATTGTGGCCGGCCATTCTCATTGTGAGAAGGGTGGAGGAATGAATCAAAAGGCATGAAGGGAGGTGATGGTAGGAGAAAAGCAATGGTGACCACATCCAAGAACATAATGATCACAAAACTCACATCCAAATCAAATCCTTTCACTTCACAATAAATGCATCATGGATGAAAGATATCATAATCAATACTCTTGCAATAAAACCCTCCACAAAGTGTTATTTGCAAACTTGCAAATAACCCCCTCCATCGGAAAAGTCCGGCCGGGAAAGAACAAAAGAAAACCGGCCGGAACGGAATGCAAACTGGCAACTCCAGAAAACTGGTCCCGTAATAAATTACAGGAAAACCCCGATACTGTGCATACACACCCGCAATTGTATTCCGACCGAAATACAAATGTAAAGAGACAAAATCTACACTGAACTAAACTAGGATCCGGCTTAAACCAAAGCCGGCTAGTAATATCCGTTCGATCCTGATCCGTGCAATACCGCACGAATCTGATCGAACCCTGCCATATATCTATACGGCCTCTAGTACAAACCGTCCGATCCTGATCCGTGCAATACCGCACGTATCTAATCGGACCCTGCCATATCTCCATATGGCCTCTACAGCGTTTCGCCCGAAAGCTGAGTAACTAAATGTGTGGTGGACTCTAAAGACTCGTCAATACTATGGTTGTGGATTTAACCACTAGCACGTCAGAGGTATAAGCCAATACGTGACGGGCCACCAGCTATCGACCAAAAGGGATGTCGATGAGCGAACTCATCCTGACACCCTACTGAGCCTGTCAGTGACAATATCCGTACAATCCGGACCGTTCGTCTATGAGCATCGCATGTCGGGCCTAGGGGGTTGGTAAAAGTCAGACCCCCAAAAGCGGTACAAGTCGTGTCGGAGTGTAGCCCAGAACACCCTGAGATACTACTGGAATACCTACCAGTAAATCTCCTGCCTTGGCCAAGGACTTCGTGTAATGGCTCTCCTAGACACAGCGCGACCTCACCCCCAATACCGGGAGAGACGAACCCCTGAAGATCCGCTCACTGCCTCCATGTGGCTCGGGACTGTACCCAGCTAAAACCTGTTTGCACGACTCCTTTGAGCCGTGGTAGGGTAGTAATCAAAGTACAGTGGGAACTCACACAAGACAAATGACGATCCCCAGGTCGATGAACTAACCTGTACACATGTCACCTGGGAACTGCTATCTGACGTCAGGTATAAGACCAACTAGCATGTTCCCGGCGAGTCCTGTCCGGTGTACTCATAACCCAATGAGCACCTGTATACATCTTAGGTGATCCAACTGACACCAGTGGCTTGTGAGACCGGCCACCGCCCCTCGTCGGGGTCTCGACTGTATACACTAGTCTACTCTGGAGAATCGATGCCCTGTCTCGAAACTCCCACGACTAGGGACCTTTTAAGGATGTGCTTATAGACTCCAGCTCTCACTTATATGATCGCTCTCATACTGCTGGCAGCCAAGCAAGAATCCTAGGGGCTCTATCAACGCGCAATAGTGACCTGTCAGGTCATCTAAAGCAGTACACGATGATAAAGGTAAACCAGATAGCAAACTATCATCTCGAGTAAGACTGTCGTACCGGGATAGGTCCTCCCTCAATCATTGCAATCACGTGCCTGTAATCCAATAATTGACTCTGAGGGCACTATCTCCAACAGATGATACACACTCGGTTTGTCTTTTGATAGCTTCTATAGTTTTTGGTTTGCACAGTGATATATATGATATATCCCGCACCTCATTCGACGAGGAAAGGGCCGACGATCCCTTCACCGGGAGTGACCCCTTTAGCAAAACTAGAAAAGCCTCAAAAACACTCCATTTTAAAATCATTTGATTCTACAACGATATCAAGTTCATTACGCAATAGGTTTTCAGAAAAACCTGTCGTAGCCCTCCATCATTTCAGATAAGTCCTACTTAGTATTCGTGCTACGTTTGTTGACCTCCGTCAAGGCGTAGTGTGTGGTAGCTAACTAGTATTTATCTGCTTATGCATATGATGCAGATTTGATTAGGGTAGCCGTGCGACCTTGTTGACCTCCGTCAAGGGTCGTGCGGGTGGGTTTGATTCAATCAAGAAATGACGGGTTGAACTTGACTAGTAGCCTATGGTTTGTTGACCTCCGTCAAGGTCATAGGGTGCTAGGGGCAAAATTATCGGAAATTTTAAGTGTTGAAATTTGCAATGAGATTGCATACCTTCTATGAGATAGTTGGATCCCGATACCCGCTGCGAGTAAGAGTTACTCCTGGGAGAGTTTTATACATTACAATTAGCCGATCAAGTAGGTGTCTAGAAAGGTGTTAACGAGGTTACGCCTCTGGAAAAACGAGGTTCACATTAATTAGGTTCGTGCGAAAGCACGGGGGACCTCCCTCAAAGTACCGACACTGGCCTGGCCGAAAGATTGGCGAACTTGTAGCGTGTAATTAATCCCGGCTAGTCTTTCCTTTTAGGGTTTGAAGGAAGATTTGATAAAAACAGTGGGAGCCATCCTGATTAGATAAAATAATAACCAATCTGATCTTGCAAGAGCGCACGCAGAGTGTTTTCTTCTCTCTCTCTCCTGGTAGCGACCATGTCACGCCTTAATCAAGATAATAATACGGCTGTATTGACCGAATCTGCTTGCTATACTGGGCTGGGGAACGTTGGTCCCGCTCCAACTTATAATAGTTATAAGACAGAGCAGGAAATAGACGAATACCAGAATTCCTATGCCGCCCAAACGAAGAAAGTGCATATGATGCATCTCCTTCGGGTGTGTTCATTACAAAGAATTGTTTCTCTGTATTCTCTACGTCCTGAGTATTTGATACCGGATCAGGATCCCAGATATGTAATCTGTTACATAGGGCTACAGAAAGGTAGAGAACTGAGAACGGGTGATAAGTTTCATGAGACAGAAAACGGTGCAAGTGTTGCATCCAAGTCTGTTGGTCACTGTCACCCTGTATTCCAAATACATTGATTCTGAACAAATATTATTAGATATCGAACCTGATATACAAAATCATATCAGTCTCTTTATTAGTAAAGAAACGATAAAATTTTGTATTGTTGGATAATGTTTTGAACATTTCCTATATCAAAAGTTGATCGGTTCAGGCACGTTATCTAAAAGCATTGATGTTCTAAATCAAACTATAGTTCTTAGTATACGGAACACACACAAGAGGAAGAGTTCAGAAATGAACGGATCCTTCTTGAGGTAATGTAGACTAGGTCATATCAATGCGACCCGACTAGCTAAGTTGTACATAGATGCATATTTAAATCTGTTTGAATTTAAATCTTGTGAAAACTTGTCGGTCATGTCACAAAGATAAGATGACCACAGCTCTGTTTATTAGAAGCAGAGAAAGAGTTAGTGAACTCTTGGGATGATACATGTTGATGTATGTAGGTCCCCTGTCTACACATGCCAAAACCGGTTCTTTGTATTTCATTACATTCTCTGATAATCTCTCAAGATTCAGACATATGTTCCTGTTGAAACACAAGTCCAAACCCTTTGAGATATTCACAGAATATAAGTTAGAAGTAGAGAACCAAAACGGGTATAAGTATTATGTCCTTTGATGTGATCAAGGAGGAGAATACTTAAGCACGGAATTCTTGGACTTTTCTAAAGGAGAATGAGATTCTCTCTCAGCATTACTCCTCCGTATACACCATAGCACGATGGTATATCGCGGCGGAGCAATCACACCCTATATGATAAGGTGTGCTCTATGATGAGTACTACTGAGTTTTCTATTTTCCATTTGGGAGTTATGCACTTGAGAAGCTGCATACCTATTGAATAGGGTTCAAATCAAATCAGTTGCCTACCACTTCATATGTGATATGGAAAGGGAAGAGTCTATATCTTAAGTTTGTTAAGATTTGGGGTTGTCCGGTCTATGTCTAAAAGAAAAATCCGGACAAGCTCGAGGCAAGGTCTGTTATGTAGAACTGGAAAGGTTCCAGCTATACAAAATACAGCAGATGATTTGATAAAAGCAAAGGATTCAATAGTTACCAACGAATCTCAGCCTCTCCGCCGATCTAGTAGGGTTCCTCACCCATCTAGGAGATACTTCGGTTTCTCTATGACAGTGGGAGCGAGGATTGCATCATGAGATGATGACCCAACTAGTTTCAAGCTGGCTATCAGGAGTAAGACTCTATAAGAATGGATGGATGCTTAGTGATCTGAGATGGAATCCTTATACACCAACAAAGTATGGACTTTAGTTGCTTTATCTGAAGGGTTAAACCCCATCAGGAGAAAGTATATCTTGAGAAGATTACTTGGTGTACATGGAAAGGTTGAGACTTTCAAAGCTAGACTTGTTAAAGGTTTGCATCGTAGACCAGTTGTGGCTAATAATGAAACCTTTTCTAGGGCCTATGCTTAAGTTCATCCAGATCCTACTTGCCACGGCTACATACCATGACTACGATATCTGGTGGTTGGGTGCCATGACAGCTTTTCTAAATGATGATTTTGAAAGAGAGCGTCTATAAGTACACAGCCAGAGGGCTTCGTAGACAGTGGGAGCAGCGGAAACGTGTGCAAAATGTTTTATGTGATAAAGCAGGCATCGCGGAGTTGGAACGTCTGTTTTGATGTAGTAGTCAAAGAGTTTGACTTTATCAAAATGGTAGATGAACCTTGTATATACAAAAAGGGTAGTAGGGAGTATGGTGGTGATCCTCGTAGAGTACGTGGATGACATACTCTAGATAGGGAAGGAGTTTCCTATGCTACGCTCGATCAATCTCTGCTTATCACAAGGATTCTCCATATATGATCAAAATGATACCTACTAAATCCTAGGTTTTGGATCTATGAGATAGATCTGATTGGATGTTAGAATTCTCACTAGTTGTAGTGAGATGGTATCAATGGATCCTGGGGAGAATCACTGGAAAGGTTCCATAGTGATAAGGACGATTGAAAGTCAGTCACAGGCATTGTCTTTACCCTCAGTAAAGGGACGGTATGTTGGAAGAGTTCCAAGCTAGATACCGTGGCAAACTAAACGATAAAGGCTGGATACATCGCTACTTAAGATGCTACCAAAGAGGAAGTCTGGGTGTATATTAGTTCATGAGATGAACTTCGTTCCTACCATTGTGAGACAATGGAGTTGTGGCTTATGCCTAGGAACGCCCGTCCCATCAGTGATCCAGACATATTCTGAGGCAGTGTCACCTGATCATGGAGATGGTTGATCTCCAAGGGATCGAGGTCAGGAGAGTAGACTCAGAGGAAAACACGGCCGATCCACTCACGAAGGCCTTTTCCCAAAGAGAGACTTTTATGGGATGGTTGAGTATGAGATACTACAACCACTGCTACAGATGGCCCTAGTGCAAGTGGGAGATAGTTAGTTATATGTATGCCCTAGAGGCCATTACTGTACATAGGATGTATATTGTAGTGGATGATGGGACATATATAGGGAGGACTTTCTTGCTCGACATGATAGTATGCTATCTGGTTGCTCTTTATCTTAACGTGTACACTGATTGTCTCTCTGTTACATGTTGGTAAAGCCCTTAGGATGTGTACTTGACTACCTGGACTATGATGCGGATCATACTAGTGGGGACATGGTGTCCATAAGTACATCCTTCAAGGTCCCTAGTCGTGGGTGTATCGAGACGGGGCATCGATATACCAGTGTAGACTAGCGTATACCTTCTCGACCCATACAGATGGGCGATGGATGATCCCATATCCATTGGTGTTTGTGTTAGTGTATATGCCCTAGAGGCCATTACTGTATCATACTAGTTTGTATATTACTTGATGGAAGCTTGGGATATTCACCTTGTATAAACAATCTTGCTCAATATAGTAGTATGCTACTTGGTTTGTTTCTACTTCAATGTGTACTTATGTTTATTTCAGTATATCACTTATACGCATTAGTGGAGCCCTTAGGATCTTTGCTTGATTACCAGCGTTGTGATGGCAGTCACACTAGTGGGGGCTGGGTAATCTATAGGCACATCCTTATACAGGTCCCTAGTCGTAGGACTATCGAGACAGGGCATCGATACTCCGGAGTAGACTAGCGTATGCGCTTCTCATCCCAGTGTGGGAGATGGTCTGTCCCACAGCCATCAGTACGTCGTACTGGAGATAGTATACGGGTGCTCGTTGGGTTACGAGTACACTGGACAGGACTCGTCGGGAACTGAAGGTTGGTATTATACCTATCGTCAGTTATCAGTTCCCAGGTGACATGAGTGCAGCTTAGTCTGCTGACTTGACACTGACACTTCGCCTCGAGTGTGTTCCCACTGCACTTTGATCACTACCCTACCACGGCTCAAAGGAGTCGTGCAAACAGGTGGTGGTTGGGTGCAGTCCCGAAGCACTTGGAGGCAGTGACGGTTAGACAGGATTCGTCTCTCCCGGTATTGGGGGTTGACATCGCGCAGTGTCTAGGAGAGCCATTACACGAGTAGTCCCTGGCCAGGGCAAGCGAGATATACTGGTAGGTTTCCAGTGTTATCTCAGGGTGTTTTGGGCTTCACTCCGACACGACTTGTACCGCTATTGGGGGACTGACGTTTTACCGCCCCCTAGGCCCGCCATGCGATGTATCAGACGAACAGACCGGACTGTATGGAGAATGTCACATTCAGACTCAGTAGGAGTTCAGATGGGGTTTCACCTCGTCAGCCTTCTTGTCGGCATCTACCTGGGGACCGTTACGCACAGCTAGTGCCGCTTGCGGTCTGTGGTTAAACCCACTGCCAGCGTAGTGTCGAGTCTTTAGAGTCCCACACAGAGGGTATTCGCCTCTGGGCAAAACAGAGTAGAGGTCGCATGGTTTTGCGACAGGGTTCGTTCTCATCCGCGCACTTGTGCGCGTTTGGAGTCCGGACGGATTATACTGGCAGGCTCTGGTTTGAGCCAGATACTGGTATATGTTTTGGGGGTTGCTTTTATATCTTGGTATTCTTGTTCCTCGGAACGAGAATGCAGGTGTGTATGCACAGTTGCTTGAGGCGGAGGATGAGGTTTTTCATTAGGGTTTCGGATCGGGTGCGTATGCACAGTTGACAGTTATCATTTTCCAAACCCTAATGGATTTATATATTATCTATTAATAATAGTAATTAAATAAGAATTATGTTATGGTAGATTTTTGTTGACTTGTTGACCTTGGTTGACTTGTTGACCTTTGACCACCATCATGCCTTGAAAGTCTTCCTTGATTCATGCTTACACTTCATTTAAAGAAGTATGATAGTGGTCATTCCATATTTACCATCAACTATTCTTATTTCAATTATTATCATTTAGATAATTCTTTTCTTTTGCAATATGGTTGCAAGAAAGAAATAATTGAGCTCATTCTATCATAACCTCTCTCTCTCCTCATTTCATCTTCTTCTTCCTCTTGAAAAGAGAAACCTTCTCATGTGTTGAGAATCATTCTCTTTAGAAAGAAAAGCAAACCCTAATCACTCTCTACTCATTCTAGGATGAAGGTTTAGCAAGCCGGAAACCCTAGTTCACTCAAAGATCGAGGAAGAGCCCAAAGTCGAACCCTCGAGGTGGATCCATCTTCGACGGGAGAAGGCGACGAAAAGAGAACCATCAACCTCTACAAGGTTTGAAGAAGAAGGAGTTCAAGTTTAGGTATAACCATCTTCCATAGTAGCTAACTCTCTTTAGCTTGTAAACTAGTTTTAGTTTAGACAACGATCCCGACCTAGTTTAGTCCATGTTGCCTCTTGCGATAAAAAGTCATTTTTTATACCGTTTCCGCCTCCCCATAAGCACCGGGGGTCGGAATATGGACTTACAGTGGTATCAGAGCCTAACTAAACTTAAACTAGCTTGGTAGTGAAGTGTAACGAAGTTCGGAACCGAAAAATCGCAAAACCGGAAAACTAAAAACCTGAGTTTCTGTTGAAATTTTTTTGGCTCAAAATGAAAAACTTTATACTTGTAAATTCGGCTCAGGGTTTTGTTTGAACACACAAGAAAAACGATGCACCAATTCACTTAAAGCGCCGCGCTTCCGCGGCACGAGGTAGGCATGTGCCGCGGAAGCGCCGCAGTATGGTTTCTTCACTGCATCGTTTTCTGTGCAGTGTTCTTCTGTGTTGGTTTTGGGATTTTTAAAATATATTATATGTACCCAGATTTTCCAGAAAAGAAATTTCCTTTTGGGGTCCTATAATTCCGTATTTTTTTTCCGAACTTCACTGCACTTTAGCTTTGATGGTTATATCTGTGATGTTTGCATGTATTGAACGTCGGCTAATCGCTATAAGTCGATTAGTCGGGGTTATACATGATCTGTAATGTGCTGGAATGTGTATATGAATGTGTTGGACTGTCGCGGGTGAATAGCCGGGGTGGATGTGAGATGAGCTTTTGTTTTTCTTTCATTCATTGTAAATGTAAATTGATGTAATAATATTATTTGTTTGGCCGCACAACCGGGTCGGGGTTGTAGCCGTCATTGTATAATTCTTTTTACTGTTTATGCTCCTAGGATAGACCCATGGAGGGGTGCACAAACTGCCGAGTACTTGGCGGGTAGTTTGCCGCACCCGTAGGGGTCTTGGGTGGGGTATTTGGCTATTCACCGCGACCGTGTTATCCGCTTTTCGTTTCAGGCTCGAAAGGATTGCGGATTGCTAGTATATCCAATGTATTCATCTGTGATCTGTAATGTCTATCATTGCTTTCTATTTAGGCGTTGCTTATGTTTTACAGCCGCGCTAGCCCAGCCCCCGCTCTGTCGTTAGTTAAGTAACCTAACGAGTGATGACGGGACCCCGTGGCGAATGTGAATGGCATAAGCGTACGTCATATTTTGGTTGTTTTCTGCAATGGTAGGAATTAAATGATGGGACGCATTAAAAGAACTAATGCAAGAATATCACGCATTAAAAGAACTAATGCAAGATAATAAACCAAGTTTAAGTCGATGGAACACTTTCGAAAAACCACTCGGTTCTTTTCAAAACTAACTTTTAAATGCGGAGCTTGAGCCACTCCTTCTAAAAGCTATCTCGTTCCATCGATTATATCAAGTTCACTACGTTCACGGTTTTACCAAAACCATTCGTAGCCCTCCGTCGTTTCGCATGAATAGGCAATAGTATTCAAGCTGTGTATTTTGGCCAAAGTCAAGGCACAGTGATTGGTAGCTATTGGGTGTTCATGTGTAGCATAGATAGATGCGTTGGTTTGGGACAGTCGTGCTGCCATTTTGGCCAAAGTCAAGGGTATGTACGGATGGATCCAAATTAACCTGGAAAGTGACGGGAAGAACTTGACATGTGACTTATGATATTTTGGCCAAAGTCAAGGTCATAAGAGCATGGGGCAAAAATCCACATCGGGAGTTTCATAAGTACTGAAACTTGCTAGATTTGCGTACCATTTGGAGTGTGATGATTATGGTAGGATTCCTTCATTTTCGTCACGCGATGATATTTGGATCCCGATCCTACTGTGAGTATATGCTACTCCTCGGGAAATTTCTCACTAAACGATCAATGCTATAAACCTAGTAGGTGCCTAGAAAGGTGTTAGCGGGGCTACGCCCCCAGGGAAAAGAGGTTCTTAAATTAAGGAACTTCGCGAAAGCGTTGGAAAACCTCCCTCGAAGTACCGACACTGGCCTGGCTGAACGGTTAAGCAAGTATTGTACGGTGGGATTGATCCCGGCTAATTCTTCCTTTGTGGTTTGAGGAGGGATTCGAGAGACAGTGGGAGCCATCCTGTTTAGACAAATTAAAAACCATTCTAAACTTGCAAGAGCATCGTGCTAAGTGTTTCTTCTCTCCCCCTGCAGCGACCAAATCGAAATGACTGGACTTAAGTTACTTCTAGATAAAAACATATTGACAGGGCCAAACTACAAAGATTGGCTCAGGAATGTCAAATTGGCAATCTCTTACGACAAGCTGGGGTATCTTCTTACCAGCAAAGCTCCCCCCGTCCCAGGTCCCACCTCCAGCGTCGCGGATAAGGAAATCCGTAAGACTTGGGAGATTGACAGCGCGAAGGCCAGATGCCTCGTACTTGCCTCGATGGACAATGACCATCAGAGGAGGCACGAGAATATGGATTTGGAATCCATATTTCTTCATACAAAAGAACTGTATGGAGAGCAGTCTCGTATCGCAAGATACGAAGTGTCGAAGAAGTTATTTTCGACTAAGTTGGCCGTCGGATCATCGGTAGCGGACCACGTGCTTAAGATGATTGGCTACACTGAGGAGCTCGCGGAACTTGGGACCACGTTGGACAGTGAACTTTATACAGATATAATTCTCCAGTCCCTTCCATCCACTTACGCCCAGTTCATACTGAATTTCAACTTGCAAGAAAAGGAAGTTGAACTTTCAGAACTCCTCAACCTACTGAGGAGCGCAGAGGGCACCCTACAGAAGGGTAGGGATACATCCACTTTGTTTGTAGGAGGATCTTCTTCTTCTAGGTCCAAGGCGAAAGCCAAGGGAAAGAAGAAGAAAGCCCCCGCCAAACCAAGAGGCGGTGTTAGTAAAGTGGGTGCGAAGGGAAAGGAAAAGGCAACAAAGATAGCGGGGAAGCTTGTTGGTAAAGAGGAATGCTTCTATTGTCACAAGAGTGGACACTGGAAGAAAGATTGCAGGGCTTGGAAAGCCAGGACACAGGAACTGAAGCAGGTTGCGGCTTCAGCTTCAGGTGTGTATGTTATTGAAAACTGTCTTTCTATAAACTCTACTTCCTGGGTATTGGATACCGGATCAGGATCTCATATCTGTAATTCTTTGCAGGCGTTGAGAAACCGTAGGGTTTTGAAGGCAGGTGACATGACCCTCAGAGTTGCGAACGGAGCTAGCATGGATGCTAAAGCCGTGGGGGACTATCACCTGGGAATGTCAGATGGGCATGTTTTGGTTTTGCGTAATTGTTTTTTTGTACCCAACGCAACTTGTAATATCATTTCTGTATCTTTGGTTTCTAAAGAAGGTTATGAATTTGCGTTTGTAAGTAATGTTGTTAACATTCACCTTAATCAAGTTCTGATTGGGTCAGGTACATTGAGCAATGGTATATACATATTAAACCAACCACAGATTTTCAATGTCCAGAATACACACAAAAGAAAGTCTCCAGATATCAATCAGACTTTCTTATGGCATTGTAGACTGGGTCACATCAATGAGAGAAGGTTGACTAAGTTACATACAGAAGGATATTTGGATCCGTTCGAATATCAATCGTATGCCACTTGTCAATCCTGTCTCAAAGGAAAGATGACAAAGACTCCGTTCACTGGACACGGAGTAAGAGCGAGCGAGCTCTTGGGACTCGTACACAGCGACGTGTGCGGTCCAATGTCTACACATGCGCGAAGCGGTTATTCTTACTTCATTACTTTTACGGATGATTTTTCAAGATACGGTTATGTCTTCTTAATGAAACATAAGTCCGAAGCTTTTGAAAAATTCCAGGAATTTAAGAATGAAGTAGAAAAACAAACCGGCAAAAGTATCAAGATTCTAAGATCGGATCGAGGTGGAGAATACTTAAGTGCCGAGTTCCTGAATTATTTAAAAGAGAATGGGATTCTCTCTCAGCTTACTCCTCCATACACTCCGCAACACAACGGTGTATCGGAGAGACGGAACCGAACCCTATTGGATATGGTACGGTCCATGATGAGTAACGCTGAGTTACCGCGATCATTCTGGGGGTATGCGCTAGAATCAGCTGCATACCTATTGAACCGAGTTCCTACTAAGACTGTGCCTACTACACCATATGAGATGTGGTGTGGGAAGAGACCCCATCTCAGTCACATTAAGACTTGGGGAAGTCCAGCTTTTGTTAAAAAGCAGCATGCGGACAAGCTCGAGGCGCGCTCAGTACTGTGTAAGTTTGTGGGATATCCAAAGAATTCCAAGGGATATCTCTTCTACTACGAAGAGGAACAAAAAGTTCTTGTTTCTCGTCATGCCCACTTTCTAGAACATCAGTTCTTAGAAAAAGAATTAAGTGGGAGCGCAGTAGAACTGGAAGAAATTCCAGAACCACAGACTATTACTGAAAGCTTAGTGGAACCAGAAGGTTCAAATGAACAGGACATTCCTACGCCGCTCCGCAGGAGTAGTAGGCAGTCTCATCCGCCCGAGAGATACTACGGTTTTCTCATAGACGGGGATAGAGAGGATTGCATCATAGACTATGATGAGCCTACTAGCTTCCAGCAGGCCGTTCAGAGCGTTGACTCGGTAAAATGGCTGGATGCAATGCGGACCGAAATGGAGTCCATGTACACCAACAAAGTATGGACGTTGGACATTGCTCCAGACGGGGTAAAACCCGTAGGATGCAAGTGGATCTTCAAAAGGAAGATTGGTGTAGATGGACAGGTTGAGACCTATAAAGCTAGACTTGTAGCAAAGGGTTTCCGTCAAAGACCTGGCTTGGACTATGACGAAACCTTTTCTCCAGTGGCTATGCTGAAATCCATTCGGATCCTTCTTGCCATTGCTGCCTTCCACGATTATGAGATTTGGCAGATGGACGTAAAAACCGCATTTCTAAATGGAAATTTAGAGGAGTGTGTCTATATGGATCAGCCAGAGGGTTTCACTCAGAGTGGGAGCAGCGGAAAGGTGTGCAAGTTGCTTAAGTCCATCTATGGACTAAAGCAGGCATCGCGGAGTTGGAACATCTGTTTTGATGAGACGGTCAAGGAATTTGACTTTATCAAAAATCCAGATGAACCGTGCATCTATAGTAGATTTGTAGCGAGAACTGTAGTATTCCTTGTTTTATACGTGGATGACATTCTCTTAATAGGAAATGACATTCCTATGCTACAATCTGTCAAGGGTTTCTTGTCACACAGGTTCTCCATGAAAGACCTGGGTGATGCCTCTTACATCCTGGGGATCCGGATCCATCGTGATAGATCCAAGAGGATATTAGGACTTTCACAGTCCAGGTACATCGACACCGTACTGAAAAGATTCAGTATGGAAGATTCCAAGCGCGGTAACTTACCGGCTTGTCACGGGATCACCCTCTCTAAAGAGATGTCTCCCAAGACTGATTTGGAGAGGGATCGCATGTCTATTATACCCTACGCTTCTGCGGTAGGCTCTATAATGTATGCGATGTTGTGTACCAGACCGGATGTAGCTTATGCACTGAGTGTAGTAAGCCGGTATCAGTCAAACCCTGGGGAGAAACATTGGATAGCGGTAAAGAACATTCTCAAGTACCTGAGGAGGACTAAGGAGATGTTCTTGGTGTATGGCGGAAAAGACCTCCAGATTGAGGCCTTTGCTGACTCCAGCTTCCAGAGTGACAAGGATGATTCCAAGTCCATGTCGGGTTTTGTCTTTACCCTCAATAGAGGGGCGGTGTGTTGGAAGAGTTCCAAACAGGAAACTGTTGCAGACTCGACTATGGAAGCGGAATACATCGCTGCATCTGATGCCGCAAAAGAAGCTGTCTGGATAAGGAAGTTCTTAAAAGAACTTCAGGTGGTTCCGTCCATTGTTGACCCAGTACCTCTGTATTGCGACAACAACGGGGCTATAGCTTTAGCAAAGGAACCCAGGTCCCATCAGAGATCCAGGCACATCTTGAGGCGGTATCACCTGATCAGGGAGATCGTGGATCGCAAGGAGATCGAGGTTCGGAGGGTTGCTTCAGAAGAGAACACTGCAGATCCATTCACCAAGGCCCTACCCCAGACTCAGTTCGAGCGGCTGATCGAGATGATAGGTCTTCGATACGCCAGTACATGGCCTTAGTGCAAGTGGGAGATTGTTAGTGTATATGCCCTAGAGGCCATTACTGTATCATACTAGTTTGTATATTACTTGATGGAAGCTTGGGATATTCACCTTGTATAAACAATCTTGCTCAATATAGTAGTATGCTACTTGGTTTGTTTCTACTTCAATATGTACTTGTGTTTATTTCAGTATATCACTTATACGCATTAGTGGAGCCCTTAGGATCTTTGCTTGATTACCAGCGTTGTGATGGCAGTCACACTAGTGGGGGCTGGGTAATCTATAGGCACATCCTTATACAGGTCCCTAGTCGTAGGACTATCGAGACAGGGCATCGATACTCCGGAGTAGACTAGCGTATGCGCTTCTCATCCCAGTGTGGGAGATGGTATGTCCCACAGCCATCAGTACGTCGTACTGGAGATAGTATACGGGTGCTCGTTGGGTTACGAGTACACTGGACAGGACTCGTCGGGAACTGACAGGTTGGTATTATACCTATCGTCAGTTATCAGTTCCCAGGTGACATGAGTGCAGCTTAGTCCGCTGACTTGACACTGACACTTCGCCTCGAGTGTGTTCCCACTGCACTTTGATCACTACCCTACCACGGCTCAAAGGAGTCGTGCAAACAGGTGGTGGTTGGGTGCAGTCCCGAAGCACTTGGAGGCAGTGACGGTTAGACAGGATTCGTCTCTCCCGGTATTGGGGGTTGACATCGCGCAGTGTCTAGGAGAGCCATTACACGAGTAGTCCCTGGCCAGGGCAAGCGAGATATACTGGTAGGTTTCCAGTGTTATCTCAGGGTGTTTTGGGCTTCACTCCGACACGACTTGTACCGCTATTGGGGGACTGACGTTTTACCGCCCCCTAGGCCCGCCATGCGATGTATCAGACGAACAGACCGGACTGTACGGAGAATGTCACATTCAGACTCAGTAGGAGTTCAGATGGGGTTTCACCTCGTCAGCCTTCTTGTCGGCATCTACCTGGGGACCGTTACGCACAGCTAGTGCCGCTTGCGGTCTGTGGTTAAACCCACTGCCAGCGTAGTGTCGAGTCTTTAGAGTCCCACACAGAGGGTATTCGCCTCTGGGAAAAACAGAGTAGAGGTCGCATGGTTTTGCGACAGGGTTCGTTCTCATCCGCGCACTTGTGCGCGTTTGGAGTCCGGACGGATTATACTGGCAGGCTCTGGTTTGAGCCAGATACTGGTATATGTTTTGGGGGTTGCTTTTATATCTTGGTATTCTTGTTCCTCGGAACGAGAATGCAGGTGTGTATGCACAGTTGCTTGAGGCGGAGGATGAGGTTTTTCATTAGGGTTTCGGATCGGGTGCGTATGCACAGTTGACAGTTATCATTTTCCAAACCCTAATGGATTTATATATTATCTATTAATAATAGTAATTAAATAAGAATTATGTTATGGTAGATTTTTGTTGACTTGTTGACCTTGGTTGACTTGTTGACCTTTGACCACCATCATGCCTTGAAAGTCTTCCTTGATTCATGCTTACACTTCATTTAAAGAAGTATGATAGTGGTCATTCCATATTTACCATCAACTATTCTTATTTCAATTATTATCATTTAGATAATTCTTTTCTTTTGCAATATGGTTGCAAGAAAGAAATAATTGAGCTCATTCTATCATAACCTCTCTCTCTCCTCATTTCATCTTCTTCTTCCTCTTGAAAAGAGAAACCTTCTCATGTGTTGAGAATCATTCTCTTTAGAAAGAAAAGCAAACCCTAATCACTCTCTACTCATTCTAGGATGAAGGTTTAGCAAGCCGGAAACCCTAGTTCACTCAAAGATCGAGGAAGAGCCCAAAGTCGAACCCTCGAGGTGGATCCATCTTCGACGGGAGAAGGCGAAGAAAAGAGAACCATCAACCTCTACAAGGTTTGAAGAAGAAGGAGTTCAAGTTTAGGTATAACCATCTTCCATAGTAGCTAACTCTCTTTAGCTTGTAAACTAGTTTTAGTTTAGACAACGATCCCGACCTAGTTTAGTCCATGTTGCCTCTTGCGATAAAAAGTCGTTTTTTATACCGTTTCCGCCTCCCCGTAAGCACCGGGGGTCGCAATATGGACTTACAGTTTGACATCAGAGATGATATACGGGTGCTCAATGGAGACTGGGTACACTGGACGGACTCGCCGAGAACTCCCAGATGATATTATACCTTACGTCAGATGGCAGTTCTCTGGTGACACTGGTACAGAGTAGTCTGTTGACCCGAGATCGTCATAGAGTCTTGTGTGGTTCCCACTGTGCTTTGATTTCCACCTTACCACGTCCAAGAGGGCGTGCAAAACGATGGTTTTTTGGTACAATCTCGAATCACATGGAGGCAATGAGCGATAGGAGGGGATTCGTCTCTCCCGGTATAGGGAGTTGATGTTGCGCTGTGTTCGATTGGCTATAACCGGAAATCCTGGCCAGGGTTGCTGAGATTTACTGGTAAGTGTTACCAGTAGTTTCTCGAACTATTATAGACCTCATATCGACACGACTTATCGAGCTACTGGGGTCTAACGTTTACCACCCCTAGGCGAGATATGCGACATATCAGACGATCAGACCGGACTGTACGGTAAGTGTTACTGGATGGATTCACAGGAGTGTGAGCGGACTTGCTCGTTGATCTTCTGATCTCTCAATACCCGGGTGGCCATTACGTTTAGCAGACCGCTTGCGGCTTGTGGGTGTTTGATATGATCATCACATGCTGCCGGCGTATTGACGATCTTTAGAGTCCTACACAGAGGTTTCCTGGCTCAAGCGAAACGAAATAGGAGCGCATATGAGATATGTGCGGGACCGAGAATAATACAAGTATGTGATACTGTATTCTATTCTCGCGATATGTGACATTGATCGGTTATATGCGATATAGCCGGGTTATCGGATCAAGTGTTGATTCGATAAGTTGTTACTATTGATATTAGTCGGTTATATGCAATATGACCGGATCATTAAGTCAAGTGTTAATTTAATGATTTAATGTATAATTATATATTTGATATATTACTTTATATTAACTAATATTGGTTCACTTAAGATGTTTTTCTCACTTGATTGTGCACATTGTATATGTGATATATTTTTGTGCACAAGATTGTATCATGTTTGATGATACATGCAAACTTGGGTGTGTGTATGCGATACACCATGTTTAGATAATGGTTAGGGTTTCATTTGTTTTATTTCATTTATTTTTCAAAATTAAAATGAAATGGTGGCTTTCCTTTCTTTCTTTGCTTGAAGCTTCTTGAAGTTTCAAAGCATCTTTGAAAAGGTCTTCCATTTTGTTTTATCCTAAACCTAACCATTACCTAAACCCTAGTTTATTCTCTACATGAGTTTACTAACCCATGGTTGCTATATGATAAGGCATCACTTGATTTTCATTTTTGATTATTCATTCATATTCTTTTCTTTCTTCTTCTTCTTCTTCATGAAGAAAGAAAACCCTTTCTTGAAAATTATCAAGTAATGAATCCAAGTGAGAAATCCAAATCCAAAGTGAACCCACTTCCTATTTCTTCATCCTCTACCACTTGCCATGTTGTATTGGGTGTTTTCTTCACAAGTTTCATGACCTAGTGAAGATGGAGCTTGAGTTAGAGTTGCCTCGACGTAGATCATCTTCGGCATCGAAGTCTATGACCTAGCCCGCTCATTTCCCCGACGAAACCATCGCTAGAGTCCGGGATCCCGGTGATCGCACGAAGGGACGTCATCACGGAGCTAAAGAAGTGGTGGACCGGATCTACAAAGGTTGTATTTCCATTCACTTAGTAGTTAAGTTGTTAACTAGTTGTTGTTCCGCCTTTACCTCTAGTTATCGATCTAGCATTAGGGTTTCTCGGCACAAGAAAAATTTGATTTTAGCATGGTTGATGCCTTGTGGAACATCTTGAGTGTGCCTAGGAACCCTACAGTTTTCCCAATAGCTCAACACTTGAGGGGAGTTTAAAAACATCCATTTCATGCCACAGTACCAACGGTCCAGCTGTAGAAGGGTCAAGCCAACGCCTCACATGTGGCACGCCGTATTGTCCCAAACCCTAAGGTTCAAAAGGCAGTTCAAGACGGTCACATAATCGAGTTAAGGTTTTTTGGTCTTCTAGAGGGTCCATCGCGTTACTTGCATGATTTAGACGTTCTTAAACAACGGAAAATTCCAACACTTGGAAATTTTCCGGGTCGGGAAAAAGTGAGTTATTGATATCCGGTCGAACTTTTTAACACTTTCTAAAATTACCCGGAAAAACACAAAAAACAAAGTTAAAATATCCGATCAAATCAACGAGTCCCCAATACACCCCAGATAACTCAACTCTTGAGTATAATTAAAAATTCCCAGAAGAATTAGGAATCACATACGGAGGTTACTGTGCAAAAATGATTCCATGAAGCTACTGTTTGGCCGCGGAACCGCCGCCAATACCATGGTACGGCCGCGGTTCCGCGGCGCTTTAGAGGTATTAGAGGCACGTGTTGCACAGTAACTCCTTGAAAACCCTGCAGATTTTTCTGAGTATTTTTAATTCACAAAAATCACAGTTTTGAAAAAAATTCCAGAAAGGGGTAAAGATTAGGGTTTCGGGGTTCGATCGGATTTCTAACTTCGTCTACACTTCGCCTAAAGCTCTAGCTAGGCTCTGATACCACTGTAGGTTCTTAGGCACACTAACAAGGTTCTACAAGGCATCAACCATGCCAAAATCAAAATTTTTATGTGCCGAACAACCCTATGCAAGATCGTTTACTAGAGATAAGGCGAAACTAAAAGCAAGCAAACAACTTTACTACTAAGTGAAAGGGATTACAACCTTTGTAGATCCGGTCCTTCACTTCATTAGCTCCGAGTAGATGTCCCCAGAGATGTCCCCATTGCTGCGATAGTGAACTCCGGACTCTAGAGAAGCTTCACAAGAAGAACGAACGTGCTTGCTTCGATGACTTCGAGGCCGAAGATGATCTACATCGGGGAGACACTAACTCAAGCTATTCCTTCACTAGGTCATGAACTTTGTGAAGAGAACACACTCTACTACATGGCAAGTGGTAGAGGATGAAGAAGTAGGAAGTGGGCTCACTTTAGAATTGATTTTCTCACACTTTTTCTCATGGCTCCATTAAAGCTAGCAAGCTTTTCATGGAGCTTGATAAAGAAGAAGATGAAAGGATAATTCATCCAAATGAAAACTTATCCTTTTAATTATTGCACCATGGTTGAGTTAAGCCCTCATGCTTAACTCATGTAGAGAATTAACCAAAGTATGAGGTTAAGGGTTGGGTTAACTAATATCCTAAGGAATGACAAAAGAGTTGACTTTGTCAATGTTTATCAAGCTTCATGAAGCTTGATAACTTTGACCAAAATCTCATGTCTTTTGTTATTTGTTAAGAAATTAGTAAACCCTAATTTAACCTTGATTTGGTATAAGTCTCATACACCCATCTTGTATGTATCATCAAGCATGATACAAATATGTACACTTGCATATATCACATATAAACAATGTGCACAATCTAGTGAGAAAATAAATCATAAGTGAGATAATACTAGTTAATGTAATGTAATATATCAAATATATAATTATACATTAAATTATTAAATCAACTCTTGATTTAATAATCTGGCTATAACCGACTAATATCATGTGTAACAACTTATCGAATCAACACTTGATCCGATAACCCGGCTATATCGCATACAACCGATCAATGTCACGAATCATGAGAATAGAATATAGTATCTCATATCATATTAATCTCGGTCCCACACATATCACATATGTGCTCCTACTACGTTTCACTTGAGCCAGGAAACCCCTGTGTAGGATTCTAAAGACTCGTCAATACGCCGGTAGTAGGTGATGATCATATCAAACACCCACAAGCCGCAAGCGGTCTGCTAAACGTAATGGCCACCCGGGTATTGAGCGATCAGAAGATCAACAAGCAAGCCCTCTAGTACTCCTGCGAATCCAATCAGTAACACTACCGCACAGTCCGGTCTGTTCGTCTGATATGTCGCATATCTCGCCTAGGGGTGGTAAACGTCAGACTCCAGTAGCTTGATAAGTCATGCCGATGTAAGGTCCATAACAAGCATGAAACTACTGATAACACTTACCAGTAAATCAGTGTAACCCTGGCCAGGGATTTCCAGTTATGGCCAGTCGAGCATAGCGCAACATCAACCCCCAATACCGGGAGAGACGAATCCCCTCCTATCGCTCATTGCCTCCATGTGAATCGGGACTGTACCCAAAAACCACATGTTTGCATGACTCAGTAGAGCCATGGTAGGGTAGAAATCAAAGCACAGTGGGAGACACACAAGACTCTATGACGATCTCGGGTCAACAGACTAAGCTGTACCAGTGTCACCAGAGAACTGCCATCTGACGTAAGGTATAATACCATCTGGGAGTTCTCTGCGAGTCCGTTCAGTGTACCCAGTCACCACTGAGCACCCGCATACCATCTCTGATGTCAAACACCAATGGATATGGGATCATCCATCGCCCATCACATGGGTCGAGAAGATATACGCTAGTCTACTCTGGAATATCGATGCCCCATCTCGATATTCCTACGACTAGGAACATTGAAGGATGTACTCATTGACTACCTAGGCCCCACTAGTATGATCTACATCATAGTCCTGAAAGTCGAGTATCCATCCTAAGGGCTTTATCAACATGTTATAGAGAGACAGCAGATATACATGTTAAGATAAAGAGCAACCAGATAGCGTACTATCATGTCGAGCAAGAAAGTCCTACCTATATATGTCCCCGCATCTACTACAATATACATCTCATGTACAGTAATGGCCTCTAGGGCATACATATAACTAACAACTGTCACATCAGAAATAGATAATCTATCTCCGCTATATCTGCTTTAGTCTACAAATAGAAATAAGCCACTTGTCCACTATGCTTCCGCTGCTCCCACTGACCACGACAACCCTCTGGCAGAGTCATATAAACATACACTTCTAAAGCTAGTTTAGAACGACGCTATACTCATCCTCCTGTCGGGTCTCACAGTCTGGAACAACAGCAATGGAAAGTCTAGGTAAACAAGAACCTCCCTGCCACCGCCCTTGAGGCTACCGGAGTACCTCTCGAGTACCTGAGGTTACCCACCAAATCAGCGGAGTGGCCAATGGAATATCAAATCAGATTGAATCTTTAGGTTCTTATCAAATTTTCAGTAATCGTTTGCGGTTCTGGAATCACTTCCAGTTCTACCATACTCCCACTATTGTTTTCTGAAAAAATCCATTTTACTTAAAACTGTGGCGAGTCAAGAACAATATCACTATTGATGTTCCAGATGGTAGAAAGTCAACCCTCATCATAGCCTGGGTCAACCTACAAATAGCCATTATAGAAACGTGCCTTGAGTTATCCAGAGTCTGGTTTTAATCATAAGCTGGACAACTCCCCATACCTTAACAATGTTAAGATATGAACTGTTCTATATCCAATACAGAAACAGAGGCACTAATTTAAATTCAAATCATGCAACTGTCTCCAGTGCATGTCAACTAAATGGAAGGAGGCCTATCAGCGTTACTCAACTTAGGAATGCTTCTAATTATGAGTGACCTGAAAGAGAAATAAGTTTCTCAAAATCATTACTATCAACTGAATACCATACACAAGTATCCACATCTTCGATCACATTGAAGAATCCTGATACTTGCAATACCTGGTTCTCTACTTTATTCATATACCTATAACTTCACAAAACTTGGACCTTATGTTTCTACGAAACACTTGTCTAAAAACTAGAGAAGTCATAAGTAAGCCGAATATAGTACGAGGACCAACCCCTCTGTCCTAATGGACACTGGACAACATACAACACTCTGTATAAGTCCCCTGAGTCTAATAACTCATTCGCTGTGTGTCGCAGGTTGAAAACTGTACTTATGGTTAAGAAGAATTACGCCGCTGTTTAATACTCCTTACCTAACCATCCACTGATATCGGTAAACGTCATAGACATAATTTCAAAAAGGTATATCTCACTCTATAAAAATAGACGTACAGATATATCAATTTGAAATTGGTGCATAACAGCGGATATTCAAAACCAAATATTTGCCGTCCGGCAAACTACCCAGGTGATTTCCTCAAATATCACCAATTACAACGAATTCCGATATAATGAGGATGATCACCTAATTCCCAATAACTTACTCCCACTCATCATCTGTAAAACCATACAGATGTGTCAATCATACCTGGTAAATACATACCCTGGAGCAAAGGCTAATTGGGAAATCAGTTTTCTTTTAACAGTACACAGTGAAACTGAAACATTGAAATGTTTCGTAGGGGTATCCGGGTATTCCTAGTAATGCCTCTTCCATTATCAGATTCACAACTGTAACTGTATATTTCTTTGCCATTTCTCCAAATCCCTTCATATGTCTTTAGTCATTACCTTCTGTACACCCCTTTAAGCCAAATGGTTTTCTTCCTTCCCTACTGTTCGGCACCAGCCTATGGTTTGGAAAAAGACTATCTAATAAGCATAATGGGTGTACTGTCCTAATCCTAGGAACACTCGCAATGCGAGAGAAGGTGAAGATAAAAGACAACCGAATAAACCTTATTCCTATTTCTCCTGAACCAGAATCCATCCCCGAACTGGAACAAGTTCCTTTCGAGTTCGTATATAACCATACGATAGAGTATCCAATAAACTGTGGATCTTCGTAGTGATACGGAGTGTCCTGGAGAAATATAAAGGTGAAGTGGGAGTGGTAATGAAATACTTGGTTTGGTCGTGAATAGCAGTCACAATTTACTTTGCCCTCCTTCTAATCCCTTTATTTGTCTTTACATAATACCTTCTGTACACCATCGTTAGGCTAATTGGTTTTCTTCATTCCCTACCGGTCGGCACCTGCCTATGGTTTGGAAGAAGACTATCCAATTTGCATAATAGGTGTACTATCCCCTAATCTAAGGGGCATTCGCAACCTGAGAGAAGGTAAAAGGAAAAGACAGCTGAATAGTCCTATCCGTTTTCTCCAGAACCGGAAACCATCCTCGAATAAATTCCTTCGAGTTCGTATATAACCATACGATGGTTTTATCCAATGGAAGTGGACGTTCGTAGTAATACGGGGTGTCCTGGAGAAAAGGGTAAAAGTAGGAGTGGCAATGAGGTTTGCAAATCTGACAATCCAAAAGCCAGTGTTTAAGAAGGTCCTGTCAACTTGGTCACTGAGTCATAGTCTTTGGGTCGGGTCATGGCCCCTGCCAAAGAGAGAGAGAGAAAAGAAACACTCAGCGTGTACTCTAACCTAGATCAGAATGGTTACCAATTTTTCTAATCAGGAAACCTCCCACTGTACCGTCAAATTCTCCTCCAAACCTGAAAGAAGAATTAGTTAGGATCACCCAAGGAGTAAACCAACTCATCAGTGGGAATCGGGATCCAACTATCATCGCATGATAACATGACGGAATCCGCTCACATTATCACACTGTAGAAGGTATGCGCATACCTGGCAAGTTTCAGTTTCTTTAGAAACTCCCGATGTGATTTTTACCCCATACTCTTATGACCTTGACTTTGGCCAACAAATCATAAGTCACATGTCAAGTTCTACCCGTCATTTTCCAGGTTAATTTGAACCCACCGATACCTACCCTTGACTTTGGCCAACAAGGCAGTACGACTGTCCCAAACCAACGCATCTATCTATGCTGCATATGAATATCCAATAGCTACCAATCACTGTGCCTTGACTTTGGCCAACAAACACAGCTTGAATACTATTGACTATCCATATGAAACGACGGAGGGCTACGAATGGTTTTTGGCGAAAAACTTTTAACGTAATGAACTTGATATCGTTGAAGGAACCGGATAGCTTTTATAAAATATAGTAGCGAAAACCTTTGCTAAAGAGGTCACTCCCGGTGAAGGAATCTCGGCTCTTTCCCTGTAGAATGAGGTGCAGGATATTCCAACTGAATACCACGATGCAAAGCAAAAGTAAACGACTATAGTGAAATTATTACCCTTACGCAAACTTCTGTCCAAGGGGTCACTCCCGGTGAAGGGATCTGGGCCCTTGCCTCGTCGACTGAGGTGCAGGATATTCCAACTGAATACCACTGTGCAAAACAAAAGAGAACGCCCTTACAATAACAGCTTTTTGAAAAATGTTCCAACAACATCAGAATAGGTTTGTTTAGCTTGCATTGATCCGAATCAACGCAGTCCCATCAATTGATCACACCAATAAAGAACGAAAATAATGATGTACGTATATGCCACCCGCATTCGCCACTGGGTCCCGTCATCACCCGTTAGGTTACTTAACTAACGACAGAGCGGGGACTGGACTAGCGCGGGTGCAAAACATATACAACATCTACTAGTATATATATCAATATATAATATTCGCTCAAGGCGTGATAAAATGCAACATCACAGGAATATAATACGCATCGCAGAACAATACAGATATCTAGGATCCCCGGGTTTCATAGAGCCGCTACTGAAACCCGACGTTCCCCTGGTCGTGTGGATAGCCTGTGCAATGAAATCCTAGACCCCTACGAGCGCGGCAAGTTACCCGCCAAAACCTGAAGCGAGGCAGCCCCCTTCAACAAAGACCACCCAGCACTTCACGGAATCCGGTAACTTGGGCACCCCTCCTTGGGTCAACCTGTACCACCTACGAGTGCGGCGAATAGCCCGCCAATTCTAGAATAAAGCCCCTTCCGTCTCAATGCCATGAGATGCGGGCTCGTTGCCCTCTAGAACCCGGCTATCCGTGCACCCCTCCGCGGGCTAATCCTAGTACAGAAAGTAAAATATACATACAACGGGTACATCGACCTCAGCCCGGTCGTACCCCAAAAGAATAATATACAAAAAGGCAGTGACGGCAGTCCACATGTCGGACGGTCGCCCCGCAATATCAAAAGTACATAAAAATACCAAAACTGTACTAACATTGCATCCAGGCTTTCCCCTACGACCAATCCGCAACATCATAGCACAACACAGAACATCAACGTGAATGTCACGTTCGCAAATCCATCTAAAAGGAATATAGCAGTTAGACAGGATTTACCGATCAAATGACATTCACGGTCGCAGATATAATGTAAATACTGTGAACTAACATGTTTAAAATTTTCGATCGATCAAATTTACCGAAGTGGGCCCCAAGCACTACTGTAGCACTCAAAGAAAATCTGGGCCCAAAAATAATATACCAAAAACCACATTTCTAACACAGCAACCAACTGAAGAAATATGGTGCAGTGATCCCACTTTACTTCGGCGGAACCACGGCCAAAGTAGGGTTACGGCCACGGTTCCACGGCTGAACAGGAACAACACTGCACCAAATTTTCCCAGATTGCATATAAAACCCTGCCTGTATTTTTGAAATGTACCAAATAATTTTTTGACAACTATAAAATTTCGACAGAAACTGTGCATTAGAAATCGGGTTTTCGGAAAATCCGTTCGATCGAACTTGTAAACACATTAGAGCAAGCTAGACTAGGTTAATAGAGTGGCTCTGATACCAGTGTAAGTACACGGCGGCGTCCCGGCCGTCAATCCGAGGCCAAAATGCGGAAATGATACTTTTACAGAACTTGAAAACCGGTACCGCCGCGCACTAAAATCCCGGATCGGGCCATTAACCTACTCCTAGCTAACTAGAGAAGGGGTAGAGAGATATACCGAGCGATCCGTGTCCATCGGTCATCTCGTCGTCGTCCCGATCTCCCCGCGGAATCTCGGGTCTTCATCTCCTCGTCGGAAGGGCACCACATCGCCGGGTTCTTTTACGGGATCCCACCTCTGGACCGAGGCAACTCGAGCACGAAGTTGGGGAGTCGACGTGCACAAGAATACTGTAGATGAAGTGTAGAAAGCTTTGTCTCATAGGGGTTGAAGTTGCCATGGTTTTAGTGGAGAAAAATGAGTAAGCGGAATGAACTTGAGGACTTTTCTTTTGCAATGAAATGAACCAAAAATCCTCACACAAAAATGAATCACCCTCTCCTCACAATAGTGGCTGGCCCTCTCATTAGAATGAGATGATAGAGTAAAAGTCAAGGAGGGGAGAAAGCCATCATGCAAGAGAGTGAAAAGAATGGGTGATGATGAGGAGTCATGATCACACCAAAAAGTCTCAACCTACTCCCATCATGAAGTAAGCAATCATGAACTAAAGAAGTCAAAGGAAGTAAGAACCATCATGAACCAACCATTAACAAGAAACACCCTCCATAATACTAATTTGCATGCTTGCAAATAACCCCCTCTCCATCAATTTTCAGCCAAAGAAATATACAAAGGAAAATGGCCGAAACGGAAAGCAAACTGGCAACTTCAAAAAATTGATCCCGTAATAAATTACAGGAAAATCCCGCGACTGTATATATATACCCGCATTTGTATTGCGACCGAATACAAATGCAATGATACAAATCTACACTGTACAATACTAGGATCCGGCTTAAACCAAAGCCCGCTAGTATTATCCGTCCGATCATGATCCGTGCAATACCGCACGTACATGATCGAACCCTGCCATATCTCCATACGGCCTCTACAGCGTTTCGCCCGAAACTTGAGAAAACGGTCTGTGGGGGACTCTAAAGACTCGTCAATACTTTGGCTATGGATTTAACCACTAGCACGTCAGAGGTATTAGCCATACGTAACGGTCTACCAGGTATTGACCAAAAGGGACGTCGATGAGCGAACTCATCCTGACACCCTACTGAGCCTGTCAGTGACAATATCCGTACAGTCCGGTTCGTTCGTCTATGAGCATCGCATGTCGGGCCTAGAGGGTTGGTAAAAGTCAGACCCCTAAAAGCGGTACAAGTCGTGCCGGAGTGTAACCCAGAACACCCTGAGATACTGCTGGAATACCTACCAGTAAATCTCCTGCCTTGGCCAAGGACTTCGTGTAATGGCTCTCCTATACACAGCGCGACCTCACCCCCAATACCGGGAGAGACGAACCCCTGCAGATCCGCTCACTGCCACCATGTGGCTCGGGACTGTACCCAACTAAAACCTGTTTGCACGTCTCTTTTGAGCGTGGTAGGGTAGTAATCAAAGTACAGTGGGAACTCACACGAGACAAATGACAATCTCAGGTCGATGAACTAACCTGTACACATGTCACCAGGGAACTGCTATCTGACGTCAGGTATAATACCAACTAGCATGTTCCCGGCGAGTCCTGTCCGATGTACTCATAACCCAATGAGCACCTGTATACATCTTAGGTGATCCAACTGACACCAGTGGCTTGTGAGACCGGCCACCGCCCCTCGTCGGGGTCTCGACTTTATACACTAGTCTACTCTGGAGTATTGATGCCCTGTCTCGAAACTCCCACGACTAGGGACCTTTTAAGGATATGCTTATAGACCCCAGCTCCCACGTATATGATCGCCATCATACTGCTGGCAGTCAAGCAAGAATCCTAGGGGCTCTATCAACGTGCAATAGTGACCTGTAAGGTCACCTAAAGCAGTACACGATGATAAAGATAAACCAGATAGCATACTATCATCTTGAGTAAGACTGTCCTACCGGTATAGGTTCTCCCTCAATCATTGCAATCATGTGCCTGTGATCCAATAATTGACTCTGAGGGCACTATCTCCAACAAAAGGTAGTCTGTGAGTACATCCTTTAATGTCCTATGTCATGGGTGTATCGAGACGGGGCATCGATATACCAGAGTAGACTAGCGTATACCTTCTCGACCTATGTAGATGGGCGATAGGTGATCCCATATCCATTGGTGTTTGAAATCAGAGATGATATACGGGTGCTCAGTGAAGACTGGGTACACTGGACGGACTCGCCGAGAACTCCTAGATGGTATTATACCTCACATCAGATGGTAGTTCTCTGTTGACACTGGTACAGGTTAGTCTGTCGACCCAAGATCGTAATAGAGTCTTGTGTGATTCCCATTGTGCTTTGATTTCCACCTTACCACGTTTAAGAGAATGTGCAAAACGGTAGTTTTTGGGTACCTGAGTCACATGGAGGCAATGAGTGATAAGAGGGGATTTCGTCTCTCCCAGTATTGAGGGTTGATGTTGCGCTGTGCTCGATTGGCCATAACAGGAAGTCCCTGGCCAGGGATGTTATGAGATTTACTGGTAAATGTTATCAGTAGTTTCTCAACCCGTTATGAGGCTCACATCGGCATGATTTATCAAGCTATTGGGTCTGACGTTTACCACCCCCAGGTGAGATATGCGACATATCAGACGAAGAGACCGGACTGTACGGTAATGTTACTTATTAGATTCGCAGGAGTATGAGCAGGCTTGCTTGTTGATCTTCTGATCGCTCAATACCCGGGTGGCCGTTACATTTAGAAGACCGTTTGCGGCTTGTGAGTGTTTGATATGATCATCACCTACTGCCGGCGTATTGACGAGTCTTTAGAGTCCTACTCAGAGGTTTCCTGATTCATGCGAAACGGAGTAGGAGCACATATGTGATATGTGCGGGACCGAGATTGATGCGCGTATGTGATACCGCATTCTATTCTCGTGATATGTGACATCGGTCGGTTATATGTGATATAGCCGGGTTATCGAATCAAGTGTTGATTCGATAAGTTATTACATTTGATATTGGTCGGTTATATGTGATATAGCCGGATTATTAAATCATGTGTTTATTTAATAATTTAATGTATAATTATATATTTGATATATTAACATACATTAACTAATATTAGCTTACTTAAAATTTCTTTTCTCACTTGTGTGCATATAGTATATATATGTGATATATATTAATGTACATTATTTTGTGTCATGCTTGATGCCACATGTGACATTGGTGTGAGACTTACACTATGCTTATAATAATAGAATGGTTTTATTTATTTAAAATTAATTAAAATTAGTAAGAAATTAGTCACATGCTTTGAAGCTTGGAGAAGCTTGTAGCATCTTTGACTTAGTCCACTAGTTTTGTTTTACTTGTAGATATTTATAAACCTAACCATTATTATAACCCATGGTTGATTCTCTACTTGAGTTAGTGTATGACACTAACTCATCCATGATTGTTATTCTCACCTCATGAGTTCATTCTTATACTTCACTTGAGCTTCTTCTTCCTCATGAGAAAAGCTCACTAGCTTTTCTCAAGGTGAGAAAATATTGTGAGAAAAATAAAACTAAAGTGAGCCCATTTCCTACTTCATCATCCTCTACTACTTGCCATTTAGTATAGAGTGTTTGCTTCACTAATTTCACAATTAGTGAAGAGGTAGCATGAGCTTGAGTCTCCTCGACGTAGATCATCTTCGGCCTCGAAGACTTCGAGCAAGCTTGTTCATTTCTCCGGGAGAACCCTTTCTAGAGTTCGGGTGTTCATGACTTGCAGCGAAGGGACTACTACACGGAGCATTAGAAGTGAAGGACCGGTCTACAAAGGTTGTATTCCTCATTCACTTAGTTGTAAAGGTGTTTACATAAAGTTTCGTCGCATTTTCTAGTAAAGATTCTAGGGTTAGGGTTAAGTAGAACGGCAAATTTTTGAAATTGGCATGGACGATGCCTCTCGAAATCTTGCTGTCGTGCTAGGGAACCCTGCAGACCCGACTAGTTTCGAGCAGGTCATCACAAATGGGGACTCTGTGAAATAACTGTATGCTATGCGATCTGAGATGGAATCCATATACACCAACAAAGTGTGGACTTTGGAAGTTGCTCCTAAATGAGTAAAACCCATTGAGAGCAAATAGATCTTCAAGAAGAAGATTGGTATAGATGGAAAGGTTGAGACCTTCAAAGTTAGATTAGTAGCAAAAGGTTTTTGTCAATAACCAGGTGTCGACTATTAAAAGACCTTTTCTCCAGTGGCTGTGCTTAAGTCCATCCGGATCCTACTTGTCATTGCTGCATATCATGACTATGAAATCTGGCAGGTGGACATCAAGACAGCTTTTCTAAATAGTGATTTAAAAGAGAGCGTATATATGATACAGCCAGAGGGCTTCGTAGACAGTGGGAGCAGCGAAAAGGTGTGCAAACTGCTTAAATCAATAAACGAATTAAAACAGACATCGCAGAGCTGGCACATCTGTTTTGATGTAGCAATCAAAGGGTTTGACCTCATCAAAAATGTAGATGAACTCTGTATATATAAAAAGGTAGTAGAAAGTATGGTCGTTTTCCTTGTATTATATGTGGATGACATACTCTTAATAGGAAATGATGTTCATATGCTACACTCGGTCAAACACTTCCTATCACAAAAGTTCTCCATGAAAGATTTGGGCGATGCCTCCTATATTCTGAGGATAAAGATCCATGGGGATAGATTTAAAAGGATGTTAGGATTATCCCAATCCAGATACATAGACACCATACTAAAGAGATTTAGTATGGAAGATTCCAAGCGTGGTAACTTACCCGCTTGCTCAGGAATCACCCTCTCCAAAGAGATATCTTCCAAGACTGATGAGGAGAGGGCTCGCATGAACATGACACCCTATGCTTCTGCAGTCGGTTCTATCATATAGCGATGTTATGTACCAGACCGGATGTAGCTTACACACTGAGTGTGGTAATTAGGTATCAATCAGACTCAGGGAAGGAACACTGGATAGCTGTGAAGAATATTCTTAAGTACTTGCGAAAGACTAAAGAAATGTTCTTGGTGTATGGTAACGGAGAACTCCAAGTGGAGTCCTTTACCGATTCAAGTTTCCAGAGTGATAAGGATGACAACAAGTTTATCTCGGTTTTGTCTTCACCCTCAACGGAGGGGCGGTATGTTGGAAGAGTTACAAGTAAGATACCGTTGCAGACTTGACGATGGAGGCTGAATATATCGCTGCTAATGATGCTGTCAAAGAGGCTATCTAGATGAAGAAGTTCATCACTGAACTTGGTGTGGTTCCATCCATTATTGATCCAATACCCTTGTATTGTGATAACAATAGAGCCGTGGCATTGGCCAAAGAACCCCGGTCCCATCAGCGATCCAGACATATTCTGAGGCAGTATCACCTGATCCGGAAGATAGTTGATCACCGCGAGATCGAAGTCAGGAGAGTTGACACGAAGGACAACAAGGCGGATCCACTCACGAAGGCTATTCTCCAGACGCAGTTCGAGAGACTTTTTGGGATATTGGGTATGAGATACTACAACAACCGGCCTTAGTGCAAGTGAGAGATGGTTAGTGATATGTATGCCGTAGAGGCCGTTATTGTAAATTATAATAGATGTTTGGATATAGATATAGATATATATATAGGACTTTCTTGCTCAACATGATAATATACTATCTAGTTACTCTTCATCTTAACATGTTTATTTGCTCTAGTTTACTATTTCACTGATACATGTTGATAAAGCCCTTAAGTTGTTTTGCTTGACTTTCAGGAATATGATATAGATCATACAAGTAGGACCTGAGTAGTCCACAAGCACATCCTCGAAGTGTTCCTAGTCAAGCAAATATCAAGATAGTGCTGGGTTGCCTAGTACGGCAGCAAGGTTTCAGAAGGCATCGTCCATACCAATTTCAAAAATTTGCCGTTCTAGCTAACCCAAACCCTAGAATCTTTAATAGAAAATCCGACGAACACATATGTAAACATCTTTACATCTAAGTGAATGAGGAATACAACCTTTGTAGACCAGTCCTTCACTTCAAAAACTCCGTGTAGTAGTCCTTTCGCTGGGAGTAGAGATCTCCCGAACTCTAGAGAGGATTCACATGAAGAAATGAACAAGCTTGCTCAATGTCTTCGAGGCCGAAGATGATCTGCGTCAAGGAAACTCAAGCTCATGCTACCTCTTCACTAATGGTGAAATTAGTGAAGCAAACACTTTAAACTAAATGGCTAACAGTAGAGGATGATGATGTAGGAAATGGGCTCACTTTAGTTAGCTTTTTCTCACAATATTTTCTTACCTTGAGAAAAACTAGTGAGCTTTTCTCATGAGGAAGAAGAAGCTCAAGTGACGAATGAGAGAATGAACTCATGAGGTGAGAATAACAACCATGGGTGAGTTAATGTCATAAACTAACCCATGTTGAGATTAAACCATGGCTAACAATAATGGTTAGGTTAATAAATGTCTACAAGTAAAACAAAAGGAGTGGACTTGGTCAATGGTTCCACAAGCTTCTACAAGCTTCAACCATGTAACTTAATTCCACTAATTTTGATTTACTTTAAATAAATAAAACCTTAACATTATTATTAGTATGATGTGAGTCTCATACACCCATGAAGTATGTGGCATCAAGCATGACACAAAAAGTTGTACATTAATATATATCACATATACACTAATGCACACAAGTGAGAAAAAGAAATGTTTAAGTGAGCTAATATTAGTTAATTTAATCTAGTATATCAAATATACAATTATACATTAAATTATTAAATCAACACTTGATTTAATAATCCGGTTATATCACATACAACCGACTAATATCAAATGCAATAACTTATCGAATCAACACTTGATCCGATAATCCGGCTATATCATATATAACCGACCGATATCACATATCGCGAGAATAGAATGCGGTATCACATACACGCATTAATCTCGGTCCGCACATATCACATATGTGCTCCTACTTCATTTCGCATGAACCAGAAAACCTCTGTGTATGACTCTAAAAACTCATCAATACGCCGGCAATAGGTGATGATCATATCAAACACCCACAAGCCGCAAGCGGTCTGCTAAACGTAACGGCCACCCGGGTATTGAGCGATCAGAAGATCAACAAGCAAGCCTGCTCATACTCTTGCGAATCTAATCAGTAACACAACCGTACAGTCCGGTCTCTTCATCTGAAATGTCGCATATCTCGCCTGGGGGTGTTAAACGTCAGACCCCAATAGCTTAATAAGTCATGCCAATGTGAGGCTGATAACGGGTCGAGAAACAACTGATAACACTTACCAGTAAATCTCATAAACAGCCTTGGCCAGGGAATTTCCTGTTATAGCCAATCGAGCACAGCGCAACATCAACCCCCAATACCGAGAGAGACGAAATCCCCTCCTATCGCTCATTGCCTCCATGTGACTCGGGACTGTACCCAAAAACCACCATTTTGCACGTTCTCTTGAACGTGGTAAGGTGGAAATCAAAGTACAGTAGGAATCACACAAGACTCTATGAAGATCTCGAGTCTACAGACTAACCTGTACCAGTGTCACCAGAGAAATGCCATCTGACGTGAAGTCTAATACCATCTAGGAGTTCTCGGCGAGTCCGTCCAGTGTACCCAGTCTCCACTGAGCACCCGTATATCATCTCTGATGTCAAATACCAATGGATATGGGATCATCCATCGCCCATCTACATGGGTCGAGAAGCTATACGCTAGTCTACTCAGGTATATCGATGCCCTGTCTCGATACACCCATAACTAAGGACATTAAAGGATGTACTTACCGACTACCTTTGTCCCACTAGTATGATCCGCATCATAATCCAGGTAGTCAAGTACACATACTAAGCGCTTTATCAACATGTAACAGAGAGACAATCAGTGTACATGTTAAGATAAAGAGTAACCAGATAACATACTATCATGTCGAGCAAGAAAGTCCTCCCTATGTATGTCCAAGCATCCACTATAATATACATCATATGTTCAGTAATGGCCTCTAAGGCATACATATAACTAACAATCTCCCACTTACACTAGGGCCATCATATAGAAGTGGTTGTAGTATCCCATACTCAACCATCCCATAAAATTCTCTCTTGGGAAAAAGGCCTTCGTGAGTGGATCCGCCGTGTTGTCCTCAGAGTCTACTCTCCTAATCTCGATCTCCCTGGAGATCAATCATCTCCATCAGCAGGTGATACTGCCTTAGAATATATCTGCGTCATTGATGGGACGGGGATTTCTAGGCATAAGCCACAACTCCATTGTCACACAATGGTAGGAACGAAGTTCATCTCATGAACTAATATACACCCAGACTGCCTCTTTGGTAGCATCTTTGGTAGCGAAGTATCCAGCCTTTATCGTCTAGTTTGCCATGGTATCTAGCTTGGAACTCTTCCAACATAACATCCCTCCACTGAGGGTAAAGACAATGCCTATGACTGACATTTAGTCGACCTTATCACCCTGGAAGCTATCCAGTGATTCTCTCCAGGATCGATTGATACCATCTCACTACACCTAGTGAGAATCCTAACATCCACTTAGATCTATCTCATAGATCCAAAACCTAGGATTTAGGATGTATCACCTTGATCCTTTATGGAGAATCCTTGTGATAAGAGAAAATTGACCGAGTGTAGCATAGAAACACCTTCCCTATCAAAAGTATGTCATCTACGTACAATACGACGAAGACCACCTTACTCTCTACTACTTTTTTGTATATACAAGGTTCATCTACCATTTTAATGAAGTCAAACGCTTTGACTACCACATCAAAACAGATGTTCCAACTCCGCGATGCCTGCTTTAACCCGTTAAGCAACTTACACACGTTTCCGCTGCTCCCACTGTCTATGAAGCGCTCTGGTTGTATACTTACAGACGCTCTCTTCTAAATCATTATTTAGAAAAGCAGTCATGACACCCAACCGTTAGATATCGTAGGCATAGTATATGGCAATGGAAAGTAGGATCTGGATGGACTTAAGCATATCCACTGAAGAAAAGGTTTCATCATGAACCATACCTGATCGATGACGAGAACCTTTTGCAACATGTCTAGCTTTGAAAGTCTCAACTTTTCCATCTACACCAAGTAATCTTCTCAAGATAAACTTGCTCCTGATGGGGTTTAACCCTTCAGATATAGCAACCAAAGTCCATACTTTGTTGGTGTATATGGATTCCATCTCAGATCGCTTAGCATCCAGCCATTCTTACAGAGTCCCCACTCTTGATGGCCTGCTCGAAACTAGTTGGGTCATCATCTCATGATGCAGTCCTCGCTCCCACTGTCATTGAGAAAACCGAAATATCTCTCAGGTGGATGAGGAACCCTAACAGATCGGCGGAGAGGCTGAGGTTTGTCGGGAGCTATTGAATCCTCCGGTTCTACGAAATCATCAGCTGTAGTTTCTATAGCTGGAGCTTATTCCAGTTCTACCTCATAACCACTAATTTCTTCCATAAAAAATTTCTTTTCTAAAAAGGTGGAATGCCGAGAAATAAAACACATTTTTTCCTTGGTGCGGTAGAAGATATTCCCTTGCGAATGAGTGGGATATCCAACAAACATCCACTGAACTGACCTTACCTCGAGCTTGTACGGATTTTGCTTTTAGACATAGGCCGGACAACCCCAAATCTTAACTTACTTAAGACATGGGCTTTTCCCATACCATATCTCATATGGTGTAGTAGGCACCTGATTTGGTTGGAACCCTATTCAATAGGTATACAGCTTCCTCAAGCGCTTAACCCCAAAAGGAAATAGGGAACTCAGTAGTACTCATCATAGAGCGCACCATATCTAATAGGGTGCGATTGCTCCGCTCCGATACACCATTGTATTGTAGTGTATACGGAGGAGTAATGCTGAGAGAGAATCCCATTCTCTTTTAAAATAGTCCAGGAACTCCGTGCTCAAGTATTCTCCTCCCCAATCACATTAAAGGTCATAATACTTGTACCCGTTTGGTTCTCTACTTCTGACTTATATTCTTTAAATTTCTCAAAAGCTTCAGACTTGTGTTTCAACAGGAACACATTTCCGAATCTTGAGAGATCACCAGTGAATATAATGAAGTACAAAGAACCAGTCCTGGCATGTGTAGACAGGGGTCCTACATACATCAACATGTATCAGTCCCAAGAGTTTACTAACTCCTAGTTTCCAGTAAACGGAGCTATGGTCATTTTATCTTTGTGACATGACTAGCAAGTTTCACAAGATGTAAATTAAAACTGATTTAAATATGCATCTTGATGTAACTTAGCTAGTCGGGTTGCATTGATATGACCTAGTCTACAATGCCTCAAGAAGGATTCATTCATTTCTGAACTCTTCCCCTTGTGTGTGTTCTGTACGTTGAGAACTGTAGTTTAATTTAGAACGTCTATGTTTTTAGATAACGTGCCTAAACCAATCAACTCTTGATATAGGAAATGTTCAAAACATTATCCAACAATACAAAATTATATTCTTCTTTAGTAAATAAAGAGACTGATATAATGTTGCATATCAGGTTCGGTATCTAATAACATTCGTTCAGAATTAATGTATTTGGTAATACAGGATGATAACAGCCAACTGCTTTGGCTACAACAATTGCACCGTTTCTAACTCTTAAAACTTATCACCCATTCTCAGTTCTCTACCTATCTGTAGCCCATGTAACAGATTACATATGTGGGATCCTGATCAGGTATCTCATACCCAGGACGTAGAGAATATTGAGAAATAGTTCTCTGTAATGAACACACCCGAAGAAGATGCATCATCATGTACTTTCTTCGTTTGGGTTGCACGGGAATCCTGGTATTCCCCTATTTCATGCTCGGTCTCATAACAATTATAAGTTGGAGCAGAACCAACGTTCCCCAGCTCAGTATAACAAGCGGGTTCGGTCAAGACATCCATATTATTATCTTGATTAAGACGTGACATAGTCGCTACCTAGAGAAAGAGAGAAGAAAACACTCGGCGTATACTCTTGCAAGATCAGATTGATTATTATTTTATCTAATCATGATGGCTCCCACTGTTTTTATCAAATCTTCCTTCAAACCCTAAAAGGAAAGACTAGCCGAGATTAATTACACTCTACAAGTTTGCCAATCTTTCAGCCAGGCCAGTGCCGGTACTTTGAGAGAGGTTCCCCGTGCTTTTGCAAGGTCCTAATTAAAATAAACCTCATTTTCCCAGGGGCGTAACCCCGTTAAAACCTTTCTAGACACCTACTTGATCGGCTAATTGTAATGTGTAAAACTCTCCCAGGAGTAACTCTTACTCGCAGTGGGTATCGGGATCCAACTATCTCATAGAAGGTATGCAATCTCATTGCAAACTTCAACACTTGAAATTCCCGATAATATTTTTCCTCTAGCAGCTATATGACCTTAATATAGTCAACAAATCATAAGTGCTAGTCAAGTTCAACCCGTACATTTCTTGATTGAATTAAACCCACCCGCACAATCCTTAACATAGTCAACAAAGTCGCACGACTACCCTAATCCAATCGCATCACATGCTTAAGCAGATAAGCACTAATCAGCTACTGCACACTACGCCTTAACATAATCAACAAACGTAGCATGAATACTAACTAATACTTATCTGAAATGACGGAGGGCTACGATAGGTTTTTAAGGAAACCTTTTGCGTAATGAACTTGATATCGTTGTAGAATCGAGTGATTTTGGAAAATGAGTGTTTTTTAGGCTTTTTCTAGTATTGCTAAAGAGGTCACTCCCGGTGAAGGGATCTCGGCTCTTTCCTTATCGAATAAGGTGCAGGATAATTCACAAATACCACTATGCAAAGCAGAAACTATAGAAGCAATCAAAAGACAAACCGAGTGGGTTGTAGTTGTAAGTGCATGGCGGCGCCCCGGCCGTCAATCCGAGGCCAAAATGCGGAAACGATACTTTTACAAAGCTTTTGAACCGGCACCACCGCGCACTAAAATCCCGGATCGGGCCATTAATCTAATCCTAGCTAACTAGAGAAGGGGTAGAGAGATATACCGAGCGATCCGTGTCCTTCGGTCTTCTCGTCGTTGTCCCGATCTCCCCGTGGAATCTACGGTCTTCATCTCCTCGTCGGAAGGGCACCACATCGCCGGGTTCTATTACGGGCTCCCACCTCTGGACCGAGACAACTCGGGCATGAAGTTGGCGAGCCGACGTGCCCAAGAAGTGCTGTAGAATAGTGTGGAACACTATGTCTCATGGGGTTTGAGGAAGTTGCCATATTGGTAGAGGAAATGAACTATAAACCTTTTGATCAACTTTGGAATTTTGCAAGCATCAAGAGAACAAAAATCACTCTCCAAAAATTGTGACCCCCTCACACAAATTGTGGCCGGCCTCTTTAAGAATGACATGAGAATTGGAGTGAGAGAAAAGTCAAGGGGGGAGGAAGCTCTCATGCAAGAGAGAGAAAAAAGATGATAATGAAATATCATGATCACTACAAACCCTCACTCCAAATCAACCCCATCATCAACAACCATGATTACTCCAAAAGTCAAGCAATCATGGACTAAAGAAGTCAAATGAAGGTACAATCATCATGAGGCAACAATATGCAAAGATCACCCTCCACAATGCTAATTTGCACAATTGCAAATAAGCCCTCCTCCACCAATTTTTAGCCAAGGAAAGATACAAAGGAAAATGGCCGAAACGGAATGTAAACTGGCAACTTCAAAAAACTGTTCCTGTAATAAATTACAGGAAAACCCCGCGACTGTATATTCATACCCGCAATTGTATTCCGACCGAATACAAATACAATGAGACAAAATCTACACTGTACAATACTAGGATCCGGCTTAAACCAAAGCCCACTAGTATTAACCGTCCGATCATGATCCATGCAATACCGCACGTACATGATCGAACCCTGCCATATCTCCATACGGTCTCTACAGCGTTTCGCCCGAAACTTGAGAAAACGGTCTGTGGGGGACTCTAAAGACTCGTCAACACTTTGGCTGTGGAATTAACCACTAGCATGTCAGAGGTATTAGCCATACGTAACGGGCTACCAGGTATTGACCAAAAGGGACGTCGATGAGCGAACTCATCCTGACACCCTACTGAGCCTGTCAGTGACAATATTCGTACAGTCCGGTCCGTTCGTCTATGAGCATCGCATGGCGGGCCTAGGGGGTTGGTAAAAGTCAGACCACCAAAAGCGGTACAAGTCGTGTCGGAGTGTAGCCCAGAACATCCTGAGATACTACTGGAATACCTACCAGTAAATCTCCTGCCTTGGCCAAGGACTTCGTGTAATGGATCTTCTAGACACAGCGCGACCTCACCACCAATACTGGGAGAGACGAACCCCTGCAGATCCGCTCACTGCCTCCATATGGCTCGGTACTGTACCCAACTAAAACCTGTATGCATGTCTCCTTTGAGCGTGGTAGGGTAGTAATCAAAGTACAGTGGGAACTCACACGAGAAAAATGACGATCTCAGGTCGATGAACTAACCTGTACACATGTCACCAGGGAACTGCTATCTGACGTCAGGTATAAGGCCAACTAGCATGCTCCCGGCGAGTCCTGTCGGGTGTACTCATAACCCAATGAGCACCTGTATACATCTTAGGTGAACCAACTGACACCAGTGGCTTGTGAGACCGGCCACCGCCCCTCATCAGGGTCTCGACTGTATACACTAGTCTACTCTGGAGTATCGATGCCCTGTCTCGAAACTCCCACGACTAGGGACCTTTTAAGGATGTGCTTATAGACCCCAGCTCCCACGTATATGATCACACTCATACTGCTGGCAGTCAAGCAAGAATCCTAGGGGCTCTTCAACGTGCAATAGTGACCTGTAAGGTCACCTAAAGCAGTACACGATGATAAAGATAAACCAGATATCATATTATCATCTTGAGTAAGACTGTCCTACTGGGACAGGTCCTCCCTCAATCATTGCAATCACGTGCCTGTGATCCAATAATTGACTATGAGGGCACTATCTCCAACAATCTCCCACTTGCACTCAAGGCTAATTATTGCGATGTCACATACTCACAGCCCGTGTGATACCGAACACCCAACTCCTCTACTAATCAGTCTCACAAAACCCGTTTGCGAAACTATTGCGTTCGAGGAATAGCCTCAATGAGTGGATCCGCCTTGATGTTTCTTTCTATGTCTCTCTATATCTCAAGTTCGCGGAGAAAGACATCTCCCGAAATGAGAAATACCAGTCTTAGAATATGTCTGGATATCTGATGGGACCTAGCTCATAAATGAACTCCAAATCCAAACTTCTTAGGATGTATCGTCAACTGAACTTAATCAGTATCCTGCGCCATGCCTCCCTCAGTATCTTTCTGGACCACCTGTCCAAAATACTGCCCCTCGTCAGAGGGAAAACTATAACTCTGACAGTCACTCTGCCGTCCAGGTCACCTTGGAAGCCTAGAATGATAACCTTCTCCTGAATGAGGCTGATGTTATCATATCCCTAGAACATCCACTTATGTTATAAAACTGCTTCCTAATGTTTCTCCAGGATTGGATTAATATCAACTTATTGCATCTACTGCAAAAACAACATCTGGTATGGTACTTGACATCTCATGATTGACTCAATTGCATAAGCAAGTGATCTGCCAATCATGCACATCCCTCTCCCCTTCAGTCTGTAATACACCTTTAGAGAGGGTGACTCCATCACCTGCAGGTACACTACCGTGCCTTGAGTCGTCCATTCTAAATACTTTTAGAATGCTATCTAAGTACCCTGATTGGGAAACTACCCAAATCTAGATCCAAAACCATAGATCCAGTAACCAGAATGTCTTGATATTATATCCAAGTCCCATGTGGAGAAACCACTGTGTGACAACCAAAGTATAACCGATCGTAGTATAGGAACATCACTTCCTACTCTGTGTATGTCATCCAAATACCAGGACATCACACCCTACTACCTTCTTAACAGATCCATCCCCTATTCTGATGAAGTCAAACCTATGACTGTTATATCAGAAATAGATGATCTATCTCCGCTGCATCTGCTTTAGTCTATAAATAGACATAAGCCATTTGTCCACCAATGCTTTGCTCCCACTGACTACGACAACCCTCTGGCAGAGTCATATATACGTACACTTCTAAAGCTAGTTTAGAACGACGCTATACTCATCCTCCTGCCGGGTCTCGCAGCCTGGAACAATAGCAATGGCAAGTCTGGGTAAACAAGAACCTCCCTGTCACCGTCCTTGAGGCATACCGAAGTACCTCTCAAGTGCCTGAGGTTACCCACCATATCTGCGGAGTGGCTAATGGAATGTCAAACCAGATTGAATCTTTAGGTTCTTATCAAATCTTCAGTAATCGTTTGCGGTTCTCGAATCACTTCCAGTTCTACCATACTCCCACTTCTGTTTTCTGAAAAAATCCATTTTTATTAAAAACTGTGGCGAGTCAAGAACAATATCATTATTGATCTTTCAGATGGTAGAAAGTCAACCCTCGTCATAGCTTAGGTCAACCCACAAACAGCCATTACAGAAACGTGCCTTGAGTTATCCAGAGTCTGGTTTTAAGCATAAGCCAGACAACTCCCCATACCTTAACATCGTTAAGATATGAACTGTTCTATATCCAATACAGAAACATAGGCACTGATTTAATTGAACCAGATTCAAATCATGCAGCTGTCTCCAGTGCATGTCAACTAAATGGAAGGAGGCCGATCAGCGTTACTCAACTTAGGAATGCATCCAGATATGAGTAACCCGAAAGAGAAGGAAGTTCTCTTAATCATTACTATCAACTGAATACCATTCACAAGTATCTACATCTTCGGTCACCTTGAAGAATCCCGATACTTGCAACACCTGGTTCTCTACTTTACTCTTATACCTATAACTTCTCAAAACTTGGACCCTGTGTTTCTACGAAACACATGTCTAAGAACTAGAGAAGGCATAAGTAACCGAATATAGTACGAGGACCAACCCCTCTGTCCTAATGGACACTGGATAATATACAATACTATGTATAAGTCCCCTGAGCCTAGTGACTCATTCACTGTGTGTCGTAGGTTGAAAACTGTACTTATGGTTAAGAAGAATTACACCGTTGTTTAATGCTCCTTACCTAACCATCCACTGATATAGGTAAATGTCATAGACATGATTTCAAAAAGGTATATCTCACTCTATAGAAATAGACGTACAGATATATCAATTTGAAATTGGTGCATAACAACGGATATTCAAAACCAAATATTTGTCGTCCGTCAAACTACCCAGGTGATTTCCTCAAATATCACCAATTACACAGAATTCCGATATAATGAGGATAATCATCTAATTCCCAATAACTTACTCCCACTCATCATCTGTAAAACCATACAGATGTGAGAATCAAACCTGGTAAATACATACCATGGAGCAAGTATCTAATTGAGAAATCAGTTTTCTTTTAACAGTACACAGTGAAACTGAAACATTGAAATGTTTCGATGGGGTATCCCGGTATTCCTAGTAATGCCTCTTCCATTATCAGATTCACAACTGTAACCGTATAATTCTTTGCCATCTCTCCAAATCCCTTTATATGTCTTTAGTCATTATCTTCTGTACACCCCTTTAGGCCAAATGGTTTTCTTCCTTTCCTACCGTTCGGCACCAGCCTATGGTTTAGAAGAAGACTATCCAATAAGCATAATGGGTGTACTTTCCTAATTCTAGGAGCACTCGCAATGCGAGAGAAGATGAAGATAAAACACAACCGAATAAACCTTATTCCTATTTCTCCTGAACCAGAATCCATCCCTAAACTGGAACAAGTTCCTTTCTAGTTCGTATATAACCATACGATGGAGTATCCAATAAACTGTGGATCTTCGTAATGACACGGAGTGTCCTGGAGAAATACAAAGGTGATTTAGGATTGGCGAAGAAATACTTGGTTTGGTCGTGAATAGCAGTCGCATTTTACTTTGCCCTCTTACTAATCCCTTGATATGTCTTTACTTAATACCTTCTGTATACCATCGTTAGGCTAATTGGTTTTCTTCATTCCCTACCAGTCGGCACCTGCCTATCGTTTAGAAGAAGACTATCCAATTTGCGTAATAGGTGTACTATCTCCTAAACCAAGGAGTACTCGCAACCTGAGAGAAGGTAAAAGGAAAAGACAACTGAACAGTCCTATCCGTTTTCTTCAGAACCGGAAACCATCCTCGAATAAATTCATTCGAGTTCGTATATAACCATACGATGGTTTTGTCCAATGGAAGTGGACGTTCGTAGTAATACGGGGTGTCCTGGATAAAAGGGTAAAAGTAGGAGTGGCAATGAGGTATGCAACTCTGACAATCCAAAAGCCAGTGTTTAAGAAGGTTCAGTTAATTTTGGTCACTGAGTCATAGTCTTAGGGTCGGGTCATGGTCGCTGCCAAAGCGAGAGAGAAAAGAGACACCCAGCGTGCACTCTAACCTAGATCAGAATGGTTATCACTCTATCTAATCAGGAAACCTCCCACTGTAACGTCAAATTCTACCCCAAACCTGAAAGAAGAATTAGTCAGGATCACCCGAGGAGTAAACCAACTCATCAGTGGGAATCTGGATCCAACTATCATCGCATGATAACGTGATGGAATCCACTCACGTTATCACACTCCAGAAGGTATGCGCATATCTGGCAAGTTTTAGTTTCTTTAGAAACTCCCGATGTGATTTTTGCCCCATGCTCTTATGACCTTGACTTGGGCCAACAAATCATAAGTCACATGTCAAGTTCTACCCGTCATTCTCCAGGTTGATTTGAACCCACCCGTACCTACCCTTGATTTTGGCCAACAAGGCAGTACGACTGTCCCAAACCAACGCATCTATCTATGCTGCATATGAATACCCAATAGCTACCAAACACTGTGCCTTGACTTTGGCCAACAAACACAGCTTGAATACTATTGACTATCCATATGAAACGACGGAGGGCTACGAATGGTTTCTGGAGAAAACCTTTAACGTAATGAACTTGATATCGTTGAAGGAACTGGATAGCTTCATAAAAATATAGTGGTGAAAACCTTTACTAGAGGTCACTCCAGGTGAAGGGATCTCGGCTCTTTCCCCGTAGAATGAGGTGCAGGATATTCCAACTGAATACCACGATGCAAAGCAAAAGTAAACGACTATAGTGAAGTTATTACCCTGACTCAAACTTCTGTCCAGGGGGTCACTCCCGGTGAAGGGATCTCGGCCCTTACCTCGTCGACTGAGGTGCAGGATATTCCAACTGAATACTACTGTGCAAAACAAAAGAGAACGCCCTTACAATAACAGCTTTTTGAAAAATTGTTCCAACAACATCAGAATAGGTTTGTTTAGCTTGCATTGATCCGAATCAACGCAGTCACATCAATTGATCACACCAATAAAGAACGAAAATAATGATGTACGTATATACCACCCGCATTCGCCACTGGGTCCCGTCATTACCCGTTAGGTTACTTAACTAACGACAGCGCGGGGACTGGACTAGCGCGAATGCAAAACATATACAACATCTACTAGTATATATATATATATATATATATATATATATATATCAATATATAATATTCGCTCAAGGCGTGATAAAATGCAACATCACAGAAATGTAATAAGCATCACAGAACAATACAGATATCTGGGATCCCCGGGTTTCTTAGAGCCGCTACTGAAACCCGACGTTCCCCTGGTCGTGTGGATAGCCTGTGCAATGAAATCCTAGACCCCTACGGGCGCGGCAAGTTACCCGCCAAAACCTGAAGTGAGGCAGCCCCCTTCAGCAACGTGAATGGACCACCCATCACTTCACGGAATCTGGTAACTTGGGCACCCCTCCTGGGTCAACCTGTACCCCTACGAGTGCGGCGAATAGCCCGCCAATTCTAGAGTAAATCCCCTTCCGTCTCAATGCCATGAGATGCGGGCCCGTTTCCCTCTAGAACCCGGCTATCCGTGCACCCCACCGCGGCGTAATCCTAGTACAAAAAGTAAATTATACATACAACGGGTACATCGACCTCACCCCGGTCGTGCCCCAAAAGAATAATATACACACAGGCAGTGACGGCAGTCCACATGTCGGACGTTCGCCCCGCAATATCAAATATACATATAAAACGAAATTGTACTACCATTGCATCCAGGCTATCCCCCACGACCAATCCGCAACATCACAGCACAACACAGAACATCAACGTGAATGTCACGTTCGTAAATCCGTCTAAAAGGGCTATAGCAGTTAGACAGGATTTACCAATCGAATGACATTCACGGTCGCAGATATAATGTAAATACTGTGAAATAATATGTTTAAACTTTTCGATCGATCAAATTTACCCAAGTGGGCCCCAAGCACAACTGTAGCACTCAAAGAAAATCTGGGCCCAAACAGAATATTCCAAAAACCCCATTTTCAACTCAGAAGCTCTCTGTAAAATTTTGGTGCAGTAAGGAGTCAAAGTGGCGGCGGAACTGCGGCCAATGCATGGGTTTGGCCGCGGTTCCACGGTGGAACAGTGACATCAGGGCACCAAATTTTCACAGAATGCTTAGAATTCCCTGCACGTATTTCTGCAATGTACTGAAAAAATTTTGACAACTATAAAATTTCGACAAAAACTGTGCAATAGAAATCGGGTTTTCGGAAAATCCGTTCGATCGAACTTGTAAACACGTTAGACCAAGCTAGACTAGGTTAATGGCCTGGCTCTGATACCAATGTAAGTGCACGGCGGCGCCCCAGCCGTCAATCCGACGTCGGAATGCGAAAACGATACTTTTACAAAGCTTTTGAACTAGCACCACCGCGCACTAAAATCCTGGATCGGGCCATTAATCTAATCCTAGCTAACTAGAGAAGGGGTAGAGAGATATACCGAGCGATCCGTGTCCTTCGGTCTTCTCGTCGTTGTCCCGATCTCCCCATGGAATCTCCGGTCTTCATCTCCTTGTCGGAAGGGCACCGTATCGCCGGGTTCTTTTACGGGCTCCCACCTCTGGACCGAGGCAACTCGGCCACAAAGTTGGCGAGCCGACGTGCCCAAGAAGTGCTGTAGAATATTGTGGAACTCTATGTCTCATGGGGTTTGAGGAAGTTGCCATATTGGTGGAGGAAATGAACTATAAACTTTTTGATCAACTTTGGAATTTTGCAAGCATCAAGAGAACAAAAATCACTCTCCAAAAATTGTGACCCCCTCACACAAATTGTGGCCGGCCCCTTTATGAATGAAATGAGAATTGGAGTGAGAGAAAAGTCAAGGGGAGAGGAAGCTCTCATGCAAGAGAGAGAAAAAAAATGATAATGAAATATCATGATCACTACAAATCAACCCCATCATCAACAACCGTGATTACTCCAAAAGTCAAGCAATCTGTTAGTTATATGTATGCCCTAGATGCCATTACTATACATAGGATGTATATTGTAGTGGATGCTTGGACATATATAGGGAGGACTTTCTTGCTCGACATGATAGTATGCTATCTGGTTGCTCTTTACCTTAACGTGTACACTGATTGTCTCTCTGTTACATGTTGGTAAAGCCCTTAGGATGTATACTTGACTACCTGGACTATGATGCGGATCATACTAGTGGGGACATGGTAGTCCATAAGTACATCCTTCAAGGTCCCTAGTCGTAGGTGTATCGAGACAGGGCATCGATATACCAGTGTAGACTAGCGTATACCTTCTCGACCCATACAGATGGGCGATGGATGATCCCATATCCATTGGTGTTTGACATCAGAGATGATATACGGGTGCTCAGTAGAGACTGGGTACACTGGACGGACTCGCCGACAACTCCCAGATGGTATTATACCTTACGTCAGATGGCAGTTCTCTGGTGACACTGGTACAGAGTAGTCTGTTGACCCGAGATCGTCATAGAGTCTTGTGTGATTCCCACTGTGCTTTGATTTCCACCTTACCACGTCCAAGAGGACGTGCAAAATGGTGGTTTTTGGGTACAGTCCCGAATCACATGGAGGCAATGAGTGATAGGAGGGGATTCGTCTCTCCCGGTATAGGGAGTTGATGTTGCGCTGTGTTCGATTGGCTATAACCGGAAATCCCTGGCCAGGGTTGCTGAGATTTACTGGTAAGTGTTACCAGTAGTTTCTCGAACTGTTATAGACCTCATATCGACACGACTTATCGAGCTATTGGGGTCTGACGTTTACCACCCCTAGGCGAGATATGCGACATATCAGATGAATAGACCGGACTGTACGGTAAGTGTTACCGGTTGGATTCACAGGAGAATGAGAGGGCTTGCTCGTCGATCTTCTGATCGCTCAATACCCGGGTGGCCGTTACGTTTAGCAGACCGCTTGCGGCTTGTGGGTGTTTGATATGATCATCACCTGCTGCCGGCGTATTGACGAGTCTTTAGAGTCCTACACAGAGGTTTCCTGGCTCACGCGAAACGAAATAGGAGCGCATATGAGATATGTGCGGGACCGAGAATAATGCGTGTATGTGATATCGTATTTTATTCTCGCGATGAATGTATCGATTGGTTGTATGTGATATAACCTAGTTATCGAATCAAGGATTGATTCGATAAGCCGATACATTGGATATTAGTCGGTTATATGCGATATGACCGGATCATTAAATCAAGTGTTGATTTAATGGTTTAATGTATAATTATATATTTGATATATTACTTTGCATTAACTAATATTTGTTCACTTAAAAAGGATTTTCTCACTTGATGTGCACATTGTATATGTGATATATTTTTGTGCAATTGATTGTATCATGTTTGATGATTCATGATAGTTTGTGTGTATGATTAAACCATGGTTATGTTAATGGTTAGGGTTTTGTTTATTTACTTATTCATTTTTTTTATTTATTCATTTTGGAAGATAAATAGAATGGTGGCTTATTTTGTTTCTTTCATGAAACTTCTTGAAAGGTTGAAAGCTTGACCATTTTGTTTGTTTTCTTTAACCTAACCATTCAACCTAACCATGGTTCATTCTCTACACCTAACTATGGTTGCCATTATAATAAGTATTCATTTTATTTTCTATTTTGAAATATACCTATCATATTCTTTCTTCTTCTTCTTCTTCTTGAACAAAGAAGAAAACCTTGCTTCCATCAATGGCAACTTGAGAAAAAGAGTGAGAAATCCAATTCTAAAGTGAACCCACTTCCTATTTCTTCATCCTCTACCACTTGCCAAGTAGTATAGGGTGTTTTTTTCACAAGTTTCATGACTTGGTGAAGTGGGAGCTTGATCTTGTGTTGCCTCGACGTAGATCATCTTCGGCATCGAAGTTGACGACCTAGCCCGATCATTCTTTCGATGAAACCACCGCGAGAGTCCGAGATTCGATGGGTACAGCGGAGGGACTTCATCACGGAGCTATGGAGGTGGAGGACCGGATCTACAAAGGTTGTATTTTCCGTTTACTCTTAGTTAAGTTGTTAACTAGTTATCGTTTTCGCCTAAATTCTAGTTAACGATCCGTATTAGGGTTTGTAGGCACAAGAAAAATTTGAATTTGGCATGGTTGATGCCTTGTAAGACCTCATTAGTGTGTCTAGGAACCCTACAGTGGTATCAGAGCCTAGCTAGAGCCTTAGGCGAAGTGTTGACGAAGTTAGAAATCCGAACGAACCCCGAAACCCTAATCCGACCCCTTCTCTGGACATTTTTTCAAAACTGGGTTTTTTCCAGATTAAAAATTCTTAAAAAATTCAACAGGAAGATATAAGAATTATGGTGCAAAACGAGTCCCTGAATCATCTAAACCGACGCGGAACAGCGGCAGAAGCATGGCTTCTGCGGCGGTTCCGCGGCCGTATGGTCACATTGCCCAATAATTTTTGCACAGTAATTCCTATATTTTGGTTCTGGATTTTCTGGGATTTTTTAATATTTATTCAAGAGTTGAATATTCTGGGTTGTATTGGGAGTTCGTAAATTCGATCGGATTATCAAACTTTGTCCATGTGTTTTTCCGGGTAATTTTAGAATATGTTAAAAAGTTCGACCGGATATAAATACCCACTTTTTCCCCAGCTGGGAAATTTCCAATTGTTGGATTTTTCGATAGTTTAATGACGTTCCAAGTAGTGCAAGTAACGCGATGGTCCCTCTAGAAGACAACAAACCTTAACTCGATTATGTGACCGTCTTGAACTGCCCTTTGAACCTTAGGGTTTGGGGCAGTACGGCGTGCCACATGTGAGGCGTTGGCTTGACCCTTTTATGGCTGGACCGTTGGTACTGAGGTATGAACTGAATGTTTTTAAACTTATATCATATGTTGAGCTGTATCAGGAAAACTTGGGTGTTCGATTGTTTGATCGGAAAGTTTAACATTTTCTATTTATGCGGAATGTTATACAATATTTGGAATTCACAAGTAGTTATGAGATAACTGAATGAATGTTATAAACATAGCGTTTTAGTCTCACTTGATCGGTTGCCACGGAATTTTGATGCGATCAAAAGTCCGTCGCAATCACGTAGCGTACGCGGATACTCGCCGGGTAAACTTAATAGACAGCTACACCCCATATCCCCGACCAAGTGACTGTAGGAGAACCCCATCGCCGAAAGCATCCGTTCGGGTGCTCGCGGCAGCGGTGTTCCGCCTTGGTGCACTTCGTCGACAGCATCGGGGGTGCGGCCGCCTACTAAAGTTTGCGACAAGCATTCGATCAGGATGTCGGGAATCTTGTTGAATTACCCGACTTGATATTGAAAAGTTTTTTCGATAATGAGACTAAAATGCGGGGTTTATAATTGTTAGGCATGCGATGTCTAAGGAATTCATTTGATTAGGCATGCGATGTCTATGCAGGTTGCGGATTCCAACTGTTGTAGTTTTACACTTTCTTTTCTGTAACCATAAGTGTAATATGTGATATCGCCGGTTTCGTTGCTATATGTCAACGACAATTGGGATGCACATGTTTACTTACGTTGATGACATGTGATGTTATGTGTTGCTGGATATGTTATATTGGATCGTCGTGTTTGAATAGCCGGGGGGGTTTTATGTGAGATGAGTGTTTTTCATTTTCATTCATGTAAAAAATTGTATGTAATATTCTTTTATTGGGGCACTTTTAGGTTGTGGATGATGTCACCATTTGTATATTATTTACTTTTTTGCACTAGGATTGACCCAAGGAAGAGGGCATAAGTAACCGGGTTCCAGGGTCCAGTGGGAGACCAACTCGAGGAGTCGAGTCCGGGTCTCCTAACCCTAGAATTGGTAGGGTTGCTTGCCGCTCTCGTAGGGGTCTAGGGGTGTGGGTTTGGCTATTCATCGCGACCGTGGAATCCATGTTTTATACTGGCTCGTATTGAAAACACGGACGTTCTGGCATATCCAATATTTCATATGATTCTTCTGCTGCGATATCTGTGATGTGATCATGTGATGTTCTGTGATAAATACTGTATATAGTATATATGATATATTATATAGGCGTTACTTATGTTTTACACCCGCGCTAGCCCTGTCCCGCTCTGTCGTTAGTTACCTAACCTAACGGTGCACGAGGTGACATCGAGGCGAATGCGGATGGCATAAGTGTACGTCGTATTTATCTGTGATGATTAGGTACTTTAATGATGGGACTTCATTAATGTGATTAATGAAAGAAAAGAAACCTAAAGATGTTGTAGAATCGAATTTCAAAAATAAAACAGGTAGCTATGGTTCTTGCTTTGCACAGCGGGATATATGATATATCCTGCACCTTATTCGATAAGGAAAGGACCGAGATCCCTTCACCGGGAGTGACTCCTTTAGCAATAACTGGCAGATGCTACAACCCTCGGTTTGTATTTTGATTGCTTCTATAGTTTCTGCTTTGCACAGTGATATATATGATATATCCCGCACCTCATTCGACGAGGAAAGGGCCGACGATCCCTTCACCGGGAGTGACCCCTTTAGCAAAACTAGAAAAGCCTCAAAAACTTTCCATTTTAAAATCATTTGATTCTACAACGATATCAAGTTCATTACGCAATAGGTTTTCACAAAAACCTGTCGTAGCCCTCCGTCATTTCAGATAAGTACTAGTAAGTATTCGTGCTGCGGTAGTTTGGCATTCGTCAAGGCGTAGTGTGCGGTAGCTAACTAGTATTTATCTTCTTATGCATATGATGCAGATTGGATTAGGGTATTCGTACGACGTTGTTTGGCATTCGTCAAGGGTCGTGCAGGTGGGTTTAATTCAATCAAGAAATGTACGGGTTGAACTTGACTAGTGGACTATGAGTTGTTTGGCATTCGTCAAGGTCATAGAACGCTAGGGGCAAAATATTATCGGGAATTTCAAGTGTTGAAATTTGCAATGAGATTGCATACCTTCTATGAGATAGTTGGATCCCGATACCCGCTGCGAGTAATTGTTACTCCTGGGAGAGTTTTACACATTACAATTAGCCGATCAAGTAGGTGTCTAGAAAGGTGTTAACGAGGTTACGCCTCTGGGAAAACGAGGTTTACTGTAATTAGGTTCGTGCGAAAGCACGGGGGACCTCCCTCAAAGTACCGACACTGGCCTGGCTGAAAGATTGGCGAACTTGTAGTGTGTAATTAATCCCGGCTAGTCTTTCCTTTTAGGGTTTGAAGGAAGATTTGATAAAAAACAGTGGGAGTCATCCTGATTAGATAAAATAATAACCAATCTATTCTTGCAAGAGCGCACGCTGAGTGTTTTCTTCTCTCTCTCTACAGGTAGCGACCATATCACGCCTTAATCAAGATAATAATATGGATGTATTGACCGAACTCGCTTGTTATACTGTGCTGGGGAACGTTGGTCCCGCTCCAACTTATAATTGTTATAAGACAGAGCAGGAAATAGGGGATTACCAGAATTCCCGTGCCGCCCAAACGAAGAAAGTTCATACTGATGCATCATCTTCGGTGTGTTCATTATATAGAACTGTTTCTCAGTGTCCTTCACGTCATGGGTATATGATACCGGATCAGGATCCCGCATATGTAATATGTTACATGGGCTACAGATAGGTAAAGAACTGAGAACTGGTGATAAGTTTCATGAGGCAGAAAACGGGGCAAGAGTTGCAGCCAAGTCTGTTGGTCACTGTCACCCTGTATTACCAATACATTGATTCTAAACAAATGCTATTAGATACCGAACCTGATATACAAAATCATATCAGTCTCTTTATTAGTAAAGAAATGATAAAATTTTGTATTGTTGGATAATGTTTTGAACATTTCCTATATCAAAAGTTGATCGGTTCAGGCACGTTATCTAAAAGCATTGACGTTCTAAATCAAACTACAGTTCCTAATATACAGAACACACACAAGAGGAAGAGTTCAGAAATGAACGAGTCCTTCTTGAGGCATTGTAAACTAGGTCATATCAATGCGACCCGACTGGCTGAAGTTACATTTAGATGCATATTTAAATCAGTTTGAATTTACATCTTGTAAAACTTTCCAGTCATGTCACAAAGATTAGATGACACCAGCTCTGTTTATTGGAAACAGAGAAAGAGTTAGTGAACTCTTGGAATGATACATGTTGATGTATAAAGGTCCCCTGTCTACACATGCCAAGACCAGTTCTTTGTACTTCATTACATTCTCTGATGATCTCTCAAGATTCAGACATATGTTCCTGTTGAAACACAAGTCAGAACCTTTTGAGGTATTCACAGAATATAAGTTAGAAGTAGAGAACCAATACGGGTATAAGTATTATGTCCTTTGATGAGATCAAGGAGGAGAATACTTGAGCACGGAATTCTTGGACTTTTCTAAAGGAAAATGAGATTCTCTCTCAGCATTACTTCTCCATATACACCATAGCACGATGGTATATCGGGGCAGAGCAATCACACCGTATATGATAAGGTGTGCTCTATGATGAGTACTACTGAGTTACCTATTTCCTTTTGGGAGTTATGCACTTAAGAAGCTGCATACCTATTGAATAGGGTTCAAATCAAATCAGTTGCCTACCACTTCATATGTGATATGGAAAGGGAAGAGCTCATATCTTAAGTTAGTTAAGATTTGGGGTTGTCCGGCCTATGTCTAAAAGCAAAATCCGGACAAGCTCGAGGCAAGATCTGTTATGTAGAACTGGAAAGGTTCCAGCTGTACAAACTGCAGCTGATGATTTGATAGAACCAAAGGATTCGATTGTTTCCAACGAACCTCAGCCTCTCCGCCGATCTAGTAGGGTTCCTTACCCACCTGAGAGATACTTCGGTTTCTCTATGACAGTGGGAGCGTGGATTGCATCATGAGATGATGACCCAACTAGTTTCGAGCTGGCCATCAGGAGTGGGACTCTGTGAGAATGGCTGGATGCTTAGCGGTCTGATATGGAATCCTTATACACCAACAAAGTATGGACTTTGGTTGCTATATCTGAAGGGTTAAATCCCCATCAGAAGCAAGTATATCTTGAGAAGATTACTTGGTGTAGATGGAAAAGTTGAGACTTTCAAAGCTAGACTTGTTAAAGGTTTTCGTCATCAACCAGGCGTGGATAATGATGAAACCTTTTCTGGGGCCTATGTTTAAGTCCATCCAGATCCTACTTGCCACGGCTACATACCATGACTACGATATCTGGTGGTTGGGTGTCATGACAGCTTTTCTAAATGATGTTTTAGAAAAGGGCGTCTATAAGTACACAGCCAGAGGGCTTCGTAAACAGTGGGAGCAGCGGAAACGTGTACAAGATGCTTTATAGGATAAAGCAGGCATCGCGGAGTTGGAACATTTGTTTTGATGTAGTAGTCAAATAGTTTGACTTCATCAAAATGGTAGATGAACCTTGTATATACAAAAAGGTAGTAGGGAGTATGGTGGCGATCCTCGTAGAGTACGTGGATGACATACTCTTGATAAGAAAGAAGTTTCCTATGCTGCGCTCGGTCAATCTCCGCTTATCACATGGATTCTCCATATAGGATAAAGATGATACCTCCTAAATCCTGCGATTTGGGTCTATGAGATAGATCTAAATGGATGATAGGATTCTCACTAGCAATAGTAAGATAGTATCAATCGATCCTGGGGGGAATCACTGGAAGTGTTCCAGGGTGATAAGGACGACTGAATGTCAGTCACAGGTATTGTCTTTACCCTCAGTAAAGGGACGGTATGTTGGAAGAGTTCCAAGCTAGATACCGTAGCAAGCTAGACGATAAAGGCTAGATACATCGCTACTTAAGATGCTACCAAAGAGGCTGTCTGGGTGTATGTTGGTTCATGAGATGAACTTCGTTCCTGCCATTGTGAGACGGTGGAGTTGTGGCTTATGCCAAGGAACCCCGGTCCCATCAGTGACCCAGGCGTATTCTGAGGCAGCATCACCTGATCATGGAGATAGTTGATCTCCAGGGTGATCGAGGTTAGGAGAGTAGACTCAGAGGACAACACGGCGGATCCACTCACAAAGGTCTTTTCCCAGAGAGAGACTTTTATGGGATGGTTGAGTATGAGATACTGCAACCAATGCTATCAGATGGCCCTAGTGCATGTGGGAGATTGTTAGTTATATGTATGCCCTAGAGGCCATTACTATATATAGGATGTATATTGTAGTGGATGCTTGGACATATATAGGGAGGACTTTCTTGCTCGACATGATAGTATGCTATCTGGTTGCTCTTTACCTTAACGTGTACACTAATTGTCTCTCTGTTACATGTTGGTAAAGCCCTTATGATGTGTACTTGACTACCTAGACTATGATGCGGATCATACTAGTGGGGACATGGTAGTCCATAAGTACATCCTTCAAGGTCCCTAGTCGTAGGTGTATCGAGACAGGGCATCGATATACCAGTGTAGACTAGCGTATACCTTCTCGACCCATACAAATGGGCGATGGATGATCCCATATCCATTGGTGTTTGACATCAGAGATGATATACGAGTGCTCAGTGGAGACTGGGTATATACTGGACGGACTCGCCGAGAACTCCCAGATGGTATTATACCTTACGTCAGATGGCAGTTCTCTGGTGACACTGGTACAGAGTAGTCTGTTGACCCGAGATCGTCATAGAGTCTTGTGTGATTCCCACTGTGCTTTGATTTCTACCTTACCACGTCCAAGAGGGCGTGCAAAATGATGGTTTTTGGGTACAGTCCCGAATCACATAGAGGCAATGAGCGATAGGAGGGGATTCGTCTCTCCCGGTATAGGGAGTTGATGTTGCGCTGTGTTCGATTGGCTATAACCGGAAATCCCTAGCCAGGGTTGCTGAGATTTACTGGTAAGTGTTACCAGTAGTTTCTCGAACTGTTATAGACCTCATATCGACATGACTTATTGAGCTATTGGGGTCTGACGTTTACCACCCCTAAGCGAGATATGCGACATATCAGACGAACAGACCGGACTGTATGGTAAGTGTTACTGGTTGGATTCACAGGAGTATGAGCGGGCTTGCTCGTCGATCTTCTGATCGCTCAATACCCGGGTGGCCGTTACGTTTAGCAGACCGCTTGCGGTTTGTGGGTGTTTGATATGATCATCACCTGCTGCCGGCGTATTGACGAGTCTTTAGAGTCCTACACAGAGGTTTCCTGGCTCAGGCGAAACGAAATAGGAGCGCATATGAGATATGTGCGGGACCGAGAATAATGCGTGTATGTGATATCGTATCCTATTCTCACGATGAATGTATCGATTGGTTGTATGCGATATAACCTAGTTATCGAATCAAGGATTGATTCGATAAGCCGATACATTGGATATTAGTCGGTTATATGCGATATGACCGGATCGTTAAATCAAGTGTTGATTTAATGGTTTAATATATAATTATATATTTGATATATTACTTTGCATTAACTAATATTTGTTCACTTAAAAAGGATTTTCTCACTTGATGTGCACATTGTATATGTGATATATTTCTGTGCAATTGATTGTATCATGTTTGATGATACATGATAGTTTGTGTGTATGATTAAACCATGGTTATGTTAATGGTTAGGGTTTTGTTTATTTACTTATTCATTTTTTTTATTCATTTTGGAAGATAAATAGAATGGTGGCTTATTTTGATTCTTTCATGAAACTTCTTGAAGTGTTGAAAGCTTGACCATTTTGTTTGTTTTCTTTAACCTAACCATTCAACCTAACCATGGTTCATTCTCTACACCTAACTATGGTTGCCATTATGATAAGTATTCATTTTATTTTCTATTTTGAAATATACCTATCATATTCTTTCTTCTTCTTCTTCTTCTTGAACAAAGAAGAAAACCTTGCTTCCATCAATGGCAACTTGAGAAAAAGAGTGAGAAATCCAATTCTAAAGTGAACCCACTTCCTATTTCTTCATCCTCTAACACTTGCCAAGTAGTATAGGGTGTTTTCTTCACAAGTTTCATGACTTGGTGAAGTGGGAGCTTGATCTTGTGTTGTCTCGACGTAGATCATCTTCGGCATCGAAGTTGACAACCTTGCCCGATCATTCTTTCGATGAAACCACCGCGAGAGTCCGGGATCCGATGGGTACAGCGGAGGGACTTCATCACGGAGCTATGGAGGTGGAGGACCGGATCTACAAAGGTTGTATTTTCCGTTTACTCTTAGTTAAGTTGTTAACTAGTTATCGTTTTCGCCTAAATTCTAGTTAACGATCCGTATTAGGGTTTGTAGGCACAAGAAAAATTTGAATTTGGCATGGTTGATGCCTTGTGAGACCTCATTAGTGTGCCTAGGAACCCTACACAATCATAGACTAAAGAAGTCAAATGAAGGTACAATCATCATAAGGCAACAATATGCAAAGACCACCCTCCACAATGCTAATTTGCACAATTGCAAATAAGCCTCCTCCACCAATTTTCAGCTAAGGAAAGATACAAAGGAAAATGGCCGAAACGGAATGCAAACTGGCAACTTCAAAAAACTGTTCCCGTAATAAATTACAGGAAAATCCCGCGACTGTATATACATACCCGCATTTGTATTACGACCGAATACAAATGCAATGAGACAAAATCTACACTGTACAATACTAGGATCGGGCTTAAACCAAAGCCCGCTAGTATTAACCGTCCAATCATGATCCGTGCAATACCGCACATACATGATCGAACCCTGCTATATCTCCATACGGCCTCTACAGCGTTTCGCCCGAAACTTAAGAAAACGGTCTGTGAGGGACTCTAAAGACTCGTCAACACTTTGGCTGTGGATTTAACCACTAGCGCGTCAGAGGTATTAGCCATACGTAACGGGCTACCAGGTATTGACCAAAAGGGACGTCGATGAGCGAACTCATCCTGACACCCTACTGAGCCTGTCAGTGACAATATCCGTACAGTCCGGTCCGTTCGTGAACCAACTGACACCAGTGGTTCATGAGCACTTGTATACATCTTAGGTGAACCAACTGACACCAGTGGCTTGTGAGACCGTCCACCGCCCCTCGTCGGGGTCTCGACTCTATACACTAGTCTACTCTGGAGTATCGATGCCCTGTCTCAAAACTCCCACGACTAGGGACCTTTTAAGGATGTGCTTATAGACCCCAGCTCCCACATATATGATCGCCCTCATACTGCTGGCAGTCAAGCAAGAATCCTAGGGGCTCTATCAACGTGCAATAGTGACCTGTAAGGTCACCTAAAGCAGTACACGATGATAAAGATAAACCAGATAGCATACTATCATCTTGAGTAAGACTGTCCTACTGGGATAGGTCCTCCCTCAATCATTGCAATCACGTGCCTGTGATCCAATAATTGACTCTGAGGGCACTATCTCCAACAGTAGTATCTACCAGTTTTTGCTAAAGAGGTCACTCCCAGTGAAGGGATCTCAGCTCTTTCCTTATCGAATAAGGTGCAGGATGTTCTACAAGGAACACCGCTATGCAAAGCAAGAAATAGAGCTACCTGTTTTTGAAAATTCGATTCCACGACATATTTAGGTTTATTTTCTTTCATTAATCTCATTAATGAAGTCCCTTCATTTAAGTTACCTAAGCATCACAGATAAATACAACGTATGCTTATGCTATCCGCATTCTCCTCGAAGTCCCATCATGCTCCGTTAGATTAGGTAACTAACGACAGAGCGCGGCAGGGCTAGCGCGGGTGTAAAACATAAGCAACATCTATATAATATATCATATATACTATATACAGTATCTATCTCAACATATCAAGTGATCACATCACAGAATATCGTAGCAGAAATGAACATATGAAATATTGGATATACTAGGATTTCCGGGTTTTATATTAAGCCTGTATAAAACACGGATTCCACGGTCGTGATGAATAGCCAAACCCATATCCCTAGACCCCTATAAGAGCGGCAAGCAACCCTACCAATTCTAGAGTTAGGAGACCCGGACTCGACTCCTCGAGATGGTCTCCCACTGGACTCTAGAACCCAGTTACTTGTGTTCCCCTCCTTGAGTCTATCCTAATGTGGAAAAGTAAATAATATATATCAACGGTGACATCTTCCTCAACCCGGAAGTGCCCCAATAAAAGAATATTACATACAAGTTTTTACGTGAATGAAAAGAAAAATTCTCATCTCACATAAAAAAAACCCCGGCTATTCAAACGCGACGATCCAATATAATATATCCCAGCAACACATAACATCACATTTTATCAATGTAAGTAAATATGCGTATCCCAATTGTCATTGACATATAGCAATGAAACCGGCGATACACCATATATTACACTTACGGACGCAGAAAAGAAAGTGAATAACTACAACAATTAGAATCGTCACTGCCCTTAGATATCATAAACCCGAAATATCACATATTCTAGATTCCATGCCTAACAATGCAAATCTTATATTTAGGTCTCAACTATGAAAACACTTTTCAAAAGAAGTCGGGTAATTCAACAAGATTCCCGATTTCACCCGAGACCAAAATGTTAAACTTGCACGCAACTAAATAGATTCCAATCATTATATCACAATCACATATAACTAGACGAAATTAAACTTTTCGATCGAATAAGCAAGCACCCAAAATTTCACAACAAGCTCAACACTTGAGCGGAGTTCAAAAAGTTCCTAGAAACTGCCACAGCTCCTATGAACCATCCGTAGAAGGGCCGACTCATGCCTCACTCATGTCGCCACGGAACTGCGGCAAACTCTAGTGTATGACCGTGATTCCGTGATCCAAAAAATTCGAGTTTGGGTATCATTCTTCTAGAGGGTCCACAGAATCGCTTACATGATTTTCCGAAAATTTTAAACTTGGAAAAATCCAACTCTTGGAAAATTTCAATGAGGGAAAATATGGGTTATTGATATCCGTTCAAATTTTTTAATATCGTCTAAATAACCCGAATACATGTTAGAATTACGACTTTGAAACACTCTGAATTGCCTTTGTAGAAAGTTAACATCACATGCATTTTCTGAAGGAAAAAAAACAAACAACACCTGAAACCCTAAAATCCAGAGACTAGAACACAGTACAAAATTCAACCAAAAACTCCCCAGATGGGCCAAGGAGGCCGGATTTAATAGGCATATGGCCGGCCACATTAAGGTGGAAATGGTTCAAATTTGCACTGTGTTCATGTTGCATCTCATACAACATTCTGCAACTGTTTAAAAAAAATTTTGAAGACTTTAAAAATTCGACAGAAAGTGAGTTTTCGTGTTTCAAGTTTCGGAGTCATTTCGATTTCGTAATCTAACAAACATCGTCTAATTTTCTAGCATGTCTCTGATACCACTGCTGGGTTTCCTAGCACGGCAGCAAGGTTTCGGAAGGCATCGTCCATACCAATTTCAAATTTTTTCCGTTCTAGCTAACCCAAACCCTAGAATCTTTACTAGAAAATCAGACGAACACATATGTAAATATCTTTACATCTAAGTGAATGAGAAATACAACCTTTGTAGACCGGTCCTTCACTTCAAAAGCTCCATGTAGTAGTCCCTTCGCTGCGAGTAGTGATCTCCCGAACTCTAGAGAGGGTTCACATGAAGAAATGAACAGGCTTGCTCAATGTCTTCGAGGCTGAATATAATCTACTTTAAGGAGACTCAAGCTCATGCTATCTCTTCACTAATGGTGAAATTAGTTAAGCAAATACTCTAAACTAAATGGCTAATAGTAGAGGATGATGAAATAGGAAATGGGCTTATTTTAGTTTTCTTTTTCTCACAATATTTTCTTACCTTGAGAAAAGCTAGTGAGCTTTTCTCAAGAGGAAGAAGAAGCTCAAGTGAAGAATGAGAGAATAAACTCTTGAGATGAGAATAACAATCATAGGTGAGTTAGTGTCATACACTAACCCATGTAGAGATTAAACCATGGCTAACAATAATGGTTAGGTTAATAAATATCTACAAGTAAAACAAAAAGAGTGGACTTGGTCAATGGTTCCACAAGCTTCTACAAGCTTCAACCATGTGACTTAATTCCACTAATTTTGATTTGCTTTAAATAAATAAAACCTTAACATTATTATTAGTATGGTGTGAGTCTCACACACCCATGAAGTATGTGGCATCAAGCATGACACAAAAAGTTGTACATTAATATATATCACATATACACTAATGCACACAAGTGAGAAAAAGAAATGTTTAAATGAGCTAATATTAGTTAATGTAATCTAGTATATCAAATATACAATTATACATTAAATTATTAAATCAACACTTGATTTAATAATCCGACTATATCACATACAACCGACTAATATCAAATGCAATAATTTATCGAATCAACAGTTGATCCGATAACCCGGCTATATCACATATAACCGACCGATATCACATATCGCGAGTAGAATGCGGTATCACATACATGCATTAATCTCGGTCCCGCACATATCTCATATGTGCTCCTACTTTGTTTCGCATGAACCAGGAAACCTCTGTGTAAGACTCTAAAGACTTGTCAATACGCCGGCAGTAGGTGATGATCATATCAAACACCCACAAGCCGCAAGCGGTCTGCTAAACGTAACGGCCACCCGGGTATTGAGCGATCTGAAGATCAACAAGCAAGCCTGCTCATACTCCTGCGAATCCAATCAGTAACACTACCGTACAGTCCGGTCTCTTCGTCTGTTATGTCGCATATCTCGCGTGGGGGTGGTAAACGTCAGATCCCAATAGCTTGATAAGTCATGCCGATGTGAGGCTCATAACGGGTTGAGAAACTACTGATAACACTTACCAGTAAATCTCATAAACAGCCCTGGCTAGGGACTTTCCTGTTATAGCCAATCGAGCACAGCGCAACATCAACCCCCAATACCGGGAGGGACGAAATCCCCTCCTATCGCTCATTGCCTTCATATAACTCGGGACTGTACCCAAAAACCATCGTTTTTCACATTCTCTTGAATGTGATAAGATGGAAAATCAAAGCACAGTGGGAATCACACAAGACTCTATGACGATCTCGGGTCGACAGATTAACATGTACCAGTGTCACCAGAGAACTGCCATCTGACATGAGGTATAATACCATCTAAGAGTTCTCGACGAGTCCGTCCAGTATACCCAGTCTCCACTGAGCACCCGTATATCATCTCCGATGTCAAACACCAATGGATATGGGATCATCCATCGCCCATCTACATGGGTCGAAAAGCTATACGCTTGTCTACTCTAGTATATCGATGCCCCGTCTCGATACACCCACCACTAGGGATATTAAAGGATATACTTACCGACTACCTTTGTCCCACTAGTGTGATCCGCATCATAATCCAGGTAGTCAAGTACACATCCTAAGAGCTTTATCAACATGTAACAGAGAGACAATCAGTGTACATGTTAAGATAAAGAGTAACCAAATAGTATACTATCATGTCGAGCAAGAAAGTCCTCCCTATGTATGTCCAAGCATCCACTATAATATACATCATATGTACAATAATGGCCTCCAGGGCATACATATAACTAACAGATAGGGCATCGATATTCCAGTGTAGACTAGTGTGTACGTTTCTTAACGCTGTATGGGACGAAGGTTTATCTCACAACCATTGGTGTTTAACACCAAAGATTGTACACAGGTGCTCATTGGAGAATGAGTATACCGAACGGACTCGTCGAGAACTCCTAGATGGTACCATACCTATTGTCAGATAGTAGTTCTCTGGTAACACTTGTACAGGTTAGTCTGTAAACCTGAAATCATCATAGTGTCTTTTGTGGTTCCCACTGTGCTTTAATTACCTCCCTACCATGGCTCTACTGAGTCGTGCAAACAGATGGTAGTTGGGTACAGTCCCGAGTCATATGGAGGCAGTGAGCGATAGGAGGGGTTTCGTCTTTCCTAGTATTGGGAGTTGATGTTGTGCTATACTCGATTGGCTATAACAGCAAGTCCCTGGTCAGGGCTGATGAGATTTACTGATAAGTGTTATCAGTAGTTTCTCGATTGGTTATAAGCCATACATCGGCATGACTTATCGAGTTATTGGTGTATGACGATTCTACCCCCCAGACTCAATATGCAACATATCATATGAAAAGACCGGACTGTACGGTAAGTGTTGCTTATAGGCTCTGCAGAGAGTTTGGACAGGTTTTCTTGTTGATCTTCTATTCGTTAAATACCTGGGTAGCCGTTACGTGCAGCTAGTACTGCTAACGTGCTTGTAGATGTTTGATGTGATCATTACCTACTGGCAGCGTATTAGCAAGTCTTTAGAGTCCCACATAGAGGTTTCCTAACTCAAGCGAAACGAAATAGGGCATGTATGAATATATATTCGGGAGCTTGATTAAATACGGATATATGATACCGTATTCTAATCTAGCGTTATTTGATATTAGCCAGATTATATTTGATATAACCGGATTATTAAAAAAAGTGTTGATTTAGTGTGTGTGTGTGTGTGTGTGTGTGTGTGTGCGCGTGCGCGCGTTAGACATAGTTGATTATACACAAGAGTTGTGTATTTAAGAGAAACACATTAGATTAAAGGAATAAGAGAATAATCATTCCTTATATGAATTAAAGAAAAGAAAGAATGAGTCATTTGTGAACTTTGTAGTTTGCATGACTCATTACTTATTTTCTTTTGTTGATATAAGTCTATTATTTGCTCTTATTCAAACATTCCAAGCTCATTCTCACAACCATCTTCATCTTCTTCATCTTCATCTCTTCTTGAATCACTATTCCTTCAACAGTGAAGAAAGAGAAAAGAAAGTTTGAGCAAAAATCCCAGTTTATCAACCTAAACTTTTCTAACAAATTAGTTTTGGTTGTTTACTTCACTAATACTTTAATTAGTTAAGTGTGAGCTTGAATGTTAGTTACCCCAAGATGGATCATTTTCGACAAAGAAGATTTCGAGAAAGCTTATTTCTTTTTTCAAGTGGAGCCCTAAAAGGAGTTCAAGAGACTACTACAAAGAGATTTTGGAGTGAAGTATTTGGTTATAAAGATTGTAGCTCCTTATCACTTAGTATAAAACTTTAGTTTGCTTTCTATATAACCCTACACCTTTAATTTGATCCTCGTTTGTAGACTTAGCCCTCTAGATATTTTTAATTGCATAATTGATATTGTTAAAACCATAGTAGAGGTGCAAGGATTTACTTTCAATATCAACCAAAATCAACCAATCCACAATATCAACCACATAAACTCACAAATTGTTTATACATAAATCAACAAATATCAAGAATCTTCTTAATTCTTCGGCGGGGACAATAGAATTTGTGCGGCTATTATCGACCGCCAATGCAACGAAGCTCCCCCCCCTACGTATTCGCTATTTCCCGACCCTCAATCAAGACCTTTATGAATAAGTATACGAACACTGCACAATCCACACTGTTACACAACGCGATTATCAAACGCATATAATTATTTGTTAATATAAAATTCATAAAATAAAAAACTGGCACTAAAAGTTGAAGTAAATAAAAGGAAACATTTCTTACGAATTTTTTGTATTAGGCAAGTGTTAACACTAACGTAATGAAATTCATTGAAGCCCCCATGCTTATAGAATTTTTTTGCCCCGAAATTCATTAGGTGCTCTATATATAGCCTAACTCCTTCCTCCCAATGGTTATTGAGCTTAAATGAAGAATAATGACGCAATTCTTTGTTGACGAAGTATATAACGAACAATGTCCAATGGTCGTTATGACATATCGGGGGTCATAATAACAGTCGAGCCGGAATTCCATACATCTTCAAGGTATATATTCCATGCATGAAGATTCATGTGCAACGTTCCGTTCACTTGATCAACAATCATGCTCTGCCACTTGTATTTAGCTAAATGTAATCAAGAAAACCGAATAAGATGAGTAGGCATTACCATGATCCACGGCCTGGCAATGGCGAATGCGGGTACTTGTCCTGGAGGGCCAAAGACTTCAACTTGTGTGGCAACCGAGTTGTGAGCCTAACCTCCGGAATCCTCAGTTTCCCTAATTTATCAAGCATGCTTTTTTGATATTCAACTATCTTAACTTCATGAATCCTCAATTTCCCAAAATTATCAAGCATGTTTTTTTGATATTCAACCATTTTACTCCGTACCACATAGCATCTTAAATTCCTTACTTGCATCCAAATTTAACAAAATCTTAGTTCAAGCACCTAGCTTGTTCTAAGAATAAAAAGAGAAGCTTCAAGCCCCAGCTAAGTAAAATGATACCGAGACTCAAAACTTTTGACCCCAAAACAAGCACATTTTTCTTTCTTTTTTTTAACAACCGAGCATTCTTGGCTAGTCCAAGAGTCGCATGACACACGCGCGCACACGTCCAGAATCGAATCCTGAACGTGCGCAATTAATTAAAGAAAGAAAGGGAGGAAGGGAGGAACATGAGACCTTTCAAATCGCACACCCATATCACAACCAACTGGCCCATGAGATTTGAGTAGGATGAAAATTATATGTTCATCAATTTCTTGGCTTTCACCATGCCACAAAATACTTAGTCATGTAAGAATCATGGTTGCAAAAAAGAAAAAGAAAGAAAGATCCATACTTGAGAGAGTCTTAAATAAATCCCAGATGATCTCAGATTCTTCAATTTGCCAACAGCAAGCAATCTTATCGTCTTCTTCGTCCTCTCACTTGGCACAAATTAATGTGATGGCGAGGGCAGTGAGGGAGAGAGAGAACTGCGTAGCGGAAATTTGTTGAGAGGAGAAGGGCGATTTTATAACTTCATCTAAAATATAGTAGGAATCAAATACAGCTTAAGGGTTTTCTCACAAAAACTTTTGAACAGTAAGCCCTTTCCTCGTATTTTTAAAATACTGGGGGCTCTCATAAGTCTGGGCTGGGGTTTTTTGACAATTTACCCTTCATTCTTCCCTGTTAAAAGGCCTTTACCTTACTTTCAAATTTGTTTGGTTGCCTAAGTTTGGGCTACACATTGAGCCTATTATAGCTTTTACTATGGGCTAGTTAATAGTTGATCTATGGGCTAATATAACTTACAAAATTTATTAAAGTGCAGTTGTTGGACCTAGCAGAAAAAGGACACCATCAGAAGAAAAATATGGCAATGATTTTAATTTAATTTAAACCTTCATGGCAACAATAATCCGAAATTTCCTAGCGAGTCATGCTGCTTGGACAAGATGTTGATGACGGGCGGAAACGATTTTAATCGGATATGAAATCAATTTGAGGTAAAATGAGAGAATTCGAGACTTGAGAGAGATGGATCTTGGTGATTATTGTTTCCTTTTTGGAAAAATCCTGGACAAGAGAGGGGGAAAGGGAAAGAGAAACCAGTAAAGAAAGATATAGAGGCCGGAAGAATTTACCCCCATATTTTTAACTATTCGGAAGTACCAAAGAATTACCCATTTTATTCTGATTATATTTGCTCCCAAAAATAAGACAATATTCTGATTAAATTTATTGAACTGGAGTGTAAGATTTATTTATTTTTACTTAACATAAACACAGACAAGCAAAAATAAAAACACATTCATACATACATGCATACATAGGAAAAGAGGCATGCATATTGCAGGTGAATAATTAATTAAACTGTGTTTGTTGGGCCGAACACCAAAATGACACCATCAAAAAGCAAAAAATTGTGGCACCAAATTTAATTAAAGGGTTAGTTGTTCAGAAAGCCCCCGGCCAACTTCAAACTTGTGTGAAAGCCCTCTTTGCTCTTGTTAAAAAACCAGGGCTCAATCAAAACGTCATGTACACCAGTGGCGTGTAGTTCCTAAGCAGTTGCTTGTAACATCCAGACAGTTGAGAGAATACAAGTCCTAAATAAATTACAGCCCAGGGTTTTTTTTTTTAACAAAGATTCTGAACGGTTGGTCCTTTCTAATAATTTCGAAAATTAAAAGGATTTTTAGACAACTCTCGAGCAGGCCGGGGGCCTTTTACCCTTAATTTAATCCAAACCTCCTTGGCAACAATATTCTGATTATATTTATTGCATTAGAGAGTAAAATTATTTAGCTTATTTCATGGAGTATGTATTCATATGCTTAATCTTTTTAATTTCAAATCATTCTCCAGCTTCAGTTAATCTTCTATGCTTCACTGTTTTGGAGCTTCATGATGGTATTCTTCCACTCCATTCTGATATCCATGTGATTACATGAAAACTTAAAATTATGATGAAAAACTGAGGATCGATGTTAATATTCCAGCATTAAAGTAGGTATTGATCTATTTAAAATGTATTGTTATCTTAGAGTGAATCGCTTCATCATTCAAAGTTCTAGAAACAAGAAGAACACACAACCCAATAAAAATGGACTCGCTTCCAACAACCAGTCAAAAACAATAATCACAACACTCGACACATTAAAAAAACAAATGATTAGTGCATAGGGGCTAGGGTAACTTAATCATAAACTACTAGTTAATTAATTTATTAATAGCCTCAATGTTTTGTAGCTATTGTAACTATTTTTATTGAGAAAATGGGGTCATCTTGCAGGCCCAAAACTGCAGTGGTCTCAAAAGCCTAAATGAAAAATAGTTAGCGGGTACCACTGATCCATAAGAGAAGCCACTACAGTTTAAGGCCCCATGTCCCGTTTCCTCGTTTTTGAAACCCCTAACGATGTCTAGACAAAAGGGAAAGCTAAGTTAATTGGTTCCAATTACCTACGGCTAATTAAACTACCCGATCTAGTGTGTTAGGCTCTTGATTACATGAGCATCTTGAATTTTTCGGTGTTCATAGTTTAGCTAATTAGCTTGACGGCAAATGTTACGTCCTGCTTCCTAAAATACGGAATACAAGGGGTGACTAGACCAGTTATACTCCTACGGTCAGAGAATAATCTCATCGTAGTCACACTTCGTCTTCTAGTATTATATAGTAATCAGTAAACAGTACTAGAATAAAGGAAAATCAAGTTCACAACTTTATTATATCACAATAAAAGAGTTCAAAATACATTTATTTTGCAGAATAAAAACTAACCAACGAAATACAAAGTGCTGAAAGCAAAAGAACTGGTACTGATATTGCAGTCTAGATCTCCGCGAGCTCGAATGGCAGGTTCTGCTCCTCGAATAGGTCTACTTCGTCCTTTGAACATGCACACTCAGGTCGTCAGGACGACACATATAGCAATAATTATGTAATGGGTGTGTAATGTTATTAAACATGAGAAGTGCAACAGAATGTAAAACATGAGTATAATAAATATCAACTGAATATGAATAGTGCAATATAGGTATCATGTCAGTATACTAGGTAATGTGTATGCCACTATTTATCAGTCACTAAGTCAATAAAATCAATTGGTAGAAAGGATGCTCGTGTTTAATAAAGGTCTCGTGCATGTCTGAAACTACGGTTCACTGTTGACCGGGACATAACCCTGCAGCCGGGCCACTAGGCCCACGACCTAATGTATGTGTGCGCGCGCACGCGTGTGTGTCACTAATAGCGAATGATCATCCTCTAAATCACTGTACCTCGCTAAATACGAGTTCAATTCTACATTAATTTCCCCATTCCCCAGGTTATAGTATAAATTCAAATATTAGATAGGTTGTGAACAAATACGTATCGTTTTCACTTTCAATCACGTTTCTAGTTATCAATATCACTTTCGTATTTACCACAACCCAACCACTAACACTTACATAACGACAATACAAAACAGTCGCTAGGTCTCAATGTAAACAATCAATATGCAGCAGGTATAAAGTAAACACACAAATAGGCAAAAATGCACTGATCAGACATTCACTATATTTTGACAACCAACACCATATAACTTGCAAAATTTACCATAAAACACACGTATAAAATCAACCAAAATAATATAAAAGGCGTACGAAGCACTCTTGATTATCTAAGCAATAAAATTAATCTCATGTCAATAGCATTTCATGTTAGAGACTTATCATCATTTTAAATTAACGATCGATTGCTCGAATTCCAGTTTCAGAACTGGAAGCCCAACTTCACGCACTGTTTGCTAGTGATTATGTTCAGATTCAGGTAGTTCCCCAGTTGAATAAAACATAGTTTTATCTGTTGGATTTCTAACTCATCAAACGGATTATCAATAGCCTTCCTGTACTAGAAGTTATGTCATGTTTAATGTGACGGTGTAAGAAACGTTACTGCAGAAACTACAGAACACACCGACACTCTAATATACAAATTAAATATCAAACGACTCTGAAACTACACGAGACCAGACTCATATGTTAGCTAACTAAATTATTTACACGACCATAATGGGCTCCATGCATTTTCAGTTTGAATCAGGGATGTGCAGGTATTCAAAATCAGGTATCCACGCGAAACACTGCCCCGGACTGCAGTCCAGTGCCGCATTCGCAGACAAATATCGTTACAGTAATCTATAAATGTTGGGAAATAAACTATGGATGGTTTTAGATTATCGAGTCAGATTCGATATGATCCGTAGAACGTTACGTTCCAAACTGTATTGAATTTACGATGATTTTAATAAGGTAACATGCGCAGTAAAAATTCAGATTTTGTGTTGTCTTTAAGGGGCAACTTTACATGATTATGAACACGATATTTTTAACTCAAAACCTTAAACAACATTCACTAATTATTGAGGGATTCGACAATCACAAAACATAGGCACTTTGACCAGAGTTTTCATTCATGTATCGCTTCGACTTAAATTTAAGTACGAGTATCGATCGTTGTCAGTTTTATCGAATTGATTATAACAAGTAATTCATGTAAATTATAAATTATATCATTACGGTTGACAGATCCGAATTGGGTTCAATTCATTACAATCAACACCATGGTTTGCTAACAATTCCATTATAACCCATGATCTAAATCTATATATATACACACACGCACGATTAAATCTTTAACTTGGTTATTTAATCTAACCAGTAATTTAGCATGAGTGGCAAGTGAAGAATTTTCACTTGTCTTTGGCGAAAGTGGCACGGCAACACGGCAGGCATGACACAGGCCCGATACCGACACGGAGACATCACGGCACGATACACGCACGAGTAAGGTACGGCACACGCACTACTAGCACGTATTTCCCCCAATCAGAGCAAAGCTATGTTCAAAATTTCAAGTTGATCAGATAGCGTTTTGTGCTCATAAACTAGCGCTCTGCGCTCTTTGGTCTGGCGCTCAGCACCAAGCGCGCCACGTTCTCCTCACATGTCCGCCACTCAGCAGAAAAGCAACGCACTCATAATCTGGCGCTCAGCGTCGTGCTCCTCACGTGTGCGCCACTCAGTAGAAGAGCAATGCGCTCATAATCTGGCGCTCAGCGCCAAGCGTACCATGTGCTCCTCACGTGTGCGCCACTCGGTAGAAACGCAATGCGCTCATAAACTAGCGCTCTGCGCTCTTCGACTGGTGCAAAGCGCCTAGCACGCCACGTACTTCTCACGTGTGCGCTAAAAGAACATAAATTGTTCTATAAATAAAGCCCAGAGCTATGAGTATTCAGTAAAAGACAAAAATATTGTCATAACTCAAACCAATGCCCAGCATTGTCAAACGTTTAACATCTTAACTGAGTGGGCCGAGCCGAAGTTGGCCATAAATCACCCATTCATATTAACTGAGCCCATATGCTCATAAATCTCAGATCTTAGTCCCAATTGGACTATAGATCTCTCAACCAATATTGGTTCAAGGGTACATCTCTTCACTCATCTGATATTTGTCGTTGTAATCCTTCAACGTCTTCAGAGAGGTAATGGGTCCCAACAATCATACATTCCATAGACTATGACGTCTTTAACCTCGAACTGTGGGGTCCTTAAGCCCATGGACTATGATGTCCTTAACCTTGGACTGTGGGGTCCTTAAACCCATGGACTATGATGTCCCTAATCTCGGACTGTGGGGTCCTTTAAGCCCATAGACTATGATATCCTTAACCTTGGACCGTAACGTCCTTAAACTAATTATGGACTGCAAAGTCCCTAAACTAAACAATAGAGCCCAAATGCTCTTTTGTTGGATCTAAACGATCCCGTTAAGTTGATCTTAGCCTAAAATTAGACTAACGTATCCTTAACAAACGTTTAAGTTGATCTTAGTCTCAAATGAGACTAACGTATCCTTAAACCCAATCCCAAACCCAAATCTAAGAAGATACGGATTTGGACTAATTCACGCCCTACAGGCGATAACATAAATTAGTCTCCGTATACAATCCACGAGCAACCAAAAACAAAACAAATACACACGACATGAAGTGACCATCTGGAGATAGAGAAAGTGGTTACCGTGATACGGTAGCGTAATTAACTGCAGGGGCTTGCGCCTGCTGGGAAGAGCGTCCCCACAATCAAAAACCACTCCAATAATGGGGAATCTGACGAAATCTGCTACATCGGCCGCATCCGTCTAAACCTCCGATACACGGTGCCATAAATCAACTTGGTATCTTTGGAGAGGTGGACAGATAAAACCAAATAGCATCTGCCCCCAAACTCAGGCAAGACGAACCTACGCGGTCGCGTCCCTGTGTTCGGAGGAGAACAGAGTGCCAGAATCTGTTCTCCGCCGAAAGACGCGACCGGGACGTTGGGACGTCGAGGGCAGATGCTATTTGATGCTATCCGTCCACCTCTTCGAAGATGCCAAGTTGATTTATGGCACCGTATATCAAAGGTTTAAACGGATGCGGCCGATATAGCAGACTTCGTCAGATTCCCCCTTGTTGAGGGTTTTTTATTGTGGGGACGCTCTTCCCTGCAGGCGCAAGCCCCTTGCAGTTAATTACGCTACCACATCGCGGTAACCACTTTCTCCTTCTCCAGATGGTCACTTCATGTCGTGTGTATTTATTTTTTTTTTGGTTGCCCGTGGATTGTATACGGAGACTAATTTATGTTGTCGCCTGTAGGGCGTGGATTAGTCCAAATCCGTATCTTCTTAGATTTGGGTTTGGGGTTGGATTTAAGGATATGTTAGTCTCATTTGAGACTTAGATCAACTTAAACGTTTGTTAAGGATACATTAGTCTAATTTTAGGCTAAGATCAACTTAACGGGATCGTTTAGATCCAAGAAAAGAGCATTTGGGCTCTATTGTTTAGTTTAGGGACTTTGCGGTCCATAATTAGTTTAAGGACGTTACGGTCCAAGGTTAAGGACATCATAGTCCATGGGATTAAAGGACCCCACATTCCGAGGTTAAGGACATCATAGTCCATGGGTTTAAGGACCCCACAGTCCAAGGTTAAGGACATCATAGTCCATAGGTTTAAGGACCCCACAGTCCGAGGTTAAAGACATCATAGTCTATGGAATGTATGGTTGTCGGGACCCGTCACCTCTCTGAAGACGTTGAAGGATTACAACGACAAATATTAGAGGAGTGAAGAAATGTACCCTCAAACCAATATTGGTTGGGAGATTTATAGTCCAATTGGGATTAAGATCTGAGATTTATGAGCATATGGGATCAGTTAATATGAATGGGGGATTTATGGCCAACTTGGGCTCGGCCCACTCAGTTAAGATGTTAAACGTTTGACAATACTGGGCATTGGTTTGAGTTATGACAATATTTTTGTGTTTTACTGAATGCTAAGCATTCCTCATAGCTCTGGACTTTATTTATAGAACAATTTATGTTCTTTTAGCGCGCACGTGAGGAGCACGTGGCGCGCTTGGCGCTTTGCGCCCGTCGAAGAGTGCAGAGCGCTAGTTTATGAGCGCATTGCGCTTCTGCTGAGTGGCACACATGTGAGGAGCACGTGGTGCGCTTGGCGCTGAGCGCCAGATTATGAGTGTATTGCTCTTCTGCTGAGTGGCGCACACGTGAGGAGCACGTGGTGCGCTTGGCGCTAAGCGCCAGATTATGAGCGCATTGCTCTTCTGCTGAGTGGCGCACACGTGAGGAGCACATGGTGCGCTTGGCGCAGAGCGCCAGATTATGAGCGCATTGCTCTTCTACTGAGTGGCACACACGTGAGGAGCACGTGGCGCGCTTAGCGCTGAGCGCCAGACCAAAGAGCGCAGAGCGCTAGTTTATGAGCGCAGAGCGCTATCTGATCAGCTTTATGATCTGAGAAATAAATTCTCGTTTAGAAGAGACTTTGTCTCAAGGTTCTATGAACAAAGTTCTTATTTTATACGAGATATTTCAATCTCTTATTTTAATGAAAGGCTTTGCCTTTATGGATCTGTGATCTTAAGAGAATTGAATTATTCTCTTCCCCTCCTTATAATGAGATACTATGATCTCTTTTTGTAAAAGACCTTAGTCTTATAGATCTATGATCTGTGAGAAGAGTTATATTCTTCTTCTTATTTTATGATGAGATTCTTTGATCTCTTTGTGAAAGACCTTGGTCTTGCAGATCTATGTTCTTAAAGAAAGAAATGAATTCTTCTTTTTATATGAGACGATTTCGTCTTTCTGTTCATTTTATCTTGAAGAAAAGTTGTTCTTCTACCGAGAGCTTGGCTCTTCTTTCTAAGATTTCTCAAAGTTTATGGAGGGGTTTCTCTATATATTTCTGTATATATGAGACTTGAAATCTTGAGGCATTTATATAGGGTGAGCTAATTTGTTCAATCAGTTAAGGAGATATTTTCTCCAATTGATTTGGGGATTCCCCACCGTTGAATCTTTGATCCAAGAACTTCTGATTTACAGAAGGCAATTTTCTTGTTTTTAACAAGATTGGGAAATCTTTCTATACAGAATTTATTCTGTATTTTGGTGATTTTTAATCACCTTTGGATCATTGATCCAACGGTGCTCTGATTTACAGAGCACAATCTTTTTGTTTGGAAAGATTTTAAGGAATCTCTCCTTAACAGAATTTTATTCTGGTTAATTGATGATTTATCATCTTTATTAGATCTTTGATCTGATGGTGAGGAGCATTTAGTTCCAGCGCTAGTGCACCCGTGCTTTGCACGTGGTACGCTGCTTAGAGTGCAGCGGACTCAGCGCTAGCGTACGCATGTTTTGCATGTGGTGCACTGCTTAAGTATAGCGCCCTTAACGCTAGCGCACACGTACTTTGCACGTGGTGCGCTGCTTAGGGAGCAACGCACTTGGCGCTGCTATGAAGAATTGCTTCATTTCAAAATTTGAAAATTTGAACAGAGCTTTGCTCTGATTGGGGGAAACAAATGCCCCCCACCGTTGTGCTCACATGGCCCACATATGAGTGCAGCGGTGGCAGCATCTCGGCCCTTGGATCAACTCAGAAGCTGAAACGGCATCTCAGTGCCTATAAATAAGACCCTTGGCCCTTATGATGATTTCTGTTCACCTTCCTTCTTTCTGAGAATTTTTATTCTCCTTCAAAGCATAGCTCTTCATTTTAAGAACCTTCAAGAGTCAAAACTCTGCCAAATTTTTTGTAGGATTTGAACTTTATTCATAGAGCTTTGCTCTTCCTCAGATCATAGATCTCAAAATGTTTTTAGGGTTTTACCCATTAACAGAACTTTACTCTTCATAGATCTTAGATCTAAAGAAAACCCTTTTAGGGTTTCACTAACAAGGCTTTGCTCTGATAGATCTAAAGAGATCTTTCTTGGGGTTTCTTAACCCATTAATAGAGCTTTGCTCTCTTGAACAGTGGAGATTTGTTAATCTCTTATGAAGAACTTTTAAGAGTTTGTTCATGGAGCTTGAAGATCTCAGAATTTTAATTCATTAAAAAAATTTATTTCAATTTTTTTTTATGATGGGTTATTCTATCATTTTTACAGAGTAAGGCTCTTAAAATTCCCAGAGAATTTTTTTTAATTCCCCTCATAATTGAATTTGACAGGTGTCATTCGCGTCCGCAGAGCATTGCTCTCGAGGAGTTTAACTCCTTGGCTCGAGGAACCTTTTTATTAAATGCGAAATCCTTTTTAGAATTCCTTTCTTAATTGCACAGAATTAAATTCATTGGGGGATTTAATTAGCACTTATTTCCTCCTTGGGGATATCAAGAGTTATTTAAACCCCGTGTCTGTTTCAATAAGCTTTTTCTTAATCGGTCTGTTCACTAACTCTCACTGCTTTTCCTTTTCAGACGTTATGGACGCTCATATGTATGATCTCGACGAGATTATTTCTTATGGAGACATTCGCGCACTCGGCCGTTCTCAGAACCAGGAATTCACAAACGCCCAGTGTGCTAAAATTATGGGTCGCTTTGATCCATACAATGGTCAACTGCTTCCTCATCGTTCCTCTTTCTTGAAGCTTATTGTGGGAGCGATCTGGGGAGCACTTTCTCTATTCTATGCCGGCATGCCACTTAAGGCATTGGACGACGCCGAAGATAAGGTGCACTCGGTGTATCTGATGGGCTTAATCTCAAAGAAAAGGCGAGACAACCTTGTTGATATCCTGCATCAAGCTTTTCAACAGGCGACGATACTCGCTGCCTATCGGAGGGTGGAGGACATCAGTGGGGATCCTGATACTTGTGATCGTGAAAGGATGCACACGAAGATAGTCCGAAAGGCCCGAAAATTTTTGGATGGCCTCACTTTTGAATTTCTCAATCCATGTCCTGGATTTGATGTCTTGCCTTTGTAAACATTTTAATTATGTTTTTTTTACTGTTTTCATCAATGTAAGAATTTTCTGAAGTTTGAATAGAAAATTCCTCTTCTCCGTGTGTTTATTTTATGCACTAAATCTTTTGCATATGCATGAGTGGGTATGCTTTGAACGCTTAAACGGATGCGAATATATCGTCCTTTTACTGTTTTGCATGGTATGTGGTTGTCGTCAGTAGGTTACACCCTTTTCGTTTTGATTTGGTGCAAAGCAGCTTACGTACTCTTGAATAGCATCTCCATTTCTCTGGCGTGTAATTTTGGCAAATGTAGTCTATAGATGATAGAGAACATTCCATCTTGAACTCTTCGAGAGATAGTGATGGCTTAGGAAGCAGGTTCAGATCTACTGCCTCAGGCTTTTCAACTTTATGAGCCGTGAGGGTCTCATAAAGACTTTTCTCCCTACGAGTCGAAAGGATCTCGTAGGTGTATTTTCTCCTTAGGAATCGTGAGAATTCCTAAGTGTGTTTTCTCTTGGGAGTTGTAAGGATCTCACAAGAGAGTTTTCTTCCTTACGAGTCGAGAAGACCCGTAAATGATTGATGAGGTTGAGATTATCCGCATTGCACGGAGTCAGAGGTTGCTCTGGGCGTTTCCCACTGGGTCAGGATTGACTTTAGCCGTGTTCCATGGAACCCGGATTCACTCTGGTTGTTTCCCACGGGGTCAGGATTGACATTAGCCGTGTTCCACAGGACCGGGATTTGCTCTGGACGCTTTCCACGGGGTCGGGATTGACATTAGCCATATTCTACAGAACCAGGATCCGCTCTGGATGCTTTCCACAGGGTCAGGATTGATATTAGTCGTGTTCCACAGGACCAGGATCCGCTCTGGACGCTTCCCACGGGGTCAGAATTGACATTATCCGTGTTCCACTGAACTAGGATTTGCTCTGGACGCTTCCCACAGGGTTAGGATTGACATTAGCCGTGTTCCACAGGACCAGGATCCGCTCTGTACGCTTCCCACGGGGTCAGGATTGACATAAGCCATGTTCCACTAGACCGGGATTTGCTCTGGACGCTTCCCACAAGGTCGGGATTTACATAAGCCGTGTTCCACTGAACCAGGATCTGCTCTGGACGCTTCCCACGGGGTCAGGATTGACATTAGCCGTGTTCCACAGGACCAGGATCCGCTCTGGACGCTTCCCACGGGGTCAGAATTGACATAAGCCGTGTTCTACTAGACCAGAATTTGCTCTGGACGCTTCCCACAGGATCAGAATTGATATAAGCCGTGTTCCACTGAACCAGGATTTGCTCTGGACGCTTCCCACAGGGTCAGGATTGACATAAACCGTGTTCCACTAAACCAGGATTTGCTCTGGATGCTTCCCACGGGGTCAGAATTGACATTAACCGTGTTCCACAGGACCAGGATCCGCTCTGGACGCTTCCCACGGGGTCAGGATTGACATAAGTCGTGTTCCACTAGACCAGGATTTGATCTGGATGCTTCCCACGGGGTTAGGATTGACATAAACCATGTTCCACTGAACCAGGAGGGGTTGACTTTATCCGCTTTTCACGGAGTCAGGGGTTGACTCTCGGTTGTTTGTGCACCGCCGAATCATAGAACTGGGAACTTTGCCGCGGCTCCGATTTGCTGATGTTGCGTCTGTTGTAATGAGACGAATGTTGAGATGATCTCCAGGCTGTCTGTGAACCATCAAGATCTGGCTTCTTTTTCTGATGGAGCCTGGTAGGAAGGTATGGTTCCCTTTTTGTTTGTGCCCCTAGATTGTATACAGAGATCGATGTGATCTCACCTGTAGGGCAAAAAGGTTCATCTTATATATTTTTCTTTCCGCGATGCTCTATCATTTCAGCTTTTATATCGCGAAAGTCGCGATTGCCCAATCATTTCGGCTATTTTTCGCGGTGCCCAATCGTTTCGGCTATTTGTTTTATTTACTCGCTGCTTTTTTTATTGCGAGTTGCCCAACTATGTCGGCTATTTTGTATGCATACATTTTTACTTGCTGATTTTGCTGCAAGTTGCCCCATCATTTCGGCAATTTCATATGCATTTATGGATTGCTGGCTTTTTGCTGCGAATTTGGGATTTGATACCGATTTAGGCATCAGCACCACTACAACTTGGATATTGCCAGGAGCGAATCATCATTTGCCTCTGTCGATGTCGAACAAAGGTGGCTTAGCGAACAGGGTTAGGATCCTGTCGACTAAGGCTTTTAACTTCATGAGTTGTAAGGGTCTCATAAAGATATTTCTCCCTACGAGTTGTGAAGATCTCGTAAGTGCGTTTTCTCCTTAGGGATCGTGAGGATTCCTAAGTGTGCATTCTCTTATAAGTCGTAAGGATCTTACAAGAGTGTTTTCTCCTTATAAGTTGAGAGGGCTTACAAGAGCTGTCCACTGTGTAAACACATCCCTAGTCACGGGTGGGGCTTTGTTAGGGAAAATGTTTATTCGCGCCCGTGGATTGTATACAAGGGTCGGTATTGAACCGCTTGTAGGGCAAAATCAGGGTGTATGACTGCTTAAGAAGAGGTTCAGATCCCTGTAGCTTAAGACTTTTGAATCTTATGAGCCGTGAGGGTCTCATAAGAGGGTTCTCCTTACGAGTCGTGAGGATCTCGCAAGTGTAATTTCTCCTTAGGAATCGTGGGTTCCCTAAGTGTGTTGCTCCCTTATGAGTCGTAAGGATTTCACGCAGGTGGTTTCTCTTTACAAGGTCGAGAGGACCTTGCAAGTGTCTTTTAACGAGATTGCGCCCTTTCGGGTTTTCACAAAACTCGCCGGTAGTCCTGTTGTTTTTACTCACGGAGCCCTTTCGGGTTTTCATCCGTGCCCATTTTGCTTATGGACATACCTATTTTTTTTGTTCAACCTTGGGATGCTGCGGTCAGTAGTAGTTTATAGACGTCTCGGTCAACAGCCAGTTTTAGGACATAGTGGTCCATCGTTAGTTTAGGGACGTTTCGGTCCATAGCCGGTTACTACTTATAGAGTTTAGGCTTAAGAAGATAGCGAGCAGATATAGGCGTCGTCATCTATCGTTGACCTAGGACGTGACTCGTCAGGCATAGTATTTTTTAAGGAAGCGACCGTTTATTGGCCTGAAAGGTCTTTCACCATGCATGTCCATGAGTAGATAGGCTCCACCCTGGTAAACTTTGTCTATGATGTACGGGCCTTCATAGTTTGGCTCGAATTTCCCCTGCTTGGCACGATTGGGGATCATAGGTCTTTTGACCACTAGCACATGTTCGCCTTGGCGGAATGTTCTCGGCCTAGTCAACCTCTCGTATGAGCGAGTCATCTTCGCTTTATAAGCCTCCATATTTTGCTGCGCCATGAGCCGAGTTTCGTCGAGGGCATCAAGTTTCTCAAGCCGAAGATGAGCATTTTCTTCTTCTGTTAGCTCGTAGTGAACCGCCACTCGTAGAGAGGGTAACTCTATCTCGAGGGGAGTACCGCTTCTGTGCCGAAAACCAATGCATACGGCGTTGTGTTCGTGGCTTTTTTGAACGTAGTTCGATACGCCCAGAGAGCTTCATGCAGTCTCTCATGCCAGTCCTTCTTATTCTTGGGCACCGTCTTTTTCATGATCTTCGTCAAGATTTTGTTGAAAGCCTCAGCTAAACCGTTAGCTCGGGGATTATAGACTGAAGAGTATCTCCAATCTATATTATGCTGTTGTGCGAAGCGGCTGATTTTGTAGCTTCTGTAGGCCGGCCCGTTATCGGAGATAATCCGTCACGGAGTACCGAACCGATAGATGACATGTGTCTTGAAAAAATAGAGAATATTTTCCATCTTCACTTCCCTCAACGGTACTGCTTCTGTCCATTTGGAGAAGTAATCAGTTGTCGCCAAAATAAATCGATGTCCTCTGGATGATGCTGGTTCGATGGGCCCGATTATGTCAGTTCCCCACATTTTGAACGGCCTGCTAGCCACTGTTGGATGTAGTGGATTTGGATGCTGGTGGATAAATTCCCCGTGAATTTGGCACGAGTGGCACTGCTTCGCGTATTCGAGGCAGTCTTGGATCATTGTGGACCAATAGTAGCCCATCCTTTTGATCTTCAACTTCATCTTTGGCCCGGCTTGGTGAGAACCGCAGAGTCCATCGTGAGTTTCTTGGACGACTCTCCTTGCCTCTTCCGGTCCCAGGCATCTTAGCCATAGAGAGTCGAACGATCTCTTATACAGAGTATCATTGACGAAGGCAAAAGATAAGGCTCGTTTCATGACTTGATTTCTTAAGGACGCATCTTCAGGTGTTCGACGGGATTTGAAGTAGTCTATGAAGACTTCTCTCCAATCCTTAGCCTTTTCCTGGTCTTTTATTTGTAGAGTCGTTTCCTCGGTCGCTCTCTTTTCTTCGGATGACTCCGGAGATATTTCTACTGGTGCAAGAACCCGACGGCTTTGTACAACGATCCTCACGTCATCGAGATTCTCTTCGGCCAATTCTTTAGCGAGTTTGGCTAGTGCATCCGCCTTGCTATTTTCCACGCGCGGGCATAGGCAGGGATTTGAGTCAGCAGTTTCTACACTCTCTCGCCGTACTTCACCAACTCTGGTTTGCACGTTTGATAGTCGCCGTTTATTTGATTAACGACCAGTTGGGAGTCTCCGTATATGAGGTGGTTTTCGATTCCCATGTCGATAGCGATCTCAAGACCTGCTATCAAAGCATTATATTCGGCTTCATTATTCGTCCTCGACTCTGTTAAGGAAAAGGCAAAGTACATTATCCCTCCTTGTGGAGTCACGAAGATGAGGCCTACCCCTGATTTGATTATGGGGGAGTTGTGCTTTCGCTTCTTCATAGAAGATGCTCCGTCGAAGTAGAGTTCCCATCGGGTATCACTCCCACTTTTCTCCCCGTCAATTGTGTCAAACGCGTGCTCGTCTGGCAATTCGCAGTTCAAGGAAGAATCAGCGGGTATCGGATGCTCAGCGAGGAAGTCGGCGATGGCCTGGCCTTTCACTGCCTTGAGAGGACGATAAGTTATCGAGAACTCCATCAAGAGCAGGGCCCATTTAGCGAGTCGCCCTGTTAATATGGCTCTTGACATCAAATACTTGAGAGGATCCACTTTTGATATGAGGTGGACCTCATACGCCAAAGCGTAGTGTCTGAGCTTCGTTATCGCGAAGATCAACGCCAGGCAGTGTTTTTCGATGGGGGAGTAATTGTTTTCTGCCCCCAGGAGAACTCGGCTCAAGTAGTAGAGTGCTCTCTCCTTTCCTTGGTCGTTTTCTTATGCCCATAATGCGCCTAGAGAACCCTTGAGGGCGGTTGTATACAAAATGAGAGGCTTTCCCTTGACCGGAGCGGTTAGCACCGGAGGATTCTGCAGGTATTGCTTGATTTCGTCCAGTGCGCTTTGGCATTTGTGATCCCAGATGAACGGTGTTCCCTTCTTCATCAGGTGATTGTAGGGGCGGCATTTTCCGAAGAGGTTAGCTATGAACCGTCGGATATATGTGAGCTTTCCTTGGAGAGATCGCAGTTGCTTGAGAGTTCTTGGCGGAGGCATTTCCATAATCGCCTTGATCTTCGATGGATCTATTTCGATGCCTCGGTGTCGGACGATGAATCCCAGGAACTTGTCTGAGGAAACTCCGAATGCGCATTTGAGAAGGTTCATCTTCAGGTTGTATTTCCGAAGGCACTGAAACACGATCTTCAGATGATCTAAATGTTCCTCGTATGATTTCCTTTTCACCACAAGGTCATCAATATAGCATTCGACGATTTCATGTATGAGGTCATCGAAAATCTTCGTCATGGTCCTCTGATAGGTGACACCGGCGTTCTTTAGACCGAAAGGCATCACCTTGTAACAAAATATACCCAAAGGGTCCGGAAAGTGGTATGCTTCTTGTTCTCGGGATGCATCTTTATCTGATTGTATCCCGATGAGCCGTCCATAAAGGAGAAAACTTCATGAGTGGACGTATTATCTATCATCAGCTCGGTGACCGGTACTGAAAAGTCGTCCTTCGGGAAAGCTTTGTTGAGATCCCGGAAGTCTACGCAGATATGCACCGTCGCATTTTTCTTCATCACTAGGACGATGTTGGCGATCCAGTCAGGATACTGAACCTCTTGGATGAAACTGGAGTCGATTAGCTTCTTGACCTCGGCATTGATGCTCATCTCAAGCTCGAGCCGCATTCTTCTCGGTGCTTGTTTGACTGGCTTGACGTCCGGAGATATCGCCAATTTGTGCACATCAATCTCTGATTCTAGTCCCGACATCTCTGAATAGTTCCATGCGAAGCAGTCTTTATACTGCATGAGCATGTCTTTTAGCGCAGACACCCTTTCTTCAGACAACAGCTTACTGACGAACGTCAGCCGTGGGTCACTTGCGGTCCCCAAGTCGATTTTTCTGAGGTTATCTGCAGTAGTATATATCCCATCTTCCAGCTCTTTTAGCGCTGGTGGTGTTAGTTATATGTATGCCCTAGAGGCCATTACTGTACATACGATGTATATTGTAGTGGATGCTTGGACATATATAGGGAGGACTTTCTTACTCGACATGGTAGTACGCTACCTGGTTACACTTTATCTTAACATGTACTCTGATTGTCTCTATGTTACATGTTGATAAAGCCCTTAGGATATGTACTCGACTACTGGGACTATGATGAGATCATACTAGTAGGGCCATGGTAGTCGACGAGTACATCCTATAACTGTTCCTAGTCGAGGGTGTATCAAGACAGGGCATCGATACACCAGAGTAGACTAGCGTATACGCATCTTGACCCATTTGATGGGCGATGGATGATCCCATATCCATCGGTGTTTGACATCAAGGATGGTGTACGGGTGCTCAGTAGAGACTGGGTACACTAGACGGACTCGCCGAGAACTCCCAGATGGTATTATACCTCACGTCAGATGGCAATTCTCTGGTGACACTGGTACAGGTTAGTCTGTAGACCCGAGATCGTCATAGAGTCTTATGTGATTCCCACTGTGCTTTGATTTCCATCATACCACGTCCAAGAGGGCGTGCAAAAAGGTGGCTTTTGGGTCACATGGAGGCAATGAGCGATAGGAGGGGATTCGTCTCTCCCGGTATAGGGAGTTGATGTTGCGCTGTGTTCGATTGGCTATAACTGGAAATCCCTGGCCAGGGTTGCTGAGATTTACTGGTAAGTGTTATCAGTAGTTTCTCGAACTGTTATAGACCTCATATCGACACGACTTATCAAGCTACCGGGGTCTGACGTTTACCACCCCTAGGCGAGATATGCGACATATCAGACGAAGAGACCAGACTGTACGGGAGTGTTACTGATTGGATTCGCAAGAGAATGTACTTGCTTGCTTGTTGATCTTCTGATCGCTCAATACCTGGGTGGCTGTTACGTTTAGCTGACCGCTTGCAGCTTGTGGGTGTTTGATATGATCATCACCTACTGCCGGCGTATTGACGATTCTTTAGAGTCCTACACAGAGGTTTCTTGACTCAGGAAAAACGGAGTAGGAGCACATATGTGATATGTACGGGACCGAGAACAATACGTGTATGTGATACTGTATTAGATTCTCGCGATATGAGATATCGGCCGGGTATATGTGATATAGCCGGGTCATCGGATCAAGTGTTGATTCGATGAACTGATACAGATTATATTAGTCGGTTATTTGTGAAATAGCCGGATTATCGGATCAAGTGTTGATTTGATAATTTAATGTATAATTATATATTTGATATATTAAATTACATTAACTGATATAAGCTCACTATAAGATTCTTTTTCTCACTCGGGTAATACATTGGTATATATGCGATATATGTTAATTGTATTATTTTATTTTGTTACAATAAATACTATATATGTGATAAATAATATTGTAACAAGTTAAGATTACAAATGCAACATGTTTTGTGGAGTTTAAACATGGTTAGGGTTTGGATTAGGGTTAAGCCTTCTAGTAGCTTCTAGAAGCTTTGCTTTTGTTTTCTTGTAAAGATATTTTGTGTAGATATTTTCTTAACCAAACCCAAACCCTTAACTATGATTCATTCTCTACAATGGTTAACTCTTCTCATACTTAACCCATGGTTGCATTTCTAACCTCACATGGATTCATTATTCATCACAAAAAGAAAATGGTTCATCTTCTTCCTTCTTCTTCTATCATGAAAAGCTTTCTAGCTTTTTATGAAGTGATGAAAATGAGTGAGTTAAAGAAAACAAATGAGAGTTAAAATCCTACTTCATCATCCTAATCTATCCTAGCCATTTAGATTAGGGTGTTCACTTCATTTGTGAGTGAGAGCTTGTGTTTAAGAAACTTCAAGGTAGATCATCTATGTTATCGAAGATCGGAAGCAAGTTTGCATCATTCTCTTCATGGAGCCTCTCTAGAGTCCGGGTACTCGATGATCGCAACGAAGGGACCTCAACACGGAGCTTATGAAGTGAAGGACCGGACTACAAAGGTTGTAATCCCAAACTCTTAGAAGTAAAGTTGTTTACTTGCTTTGTTTTGCCTAATCTCTAGTTTAAGATCTTGGTTTAGGGTTGTTCGGCGCGTCTAAATTTTAAATCGGGCATGGTTGATGCCTTGTAGACCCTTGTGAGAGTGCCTAGTAACCCTACAGTGGTATCAGAGATAAGCTAGAGCTTTAGGCAAAGTCTAGACGAAGTTTAAAGTCCGATCGAACCCCGGAACCCCGATACGAACCCCTTCTCTGGAAATTTTTCAAAAAGTTGATTTTTTCGTATTAAAAATACTCAGAAAAATAAGCAGTGAAATCTAAGAATTACTGTGAAGTACGGACCACCAAGTCGATCACGTGACCGCGGAACCGCGGCTAAACCACGCACGTGGCGGCGGTTCCGCGGCCGAACAGTGTCGTTGGGGCCCACTGCTTCACAGTATTATTCCTGGATTCTTTTGCATTATTCTGGGAATTTTTAAATCCACTCAAGCGTTGAGTTTTCTGGGTTGTATTGGAAACTCGTTGATTCGATCGGATAATTTAACTTCGTTTAGTTTTTCCGGGTAATTTTTAGAACGTGTTAAAAAGTTCGAACGAATATCAATAACTGACTTTTTCCCCTGCCGGAAAATTTCCAAGTGTTGGATTTTTCCGTAGTTTAAGAACGTTCTAAGTCGTGCAAGTAACGCGGTGGACCCTCTAGAAGACAACAAAGCTTAACTCGATTATGTGACCGTCTGAACTGCCTCTAAACCTTAGGGTTTGTGGCAGTACGGCGTTGCCACATGTGAGGCGTTGGCTTGACCTTTCTACGGCTGGACCATTGGTACTGTGGCATGTGATGGATGTTTTCAAACTAATTTCAAGTGTTGAGAACTATTTGGGAAATCTTGGGTGGTTGTTTATTCGATCGGAAAGTTTAACATTGTCTATTTATCTGGAGTGTGATACAATATTTAGAATCCACATGTAGTTATGAGATAACTAATTTGAATGTTATAAATCTAGCAGTTCAGTCTCAGATGATCAGTTGCCACGGGATTTTGATGCGATCAAAAGTCCGTCGCAATCACGTAGCGTACGCGGATACTCGCCGGGTAAACTTAATAGACAGCCATGCCCCATAGCCCCGACCAAGTGACTATAGGAGAACCCCGTCGCCAAAAGCATCCGTTCGGGTGCTCGCGGCAGCGGTGTTCCGCCTTAGTGCACTTCGTCGACGGCATCCAGGGGTGCGGCCGTCTACTAAAATTTGCGACGAGCATTCGATCAGGATGTCGGGAATCTTGTTGAATTGCCCGACTTGATATTGAAAAGAGTTTTCGATATGAGACTAAAATGCGGGATTTATAATTGTTAGGCATGCGATGTCTAAGGAATTCATTTGGTTAGGCATGCGATGTCTAAAGAGGTTGCGGATTCCAACTGTTGTAGTTTTACACTTTTTTTTCTGTGACCGTAAGCGTAGTATGTGATGTATCGCCGGCTTCGTTGCTATACATCAACGACAATCGGGATACGCATACTTACTTATGTTGATGATATGAGATATTATGTGTTGCTGTGATATATTATATTGGATTATCGCGTTTTGAATAGCCGGGGGTTTTATGTGAGATGAGAGTTTTTCTTTTTCATTCATGTAAAATTCATTTGTATGTAATATTCTTTTATTGGGGCACTTCCGGGCTGAGGATGATGTCACCATTGTATATTATTTACTTTTCCGCATTAGGATAGACCCAAGGCGGGGAGCACAAGTAACCGGGTTCTAGGGTCCAGTGGGAGACCATCTCGAGGAGTCGAGACCGGGTCTCCTAACCCTAAAATTGGCAGTGTTGCTTGCCGCTCTCGTAGGGGTCTAGGGATGTGGGTTTGGCTATTCATCGCGACCGTAGAATCCGCGTTTTATACAGGCTCGCATAAAACACGGAAATCCTAGTATATCCAATATTTCATATGTTATCTTCTGCTGCAATCTTCTGTGATGAGATCATATTACTTCCTGAGACGAATGTTTATATTATATATATGAGATATATGTTATATTACAGATTTCGTTTCAAATGTGATGCTTGTGAAGTATAATAAAATGGGACTTCATTAATGAGATTAATGAAACTAAAAGAAATCTAAAGATGTTGTAGAAACTTGTTTAAAAACTGGTAGCTCTAGTTTTTGCTTTGCATAGCGGTGTTCCTTGTAGAACATCCAGCACCTTATTCGATAAGGAAAGAGCCGAGATCCCTTTACCGGGAGTGACATCTTTAGCGAAACTAGCAGATGCTGCATACTCGGTTTGTCTTTTGATTGTTTCTATAGTTTTTGCTTTACATAGTGATATTTATGAAATATCCTGCACCTTATTCGATGAGGAAAGAGCCGACGATCTCTTCACCGGGAGTGACCTCTTTAGCAAAACTAGAAAAGGCCTAAAAAACATTCCATTTAAAAATCACTCGATTCTACAACGATATCAAGTTCATTACGCAAAGGGTTTTCTTAAAAACCCGTCATAGCCCTCCGTTATTTCAGATAAGTACTACTTAGTATTCGTGCTGCGGTAGTTTGGCATTCATCAAGACGTAGTGTACGGTAGCTAACTAGTACTTATCTGCTAGCATACGATGCGATTGGATTAGGGTATTCGTACGGCGTTGTTTGGCATTCGTCAAGGGTCGTGCGGGTGGGTTTAATTCAATCAAGAAATGTACGGGGACGCTCTTCCCTGCAGGTGCAAGCCCCTGCAGTTAATTACGCTACCGCATCGTGGTAACCACTTTCTCCTTCTCCAGATGGTCACTACGTGTCGTGTATGTTTTGTTTTATTTTTGGTTGCCCGTGGATTGTATACGAAGACTAATTTATGTTGTCGCCCGTAGGGCGTGGATTAGTCCAAATCCGTATTTTCTTAGATTTGGGTTTTGGTTTGGGTTTAAGGATACGTTAGTCTCATTTGAAACTAAAATCAACTTAAACGTTTGTTAAGAATACGTTAGTCTAGTTTTTAGACTAAGATCAACTTAACCATTTGTTAAGGATACGTTAGTCTAATTTTAGACTAAGATCAACTTAACAGGATCATTTAGATCCAACAAAAGAGAATTTGGGCTCTATTGTTTTAGTTTAGGGACATTGCGGTCCAGAAGTTTAAGGACATCATAGTCCATGAGTTTAAAGACATCATAGTCTAGTTTAGAGACGTCATAGTCTGTAAAGTTTAAGGACATCATAGTCCATTAGTTTAAAGACCCCACAGTCCGTAAAGTTTAAGGACATCATAGCCCATGAGTTTAAGGACCCCACAGTCCGTAAAGTTTAAGGACATCATAGTCCATGAGTTTAAGGACCCCACAGTCCATGGAATGTCTGGTTGTCGGGACCCGTCACCTCTCTAAAGACGTTGAAAGATTACAACGACAAATATCAGAGGAGTGAAGAGATTTACCCTTGAACCAATATTGATTGGGAGATCTGTAGTCCAATTTAGGACTAAGATCAAAGATTTATGAGCATATGGGATCAATTAATCTAAAGTAGGGTTCTGTGGCCACTTTGGGCTCGGCCCATTTAGTAAACATGTTAAACATTTAACAATGCGGAGCATTGGTTTGAGTTCTGACAGCCTTTATGTCTTTTATTGAGTGCTGAGCACTTATCATAGCTCTGGGGCTTCATTGTTTAAAGAACAGTTTATGTTCTCTCAGCGCACACGTGAGGAGCACGTGGCGTGCTTGGCGCTATGCGCCAGATAATGAGCGCAAAGCGCTTCTTGTGAGTAGCGCACACGTAAGAAGCACGTGACGCGTTTGGCGCTATGCGCCAGATAATGAGCGCAGAACGCTTCTTGTGAGTAGCGCACACATGAGGAGCACGTAGCACGCTTGGCGCTATGCGCCAGATAATGAGCGCAGAGCGCTTCTTGTGAGTAGCGCACACATGAGGAGCACGTGGCGCGCTTGGCGCTATGCACCAGTCAATGAGCGCAAAGCGCTTCTTGTGAGTAGCGCACACATGAGGAGCACGTGGCGCCCTTGGCGCTATGCGCCAGATAATGAGCGCAAAGCGCTTCTTGTGAGTAGCGCACACGTGAGGAGCACGTGGCACGCTTGGCGATATGCGCCAGTCAATGAGCGTTGAGGGCTTCTTGTGAAATTTGGAGCGCTAAGGCTCTGCAACGCTGTGCGCTAGATCTGGATCGCTAAAGCGCTGCTTTAAATTTGGAGTGCTGGGGCTCTTTTTAGGCAATTCTGCTCTCTAAGAATTAAATTCTCTCTTATAAGAGACTTTGTCTCATGGATCTAAGAACAAGTTCTTATTTTATAACAGATGTTTCAATCTCTTATGTTTTTGGTAAAAGGCTTTGCCTTTATAGATCTGTGATCCTAAGAGAATTGAATTATTCTCCCCCCTTTTTATAATAAGATGTTATGATCTCTTTTGTGCAAGACAGTTTGTCTTATAGATCTATGATCTGGCATAAGAACTAAGTTCTTTTTATGATGAGATGCTTTGATCTCTTTATTTTATCTTGAAGAAATTCTTCTTCTGTTAAGAGTTTTGCTCTTCTCTCTGAACTTTCTCAAAGTTTATTGGGGGGTTCCTCTCTATGAGACTTAAAGTCTTGGGGCCTTTATATAGGGCAAGCTGATTTGTTGAATCAGTTGAGAGATCTTTTCTCTAATTGATTTGGGGATTTCCCCACCGTTGGATCTTTGATCGTAGGGCTTCTGTTTTACAGAAGGTAATCTTCTTGTTTTTAATAAGATTGGGAAATCTTTCCCCACACAGAATTTATTCTGTATTTTAGTGATTTTTAATCACCATTGGATCATTGATTCGACGGTTCTCTGATTTACAAAGCAAAATCATTTTGTTTGGAAAGATTCTGAAGAATGTTTTCTTAACAGAATTTTATTCTGGTAACTTGATGATTTATCATCTTTGTTAGATTTTTGATCCAACGGTGGAGAACATTTAGTTCTAGCGCTAGCGCACTCGTGCTTTGTACGTGAGCGCTGCTTCAGAGCACTGGAGTGCTGGCGCTCATAGCGCCAGCGCACTCGTGCTCTGCACGTGAGCGCTGCTTCAGAGCGCTGGCACTCTTAGCGCGAACGCACCCGTGCTCTGCACGTGAGCGCTGCTTGCTGGAGCTTTTATGAAGCACTACTTCATTTCAAATTTTGAAAATTTGAACAGAGCTTTGCTCTGATTGGGAGAAACAAATGCCCCCCCCCACCATTGCGTTCACGTGGCTTGCACGTGAGTGCAGCGGTGGCAGCATCTGCGCCCTTAGATCAACATAGAAGTTGAAACGGCTCTCAGTGCCTATAAATAGGACCCTTGGCCCTTGAGTGATCTCTGTTCATCTTTCTTCTTGTTTTTCTGAGAATTAATTCTCTTTCAGAGCATAGCTCTCTGCCTCAGAAACTCTTTTAGAGTTAATACTCTGTCAAATTTTTGGTAAGATTTGAACCCATTAACAGAGCCTTGCTCTACTTAGATCATACATCTTTAAAGATATTTAGGGTTTCTAACCCGTTAATTAAAAAATAGAGCTTTGCTCTCTCTAGATCATGGATCAGAAAAAGAAATCCCTTTTAGGGTTTCTTTTAACCCATTAACGAAGAACTTTTAGAGTTCGTTTTGCAGATCTTAAAGATCCTGAAGTTTTTATTTCTGTAGAAAGCTTTGCTTTTAGGGTTTCTGATGGATTATTCCATCTTCTTCACAGAGCATTGCTCTTTAGAAATTTTGGGGGGAATTTTATTCCCCTCATGATTAATTATGACAGATGTCTGTCTGTTGCAGAGCACTGCTCTCCATGGGATATTTACTCCTTGGCCCGAGGGGCCCTCATTAAATGAGAATCCTTTGAGGATTTCCTCATTTAAAGACAGTCTCATCAAATGATGAGATTGTTTTATTAATAGTGAGAATCATCTAGATTGTGTGGGTCACCTTTGGCCCCTTTTTACTGCATTGCAGTACGGTACGAATTTAAAGTACCTAGTGATAGAACTTAAACTGTAGCATTGACGGCTGAAAATTTTGTTCTTTTCCATGCAGGTACTATGTCTTTCGACACTTCTTTCCCGTTCGTTCGTTCGGAAGGAGGATTCCCCGAAGCGCCTGTGGATAGGGAAGTCTTCGCGCTGATAAAAGATCACGACCCAGAGCACAAGAATTTTCATCTATGGGGAACATGGTATAATCAAATTATCAGGGGCCGACGGAGCTTTTCTTGCGCGATACCTTCGGAGCCCATTTTAGCGATCTCTTACGCCGACCCACCCCTAGTGAACTACACTGTGGAGGAGGTCAATTGGACTTCAAATGGTCTCCTTCAACCTTCTTTGGCTGCGATACCCGTACAGCCTCCAATGGCGTTGGATATCTTGGGGCGACGTATATGTCAAGGTGAGTCATGCCCTTAGGGACATCCTTATAACATAGGATTAACTCCTCGTCACCCAGCCGGATATTTGCAGTGGGCCCGGTACATTTTGTCCGCCAAAAGGTTGCAGTTGCTGAGGCTCGGGTTGTATCCCGCGATTTACGTTTCTCTCTTTCAGAACTCCACGCCTCCTACATGGTGGGTAAAAGCCTTCTTGGAACAATGGAACGTTCCAACTCACACCTTCTTTTTGTTGGATCGGGAAGTCTCAATCTCTCTAGAGGAGTTCGCGGAGATCTCTGGCTTGCCTATCAGAGGGGAGCATTATGAGGAACTACTTCCTCATGATGAGTACGTCTTTGCTTCCAGGTCGGTGATGATGGGCCTTACCCCAGAAAATGCCATTCGACATCAATCCCCAAGTTTGATTAAGGTGTTGAATATCTACGAGGGCTTATTTCTTGAATCTGGAAGCCATAGGGTTAGTTTCACAGACTTCATCGCTCGTTTTCTCCGCTCGGAAGTCCTATCGAAGGAAGCCGCGAAATTCTCCAAACTCGATGATCCTTTTGGCTTAGGCTTGGGCAACCTGCCGACGGCGGAGGCGGATCAGAAGAGTTTCTTTCTCCCCGACACCCCGGTCATCTCTTTTGCAGAGCTTGCAGCTCCTGGGATTGATGAAGAAGCGTTCTTTTTGGGGTTTCTCGGGCTATAGCTAAGCTGATTTGCGCTTCCGATGCACCCTCTCCATATGAGGCCGTCTGTCTTCTACCCAGCTCACCGAATGGTTATTGGGGTGAAAGTGGCCGTCGGGGTCACTGGATTAGCTCATTTGTATCACAGCCTCAGCCTAACGGCAGATACTACCAAACCAGAGGTGCAGCCCGTAAACTTCTCGATGCAATATTTCACCTCATGGCTCGAGTTGCATGTGCTTGGCGCCTTTGGAGTTCACAAAAGGCCCCCCTTTTATGAAAGATATAACTTTCATCGACTGCTGTGGCTAGTTGACGCTTCCATTTTGGAACCGACTCCGCGAGAGGCTCGGGGCTTACTCCTTCGCCCGCGTACCATTGGGGATAGCATGACCTTCGTTGATAAGGTCTTAAATGTCGATAAAGAGTCTGCAAAGACAATGCAGCCACTGCGGGACATCTTTAAAGACGACGCCTCTACCTTGAAAGTTCGGGAGACTCTTCATCTATATTCAATCAGCCCGGGCTTTCTGGTATTTAGGCAGAATGATGCGGCGTTGTTTATGAGATACAACCCGCATCGTTTTGCCCAATAATCTGGTTATAATCAGGGTGTTCCGCTCGAGGCCTTTCTGGCTGAGCCGATTACTACAGAAGAAGGCATCCGCAACGCGCTATACCATTTCATGAGGCTCAACGCCGGGTCTAACTTCTTTATCAGTGGGCCAGGCTACATCCCGAAGGTGTTGAACGTGTACGTGGCATGGTACCAGTACACGATGGGTGCCGTCATCAGGGAGGAAAAAAAGTTGTTTCTTGATCGTAAGGGTGCAGCCCCTACTGGTAATCCAGCTATTCCTTTGAAGCAACGGACCGTTGTTCGTCCTCTTTTGAGAGAGGTTGGTGCGGTTGTGGTCCCACGTGAGATACCCGAGCTGCCGCTACCCCGTGCTCTCATCGAAGTGGCAGCTGTGGCATCTCCTGAGTCCGGTTTGGGTGCGGAGATCGGGACTCGCCGCCCGAAGTTGCCTGCTAAACGCAAGCTCGTATTACTGGCGGCCGGTATTCGCTCGCAGAAGAAGAAGAAGTCGATTCTTTCTGCAGACGTCGTATTCGGCCAGGAGCCCCATGCTCCTTATAGCGAAGGCTTAAGCGAATATGGGACCAATGAGGGTTTATTCATGGCGCTAGATGATACTGATCTGGAGGCTGCAATCGCAGCTTCCGAGCGACTAGCTAGCCACAAAGCAGGACTGATCATCCTCGCACAATCAGGTATACTTCCGCCGTATCTTTTCGTGGTTACATCACACACATTTTTTTTATTATTAAGCTTTGACTGACACTTCTTTTTCAACAAGCGTCTCCACAAAAGAGGCTCTCGCGGCTTCTCTCAAGACTTTTGAAGAGGAAGAGAGGCTTCACGTTTCCTTGGGCCTCGGTATATTTCTGCTCATTGTGCCTTCTTTCACTCCTTTTTTTATGGGTAGACTGGCCCTCCTTTTTCATCTTATCGCAGGGACTACTTCAACCCGAGTTATCCCGAGTGCAGTGCCGATTTTGCAGAGTGGTGTGGAGACGCTCCCAAGGCCGGCTACCGAAGTCCCAGCTTCCCTAGTAAAAAGAGGCTTCACTTAAGCAACCGATGATGGACGCCATAATGGCTCCAGAGGTAGCTCCTGGCTCGGACGATGACGTCTCCTTGGCGGAGGTTGTAAGAAGATCGGCTCTCATGGCCCAGGCAGAAAAGAAGCGTAGGAGGCGTGCAGCAAGAGAACGTAACGCCGCCTTGGCTGTAGGTGCAGGCCCGAGCGCTGCTTTCCCTGTCCCTATTTCTCTAGAGGGTGCTTCGGCCGCCTTGTCTACTGCTCATAGACAGGCGGTACGCGCGGCTAGGGAGGCAATTGAAGGGCCATCCCAAGGTAACGTAACACTGGGTCCTTTTATTAGGGTTTAATTTTCAGATTCTCATATATCGTATCCTGCAGGGCCAAGTCTTGGCGATGAGGCAGCAGGTGAGATAACGGCAACCGCTGAGCCTGAAATGGATACTATCTCCCAGGAGTCCAGGACTGCTCCAATTGCCGCTCTTTCCCCTTGCGGTTCCCTGCCATCGCCCGGCATTGCGAGTGTCACGACGTATCACGACCCGAAAGTACAGAACGTGACCGGCACTTAAATTACGAAACGTCTAAAGGCGCAACGTAATCTAAGTAAGCCGAAGCCCAGAAATCTAAACCATTTAAAAGAAGTAAAGAAAACATGTTTAAAGTAACATCAAATTTTCTCAAAAATTTGGGCAGAGTCTCCTTTGTAAAAAGTGGCCCCAAACGGGTACAAATAAGAATAATATATGCAAGCAATAAAAAGGCATCCCCAAACGGGAGCTAGCTCTATGCCAAATGGCGGAAACAACCACACAATGCACTATAATATACAACGCCGAAAGGTGAGGATTAAAACTCAAAGAAAACCAAATCCACAAGAAAAACCATAATAATACAAGCGCGACTCTAAAGTCGAAATAAAAACAACTGGTTTTCTAATCTACCAATAATACAAGTCTGGTTGATGGAGCTTACTAGATACAAATGAAATAATAAAAGTACAATGGCGGTCCTGATACAAGTGAACCAACATACCAAGCAAATCACCCTGAATGAAATGATGTTCCAGCAAGCTGCCAAGGAAACCTGTATATCGAAACCTGTAAGAAAATTTGGCACAACGGGGGTGAGTTGCCAACTCGTGAGTCTGCGAGTAGAAATCGCATGCACGACGATCTCCTAGGTCATAATAATATTTAATATAACACTAGTCATCTAGTAGTGGCAGGGTAATAATCTATGCATAAATGAAATGCTCAGTGCTCGTGTCAGTGCCTCAAGTAGAAACATGTCATGTGTATGAGTATGCATGCATTATGAATGTAAAACAATCAACCAAGAAATCTGGATATATCTGTATAAGAAATTTTTAACTTGTATCATAGTAAAATTTGTATGGTAATCTGAAACATCATCATGAAATCCATGGAAATACGTGTCAAGTATCGACACAAAACATGTAAATCACAAAGTCTCAATACCTCATGGTCTCAATATCTCATAGTCTTAATATCTCGGGCTCCGTCAGTCCGGATCGGCCCATATCATCAAATCTCACGACAACGGTCGGTATCCTCCGGATATCCGCCATGCCAGATATCACCGGTAGGTAGTCTTCCCCTGCCAGACTCATCGTCTACAACTCGAGCTTCTTGCTCCGGGGTACCATACCGGGCCCACCATGTACCCGAGACGGTTCATCCACTCCTCGAATCGGGTCTCGAAATCCAACAGAAAATATGAAATCTCATGGTGGACGACACATACATCACGAGAAAACCGCAACTTGTATTTTAAAATGAGAGGGAGAGAGAGAGAAGTTTTTATATATATTCTTGCGGTTTTCCCCAAAATCCAGAAATCTCATAGAAATCTAAAATCCCAAAATTATGAGTAAGTAATAATGAGTATCGGCATAAGCCCCACAATACTGCATGATAAAATGAAAATGTGAATGCATGAAGTGTCTAAGTAATAAATGCAATGTCTAAACTAGCACATGAGAGTAATCACACAATATTATTGGACTAGCATTTAGCTGATTATATCAATAAAAGATAATATTTTCTAAAGTGTACGTGACATGGCAATTACCGATGATGATGTGTGTGAGCCGGCAAATGAGTGTACGTGGAACAAACGTATCATCGGTAATAGTGCTGGTGTCCTAACAGGCAGAGTTTCATATTAACTAGAGAAACATATATGTGAGTATGCAATGCGATGAATACAAGATGAATATAACAGTGAATGTATAGTAAACGCACAACTAGAGAACACATACTAATTATGAGTCAGACAGCTTGTTGTTTAAAATAGCATGATTCGATAGTTTTGAAAATAAGTATGACTCGAGCCTAAACTAAGATCTTCCTAACCAATTAAGGAACTAACTAAAGACACTAGTCGAAAGGTAAGAAGAATCCTCCTAAAGTCTGAGTCGATATCTCTAGTAGTCGGCGATCCAGCCTCAATAGCGTCACGTATATAGTACGACTCCCTTGAGTCAAGAGTGTGGATCAATCATCACATCTATACCTCGTACGGTAAAAATCCATTGTACGGCATCCCAAAAGTGGGGTACGGGTCAACTATCACATATATACATCATCGTTCGTATAGTATCATCATCAAACAATATCATGATCAAGGGTACTGTACTATAATCGCATACATCCCAATATCATCAATCATATACCATCATCTGTGTAAATATACATCGTCAAACGGTCCACTAAAATAGCATGTCATATATCATATCGTGATTAAGTCACATATTACAAATCTGGGTTCTATTCTAGAGTCTCGTTCATTTCAATGTCATCATCACCTATTATCGCTTATATATAAATATACATTTTCTCATTTCCCAACGATCCGCTAATATCATAATACATCTTATATCATAATTCGATCGTATATCCAATAAATCACGGCATCAAGCCTAGTCATATCGACTCATCCCCATGTGTCATATAGCCTCCTCATATCACATATATATGTTGTATATATATATATACCTACACACATTCCTATACACACACACACACACCCCAAGTCAAGTTTGTGTGTGTGTGTGTCTACATGAAACCTACGAATTCCCTCCAAGGCAGTCATCCTCTGGTTAAGTCTTTCTAAATCAGTCTAGTCCAATCTAAAGTCTTCAATAGGACCCTACTCGCCAAGAATCTCAGGTCATGTCCGACTTCTTAATAACAGTACATAATATCCTTATTCTACGTTTACGGGGGTGCTATACGCCATCCACCCGAACTCCGCCGTAGATATACATCTACTCACCTAATCCTTGTCTGCCGAAGTCGATGTCGCCCTCCTCTTCTTCCTCGTCCGAAGTCCACGTGAGGGGTACCTATATACAAACATATATAATATCATAAAGCAAATCACGGACAAAACCAAAACGGCGCACGAAACACGCATAGGTTAACCTATGACCCGCTCATGCAAAAGAACCGAAAAACCCTCGATATCGGCGTACAAACGCCGATTGATCGAGATAAAACACGAATGTACAAGTCTTAGTTCCAAAACTCACTAATTATAATATAAAATAGGGTTTAAATCATCAAAACCTTAAAATCAATCAAGTCGTTCTATTTCGCAAAAACCTGGAAAGCGTCAATTAACCGTTTTATTTCAAAACTTGATATTTAAATAAAACTAATGGCCATAATATTCACTAAATATCATAACTAGGTTATACAAACCATTTCTATAATTTATTCTCATCAATTTGTATTGAATTGAAAATTCTAGTTTGCAAAAATATCAAATTTTAACACCTTTTAAAGAAAAATTCACAATTCCATAACTAAACTTGGTTTTGCATGAACTAAATTATTAAACTACAATTTATAATGTTAATAATATCATAAAAACCCTAATTGGATTTTAATCTCAATTATTTAATCAATTCCTAAAACCTAGTTAGCAAAAATTAGCATATTTATCATAATTTCCAACTAACAATTTGAAACTAGTAACTAGATTAGCCTTTGCATTCAATTAACATGTTAATCTACCCATTAAAACCATGAACAATTGATAAACATTCTCACTAGAATTTTATCTAACCTATTTATATGTTTTATAAAAACCTAGTTTTCAAAATTGTTTAATTTAAACAATTTTGAAACAACAATTTACAATACAACAACTACACTAAATTCTTCATTTCATAAAATGTTAAACCACTTATTATAACCCTAATCCATTAATAAAAACCCTAACTTTAACTCAAACCCCTTACTTGAATTTTGAATCACAAAATCAAAACCACAATTAAACTTCTAATTAAGCTAGACTAAAGTAATTTAGCAAAAATTTGAACATAGGTTAGGATTATACCTCCAAGTTTAGAAATCTAGCTTGCAACCTAGCCACCCCAACATGCTCTCTTGCTCCCAAAACCCATGCTAGAATGAGCAAAGAATAATGGGTAGGAATTAAATTAGGAATTTATGGGTTTTTATTTGGATTTTTGATGAGTTTTTGGATGATTTTTGATGCAAAAATGATGTGGAAAAAAAATAGGGGCTGCCCATGGAGGAGGCTCAGCCACACTATGAGAGAAAAAGAGAGAGAGTGAAATGAGTGTTGAATGGTGTAGAAACTTCATGAATAAAACCCATACTTTAAGTCTTTTCATTAATTAATTATTTTATTTATTTTCTTTTCTAAACCAATCCTAGAAAAGTCTAGAACCATGGAAAAATTTGAGAAAGAATTTTGCATGTTACACACTTGTTTTAAATTGTCATGGTTCACTTTGTAAAATTAACCCATTTCTAATTTGTAATTTGCACTAATTTAATGTATATATAAAGCTTATGTTAATATTTGAATTTAATTAATTAAGGAAAAATATTTAAGTAAACTAATAATTTATAAGTCACTAAATAAACATCATTTACTAGTAATTACATAGTTAAAATAGGCGTATTTAATTTTATGATGAAAAATAACTGTAGTTGAGTTTTACGAAAAATACGGTTTATTTTACCGATTATCAGAAAATTCACCTAAAGGATTTTATTTATTTAATTATTTATTTATTTAAATTTTTTTCAAATGTTACAATCTTCCCCCTTAAAGAAATTCGGTCTCCGGATTTAAATTAAACCCCCCCCCCAAATACTAAAACATTTAGCAAAACACTCAAATCGTCGGGGCTCCGAAATCATCAATACATAAAACACATCTAAGCGCAATGTATGCACATGAAAAACAAGTACATAACTCAAAATCAAAACTCCATCAAGCATAACGCAATCATCGAAATTATGGTGAAAATACAAAGTCAAAGTCCAATACGAAAACCAACATGAAATACATCAAAACCATAACTTGTATATAGTGCGCATCGTAGTAAAATCGTCCAAACATCTGAATAAATAAGCATGCAAAACACCTAGGTACTGGTCTCAAGACAGTCCTGCTCGATTATTAAACCAAAGAAAATATCATAAAAACGTACTGCTCAAGATGAAATCAGCCTTAAATACAGCATACAAAAACACCACGTGCGTCCGGTGCGCACAAAAATCGAAACCAAATATAGAAGCCATGAATATGCACAGAAACAAAACTGAGTGCAACGTGTGTGCACCAAAAACATCTGTCAAATGCAATGGGCGTTCACGACAACAATATTAGGTGCATCTAGTCTGCACAAATCCCGATTTAGTGCATCTGATATGCACAAAATCGCATCAAGTGCGCCAAGTGTGCACAAGAATCTCAATCAAGTGCACATGGTGCACGAAAACATATATCGTATATCAAAATTGAAATCACAGTACAAAAATGCATGAAAACTATGCCGAAGCATACGTCTAAATCATGTGCAACCCATATGCACGAAATCAAATCAATATCTCAAAATGTATAAAACCAAATCAATACAACTGATATATGAAACACGAATAGAGTGTAATGAATGTACACATAGGAAATACCAATCATAGAACAAAATACTCAAAATACCAAAATCCAATCAACGGAAATATGAAATTCAAATCACCAATTCGCAATCGTAAACACTATCGTCAATGTGCGCCTTTTCTAATGTCGACTGATTCGGACTCGTTTCCTCATAGCTGTGCTGACTGCGCTACAAACGGCTATGCTCATAACTAAAGTCTCCCACGTAATCTATCCCTTCACCTGATATCTGGACTACGTTAGACTTTTCGATCGATTCATCAAAATCCCATAATTCTCCGAGAGCTCAACACTCAAGTAAAGTTTAAAAATATCCAGTACATACCCCAGCATCTGCGGAACAGCCGTAGAAGAGCAAACCCAAGCCTCACTAATGGCACCGCGGAACTGCCGCAAACCGTAAGGTTCACCAGCGTTCTCATGGTCATTATGTCGAGTTAGGGTTTCATTCTTCTAGAGGGTCCATAGAAATACCTGTATGTTCTTCCGAATACCTTAAACTTGGGAAAATGGGTTTCTGACATTCGTTCGAACCTTTTAACTTCTTCTGGACGACATGTGAATACCCTTTGTCCGTACGCTAAACAATGCTTCAACCCTCCAGAATAGACAGTACCCTAACGGTCATCGCATACTAGCCGCAACCCTCTCTGCCCGTGCGACCGTGGTAACAGAAACCACCATCCGATATCAACGAAGATAGATCAGAGGAACAAATATAATACGATGCAAAGAAATGTACATCCTAAGGTTTCTTAAGCAGAAAAGTGTATCGTAAGTATGCCGCGGATCATACCCACGGTACGTCACTCTACCTAAGTCACCTACTCCATCAATCAAGGTCAACCTAGACTCGGACAAAGGTTAAACCTAGCGCTCTGATACCAACTTTGTCACGACCCGAAAGTACAGAACGTGACGGGCACTTAAATTACGAAATGTCTAAAGGCGCAACGTAATCTAAGTAAGCCGAAGCCCAGAAATCTAAACCATTTAAAAGAAGAAGTAAAGAAAACATGTTTAAAGCAACATCAAATTTTCTCAAAAATTTCGGCAGAGTCTCCTTTGTAAAAACTGGCCCCAAACGGGTACAAATAAGAATAATATATGCAAGCAATAAAAAGGCATCCCCAAGCGGGAGCTAGCTCTACGCCAAATGGCGGAAACAACCACACGATGCACTATTATATACAACGCCGAAGGGCGAGAATCAAAACTCAAAGAAAACAAAATCCACCAGAAAAACCATAATAATACAAGTGCGACTCTAAGGTCGAAATAAAAACAACTGGTCTTCTAATCTACCAATAATACAAGTCTGGTAGATGGAGCTTACTAGATACAAATGAAATAATAAAAGTACAACGGTGGTCCTGATACAAGTGAACCAACCTACCAAGCAAATCACCCTGAATGAAATGATGTGCCAGCAAGCTGCTAAGGAAACATGTACATCGAAACCTGTAAGAAAATTTGGCACAACAGGGGTGAGTTGCCAACTCGTGAGTAGAAGACATCTGCGAGAGAAATCGCATGCACGACGATCTCCTAGGTCATAATAATATACTTAATATAACACTAGTCATCTAGTAGTGGCAGGATAATAATTTATGCGTAAATGAAATGCTCAGTGCTCGTGTCAGTGCCTCAAATAGAAACATGTCATGTGTATGAGTATGCATGCACTATGAATATAAAACAATCAACCATGAAATCTGGATATATCTGTATAACAAATGATCCACTAAAATATCATGTCATATATCATATCGTGATTAAGTCACATATTACAAATCTGGGTTCTATTCTAGAGTCTCGTTCATTTCAATGTCCTCATCACCTATTATCGTTTATGTATAAATATACATTTTCTCATTTTCCAACGATTCGCTAATATCATAATCCATCTCATATCATAATTCGATCGTATATCCAATAAATCACGGCATCAAGCCTAGTCATATCGACTTATCCCCATGTGTCATATAGCCTCCTCATATCACATGTATATGTTGTATATATATATATACCTACACACATTCCTACACATACACACACACACACACACACACACATATACACCAAGTTAAGTTTATGTGTGTCTACATGAAACCTACGAATTCCCTCCAAGGCAGTCATCCTCTGGTTAAGTCTTTCTAAATCAGTCTAGTCCAATCTAAAGTCTTCAATAGGACCCTACTCGCCAAGAATCTCAGGTCACGACCGACTTCCTAATAATATTACGTAATATCCTTATTCTACGTTTGCGGGGATGCTATACGCCATCCACCCGACTTCCGCCGTAGATATACATCTACTCACCTGGTCCTTGTCTGCCGAAGTCGATGTCGCCCTCCTCTTCTTCCTCGTCCGAAGTCCACGTGAGGGTTATCTATACGCAAACATATATAGTATCGTAAACCGAATCACGGACAAAACCAAAACGGCGCACGAAACGCGCATAGGTTAAAACCTAAGACCCGCTCATGCAAAAGAACCGAAAAACCCTCGAAATCGGTGTACAAACGCTGATTGATCGAGATAAAACATGAACGTACAAGTCGTAGTTCCAAAACTCACTAATTATAATATAAAATAGGGTTTAAATTATCAAAACCTTAAAATCAATCAAGTCGTTCTATTTCGCAAAAACCTAGAAAGCGTCAATTAACCGTTTTACTTCAAAACTTGATATTTAAACAAAACTAATGGCCATAATATTCACTAAATATCATAACTAGGTTATATAAACCATTTCTATAATTTATTCTCATCAATTTGTATTGAATTGAAAATTCTAGTTTGCAAAAATATCAAATTTAAACACCTTTTAAAGAAAAATTCACAGTTCCACAACTAAACTTGGTTTTGCATGAACTAAATTATTAAACTACAATTTATAATGTTAATAATGTCATAAAACCCCTAATTGGATTTTAATCTCAATTATTTAATCAATTCCTAAAACCTAGTTAGCAAAAATTAGCATATTTATCATAATTTCCAACTAACAATTTGAAACTTGTAACTAGATTAGCCTTTACATTCAATTAACATGTTAATCTACCCATTAAAACCATAAATAATTGATAAACATTCTCACTAGAATTTTATCTAACCTATTTATATGTTTTATAAAAACCTAGTTTTCAAAATTGTTTAATTTAAACAATTTTGAAACAACAATTTACAATACAACAACTACACTAAATTCTTCATTTCATAAAATGTTAAACCACTTATTATAACTCTAATCCATTAATAAAAACCTTAACTTTAACTCAAACCCCTTACTTAAATTTTGAATCACAAAATCAAAACCACAATTAAACTTCTAATTAAGCTAGACTAAAGTAATTTAGCAAAAATTTGAACATAGGTTAGGATTATACCTCCAAGTTTAGAAATCTAGCTTGCAACCTAGCCACCCCCAACATGCTCTCTTGCTCCCAAAATCCATGCTAGAATGAGCAAAGAATAATGGGTAGGAATTAAATTAGGAATTTGTGGGTTTTTATTTGGATTTTTGATGAGTTTTTGGATGATTTTTGATGCAAAAATGATGTGGAAAAAAAATGGGGGCTGCCCATGGAGGAGGCTCGGCCACACTATGAGAGACAAAGAAAGAGTGTGAAATGAGTGTTGAATGGTGTAGAAACTTCATGAATAAAACCCATACTTTAAATCTTTTCATTAATTAATTATTTTATTTATTTTCTTTTCTAAACCAATCCTACAAAAGTCTAGAACCATGGAAAAATTTGAGAAAGAATTTTGCATGTTACACACTTGTTTTAAATTGTCATGGTTCACTTTGTAAAATTAACCCATTTATAATTTATAATTTGCACTAATTTAATGTATAATTAAAGTTTATGTTAATATTTGAATTTAATTAATTAAGGAAAAATACATGTTAGTCTGTCGATCTGAGATCGTCATTTGTCTCGTGTGAGTTCTCACTGTGCTTTGATTACTACCCTACCCGGCTCAAAGGAGTCGTGCAAACATGTTTTAGTTGGGTACAATTCCGAGCCACATGGAGGCAGTGAGCGGATCGTCGGGGATTCGTCTCTCCCGGTATTGGGGGTTGATGTCGCGTTGTGCATGGGTGGCCATCACCAAAAATCCTTGACCAAGGTGGACGAGAATTACTGATCTAGGATCAGCAGTTTCTCAGTGGGTGATGGGCTTCATACCAGCACGAAATGTCGCATTATTAGGGGTCTGAATTTATCCACCCGCTAGACACGATATGCGATACTCTTAGACGAACAGACCGGACTATATAGAGATTGTCACGAACAGGTTCAGTAGGGGTTTGGATGAGTTTGCTCGTCGGCCTTCCTTTCGCTCAATACTTGGGTAGCCGTTACGTACAGCTAGTGGCGCTAACATGCTTGTGGTTTGTCATGCCCCACTTCCCAGAGTACGCTAAGATAGGCACGTGACATAGCCAACCATGCTACCTGTAGATAGAAAAGATCCTTCCACGGTCACATTACAGCTGTAGAGATATCAAGAAAAAGAAAGTAAACTAAACTATCTAGTACATGTCCATAAGCCAGAATAAATGAGTCAAGAAATAATATAATATGCGGAAGCAAAAGATCCAATAAATAAAACACCTGGAAAGTAAATCTGGATACCAACATGATCCTCACCGCTCGGTCTAACAGCGGCAGTACTCCTGAACAGTCTGTAACAAAAGTAGAGGATCTGGGCCATGCAAAACCCAGACGTCGGTGCGTCATAATATCAAGCAATACTATAAACAGGGGTAACAAGATATACAGGTATGAGTATAAATGGTAAAACAGGTATAAAAGTGACATAAGTGAGGACAGTGAGGGTAATGTGTAGTGAGTAATTTAAACTGGTCTACTGTGTTAACTACTCTCAAGTCTTTGAAATCAAATTGATGAATCATCGATGTAACTCAATAGTATCCCGTGCGTGCCCGGGACCACAGTGAAGATTCTCGGGCTGAAATCGAGACATGCCGCTAGGAACTAAAAGGGTAGTATGTAACGATGAATGATGTCAGCAGCATCATCCCAAGGCTGGCCTAGCCTCTAAAACTGATCAGTAAAGGTATCGAACTGTCGAGTTACAAGTCAGGTTTCATCATTGATTTCCCCATATCCCCAAGTTATGTATTCAAGTCAGGTATTGATAAATCTGGAGCTAATGCCAACGCAGGATCAGCAGGTAAAGGTTTGTCAGGATAGACAACAGGAAATGTCCGTAGGGACAACAGGTCAGGTTTGTTGGCATTAGTAACAAGATCAGGTAACAGGTAAAGCCATGGTACATCAGCTCAAGTCAGGTAGTATATAGGTATCATGTCATGTTAAGAAGTACACGGTACCATGTCGTGTCAAGTAGTAGGTGTATCAAGTCATGTCAGGGGTGCACAAAATGTTTGTGGGTGCTCATAATCAAACTAAAAATAAGCAGGGGTATACAAAACAAGTATGGGTTACTAATGGAACAATAAAATGGAACATTGTGATGTGGTATGCAAATAGGTATCGATTCAACATATGGATGCACAATTATCGATTAGGGTTACGTTTATAATTCCAATATTAAATAGGATGCAGTTTATTAAACATGGGGTATTACAACAACAGTAATTGGTTATAATGATATCGGTAAATGCAGCTATATGTGATCTATTCGATGTAGATGCGAATTGATATCATATCACCATTAAACGATAAACTAGTTAATGCACGATATTCAATTAATCAATGTGAATGGTTAAATTCAATTTGATGCGGTATACTATAGTATGATATGTGACAAGATAAGATTGCATATGCTAGATATGAAATGATAAGAATGGATGCATACGGTCATTGTAAAACAAGTACTTTAGATGCACGGTTTGAAATTCAATTATTATATTTACTAAAAATAGATGCATAAAATGTAATGTAGCATGTAGCAAGATAAACTTGCCTCGGGGATCACGCGACGGATACGCACTGCAACGTCCAATGTCGGTAAAAGCTGCGATGTACACACGCGTGCCCGGAACGGAACCAGCCAATGCAAGAAGTGACCACGCTGCACGAGAACGTTTTCTGGGTCGCCCGGATCGTCGACGACATGCACGACTCTGATGAGACGGCCGAGACCCGATTCAAGAAAGCAAGAAAAAGGGAAAGAAAGAAAATAGAAGAAGGAAGGAATGGGTTGTGGATATTGGCTCTGTGGTTAGTGTTTGAGGACAGAGGCGAGGCAAGGGAAACGAAGACGACGATGATGTGTTTCCAGCGATCACCGGAAAAAGGAATCCAAGAAGATATAAAGAAAAGAGAAGAAGGAACAGAAGAAGAAGGGGAGAAAGAGAGGGTTGTTTGCAGGGGCTCGGGAGAAGAGTGAAGGGAAGTGGAGGAAAGAGAAGAGAAGATGTGGTGTTGGCGCCGACGTTGAGGTCGACGGCGACGGGGACATAGGCGAGGTTGGGTCATAGGTGATGGGTGTGTGGGTTCCTTTGGGATCGGGATCTTGGGGAAAAGGAAGTGAGGAGGTGGTAAGGGAAGTCATCAGTGAGGTAACGGGGTCAGAGTGGTAGCGACGACGAGGCGAGGGCGCGGCTCTCACGGGGGTTAGGGTTGCAGTGAGTTATCGTGTGCAGGGAAATCGGGTGATGGGTTCCTGAAGTCTGGAAAGAAGAGAGAGGAGGAAGGGAGGAGGAGAGTGAGAGGTCGTCGGCGGTAGTGAGGAGATGTCGACGACGACGAGGGTGGAGGCGGTACTGGCGAGGGCAGAGGCGAGGATGGGTGCAGAGAACGCAAGCGAAGGTGGAGGTGGAGGAGAAGAGAGGAGAGGGATGAAGGATGCAGACGAGGTGGAGAAGACGAGTGGAGGCCGACGAGGTGAGGTCGGCGATGGCGAGCGTGACGCGAAGGCAGGGAAGTGGGTTCTCGCGAGGAAGGCGGAAACGAGAACGGGGAGATGAGAGGAGAGAGGGAGATGAGGGCGGTAGGGGAGAGGCAAGGAGAGACGGAGGATAGGTGGTCGAGGTGGAGCGGCGATGATGGAGGCAGGGCGCGGCGAGAGCAGGAGCTAGGGATAGGGTTCACGAGGGGGTGAGGCGGCAGAATTTTAAAAAAAAAGAAGAAAGGGAAGAAGAAAGGAGGTGAGTGTAAGAGAAGAAGGAAGGTGAGGGGATCGCGAGGAATAGTAATCGCGATCGGTGAGAGAAAGAGGAGAGAGAGAGAGAGAGAAGGAGAGAAAGAGAGAGAAAAGTGCATGGGGAGTTAATTTTTTTATAGGGTAAAATATAAAAGGACACTATAAGGGAATATTATATATGAGAGAGAGAGAGAGAGAAAGCTGGGATAGTGGGGTTAGAAACTGTTGATATAGAATTTAATATATCAAACTAATGTAAATCTTTTACAGAGGAGAGAGAGAGGATGTTATGGAAAATTTTTAAAAGGTTAAGATTTTAATTTAAAAAGATCCTTTAGTTACTCAAATTTTAAACAGTGTAAAAAAAAACAATTAAAATATTGTATTAATAAAAAAATTGATATTCTGGTAAATACAAACTTAGTCCAAAACACGTCCAGGTCGGGTCTAAAATTTAGTTTCAAAATATGAAAAATATATGCGATGACCAAAACTAAAAATGAATGTCCGGGTAATGAAAATGCATACCCCTAAGAACAGATGCACGTTCGTGCGCATAGCCATCCAAACAAGTCCGTTTCACTGAACGAGACGATAATAAGATGCGCGGACGCTACCACGGGATTAGGGGTATCATGCAGGCTATGAAATGCAATTTTAATTTATTTTACAAGACCTAAAATGTTATATGATAACAGTGCGATGACAGAAGAAATGCCAGTGTGTATTAATCATGAGATGCACGTGTCCATGCAACAAGTCACGGTAATCTATAAATAAGAATCAAACAAATTCAAGCAAGCGGGTCGGGTCGAATGCAAAGTAAAATGTAAAGTACCATTCGCACCCAAACACGATAAATCAATAAAATACCACAGATATATAAATACAGGAACTGGAATTGGTATAAATGAACTCGGTTGTTACATGGTTAAACCCGCTGCCAGCGTATTGACGAGTCTTTAGAGTCCCACACAGAGGGTTTTCATGGTTCAGACGATATGATGTAGATGACGTATGTTGGTACATACAGGTGTCCGATTAAATATGTGTACAGGCTACACCGACTTTAATCGGACGGTTAATAATACTAGCGGCTTAGGGTTAAGCTGGATTATTAAATCAGGTTTTGATTTAATAATTTATATATATATTTTATATATGTATTCTAGTATTATTGATCACTATTCATTTTCTCTCTTGGCTATTCGTATTTTTGTATGAATACACGTATATATATTTTGATACATATACCAGGTTGTATTCCATATTTATACGGAATTACTTCTAGAAGATTGCCACCTCATTAATTGATTTTAATTTTAGAAAATCATTTTGGAAATGAGGTGGAAGGGGTGAGTTGGCATGGGTATGGCTTGGCATGTAGATGTTAGTGTATATGCCCTAAGGGCCATTATTGTATCATACTAGCTTATATATTACTTAATGGAAACTTGGGATATTCACAGTTATATTAACAGTCTTGCTAAACATGGTAGTATGCTACTTGGTTTATTTCTATCTTAATATGTGTATATGTTAGCATATCGAGAAAATATATTGATAGAGCCCTTAGGATCTTGCTTAACTACCAGCGTTGTGTAGTAGTCACACTAGTAGGGGGCTGGGTAGTCTACAAGCATATCCTTTTTCAGGTCCCTAGTCGTAGGATTATCGAGACAGGGCATCGATACTCCGGAGTAGACTAGTGTGTACGTTTCTCATCCCAATTGGGGAGATGGTCTGTCCCACAGCCATTAGTACGTTGTACTGGAGATAGTATACAGGTGCTCGTTGGGTTACGGGTACACCGGACAGGACTCGTAGGGAACTGTTGGTTGGTTTTATACCCGTCGTCAGTTAACAGTTCCCAGGTGACATGCGTACAGCATAGTCCGCAGACTTGACATTGCTGCTTCGCCTCGAGTGTGTTCCCACTGTTCTTAGATTGCTACCCTACCACAACTCAAAGGAGTCGTGCAAACAGGTAGCAGTTGGGTGCAGTCCCGAAGCACTTGGAGGCAGTGGCGGTTAGATAGGATTCGTCTCTCCCGGTATTGGGAGTTGATATCGCTCTGTGTTTGGAAAGCCATTACGCAAAGTCCCTCGCCAGGGCGGACGAGATTTACTGGTAGGTTTTTCAGTAGCTTCTCAAGATGTAATGGGCTTCACTCCGACACGACTTATACCGATTTTAGGGGACTGACGCTTGCCGCCCCCTAGGCCCGATATGCGATAGTCATAGATGAACAGACCGGACTGTACGGAGATTGTCACATCAGGCTCAGTAGGAGCTCGGATGGGTTTCCTCATCGGCCTTCTTATCGACATCTACCTGGGGACCGTTACGTACAGCTAGTACCACTTGCGGCCTATGGTTAAACCCACCGCCAGCGTAGTAGTCGAGTCTTTAGAGTCCCACACAGAGAGTTTCCCTGCTTCGAGCGAAACGATATAGAGGTCGTATGGTTTTACGACAGGGTTCGGACACATACGTGTTTTTACGCACGTATGATGTTCGGACAGTTTATATTAGCAGGCTTTGGTTTAAGCCATATTCTAGTATTGGATTATTAGATTTATACAGTCTCAGTATTTCCGTGTTTTCACGGATGGGAGGGACATTCTCGTAATTATTCGAGAAGCTTCTAGAAGATTGATGAGTTGGTGGCGAAGGTGGCATTTGCATTAATTGGTTTAATGACTCATGGTGTGATTCATCCATAGGAGTTAATGATGCATTTATGGCTTAATGACTCATGGGATGAATCACACAAGGTGAGTTAATGAAGCATGATGATATTTTTATTTGTTATTCATTTAATAAATATCTTATGCTTCATATATTCACAATGAGATATTTTTCCAAGATCATTCTCACTCTCACCTTCTCTCTCCTCAAACTCTCTCTCTTCAAAGAACTAACCCCAACCTCTCATGAGTTGAGATCCAAGGGTTAGCAAGACTAATAGATCCCTAATCCTCTTCTATATCCTCTAGGTTGCTTTGATTAGCACTCATAGCCATTTAGTTACCTCAAGTGTGAGGTTAAAGCTTGGAGAAGTAACTCTCGGGTGGATCTTCTATCACATCGAGGAGGCCGTCGAGGAGGTGAACAAAGAGAACAAGAAGGACTTGATTCATTAGGTATAATCTTCTTTCATAGTAGCTAATCACTTCGATGTTGTTGTTAGTTAGGGTTTAGCAAAGATCCGTAAAATTAGTCGATGTTAGTTTAAACAAAATGATTGTTTTACCTATTCCGCCTCCCCGCAACTTGTGGGGTATCTAACGTCGACTTACAGTGGTATCAGAGCCTCGCTAAATTATAACTAACTTGTTAGCAAAATTGTTAGAAATTCGATCGCAAAACGAACCCAAAAATACGATCTTTTCACCATGTTTCTGCCGATTTTAAAACGGGGTCTAAAAATTTTTCAGGGACCCTTTAAAATACAAGCAGGGAATTATAAGGTTACTAGAGAAATTTGGGGTCCTAACTCGGCCAAACCGCCACGGAACCGCGGCCGATCCAAAGCAATCCGCCGCGGATCCATGGCCAAGTTGGAGCCGAGTCAGCCCAAAATTCCCCAGTAACTCTTCTGTGTTAATTTTGTATTTTCTGGGATGTTCTATTTCTGCTCAAGTTTTAGGTGCACAGAGAATTTTTGGGAGTAGAATCATTTGTGTTTGCTTGATCGAAATTCTAAGATGTTTGGCTAACTTGATTATATCTATGATATATTTAATGTGTTCGTAAACCTCCCCTAACTGCTAGTATGTCGGTTAGCAGGGAGTTGCACATTTCTGTAATGGTTTGTGTTTGTGGACTTGTTGGATTGTCGTGAATGGATAGCCGGGGATGTGAGATGAATGTTTCTTTCATTCAAATGTAATTTGTAAATTGTTGTAATATTCTTTTGCGGGGCACATCCGGGCTGAGGTTGTAGCCACCGTTGTATTATTTCATTTACTGTTTTCTGCTCCTAGGATAGACCCAAGATGGGGTGCACAAACTACTGGGTATTTTGAAGTGTTTAGTGGCCTACTCACGTTATTGAGGGAGAACGCTTCGCTTCGGGTACTTGGCGGGTAGTTTGCCGTACCCGTAGGGGTCTAGGGTGGGGTTTTGGCTATTCATCGTGACTGTGTAATCCGTCTTTCTTTGCAGGCTCAAAAGGAATGCGGATTCGTAGAAAATCCAATATGTTCATCTGTGATCTGGAATGATTATTATTGCGTCTGACGAATGTACAATATCTATATATGATAGCTATTAGGCGTCACGTATGTTTTACACCCGCGCTAGCCCAGCCCCCGCTCTGTCGTTAGTTAAGTAACCTAACGAGTGAATGACGGGACCCAGTGGCGAATGCGGATGGCATAAGAGGACATTGTATTTTCGTTATTTTCTACAATGATAAGTTAATTGATGGGACGCATTATATTAATGCAAAGAAAATAAACCAAAGTTGAATCGTTGGAACAGTTTAAAAGAAACCACTCGGTTATTTTAAAACAGAGGATATTTTTTAAATTGCGGAGTTTTAACCACTCGTTTTAAAAGCTATCAGGTTCGTTCGATCATATCAAGTTCACTACGTTCACGGTTTCGCCAAAACCATTCGTAGCCCTCCGTCATTTCATTTGGGTATTCAGTAGTATTCAAGCTATGTATTTTGATCAACGCCAAGGCATAGTGTTTGGTAGCTGCTAGGTATTCATTTGTTGCATAGGTAGATGAGTTAATTTGGGACAGTCGTATTATCATTTGGCCAACGTCAGGGGTATGTACGGATGGGTTTAAATTAACAAGATAATGATGGGTAGAACTTGACATGTGACTTATGACATTTTGACCAACGCCAAGGTCATAAGAGCATGGGGCAGAAATTTATATCGGGAATTTCTAAAGAAACTGAAATTTGCAAAGAGTTGCATACTATTTGGAGTGTGATAATTTTGGTAGGATTCCTTCAGCTTTATCACACGATGATATTTGGATCCCGATCCTACTGTGAGTATCCGCTACTCATCAGGAGATTCGTCACTTAACGATCAATGCTATAAACCAAGTAGGTGTCAAGAAAGGTGTCAGCGGGGTTACGCCCCCAGAGAAAAGAGGTTATTTAATTAAGAAACTTCGCGAAAGCGTCGTAAAACCTCCCTCGAAGTACCGACACCGGCCTGGATGAACGGTTAAGCAAGTATTGTACGGTGAGAATAGTCCTGACTAGTTCTTCCTTTTTGGTTTGAGGAGGGATTCAAAAAATAGTGGGAGCCATCCTGTTTAGATAAACTAAAAACCACTCTAAACTTGCAAGAGCATCATGCTAAAGTGTTCCCTCTCTCTCATTGCAGCGACCCAAAACATGACAGGCCTTAAGTTACTATTAGAGAAAAATATATTGATAAGGCCAAACTATAAAAATTAGTTCTGGAATGTTAAGATGGCTTTGACTTATGACAAATTGGGGTATGTCCTTACTGCTAAGGCACCTGCTGTCCCTGGTCCAGATTCCAGTATTGCGGATAAGGAAATCCACAAGACCTGGGAGTTAGATTGGGCGAAGGCCAAATGCATCGTGCTTGCCTCTATGAATAATGAACATCAGAGGAGGCACGAGGATATGGATCTTGAATCCATATTTCTTCACACAAAGGATCTGTATGGAGAGCAATCTCGTATAGCAAGATACGAGACCTCGAAGAACTTGTTTCAGTCGAGACTGGCCGTCAGATCATCTGTAGGAGAACATGTCCTAAAGATGATTGGCTATATAGAAGAGCTCGCGGACCTCAAGACGACTTTAGAGAACGAGCTCTATACAGACTTGGTTCTTCAGTCCCTTCCTTCCACCTACGCCCAGTTTATTCTGAATTTCAACATTCAAGGAAAAGAAGTTGAACTTCCAGAACTCCTTAACATGTTGAGGAGTGCAGAGGGCACCTTGCAGAAAGCAAGGGAAACACCCACTATGTTTGTTCGCGGTCTGTTCTTCCGGGTCCAAGTCTAGGGCCAAAGGAAGGAAGAAGAAGGCCGCTAACAAACCTAGAGGAGGTGTTGGTAAGGTGGGAGCTAAGGGAAAGACAAAGGTTGCAATGCCAGTAGTGGCAAAGGACGAGTGCTTCCACTGTCATAGAAAAGGCCATTGGAAGAAAAATTGCAAAACTTGGATTGCCAAGAACTAGGAACCGAAGCAAGCTGTGGCTTCGACTTCAGGTGTGTTTGTAATTGAAAATTGTCTGTCAATCAACTCTACTTCCTGAGTATTGGATACCGGATCAGGATCTCATATATGCAATTCATTACAGGCACTGAGAGACCGTAGAATGCTGAAGGTTGGTGATATGACCCTCCAGATTGCTAACGGAGCTAGCGTGGGTGTTGTATCCGTAGGGGATTATCACCTAGGATTGACGAGTGGACATATTTTGGTTTTGCGCAACTGTTTTTGTATACCTAGTTTAACGTGTAATATCATATCAGTATCGTTGTTATCAAAAGAAGGTTATGATTTCACGTTTATAAGCGATGTTGTTAACATCCACCTTAATCATGGTTTGATTGGGTCCGGTACACTAGATAATGGTATATACGTGCTAAACCAATTACAGATTTTCAATGTCCGGAACACACTAAAAAGAAAGTCTCCAGATATAAATCAGGCTTTTTTATGGTATTGTAGACTGGGTCACATCAATGAGACCAGGTTAACTAAGTTACATAGAGAAGGATATTTGGATCCGTTCGAATATCAATCTTATGCAACTTGTCAATCATGTCTCAAAGGAAAGATGACAAAGACTCTATTCACTGGATATGGAGTAAGATCGAGCGAGCTCTTAGGACTCATACACAGCGATGTATATGGTCCAATGTCTATACATGCAAGAGGTGGTTTTTCACTTTTACGGACGATTACTCTAGGTATGGATTCATTTTCTTAATGAAATATAAATCCGAGGCCTTTGAAAAATTCCAAGAATATAAGAATGAAGTAGAAAACCAAACCGGCAAAAGTATCAAGACACTGAGATCTGATCGAGGTGGTGAATACTTAAATGCCGAGTTCTTGGGTTACCTAAAAGAGAAAGAAATTCTCTCTCAGCTTACTCCTCCATACACTCCACAGCATAACGGTGTATCGGAGAGACGGAACCGAACCCTATTGGATATGATACGTTCCATGATGAGTAATGCTGAGTTGCCGCAATCTTTCTGGGGTTATGCGCTAGAATCAGCAGCATATCTTTGAAAAGTTCCTAGGCACCCTAGTGGGTTCTCACAAGGCATCGAACATGCCAAATTAAAATTTTTAGTGCCGAGAAACCCTAGACTACGGATCTTTAACTAGATGTTTAGGCGAAATAGAAAGCTAGTTAACAGTTAACTACTATGATACGGATATACAACCTTTGTAGATCCGGATTTCCACCTCCACGGCTCCGCAACGTCATGTCCTCGCTGTCCATCATGAATCCTCGACTCGATCATCGGCTTCATCGGGAAAGCAAGCGGAATAGCTCGTCGGCTTTGTGTCAAAGACGATCTACGTCGAGGTTGCACAAACTCAAGCTCCGACTTCACAAACTTGTGAAACTTGTGAAGTAAACACCCAAAACAACTTGGCAAGAGGTAGAGGGTGAAGAAATAGGAGGTGGGTTCACTTTGGATTTGGATTTAACTCACTAAAGCTCAAGTTGCCATTGGAGTAGCAAGCTTGAAGAAGAAGAAGAAGATGAGCTCTAGAAAAATTATGATAAGTATTATATTAAAAATAAATATAAAACAAATACTTATCATAACTTGAACTAGGGTTAAGTGTAGAGAATTAACCATGGTCACTTTGATGGGTTAGGGTTAAGCATGAAGATAAGGATGGTTAGCAAAGTCAAAGCTTCATGAAGCTTTAACAAAATGACAAAGAAAGCCACCATACTCATCTTATTCTTTTCCAAATAAATAAATAAACAAATAAATAAATAAATGAAAATGCAAAACCCTAATTATCATATTAACCATGGATTAATTTTATACACTTAACTAAATGATCAAGTATCATCAAACATGATACATAAAAGTGCACGAAAGTATATCACATATACAATGTGCAATCCAAGTGAGAAAAATCCGTTTAAAGTGAACCAATACTAGTTAATGCAAAGTAATATATCAAATATATAATTATACATTAAATCATTAAATCAACACTTGATTCAATGATCCGGTTATATCGCATACAACCGACTAGTATGCAATGCATCGATTTATCGAATCAATGATTCGATAACTAGGTCATATCGAATATAACCAATCGAAACACATATCGCGAGAATGAAGTGCGGTATCACATACACGCATTATTCTCGGTCCTGCACATATCTCATATGCGCTCCTATTTCGTTTTGCTTGAGCCAGGAAACCTCTGTGTAGGACTCTAAAGACTCGTCAATACGCCGGTAGCAGATGATGATCATATCAAGCACCCACAAGCCGCAAGCGGTCTGCTAAACGTAACGGCCACCCGGGTATTGAGCGATCAGAAGATCGACGAGCTAGCCCGCTCACACTCCTGCGAATCCGACCAGTAACACTTACCATACAGTCAAGTCTCTTCGTCAGATACGTCGCATATCAAGTCTAGGGGTGGTATACGTCAGACCCCAATAACCCGATAAGTCATGCTGATATGAGGCTCGTAACGGGTCGAGAAACTACTGGTAACACTTACCAGCAAATCTCTGATCAGCCCTGGCCAGGGACTTACCTGTTACGGCCAATCGAGCACAGCGCAACATCAACTCCCAATACCGGGAGAGACGAAACCCCTCCTATCACTCATTGCCTCCATGTGACTCGGGACTGTACCCAAAGACCACCGTTTTGCACGCCCTCATGGACGTGGTAAGGTGGAGATCAAAGCACAGTGGGAATCACACAAGACTCTATGACGATCTCGGGTCTACAGACTAACCTGTACAAGTGTCACCTGAGAACTGCCATCTGACGTGAGGTATAATACCATCTGGGAGTTCTCGGCGAGTCCGTCCAGTGTACCCAGTTTCCACTGAGCACCCGTATACCATCTCTGATGTCAAACACCAATGGATATGGGATCATCCATCGCCCATCACATGGGTCGAGAAGCGTATACGCTAGTCTACTCTGGTATGTCGATGCCCCGTCTCGAGATACCCACGACTAGGGACCTTGAAGGATGTACTTATGGACTACCATGTTCCCACTAGTATGATCTGCATCATAGTCTAGGTAGTCAAGTACAAATCCTAAGGGCTTTACCAACATGTAACTATAAGACAGTATAAAGAGACTAGTGTACATGTTAAGATAAATGGCAACCAGATAGCATACTATCATGTCGAGCAAGAAAGTCATCTCTATATATGTCCAAGCATCCAATATAATATACATCATCTGTACAATACTGGCCTCTAGGGCATACATACAACTAACAATCTCCCACTTGCACTAGGGCCAGCTGCTGTAGTATCTCATACCGAGCATCCCGAAGAGTCTCTCAAACTGTATCTGGGGAATGGCCTTCGTGAGTGGATCCGCCGTGTTGTTCTTCATGTCAACTCTCCTGACCTCGATCTCCCGGCGATCAACTATCTCCCGGATCAGGTGATACCGCCTCAGAATATGCCTGGACCGTTGATGGGACCTGGGTTCCTTGGCCAAAGCCACCGCTCCATTGTTATCGCAATACAAAGGTATTGGATGCTCAATGGATGGAACCACTCCAAGTTCAGTAATGAACTTCTTGATCCAGACAGCCTCTTTAGCAGCATCGTTGGCAGCGATGTATTCAGCCTCCATCGTCGAGTCTGCCACGGTTTCCTGCTTGGAACTCTTCCAGCTAACCGCCCCTCCGTAAAGGGTAAAGACAAAACCCGACTGCGACTTAGAGTCGTCCTTATCACTCTGGAAGCTCGAATCGGTAAAGGACTCCACTTGGAGTTCTCCGTTACCATACACCAAGAACATATCTCTAGTCCTTCGCAAGTACTTGAGAATGCTCTTCACAGCTGTCCAGTGACTCTCTCCAGGATCAGCTTGATACCTGCTCACTACACTTAGTGAGTATGCTACATCGGGTCTGGTACATAGCATCGCATACATGATAGAGCCTACTGCCGAAGCATAGGGTATCCCTTGCATGCGAGCTCTCTCCAAATCAGTCTTGGGAGACATCTCTTTGGAGAGAGTGACTCCAGAGATCGTGGGTAAGTTCCCACGCTTGGACTCTTCCATACTAAACCTCTTTAGTATGGTGTCAATGTACCTGGATTGGGACAATCCCAAAATCCGTTTGGATCTATCTCTATAGATCCTGATCCCCAATATGCAGGAGGCATCACCAAGATCTTTCATTGAGAATCTTTGTGATAAGAAGAGCTTGACCGATTGCAGCATAGGAATATCATTTCCTATCAAGAGTATGTCGTCCACGTACAATACGAGGAAGACAACCTTACTCTCTGCCACCTTCTTGTAGATACAAGGTTCATCTGGATTTTTGACGAAATCAAACTCTTTGATAACGACGTCAAAGCAGATGTTCCAACTCCGCGATGCTTGCTTTAATCCATAAATGGATTTAAGCAGCTTGCACACCTTCCCGCTGCTCCCACTGTCTACGAAGCCCTCTGGCTGAGTCATGTACACGCACTCTTCTAAATCACCATTTAGAAAGGCGGTCTTAACATCCATTTGCCAGATTTCGTAGTCATGAAAGGCAGCAATGGCAAGCATGATTCGGATGGATTTAAGCATAGCCACTGGAGAAAAGGTTTCGTCATAGTCCACACCTGGTCTTTGACGAAAACCCTTTGCTACAAGTCTAGCTTTGAAAGTCTCCACTTTCCCATCTACACCAAGTTTCTTCTTAAAGATCCACTTGCTCCCAATGGGTTTTACCCCTTCAGGAGCAACTTCCAAAGTCCATACTTTGTTGGTGTACATGGAATCCATCTCGGACCGCATAGCATCCAGCCATTTCACTGAGTCCCCACTAGTGATGGCCTGCTCGAAGCTAGTTGGGTCATCATCCTCCATGATGCAATCCTCACTGCCACCATCAATGAGAAAACCGTAGTATCTCTCAGGTTGGCGAGGAACCCTACTAGATCGGCGGAGTGGCTGGGGTTCATTGGGAACTTCGGAATCCTCGGGTTCAACCAAATCTTCTGTTGTTGTCTGTGTCGCTGGAACCTCTTCCAGTTCTACCTCAATGCCACTTATCTGTTTCATAAGAAAACCTTTTTCTAAGAAAGTGGCATGTCGAGAAACAAACACCTTTTGTTCCTCGGGGTGGTAGAAGATATACCCTTGTGAATTTTTGGGATATCCTACAAACTTACATAAGACAGATCTTGCCTCGAGTTTGTCCGGATTTTGTCTTTTGACATAGGCTGGACAACCCCATATCTTAATGTAATTAAGATGTGGTCTCTTCCCTTTCCATATCTCATATGGAGTGGTAGGCACTGATTTGGTAGGAACTCTATTCAATAGGTCCATGGCTGTCTCAAGCGCATGTCCCCAGAAGGAAATAGGTAACTCAGCTGCACTCATCATTGAGCGCACCATATCTAATAGGGTGCGGTTTCTCCGTTCAGATACACCGTTGTGCTGTGGTGTATATGGAGGAGTCAGCTGAGAGAGAATCCCATTCTCTTTTAGGAAGCCCAGGAATTCATTGCTCAAGTATTCACCTCCTCGATCAGATCGAAGGATTTTAATACTTTTTTCGGTTTGGTTCTCAACTTCTTGTTTATATTCCCTAAATTTCTCAAAAGCTTCTGATTTGTGTTTCATCAGGAACACATACCCGAACCTAGAGAGATCGTCAGTGAATGTAATGAAGTATGAAGAACCATCCCTGGCATGTGTAGACATGGGACCGCATACATCACTATGTATTAGTCCTAAGAGTTCGGTAACTCTTTCTCCGTGTCCCGTAAACGGAGTCTTGGTCATCTTGCCTTTGAGACATGACTGGCAAGTGTCATAGGATGAAAATTCAAACGGATTTAAATATCCATCTTTATGCAACTTAGCTAGTCGTGTCGCATTGATGTGACCCAGTCTACAATGCCATAAGAAGGATTCATTGAGTTCAGAACTCTTCCTCTTGTGTGTGTTTGTTATACTCAGAACTGTTGATTGATTTAGAACATAAATGCCATTGCACAACGTGCCTGATCCAACCAACTTTTGGTTACGGAAAATGTTCATAACATTGTCCTGTAATACAAAATTATATCCCTCTTTACTTAATAAAGAAACCGATATAATGTTGCATATCAGGTTCGGCATGTAATAGCATTCGTTCAGAACCAATGTATTACCAGTTGGTAATACAAGGTGATATTCCCCGACAGTCTTAGCTGCAACAATTGCGCCATTTCCAACTCTTATGTCTTTATCACCTTCTCCAAGTTCTCTACCTTTCCTAAGCCCATGTAACTGATTACATATATGGGATCCTGACCCGGTATCCAATACCCAGGACGTAGAGCAAATGGAGAAACAGTTCTCAGTAACGAACACACCCGAAGAAAATGCATCATCATGTACTTTCTTCATTCGGGTGGCATGGGAATCCTGGTATTCCCCTATATCCTGTTCAGTCCTATAACTCTTATAGGAAAGAACGGAACCAACGTTCCCCAGCACAGTATAACATGCGGGTTCGGTCAATACATCCATTTTATTATCTTTATTAAGGCATGAAATGGTCGCTACCTGGAGAGAGAGAGAAGAAAACACTTTAGCGTATGCTCGTGCAAGATCAGATTGGTTATTATCTTATCTAATCAGGATGGCTCCCACTGCTTTTTATCAAATCTTCCTCCAAACCCTAAAAGGAAAGACTAGCCGGGATTAATTACACACTACAAGTTCGCCAATCTTTCAGCCAGGCCAGTGTCGGTACTTTGAGGGAGGTCCCCCGTGCTTTCGCACGAACCTAATTACTGTAAACCTCGTTTTCCCAGAGGCGTAACCTCGTTAACACCTTTCTAGACACCTACTTGATCGGCCAATTGTAATGTATAAAACTCTCCCAGGAGTAACTCTTACTCGCAGCGGGTATCGGGATCCAACTATCTCATAGAAGGTATGCAATCTCATTGCAAATTTCAACACTTGAAATTCCCGATAATATTTTTGCCCCTAGCTCGCTATGACCTTGACGCATGCCAAACAACCCATAGTCTGCTAGTCAAGTTCAACCCGTCATTTCTTGATTGAATTAAACCCACCCGCACGACCCTTGACGCATGCCAAACAACGCCGTACGAATACCCTAATCCAATCGCATCATATGCTGGCAGATAAGCACTAGTTAGCTACCGTACACTACGCCTTGACGCATGCCAAACAACCGCAGCACGAATACTAACTAATACTTATCTGAAATGACGGAGGGCTACGCAGGTTTTCATAAAACCATAAGCGTAATGAACTTGATATCGTTGTAGAATCAAATGATGTTTTGAAATGGAGTGATTTTGAGGCTTTTCTAGTTTTGCTAAAGGAGTCACTCCCGGTGAAGGGATCTCGGTCCTTTCCTCGTCGAATGAGGTGCGGGATATATCATATATATCGCTATGCAAAGCAAAATCGCAAAAGCAGTCAAAAGCAAACCGAATGTGTAGCATCTGCCAGTTATTGCTAAAGGAGTCACTCCCGGTTAAGGGATCTCGGTCCTTTCCTCGTCGAATGAGGTGCGGGATATATCATATATATCGCTGTGCAAAGCAAAAACTGTAGCTACCTGTTTTATTTTAAAATTCGATTCTACAACATCTTAGGTTTCTTATCTTTCATTAATCACATTAATGAAGTCCCATCATTTAATACCTAAACATCACAGATAGATATAACGTACACTTATGCCATCCGCATTCGCCTCGATGTCCCCTCGTGCACCGTTAGGTTAGGTAACTAACGACAGAGCAGGGCAGGGCTAGCGCGGGTGTAAAACATAAGTAACGTCTATATAATATATCATATATACTATATAATATATCCATCACAGAATCACAACACAGATATCGCAGCAGAATAAACATATGAAATATTGGATATACTAGGACGTCCGTGTTTTCAATACGAGCCAGTATAAAACACGGATTCCACGGTCGTGATGAATAGCCAATCCCACACCCCCAGACCCCTACGAAAGCGGCAAGCAACCCTACCAATTCTAGGGTTAGGAGACCCGGACTCGACTCCTCGAGTTGGTCTCCCACTGGACCCCAGAACCCGGTTACTTGTGCTCCCCTCCTTGGGTCTATCCTAGTGCAGAAAAGTAAATAATATACAAAGGGTGACAACTCCCGCATCCTGGAAGTGCCCCGAATAAAAGAATATTACATACAAGTTTTTACATGAATGAAAATGAAAAACACTCATCTCACATAAAAACCCCCGGCTATTCGAATACGACGATCCAATATAACATATCCAGCAACACATAACATCACATGTCATCAACGTAAGTAAGTATGCATACCCCAATTGTCGTTGACGTATAGCAACGAAACCGGCGATATGAACATACTACACTTACGGTCACAGAAAAGAAAGTGTAAAACTACAACAATTGGAATCCGCAATCTCTTTAGACATCACATGCCTAACAGTTATAAATCCCGCATTTTAGTCCCATCATCGAAAACTCTTTTCGATATCTTGTGAAACTAAACTGCTAGATCTATAACATTCATCCAGTTATCTCATAACCTTTTGTGAATTCCAATTATTGTATCCAATTCCGGATAAATAGAATATATCAAACTTTCCGATCGAACTTTCGAACACCCAAGTTTTCCCGACACCGATCAACACATGAAATAGGTTCAAAGACATTCACTTCATACCTCAGTACCAACGGTCCAGCCGTAGAAGGGTCAAGCCAACGCCTCACATGTGGCACGCCGTACTGCCCCAAACCCGAAGGTTCAAAGGGCAGTTCAAGACGGTCACATAATCGAGTTAAGGTTTGTGTCTTCTAGAGGGACCATCGCGTTACTTGCACTACTTAGAACGTCTTTTAACCACACAATAATCCAACACTTGGATATTCCGGCAGGGGAAAACCTGGGTATTTATATCCGGTCGAACTCTTTAACATATTCTACAATTATCTGGAAAAACACAAAAGACGAAATTTGATAATCCGATCGAAATACTGATTCCCAATAGTACCCCAAAATACTCTTCTGTAAAGTCACAATAAAAATATCCCAGAAAACATAGCATTATATTACAAGAGTTACTGTGCAGAAAATATTAAACAAGGCTACAGTAATGCCGCGGAAGCGCCGCACATGCCTAGCATGTGCCGCGCTTGCGCGGTGTAAAAGTCGAATTAGCCCCTCGTATTTCACAGTAATTCTAATAACACCCTGCTTGATTTTCTACATATTTTTAATTGACAAAAATCCGATTTTTTAGAAAAAGTCCAGAGAGCATTTTACGGTTTTGGATTTCGGTTCGATCGGGTTTCAAACGTCGTCGGGACTTCGCCTAAGGCTCTAGCTTGGCTCTGATACCAGTGTTGGTCAGGCAGCCACCCCATCCAATGGGGTCGCCGTGGCACCAACGGGTCCCTCAGCCGCTACTTTTTACGCATGCCCCCTCGCGAGGACTACAACCCGCCGGAACACCTTCCGGTCTCGGGACACCCTGGGGGTAAGAGCCTATGCTTCGCCACACTGTCACACAGTGAGAACCCCCCATAGGTCGACATCCAATGCCTAGTAGCTCTGATACCAGTGAAAAGTTCCTAGGCACCCTAGTGGGTTCTCACAAGGCATCGAACATGCCAAATTAAAATTTTTAGTGCCGAGAAACCCTAGACTACGGATCTTTAACTAGATGTTTAGGCGAAATAGAAAGCTAGTTAACAGTTAACTACTATGATACGGATATACAACCTTTGTAGATCCGGATTTCCACCTCCACGGCTCCGCAACGTCATGTCCTCGCTGTCCATCATGAATCCTCGACTCGATCATCGGCTTCATCGGGAAAGCAAGCGGAATAGCTCGTCGGCTTTGTGTCAAAGACGATCTACGTCGAGGTTGCACAAACTCAAGCTCCGACTTCACAAACTTGTGAAACTTGTGAAGTAAACACCCAAAACAACTTGGCAAGAGGTAGAGGGTGAAGAAATAGGAGGTGGGTTCACTTTGGATTTGGATTTAACTCACTAAAGCTCAAGTTGCCATTGGAGTAGCAAGCTTGAAGAAGAAGAAGAAGATGAGCTCTAGAAAAATTATGATAAGTATTATATTAAAAATAAATATAAAACAAATACTTATCATAACTTGAACTAGGGTTAAGTGTAGAGAATTAACCATGGTCACTTTGATGGGTTAGGGTTAAGCATGAAGATAAGGATGGTTAGCAAAGTCAAAGCTTCATGAAGCTTTAACAAAATGACAAAGAAAGCCACCATACTCATCTTATTCTTTTCCAAATAAATAAATAAACAAATAAATAAATAAATGAAAATGCAAAACCCTAATTATCATATTAACCATGGATTAATTTTATACACTTAACTAAATGATCAAGTATCATCAAACATGATACATAAAAGTGCACGAAAGTATATCACATATACAATGTGCAATCCAAGTGAGAAAAATCCGTTTAAAGTGAACCAATACTAGTTAATGCAAAGTAATATATCAAATATATAATTATACATTAAATCATTAAATCAACACTTGATTCAATGATCCGGTTATATCGCATACAACCGACTAGTATGCAATGCATCGATTTATCGAATCAATGATTCGATAACTAGGTCATATCGAATATAACCAATCGAAACACATATCGCGAGAATGAAGTGCGGTATCACATACACGCATTATTCTCGGTCCTGCACATATCTCATATGCGCTCCTATTTCGTTTTGCTTGAGCCAGGAAACCTCTGTGTAGGACTCTAAAGACTCGTCAATACGCCGGTAGCAGATGATGATCATATCAAGCACCCACAAGCCGCAAGCGGTCTGCTAAACGTAACGGCCACCCGGGTATTGAGCGATCAGAAGATCGACGAGCTAGCCCGCTCACACTCCTGCGAATCCGACCAGTAACACTTACCATACAGTCAAGTCTCTTCGTCAGATACGTCGCATATCAAGTCTAGGGGTGGTATACGTCAGACCCCAATAACCCGATAAGTCATGCTGATATGAGGCTCGTAACGGGTCGAGAAACTACTGGTAACACTTACCAGCAAATCTCTGATCAGCCCTGGCCAGGGACTTACCTGTTACGGCCAATCGAGCACAGCGCAACATCAACTCCCAATACCGGGAGAGACGAAACCCCTCCTATCGCTCATTGCCTCCATGTGACTCGGGACTGTACCCAAAGACCACCGTTTTGCACGCCCTCATGGACGTGGTAAGGTGGAGATCAAAGCACAGTGGGAATCACACAAGACTCTATGACGATCTCGGGTCTACAGACTAACCTGTACAAGTGTCACCTGAGAACTGCCATCTGACGTGAGGTATAATACCATCTGGGAGTTCTCGGCGAGTCCGTCCAGTGTACCCAGTTTCCACTGAGCACCCGTATACCATCTCTGATGTCAAACACCAATGGATATGGGATCATCCATCGCCCATCACATGGGTCGAGAAGCGTATACGCTAGTCTACTCTGGTATGTCGATGCCCCGTCTCGAGATACCCACGACTAGGGACCTTGAAGGATGTACTTATGGACTACCATGTTCCCACTAGTATGATCTGCATCATAGTCTAGGTAGTCAAGTACAAATCCTAAGGGCTTTACCAACATGTAACTATAAGACAGTATAAAGAGACTAGTGTACATGTTAAGATAAATGGCAACCAGATAGCATACTATCATGTCGAGCAAGAAAGTCATCTCTATATATGTCCAAGCATCCAATATAATATACATCATCTGTACAATACTGGCCTCTAGGGCATACATACAACTAACAATCTTTTGAACAGGGCTCCTACCAAGACTGTGCCTACCATGCCATATCAGATGTGGAGTGGGAAGAAACCCTATCTTCAGTATCTGAAGATATGGAGATGTCCAGCTTTTGTTAAAAAGCAGCATGCGGACAAACTCGAGGCACGATCAGTACAGTGTAAGTTTGTGGGATATCCAAAGAACTCTAAGGGGTATTTCTTCTATTACGCAGAGGAACAAAAGGTTTTTGTTTCTCGTAATGCCCATTTTCTAGAACATCAGTTTTTAGAAAAGGAAACAAGTGGGAGCGCAATAGAACTGGAAGAAATTCCAGAACCACAAACTACTACTGAAAGTTTGGTAGAACCAGTAGTTCAAGAAGAACAGGACATTCCTTCACCCCTCCGCAGGAGTAGTAGGCCGTCTCATCCGCCTGAGAGATACTACGGTTTTCTTATAGATGGGAATAGAGAGGATTGCGTCATTAATAATGATGAACCTACTAGCTTCCAGCAGGCCATCCAGAGCAGTGACTCGGTAAGATGGCTGGATGCAATGCGGACCGAGATGGAGTCCATGTACACCAACAAAGTATGGACTTTGGACTTTGCTCCAGATGGGGTAAAACCCATATGATGCAAATGGATCTTCAAGAAAAAGATTGGTGTACATGGACAGGTGGAAACCTATAAGGCTAGACTTGTTGCAAAAGGTTTTCGTCAAAGACCTGGTTTGGACTATGACGAAACTTTTTCTCCAGTGGCTATGCTAAAATCCATTCGGATCCTTCTTGCCATTGTCGCCTTCCATGATTATGAGATCTGGCAGATGGATATAAAGACGGCTTTTCTAAATGGTAGTTTAGAAGAATGCGTCTATATGGATCAGCCAGAAGGCTTCAATCAGAGTGGGAGCAGCGGGAAAGTGTGCAAGTTGCTTAAGTCAATTTATGGACTAAAGCAGGCATCGTGGAGTTGGAACATCTGTTTTGATGAAACGGTCAAAGAATATGACTTTATCAAAAATCCAGATGAACCATGTATATATAGTAAAATTGTAGCACGAACTGCCGTATTCCTCGTCTTGTACGTGGATGACATTCTATTGATAGGAAATGACATTCCTATGCTACAATCTGTCAAAGGATTCTTGTCACACAGGTTCTCTATGAAAGACCTGGGTGATGCCTCTTACATTCTGGGGATCCAGATCTATCGTGATAGATCTAAGAGGATGTTGGGACTTTCACAGTCCAGGTATATCAACACTGTACTGAAAAGATTCAGTATGGAAGATTCTAAGCGCGGTAATTTACCGGCTTGTCACGGAATCACCCTATCCAAAGAGATGTCTCCCAAGACTGATTTGGAAAGGGATCGCATGTCAGTTATACCCTACGCTTCTGCGGTAGGCTCTATAATGTATGCGATGTTGTGCACCAGACCAGATGTAGCTTACGCACTGAGCATGGTAAGCAGGTATCAGTCAGACCCAGGGGAGAAGCACTGGATAGCAGTAAAGAACATTCTCAAGTACCTGAGAAGGACTAAGGAGATGTTCTTGGTTTACGACGGAAAAGACCTCAAGATCGAGGCCTTTGCTGATTCCGGCTTCCAGAGTGACAAGGATGACTCTAAGTCCATGTCAGGTTATGTCTTTACCCTCAATGGAGGGAAGGTATGCTGGAAGAGTTCCAAGCAGGACACCGTTGTTGACTCGATGATGGAAGCGGAGTATATCGCTGCTTGCAATGCCGCAAAAGAAGCAGTCTGGATAAAGAAGTTCCTAACAGAACTTCAGGTGGTTCCTACCATTGCTGATCCAATACCGCTGTATTGTGACAACAACGGAGCTATAGCTTTAGCGAAGGAACCCAGGTCCCATCAGAAGTCCAGACACATCTTAAGGCGGTATCACCTGATCAGGGAGATCATAGATCGACAGGAGATCGAGGTCCAGAGAGTTTCTACAGAGGAGAACATTGCAGATCCATTCAATAAGGCCTTACCTCAGATTCAGTTCAAGAGGCTACTCGAGATGATAGGTCTTCGATACGCCAGTACATGGCCCTAGTGCAAGTGGGAGATTGTTAGTGTATATGCCCTAGGGGCCATTATTGTATCATACTAGCTTGTATATTACTTAATGGAAGCTTAGGATATTCACAGTTATATTAACAGTCTTGCTAAACATGGTAGTATGCTACTTGGTTTATTTCTATCTTAATATGTGTATATGTTAGCATATCGAGAAAACATATTGATAGAGCCCTTAGGATCTTGCTTAACTACCAGCGTTGTGATAGCAGTCACACTAGTGAGGGCTGGGTGGTCTACAAGCACATCCTTTTTCAGGTCCCTAGTCGTAGGATTATCGAGACAGGGCATCGATACTCCGGAGTAGACTAGTGTGTACGCTTCTCATCCCAGTTGGGGAGATAGTCTGTTCCATAGCCATTAGTACATTGTACCGGAGATAGTATACAGGTGCTCGTTGGGTTATGGGTACACCGGACAAGACTCGCAGGGAACTGTTGGTTGGTATTATACCCGTCGTCAGTTAACAGTTCCTAAGTGACATGAGTACAGCATAGTCCGCAGACTTGACACTGCTGCTTCGCCTCGAGTGTGTTCCCACTGTTCTTAGATTGCTACCCTACCACGACTCAAAGGAGTCGTGCAAACAGGTAGATGTTGGGTGCAGTCCCGAAGCACTTGGAGGCAGTGGAGGTTAGATAGGATTCGTCTCTCCCGGTATTGGGAGTTGATATCGCGCTGTGTTTGGAGAGCCATTACGCAAAGTCCCTGGCCAGGGCGGACGAGATTTACTGGTAAGTTTTCCAGTAGCTTCTCAAGATGTAATGGGCTTCACTCCGACACGACTTATACCGCTTTTAGGGGACTGACGCTTGCCGCCCCCTAGGCCCGATATGCGATAGTCATAGACGAACAGACCGAACTGTACGGAGATTGTCACATCAGGCTCAGTAGGAGTTCAGATGGGTTTCCTCATCGGCCTTCTTATCGACATCTACCTGGAGACCATTACGTACAGCTAGTACCGCTTGCAGCCTGTGGTTAAACCCACTGCCAGCGTAGTAGTCGAGTCTTTAGAGTCCCACACAGAGTTTCCCTGCTTCGAGCGAAACGATATAGAGGTCGTATGGTTTCACGACAGGGTTCGGACACATACGTGTTTTTACGCACGTACGATGTTCGGACAGTTTATACTAGCAGGCTTTGGTTTAAGCCAGATTCTAGTATTGGATTATTGGATTTATACAGTCTCAGTATTTCCATGTTTTCACGGATAGGAGGGGCATTCTCGTAATTAGTCGAGAAGCTTCTAGAAGATTGATGGGTTGGAGGCTAAGGTGGCATTTGCATTAATTGGTTTAATGACTCATGGTGTGATTCATCTATAGGAGTTAATGATACATTTATGGCTTAATGACTCATGGGATGAATCACACAAGGTGAGTTAATGAAGCATGATGATATTTTTATTTGTTATTCATTTAATAAATATCTTATGCTTCATATATTCACAATGAGATATTTTTCTAAGATCATTCTCACTCTCACCTTCTCTCTCCTCAAGCTCCCTCTGTTCAAAGAACTAACCCTAACCTCTCATAAGTTGAGATCCAAGGGTTAGCAAGACTAATAGATCCCTAATCCTCTTCTATATCCTCTAGGTTGCTTTGATTAGCACTCATAGCCACTTAGTTACCTCAAGTGTGAGGTTAAAGCTTGGAGAAGTGGCTCTCGGGTGGATCTTCTATCACATCGAGGAGGCCGTCGAGGAGGTGAACAAAGAGAACAAGAAGGACTTGATTCATTAGGTATAATATTCTTTCATAGTAGCTAATCACTTCTATGTTGTTGTTAGTTAGGGTTTAGCAAAGATCCGTAAAATTAGTCGATGTTTGTTTAAACAAAATAATTGTTTTACCTATTCCGCCTCCCCGCAACTTGTGGGGTGTCTAACGTCGACTTACAGTAGAGAGGCGTGGCTCTCATTTGTTTATTTGGAAAATGAGAGGAGATATTTTTTATGCATGGTTGTAAATTGTTGTAGCCATTCTTTACATGCTATCCATTCATTTCTTTTCTTCACTTGATCACACTCTCACTCTTGAGAGACTTAGCCTTTTCTTGAGTTGCTCATACCATTGTCTTCCTCACCTCCTTCTTCATCTTCTTGAGTTGTTATTTTGAGCATTAGTGATGAGAGAAAAATATAGTGAGATAATCCTACACCTCCACTCTCCATTGCTAGCAACCTTGGAGTATCGGTTGCCTCGCTAGGCGAAACTGGAGCTTGCATCGTTTCTCTCGGATGGATCATCATCGATGGATGAAGACTAGCAACCAAACTCGATCCAGACGACCACTAGGAGCTTGGGATGAAGGTTGAAGACCGAAGGACTTATTTCATTCAGTATAACAATTCTAACCTTGTAGTATAGCTCTCTTTAGTTAGCTAGTATAGTTTATGGTTTCGATCTTGGGACGGGTTTTATTTGCACCAAAATTTTTGAACACCGATTTTTGTTCCGCATCGGCCACGGTAGATGGGCAGGGCACCGACAAAACCCAGCATGGTATCAAAGTCGTCCATAAACCAATACTAGCTAGTTTGCACAACGTTAGAATATCGATCGACCAAATTTTCCGAATCATTTTTCCGTTTTCATGTGCTTGCTGCCGATTTTGAAAAGTGTTCAAAAAATATTTCTGAGTATCTTAAAAATCCGTGCAGGCATATGTAGGAGACCATAAAAAATTTGGGCAACTAAGCCATCAAATTGGCCACGGAAGCGCCGCAATAGACCCCTATGTGCGGCGGTTCCGCGGCCGTATTGTGGCTACATTGCTTCAAACTTCTTGTGGCACTCTCTGACATAGAAATTTGATTTTTGGTATATATGGTTTTGGCCCAGATTTGTTTGAGTGCTAGTTTGCATTTAGGGCCAATTACGGAAAAGTTTAGTCTATCGAAATTTTAAATGTGTGATTATCAGTACATGTGATGATATCTGCAACCGTGAATATTAATGAGCGGTACAACCCGACTAGTTGCTATATGTTCAATTAGACGGGTTTGCAAACTTAATATTCACGTTGATATTCTGTGATGTGCCAATTCTGTGGTTAGATCGTCGTGGTGGATAGCTAGTAGTGAAATGGTAGTACAGTTTAGATTCTTTTGTATATTCAGTATTGCAGAGCGAGCGTCCGACATGTGGACTGCCGTCTCTGCCAGATTGTATATTTTTGTTTGGGGCATGACCGGGTTGAGGTCGATGTCACCATTGTATTATTTTCTTTTCTGTACTAGTATTACCCCGCAGTGGAGTGCTCGAATAGCCGGGTTCTAAAGGGCAACAGGTCCGCATTTCATGGTGTTGAGATGGAGGGGGCCTTACTCTAGAATTGGCGGACTATGCACTGCACTCGTAGGGGGTACATGTTAACCCACGGAGGGGTGCCCAAGTTACCGGATTCCGTGAAGTGCTGGGTAGCCCATTCACGTTGTTGATTGGGGTTGCCTCGCTTCTGGGATTGGAAGGTAACTTGCCGCACTCGTAGGGATCTAGGTTTTCATTGCACGGGCTATCCACAAGGCCGAGAACGTCGGCTCTCATTTGTGGCTTAAATGAAACCTGGGGCTCCAGGATTATCCACCACTCTGTGTTGCTTGCTGACATTCTATGATGTTGCTTATATCATGCCTGAGACGAATGTTATATATATTTATATATATACTAGTAGATGTTGTATATGTTTTGCACCCGCGCTAGTCTTCGAGTCTTCCCAGCACAGAGACGTCACGGCACGCGCACGCGTTACAGCATGCCTGAGAAGAATTTTCACTTGCCTTTGGCGAAAGGCAACGGCAGGCACGGCAAGGGAACGATCCCAGCACAGAGACGTCACGGCACGATACACGCACGAGCAAGACACGGCACGCGCACGACTAGCACGGTTCTGGCGAGGACTTGGGGTGGCTCGATACTGGCGTGGAGACGGGCATGGGGCAGTGGGTCGTCGGCGGGTTCACAGTGGCTCGGGGGTGGAGTTGTCGAGTCGATGGAGGTGGCGTCAGGCGTCGAGCTCCGGTGGCGGTTGCAGCGAGGTGGGATGCACTCGGTGAGGAGATGGAGTCGATGAGATGAGGTGGTCGGGGCTCGTCGGTGAGGTGGAGCTGGTGGTGGCTGTGGCGATGGATGCAGGGGCTCGGTGGTCGCCGGCGAAGGCGTAGGGGTGCAGTGGGTAGTGGGCTCGGGTGCAGTGGCTTGGGCTCGGGGCGTTCTGGCGACGAGAGAGGAGGTTCAAGCGACGGTCGGACGTGGAGGAGGTAACAGCAGAGGGTTCGGTTGGTCGCCGGAGACAATGACGAGGAGAAGGTGTGAACGAGAGAGAGTGGTAGAGAGAGACGAGGGGGGAGAGCGAGGGATCGAGGTCGTCATGGCCGTTGGGAAAGCGGGTCTTGCGGGGTGTTGGCACGAGCGAGAAGGGAAAGAGTCGTTGGGGGAGGAGAGGAAATGTGAGTTGCTGAGTCGTCCTGCGCGTGAGTCAGACGGAGGTTAGCAGGGGCGCGGTCGTCGCGGAGGTGGGCGTGAGGAGCGGGGAAAGCCGTTAGAATAAAAGGCGGGAAAAGAAAAAGAGAACGAGGGAGAAGAAGAGGAGGCGGCGGGTCGGGTCGCGTAGGGATGAGTCAGGTCGGGTAGGTTAGGATTGGGTTTAGATTAGGATTTGTTGAGTTTAGGTAAAGAAATTAATAAAAAAAATATTTTAAAAAAGGAAAAATATGGAAAAGAATATAATAAAAATATTCAAAAAGGTATGGATTTGGAAGAGATGAAGAATAAACGTGAAAATAATTATGCTAGCCAACTAAACTTATTAGAAGGACAGTTTTAGTCTTAAACATTCCCATGATTGAAAAAGTTGGGTAACGTATGCAAAATCAGCATATGAATCATGCAAGTTAAAATGGTATAAAACTTTAATCCAACATCGGCGAATTTTAATCCGACATCTCCAACTGGTTGCTTATATCATAATCAGAATACAAATCATGCAAGTAAAAATGGTATAAAACTTATCCGTTCCAATTAATTTCCTAATTTCGTTACTTCTTTTAGAATATTGAATCGCAAACGAGTTTGACCGCGGAATCTTCTGATCAATTGTAAATAGGCTTTAGCCGCTTTACCACCGCTAAACCAGAGTGGCACTCACCCATAATTTAAGATTTACTTGCGCAACGTGCATTATGTTGAACTTTGTCAACCTTAGTAATAAAGAGGAAGATCAAATTAAAGAGAAGAAAACGAGAGAAATTAACAAATGGAGTAATGTGTAAAGCAAACGTAACACTCATAAAAGCCGGCGGTGATGGGGACAAGGACCAGCATGGGCCTGCATCGTAATTAACCACGCCATCCAAGGCCATCTTTTTATTAGTTCCCGAGATCTGGGGAATGAAGTTGTTGTATGCAATGACCAAATTTTTGCAATTGTTTAATCCTTCTTAATTTATGGGGTAAATTGTCAAAAAGCCTCCGGGCAGTTTCAAACTTGTGTGAAAACCCCCGTTCCTTTTGCTCTTGTTAAAAAAAAGAACCCGGGCACAGTCAAAACCGTTTGTATACCAGTTTCCTGTAATAATGAAGCAGTTGGCTGTAATATCTAAGCAGCTGCCTGAAATATCTAAACAATTGAGAGAATATAATACCAAAATGAAATGGTTTTTTTATTTGTAGCCCCCTAAAATATAGCAAATTCCTTTCTATCCAAAAACTTGGTATTTACTTTTTACCCTAAAAAACTAATAAAATACATCATTTTGCCCCCCTTTATGATTTCTATTAACTTTTAACGGTATAATATCAGGTTTCTCTTTAAAATATCCCAACCAATCTTTTTATTTGGAAAAACGTAATTTCTTTGCTAAATTGAAATTAAGGTTTAGGCTTCTGCTACGCTTTTCTTAAAATCGACCATGAAATCAGAAACATATTCAACATACTTCTCTAAATATGAAGAAGTTGAATGCTCATGTGTTTTTTACTTGTTGTCTTCATGTAAATGGTAAACATAAAATTTATGAAGAAAAATTAAAGTTAAAGTCAACGGGGTTTTTTTCTGACGGAAATCGTAATGGGGAATAAAATAATATATCTTATTATTTCTGGGGGTAAAATGTAAATACCAAGTTTTTGGGGGTCAGAAAAGAATTTGCTATGTTTTGAAGGGCTACAAGTAAAAAACCCAAATGAAATATGACCAAAGGGGATTTTTCACAAATTCGATTTTGAACAATAGGCCATTTCCTAAATGCTGCGGAGGTGTCCTAAAAGCAACGGAGGTGAAATAAATGAGTTGCATTAGGGGCATTCCTCGGGACCCCGTCTCGAGGAAGTATCTGACCATTTAGGAGACCTCCCTAAGTATTTTTCACCTTCACCTAGCAAACTACCACCAGCTCGTCTTAGAGCTTCCTCGGTCCCTTTGCTCGTCTCCGAGCAATCTGTCAGGCCGAGCTTTCTCGGTCTCCTTTGCTCGTCTCCAGGCCATCTAACAGGACGAGCTTCCTCGACCTCACTGCTCGTCCCCGAGCAATCTGACAGGCCGAATTTTCTCGGCTTCTCCGATCGACCGAGAGCACGGAACCCAAACGCCCCCGCAACGGCTCCGCGTATCTCGCCAGGGCGAGATATCCGCCTCCCCACGTTTCGCATCCCATGCTGGCGCGTCCCTCCATTAATGGGCGTATCCCGCCATTAATGCGAGGATAACGCAGGGGCGTAACTGACGACGATGATCTCGCACCCACTCGCTCTATGTGACCACTATATAAACCCCTCTCTCAGACGATTCAAGTAACTCGAAATCATTTCCAATACGCCGTTACTCTGTACTTATTTCCCGGCACTAACTTGATCGTCGGAGGATCCTACGGTAGTCACCCACACCGGGACTTCTTTTGCAGATAGCTCGGCGTCAACGCCAACCCATTAGATCCACACGCTCAACAACTCCCAAATCAAATCTCAACCGTCAAAGACCGCTATCATAGGATCGACGGAGGACAACATCTGAAGGAGATCACAACCTCCATCAGTGTTATAAGCAATGATGATATCAATCTGCAAATAAGCTTCGGACGACACACTCGGCCATAGGCATAAGCACCGGTCCCTTTCAAATCTCAAGGGGGCACACTTCCTGATTTTCCGAATTTATAAGCTCTAACTTTTAGTGCAGTCGAGTGCAAACTATGAAGGAAGCTACAGCGAAACTATTATTTTGAAGAGCACAGTGAAAAGCATGAAGTAATTTAAAAGTAAGGCTAAAAATTAAAGACCGAGTTTTTTGAAGTAACAAAGAGGTTTCTTTCAATGAAATGGTAAATTAAATGGCTGAAATAAAAAAAAATATTAGTATCGGACGTATATAAGAAGAATGCATGATGTAAATAAGAAAAGCACTTTTTGAATTTGAGTCTAAATAAATCTCGCAGCTCACTCTCATGGGAGTTAGAATAAAATATCTAGTTTAAGTAAATGATAATATGATAAGCATGTTTAGAGTGTTAAAAGTTAAAAAAAATTAAATAAAATGAAAGAACACAATAGAATTTTAAAACGCTGTTACCAAGAGTTCCTTCTCAAAATTAAGGAAAATTTGGAGTGGAATATAAATTAAAAAAATAAAATAAAAAGATATTTATGATTTTTGAAACCCAAATAAATTCTAAAGGTTTCTGTCATTGGGCTCACCCCTGCTGTGCGTTGGGTCCAATAGTCTTATTCTCGAGGCCTCATGGGGCCCACCAGGTCCTGAGGGGGCACGAACTGTAATATTTTGAGAAAACCAAGGGCCTTTTGTTGAAGGACTAGTGGGTGGGTGAGTGTGGGCTTTTTTAGGTTTGGCAGTCAAAGTGGTCAACGCTGGACCACATCTGTGTGCCATTAATGGGGAAGCACAGCTACCAAACCCATGGCACAAAAAAAATGTTATTTTCATATCATTAATGACTTTAGATAATGTCCATATTAATTGTGACATATTATATTTGCGATATGATGATGATGGTAAAATTCATAATGGGTCCAATACACATTTAGATAATTTACAGTAATTTTTAATGACATGTATACTACTTGCTTGTTTTGGGTGAACATTTATTAGATGATTTGTATTTTAGTAAGTTGATGGTATTTATTTGCAAATTATTATATATATGATTTTTGTTGGGTTTTTGGTTCCGCATTCAATGAAGACGAGCAAGAATAAGAACACGCAACACCAATATTTAATGTGGTTTGACCAACGGCATACATTCGGGACAAACATGAGAATCTTTTCATTAATGATCAAGAATACCGATACATTTTATATTCTCTCCCATCTCTCTTCACATCTCAACGCTCATACAAACACAAAGACTACTCTTGATAAATCTCTCCACCTTCACATGTGGATGACTACTCTTCGCCTTTGCCTTCGTCTCTTCACCTTCTCTTCTGGTGCTCCACCTTCACCTGTGGATGACTGCTCTTCGCCTTTGCCTTCGTCTTCTCTTTTTTTTTTCATGTTTGGCCAATTTCCTTTGAAGAGGCATTTCTCTATTTATAGCAAAAAATAATAGAACTCCTACCTGAAAGATCTATTATAAATCTTCCAACAACCCTTCGAATAAATCTCTAACAAATTCTTCTAATTAATCTTGAAAACGAATTTTTCCAAAACCAAATCTTATAAGGACTCGAACTCAATCAACACTGCAACGAACATCTTCTTATAAGCTTCACGCGGTAAAATGGAAAAAAAAATACAACCATTAGAAAAATCGGCAAAGTTCGTAAAAAAAATATACAACCATTATAAAAACGGTAGAGTTCGTAATTGATGAGAACAATAATCAAAAAAGGAAAAGAATGGCCCAATAGCCAGCCGCGGACTGTTTCTTACGGTAGTTATAAGTTTTAGCTACGAAAAACCCATGAAAAACAAAAGGAGGCCATGTGTGAGTAAGGGTCACCCTCATTTTCAATTGTTTTCTCACGAACAACCACATGCATGTTTTCGCAAAAATCAAGTTGCCTACATTTATTTGAGTCTTTCCTCAACATCAATAATATGAAACTAAAAGAAAAAGGGAAATTTGTCACACTTATGGCTTTAAATTTAAAAAGAAAAGGGAAAGATACAATGCATCAAATGCAAGAGATATACACATGGCATATTCTAATGATTTATGACAATAATGCCTTCCCCATCCTATACGACACGACACACATGAACCAATTCCTACCCTTTGGTCCCCTCTCATCAGGACTCAAAATTTTCTAAAATTCTAGATTGCAAATTATACATCCTCACTATACTCAAAATTCTGTTAGTTTTGATGAGATCAAGTTGGCTCTCTTTGGTCTGGATGCTGACAAAGCACCTGGACCAGATGGTTTTTCTTAGATTTTTTATCAACATTTTCTTAGAGTTGTTATAGGATGATTTGTTTGCACTTTTTCATTATATCTATACTCAGAATTGTTCTCTTGAGAGTATCAACTATGCTATTATCTGTTTGTTACCTAAAGTGGATGGTGCTAAGAATGCTAAAGATTTTAGACGCATTAGCCTTATGAATGACATCTTTAAGATTTTTACTAAAATCTTCGCTAATAGACTTGGCAAAGTTTTACCCAATTTGTTGAATAAAACCCGGTTTGCTTTTATGAGCAATAAATCAACTCTTGATTGTTTTTCCATTGCACATGAGCTTGTCAATACTCGCTCCAGAACTAAAACTGAATCTGTTTTACTGAAAATTGATTTTCAAAAATCTTTTGACTCCATTCATTGGAACTATATCATTAATATTTTAAAAATTAGAGGCTTTGGTTACAATTGGATAAGATAGATAAACATGATTACTCGTATTCTTCAAATTCACAGGTTTTGGTCAATGATAGTTTGAGAAAGATTATTAAATACAGAAAAGGTCTTAAGCAAGGGGATCCTTTGTCACCCATGTTGTTTAATCTAGCCGTTGATACCCTAGCTAGAATGCTTATACAGGCTAGGCAACAAGATATGCTCTCAATTCCTAATTTTAAAGGTGAACTCAAATTTATGCCTTCTATTCTGTTTGCTGATGATACAATTCTTTTTTGTAAAGTTAATGAGGAGGAAATTCTTAACATGAAAGTGTTGCTTTATGTCTTTGAAGATGTTTCTGGTCTGAAAATCAATTTTCATAAGAGCTCTTTGTTCTATCTTGGTAAAAAACTTCATATGGGCTCTAAGTTTGCTAATATCCTCAAGTGTACTTTATCTTCTATGCTTACCATTTACTTGGGTTTGCCATTAAGTTCTGGAAAAGTTCATAAGAAAAATTGGTATATGATTATTACCAAAATTCAATCTAAGGTTTCCACTTGAAAAGGCAATCATCTTTCTATTTGGGGGGAGACTTACTCTCATCAATTCTGTTTCATCTGCTATGCCTCTTCATTATATGTCTTTTTTCAAGCTACCCAAATGGGTTATTAGGAAGATTGATAGTATAACGTCTACTTTTCTTCGGAGGGGTACTAACAATATAAGTAAGGGGTATAATCTAGTTAACTGAAAAAGTGTTCACTGGTAAGAAAGAAGCTGGTTTGGGGGTCAAGGATATTACTTATTTTAACATATCTCTTCTATGTAAATGGCTTTGGAAATTATTTAAATCTAATGAACATTCTCTAGTTGTACTCAGATCTATCTATAACATCATCAAAAGGGCTGTTACTACTCCCAATTCATCTTGTTTCTGAAAGGGTTTGCAAGATTGTAGTGCTAGTTTTTATTATCATATTGCATGGAGTATAGGTGATGGCAAACAAATACATTTTTGGTCATATAAGTGGGCTTCTCCTCAGGCTCTGTCAGAATTATATCCTTCTCTTAACAAAATTGCTTGGAACAAAGATGCTCTAGCTGATACACATGGCTACTTTAGCAAAGGTATATGGATTTGGAAAATTATTTTCAATATTGTCATCTCATCTGAGGATAGAGTTCACATGCAGAATCTTATGGCCAGTCTTGCTAATTACACCATCAATCCTGATATTAGGGATAACTTCAGTTGGTCTGATTCCCCTACCGTTTTTTCACTGTTAAATCTGCATATAATATCTTGAATAGGCTCAATATTCATTATCCTTTTTACAATACTGTGTGAAAAAACTCTGCTCCTACTAAGATTAAAGGTTTTTTCATGATTGTTAGCTCGGGATCAGATCTTGACTAAAGAAAATCTTATTAAGAGAGATTGGTTTAACAATGTTGTTTGTGTTTTTGACTCTTGTATGATTGAAACATTTACTCATCTCTTTTTTGAATGCAAAGTGGCTTAGTCCATTTGGAAACACTTAATTTAGGTTATTAATGTTCACACTGTCCCTGACACCTTCATTCATGCTATTGATGATTGGAAGTCTGCTAATACTCAGGCTAAGTTTGGTCACATGTGGATTCTTTTATTTTATTCTACTTATTGAAACATATGGAAATATAAGAACAATAAGATTTTCAATAACATCGATTGCTCTCATACTTAGCTTTTGAATGCTATTCTGTATCACCTTTTCAATTAGGTGGGAGGGATTCCCAACAAGAATAAGCATAATATTCTTACTTCTCAGGAGTTCAAAAATCTGCAAAATTTATATATCGGGGAGGTCAGTAGTAGACAATACAACCCTTTTTGATGTCTTAATCTTTTCTCTTCTTGGGGAACTCTATACTCTTTCTTTTGATATGGGGTGTTTGTTGCTAAATTTATTCTTGTTCAAATACCAGATGCCTAATTGATGATGTAACTATCTTTATCTTTCTGATTTTTATGAACATGTTCATCCCCTCAAAGTTTTGCTTGCTTAATTTCTATATACACCCAGGTCTCATTAAAATGTAAGGTGTTCTGCATTCTGTTTACATAAAGGGTTGGAGGTCTTACGTTTAGAGAGTCACATACATATTGAGAGTGTGCTTCTGGACCTTGCTGATGTGGAATTACAAAAAATTTGACACATAATCTATCAGTGATGCATAGAATTCCAATATTCTTCAATCTTGGAATGAGTTTTTCATTTCATTCATGGCTATTTTTTAGCCAGGAGTTAAATATAATCATAAAGATATACCATCTTTTCTTTTTTCTTTTTAGACTTTTTCATATCCTATAAAAATTTGGAGAATGCCAGCTGATCATTTAGGATTGTCACAAGTCTCATTTTTTGTCATAGCTTTTTAATATGGGAATTTGGCATTGATTTAGAGAGGATTGACATCGAGTCGACAGTTGGTTATAAAACTTAGACAGATCTTTATTATATCTTTGCTTCATTGTCGATCACATTTGGATTGAAAAGGATTAGATGATGATGACTTCAAAATTCCCTCAAGACATTTTTTCCCCCAATAAACATTCTCTTTGCGACCCTTACAGAAATCGAAACAGCGACCTCTCATGTGGAAAAGAAGTTCTTAGCTGTTTTCTTTGATTTTGCCGAACATAATCCAACAACTAACAAATATGAAGGTTCAACCAAGATTTTTCTTAATAAATAAACATTTTATCAAAATTACGGAAAGGATCTATGCACATTTATCTCTCTCATGACAGTGCAAAATTAAAAAGTAAATAATTTTGAAATCAATTTGGTGATGCCCGAAATCTTTCTCCTAATAAAATTCTTTTCACTTGCCCCTACCTTTTTACAGAAACATTTCCCATTATCTAAGTTTAACTAATTCGGCCTTTAAAAAAATGTGATCAATTAAATATGTGCAGCGCACGTGTAAAACTCTAGTCTTAATTGGGCAGAACATTTGACCATCCATTCGGGTTAGGATTGTGACAAGTCTCTCTTTTTGTCATAGCTTTTTGATATGGGAATTTGACAATGATTTGGCGAGGATTGATATCGAGTCAACAGTTGGTCATAAAACTTAGACAGATCTTTATTATATCTTTGCTTCATTGTCGATCACATTCGGGTTGAAAAGGCTTAGATGATGATGACTTCAAAATTCCCTCAAGACATTTTTTTCTCCAATAAACATTCTCTTTGCGAACCTTATGTATAGTTACATATTTGATGGTTTATACATAATATATTGACACGGTACCAGAAAGTCAACATAAAAATTAGTGTATCCATATCTCAGCACAAGGCAAGTTTTTATTTAGGATCCTTAACTAATAGTTGTTGTAATTACTTTCTCACAAATATAAAAAGAAAAAAAAATACTTTCTTAATCAGCTGCTCCCAAGATTTTTCTTAATAAATAAACATTTTCTCAAAATTGAGGTAAGGATCTATTAACATTTATGTCTCATACTGCAAAATTAAAAGGTATTTAATTTTGAAATCAATTTGATGACGTGACATCTTTCTTCTAATAATATTCTTTTCACTTGCACTCTCTTTTTTTTTTTAAAGAAACATTTCCCATTATCTAAATTTAACTAATCCGGCCTTTAAAAATGTGATCAATTAAATATGTGCAACGCACGTGCAAAACTCTAGTCATAATTGAGCAGAACATTTGACCATCCATGCTGTAATACACGGATGTCCGATATTGGAAGAAAATTCTCTCTCATATACTAAATCTTAAGCGTCTGTGTATCACACATAAAAATGGATATCGGTTTCGCCTAAAAATATCAAATTTGAACTTAAAATTATAGCCTAGAGTTTTCTCATTCTCTGTGCAAGTTTAGGTGGTCCGAACAAGAATCTAAATATGGTCCCATCCACAAACGAACAAATACTTATGTAACTTTTCTTTAATATCAACCTATGCAAATTATTCATTTACCTCACAAAATTCCAAAGCATCCGAAATTCCAAAAATCACACAGGAAAACAAGCATGAAATCAGGCCTCCAACTCACCTCATGATCGAATAACACCAAAAACATCAACGATAAGACAAAAATAATTAATTTTAAAATTCCATAGACAATAAGTTTAAATCTACACGATTTACGAAAAGAGGGAAAATAATAAAGAGAGAATGACAACAAGGTTTTTTCCGAATTTATGGAACCGTTTACTATCGATTTATTACAGTTTATTTAATTGAGTAGGTAACGTACAAGCGTCATTTAAAGATGGCATGAAAAAGCCAGCGACAGAAGTGTTGTCATCATCTAAACCTTTTCCTATCTAAAGAAAAACGGTAACAAAACAAAGTTTCAAGAAACATCATATAGAGTTTCATATGCATTCCTGATTTAAAATACTATGACAAGAGATAGACTTGTCATAATCTTAGGTTAGGTTTTATATCTTACAAATTCTAATAGACATTAATGAAATTCTAAAAAAGGAAAAAGATGTTATAGTTGCTATATGACATTATGGTAAGATTCCAATGTAGCTGTGGTCAACAACACCACGCTCGTTGTGGGTCGACCGTCCAGATTAGTGTCGAACAGGGGATGAGACTCTTGAGAGATTAAATGGGTGGGACCAACCCTTATGGCTGTGAGAGACGACCACAACGTTCACTGCTGTCGACCGTCCAAATCAACGTCGAACAAGAGGGGTGCCCCACCCCCCTTACGAGTTTAAATCGGAGGGACCCATCTACTAGAGGCGATTGTAGGTGCTCCTAGCCGTATTTTTTCCTTCTATTAAACTCTATAAATATAACCAATAGCGGAATCATACGTATTCCGTTGATAATGAAGCCAACGAGTGGTGGATAAATCACTATGGGCCTGTTTGGTTGTTGGATTAAGTGGGATTTGGATTGTGGAATCCAAGATTCCATAATTTTATGTCTGGTTGGTGGATTTGGATTTGCAGGATTCCTTTGTTTTTTATGGAGGGCCACCACAAAATAAGGATTCTTGAATCCTAAATTTTTTTAAGTATTTGTAAGGTTTTGGCACTGTTCATTATGCTTTTGGATGAGACCCGTGTACCTTTTTTATTTAATAACCCTCTTTCTATTTCTCTCTCTCTAAAATCCTCAAATCCAAATCCAACTTTTTTTTCACCAATCAAACAAAGATTACAAGGATCTACAAATCCAATACTAGGAATTCCAAAACCAACCAAACAACAAATTACAAAACCCAGAAATTTTCAGCCGTACTATTTTGGAATCCAAGTTACTAAATCCTACAACCAAACATGCCCTATACTCATATATGCGAGTACAGATACATGCGAATAGATATTATGTACTTATTCATCTTTTTTTGTACTCGTTGAGTTTGAGTTTCGGTTTTCATTTCTGTTCAATAAATAATTATGATTTATATTTAAAAATCTATTATTTTATTATTATTTCTAAATATCAAATAAGATATAAATTTTCCGAAACCACATTAGTCTGGAACGAGCCAGGCTCGAGCATCCTATGTTCATATCATTTTTATATTTCACCGAGCCTAGCTTTCTTTTCAAGCTCAGTTCGTTTAGTTATCGAACAAGCCCAATCAAACTTCTAACAAGTCGATCCTAAACCATGCTCCATGCTTTTTTGAACAGCCATACTTATACACAGGGACGGACTCACGGAGATATCAGCGGGGGCATGTTCCCCTACTGAGATTTTACGGAAAAAGAAATACCTACTTCCGCCTATGAATGCAATAGCATATATAGAACTATATATTATATATATTGTGTTCATTAACACAAAGTATTGGAACCATTGCCCAGGAGGTTGTATGGGGCATTTTAAAATAAGAGTTCAATTTTCATTATTGACATGATTTAATTTTTTGTTTAATTAACTTGAGTATTAATTTCTATTGTATTTTCTTATGAAAAATTAAGAAGATAATAAAATATTTTAAATAAAATCTCGTTTTATAGATGACGAATGTATTTTATGAAATTCTACGGTGTTAGGGTCGCAACACTTGCGGATCACGGCGGGACATAAAACAATTTTTTTCTAAACATAGCACCATAAACTCAAATCAAGGTCATCCAAATACTAGTAATTGTAAAACAACAAGAGTGCTATCTAAAAGTTTAGAGGGGATTTTGTAGCGTATTCACTCTCTAGTGGAAGACCCAAATTAGGCTTTTTGGTGTAGAGATCGAGCTTGATCTACGATCTCCTTACTGGAAACATTCCACCTTGAAAACAATCCACCACAAGCTTCTACTCCATCAAAGAACACTTCTTTATGAAGCAAGTTGCTTTCATAAATTGCTATTAAGTAAGAGGAAGAATATGAAGAGGAAATCTTTCTTTTACTCTCAGGTTCTTCATTTTTCCTCAACTCATGAGAGAGAAGAAAAAGAGGCAAATGAAAATCATCACATCCTTAATTTTCTCTCTCTTCTATTATATATTAAAGAAAGGGGTAGAGAAAATATCTTTTCTAATGGTCCTCACAAGCCCACATCCCTCATTTGTCACTAAGTGACAAAGTTTAGTACATGTATCATATACATGTACTAAATACTTGAGAGAGAGAAGAGAGTGTGTGTAACGTTTTGAAAATCGTTTCGGTGAAATTTCGGAAAAATCGGTAAAATAAAGAGGTTTTCTGTAAAAAGTCAAAATACAAATATCTTTATTATAAAATTAAATATACATATTCTAGCTATGTAATTGCTAGTATTTGGTGTTTATTGAGCCACTGGTAAAATTTCTAATTTTCTGAAAATTTTTCCGAAATTTATTATTTTAATATTATTTTAAGCTATCACTAATACATTTAATTAGGAAAAATTACAAATTGGAATGGGTTGAAACAAATTTTGTGCATTATGACATATTTAACTAGCTTGGAAAATATTATTTTTGAAATGAAAAGAAATTCCATGATGATTCTAAAAATTTAAAGGAAAAGGCTAAATGGAAAAGGGGAAATTAAAGGTTATTATAAGGAATATGAAACATGGGCTTGTTGTTTGAGCTTTGGGCTTTGTTTACTTGAAATTTCCCACACCCACACACACACTCACCCCTCCCCCCACCATGGCTGGCCGAAATCTGCAGAATTCCACCCCAAAGTTTTCCCCAAATGCAAGTTTAAAAGTTAAGAAAACAATGAATTAAAATGAAAGAATGAACATGTAAGTATGGGCCTTGTTGCCTTTGACTTTCAACACCCCATTCCCTCTCTCCTCACCCCCCCAAATTGGCCGAAACCCTTCCCTCTCACTGCAGCAGCCCCTCCTCCCATCTTCTCCTCTCATTTTCCATAAAAAAATTCACCAATTTCCATCAAAAATCAAAGCAAAAAATTCAAATCAAACCCCTACCCATTTTCCCTTATCTCTTTTAGCATGGATCTTGGTGCAAAGATTTCAATTTGGAGGTCAAGTTTCATGTTGATCTCAAGATGGTTGTGAGGTATAAATCTTGTTCTTTTTTTTTTGAGTTGTTTGTTATTACTTCAAATTAAGTTAATGAAGGGTTTAGTTTAGGTTTTAAATTTCAAGTCCAAATTCAAAATTTGGGTTTGTGAAATTGAAGTGAAGGTTTTGGTTTGGAGTTGATGGTGATCAATTGTGCATGGTTATATGATGTATTTTTGTATCTTAGGACGTGCGAAATGTAATCTTGTTGCTTCGTGCTAATTGTAACATTAAAATATCCGATTTAGTTTATTTAAGCAAACTAGGTTTTAGCTTTTAGTTGCAAATGAGTGATTTAAAATCTAATTAGGGTATCCATGGTATTATTAACATTTTAAATTGTATTTTAATATTTTAGATCATGCAAATCCAAACTAAATTGTTGTTTATGCATTTTTGCTAAAATGGTTGAAATTTGGGTAAAATTGCAAACTAGTTTTTTTTTGAACGTATATAGTTTGATGAGATTAAATTGTGGTTATGGGTTATATGACTCATTTAAGTTATTTAATAATTATGGCCGCTAGAATTGTTTAAACGTCGAGTTTTGTACTAAAACGGGTAATTTTGCTTGCTAGTTGTTCGGAAAAACGGCTTTTAAAGTGAATTTGGGATTTTTATGAGTTTTAACCTATTTTATATTAAAATTAGTGTTCGTGAATGTGCAAATGAGTGTGATTGGATTTTTCTCGATGGTTTGATGTTTGTACATCGACATCGAGGATAGGTTGGCTATTCTTGCATGCGTAGGCGATAGGTTTTGACCTATGCGTGATACGCGTGCCGATTTGATTTTCGTGTGCCGTTTCGATTTTGAATTTGGTTTTAATGCGATACGATGCGTTGTGATATGTAGGTACCCTCATGTGGACTTCGAGACGACAAGCAAGTGCGTGGCGACGTCGGCACCGGCAAGCGAGAACCAGGTGAGTAGATTTATATCTATGGGGAGAAGTCGGGTGGATGGCGTATAGCACCCCCGTGGTCCGTGGTGGTGTATACGGATGCGTATACACACCAACAATTATTATATGTTATTTGGGATTAATAACGATGTTTAGGATGGATATTGGGGTGTTGGATTATTTTAGTGTTGCGAACCGTAGGGTAGTGTTGCACTATACATACACACATACATACTTGCATACATTCCTATTTATATGTGCTCATAGGATTCTTTATAGTTATGTGTTCACATAGGTATGGGACTACGTGTTCACATACGGATTTGAGGATGATACTTGGAATTGAGCTGAGTCGATGAGATTTGTTTTGTGGTTGTGATATCGGTGATATGGCAGGATTTGTACTTGAGGTACGTCCTGGTGTTATAGCGGATCTTGGGACGGCGATACGGATGAATAGTGTTATAAATAAAATGGTCGACATGTGATCGTGATATGAGGCATGATTTACTAGGATATTGATATTAGGCCGTATCGGGCAATGCATACCCCTTGATGATGATATGTGCTGACGATATCGGTTTGTACGAGATTGTCGATCAGTAGTCAGATCATGAGTATATTGAGGATATTAGTATTATACTAGACATAGGTCAGTACCCTAGACTATGATCTTGGATAAGAGGATACCAGAGGAATATTGTGATGAATATGATATTGACCGTAACCAGATTTGGGGATGCCGTGCGACGGATTTACGTACGAGCTATATTTTGATGATTGATCCGCACTCTTGACTTGGGATGTCTGATCATATATATGGTATCGCATATGATATTATTAAGGTGGGATCACCGACTAATATATATACAGGTATGTATATATATATCGACTCAGATGTTAGGCGGTTTCCTTACCTCTAGTCCAGCTTGTTAGCTTAGCCCTTTAGTTTAGTTTAGTTGTTAGATTAGATTTGACTCCTACCTATTTCAAAAGCTTACGAATCGTGGGTATTTCAAAAGACAGGTCAAGGGATTCTACGGATATTTTAAAAGAAGTATCTTTTCCTAAAAACACCGTAACCCTGATTTTCAAAACACCGCGATTCGTGTTATTTCAAAAGGCACTATTGTAGGACTTATAGTAGGATAATGCAGATTAGTTATAGTTGCGTCTAGTATTCAGCTCCCGCTCATTATTGTGGTTCGCTTCGCATCGCATGCTTATATTATGTTTCATACTCCATTATTGATATCATGCTGTTAGGACACCAGCACCATTACCGATGATGCGTATGTACCACGTACACTTACTTGCCGGCTCACACACATCTTCATCGGTAATTGCCATGTCACGTACACCTTAGTAAATATTATTGCTTGACATAGCCTGTTAGCTAATAGTTTAGACATGATATTAGCGTACTTGCCTTATATGTTAGTTTAGACATTGTAGTTATTACCTGCTACTTCATCCATACTGTTGTGCATTGTTATGCCGCATTCATGGATTCTCATGCATATATTCACTATTTTACGTGTTATTGAGGTTTTGGATTCGGATTTCCATGAGATTTTCTGGATTTGGAGGAAAACCGCAAAAACATAAATAAATCTTTTCTCTCTTTTAAAATAAAAAGTGTGGTTTTCCCATGATGTATGAGTCGTCCACCATGAGTTTGCTGATGGATTTCGAGACCCGATTCGAGGAGTGGAGGAACCGTTTCGGGTACATGGTGGGCCCGGTGCGGTACCCCGGGGCAAGAGGAATGTGTTGTTGACGTTGAGCCCGGCAGGGGAGCACTACCGACCGGTGATATTACCCGACGCGTCGGATATCCGGAGGATACCGTCGTGGTCTTGAGATGGATGGTAGGGGCCGGTCTGGATTGACGGCGCCATAGATATTGTGTTTGAGATATTGAGGTACAGAGATTGTGATACAGAGATATCGAGATATTTGGACACTTGTTTTGTGTCGATGCTGGGCACTGTTTTATGCTGATTTCATTTATGGTACCTCACTTTTAAAATACAGAAATCTCACTGATTTATGAAAACAGTTTTCGTCGGTACATGCATTCTGTTCCATGCATTCATACCTCATTCATATGATATATTGCTACCTAAGGCACTGACACGGGCACATGAGATCACACTCGGGTTAGATATTACCCTAGCCATTGTTTTAGGTTGCATGTTATTCATACATTTGAGGATATATTATGGTCATTGACCTAGGTTGCGTTATTTATACGATTTCTATGCGTAGATGTTTTTCTATTCACGAGTTGGCAACTCACCCCCCTTGTGCCCCAGTTTCTTGCAGGTTTGCCGTACAGGTTTCATTACGGCTTGCAGGCATAGTTTCCTTCAGGTGATTTGCTAGTAGGTGGGTTTACTTGTATCGTACCCCCCATTATATCACTTGTATATTATTACTCTGTTGTATCTAGAAGTTCCATCAACCAAACATGTATTTATTTCAGAGATAGAGACCAGTGATGTTATTCTTTCGACCTTAGAGTCGCACGTTTTATTTCTGTGGTTTTCTTGTGGTTTTGAGTTTTGATCCTCGCCGTTGGCGTTGTATATTACATTGCTTGTGTGGTTGTGACCGTCAATTGACGAAGAGCTAGCTCCCGCTTAGGGATACCTTTTATTGATTTCATATACTATTCATGTTGTATCCCGTTTGGGAGTCAGTATTTACAAAGGAGACTCTGCCGAAATTTTCAGGAAATTCTTGATGCTTTTAAAACGCATAATTCGGCTTATGCTAAAAAACTACTTATTTTAAATTGGTTTGCCTTCACTCTACTGCTTTTCTTGGTTTGGATTTCTGGGTTTTCGGCTTACTTAGATTACGTACGCCTTGAGACGTTCGTAGTTTAAGTGGCGGTCACATTCCGTACTTTTGGGACGTGACAAAGTTGGTATCAGAGCGTTAGGTTTTACCTTCGAAGCGTAGGATGACCCTTGGTTGATGGAATAGGTGACTAAAGTAGAGTGACGTACCGTAGGTATGTTCCGCGGCATATTTATGATACGCTACTCCACTTAAGAAGCCTTAGGATGTACATTTCTTTGCTCAGTATTATATTCATTCCGATCTAGCCTCATCAGTACCAGTTATGGTTCTGCTGCCACGATTACGGGCAGGGAGAGCTACAGCTGGAGTTGCGGTCAGCACGAGCTCGTCACGAACGAGGACTGACCAGGACGAAATTCCGGCGACACACGATTGCGGAGATGTGTCTTTTTATTGTGTTTCACGCCCCGAGCGTTTGATGGATCGCTGTATGAGATTACTCGAATGTGCTGATCAGCACCAGAGGATTGAGCCACTGACAGAGGCCAGCCAAATTTTGATGACCGTTGGTATATTGCTCACTCCTGATGATTTAGGCACGATTCAGTGTGCAGACGAGCGAGCCAGTTTGCTACGAACGACGAGATATCGTTCTAGATGTTGGAGCTATTGCAATACAAGTTGTGCTAAGAGATGATAGAAGGTCGCTAGTCACCAAGGATGAATGACTAGGACACGTGGATCGTTCGCTACCCCGATGCGAGGTCATCAGATAGATTGATTCCAGCTAGAGACGACTTCACGCGGAGACGTTGAGAGTCGACAGAGATGATCGAATGTCAGAAACCTATTATTCCAAGTTTAAAGTATTCGAAAAAGCATGCAGGCAATTCTATGGACCCTCTAGAAGAATGAAACCCTAACTCGACTTAATGACCGTGTGAAAACCTTTGAACCTTAGGGTTTGCGGCAGTTCCGCGGCGCCATTAGTGAGGCTTGGGTTTGCCCTTCTACGGCTGGACCATCTATGCTGTGGTACGTTCTCGATACTGTTAAACTGTACCCAAGATGTTGAGCTCTTGGGGGATTATGAGGTTTTGACAAATCGATCGGATGGTTCGATTTCATTCGGATGCTAGGTGGTGAGATGCATTCTTGGGAGACTCCAGATACGAGGATAGCCGTTGGAGCTCAGTCCATGCAGCCACGACGAGACGAGTCCGAAGCAGTCGACGTTAGAGAAAAGTGGAGTAAGATGTTCGTACCAGATCTGGATAAGTTGACGTTCCACTCCGCCGACATCAGAGATGCGATACGCATGCCGAGGAATTGTGCTTGGATATACCTCCCAAAAGGAGTCGCAATAAGTATGCAGCCATTCCGGGACAAGAAACAGATTTAGTAAGAGATGATAACTTCCGAGCAGTTCGGCAAGAACGAGATTTGGAAGAGACCCCGAGAAGATCTTTCTGGAAATATTAAAAGAGAAGACCTAGACCCAGGAGCGGTCATATGACGCACACCCAGTAGGCCAGAGTTCGGCATCGTCGACGAGACATGTTATGAGTAACCATGATAGTTGACTAGAGATCTTTAGAGGATGTGTCAGAGCGGACTGCTTCCGTTATCGTTTCCATATTGGACCGTTGAGCCGAGGAGCTATGTACTTAGCAATTCACAGTGAGAGACGAGAGCCTAAGGGCACCAGGCGACAGGCCATGATCAGGAGGCAAGTAGATATCTTGCTCTGCTAGCATCGGATGCACCAACACCTTCTTGACTTGGAAGGACGGACATATCGACGACAGCATTTATGATTTTGTGATTGACTATCACGTATCCGTCACATTGGATTTCAGTATTTTTGGGTGATTTATTCATGATTGAGTTTTGATGACTGAGTTTCATGATATTTGATTTCATGCCTAGGGCATGAATAGGATTTGACTTATGCTTCGGCATAGTTCTCATGCACTTTTGGTATTTTGATTTTTTTTGTGCACGCCGATACACAGGATGGTGAGATTTTATACCACGGTATACCTGATTGGGATTTTTGATTGAAATGTGTTGTATACCGTCGATTTTGATTTTGATATTCGATGTTTTTTTTGTGCACCTGATTTGATTTTGCGCATGTTCGGCGCTTGATATTGGATTTCATGCATGATAGATACACCTGGTTTGGATTTTCGAGCATGTTGAGCGCATGTTTTGAGGAGCGATTTTGGTGCACACCAGATGCACTAAATCGAGATTCTTCGTGCGTGTCAGACGCACCTGTCCTTGCTGTCAGGCACGCACATTGCCTATGACAGATGTTGTGTGCACACCCGATGCACTTAGATGTTGTTTCTGTACGCATGTATGGCACATTCATGGATTTCGATTTCCGTGCGCACCAGACGCACATGACATTCATATATATATTTGGGACTGATTTATATTGGAGCAGTATATTTTATGATGTTTGCTATTTGGTTTAGTACTGAGCAGGACTAGTCACAGGCCAGTACCTGAGTATATTTTTGTATGCATTGATAGTTATCGAAGGGATTTCCAAAGAAGAGCTATAGTCTCAGTATTTATCTACGTGTCCGAGATGACACGAAATATTTTATAAAGGAAACCCTTCTGAAATTGCTTTCAAAACGGCGGGATGTGCATATTAAACAAAGGATATATATATATATGTAGTTATTTTCTTACAATAGACGTCCGCCGCTGTACAGTGTTGCGAATATCGCACGGCGATTTGAAAAAGATTTGGCATGCATTGCTTCTAGATGATTTAATGATGTATATCATGTTGGTTTTCGTATTGGATCTTGACATGGATGTCTTCCCTATGACTCCGATAATTGCGGGATGCTTGACGGAGTTTTGATTTTGAGTTATATGCTCATTTTTCATGCGCATGCGCTGCGCTACGATTTGTTTTATGTATTTATGATTTCGGAGCCCCGACGACTTGATAGTTTTGCTTAGATATTTTAGTATTTTGGGGGAGTTTTAATTTAAATTCGGGGACCGAATTTCTTTAAGGGGGGAAGATTGTAACGTTTTGAAAATCGTTTCGGTGAAATTTCGGAAAAATCGGTAAAATAAGGGGGTTTTCTGTAAAAAGTCAAAATACAAATATCTTTATTATAAAATTAAATATACATATTCTAGCTATGTAATTGCTAGTATTTGGTGTTTATTGAGCCACTGGTAAAATTTCTAATTTTCTGAAATTTTTTCCGAAATTAATTATTTTAATATTATTTTAAGCTATCACTAATATATTTAATTAGGGAAAATTATAAATTGGAATGGGTTGAAACAAATTTTGTGCATCATGACATATTTAACTAGCTTGGAAAATATTATTTTTGAAATGAAAAGAAATTCCATGATGATTCTAAAAATTTAAAGGAAAAGGCTAAATGGAAAAAGGGAAAATTAAAGGTTATTATAAGGAATATGAAACATGGGCTTGTTGTTTGAGCTTTGGGCTTTGTTTACTTGAAATTTCCCACACCCACACACACACTCACCCCTCTCCCACCATGGTTGGCCGAAATCTGCAGAATTCCCCCCCAAAGTTTTCACCAAATGCAAGTTTAAAAGTTAAGAAAACAATGAATTAAAATGAAAGAATGAACATGTAAGTATGGGCCTTGTTGCCTTTGACTTTCAACACCCCATTCCCTCTCTCCTCACCCCCCCAAATTGGCCGAAACCCTTCCCTCTCACTGCAGCAGCCCCTCCTCCCATCTTCTCCTCTCATTTTCCATAAAAAATTCACCAATTTCCATAAAAAATCAAAGCAAAAAATTCAAATCAAAGCCCTACCCATTTTCCCTTATCTCTTTTAGCATGGATCTTGGTGCAAAGATTTCAATTTGGAGGTCAAGTTTCATGTTGATCTCAAAATGGTTGTGAGGTATAAATCTTGTTCTTTTTTTTTTGAGTTGTTTGTTATTACTTCAAATTAAGTTAATGAAGGGTTTAGTTTAGATTTTAAATTTCAAGTCCAAATTCAAAAATTGGGTTTGTGAAATTGAAGTGAGAGTTTTGGTTTAGAGTTGATGGTGATCAATTGTGCATGGTTATGTGATATATTTTTGTATCTTAGGACGTGCGAAATGTAATCTTGTTGCTTCGTGCTAATTGTAACATTAAAATATCCGATTTAGTTTATTTAAGCAAACTAGGTTTTAGCTTTTAGTTGCAAATGAGTGATTTAAAATCTAATTAGGGTATCCATGGTATTATTAACATTTTAAATTATATTTTAATATTTTAGATCATGCAAATCCAAACTAAATTGTTGTTTATGCATTTTTGCTAAAATGGTTGAAATTTGGGTAAAATTGCAAACTAGTTTTTTTTTTGAACGTATATAGTTTGATGAGATTAAATTGTGGTTATGGGTTATATGACTCATTTAAGTTATTTAATAATTATGGCCGCTAGAATTGTTTAAACGTCGAGTTTTGTACTAAAACGGGTAATTTTGCTTGCTAGTTGTTCGGAAAAACGGCTTTTAAAGTGAATTTGGGATTTTTGTGAGTTTTAACCTATTTTATATTAAAATTAGTGTTCGTGAATGTGCAAATGAGTGTGATTGGATTTTTCTCGATGGTTTGATGTTTGTACATCGACATCGAGGGTAGGTTGGCTATTCTTGCATGCGTAGGCTATAGGTTTTGACCTATGCGTGATACGCGTGCCGATTTGATTTTCGTGTGCCGTTTCGATTTCGAATTTGGTTTTAATGCGATACGATACGTTGTGATATGTAGGTACCCCCATGTGGACTTCGAGACGACAAGCAAGTGCGTGGCGACGTCGGCACCGGCAAGCGAGGACCAGGTGAGTAGATTTATATCTACGGGGAGAAGTCGGGTGGATGGCGTATAGCACCCCCGCAGTCCGTGGTGGTGTATACGGATGCGTATACACACCAACAATTATTATATGTTATTTGTGATTAATAACGATGTTTAGGATGGATATTGGGGTGTTGGATTATTTTAGTGTTGCGAACCCTAGGGTAGTGTTGCACTACACATACACACATACATACTTGCATACATTCCTATTTATATGTGCTCATAGGATTCTTTATAGTTATGTGTTCACATGGGTATGGGACTACGTGTTCACATACGGATTTGAGGACGATACTTGGGATTGAGCTGAGTCGATGAGATTTGTTTTGTGGTTGTGATATCGGTGATATGGCAGGATTCGTACTTGAGCTACGTCCTGGTGTTATAGCGGATCTTGGGACGGCGATACGGGTGAATAGTGTTATAAATAAAATGGTCGACATGTGATCGTGATATGAGGCATGATCTTCTAGGATATTGATATTAGGCCGTATCGGGCGATGCATACCCCTTGAAGATGATATGTGCTGACGATATCGGTTTGTATGAGATTGTCGATCAGTAGTCAGATCATAAGTATATTGAGGATATTAGTATTATACTAGACATAGGTCAGTACCCTAGACTATGATCTTGGATAAGAGGATACCAGAGGAATAGTGTGATGAATATGATATTGACCGTAACCAGATTTGGGGATGCCGTGCGACGGATTTACGTACGAGCTATATTTTGATGATTGATCCGCACTCTTGACTTGGGATGCCTGATCATAGATATGGTATCGTATATGATATTATTGAGGCAGGATCACCGACTAATATATATACAGGTATGTATATATATATCGACTCAGATGTTAGGCGGTTTCCTTACCTCTAGTCTAGCTTGTTAGCTTAGCCCTTTAGTTTAGTTTAGTTGTTAGATTAGATTCGACTCCTACCTATTTCAAAAGCTTACGAATCGTGGGTATTTCAAAAGACAGGTCAAGGGATTCTACGGATATTTTAAAAGAAGTATCTTTTCCTAAAAACACCGTAACCCTTATTTTCAAAACACTGCGATTCGTGTTATTTCAAAAGGCACTATTGTAGGACTTATAGTAGGATGATGCAGATTAGTTATAGTTGCGTCTAGTATTCAGCTCCCGCTCATTATTGTGGTTCGCTTCGCATCGCATGCTTATATTATGTTTCATACTCCATTATTGATATCATGCTGTTAGGACACCAGCACCATTACCGATGATGCGTATGTACCACGTACACTTACTTGCCGGCTCACACACATCTTCATCGGTAATTGCCATGTCACGTACACCTTAGTAAATATTATTGCTTGACATAGCCTGTTAGCTAATAGTTTAGACATGATATTAGCGTACTTGCCTTATATGTTAGTTTAGACATTGTAGTTATTACCTGCTACTTCATGCATACTGTTATTCATTGTTATGCCGCATTCATGGATTCTCATGCATATATTCACTATTTTACGTGTTATTGAGGTTTTGGATTCGGATTTCCATGAGATTTTCTGGATTTGGAGGAAAACCGCAAAAACATAAATAAATCTTTTCTCTCTTTTAAAATAAAAAGTGTGGTTTTCCCATGATGTATGAGTCGTCCACCATGAGTTTGCTGATGGATTTCGAGACCCGATTCGAGGAATGGAGAAACCGTTTCGGGTACATGGTGGGCCCGGTGCGGTATCCCGGGGCAAGAGGAATGTGTTGTTGACGTTGAGCCCGGCAGGGGAGTACTACCGACCGGTGATATTACCCGACGCGTCGGATATCCGGAGGATACCGTCGTGGTCTTGAGATGGATGGTAGGGGCCGGTCTGGATTGACGGCGCCCTAGATATTGTGTTTGAGATATTGAGGTACAGAGATTGTGATACAGAGATATCGAGATATTTGGACACTTGTTTTGTGTCGATGCTGGGCACTGTTTTATGCTGATTTCATTTATGGTACCTCACTTTTAAAATACAGAAATCTCACTGATTTATTAAAGCAGTTTTCGTCGGTACATGCATTCTGTTCCATGCATTCATACCTCATTCATATGATATATTGCTACCTGAGACGCTGACACGGGTACATGAGATCACACTCGGGTTAGATATTACCCTAGCCATTGTTTTAGGCTGCATGTTATTCATACATTTGAGGATATATTATGGTCATTAACCTAGGTTGCGTTATTTATACGATTTCTGTGCGTAGATGTTTTTCTATTCACGAGTTGGTAACTCACCCCCGTTGTGCCACAGTTTCTTGCAGGTTTGCCGTACAGGTTTCATTACGGCTTGCGGGCATAGTTTCCTTCGGGTGATTTGCTAGTAGGTGGGTTTACTTGTATCGTACCCCCCATTATATCACTTGTATATTATTACTCTGTTGTATCTAGAAGTTCCATAAACCAAACATGTATTTATTTCTGAGATAGAGACCAGTGATGTTATTCTTTCGACCTTAGAGTCGCGCGTTTTATTTCTGTGGTTTTCTTGTGGTTTTAAGTTTTGATCCTCGCCGTTGGCGTTGTATATTACATTGCTTGTGTGGTTGTGACCGTCAATTGACGAAGAGCTAGCTTCCGCTTGGGGATGCCTTTTATTGATTTCGTATACTATTCATGTTGTATCCCGTTTGGGAGTCAGTATTCACACTCGGCTTATGCTATTAAAACTACTTGTTTTAAATTGGTTTGCCTTCACTCTACTACTTTTTTTGGTTTGGATTTCTGGGTTTTCGGCTTACTTAGATTACGTACGCCTCGAGACGTTCGTAGTTTAAGTGCCGGTCATATGCCGTACTTTCGGGACGTGACAGTGTGTGTATCATATATACAACACTGGTATCCATATCATATATGAATATTAAGTCAACTTTTGACTTAATAATCTGGCTCATAAATAAACCGGCTAGTATTATTAAATATCAGATTAATATATGTGTATTATATACACATGCTTAATCAAACCCCCGCATGTATCAACTATACACACAATACAAATCCACATCATCGTTTCGCTTGGACGGATACTTTCGACGCGGGACTCTAAAGAACTTGACAACATGCTGGCAGTGTGTTAATAGAATCATATCTGATTGAATCTGAAACAATTTCAGATCAATTTCCTAACGGTTTAACCCACAAGCACGTCAGTGGCACTAGCTGTATATAACGGCTACCCAAGTATTGATCAAAAGGTAGGTCGACAAGCAAACTCATCCGAACCCAACAAAACCTATCAGTGACAATTACCGTACAGTCCGGTATCTTCATCAAAGAGTGTTCCATACCGGGCCTAGGAGATGGAAACTGTCAGACCCCAAATAACTCAATAATTCATGCAGATATCTAACTCATAACCATCCGAGATACAGCTGATAACACTTATCAGTTTATTTCAGCCACTTTGGTCAGGGATTTCTGGTTATAGTTATATCATGCATAACGCGACATCAACTCTCTATATCGGGAGAGACGAATCCCCTCTGGATTGCTTACTGCCTCCATGTACTTTAGGACTATGCCTAACTAAAAACTGTATGCATAGCTCTATAAAACCGTGGTTGGGTAGAAGTCAAAGTATAGTATGAACACACATAAAACACTATGACATCTCAGGACAAAAGACTACCATGTACCATTGTCATCAGAGAATTGCTATCTGACAATAGGTATAATACCATCTAGAGCTTCTCGACGAGTCTGTTCAATATACTCATTTTCCAATGAGCATCTGTATACAATTTTCGGTGTCAAACACCAATAGCTGTGGGACCAGCCATCGCCGGGGTCAAGAAACGTATACACTAGTTTATTTTTGAGTACCGATACCCCGTCTCGATACTCTCATGACTAGAAATATTTAAGGATATGCTTATGCACTACCCATGCCCCACTAGTATGATCTCATCATAATCCTGGTAATCAAGCAAATATCCGAAGGGCTTTATCAATATGTATTAGCGATACGTAATAGCAAGTAAAACATATACAAATGAATGATAAAGCAAACCGGATAGCATACCATCATCTCGAGCAAGAATGTTCTATCCATATAGGTCCATGTACAATTACAATAATTGCATATAGGGCTCCTATATCTAACAATATCCTACTTGCACTCAAGGTCAATTATTACAGTATCTCATACCCAACTTCTTTAATAGCGGTTTCACAAACTGTATCTGAGAAACAGTCTTAGTGAGTGGATCCACTATAATGTCTCTGTTGGGATGTTAGGCAGCTCTATTAGGATTTAAAGTGCAGCGAAAGCGGTAATTTTAAAAGTATAGAGAGCATTAGCATATCCAAACCAAGAATCAAACCAAACTACTAAACTTGTCACTAAACTACTAAGGTAAAAGTAAGAGTTTAGCAGGCTACAACCTTTTTAGCGCGTTAGCCACCTCTTCTTGGACTCCAGCTAGTCTCCATGAAGCCCGGAACAACCTTACTCGATGGTCTCCTCGCCGAAGATGATCCATCTTGAGATAACTCCAACACAAGGTTTAGTTTCAAATTGATCTCATCAAAATAAAACAACCCACTAATTAAACTTGCTAAGAATAATTAGTAGGAGATGTAGAATAATTAGCTAACTTAATTTTTCTCTTTTCTTTTCCATTCCTCACTTCAAGAAAAATCAAGAGGAGGAAGAAGCATGGAGGAGATAGGAGTCATGAAGAAGATAAGCATGAATAAACATATGAACTAGAAACAAGAATGAGTCATAAACAAATAATGACTCACACAAATGAGTCATGAAAAAGAATCATCTCATGAGTTCTACGACCATGACTTATTCTCATTTCTTTCATATAAGTCTTATACTCCCATCATACATGTATCAATATACACGTTTCATTATTTATATCAAACATAAATATTAATTAAAAAGAAGAAAATAATTAATTGAGCATGATATTAGTTAATATATAAATATATAAATATATAAATATACATTTAATTATTAAATTAACACTTGATTTAATAATCCGGTTATATCATATGTATACCTGCTAATATCAATAAACACCCGATTAAAATACGTGTATCAAATACACGTGTTTAATCGAAATCTTGCACGTATCCCTATACGTGCCATACATCGTTTCACATGTGCTAGGAAATTTCTGTGTGGGACTCTAAAGACTTGACAATACGCTGGCGGTAGGTTAGGATCATATCTATAGCCCACATGCACGTCAGCGGTACTAGCTGTAACAACTCCAATTTCAATGTACATAAAATTGTTTAAAAGTTAATGTACAATTGGGGTATTTGCAATCCTGTGTACATTATAAGTATTTGTTTTACTTTTGAACAGCAAGAAAGCACTTGTAGCTCATTGGTAAAGCCTTGCACTGCTGTGACATAGCCCTGTGATCGAATCCTCCCAGTCACATTATCTTTTTATTAAATTTTCTTTTAATCTTTTAAAATCCCAAGGGTTTGCATGTGCACTACACGTAATATGATAAGTTACAGATTAAATAAACATGTGCACGAGGGTATGTGAAGCGTGAGGGACACATGGGACAAATCCCACTGTCCATCGCCGGATTTGGGTCGGCGACGCAAGCAGGGGGGACCGGTACCGCCGGGCCGCCCGTAGGGAAAGACCTCCATCTTTTCACCCGAGCACCTCTTCGGCTACCCTATTTCTCCCATGTTGTTTGAATACTTTGCATTCATACAGAGAACAATAAAATACCCTTTAATCCCATTTTTAATGCAAATTTTCAATGCATTCTTTAATCCTCTAAACCCTAATTTTTCCTATAAATACCACACTCCATTTCACCCATCCTCACTCAGAAATTCCCTGCTAAAACTCTTAAAAATTCTCAAGTCCTTTTAGTGTGCAAGTGGAGTTAGCAAAGGGTGAAGTTCCGGCGACATTCCAAGGATATTCCGGTGACGAAACGACGCCCCGACACTTCCCTAGCTGTCACGCCCCGCTTCCCAGTGTACGGGCAGAGAACGCGACGAGGCCGCTACGTATTTACTGTGAAGTAAATACGCTAAGCGTATCTAAGCAATATAAAAATAAATGCACAAGAGACAAGATATAATAAAACAACAACTTTATTTATTCACATTCTTTCTGTACAATGCATGGAAAAGTAAATACAACTGAATGAAAGCAATGTCTAAACAATGGCATAACAGAAAAGGAAAAGTACTGAAATAAAAGTGTACAATGAATTAAAGCTCTGGGTCTTCAATGAAGTGGTCCAAATCTTTACTAGTGGGCTCGATCTCCGGAGTGTCCAGATCACCTGACGACATTCAAAGAAGAAAGAAAGAGAATGTCGTCAGCGAACAAATCGCTCGCTAAGTCCCAAAGATAAGGGAGAAATAGAATAGAAAGAAAGAGAAGGTAGCTTTTAAAATTGTATTATATTGTTATAATATTGTATTTAATGTTAACGCTGTTGTTTGTAGCTTGGTACAGAAGGATACCAGTGTATACGAGAGGAGTCTCTATATGCCAGAGACTAGAGGCAAGTGTAGTACAAGAAACCGTTTATGCCACGGTACAACAGCAACTAGATTCAGGTTATGTGTATTAAATCTTACCGTCTCGTGCTATTTCTAACACCTTCCGTACCAATCTACCCCTTAAACCCCGCGATATCTTGTTGTATAGTTGTATTGTATTGTCTTATATTGTAAACTATATAGATTGTATAATTGGGTGACTTACCGAAACCATGATATCAGTAAATGGATGAAATTGTAAAATCATGGATGTAACTGGAGAATCCTGTAAATGGAAGTATATCCATGGTTCGGTTCAGTCTATATAGATTGAATAGTTTGAACAGATTGAATATATGAATTCATGTTGAATTGTAATATTATAGATTGTATATGGTAGATTGTACTTGAATCATATTCAAGTCAGATTATAATGAGACTCATTCTGAGTCAAAACAATTAGGAAAGAAATTGAAGTCCTGATTGTTTTGATATTATCGGTAACCGCTGCACATGGGCGATAGGATTTGTGTCTTTTTCAAAGACGATTACCGTATTGATAACACCGTTGTTAAGTTGTCTACCCTAAATAGACAAGCACCCACTTCTCCGGCTCCGTGAGGCTCAAGAGATTGGTCCCGCTTAAACCTATATTTACTAGGGTCCTTAGGGTAATTTATAGAACTTGAAAGGGTTTTATGTAAAAATACTTTGTATAATTTTCAAAATACACCCCAAGTATTTAATTATCGTCTTTAGAGTTGTAATAAATGTAGATTTTATATTTGTGATATTTCTAGTGAAGATAACCTAATTTTCATAATATATGGTATTAAATTGTAATATTGCATTTGTATGGAATTCATGGTATTTTAATGTAAAGTGATTCTTTGATTTGGAAATGTTGGAATATTTATATTATAAAAAAATAGATATATTGATATTACATATATATATATATATTTATAAAACTAAATTTTAATATATATTATAATTCTATAAATCTCATTTTCTTAAGATTTTCGTATTTTAAATTTTTCGAGACCGAATGCTCCTTGCGGAGGTCTGCATCTCGTACTACTAAGCCCAGGGATGTGCGATAAACCACACTATCCCAGTCGGGTTCCCAAAATTGGGTTGTAGCGGCGCTTTGTAAAGATTTGTGTAAAATACTAAATCTTGTAAAAAATGGTTTTATTAGTAAATGGTATTTATTTGAAATGTTTCGTTTTCCCGTATTCTAGATTCCCGAAAGTATTGTGCTATGTTGCATATGAGTGTTGTGAGGAGGTAGGTTATTACCTCATGATCTAACTTAAAGGTATAGCAAGATTGTGATGATTTACTGTCAAAATGAAACTACATGGTATTTTACTGAAAAAGAGCAATAAAAGTTACAAAATGATATAGATTGTCATAAAACTTGTTCAAAATATTTGTTAACGATTAATAGTCAACATGTAATGGTTTAATAGGGCTGTGTTTAAGAAAAGTGGGATTTTTAGAACGAAACCGAATCGGAAATCGGTTTGACTCCGATTCCGTCGGGTTTTATTAAAAGATGTTTTTAGAGTAGCAAAGGAGAGAGGGAGGTGGGAATTACGGGTTTAGCTTAAATAGGAGAGGGAGAGAGAGTGGACGTAGCTTCCGGTGCGCCGTTTCGTCGCCGGGATCTCCTACGGTTGTCGCCGGAAAAATCGTCGGAGCTTTACCTTTCGCTTCTTCCAAAGTACACTAGGGTTCTAGGAAATTTCTTGAGAGTTTTTATCAGAATTTTGGAGTGAGGGGTGTGTGTTTAGGGGTTGTATTTATAGGGTAAGGTTAGGCTTAGGGTAGGTGAAAGGTTGAAATGAAAAAATGTGATAAATTGTATTAAAATGGGGTAATTAGGGTTTTAAAGAGGCTCGGCTACTGGTCCAAGAATTTAAAGTATACAGATGTGCTGGGAAGACCAAATGCCAAAAGTTTCATGTTGGTGACTCGGCGGTCCGGCCGAGTCCGGCTGGTGGCGGCGGCCGGTCCGGCGGCCGAGTCAGCCGATTCCGGTCGAGTCAGGTGGCCGGAGTCTCCCTTGACGCTTCACTAACTCTCTGGTACTGTTAGATTTTTGGGTGTAGTGCGGGGTTTTTTGTGAGTTATGCATGTATAAACCCTTGGTATTCTAAAAATTCAAAATAAAACAATATTAAAAATAATATGGGGTATGAGATTTGAACTCTGGTGGGTTGGTTCAGCAGTGCAAGGTCTTACTAATGAGCTACAAGCTCCTTTGTGCTATTAGAAAGCAAAACAAACTTATATCTTGTGCTCAGGCAAAAATACCCCTTTCTGTATTTTTTTGAAAAATTTGTACAGAAAAATTTGGGTTATTACATTCTACCCTCCTTATAAAAATTTCGTCCTCGAAATTTGTAAAAGGAAAGTGTAACAGATTCAAGGAAAGTTTGGTGACTGAAATAATAAAGTGATACAAGGGTTTTAAAAATGTGAAAGAGACCTACTATTGTTACCTTGACCTACAGCCTCGGCTTCTACGTCTGCTAAGGTGGAGGCTTTGCTTCTCGGCACATTTTTCTGTGTATGCAGGTACATCGATGCCTGACTGGGTAGAGGTGGTCCAGGTGGAGGTGATGCTAGGAGTGCAAGACTAGGTGCAAGAGCCTGGATAGCTGGCCGCTGCGGGTAGTTGGCGGGTGTGTGAGCTGAGTTGCGTCTATAGGGACAGTTTCCAATTCTATGATCAGATGCGCCACAAACTAGGCACATGCCTTTTGCGCGCCTACAGTCCTTCCACAAGTGTCCATCCCTATGGCAGTAGTAACAAAAACCTGGACTTGACTGGTTAATTGTTTCTTTCTGTCTCTTGGGTTCAGAAGGTTGTATAAGGTAGGCTACTCCTGCCATCTGGGTGGCAGAGCGCTTTATACCGGTTGCTTCTGCTTCTGATCGGTTTACTAATATAGCAGTCTGCTGCTGCAGTCCAACCATGTGGCTTCGGATTTTCTCAAGCACAACCATTTGCTCGTTGAGCGGAGCAGGGACGGCAGGTGTGATTGGTAGTGGAGGTGGAGTGTTGTTGAAATTGGTGCTGGTGTTGTTTGGGGAATCCATAACCTTGAAGAAAATTTAGGTTAGGACAGATTCAAAGTATATGATTCAAAGAATATGAAATGTAAGATTCAAAGAGTATGGATTGTAAAGAATGTTTTAGTTGCTGTTTCTTGTGCTATATTTCTTAGGTTGTATACGCAGAACAGAATTGCATGGCAGTGTTCCATACAACTCTAACCTGCATGGGCCACCAACAAAACCCGTCACGCCCCGCTTCCCAGCGTACGGGCAGAGGACGCGACGAGGCCTCTACGTATTTACTGCAAAGTAAATATGCTAAGCGTATCTAAGCAATATAAAAATAAATGCACAAGAGACAAGATATAATAAAACAACAACTTTATTTATTCACATTCTTTCTGTACAATGCATGGAAAAGTAAATACAACTGAATGAAAGCAATGCCTAAACAATGGCATAACAGAAAATGAAAAGTACTGAAATAAAAGTATACAATGAACTAAAGCTCTGGGTCTTCAATGAAGTGGTCCAAGTCTTCACTAGTGGGCTCGATCTCCGGAGTGTCCAGATCACCTGACGACATTCAAAGAAGAAAGAAAGAGAATGTCGTCAGCGAACAAATCGCTCGGTAAGTCCTAAAGATAAGGGAGAAATAGAATAGAAAGAAAGAGAAGGTAGCTTTTAAAGTTGTATTATATTGTTATAATGTTGTATTTAATGTTAACGTTGTTGTTTGTAGCTTGGTACAGAAGGATACCAGTGTATACGAGAGGAGTCTCTATATGCCAGAGACTAGAGGCAAGTGTAGTACAAGGAACCGTTTATGCCACGGTACAACAGCAACTAGATTCAGGTTATGTGTATTAAATCTTACCGTCTCGTGCCATTTCTAACACCTTCCGTACCAATCTACCCCTTAAACCCCGCGATATCTTGTTGTATAGTTGTATTGTATTGTCTTATATTGTAAACTGTATAGATTGTATAATTGGGTGACTTACCGAAACCATGATATCAGTAAATGGATGAAACTGTAAAATCATGGATGTAACTGGAGAATCATGTAAATGGAAGTATATCCATGGTTCGGTTCAGTCAATATAGATTGAATAGTTTGAACAGATTGAATATATGAATTCATGTTGAATTGTAATATTGTAGATTGTATATGGTAGATTGTACTTGAATCATATTCAAGTCAGATTATAATGAGACTCATTCTGAGTCAAAACAATTAGGAAAGAAATTGAAGTCCTGATTGTTTTGATGTTATCGGTAACCGCTGCACATGGGCGGCAGGATTTGTGTCTTTTTCAAAGACGATTACCGTGTTGATAACACCGTTGTTAAGTTGTCTACCTTAAATAGGCAAGCACCCACTTCTCCGGCTCCGTGAGGCTCAAGAGATTGGTACCGCTTAAACCTATATTTACTAGGGTCCTCAGGGTAATTTATAGAACTTGAGGGGGTTTTATGTAAATATACTTTGTATAATTTTCAAAATACATTCCAAGTATTTAATTATCGTCTTTAGAGTTATAATAAATGTAGATTTTATATTTGTGATATTTCTAGTGAAGATAACCTAATTTTCATAATATATGGTATTAAATTGTAATATTGCATTTGTATGGAATTCATTGTATTTTAATATAAAGTGATTCTTTGATTTGGAAAAGTTGGAATATTTATATTATAAAAAGATAGATATTTTGATATTACATATATATATATATATTTATAAAACTAAATTTTAATATATATTATAATTCTATAAATCTCATTTTCTTAAGATTTTCGTATTTTAAATATTTCGAGACCGAATGCTCCTTACGGAGGTCTGCATCTCGCACTACTAAGCCCAGAGACGTGCGATAATCCGCACCATCCCAGTCGGGTTCCCCAAATTGGGTTGTAGCGGCGCTTTGCAAAGATTTGTGTAAAATACTAAATCTTGTAAAAAATGATTTTATTAGTAAATGGTATTTATTTGAAATGTTTTGTTTTCCCGTATTCTAGGTTCCCGAAAGTATTGTTCTATATTGCATATGAGTGTTGTGAGGAGGTAGGTTATTACCTCATGATCTAACTTAAAGGTATAGCAAGATTGTGATGATTTACTGTCAAAATGAAACTACATGGTATTTTACTGAAAAAGAGCAATAAAAGTTACAAAATGATATATAATGTCATGAAACTTGTTCAACATGTTTGCTAATGATTAATAGTCAACATTTAATGGTTTAATAGGGTTGTGTTTAAGAAAAGTAGGATTTTTAGAAAGAAACCGAATCGGAAATCGGTTTGACTCCAATTTTGTCGGGTTTTATTAAAAAATGTTTTTAGAGTAGCAAAGGAGAGAGGGAGGGGGGACTTACGGGTTTAGCTTAAAGAGGAGAGGGAGAGGGAGTGGACATAGCTTCCAGTGCGTCGTTTCGTCGCCAGGATCTCCTAGGGTTGTCGCCGGAAAAATCGTCGGAGTTTCCCCTTTCGCTTCTTCCAAAGTACACTATGATTCTAGAAAATTTCTTGAGAGTTTTGATCAGAATTTTGGAGTGAGGGGGGTGTGTTTACGGGTTGTATTTATAGGGTAAGGCTAGGGTTAGGGTAGGTGAAAGGTTGAAATGAAAAAAATGTGATAAATTGTATTAAAATATATTAAAATGGGGTAATTAGGGTTTTAAAATTGTATTAAAATGTATGCCCTAGAGGCCATAACTATACATAGGATGTATATTGTAGTGGATGCTTGGACATATATAGGGAGGACTTTCTTGCTCGACATGATAGTATGCTATCTGGTTGCTCTTTACTTTAACATGTACAATGATTGTCTCTCTGTTACATGTTGGTAAAGCCCTTAGGATGTGTACTTGACTACCTGGACTATGATGCGGATCATACTAGTGGGGACATGGTAGTCCATAAGTACATCCTTCAAAGTCCCTAGTCATGGGTATATCGAGACGGGGCATCGATATACCAGAGTAGACTAGCGTATACCTTCTCGACCGATACAGATGGGCGATGGATGATCCCATATCCATTGGTGTTTGACATCAGAGATGATATACGGGTGCTCAGTGGAGACTGGGTACACTGGACGAACTCACCGGGAACTCCCAGATGGTATTATACCTTACGTCAGATGGCAGTTCTCTGGTGATACTGGTACAGGTTAGTCTGTAGACCCGAGATCGTCATAGAGTCTTGTGTGATTCCCACTGTGCTTTGATTTCCACCTTACCACGTCCAAGAGGGCGTGCAAAACGGTGGTTTTTGAGTACAGTCCCGAATCACATGGAGGCAATGAGCGATAGGACGGGATTCGTCTCTCCCGGTATAGGGAGTTGATGTTGCACTGTGTTCGATTGGCTATAACCGGAAATCCCTGGCCAGGGTTGCTGAGATTTACTGGTAAGTGTTACCAGTAGTTTCTCGAACTGTTATAGACCTCATATCGACACGACTTATCGAGCTATTGGGGTTTGACGTTTACCACCCCTAGGCAAGATATGCGACATATCAGACGAACAGACCGGACTGTATGGTAAGTGTTACTAGTTGGATTCACAGGAGTATGAGCGGGCTTGCTCGTCGATCTTCTGATCGCTAAATACCCGGGTGGCTGTTACGTTTAGCAGACCGCTTGCGGTTTGTGGGTGTTTGATATGATCATCACCTGCTGCCGGCGTATTGACGAGTCTTTAGAGTCCTACACAGAGGTTTCCTGGCTCAAGCGAAACGAAATAGGAGCGCATATGAGATATGTGCTGGACCGAGAATAATGCGTGTATGTGATACCGTATTCTATTCTCGCGATGAATGTATCGATTGGTTGTATGCGATATAACCTAGTTATCGAATCGAGGATTGATTCGATAAGTCGATACATTGGATATTAGTCGGTCATATGCGATATGACCGGATCGTTAAATCAAGTGTTGATTTAATGATTTAATGTATAATTATATATTTGATATATTACTTTACATTAACTAGTATTGGTTCACTTAAGATGGATTTTCTCACTTGATGTGCACAAGTTGTATATGTGATATATTTTTGTGCACTTGTTTGTATCATGTTTGATGATACATGCAAACTTGGGTTTGTGTAAGACTTAAACCATGTTTAGTGAATGGTTAGGGTTTCTTTTCACTTATTTATTTATTCATTTTTGGCAAAAAGGAAAATGGTGGCTTGCTTTGTTTTATAGTTGAAGCTTCATGAAGTTTTGAATAAGTCCACCATTTTTGTTTTATGCCTAACCTAACCATTAAACCTAAACCATAGTTTATTCTCTACACTAAACTATGGTTGCTAAAATGATAAGAATCACTTTATTTTCTTTTTCCATTATTCTTATCATATTCTTTTTCTTCTTCTTCTTCTTCTTCTTCTTCAAGAAGAAAGAAGCTTGCTAGCTTCAATGGTGACTTGAGAAAAAGAGTGAGAAATCCAATTCTAAAGTGAACCCACTTCCTATTTCTTCATTCTCTACCACTTGCCATGTAGTATAGGGTGTTCTCTTCACAAGTTTCATGACTTGGTGAAGTTAGAGCTTGATCTTGAGTTGCCTCGACGTAGATCATCTTCGGCATCGAAGTCGACGACCTAGCCCGATCATTTCTTCGACGAAACCATTACTAGAGTCCCGGATTCGATGATCGCAGCGGAGGGACGTCAACGCGGAGCTATAGAGGTGGAGGACCGGATCTACAAAGGTTGTATTTCCGTTCACTTAGTAGTTTAGTTGTTAACTAGCTTGTAGTTTCGCCTAATTTCTAGTTAACGATCCGTATTAGGGTTTCTCGGCACCGGAAAATTTTGAATTTGGCATGGTTGATGTCTTGTGAGACCTCTTGAGTGTGCCTAGGAACCCTACACCTTGACGCTTCACTAACTCTATGGTACTGTTAGATTTTTGGGTGTAGTGGGGTTTTTGTGAGTTATGCATGTGTAAACCCTTGGTATTCTAAAAATTCAAAATAAAACAATATTAAAAATAATGTGGGGTATGGGATTTGAACTCTGGTGGGTTGGTTCAGCAGTGTAAGATCTTACCAATGAGCTACAAGCTCTTTTGTGCTATTAAAAAGCAAAACAAACTTATATCTTGTGCTCAGGAAAAAATACCCCTTTCTGTATTTTTTTGAAAAATTTGTATAGAAAGTTGTACAGGAAAATTGGGGTTCTTACACTAGCCTTCCCCTCTCTCTTCTCTTATTCCCTAGCCATTAAGTCCCCTCTCCCCCTCTCATCTTCTATTCTACAAAATTTAAATTCTAAAACCCGACGGAAGCGGAGTTAATCCGACTTCCGATTCGGTTTTTCCTTAAAAATGTTATTTTTTCTTAAACAATCAATACCATACTCTCATATAATGTTTAACAAAGATTAACAAACACTTTAAAACAAGTTTCATCTCAAAATAATCTTTTATGCAACTTTTATCGTATTTTTACGGTAAAATACCACATACTTTATTTTCGACATAAAACAACATAATACTTGTATTACCTTTAGATAACTCACGATATAATGACCTACCTCATCACAACACACATCTTTGATATAGCACGATGAAAGTTTGGGACATTACTTATGGGATAATACGACATTACAAATAAATACCATTAAACTTGCAAAACCATTTCTTTTAAAAAAGTACATTATCGAATTCCTTACAATTGCGCCTCTACAACCCATTTTGGGGAACCCCGATCGGGATGGTGCGGGTTATCGCACGTTCTCGGGCCTAGTAGAGCGAGATGCAATCTCCGCAAGGAGCATTCGATCTCGATGGAATTTTTAATGCATTTTTCTTTAGAAAATGATATTTCTACAAAAATAAATAAAATTTATTTTTATTAAATATATATATATATATATATATATGTGTGTGTGTGTGTGTGTGTGTGTGTGTGTGTGTGTGTAACTATTATCAAAATATCTATTTTAATTATATTATATAAATATTCCAAGTTTTCCAATTCAAAGGAATCACCATTACATGAAAAATACCATCCAAATACAAAACAATACCGATATTTCATTTCAATACCATATACTATGAAAATTAGGTTCTACTCACTAGAATTTCACTTTTATAAAATATACATCTATGCAAACCTTAAAGACGATAATTAAATGCTTGAGGTGTATTTTGAAAATTATATCAAACTATTTTTACATAAAACCCCTCAAGTTATACTAAATTACAATAAGGACCCTAGTAAATATAGGTTTAAGCGGAACTGGTTATCTTGAGCCTCAGGGAGCTGGAGAATGTGGGTGCTTGCCTATTTAAGGTAGACAATCTAACAAACGGTGTTATCAACACGGCAATTGTCTTGGAAAAAGACACAAATCCTGCCGTCCATGCGCAACAGTTACCGATAACATCAAAACTAATTCAGGACTTCAATTTCTTTTCAAAGGGTCCGACTCAGACTGAGTCTCAATCTAATCAATCTGACTTGAATATGATTCAAGTATGAAACTACAATTCAACATGAATCCGTCTATTCAATCTATATCAATTTATATTGACCGAACCGAACCATGGATATACTCCGTCTACATGACTCTACATTTATATCCATTCCATTTACTGATATCATGGTTTCAGCAAGTCATCCATCTATATAACAAACAATACAATCAATGCAAAAGACATCGCGGGGTTTATAAAGGGGTAGATTGGTACGGAAGGCGTTAGAAGTGGCACGAGACTGTAACTATAATACACCTAACCCGAATATCCATTGCCGTTGTACCGTGGCTGAACGGTTCCTTGTGCTCCGTATACCTTAGTCTCCGGAATAATGGGACTCCTCTTGTATACACTGGTATTTTCTGTACTAAGCTACAAACAACTAAGTTAACACTATAATCAATATTATAAGTTATATTCTCTTTCTGTCTATTCTATCTCTACTCACATTTAGGACTTATCGAGCGATTGTTCGCTGACGACATTCCTTTCTTCTTTCTTTGGAATATTGTCAGGTGATTTGGACGCACTAGAGGTCGATCCCAGCACTGAAGATTTGGAGCAGTTAGCGTTTGACCCAGAGCTGTAGGCACCTGTATATATTTTCATTTCAGTTATTGCATTGTTTAGGCATCGCTTTCTATTCATGTATTTACATTTCAGTTGTACCTGTAAAAGAATGTTTAATAAATAAAGTTGCGGTTCATTTACATTCCCGTCTCTTGTGTACTTTACTTTATATTGCTTAGATACGCTTAGCGTGTTTATTCTTAGTAAATACGTAGCGGACCTCGCCGCGTTCTCTTTCCATACACCGGGAAGCGGGGCGTGACACTAGCTGCACGTAACGGCTATTTAGGTATTCAACGAAAGAAGGTCAATAAGCAAGCTCATCTGAACCATGTAAAGTCTATCAGTGACATTACCGTACAGTCCGGTATCTTCGTCTAAGAGTATTGCATATCGGGTCTAGGGTTTGGAATCTATCAGAGCCTAATAACTTGATAAGTCATGTGACAGAGGACTCATAACCAACCGGAGAAACAACTGATAATAGTTATCAGTTTATCTCCACTGTAATGGCCATCGACTTGTGGTTGTAGTCATATCCTGCACAGCGCGACATCAACTCCCTATACCGGGAGAGACGAATCTCTTCGACCGCTCACTGCCTTCACGTGCTTCGGGACTATACCCAACAAAAACCTGTTTGCACGAATCCTTTAAGCCGTGGTAGGGTAGAAGTCAAAGTATAGTGGGAATACATATGAGACACTGTGGTGATCTCAGATCCTAGAAACTACCCTGTACCCATGTTACAAGAGAAGTGCTATCTGATATTCGTATATTACCAACTAGGAGTTCTCGGTGAGTTCGTCCAGTGTAACTCATCCAATGAGCACCTGTATAGAATCCTTGATGTCAAACACCAACAGCTGCAAGATCAACTACCGCCCTCCAACCGGGTCAGGAAACGTACACACTTTTCTAAACTGGAGTACCGATGCCCAGTCTCGATACTCCTACGACTAAGGACTTTTAAGGACGTGCTTATCAACTACCTAGGCCACACTAGTATGATCCCCATCATCATCCTGGTAGTCAAGCAAAATCTTAGGGCTTTATCTCATGTCTAAACGATACGTGATAATAAATAAAATGTATCACATGAAAGATAACGGCAAACCGGATAGCATACTATCATCTCGAGTAAGATTGTTCTCTCGTATATGTCCTCCTTCAATTACAATAATTGTCTTGAGAGCACCTATATCCAATAATCTCCCACTTGCACTTAAGGCCAATTATTGCGGTATCTCATATATAACTTGTGTACTAACAGTTTCGCAAACAGTGTTCGAGAACCAGCCTCAATGAGTGGACTCGGCATAGTGAATCTCTATGCTTCTCCCTAAATGTCAATTTTGCGGAGATTAAATATCTCCCAAACTAAGCGATACCTGCCTTAGTATTTGCTTAGACAGACGATGGGATCATATTCATAAATAAACAATTATATCCAGCAAATTTTCATGCGGTATCCTTTGCTGATTCACAATCAGCATCTAGCACCATGACTACCTTAATATCCCACTTGGAACTTTTCCAATACACTACTTCTCAAAAGAGGGTAAACTTATAACTCGCAACAAACACTCTGTCTTCTATGGGAAACTAGAATCGGTAACCACCTCCTTCAGGAGGTTGCCATTACCATACACCAAGAACATCAAATGCTCTTCACTGCTACTCTATATTTCTTTAGGATTGGACAAACATCAATATCCTATGGAGAAACACTTGTGATCACCATTGTTTTATCGATTCACAGAATAGGAACATCACTTCCTATCATGAGTATGTCATCCACATACCATACGAGGAATCTTACAACACTTCCTACTACCTTCTTAAAAATACCAGGTTTATCTCTCATTTTGATGAAGTCAAACGCTTTGACCATATCATCAAAACATATGATCCTTCTCTGCTGTGCCTGCTTTAGTCTAAAGATAAACTTAAGCAACTTGCACACTTAGCACTGCTCCCACCGACTAAAATAACCCTCTGGCAGAGTCATATACACGTACACTTCTAAATTTAATTTATAAAAATATTATAGTCATCCATTTGCTAGATATCATAGTTATGAAAGACAACAATGGCAAGTTATATCTGTATGGACTTCAGTACAGACACTGAAGTAATAGTTTCATCACAATCCACAACGGGTATTTGATGAAAACTTTTTACTACAAGTCTATCTTATTAGGTCAGTACCGTTCCGTTTGCACCGATCTTGTAAGATCTACTTGCTTCTAATGTGTTTTACCCCTTCAGGAGCACCCAACAAATTCCACACTTTGTTGCAGTGCATGGAGTCCACCTAGGATAACTCGGCATTCAGCCATCAGTCGGAAGTCACCACTTTCCATGGTCTGTTGATAACTAGTAAGGTCATCATCACATTATGTAAGCCTATTTTTCACCGTAAATGAGGAAACCGCGGTACCCTTTAGGTGGCAGAGGTCATCTACCAAATCTGCGGAGTAGGCTAAGGTTGTCAGGGTCAATTGAATCTCCAGGTTCTACTAAATCTTCAGTAACCGTTCGTGGTTCTGGAATTACTTCCAGTTCTACTATACACCCACTAATTTCTTCTGCAAGAAATTCCTTTTCTAAAAATGTGGCGTGTCGAGAATAAAACCACTTTTGATCTCATAAATGGCAGAAAGTTGAACCCTCGTTAATGCCTGGGATAACCCACAAACTGTCATTACTGAAACATGACTTGAGTTTATCCAGAGTCTGGTTTCAAGCATAAGCCAGATAGTTCAATATCTTAACAATCTTAAGATGATAACCCATTCAATATCACATATAGAATTTGAGGCACTGATTTAGATGGAACCAGTATCAATTGATATGCATCTATTTCTAGTGCATCCTTTTATTGAAAAAGGAGTTTCAACATTACTCATCATGGAGCGTACCCACGAATGAGTAATCAGAGAGAGAATCAAATTCTTGATTTTATTTCTACGGAATACCTAGCATAAGTATCCATATCTTCAAATGCTTCGAAGAATCTTAGTACTTCCAACATTGGGTTCTCTACTTTATTCCTATATCTTATGAACTTCTCAAAAATTTTGGACTTTACATTTCAATAAGAATGCGTGTCTAAACCAGAGAACTCATAGTAAAACGGAATGAAGTATAAGTACCAACCCCTTATCCGTGTGGACATTGGACAACATACATCATTATGTATAAGTCCTTTGAGTTCACTAACTCATACTCTGTGTGTTATAATTTGAAGACTGTATTTTGGTTAAGAATGTATATCCCGTTATTCAATGCACCTTACCCAATCATCTAATGATAAAGGCTAATGTTCATAACATAATTTTTGAAAATTTATATCCCACTTTATCAAATAAACAGACGGATATATTAGTTTTTAAAAGTTGGTGCATAATAATAGATATTCAAAACCAAAAGTTTGCCGAAAGGAAAAACCAGGTGATTTCCCCAATAGCAACAATTACTCCGAATTCCGATATTGAGGATCAAATCACCTTTCCAATAATCTAATCCTTCTTAGTATTTGTAACAACTTACAGATGTGGGATGTTAATCCGATATCTATGTACCCAGGAGTTAAAATTAATTGGAAAACAGTTTTCGATTACAATCACATAGAAAACATGAAACATCAAAATGTTTCAAGGGGTGGCCGGGTATTCCAAGTAATGCCTTTTTCATCGCCCAGGGTCATAGTAGCATTTGCATTTTTCTTTCCGCTCACTTCAACCCCTTTTGGATGTCTCTCTTTCTTACCTTATTTATTCTGAACTTATGCTAGTTGGTTTTCTTCTTACCCTTCCTTTCAGCTGCAACATCGGGATTGGAAGAAGACCATCTAACAAGCGTAACCGGTATATTCTTCTTATTTAAGAAGCTCTCAAACTTGAGATAAGGTGGAGAGGAGAGACAATTGAATTGTATCATATACAATTCTCTTTCTCCAAAACCAGCAGTCATTCTCGACTGAAACAATTTTTTCGAGTTCGTATCTAACTATACGATGTCTTTCCAAGCAATATGGATCTCTATATCGGATACAGAGTGTTCCGGAGGAAGCAAAAGGGAAAGTGAGCGGGGTAAAGACATATGCGACTATGTCGTGAAATAGGGCAATCACGACATTCCAAAGCCATTGATTGTAAAAAGGTTCGGTTAAATTGGTTTACGAGATTTTAGTTTATGGTCATTCTTAGGTCACTTCCAGAGAGAGAAAAGAAACACTCGTCGTGCACTCTATCAAGATTAGATTGGTATATTTATCTAATCAGGATGGCTCCCACTACTCCATCAAATCCTCCTTCAAACCCTAAAAGGAGAATTAGCCCGGGTCATATTCCGAGGGTAACTTTTACTCACAGTGGGAATCGGGATCCAAACTATCATGGAGTGGTAACCTTGACGGGGTCAACAAATCACTCCACACCATAGAAGGTATATAATCTTATTGCATGTTTCAACACTTGAAACTCCCGATATAGGTTTTTACCCTTAACGGCTTATGACCTTAACGAGGTCAACCAATCATAAGTCGCTAGTCAAGTTCAATCCATCATTTCATGATTAATTTAGACCCACCCGCACGACCCTTAACGAAGTCAACAAAGTCGTACGACCGTTCTAACTAATCGCATCACATGTAAGCAGGAAGAAATCACTTAGCTACCGTACACTACGCCTCAACGAAGTCGACAAACGTAGCACGAATACTAAGTATCCTACTTCCTGAAATGATAGAGGGCTACGACTGGTTTTGAAGAAAACCTTTAACGTAATGAACTTGATCTCATCGTAGGAACTGAGTGCTTTTGCAAATTTATAGTTACGTAGACTATTACTTAACTACGGATTCCCCGTGAAGGGATCAGGGCTCTTACCTCATTGAATGAGGTGCAGGATATTCCTAACCGAATATCTCGATGCAAGGTAAAAGACTACGGCTATACAATTTACAAATTTATAGTAAAATAAAATTTTTCTTAAGAGCGAACTCCCGGTGAAAGGATCAAGGCTCTTTCCTCATCGAATGAGGTGCATGATATTCCTAACCGAATACCTCTATGCAAAGCAAAAGATTCGACTATAACACCATAATATCTGATATTTGGTTTTTACAATGTGTTTTAGGTTTATTTTCTTTGCATTGATCCAAATCAATGCAATCCTATCAAAAAGATAATCACATTACCTAACATCTTCTCATACAATCACAGAAAATCATGAAAAGAACTTAGAATGCACATATATACTATCTGCATTCGCCACGGGGCCTTAGGTCTTCACCGTAAGGTTACTTAACTTACAGCAGGGTGGGGCAGGTGTAAAATGTATATAGCATTATTTATATATCACATATCTATATATCATATATATCACTATATATATCATCGCGAGCAGATAATCAACAATACAGGCAATCGATAAACATCATCACAGGCAGCTAATCACATCACAAGCAAGTAATGAACGTCACAGAATAGGAATGGTTGGATCACCTAGGAATCCCACTTTTCGTTCGAGCCACAAACGAAATGCGAGATTCCCCGGTTGCGTGAACAGCCCGTGCGCAGCCAAAAGCAGACCCTTACGAGTGCGGCAAGCTACCAGACAACCTAAGAAATGAGGCAACCCAACATCGTCATCATGAGGGGCCACCCGACACTTTCTCAAATCTGGTGACTTGAGCACCCCTCCACGGGTCTATCCTATACCCATACAAGCAAGGCAACGAACTTGCCAATCCTAGACTCGAGTGACCTGATCTCAACTCCTTGAGATGGCCACCCGCTGCAATCTAGAATTCGGTTGCTCATGCGCATCTCCACGGGGTAATCCAAAACCTGTATTAATAGAACGGCGACAACGATCGCAACCTAATCATGTCCTAACAAATAATAATACATCAAATAGTGACTACAGCCACATGTGAACCGCTAAGTCCCGAAACAAAGAATATACATTAAGTGGAAACGTCGGCCACAAGTTAGAGCTCATCCTGAACAAATGAATATATAAAATAGCTACAAGCATGAATGGAAATAACACTTATCGCAATATCACACTTCTACACGGGGGCTATTCATTTCGCAACAATCCAACACATTCCAACAATACTATATATTAACATATATCAACAACAATCACAATAACAAATGTGTAAGCTCGTCTAAATGATCATATAGCAATTAGGCGACGTTTACCAACGCATATCCTTATTATATCCGTGTTCGAGCCGACTAAATCGAACCCTGATAACCCCATAAGACCCAACACTATATGAGCCTTGATTCAGCCCCGAAATGAGGCCAAATCAGGGGTGGGATTAGCTCCGCATCAGGGCTGAATCAGCCCTAAATCGGGGCTGATCCAATGACTGATTCAGCCCCCGATGCGGGGTTGAATTAGCCTCGGTTTGGCCCCGAATCGGGGCCGAATCGAGCTCAAATTGGGTGGGTTCGGGTTATCATGAGTCTACACTAAACTCTTAGTCTGAACCAAGAATCTGGTTGTCACGACCCAGAAATGGCATGTGACCGGCACTTAAATTACGTGAAGTCTATAGGACCCCACCCTAATCTAAGTAAGCCAAAAACCCAGAAATCTAAAACTTTTTAGGAAAATATTATGGAGGTGAAGTTTTGAAATAGGTTATAAATGAAATCAAGTTCTCTTTTTAAAGTATAAACATGTTTATAGAAATACAAGTATGTAGTATACTAAAGTTTGAAAACGTTTCGTCATTTGAAATTTGGGCAGCACCTCCTTTGTAAATTTTGATCAAAACCAGCACATAAACATATAATATAGGCATCCCCAAGCGGGAGCTAGCTCTTCGCCAATCGACAGAAACACAACCACACAACAAGAATATACGATGCCTGTTCTCCGCTGAAACACAGAGACGCGACCGCGTAGGTTCGTCTTGCCTGAATTTGGGAGCAGATGCTATTTGGGTTTTATCTGTCCACCTCTCTGAAGATGCCAAGTTTATTTATGGCACCATGTATCGAAGGTTTAGACGGATGCGGCCGATATAGCAGACTTCATCAGATTCTCCCTCGTTTGAGGGGTTTTTGATTGTGGAGTCGCTCTTCCCTGCAGGCGCAAGCCCCTGCAGTTAATTACGCTACCGCATCGCAGTAATAACTTTCTCCTTCTCCAGATGGTCACTTCGTGTCGTGTTTGTTTGGTTTATTTTTGGTTGCCCGTGGATTGAATACGGAGACTAATTTATGTTGTCTCCCGTAGGGCGTGGATTAGTCCAAATCCATATTTTCTTAGATTTAAGTTTTGGGTTGGGTTTAAGGATACGTTAGTCTCATTTGAGACTAAGATCAACTTAAACGTTTGTTAAGAATACGTTAGTCTAATTTTAGACTAAGATCAACTTAACGATTTGTTAAGGATACGTTAGTCTAATTTTTAGACTAAGATCTACTTAACAGGATCGTTTAGATCCAACAAAAGAGCATTTTGACTCTATTGTTTTAGTTTAGGAACTTTGCGGCTCATAATTAGTTTAAGGACATTACGGTCCAAGGTTAAGGACATCATAGTCCATGGGCTTAAGGACCCCACAATCAAAGGTTAAGGACATCATAGTTCATGGGCTTAAGAACCCCACAGTCTAGTTTAGAGACATCATAGTCTGTAAGATTTGCTGGCTGTCGGGACCCGTCACCTCTCTGAAGACGTTGAAGAATTACAACGACATGTATCAGAGGTGCGAAGAGATGTACCCTTAAACCGATGTTGGTTGGGGATCTGTAATTGGATTGATTTAAAGATCGTTAATCTTGTTTGAGATTAAGATCAACTTAAATGTTTGTTAAGGATACGCTAGTCTAATTTTAGACTAAGATCTACTTAACAGGATCATTTAGATCCAACAAAAGAGCACTTGGGCTCTGTTGTTTAGTTTAGGGACATTGCTGTCCATAGTTAGTTTAAGGACATTACGGTCCAAGTTCAGATGCAAACATGGGTTTAGAAATGCACCAGATAGTTATTGTTCATTGGGACCCACCGCCTCTCTGAAGACGTTGAAGAATTACAACGACATGTATCAGAGGTGTGAAGAGATGTTCCCTCGAACCAAAGTTGATTGGGAGATCTGTAGTCCAATTTTGGACTAAGATCAATTAATTAGATTATGAGCACATGGACTCAGTTAAATCTGAATTGAGAACTTATGGCTAACTTGGACTAAGTCCAATTAGGTTTAAAATGTTGGACATTTGTTTGAGCTGCTGAACATTTGTCTGGGTTCAGCCCCCCTTTCCTTAGCAATGCTAAGCATGGGTCTGGGTTTTGACAATATTTTTGTCTTTTATTGAGTGCTGAGCACTTGTATGCCATATGAGATGATCAATTTTAGAAGACAAGGGTGTATTTGAAGTTCAGTTTCAGGAGATCTTGCCTCTGGAAAACTTAGCTAGTTTAGGCTAAGACTGGCTGGGATGCAGTGTTAAACACTAGAGTATATTTGGCGATCACGTGTTCCCACGTGATGCACTTAAAATAGTGTTAAACACTAAGGATGCAGCACACAAAATAGTGTTAAACACTAAGAAAAGAAGTGCTCACGTGGGGTCACGTGAGGCGTTTGAGTGTTGGGCCCAAACTTTCTTTATTTTGTTCTCAGAATATGCAAGTAAGTGTTAAACATTTAGCCTTCATGGCCATCACGTGTGGGCACGTGATGGGTACCCATGCACTGGATATTAAATGGATTTGCTAGGGGTCACGTGGGGACACGTGAGGGCGCCCAAACATTGGATTTTAATCCTTCAGTTCTTTCCATCTTTTCTTTTTTAAAGAGGTGTTTGTCAGGGGTCACGTGGGTACACGTGAGGACGCTCAAAGTCTGTTCTACCTTTATTTTGAGACGTTTGTTCAAGGGTCACGTGGGAGCACGTGACCCGATTTCTTTCATTCTTTTTCGACCATTGAGGGAAGGGTCACGTGTTGCCACGTGATCAGGTCGGGTACTTGATCCTTTTATGTGCATGAAAAGTCCCTTGTTTAAGAATTAAATTCTTTTATAGGGTTAAACCCTGATTTTATTTAGAGGAATTAAATTCCTATATATTTGGAAGAATTAAATTCTTTAAACCCAATTCTCTCTCTAAGTTTTGTATCTGCATGGCAGAATCCTCCCGATAAGAATTAAATTCTCAACTTATGGGGAGATCTGCTTCTGTAGATCTTCAACTATAGGAAGAACTAAGTTCTTATATTAAGGGTTAAACCCTATTTTTGTTGGAGGAATTAAATTCCTATGTGCTTTATGGGAGAATATAATTCTCTGAACTTAGATTCTCCCCTAAGTTTTAGATCTGCATGGTAGAATCTCCCTGATAAGAATTAAATTCTCAACTTATGAAGAGATCTGCTTCTGCAGATCTTCAACCAAAGGAAGAACTAAGTTCTTATTCAGAAAAATTAAACTCTTAGATTGAGAATTAAATTCTCTTTTTATTTTGTGGGAGCTTATAGGATGATCTCTTATCTAGGATTTCTTTCTTTTCTAAAGAAACCTTCTTTTCTCTCTGGAGAATTAAATTCTCTTTTCTTTTGTATTCTCTCTCTGTTGTTGTATTTCTCCTCCATTTTTTGTTCTTGGCTCCTATTTATAGGAGAAAAAAAGAATCAGTTTGTTTAATCAATCTTTCATTGAAAGATTTTATTGATTTTATAACCAACATGATCTGTTAGATTACTCGGTGAATTTTATTCACCATTGGATTTTTAATCCAAAAGATATTTTGTTTGTTGTTCCTGGTGGATTTTAGGAAAATATTTCCTTGTATAGAATCTTTCTATAAATTGGTGATTTTTAATCACCATTGGATTTTTTAATCCAACGGTGCTCCACTTTACAGAGCACAATCTTTTTGTTTGGAAAGATCTAGGGAAAGATCTAGGGTTTTTGATTTCTCTTAATTAGAATTTAAATCTATTAGAAGGTTTAAGAGTTTATCACGTGTTAGCACGTGACCCCAATGATTGAACATTTAATTAGAATTTAATTCCATTCTTTCGGAGATCTTAGGAACCCATCACGTGTTGGCATGTGACCCCCTGTCACGTATGGGCACGTGATGCCCCATTTAGGGTTTTCTTTCCTTTAACTCAGAGAGTTTTAAGACCCTATCACGTAGTGGCACGTGACCCACTGATTAAGCATTCAACCAGAATTTAATTCCATTATTTTAAAGAACTCGGGAACTCATCACGTGTTGACACGTGACCCCGGTCACGTGTGGGCACGTGATGCCCCATTAGGGGTTTTCATTGCTGTTTTATTATACCTTTTAATTCCTTTCAGTGGGTTTAAAGGCCCATCACGTATGGGCACGTGATCCCTTTTGATCAGAGTTCATTTCTATTAGTTCAAAGGGTTCAGGAATCCATCACGTGTTGGCACGTGACCCCATCTCAAATTGTGTATCTCAGCGGCTATAACTTTGCTCATAGAAGGTCACGTGTCCCCACGTGATGCCAGATCACGTGTGGACACGTGATGCTCCTCTTGTGTATTTCCTTGCTGCTTTATTCTGTTCCCATGAGGGAACAAATGCCCCTATAGCATTGTTCTCACGTGTTTGCACGTGAGTGCAACGCTGTCATCTTTGCGGCCGTTGGATTTGCCTAGGGAAGGGGATAGATGGACCATTTCCCATCACATTCTATAAATGCAGGGGTCTCATCAGAAGCGCCTCCACTCTTTCATCTTCTTCCTTACTTGTTCTTGCCTTAAGAATTTAATTCTCTTTCTCAGAGCTCAGTTCTCTGTTCCAAAAATTTTCAGAGTTTAACTCTGTCAACAAAAGATTTCCTTTTTCAGGTAAGGATCTTGAATGGCCGAGAAACTTCTTGTAGAAATTTTCTTTGGATTTTAAATCCATACCAAGGGTTTTTCCCTTTAACAAAAGCCCATCTTTCTAAGTTCTTTAAGAATGTCCAATTTTTAAATAATAAACCCCTTTCGCTAGGGTTTCTCTGATCTTAGGGGATTAATGATGATACTTGTCTTCCCTCTGGAATTTAATTCCATTTCAAAGAGCTTAGCTCTGAAAATTTTTCTGGGAATTTAATTCCTCTGTTCAAAAGGAATTTAATTCCTCTAAAGAACTTAGTTCTTAAAAGAAGACTTCTTGGGGTTTTTCATCCTGACTTGTTCTTGCAGAGATCCTTCTCGATTTGCACAGAGTTTTTGTAATGGGTTTTCTCCTTGGGGGAATGTGTAGAGTTATTTGAATTTATTGAGAATCTTCCTTTTGTCCTCATGATGATTGCTCAGCCTCATTATTAGTGAGCCGCCATATTGATTTTGTGGGGCCCACGTGTCTTGTAACCCATGGTCCCATGAAATAAGTTGTTTGTCGTTTTCTTCCATCGTCTTCTTATATATATATATATATTTATACACGTGTGGGCTTTACTAACAGTTTCCCCTTCCTTTATTTCAGGAATAATGGCTTCTCTTCCATACTTCCCTTTCACCCGCTCGGATGCTGCCTTTCCACAGTCACCGTCTGACGAAGAGGCGATGGCGATGATTAGAGCCCATGACCCGGATCGCACCAGTTTGCTTTTGTGGGGAACCTGTTACGGTCATATCATCCGGGGTCGCTGGAGTTTTATTTGCAGGGAGCCGATGGAACCTCTTCGTCCTATATTGCCGATGGAACGCCCACAGACTGCTTATGCAGTAGAAGTGACCAATTGGACTCTTTCGGGCCGACTAGAGCCCTCTACTTCTGGGATACCTAACCAGCCCTTGCCAGCTATAGACATCTTGGGGCGTCGAATTTTCCAAGGTGAAGTTCGACCTTGGGGGTAGGTTTATAAAGTAGGTATCACCTCCCGGCACCCAGTGGGCTACCTTATTTAGGCTTATATATTCTTTCTGCCCACCGTGCAAGACTGCAGAAGGTTAGAATATATCAGGCGGTGTATGCATCGCTCTTTCATTACCATGCTCCCCATGTCTGGTGGATCAAAGCTTTCTTGAACCAGTGGAATCTGCCCACCAACACCTTTTTGCTAGGGGATCGAGAGATGTCTATCTCATTAGATGAATTCCGTGAGATTTCAGGACTGCCCATTAGGGGGAGCATTATGAGGAACTGTTGCCTCCAGATGAATACGTTTTCTCTACCATGCTGGCTATGCTAGATGGTCTGACAGCCGAAACCGCCGTTAGTCATAGGTATCCCAATCTGATCAAGGCCCTGGGAATTTTCGACAGATTATTTGCGATGTCAGAAGGGCGAGGTGTCACTTTCGAGAGCTTTATCATCTGTTTCATTCGGGGGGATATTTTATCCAAGGAGGCCCCGAAGTTTGCGAGCATTGACGACCCTTTTGGGTTCGGGCTGAATAAAGTGCCGGCCAAAGAAGAAGATCTATCACAGTTCTACATTCCGATCATGTCGGCCATATCTTTTGATGCAATTGCGGCCCCTGGCATAGACGAAGAGACCTTCTTCGTCGGCCTTATTAGCCTTTGGCTCAGCTGGTTTGTGATACCGTCACACCGACGCTTCATGAGAGCTTCCGTCTTCTATCCCGCCCATCGTGTAGCTGAAGGGGCAAAGTTGGCCGTCGGCATCATGGGACTATTGCATCTTTATCACGGGTTAAGTGTTGTGGCCAACACTTCGGCTCTAGGTGTAGATGTTGTGGATCTCCTCCTTCTTTACTTCACATCTTGGATTGAAATGCACGTGCTGGGGGCATTCGTGGCACATCAACGGCCGAGCTTCTATGATTCCTACACTTTCCCCCGAGTTATGAGGTTGGTGGATGCCTACGCTTCTGATCCGACTCAATTAGGGGCCCTCCGTGTTCTGCTCAATACATATACCCACGAGGGAGGAATGATGTTTATTAATCGCGTTCTTTCTGCTCCGGCGGGGCCTGTCCAGCAGTTGTTCGACTTGTCAAAAGGGGGAGCACCCTCTTTAAAGCATAGGGAGATCATGCATCTGTACTCGATCTGGCCGGGCTATTTGGTGTTTCTCCAAAATGATACGGCTCTCCTTATGCGGTATAATCCGCACCGCTTTTCCCGGCAACTGGGCTATGATCATGGCGTCCCCTTTGAAGCGTTCTTGGTTGAGCCTACTTCATCGTTAGGAGTTATTCACGAGGTTATTCATCATTTTATGCGGCTGAATATTGGCTCCGTGTTCATGATCCCAGAACCTGACTATCTCCCCAGGTCTGTGGGCTCCTTTGTGGGCTGGTATCGCCACCGGGTTGGTCCTATCATTGCCGAGGAAAGGCGGGTGCTCTTTGAATATAAAACTCCTGTCCCAACTCAAGCTGCTCATGTTCCGTTGCGACCGCGGTCAGTCATTCGCCCTCTTTTGAGGGATGGTAGTGCGGCCGTCATCTCGCAGGCCGCAGAAACCGAGTTGATTCTTCCCACTGCAGGGATGCCGATGCGTACTAGAGCTCGGGCAAAGGCTTCCGCCGAAGCGCTAGCGGCAGTTCCATCAGTTGCAGCGTCATCGATGGCAGTGTCATCATCAGTAGCATCGCCAAAAGAGGATACTGGAGGTGAGGTTGGGGAACGTCGCACCAAAGCGCCGAAGGGAAGGAAGCGATCTTCTTCTGGTGTTAGTTCTGGGTCAATGAGGCGAAAGAAGACGGTCACCAATCTGCTCGACTTTTTAGTGGAATCGGAGCCTATCTTTCAAGATGAACCACTAGCTATGCAAGAGCCGGATGGTGGTCTTATTTTTCCAGGTTCATCTGCCGAGGAAGCCGCACAATTGGATGAGGCTATAAGACGCTCCCAGGATGAGACTGAAAATGTAAGGGTCCCGAAGAGGCCTTATCCTGCCGTCATCTTCTACGAAGATCCTCCATCAATACGACGGATATTTATAGGTCCTTTAGAAGAGGGAGGCGAGATAGCCCTTAAGCGGCCTATCTCGGCCGATGCCGAAGATGCGCTATCGTTGTGGACTGGTGGCCATGAGTCTACTCTCGAACCTCGGCGAGCATACCTCCTTAGGAAAGAGCGTCGGCTTGAAAACGCCATACTAGAAGCTCCTTGGCACATTGGTATACTTACATATCTTTTTGTAGTATTTTGCACTGCTTATATATATATTTCTCCTTATCTTCGTGAAAACTTTGCAAGGACTTCGGTAATGGCAGAGGATCTGAGTTCGAGCCGCGCCTTGACTATGGACTCTGTAAATATTCCCGATGAGACACCAGTAAGTGTAGAGGGGGTCGATACACCTGTTCTTCCTGCTGCGGAGCTCCTATTGGTGGTTTCTGTTTCCCCGGTGCTTGCTCTCCTGGAAGAGGCATCTTCATTGGCCGCAGATTCAATGGAACTTTCTGGGGACGGCCCGGAGACTGTGGGACAGGTAGTTGAAGCCACCGTCCTTTCATTGGAGCCTACAGCGGTGGCCCCTGCTCCTCAATTGGAAGCTGTTACACCGGCTCATATCCTCGATGATGTGTCTGGGGGCATGGAGGAGACCGCCGAAGCTGCTATCCCTCCAGTCCAGAGTGGGAGAGTATCGAAGGTAGCCTTCTATATTTTATTTTAATAATCTCCCCATCATCTGAACCTTTCTGTCTTTTCAGAGCTACGAGGATTGGCGGCGTCCATCGCGGACCTGTCCCCCAGGAAGTCTTTTCAGCGTCTGCTAGAGATGGCCGCTCCGCAGGAAATATCCCCTCAACGCATCATCCTCTCTTCCGGGCAAGGTTAGTGTTATTTGCCTTCTCCTCACGGCATTATTATTATTTCATATAACGATACTCATGTCTTCTGCAGTTCTAGAAGCCGATGATGAATTTGAGATTCTTGATGGGCCTGGGGATCTTTTGGACCCTTCTTACATGACTGTGGGTAAGTAAAGTTTCGATGTTGTTCCATCTACTCTTTGCTTGCAAGTTTCACTAATTGTTTATAAATCTTAATAGCTTTGCCAGTTCTTACCACACTGGAATCTTGCATCGCCATGCCACCCGCCCTTATGCTCTACGCGCCTTAGAACGGATGGCAAAGCTAAGCCTTCACTCTTTGTCAGCTCTAATCGAAGACCTTCGTGCTGGTAGTTTGATCACGGCCGAAGAATTTGCCGCCAAAGCCAACAGTACTCTCCCTTTTCTTGCTGCTTACCACAGCGAAACATTGGTGCAAGTCTGGGTTGAGTTCTGTCGTCGGGTGGAGGCTTACTTGCATAGTCTTGAATGTACGCACCTTCCTTCAGAGGTTGTGGCTGCAAAGGCGAGCTTGCGGGGGCTGATCGAACGGTGCGCCGCAAATATGCTTTCATGCGAGAAGAGGCTCAGCCGAAAATTTTCAGAGAGGAAGCTGGTTTCAACTGCGCTGGGGGAACTTCAAGGTGATCTTACGGCCAAGACCACTTGGGCGTATGAACTTTGGCGGGTGCTTCAAGAAGCTATCAGGAAGGTGGTAGCTATTGATAAAGCTGTCATTTTTATCCGCGAGATGGTTGAAGTCCACAAGGTTACTGAACAAGAGCTTGAAAGTCGGCGTGCCTCGTACCAGGACCAACAGTCTCAAGCGGAGGCCCGTCTCGTGTAGCGATAACAAATTATGAGGCCGAGGCCCAGCGGAGAAAGGATGAACTGACAAATCTATTACATCGTCCGCCGGCTTGAAAAATTGTATATTTTTCCACATACTCCTGAATGAGAGTATTTTTTTATTCTTTCATAGATTGTAATCTGTATTCATTTTAATTCATGAATAAAAGACATATTTTTCTTGTCTCCCTCTGTCATTTTTCCACTTTGCTGTATTGTCACTATATTACTCTGGGAAGCGTAGAGAATATTTCATCCTAGCCTTCTTGTAGAGTATCGATGGCTTAGGAAGTAGGTTCAGGTCTGCTGCCCAAGACTTTCCAACTTTATGAGTCGTGAGGATCTTAAAAAGATTTTTCTCCCTACGAGTCGAGAGGATCTCGTAGGTGTATTTTCTCCTTACGAATCGTGAGGATTCCTAAGTGCGTTTTCTCTTGAGAGTCGTAAGGATCTCACAAGAGAATTTTCCCGCCTACAAGTCAAGAGGACTCGTAAGTGGTTGTTTCCCTTTTTGTCGATGTTCGATTTCGGAGAGTGTGACCCGTGAATAGTATGCAAGAGTCCATCTTGGACTGACTTGCAGGGCCCCAGTGCTTAGGAAACAGTTTTTTTTAATCCCCATTGCCTAAGGCTTTGCCTTACGAGTCGAGACTTATCGAGAAGTTCTCGTAAGGATGTTCTAACGTCATAGTTAATCTCTGCTCTATACGACAGATGTCCATTAGGGTCTATGGTACCAGGGTTGTGTCCGTCGTACCGTTGCGTTGGCTGATGTATTCCTTGATAGGCAATTTTGCTGTTCGAGTAGCCTTGCGACTGTCGTGTCACTGATCCCTTCAGAGGCTGGACAAGACGTTTTCAAGAAATCTTCCAGGAAATATTATCGTCGAAAGAAAAAGCGTTAGGGATATTCCATGTTGCTTTTTACTTGAGGTTAGGCTCAGTTTGGGAGCCCCGATGAGTCATGACTACTCCGCGCTGGTGTGGATGATCTCCGATAGTCTTTCAGGTTTTATATGAGTTGCCGTCAAGACCCTAAAGCTAGGTATATTGCCTTCGCTTTGTTTGCTGGCATTGCGTTTGCTGTATCGAGACGAATGTCACGGTGGTGATCACTCTGTGCTGGTATGGTATGATCTCCGATAGTCTTTTAGGTTTTATATGAGTTGCCGTCAAGACCCTGAAGCTAGGAATATTGTCTTTGCTTCATTTGCTGGCATTGCGTCTGCTGTATCGAGATAAATGTCACGGTGGTGATCACTCTACGCTGGTGTGGTATGATCTCCGATAGTCTTTCAGGTTTTATATGAGTTACCGTCAAGACCCTGAAGTTGGGAATGTTGCCTTTGCTTCGTTTGCTGGCATTGCGTCTGCTGTATCGAGACGAATGTCACGGTGGTGATCACTCTGCGCTGGTGTAGGATGATCTCCGATAGTCTTTCATGTTTTATATGAGTTGCCGTCAAGACCCTGAAGCTAGGAATATTGACTTTGCTTCGTTTGCTGGCATTGCATCTGCTGTATCGAGATGAATGTCACGGTGGCGATCACTCCGCGCTGGTGTGGGATGATCTCCGATAGTCTTTCAGGTTTTATATGAGTTGCCGTCAAGACCCTGAAGCTAGGAATATTGCCTTTGCTTCATTTGCTGGCATTGCGTCTGCTGTATCGAGACGAATGTCACGGTGGCGATCACTCCGTGCTGGTGTGGGATGATCTCCGATGGTCTTTCGGGTTTTATATGAGTTGCCGTCAAGACCCTGAAGCTAGGAATATTGCCTTTGCTTCATTTGCTGGCATTGCGTCTGCTGTATCGAGACGAATGTCATGGTGGTGATCACTCCGCGCTGGTGTGGGATGATCTCCGATGGTCTTTCAGATTTTATATGAGTTACCGTCAAGACCCTGAAGCTAGGAATATTGCCTTTACTTCGTTTGCTGGCATTGCGTCTGCTGTATCGAGACGAATATCATGGTGGTGATCACTCCGCGCTGGTGTTGGATGATCTCCGATGGTTTTTCAGGTTTCATATGAGTTGCCGTCAAGACCCTGAAACTAGGAATGTTGCCTTTGCTTCTTTTGCTGGCATTGCGTCTGCTATATTGAGATGAATGTTATGGTGGTGATCACTCCGCGCTAGTGTGGCATGATCTCCGATGGTCTTTCAGGTTTTATATGAGTTGCCGTCAAGACCCTGAAGCTAGGAATATTGCCTTTGCTTCGTTTGCTTTGGCGCGTCCGAATTTTGTTGGAGGAAGAACGCTGCGGTGACATCTCGTATGTTGTGTTGAGACGAATGTTGAGGTGGTCTCTAGATTGCTGATGAACCGTCGAGGCTTGGAACTAGGGGCTTCGCCGTTGCTCCGTTGTTTTGATTGTCGCGTTCGAGTCTTGCTGGGATGAGGAGGAACGCTGTTTTGAGTCTCCAGGCTTTAGATGTTGCCATCGAGACTTGGCTCTCTTTTCGATAGAGCCTGGTGGGATGATATGATCCTCTCCTTGTTTGTGCCCCTGAATTGTCTACAGGGATCGATGTGATCTTATCTATAGGGCAAGCGTTTCATTTTGTTATTATTTCTTTTATATTTCCGTGATGCTCTATCATTTCAGCTTTTTTTTATATCGCGAAAGTCGCGATTGCCCAATCATTTCGGATATTTTTCGCGGTGCCCAATTATTTCGGCTATTTTTTTTCTTTTTACTCGCTGCTTTTTATTGCGAGTTGCCCAATCATTTCGGCTGTTTTTGTATGCATACATTTTTACTTGTTGATTTTGTTGCAAGTTGCCCCATCATTTCGGCTATTTCATATGCATTTGTGGCTCGCTGATTTTTCGCTGCAAGTTTGGGATTTGATACCAATTTAGGTATCAATATCGCTACAACTGGGATATCGCCAGGAGCGAATTATCATTTGCCTCTGCCGATGTCGAACAAAGGTGGCTTAGCAAACAGGGTTAGGATCCTGTTGACTAAGGCTTTTTGACTTCATGAGCCGTAAGGATCTCATAAAGGTGTTTCTCCCTATGAGTCGTGAGAATCTTATAGGTGTCGTTTCTCTTTAGGAATCATGAGGATTCCTAAGTGTATGTTTTCTTGTAAGTCGTAAGGATCTTACAAGAATGTTTTCTCCTTATAAGTCGAGAGGACTTACAAGGGTTGTTCACCGTGTGAGCATATCCCTAAAGTCGCTGGTGGGACTCTGTTAGGGAAATGTTTATTCGTGCCCGTGGATTGTATACAAGGGTCAATATTGAACCGCTTGTAAGGTAGCATTGGAGGTTGTGATGGCTTAAGAACAGGTTCAGATCCCTGTAACTTAAGGCTTTTGAATTCTATGAGCCGGGTCTCAAAGGGGAATTCTCCTTACGAGTCGTGAGGATCTCGTAAGTGTAATTTCTCCTTAGGAATCATGGGGATTCCTAAGTGTGTTGCTTGTGAGTCGTAAGGATCTCACGCAGGTATTTTCTCCTTACAGGGTCGAGAGGACCTTGCAAGTGTCTTTTAGCGAGATTCCGCCCTTTCGGATTTTCACAAAACTCGCCGGTAGCCCTGCTGTTTTTACTCACGGCACCCTTTCGGGTTTTCATCCGTGCCCATTTTGCTTGTGGGCATACCGTTTTTTTTGTCAGCCTTAGGATGCTGCGGTCCGTAGTAGTTTATAGACGTCTCGGTCAATAGCCAGTTTTAGGACATAGTGGTCCATCGTTAGTTTAGGGACGTTTCGGTCCGTCGTTAGTTTAAGGACGTTTCGATCCGTCGTTAGTTTAAGGGCATTTCGGTCCGTCGTTAGTTTTAGGACATTTCGGTCCGTCGCTAGTTTTATGACATTTCGGTCCGTTTGCCGGCTACTACTTATAGAGTTTGGTCTTAGGAAGCTAGCGAGCGGACGTCGGCGTCTTCATCTATCATTGACCTAGGCCGTGACTCGTCAGGTGTAGTATTTTTCAGGAATTGACCGTTTATTGGCTTGAAGGGTCTTTCGCCATGCATGTCCATGAGGAGATAGGTTCCACCCTGGTAAACTTTGTCTATGATGTACGGGCCTTCATAGTTCGGCTCGAATTTCCCCCGCTTGGCATGATTGGGGATCATGGGTCTCTTGACCACTAGTACGAGTTCGCATTGGCGGAATGTTCTCGGCCTAGTCAATTTCTCATATGAGCGCGTCATCTTTGCTTTGTAAGCTTCCAAGTTTTACTGCGCCATGAGCCGAGTTTCGTCGAGGACATCAAGCTCCTTAAGCCGAAGACGAGCATTCTCTTCGTCCGTTAGCTCGTAATGAACTGCCACTCGTAAGGAGGGTAGCTCTATCTCCATGGGGAGTACCGCTTCCGTGCCAAATACTAATGCATACGGCGTTGTGTTTGTGGCCGTTTTGAACGTAGTTCGATACACCCAGAGAGCTTCATGCAGTCTCTCATGCCAGTCCTTCTTATTTCTGGACACCATCTTCTTCACGATCTTGGTCAAGGTCTTGTTGAAAGCCTCAGCTAGACCGTAAGCTCGGGGATTATAGACCGAAGAGTATCTCCAGTATTTATTATGCTGTTGTGTGAAGCGGCTGATTTTATGGCTTTTGTAGGCCGGCCCATTATCGGAGATAATCCGTCGCGGAGTGCCGAACCGATAGATGACATGTGTCTTAAAAAAATGGAGAATATTTTCCGTCTTCACATCCCTCAACGGTACTGCTTCTGCCCATTTAGAGAAGTAATCTGTTGTCGCTAAAATGAATCGATGTTCTCTGGACGATGCTGGTTCGATGGTCCCGATTATGTCGGTTCCCCACATTTCGAATGGCCAATTAGCCACCGTTGGATGTAGTGGATTTGGATGCTGGTGGATAAAGTCTTCGTGAATTTGGCACGAGTGGCTCTGCTTCGCGTATCCAATAGTTTCCCATCCTTTTGATCTTCAGCTTCATCTTTGGCCCAGTTTGATGAGAGCCGCAGAGCCCGTCGTGAGTTTCTTGGATGACTCTCTTTGCTTCTTCCGGCACCAGGCATCTTAGCCATAAAGAGTCGAACGATCTCTTATACAGAGTATCATTGACGAAGGCGAAAGACAGAGCTCGTTTCACGAGCTGATGTCTTTAGGATGCATCTTCAGGTGTTCATCGGGATTTGAAGTAATCTATAAAGATTTCTCTCCAATCCTTAGCATTTTCCTGATCTTTTATTTGTAAGGCTGTTTGCTTGAACGCTTCCTTTTCTTCAGACGATTCCGAAGATATTTCTGCCGATGCAAGAACCCGACGGCTTTGTACCACGATCCTTACATCATCGAGGTTTTCGTCAGCCAGTTCTTTAGCGAGTTTGGCTAACGCATCTGCTTTGCTATTTTCCGCACGCAGTATGCTTTCCAGGGCGTAGGTGGGAATTTATGCCAGCAATTGTTGCACTTTCTCACAGTACTTTACCAACTCTGGTTCGCACGTTTGACAGTCGCCGTTTACTTGGCTAATGACCAGCTGGGAGTCTCCGTATATGAGTAGGTTTTCGATTCCCATGTTGACAGCGATCTCAAGACCTGCTATCAAAGCTTTATATTCGGCTTCATTGTTCGTCCTCGGCTCTATTAAAGAGAAGGCAAAGCGCATTATCCCTCCTTGTGGAGTCACGAAGATGAGGCCTACCCCTTATTTGATTATGGGGGTGCTTTGTTTGCGCTTCTTCATAGAAGATGCTCCATCGAAGTAGAGTTCCCACCGGGTATCATTCTCTCTTCTCTCGCCGTCGATCATGTCAAACGCGTGCTCGTCGGGCAATTCGCAGTTCAATGGAGAATCGGCGGGTATCGGATGCTCAGCGAGGAAGTCAGCGATGGCCTGGCCTTTCACTACTTTGAGGGGTCGGTATGTCACCGAGAATTCCATTAAAAGTAGGGCCCATTTAGCAAGCCGTCCTGTTAATATGGCCTTTGACATCAAATATTTGAGAGGATCCACCTTTGATATGAGATGGACCTCTTGTGCCAACGCATAGTGTCTGAGCTTCATTATCACGAAGATCAATGCCAGGCAGTGTTTTTCAATGGGGGAGTAGTTGTTTTCTGCCCCCAGGAGAACTCGACTCAGATAGTAGAGGGCTCTCTCTTTCCCTTGGTCATTCTCTTGTGCCCATAGCGCGTCTAAAAAACCTTCAAGGGCAGTTGTATACAGAATGAGGGGCTTTCCCTTGACTGGAGCAGTCAGCACCGGAGGGTTCTGTAGGTATTGCTTGATTTCGTCCAGTGCGCTTTGGCATTTGCGATCTCAGACGAATGGGGTCCCCTTCTTCATCAAGTGACTGTAGGGGCGGCATTTTCCAGAGAGGTTAGCTATGAACCGTCGGATATATGCGAGCTTTCCTTGGAGAGACCACAGTTGTTTCAAAGTCCGTGGGGAGGGCATTTCCATAATCGCCTTGATCTTTGACGGGTCGATCTCGATGCCTCGATGTCGTACAATGAACCCTATGAATTTACCTGAGGAGACTCCGAATGTGCATTTGAGAGGGTTCATCTTCAAGTTGTATTTTCGAAGACGTTGGAACACTATTTTTAGATGCTCCCAATGCTCTTCGTGCGATTTGCTTTTTACCACGAGATCGTCGATATAGCACTCGACGATTTCGTGTATGAGGTCATCGAAAATCTTCGTCATGGCCCTCTGATAGGTGGCACCGGCGTTCTTCAGACCGAAGGGTATCACCTTGTAGCAGAATATGCCCAAAGGGGTCTAGAAAGCGGTATGCTTCTGGTCTTCAGGATGCATCTTTATCCGATTGTATCCTGATGAGCCGTCCATGAAAGAGAAGACTTCGTGAGTGGACGTATTGTCTATCATCAGCTCGGTGACCGGTACGGGAAAGTCATCCTTAGGACAGGCTTTGTTGAGATCTCGAAAGTCTATGCAGATGCGCACTGTCCCATTTTTCTTCATCACTGGGACGATGTTGGTGATCCAGTCAGGATACTGAACCTCTTGGATGAAGCCGGAGTCGATTATCTTCTTGACCTCGGCGTTGATGCTCATTTCAAGTTCAAGCCTCATTCTTCTCGGCGCTTGTTTGATCTGTTTGACGTCCGGAGATATCGCCAATTTGTGGACGGTTATTTCTGGATCCAATCCGGGCATCTTGGAATAGTTCCATGCAAAACAGTCTTTATACTGCATGAGCACGTCTTTGAGCATAGCCACCTTTTCTTCAGACAACAATTCACTAATGAACGTCGGCCGTGGGTCGTTTGCCGTTCCCAAGTCGATTTTTCTGAGGTCATCTGCAGTAGTAGGTATCCCGTCTTCCAGCTCTTTCGGCGCCGGTGGAAATTCTGAAATCGACTCATCTCCCTCATTTTCGAAGCACCAAGAGAGGTCATCCATATTCTCGGGTTCTTCTTCTGACAGCGTTATCGCGTGACAGGTACGAGATCGTTTCCAAGACCGATATTGATCTGGTTCTACTCTCATCGCATAAGTGGCTTTTGATTCATGCATCCGTGGCGGACTTACCCTCCAACTGTAGGATAGAGCGAATCTTTCGAGTTGATATTGGTCTTCGATCCAGTTCTTGAAGGTGAAGCAGTCTTCAAGAGGATTTCCTATCGCTCGGTGATAGGAGCAATAGTCTGAGTGATGAATCTCATTTGCTTGATCGGGGTGCTTGGATTCCGGGAGCGTACTCATCCGATGTTTCATGACGAGGTCGAAGATTTTCTTTGTCTTTTCTTGGGGAAAAGAATATGTTCGACTCATCTTTTTTATGAGAGACGTATCTCGGCTGCTCAATTTTTGATCGAGTGACTTCTTGGATCCGCTTCGTTGCTGTCGAACGTTTTTTTCCATTCTTCAGTTTGTTTTTGTTTTTGCGTCGGGTCTTCTGTATGATAGACTGGAAATGAAGGGCATTATCATTCTCTGTCGCCTGTTGATGGAGGCGTTGTGTCCTGGCTTTCTCATAGATGGCCATTTCACGGTTATGATCATCCCGGACCTTTTGACCCGCTTCCCTTATTAGCTTGTCCATCTGTTCTTCAAACGACGGACTTGGCATTTTCATGGCGGGACCTCGTTTTGGTTTAGGGTTAGCGTCTCTTAATAGAACATCTCCTTCTTCATCGAAGTCATGTATGACGTAACTGCCATGGACTCGTTCCCATTTCTTGGATCGAATATGTCCAAGCCCGATCGTTTCCATTCTCCCGGTGGGCAATTTTCGCTGAGTTCCGGGGACGCTCCAAATCCTATTGTAGAACTGATCTTGTCTTGCAGTTTGTTTAAAGGATACACCTTGGTGCCTCAACAGCCTCTTCAAACCTTCTGTGTAGTATCTGGGTAGTCGAATGGGCTGAAGTCTGTCAAGTGTCGAATCGGCACCATGCCAGACTTCTTTCTCCAGTTTGGTTTCCGTGGATTGATAAAAGAGGATCGCCTTTTCATCTTTTCTCCTGGGAGGGATGTAGAACGTCTACAGTTCCTGCACACTATAGGTTTCATGTGTATCGAGCTCTTTGTAATGCTCTTGCGGAACCATGGCAATTTGCAAACTTCGATCATCGCCAGCGAAGGCTTGTATTGATGGCCGAGCAGAGAATACTGCATTGATTTCGTCTTCAGAGTCACTGCCGAAGACCAACATAGGGGTGGACGGTCCTAGCTTGGTGTATTGGGGCAGCCCGGAATAGTCTATCTCTTCGTCTTCCTCGGTATCGCTCCCGAAGACCGGAATAGTGGTGATAGCTTTTTGTTTGCTCTCCGGTTTGGGACATCTTTCTGTGTTTTCGAAATCTGGCAGGAAGTACTTGGCATCTTCATATTTGCGGACTTCGTTTATGGAGAATGGGTTTAGTTCCCCTATCACAGTATACTCGAGATCATCTTTGAAGTATTTCATACACTGATGTTGTGTAGAAGGGATAATGTTGTACTCATGTAACCAAGGCCGGCTGAGCAAAGCGTTGTAGCAAGTCTTGGCATCAATGACATGGAACTTGATATCAGTGATGAGCAGCCCAAAGCGTAACGTCAGTATCACAGACCCGAGCATCCGTGACGACTGAGAGTCGAACCCGGAGATAGTGATATTATCCCGAGCGAGGTGTTGAACGCTCATGCAGATCTCCTTCAACACCCTTATGTTGAGAAGGTTGACGGAGGACCCATTGACGACCAGGATTCTGCCTATCTTGATGTCATGACAGTATCCGGTGATATACAAGGGACGGTTATGCTTGCATGTCCCGAGGAGGAAATCTTCGTCGCTGAAGGTGATGTCGGCTCTGTGAACTTCTTCCAACTCGTCCTTCATCTTTTCTTCCGCGAGGAAAGCTTGAAACTGTCCGGGGTCTTGTAACGCTTTGATTATGGAGTCTCACGCCTCTTTAGATAGCAGAAGGGCATCGAAAATGCTCAAATGTGAAGGAATCTTTCTCAGGTGTGCTAGAACGTTATAATCCACCTTGTTTTTCTTGGGCGGGTCTTTGGCTGCCAGCTTTTTGACGACTCGATCGTCGAGGGCAATATCCTCAGGGACTTTTTCCTTCCCTTTATCCTTTTTGTTTGATCCCTTGCTTGCAGGTCCGAGATTCTTTTCAGGTAATGTGTGATTAGGCAGCTGGATGTTCTCGTAGGTCTTCATTTCTTCTGCTTCGGAGGTAGATTCCTTGAAGAGAGAACCAAGGGTATTTCTTCATTAGGATTGCTCCCGAAGGTAGGAACTTGCGATCCCTTGCTGTCAACCATGTGACAGTTGCTGGCAGTTCTTCTGCGCTCATCTGTCGTGCTCCTTTGTTCTCGATGAATTTTGCGCTTCATCCGCTTGAACTGCTGTCGATGAGCAACGTATCCCTGCCACCAATTTTTAAAGGCGTTGCATTCCTCAGTAGGGTGTGTGGTCCTTCGACGATACAAGCAGTAGTTTGGATGTGCATCCCCTTTGTCAAGGTGTATCCCATCAGGAGTGTTTCCTTCGGAGGGTGGCAGCTTCATTCCTATCGATATGGCTTTGGCGAACCATTTCTTCGTCTTGAACCTGTTTTTGCTGGGGACAGAAGTGCTTTGATCTGGTTGGGGTATTTCATGATCCATGACTTCTTTAAATTGACGCCGACTCCTGGACTTTTCGAATATAGCCATTTCGCGTTCTCGATCATCCTTGCTCTTCTGACGGGCTTCGTTCAGCAGTAGGTCGATGATCTTGTCAGACAATTCCAAGGGTTTTGATTCCGGTTCTGGATCTGCCCCCAGTTTCTTTGCATCAGGTGCTTCTTCACCATCCATCGACGAGTGAGAGATCATGTGGCAGCTTGCCACATAGTCATCAGTTTCATCCGCCGAGTCCTCTCCATTTCCATCATCTCCGTCCTCAAGGACGTGGCTGAGAAATTCTTTGAGTGTGACTGGGGTCCGCGCCTTCTGGTTATATTCTTCCAGCGCGTCAATATGTTTCTGCAGGTCCGTATGCTTGTCATCAGGCTTTACGGGCCTTTTGGTTTTCTTCTTTTTCTTCGAAGACTTTGACGGCTGGGCTTGAGCGTTTTGATTATCGCTACCAATTTTTGGCGTCGGGCTCAGCTTCAGCATTCCCTCGACGATCTCGGGTTCTAGCTGATTTTTCCACCTGATCGCCGGGCATGTTTGAAGATCTTTCAGCATCCTTTTCATCTTGGCTGAAAGAGCGACCTCCCATGGAGCTTCTTCAACAAAAGAGCACGATGCCCCCGGTGTGTCCCCCTTTTAAGAGCGTGCGGTTGAGGCGGGCTTACTTTCCAATTCTCGGACAGTGCGAATTTGCCCTGTTGGTATTGGTCTTCAATCCAGCCTTTAAAAACGAAGCAATCTTCAATTGGATGGCTTACTGCTCGGTGGTAAGGGCAGTAATTGGGATTGTTAGCACCGCCGGGTTGCAGCGGACGTCTAGGATCTGGCAGGTTGATGAGCCTGTTGCGCACTGCCAGCTCGAACAGTCTCTTTGTTTTCTCCTGCGGAAACGAGTAGAGACGTCCCAGTCTCTCCTCGAAGGATTGGCGTGGACGCACGTTGCTTTGGCGAACAACCGGTTTTAAATTGCTCGGCTGTTGTTGAGTATTGGCGACAAAGGTCACTTTCCATTTGCCCTTTTCATTCCGCGGTTCTGTCTTTGAAAAAGAAGGCTTATAACCCATCTGGTCCATCTGGGCCATCTTATCAATCAAGTTCTGGAAGGTGGTCGGCTTGAAGAACATCATGAATTGGGATATGGTCGCCTGCGGATCGAGGGTTCCCACAAACATGCCCATTGTAGGAGCCTCTTCGATACGCTGTTCGCACTTCGACCTTAGATTCCGCCACCGTATCGCGTACTGGACCCAAGTTTCTCCTGACTTCACCCTGGCATTGATCAGCGCCGTGATTGGGGTACGTTCGCTAGCGCTCACAAAACGTTGGGTGAATAGCAGCTCCATCTCTGCAAATATCTTGATAGAGTCATTCGGGAGTTCTGAATACCATTCGAACTCTGTCTCCGACAAGCTGCCAACAAACTGACAGAGCAGTAGTTTATCATCACCTCCAGTATTACCGCACAAGGCTCTAAATTGAGCAACATGTTGGTGCGGGTTCCCCGTCCCCTTATATACATGGAATTTAGGGATCGTATATTCTGGCGGGTACTTTATTTGGTCGTACTACCCCGGATAGGGTCGTCCAGTCTTAACAAACTACCCAGCCGCTTCATTCGCCTGATGAACTCATATCTGCTGAGCGATGTAATCATCCAGGGCGGCTTTTGAGATGGTCTCCTCTTTGGCTGCTGAACAAGCCGGAAGAGGGTTCGATGTCTCCCCTCTGTCATCTTCGAGGACAATCGGAGGGTCTTCAGTCAGAGGATCCGGCTGTATCATCATCCCAACTATGTCTTAGAAGAGAAGCGCCATTCGTTTTATATTGGCCGCTTGTTCCACTGCTTCTCTGTCCTTCTTTTCGAGGATTCTGCGGAAGAAGTCAGCATCGGTTTCCTGTTCATGACGCTGCACTGATGACGCCTCCGGGCTTTCTTTTGGCCTAGTGAGTGCGGCCATTTGTGTTAGCATTTCCTGAAGCTTCTGTTGCTGCTCCTGGGATTTTGTCACGGATCGCGTAAGCGGTTGATGAACCGTAGAGATACGGCTATCCTCTTTCCCAGATGCCATTTAAACAGTGTGGACCACTATGCCCCCAGACTTAGGGCATTTGGGTTCAGTGGTTTTGCAATTCGTCGCAGACTCAAGGATTTTCTCCGGCCTTCTCCTCTTGTGGGCGGTCGAAGTTGAGGGGCCGTTGCAGTGGGTACCCAAGTAGCTGTCGCCTTCTGTGGCTTGACAGGGTGGTCCTCTTCTTGCCTAACCTTCATCTTTTTCTGTCGGTGGGGATAGTCTCGATCTATCACGGAGTCCTGGACCTGTCGCCAAACTTTATAAATTTTAGAGGACAACCGCTGAGGGGGCTGTTCTAGATTCGCCTTTGCAGCGCTCTCTATTGGTGTGGGAGACCTTTTCAATACAGCAGTCGGAGAGTTTTTGCGTACTATCCTAAGTAGTTCAAAACTCTTCCCAGTTGGAACAACAGCATCAATTTCCACCGTTGGAGCAGGCGGAATCAATCCAGAAAGGGAATTGCCCCCAGCCTTCTTTACTCGGCGCCAGTGGCGACGTCGAGCGTGTCGAGCCGATGGTCCTGGCTCAGCTATAGGGTGGCTTGATCGTGCCTCTTGTTCTGGTCAGGTGCTGTTATTGGCACCAGCCTATTGAAAACAGACGTCCGCTGAGCAGGGATAGCCAACCTGTCGAAGGCAGAATTTCGAGCAGGAGGAGCAGTCTTGGTGACTTCGTTTGGAGCGGGAGCCGAAACAGTCAGTCTTGCAAAGACCGACTCCTTAGCAGGGGAGGCCGCTTTGGCGACTTCAGGAGCAGGAATAGCTATTCTCTTCGGGATAACCCTTTCAGGAATTGTGGGCTTCTTCATGGGCCCAACTGAGCTTCGGCCCAATCTGTTGAAAACTGAGGCAGTGGACTTGGACGACCCGTTGAGAGGGTTGCAGTAGTGGCAAGTCGATCAAAGATCGACTTTTTCGAAGCTTCTTGCGATGGTACAGGAGCGCTGAAGCTTATCGGTGGGAGCATGGTCCCGATGAATATCCTTGTGGTGGCTTGTGTTACCTGGTCCACCGGCATTATAAAAACGGAGGCCGCCTGAAGCCCGTAGGTCACTCCTTCAGCAGGAACGGAGTGAGAGTTATTGCCGCTGTTGCAGCTTGTGCAGTTGAAAGCCATTGATCTTCTATTTTTCTGCACGGAGCAAGATACCAAATCTTAGTACTTCACATCCAAAGGCAACCATGTCAAACCGTGACTTGTTCGCGAAACATGACACACGGAATGTGGAGTGGAAAGAGGAAGAGGTCCCACCAGGTATGCTAGAATCTGTTCTCCGTCGAAACACAGAGACGCGACCGCATAGGTTCGTCTTGCCTGAATTTTGGGGCAGATGCTATTTGGGTTTTATCTGTCCACCTCTCCGAAGATGCCAAGTTGATTTATGGCACCATATATCGAAGTTTTAGACGGATGCGGCCGATATAGCAGACTTCGTCAGATTCCCCCTCATTTGAGGAGATTTTGATTATGGGGACGCTCTTCCCTGCAGGCGCAAGCCCCTGCAGTTAATTACGCTACCGCATCCCAGTAACAACTTTCTCCTTCTCCAGATGGTCACTTCGTGTCGTGTTTGTTTGTTTTATTTTTGGTTGCCTGTGGATTGTATACGGAGACTAATTTATGTTGTCTCCCGTAGGGCGTGGATTAGTCCAAATCCGTATATTCTTAGATTTAGGTTTTGGGTTGGGTTTAAGGATACGTTAGTCTCATTTGAGACTAAGATCAACTTAAACGTTTGTTTTGGATACGTTAGTCTAATTTTAGACTAAGATCAACTTAACGATTTGTTAAGAATACATTAGTCTAATTTTTAGACTAAGATCTACTTAACAGGATCGTTTAGATCCAACAAAAGAGCATTTGGACTCTATTGTTTTAGTTTAGGGACTTTGCGGTCCATAATTAGTTTAAGGACATTACGGTCCAAGGTTAAGGACATCATAGTCCATGGGCTTAAGGACCCCACAGTCCAAGGTTAAGGACATGATAGTCCATGGGCTTAAGGACCCCACAGTCCAGTTTAGAGATATCATAGTCTGTAAGATTTGCTGGTTGTCGGGACCCGTCACTTCTCTGAAGACGTTGAAGAATTACAACGACATGTATCAGAGGCGTGAAGAGATGTACCCTTGAACCGATGTTGGTTGGGGATCTGTAATTGGATTGATTTAAGGATCGTTAATCTTGTTTGAGATTAAGATCAATTTAAATGTTTGTTAAGGATATGCTAGTCTAGTTTTTGACTAAGATCTACTTAACAGGATCATTTAGATCCAACAAAAGAGCACTTAGGCTCTGTTGTTTAGTTTAGGGACATTGCGGTCCATAGTTAGTTTAAGGACATTACGGTCCAAGTTCGGATGCAAACATGGGTTTAGAAATGCACCAGATAGTTATTGGTCATTGGGACCCACCACCTCTCTGAAGACGTTAAAGAATTACAACGACATGTATCAGAGGTGTGAAGGGATGCTCCATCGAACCAAAGTTGATTGGGAGATCTGTAGTCCAATTTGGGACTAAGATCAATTAATTAGATTATAAACACATGGACTCAGTTAAATCTGAATTGAGGACTTATGTACAACTTAGAATAAGTTCAATTAGGTTTAAAATGTTGGACATTTGTTTAAGCTGCTGAACATTTGTCTGGGCTCAGCCCCCTTTACTTAGCAATGCTAAGCATGGGTCTGGGTTTTGACAGCATTTTTTTCTTTTATTGAGTGCTGAGCACTCGTATGCCATATGAGATGATCAATTTTGGAACACAAGGGTGTATTTGAAGTTCAGTTTCAGAAGATCTTGCCTCTGGAAAACTTAGCTAGTTTATTTGGCGATCACGTGTTCCCACATGATGCGCTTAAAATAGTGTTAAACACTAAGGATGCAGCGCTCAAAATAGTGTTAAACACTAAAAAAAGAAGCACTCACATGGCGTCACGTGAGGCGTTTGAGTGTTGGGCCTAAACTTCCTTTATTTTTTTCTCAGAATATGCAAGTAAGTGTTAAACACTTAGCCTTCATGGCCATCACGTGTGGGCACGTGATGGGTACCCATGCACTGGATATTAAAAGGATTTGCTAGGGGTTACGTGGGGACACGTGAGGGCGTCCAAACATTGGATTTTAATCCTTCAGTTCTTTCCATCTTTTCTTTTTTACAGAGGTGTTTGTCTGGGGTCACGTGGGGACACGTGAGGGCGCTCAAAGTCTGTTTTGCCTTTATTTTGAGAAGTTTGTTGAAGGGTCACATGGGAGCACGTGATCCGATCTCACTCATTCTTTTTTAACCATTGAGGGAAGCGTCACGTGTTGCCACGTTATCAGGTTGGGTACTTGATCCTTTTACGTGCATGAAAAATCCCTTGTTTAAGAATTAAATTCTTTTACAGGGTTAAACCCTGATTTTATTTAGAGAAATTAAATTCCTATATATTTGGAAGAATTAAATTCTTTAAACCCAATTCTCTCTCTAAGTTTTGGATCTGCATGGCAGAATCTCCCCGATGAGAATTAAATTCTCAACTTATGGGGAGATCTGCTTCTGCAGATCTTCAACCATAGGAAGAACTAAGTTTTTATATTAAGGGTTAAACCCTATTTTTGTTGCAGGAATTAAATTCCTATGTGTTTTGTGGGAGAATATAATTCTCTGAACTTAGATTCTCCCCTAGGTTTTAGATCTGCATGGCAGAATCTTCCCGATGAGAATTAAATTCTCAACTTATGGAAAGATCTGCTTCTGCAGATCTTCAACCAAAGAAAGAACTAAGTTCTTATTCATAAAAGTTAAACTCTTAGATTTAGAATTAAATTCTTTTTTTTTATTTTGTGGGAGCTAATAGGATGATCCCTTACCTAGGATTTCTTTCTTTTCTAAAGAAACCTTCTTTTCTCTCTGGAGAATTAAATTCTCTTTTCTTTTGTATTCTCTCTCTGTTGTTGTATTTCTCCTCCTTTTTTTGTTCTTGGCTCCTATTTATAGGATAAAGAAAAGAATCAGTTTGTTTAGTCAATCTTTCATTGAAAGATTTTATTGATTTTATAACCAACATGATCTGTTAGATCACTCGGTGAATTTTATTCACCATTGGATTTTTAATCCAAAAGATATTTTGTTTGTTGTTCCTGGCAGATTTTAGGAAAATCTTTCCTTGTATAGAATCTTTCTATAAATTGGTGATTTTTAATCACCATTGGATTTTTAAACCAATGGTGCTCCACTTTACAGAGCGCAATCTTTTTGTTTGGAAAGATATATGGAAATATTAGGGTTTTTGATTTCCTTTAATTAGAATTTAAATCTATTAGAAGGTTTAAGAGCCTATCACGTGTTAGCATGTGACCCCACTGATTGACCATTTAATTAGAATTTAATTTCATTATTTCAGAGATCTTAGGAACCTATCACGTGTTGGCACATGACCCCCTGTCATGTATGGGCACGTGATGCCCCATTTAGGGTTTTCTTTCCTTTAACTCAGAGAGTTTTAAGACCCTATCACGTGGTGGCACGTGACCCACTGATTAAGTATTCAACCAGAATTTAATTCCATTATTTTAAAGAACTCGGGAACTCATCACGTGTCGGCATGTGACCCCCGGGCACGTGTGGGCACGTGATGCCCCATTGGGGTTTTTCATTGCTGTTTTATTATACCTTTTAATTCCTTTCAGTTGGTTTAAAGGCCTATCACATGTGGGCATGTGACCCCTTCTGATCAGAATTCAATTCTATTAGTTCAAAGGGTTCAGGAATCCATCACGTGCTGGTACGTGACCCCATCTCAAATTGTGTATCTCAGCGCCTATAATTTTGCTCATAGAAGGTCACGTGTCCCCACGTGATGCCCGATCATGTGTGGACACGTGATGCTCCTCTTGTGTATTTCCTTGCTGCTTTATTTAGTTCCCATGAGGGAACAGTGCCCAAGATGAAAATTAATCACAGAAAAGAAGAAAAACCAAAATATCATCGAACTCAAAATAAGAATAATACAACTTTTGACACTAAGTCTGATAGAATATACAAACTAGTCTCTAGGTCTACCAAATATACATAGTCTGATTGATGGAGCTTTAACTAGATACAAATGAAAAAAAGTATACAACGGTGGTTACGCTCTGTACTGTAACCCCCCCACCAATGCAAATCACCTAAATAAGCAATGTGCCAGCAAGCCGCTACTGATCCGAGCGGTTAATCTTGCAAGAAAACTATGGTATAATGGGGTGAGTTGCCAACTCGTGAGTTGAAGACATCATCAAGTAGAAATTGAATGTATAACAATTTCCTAGGTCATACTGTAATATACTAATATCGTATGGAACAGAAGATGATCGTGTATACATATGTATATAAATATATTATATCATGCCTGTATCAATATGTGGTACCATATCATCTATGTTATTTATATATATGTGTGTGTGTGTGTGCATGTGTGTGTGTTTGTGTGTCATCTGATGTGTGTCCATCAACGATACATCAAAATCATCATAAAATCCTGAGTGTCCAGCATCGACACTCGAAATCATCATAAAAACAGTGTCCAGTATCGACATGTAAATCGTCATATCTCAGGCGTCGTCTCATCGGGGTGGCCCTCATATTCATCTGTCTCATATCACTCCGGTCGGTATCTTTCGGATATCCGATGAGTCCAATACTATCACCGGTAGGTAGTATTCCCTTGCCAGGCTTAACGCCTTTCTATACGATCTTCTTGCTTCGGGGTACCGTACCGAGTCCACCATGTACCTGTAGACGGTGACTCCTCACTTCTCGAATCGGGTAATCATCATAGCTCAACACCAAAAAATCTCATGGTGGACGTCGAAATATCATATCAAGAGAAACCACGTTTTTAAAACAATCATAAGTTTTTAAATAATATCTGCGGTTTCTCAAATCCAGAAATCTCATGAAAACAGAATCTCATAAAAGTATGGCAGTAATGAAATAATATGTACAATCACAGAATAGCACTGTTGTGTAGCAAGTTAAAGAAAGTGCAATATCTACAATAATATAGGGTACTGTGTATTAATCAATAACTAAAATGCTAATAGGTTATAAGGTAATATGGTGACATAATAATTTCTAATGTGTACATGGCATGTCAATTACCGATGATGTGTGTGTGAGCCGACAAGTAGGTGTACGTGCAATATGTGCATCATCGGTAATGGTGCGTGTCTCCTAATAAACGAAGTCACATACATATAGGGTATGAAGCGTTGTGTATATATATTGTAAATGAAAATAATGCGAGCGTATACAGAAATAAGAGTTCTTAAATGCGAATGGTATAAAAATAATACGCAACTACGCATGAGCCATATAGTTATAGTTTAAAATAGTACGAATTGTTGTTTTAGAAAATATGGGCTACGATGTTTTTGAAAAAGACACCATTTAAAAAGTCATAGCGTCCCTTGAAGTTATCATTTAAAAGTGTGTAACGATTCGTTAGTTTTGAAAATAGGTATGGTTCTAGACATATCATAATCTCTACCATGTGAATTTAAACAAGCTTTTCTTGAGTCGATATATAAGCCGACGATCCATCCTCATCATATCACTTATGTACGAAATATCCATCGTACGATATCATTAAATCAATAGTATGGATCTATATTCATGTACATCATCTCATATCATATCATCATACACCATCTCATGTCATCATATATCATATCATATAACATCGCCTCATATCATCATCCAATCATATCGACTCGTGTCATCATATCAGGTCATATCCTTATCTCATTATATCATATCGTAATTATCCTCATACATACACACATATAGCTTAAAGGCTAAAAAAACTAGAACTTGGGATATATATCTTCCTACAAGTATACTTCTATTGCATATAGTATTCTAGAACCCTATTAGCTAAGTATACATATCTAATATCTACGTAAATATACATATAAATACATATCCTAATTCTACGGTTGCGGGGGTGATATACGCCATCCACCCGACTTCCCCAGTAGTTATACATCTACTCACCTACAACGCCTCACTTTAGTCGATCCCGACGGATGCTTTGCCCTCTTTCGTCGTCCCGAAAGTCCACGCGTTTGTACCTACAATTCAAAGCATATCGTATCGCATAAAAATCCAAATCAAAAACCGATACGAAGAGCAAAGTGTACATAGGTTAGAACTAATGGTCAACGCGTGCTAAAATAACAAAACAACCCCCGACGTCGGCATACGAACCTTAAACGACCGAGTAAAAACTTAAATATCAAAAACCAAGTTCTCAAATATCATAAAACTTCGTCCAAAACCTAGCAAAATTCTCACAGATTTTCTTTAAGGTGAAATTAGACTTTTTAGCATATAGGGTAGGCCTAGTTATCTAGTGAGTGAGCAACAGACCAAAATTCAAACCCTAACTCCAACTTTGGCCCGCAAATTGCGGCCAAAACCAATTAATTTGCGGCTAGATTTTGGAAGTTTGGGCTTGGGCTTCTAGGGTGACTTCCTACTCGTCTATATATCTCACAGTAACCTCAATTTAATTTTCAGAGTTCTTAGGTAATACCAGATTTCACTTGATCATCACAACTCAATGAAAAACGATATCGGGAAAATTCTAAACTCGTCTTTGAAACTTCTAATCTCATCCTAGACTAGGGATTCTATCACTAAAGGCTAGTAAACACCCACTAAACCCCCTATTACATCACCACTACAGGTCTTGCCCACTAATTCTCACTTTGGAAATTTCCAAGTTCACAAAACATTAACTTTTTGACTCTAAAGTATAATATGAGGTTAGGAAACTTAAGACTTGATGAAAGGTGAGTGGTTTACCTCAACGGAGCAACTCAAGAAAATTTTAAGATGGCCCAAGATGCTCAAAACTGAAACTTGATCACTCCAAGATGCTTAGGATGAGATGAAGAACATTTTTGATGAAGGAAACATGGGATTTTGAGATGGTTTGGGGCGTTTTTTTGTGGTGGTAGAGAGGGTTTGGAGGTGGAAGAAGAAAGAGATGAAGAAGAAGATGATGAGGAGATGAAGAAATGGATGAGGCAAAGAAATGGCTAAGGTTGTAGCCATGCTTTCTCTCTCTTTCTCTCTCTCATAAGCCCATACTCTTATGTCCCCCTTTGTCTCCCTATCTTATACTTGTTTTCTTTTCTTTTCTCTTTTTTTTAAACAAATAAAACCTAAAATAGAATGAAACCATGGTAATAATCATGAATAAAATGTTACATGTCATGCACTCAAAGTATGTATAACAAGAGAAACTTGGTTTAATACTAAATTAGTAAAATACTAATCAAGTTTAACATTAAATTTGTATGTAAATAATAATATATTAATTTATAAAAAGCCCAAGTCAAACGAATGCTCTCATAAATGATAATTTATTTTAATTTCCAATTATTTCCCAAAATATAAGTATATAATCATACCATTCTACGAAAACTCAAATCTATATTCATATAATATACGTGAAATTTATTATTTTATTATTTAAATCCAAGAATATTATTTTCTATTTTCTGAAATATTACACTGGTGACTTTGGCACAAGCAAAAATGAGAGCTTTTTATGCAAAATTTTAAAATTAGTTTTGAAAAATTTGGGTTCCATGAATTCCAATATCACCAAAACAAGTTGTAGTCTTTTGGTATGGCTTTGATACCACTGTTGGGATGTTAGACACCTCTAGCAGAGTTTAAAGCGTGGTGGAAACGGTAATTTAAAAAATCTAGGGAGCATTAGCGTACCCAAACTAAGAATCAAACCAATCTACAAAACTTGTCACTAACTAGTAAGGTAAAAGCAAGAGTTTAATGGGCTACAACCTTTGTAGCGCGTTAGCCATCTTTCCTGGACTCCGGATAGTCTCCATAAAACCCGGAACAAGCTTGCTCGATGATCTTCTCACCGAAGATGATCCACCTTGAGATAACTCCAACACAAGCTTTAACTCCAAATTGATCTCATCAAAATGAAGAAACCCACTAATTAAACTTGCTAAGAATGATTAGTAAGAGATGTAGAATAATTAGCTCACTTAATTTTTCTTTTTTCTTTTCCATTACTCACTTCGAGAAAAATCAAGAGGAGGAAGAAGAAGCATGGAGCAGATGAGAGTCATGAAGAAGATAAGCATGAATAAACATATGGACTAGAAACAAGAATGGGTCATGGACAAATAATAACTCACACAAATGAGTCATGAAAAAGAATCATCTCATGAATTCTACAACCATGACCCATTCTCATTTTTTCATATAAATCTTATACTCCCATCATACATGTATCAACATACATGTCTCATTATTAATATCAAATATAAATATTAATTAAAGAGAAGAAAATAATTAAGTGAGCATGATATTAGTTAATATATAAATATATCAATATATAAATATACATTTAATTATTAAATCAATACATGATTTAATAATCCAGCTATTTCATATATATACCGGCCAATATCAATAAACACCCGATTAAACTATGTGTATCAAATACACGTGTTTAATCGATCTCCTGCATGTATCCTTGTACGTGCCCTATATCGTTTCGCATGTGCTGGGAAATCTCTGTATAGGACTCTAAAGGCTCGACAATACACTGGTAGTAGATTAGGATCATATCTATAGCCCACAAGCATGTCAGCGGTACTAGCTGCACGTAACGGCTATCCAGGCATTGAACGAAAAAGGTCAACGAGTAAACTCATCTGAACCCTGCAAAATCTATTAGTGATATTACCGTACAGTCCGGTCTCTTTGTCTAAGAGTATCGCATATCGGGTCTAGGGTTTAGAATCTGTCACACCCTAATAACTCGATAAGTTGTGTGACAGAGGACTCATAACTAACTGGAAATACAACTGATAACACTTATCAGTTTATCTCCACCGCGATAGCCATCGACTTGTGTTTATAGTCATGTCCTGTACAGCGCGACATCAACTCCCTATACCGGGATAGACGAATCCCTTCGACCGCTCACTGCCTCCATGTGTTTTGAGACTATACCCAACAAAAACCTGTTTGCACGACTTCATTGAGCCGTGGTAGGGTAGAAGTCAAAGTATAGTGGGAACAGACATAAGACACTGTGGTGATCTCAGGTCTTAGGGACTACCCTGTACCCATGTCATAAGAGAACTGTTGCCTGATATTGGAATATTACCAATTATGATTTCTCGGTGAGTCTGTCCAGTGTAACTCATCCAACGAGCACCTGTATACAATCCTTGTTGTCAAATACCAACAGCTGCAGGATCAACTATTGCCCTCCATCCGGGTCAGGAAACATACACACTAATCTAAACTGAAGTACCGATGCCCAGTCTTGATACTCCTACGACTAGGGACTTTTAAGGATGTGTTTATCAACTATCTAGGCCCCACTAGTATGATCTCTATCATCATCCTGATAGTCAAGCAAAATCCTCGGGATTTATCTCATGTCTAAATGATACGTGATAGTATATAAAACACATCACATGAAAGATAAAGACAAACCAAATAACTTACGATCATCTCGAGTAAGATTGTTCTCTCATATAGATTCTCCTTCAATTACAATAATTGCCTTGAGGCACCTATATCCAATAGTCTCTAATATCTTCTCTCTTTATCTTAATCTTGAGAAGATTAACCATTTCCCAAATCAAGCGACACTTGCCTTAGAACTTGTATGGATATCTGATTGGACCAAGTTCAGAAAAGAACTTACTTATCCAAACAACTCTTTTAGCTGTATCATCGGCTGAGTCACACTCAACATCCAATGTCATGTCTGCTACAATATCCTACTTCGAACTTTTCCAATATACTTCTCCTCAATAGAGGGTAAACAAGTAACCCGTGACAGAATTTCTATAATATATGTCACTTTGGAGGCTTGAATCGGTAAACGCCTCCAACTTGAGGTCACCTTTACCGAAAACCAAGAACAAATCCTAAGTGCTTCTCAAGTACTTGAGTATGTTCTTTGCAACTTCCAGTGGTTTTCCCAGGATTGGACTGATATCTGCTTACCATAGTAAGTGCGTAAGTTACATCTAGTCTAATAAATAACATCGCATGATAGACCCTACTGCAAAAATATAGGGAGTGTCATTCATGCGTGTCCCTCTCCTCATCAGTCTGGAAGACATCTACTTAGAGAGGGTGGCTCCATGATATATAAGTACACTAACACGCTAGGAGTCTTCCATTCTAAACCCTTTTAGAACTGTGTCAAAGTACCTGGTTTGGAACAATCCCAAAATCCATCTTGATCTATCTCTATAAATCTAGACTCCAGAATGTATGATATATTACTCAGACCCTACATGGAGAAACTTTTATGACAACCATAGTTTGAACGAATTGTAGCATAGAAACATCATTTCCTATCACGAACATGTCATCCACATACCTTGTGAGGAACGTGACAACACTTCCTACAATCTTAGAATAAATACTTGGTTCATATATAATTTTGATGAAGTCAAACTCTTAGGCTGTCACATCAAAACAGATGATCCAACTCCACGATACCTGTTTTAGTCTATAAATGGACTTAAGCTACTTGCACACCAATCCGCTGCTGTCACGACCCGTAATTTAGCACGTGGCCGACACTTAAATCACGCAACGTCTAAAGGTGTAACGTAATTCAAGTAAGCCGAAGCGCAGAAAATCTAAATCTTTTTGCGGAAAATAGTGTGGATGCAGTTTTGAAATAAAAGTATAATGAAATAAAGTTTATTTATAAATGAAAAACTAATGATATAAGAAAATACAAATAGAATATACTAAAGTTGAGAGCATTTTTCGTCCTTTTAAAAATTTGGGCAGCACTTCCCTTGTATATTTTGATCCAAAACCACATACATAGCAATATATAGGCATCCCCAAGCGGGAGCTAGCTCTTCGCCTACTGGAGAAATCACAACCACACAATACACATGTATACGACGCCCTACGGTGAAAATCAATCCAGAAAGAGCAATAAATAAAGCAAGACATCAAAAATTCAAAAGAAGCGAACATACACCCATCGATCTAAGTCTCGCTAATACAAGTCTGTCTAAGTCTACCAATATACAAAGTCTAGTTTCTGATTGATGGAGTTTATCTAGATGCAACAGAATATAAAAGTACGAGAGTAGGCACGATCCAATATGTATTCCACCTACCAAAGCAAAACACCCTGGATGAAGCGGTGTGCCAGCGATATCGCTACTGATCCTAAGCGGTCAAACCTGCAAGAAAACTGTGGCACAACGGGGGTGAGTTGCCAACTCGTGAGTAGAAAACATCAGCAGGTAGAAATCGAATACATAACGATTTCTTAGGTCATACTATATCATGAAGGTAATACTATGATATCTAGGGTGACCATGTATGCATATATGTCAACAATCGAGTCAATGCAATGACATATATATAATTAAACATCTGAATCATATGCCTGCATGCATATGGATATCACCTACATGTGTCCTATCAACGACACAATCAATAACATGGAACCTGAGTGTCCAACATCGACACTCAAATCATCATGAAAACATGCCTGTATATATGAGGATATCAACCACATGTGTCCATCAACGACACATCAAAATCGTGGAACCTGAGTGTCTAACACCGACACTCGAAACATCATGAAAACCTGTGTCCAGCATCGACATGTAAATCCTCATATCTCAGGCACCGCATACTCAGATCGGCCTTCATATCTATCTCATCTCAGGCGCTGCATACTCAGATCGGACCTCATATCCATCTCACGACTCCGGTCGGTACCTCTGGATAACCGCCGAGCCCAAAACTATCACCGGTAGGTAATGCTCCCCCTGCCGGGCTCACCGCCTATCTATACGAGTCTTCTTTTCCGGGGGTACCTCATTAGGTCCACCATGTACCCACAGACGGTGCCTACCACTTCTCGAATCGGGTATACTCATAACTCAGAAATGAGAAAACTCATGGTGGACATCTCGAAATATCATATCAAGAGAAACCACGTTTTTAAAACAATACACAATTTCCTTTGAAATATAACCACGGTTCTCAAATCCAGAAATCTCATAAAAATAGCATCTCAATGCATATAACCATAAAGTACGATGTATGCTACATAGAACAGTAATATGAGAATGTCAAGTATATCATGCAAGTATGTCCTATGATAGTACTGAATAATAAATGTACTTGCGGTTATGAATAATATCATCATGATACAGCAGTTCTACTGTGCAAGTGGCATGGCAATTACCAATGATGAATGTGTGTGAGCCGGGAAATCTGTGTAAGTGTAACATGCGCATCAACGGTAATTGTATAGGTGTACTAGCAGATGATAGCATATAACAATAAATACCGGAATGTGGTATATACATCACGAGGGGTAATATCCTACACAACACGAACAATCAACGAGTATATCTACACATGAACCATACGGCCACTTTTAAAATATACGAATCGTAGTTTTGAAAGTGGGGGCTACGGTGTTTTAAGGAAAAGACACTGTTTGAAAATCCGTAGCGTCCCTTGAGGTTTCCGTTTAAAAGATGCATACGATTCGTCAGTTTAGAAATAAGTATGGTTCAGGTGGCATCTTTACATCGGCGATCCTGCCTCATAGCATCCGATATGGCACTATTCTCGATCATCATCCTGAAATCAAAAGTGCGGATCAATCATTTGGTATAACACATCGCGTCCGGCAAGCCATCGTACGGTGACATCAAACAGAATAGGGATTCTATCGTCCTATTCATCAATAGGGGTACGGATCTATAGTTTCGTATGGCATATCACTCTTTATTCTCATAAATAAATTTATGTACATACATATCTCGAGTCACATCTGTATCCATCTTATATCATGTCATCTTGCATATACGTCATATCTTATTAATCTCAAGTCGTATCGATCTCGATCTCATATCATACCACTATCAACTCATACTTGTTCTCTTTCAATTCTATATATATCAAGTTTCACATTCTCACATCAATCCTCATATATTAATCCGAATCATCCTTAGCTATCATAAACGTGATTTATACATAGGTTTTCTCCAAACTATAGTTTATATATCACTTATCCATAAAAACGGTTGCGGGGGTGCTATACGCCATTCACCCGACTTTCCCCGTAAATCTACCCACCTACTAAACTCCTTGTTTAGCCGAAATCGATGTGCTTCATCGTATCGGAAATCCACGCGAAGGTACCTACAATCAATACACAATCGCAATATCATTAAAATCAACTCCGAAAACCGATACGGCACACGAATTGCTTTTAGGTTAGAACCTATAGCTTATGCATGCAAAAACAACCAATTATCCCTCGTCGTTGACGTGCAAACGTCCTACTACCAAATCACATCAAGAAATTCATAAATCCAAGTTTAAAATATCGGAAATCATAGCCACAACGAACTCAAAATGCTCCCAGATTTTGGCACAGTGGGTTTAGGACAAAACAACCAATACAAGAGCTAGGTTATAAGGAGTGTGAGCTACACGAAAAATACCATCACCAGAACCCAAAATTGGACTGATGATATGTGCTACAGTAACGGGTGACACCGGCCAAATCTTTGAATTTGGGTCTCATTCTTCTGTGGTGGTCTTCTAGTGGTCTAACTAGGTTAATGTAGTTGTTTGTTTTTCTTATAAATATCTCAGGTTGCTCCAGATTCCATGATGAGTATCAAAAATCAATGAAAACCGACACGGGAAAATTCTAAGTTCGTGTATTTGGTTCGATTCTCTGGCCCAGGTCAGGAAAATCAACTCTAAGGTCATACAAACACTCACTACACCTTAATTTTCCATTTAAAGTCATCCATCCACTAAACGTCAACTTAGAAAATTCCAAAATCACAAACCAAACTAAACCAAGTTCTAAACTAAACTAGAATAGACTAACACAATAACTTAACCAAAGGAAAGGAAATACCTTATTTGGCAACTCAAGAAATTTCTTGGGTTGCACAAAGTCTCCAAAATCCAAAATTGATTGGTCCAAAGGGTTTAGGAAGAGATTGTGCATCTTTTTAATGAAGGTGGCATGGGGTTTTGGTGATGAATTGGAGATGATTCATAGAGGTAGAGAAGGGTGAAGGAAGCATGAAGGAGTTGAAGAAGAAAATGAAGAGAAGAGAATGAAAATAAAGGATGAGGGTATGGAGCCATACACCCTCTCTCTCTCTCATCTCACTCTCTCTCATCTCACTCTCTCTCATGGCATGGCTCATGCCTTCATTGTGTCCCTTCTCTCTCTCTTTCCTCTATAACCCTCTCTTTTCTTTTCTTTCTCTCAACTAAATAAAAACCAAATGCAAAGAACAAACATGCAACCAAAATGTAACATGACATGGTGCACTAGCCATAAAAATGTAAAAAAATACGGATTTGGCCTAATCGCGATTAGTAGTGCACTAATCAAGTTTAATTTAAACTTGCATATTATTAATTATAAAAATACCAAAATCAGATAAATATCTTTTTAATAAATAAATCATTTTAATCTCCGCTTATATTCCAAATATTGGTATATACTTATACCATTTTACGAAAAACCTCTATTCGTAAATCAAATAGTTTTCGCGAAATATATTATTTTAATATTTAAATTCCAAAAAATAATATTTTATATTTCTGAAATGTTACAATCTTCCCCCTAAATAAATTCGGTCCCCGAATTTAAATTTAAACCCCCAGATACTAAAACATTTCAATAATCTTGTTCTAATCAATGGGCCCCCGAAATCACGGAAGATACAGAAATACCACAGCGCATCATGTGTGCATGAAAACGAGTACGAAACTTAAAATCGAACTCCGTCAAGCGTCACACAATCATCGGAGTTACAATGGAGATACAGATCTTGAAATCCACTACTGAAATCCAATATACTATAGTCAAAATCATAATACGTATATAGTACGCATACTCGTAAAATCCTCTAAAACTGAATAAAACACATGCAAAATCCTTTCCAAATCGCCATGCGATACGTAGCTCACGGCACAAGTGGCGAACGATTATTTGTAAAGTAGTAAATATATACATATATAGGTTTTGCTCAAATTATTCGTCCCGCTTTTTTTTTGAAATATCCCAGAAGGTTTTCCTTATAAAATTTCGTGTCACTCGCGGACACGTAGGAAATAGCGAGACTATAGCTCCTTTTTGAAAATCTCTTGGTAAACTTTTGATGCATGTAAAAGTACTCAGGTACTGTCCTCAGATCAGTCTTGCTCGGCTAATATATAATATAGTGCCCAACATCAAACTATAATGCTCAAGAGCAAAAATCAGCCTCAAAAGGCGTATCCATCGTCACGTGCGTCTGGTGCACACAGAAATCAAAGGCAATTACAAATGCCACGAATGTGCACAAAAGCAAACTAAGTGCAACGGGTGTGCACGAAAGCATGTGTCATGTGCAACGGGTATGCACGACAACAATATCAAGTGCATCTAGAGTGCACGAAAACCTCAATCCAGTGCGACTATCATGTACTAATAAAAATCTCAATCAAGTGCATCCGGTGTGCACAAAATCTCATACCATGCATCCAATATGCACGAAAATCCAAATCAAGTGCGTCAGGTCCGCACAAAACATCTAGTGCAGTAGCGTGCACGATAATGAACGCCAAGTGAAGATGCTCACGGAAACATAAATTTGGTGCAACAAATGCATGAAAACTCATCAAGATCTCAAATACATACGAAAACAACACCGAGCGTACCAAGGTGTAAAAAATCATAAACGTGTGCAACTGCGTACAAAAAATACGTATCAATGCACTGCAAGCACATGCGAGCTATACCGAGTGCAAAAGTCAAATCGAGTGTGTACTATATGCACAAAATCAAATTGACAGTACCGAAATCCACAAAATCATAAATACGTGCAGCAAAGATACAAATCTATATCAAGTGATAGATATGCACAAATCGCAACCCGATGTAACGGTGTAAAAACATAAATCAAGTGCAATAACTGTGCACAAATGAAAATATCCAGTAGGTGCAGCCATGGCGCACGAAAACATAAATAAAGAAACCCAAACATCAAACTCAAGTCCAAGCGATAAAATTATGATACCCGGATTACAAAACGCAATTGCAATAAGTGACATTGAGGTACAACTCCTACAACGCCGAAAAAATACCGGTGCGCCCAAAGCTGACAGAGCAAGATCATTTACTTGCCTCCTGCTCATGATCTGGCGTCTTCGGTCTCTGGGTCTTCGTTTTCTCTCTGGATTACCAATATCGCAATTCTTTTGCTCATCGGCCCAGTCAGGTGTACTAACGGAACAGTTCCACTCTGACACTACTCTGATCATCGTTTGGCCAATCAACATGACCACTCTCAAACGACACATTACTGACGGCGGCGTCTGGCCCTCTGAATATGCACGATATAACTGATCCTGGGTGCAAATCTTTATCGCTGCGGTGTCCTGAAAAGAACCTACTCAAGGTGTCTTCCTATCTTACCTATGCCGAACTATATGAAGGCTGGCACTCTTGTTTAGCTCTTTTCTTATAACCGGACAGCTGCGTCCTCAGCACGGCTTTCCTCTCGAATTGGCCATAACTGACCCTCTGCATACATATCAATCCTCTGGCATCAACGGAGAGTAACAACCGCTCGTTAACATCTCGCACAAACCTCTTGTTCCACTCGTCTTTTTTATCGTCCACTTCAACGTCATCTCTTGCTGGCTGCGTATTGCAATTCGTTCTCGGCTATAGTCAAATCTGGAGTCTCTCACACGAACTCGAAATTAAGAACTTGGTATCTTCACCACTCCGTAGAAGATATCTAGCCGAACGCGTCCTCGGGAACTCGTCCCAATCATCGGAAGAATACACTTTATTCGTCCATTCTCGATCAAATCACAACGTATCTGGGTGAGCTCTTTCTATCTGAAACTGTTCAACTTACTTATCTCGCATCGGAGCATCCAACGAACAACGTCCTTTCTTAATCGATTTACTCTAGATCTGAGTAATATTCTCAAAACTGGAATCCTTCAACTCAACTGATCCTGCGTCGGCACATCAAATCAGAAGAATCATCACCGTCTCTCTATTCAAGACGGACTAGCGGTCCTCTGTCACATCTCTATCTGAAAGCTCCAGTGGTCTCAACTCTAAAACTCTGGAGGTGACATCCCATCAATCTTAGCAACAGCTGGGTCATCTGTCTGTACGGTAGTCAACATCACAAGCTCTGGGGTAGGCTGTACATCAACATCCCTCTCAATCTGGCAACCTCTATCAATGGCCCGATCATCCAGCACAGATCCGAACACTCGTATCAAACGAGAGATCTCAACACAAATACTATATCTACACGTTCCTATGTCACAAGAAAACATCATGGTCAGTCCTCGTCCGTGACGAGCTCACTCTGACCGTATCTCTAGCAGTAGCTCAATCTGCGCTCAAACTATGGTGACAGGAATCTCAAGTAGGTATCGAAGAAGATAAATCAAAGGGATGAAAGGAATCAACAGATCCAAAATGGATATATGATCATAGGAACGAATAGAATCACAGATCTCAAGATGTGTACATCATAAGGCTACTTAAGAGGAGCATCGTATTGAAAGTATGCCGCGGAACTTACGCACGGTATGTCACTCTACTCAAGCTACCTACTCCATCAATCAAGGTTAACCTATGAAATGAAAGTTCGGATCTAATACCCCCCGTCAAGTCTAAGTTCCGTAAGGTCATGCCTAGGTTCCGAAATATATACGCCCTAGACTCCGCATAGTCAAACTTAGACTCAAACCAAGGTTAAACCTAACGCTCTGATACCAACTTTGTCATGACCCGTAATTTAGCATGTGATCGGCACTTAAATCACGAAACGTCTAAAGGCGTAACGTAATTCAACTAAGCTGAAGCCCAGAAAATATAAACCTTTTTGCGGAAAATAGTGGGGGTACAGTTTTGAAATAAGTGTATATTGAAATAAAGTTTATTTATAAATGCATAACTAATGATATAAGAAAATGCAAGTAGAATATATTAAAGTTGAGAGCATTTTTCGTCCTTTTAAAAATTTGGGCACCACCTCCCATGTATATTTTGATCCAAAACCACATACATTGCAATATATAGGCATCCCCAAGAAGGAGCTAGCTCTTCGCCAACTGGCGGAATCACAACTACGCAATACACATGTATACGACACCCTATGGCAAAGATCAACCCAGAAAGAGCAATAAATAAAGCAAGACATCAAAACTTCAAAATAAGCGAACATACACCTATCGCTCTAACTCTCGCCAATACAAGTCTGTCTAAGTCTACAAATATACAAAGTCTAGTTTCTGATTGATGGAGTTTATCTAGATGTAACAGAATATAAAAGTACGAGAGTGGGCACGATCCAATATGTGTTCCACCTACCGAAGCAAAATACCATGGATGAAGCTTTGTGCCAGCGATACCGCTACTGATCCCAAGCGGTCAAAACTGCAAGAAAACTGTGGCACAACGGGGGTGAGTTGCCAGCTCGTGAGTAGAAAACATCAGCAGGTAGAAATCAAATACACAACGATTTCCTAGGTCATACTATATCATGAAGGTAATACTATGATATCGAGGGTGACCATGTATGCATATATGTTAACAATTGAGTCAATGCAATGACATATATATAATTAAACATCTGAATCATATGCCTGCATGCATGTGGATATCATCCATGTGTGTCCTATCAACGACACAATCAATAACATGGAACCTGAGTGTCCAACTTTGACACTCGAATCATCATAAAAACATATGCCTGTATATATGAGGATATCAACCACGCGTGTCCATCAATGACACATCAAAATCATGGAACCTGAGTGTCCAATATCGACACTCGAAACATCATGAAAACCCATGTCCAGCATCGACATGTAAATCCTCATATCTCAGGCGCTGCATACTCAGACCGGCCTTTATATCTATCTCATCTCAGGCGCCGCATACTTAGATCGGCCCTCATATCCATCTCATGACTCTCGTCGGTACCCTCTGGATAACCGCCGAGCCCAAAACTATCACTGGTAGGTAATGCTCCCCCTGCCGGGCTCAGTGCCTATCTATACGAGTCTTCTTGCCCCGAGGTACCTCATCAGGTCCACCATGTACCCGCAGACGGCGCCTACCACTCCTAGAATCAGGTATACTCATAACTCATAACCGAGAAAACTCTTGGTGGACACCTTGAAATATCATATCAAGAGAAACCGTGTTTTTAAAACAATACACAATTTTCTTTGAAATATAATCACGGTTCTCAAATCCAGAAATCTCATAAAAACAGCATCTCAATGCATATAACCATAAAGTACGATGTATGCTACATAGAACAGTAATATGAGCATCTCAAGTATATCATGCAAGCATGTCCTATGACAGTACTGAATAATAAATGTACTTACGGTTATGAATAATATCGCGATGATACAGTAGTTCTACTGTGCAAGTGGCATGGCAATTACCGATAATGAATGTGTGTGAGCCGGCAAATCTATGTAAGTGTAACATGCGCATCAACGGTAATTGTACAGGTGTACTAGCAGATGATATCATATAGTAATAAATACCGGAATGTGGTATGTACATCACGAGGGGTAATATCCTACATAACACGAACAATCAACGAGTATATCTATCTACACATGAACCATACGGTCACTTTTAAAAGATACGAATCGTAGTTTTAAAAGTGGGGGCTACGATGTTTTAAGGAAAAGACACCATTTGAAAATCCGTAGCGTCCCTTGAGGTTTCCGTTTAAATGATACATACGATTCGTCAGTTTGGAAATAAGTATGGTTCAGGTGGGATCTTTATATCGGCGATCCTGCCTTATAGCATCCGATATGGCAATATTCTCGATCATCATCCTCAAATCACAAGCGTGGATCAATCATCCGGTATAACACATCGCGTCCAGTAATCCATCGTACGACAAAATCAAACATAATAGGGATTCTATCGTCCTATTCATCAATAGGGGTACGGATCTATAGTCTCGTACGGCATATCACTATTTATTCTCATAAATAAATTTATGTACACACATATCTCGAGTCACATATGTATCTATCTTATATCATGTCATCTTGCATATACGTCATATCTTATTAATCTCAAGTCGTATCGATCTCGATCTTATATCATACCACTATCAACTCATACTTATCCTCTTTCAATTCTATATATATCAAGATTCATATTTTCACATCAATCCTCATATATTAATCCAAATCATGCTTAGCTAACATAAACGTGAGTTATACATAGGTTTTCTCCAAACTATAGTTTATATATCACTTATCCATATCAATGGTTGCGGAGGTGCTATACGCCATCCACCCGACTTCCCCCGTAGATATAAATCTACTCACCTACTAAACTCCTTATTTAGCCGAAGTCGATGTGTTTCGTCGTCTCGGAAATCCATGCGAAGGTACCTACAATCAATACAAAATCACAATATCATTAAAATCAAGTCTGAAAACAGATACGGTACACGAATTGCTTATAGGTTAGAACCTATAGCTTATGCATGCAAAAACAACTAAGTATCCCTCGTCGTTGACGTACAAACATCCTACTACCAAATCACATCAAGAAATTCATAAATCCAAGTTTAAAATATTGGAAAACATAGCCACAACCAACTCAAAATGCTCCCAGATTTTGGCACAGGGGCTTTAGGACAAAACAACCAATACAATAGCTAGGTTATAAGGAGTGTGAGCTACAGGAAAAATCCCATCACCAGAACCTAAAATTGGACCGATGATATGTGCTACAGTAACGGGTGACACCGGCCAAATCTTTGAATTTGGGTCTTGTTCTTCTGTGGTGGTCTTCTAGTGGTCTAAGTATGTCAATATAGTTATTTGTTTTTCTTATAAACATCCGAGGTTGCTCCAGATTCCATTTTGAGCAACAAAAATCAATGAAAACCGACACAGGGAAATTCTAAGTTCATGTATTTGGTTCGATTCTCTGGCCCAGGTCAGGAAAATCAACTTTAAGGTCATACAAACACTCACTACACCTTAGAAATTTCGATCAGATCGAGAAGGAGAGTACCTAAGTACAGAGTTTCTAGATTTCCTGAAAGAGAATGGGATTCTCTCTCAGCTCACTCCTCCGTACACACCACAGCACAACGGTGTGTCAGAACGGAGAAATCGTACCCTATTAGATATGGTACGTTCGATGATGAGTGATGCCGAGTTACCACTTTCGTTTTGGGGGCATGCATTGGAGACTGCAATATATCTATTAAACAGGGTTCTGACCAAAACCTTGCCTACCACTCTATATGAGATATGGTATGGGAAGAGACCATCTCTTAAACGAGTTAGGATATGGGGTTGTCCTGCTTTTGTTAAAAACCAGAATCCAGATAAACTCGAGACACGATCGGTTTTGTGTAAATTTATGGGGTATCCCAAACATTCATATGGGTATCTTTTCTACCATAAGGAGGAACAAAGAGTGTTTGTTTCTCAGTACGCCACATTTTTAGAAAATGAATTTTTTACAAATGATACTGTTGGCAATACGGTAGAGCTGGAAGAAATTTCAGAGCCACAAACAAATATTGACGATTTGGTTGAAGCTGAAGTTTCAGTAGAACCCAACGAGCCTCAGTTACTCCGTAGATCTAGTAGAACTTCTCGCCCACTGGATAGATACTATGGTTTTATAATTGATGGTGATAGAGAAGATTGTATCATAGATGATGATGACCCTACTAGTTTTCAGCAAGCTATCACGAGTAGTGACTCAGTGAAATGGCTGGATGCCATGCAATCCAAAATGGAATCCATGCACACCAACAAAGTATGGACTTTGGAGGTTGCATCTTCTGGAGTAAAACCCATAGGGTGCAAGTGGATCTTTAAGAAAAAGATTGGTGTGGATGGACGGTAGAGACCTGTTATTTATATGTATGCCCTAGAGGCCATTACTGTACATAGGATGTATATTGTAGTGGATGCTTGGACATATATAGGGAGGAATTTCTTGCTCGACATGATAGTATGCTATCTGGTTACTCTTTACCTTAACGTGTATACTGATTATCTCTCTGATTACATGTTGGTAAAGCCCTTAGGATGTGTACTTGACTACCTGGACTATGATGCGGATCATACTAGTGGGGACATGGTAGTCCATAAGTACATCCTTCAAGGTCCCTAGTCATAGGTGTATCAAGACGGGGCATCGATATACCAGTGTAGACTAGCGTATACCTTCTCGACCCATACAGATGGGCGATGGATGATCCCATATCCATTGGTATTTGACATCAGAGATGATATATGGGTGCTCAGTGGAGACTGGGTACACTGGACGGACTCGCCGAGAACTCCCAGATGGTATTATACCTTACGTCAGATGGCAGTTCTCTGGTGACACTGATACAGGTTAGTCTGTAGACCCGAGATCATCATAGAGTCTTGTGTGATTCCCACTGTGCTCTGATACCACTGTAGGGTTCCTAGGCACACTAATGAGGTCTCACAAGGCATCAACCATGCCAATTTCAAATTTTACAAGTGCCGAGAAACCCTAATACGGATCGTTGACTAGAAAATAGGCGAAACAAGCAACTAGTTAACAACTTAACTAAGTGAACGGAAATACAACCTTTGTAGATCCGGTCCTCCACCTCCATAGCTCTGCGATGAAGTCCCCTCGCTACGATCATCGGATCCCGGGCTCTAGCATCGGCTTCATCGGAGAAATGGGCGGGCTAGGTCGTCGACTTCGATGCCGAAGATGATCTACGTCGAGGCAACACAAGATCAAGCTCCAACTTCACCAAGCCATGAAACTTGTGAAGAAAACACCCTATACTACTTGGCAAGTGGTAGAGGATGAAGAAATAGGAAGTGAACTTCTGCGGCGGTTCCGCGGCCAAATGATGAGATCTGCCTTCGTTTTTTGCACAATAATTTGTTTCTTCAGGTGCTGAGTTTTCTGGGAATTTTTAATTTGCACTTAAGAGTTGAGTTTTCTGGAGTGTTTTGGAGCTTCGATGATTCGATCGGAAATTTCAAACTTTGTCTATGTGTTTTCCGGATATTTTTGAATATGTTAAAAAGTTCGACCGGATATAAATACCCACTTTTTCCTCTGTTGGGAAATTTCCAAGTGTTGGATTTTTCCGTCGTTTAAGGACGTTTTAAATAGTGCAAGTAACGCGATGGTCCCTCTAGAAGACAACAAACCTTAACTCGATTATGTGACCGTCTTGAACTGCCCTTTGAACCTTCGGGTTTGGGGCAGTACGGCGTGCCACATGTGAGGCGTTGGCTTGACCCTTCTACGGCTGGACCGTTGGTACTGAGGCATGAAGTGAATGTTTTTAAACTTGTTTCTTGTGTTGAGCTGTTTCGGGAAAACTTGGGTGTTCGATTGTTCAATCGGAAAGTTTAACATTTTCTATTTATCCGGAAGGTGATACAATAATTGGAATTCACAAGTAGTTATGAGATAACTGAAATGAATGTTATAAATCTAGCGGTTTAGTCTCACTTGATCGGTTGCCACGGAATTTTGATGTGATCGAAAGTCCGTCGCAATCACGTAGCGTACGCGGATACTCGCCGGGTAAACTTAATAGACAGCCTCTCCCCATAGCCCCGACCAAGTAACTGTAGGAGAACCCCGTCGTCGAAAGCATCCGTTCGGGTGCTCGCGGCAGCGGTGTTCCGCCTTGGTGCACTTCGTCGGCGGCATCGGGGGTGCAGCCGCCTACTAAAGTGTGCGACGAGCATTCGATCAGTTTTTCGGGAATCTTGTTGAATTGCCCGACTAGATATTGAAAAGTGTTTTCGATATAGAGACTAAAATGCGGGGTTTATAATTGTTAGGCATGCGATGTCTAAGGGATTTATTTGATTAGGCATGCGATGTCTAAAGAGTTTGCGGATTCCAACTGTTGTAGTTTTACACTTTCTTTTCTGTGACCGTAAGTGTAATATGTGATATCGCCGGTTTCGTTGCTATATGTCAACGACAATTGGGATACGCATGTTTACTTACGTTGATGACATATGATGTTATGTGTTGCTGGATATGTTATATTGGATTGTCGTGTTTGAATAGCCGTTTTTTTATGTGAGATGAGTGTTTTTCATTTTCATTCATGTAAAAACTTGTATGTAATATTCTTTTATTGGGGCACTTCCAGGTTGCGGACGATGTCACCTTTTGTATATTATTTACTTTTCCGCACTAGGATAGACCCAAGAAGGAGAGCACAAGTAACCGGGTTCTGGAGTCCAGTGGGAGACTAACTCGAGGAGTCGAGTCCGGGTCTCCTAACTCTAGAATTGGTAGGATTGCTTGCCGCTCTCATAGGGGTCTAGGGGTGTGGGTTTGGCTATTCATCGCGACCGTGGAATCCGTGTTTTATACTGGCTCGTACTAAAACACGGACGTCCTAGTATATCCAATATTTCATATATGTTTCTTCTGCTGCGATATCTGTGATGTGATCATGTGATGTTCTGTGATAGATACTGTATATAGTATATATGATATATTATATAGGCGTTACTTATGTTTTACACCCGCGCTAGCCCTGCCCTGCTCTGCCGTTAGTTACCTAACCTAACGGTGCACGAGGGGATATCGAGGCGAATGCGGATGGCATAAGTGTACGTCGTATTTATCTGTGATGTTTAGGTACTTAAATGATGGGTCTTCATTATTATGATTAATGAAAGAAAAAGAAACCTAAAGATGTTGTGGAATCGAATTTCAAAAATAAAACAGGTAGCTACAGTTCTTGCTTTGCACAGTAATATATATGATATATCCTACACCTTATTCGATAAGGAAAGGACCGAGATCCTTTCACCGGGAGTGACTCCTTTAGCAATAACTGGGAGATGCTACACACTCGGTTTGTCCTTTGATTGCTTCTATAGTTTATGCTTTGCACAGTGATATATATGATATATCCCGCACCTCATTCGACGAGGAAAGGGCCGACGATCCCTTCACCGGGAGTGACCCCTTTAGCAAAACTAGAAAAGCATAAAAAACACTCCATTTCAAAATCATTTGATTCTACAACGATATCAAGTTCATTACGCAATAGGTTTTCAGAAAAACCTGTCGTAGCCCTCCGTCATTTCAGATAAGTACTAGTTAGTATTCATGCTACGTTTGTTGACTATGTTAAGGCGTAGTGTGCGGTAGCTGATTAGTGCTTATCTGTATAAGCATATGATGCGATTGGATTAGGGTAGTCGTGCGACTTTGTTGACTATGTTAAGGGTCGTGCGGGTGGGTTTAATTCAATTGGGAAATGACGGGTTGAACTTGACTAGCACTTATGATTTGTTGACTATATTAAGGTCATATAGCTGCTAGGGGCAAAATATTATCGAGAATTTCAAGTGTTGAAATTTGCAATGAGATTGCATACCTTCTATGAGATAGTTGGATCCCGATACCCGCTACGAGTAAGAGTTACTCCTGGGAGAGTTTTACACATTGCAATTAGTCGATCAAGTAGGTGTCTAGAAAGGTGTCAACGGGGTTACGCCTCTGGGAAAACGAGGTTTACATTAATTAGGTTCGTGCAAAAGCATGGGGGACCTCCCTCAAAGTACCGACACTGGCCTGGCTGAAAGATTGGCGAACTTGTAGTGTGTAATTAATTCCGGCTAGTCTTTCCTTTTAGGGTTTGAAGGAAGATTTGATAAAAAAAACAGTGGGAGCCATCCTGATTAGATAAAATAATAACCAATCTATTCTTGTAAGAGCATACGCTGAGTGTTTTCTTCTCTCTCTCTCCTGGTAGCGACCATATCACGCCTTAATCAAGATAATAATACGGATGCATTGACTGAACCCGCTTGTTATACTGAGCTGGAGAACGTTGGTCCCGCTCCAACTTGTATTTGTTATTAGACAGAGCAGGAAATTGGGGAATACCAGGATTCCCATGCCGCCCAAACGAAGAAAGTGCATAAGATGCATCTCCTTCGGGTGCGTTCATTACAAAGAACTGTTTCTCAGTATCCTCTACGTCCTGGGTATATGATACCAGATCAGGATCCCAGATATGTAATCTGTTACATGGGCTAAGAAAGGTAGAGAACTGAGAACGGGTGATAAGTTTCATGAGACAGAAAACGGGGCAAGTGCTGCAGCCAAATCTGTTGGTCACTGTCACCCTGTATTCCAAATACATTGATTCTGAACAAATATTATTAGATACCGAACTTGATATATAAAATCATATCAGTCTCTTTATTAGTAAAGAAATGATAAAATTTTGTATTGTTGGATAATGTTTTGAACATTTCCTATATCAAAAGTTGATCGGTTCAGGCACATTATCTAAAAGCATTGATGTTCTAAATCAAACTACAGTTCTTAGTATACAGAACACACACAAGAGGAAGAGTTCAGAAATGAACGACTTCTTCTTGAGGCATTATAGACTAGGTCATATCAATACGACCCGGCTAGCTGAATTTACATTTAGATGCATATTTAAATTAGTTTGAATTTACATCTTATGAAACTTGCCAGTCATGTCACAAAGATAAGATGACCATAGCTCTGTTTATTGGAAACAGAAAAAGAGTTAGTAAACTCTTGGGACTGATACATGATGATGTATGTAAGGTCCCCAGTCTATATATACTAAGACCGGTTCTTTTTACTTCATTACATTCTCTGATGATCTCTCAAGATTCAGACATATGTTCCTATTGAAACACAAGTCCGAACCTTTTGAGATATTCACAGAATATGATTTAGAAGTAGAGAACCAAAATATGGGTATAAGTATTATGTCCTTTAATGTGATCAGGGAGGAGAATACTTGAGCACGGAATTCCTGGATTATTCTAAAGGAGAATGGGATTCTCTCTCAGCATTATTCCTCCATATGCATCACAGCACGTCGGTGTATCGGGGCAGAGCAGATACACCCTATTTGATATGGTGTGCTCTATGATGAGTACTACTGAGTTACATTTTTCTTATTGGGTGTTATGCATTTGTGAAGCTGCATACTTATTGAATAGGGTTCGAATCAAATCAGTGCCTGCCACTCCATTTAAGATATGGTATGGAAAGAGCCTATCTCTTAAGTAAGTTAAGATTTGGGGTTGTCCGTCCTATGTCTAAAAGCAAAATCCGGACAAGCTCGAGGCAAGGTCTGTTATGTACAACTGAAAAAGTTCCAGCTATGCAAACTACAGCAGATGATTTGGTAGAACCAAAGGATTCAATAGACACCGACGAACCTCAGCCACTCCACCGATCTAGTAGGGTTCCTCACCCACCTGAGAGATACTTCGGTTTCTCTATGACAGTGGGAGCGAGGATTGCATCATGAGATGATGACTCAACTAGTTTCGAGCTGGCCATCAGGAGTGGGACTCTGTAAGAATGGCTAGATGCTTAGTGATCTGAGATGGAATCCTTATACACCAACAAAGTATGGACTTTGGTTGCTATATCTGAAGGGTTAAATCCCCATCAGGAGCAAGTATATCTTGAGAAGATTACTTGGTGTAGATGGAAAAGTTAAGACTTTCAAAGCTAGACTTGTTAAAGGTTTTCGTCATCGACCAGGCGTGGATAATGATGAAACCTTTTCCAGTGGCTATGCTTAAGTCCATCCGGATCCTACTTGCCACGGCTACATACCTTGACTACGATATCTGGTGGTTGGGTGTCATGACTGCTTTTCTAAATGATGTTTTAGAAGAGTGCGTCTATAAGTACACAGTCAGAGGACTTCGTAGACAGTGGGAGCAGCGGAAATGTGTGCAAGATGTTTTATGTGATAAAGCAGGCATTGCGGAGTAGGAACGTCTGTTTTGATGTGTTAGTCAAAGAGTTTGACATCATCAAAATGGTAGATGAACCTTGTATAAACAAAAGGGTAGTAGGGAGTATGGTGGTGATCCTCGTAGAGTACGTGGATGACATACTCTTCATAAGAAAGGAGTTTCTTATGCTACGCTCGGTCAATCTCCGCTTATCACAATAATTCTCTACATAGGATCAAAGTGATACCTGCTAAATCCTGGGTTCTGATCTATGAGATAGATCTAATTGGGTATTAGGATACTCACTAGTTGTAGTGAGCTGGTATCAATCGATCCTGGGGGGAATCACTGGAAGTGTTCCAGGGTGATAAAGACGACTGAATGTCAGTCACAGGCATTGTCTTTACCCTCAGTAAAGGGACGGTATGTTGGAAGAGTTCCAAGCTAGATACCGTGGCATACTAGACGATAAAGGCCGGATACATCGCTACTTAAGATGCTACCAAAAAGGATGTTTGGGTGTATATTGGTTCATGAGATGAACTACGTTCCTTCCATTGTGAGACAATGGAGTTGTGGCTTATGCCAAGGAACGTCCATCCCATCAGTGATCCAGACTTACTCTAAGCCAGTATCGCTTGATCATGGAGATGGTTGATCTCCAGGGTGATCGAGGTTAGGAGAGCAGACTCAGAGGACAACACGGCGGATCCACTCACAAAGGCCTTTTCCCAGAGAGAGACTTTTATGGGATGGTTGAGTATGAGATACTACAACCACTGCTACAGATGGCCCTAGTGCAAGTGGGAGATTGTTAGTTATATGTATGCCCTAGAGCCCATTACTGTACATAGGATGTATATTGTAGTGGATGCTTGGATATATATAGGGAGGACTTTCTTGCTCGACATGATAGTATGCTATCTGGTTACTCTTTACCTTAACGTGTATACTGATTGTCTCTCTGATTACATGTTGGTAAAGCCCTTAGGATGTGTACTTGACTACTTGGACTATGATGCGGATCATACTAGTGGGGACATGGTAGTCCATAAGTACATCCTTCAAGGTCCCTAGTCGTGGGTGTATCGAGACGGGGCATCGATATACCAGTGTAGACTAGCGTATACCTTCTCGACCCATACAGATGGGCGATGGATGATCCCATATCCATTGATGTTTGACATCAGAGATGATATACGGGTGCTCAGTGGAGACTGGGTACACTGGACGGACTCGCCGAGAACTCCCAGATGGTATTATACCTTACGTCAGATGGCAGTTCTCTGGTGACACTGGTACATGTTAGTCTGTAGACCCGAGATCGTCATAGAGTCTTGTGTGATTCCCACTGTACTTTGATTTCCACCTGACCACGTCTAAGAGGGCGTGCAAAATGGTGGTTTTTGGGTACAGTCCCGAATCACATGGAGGCAATGAGCGATAGGAGGGGATTCGTCTCTCCCGGTATAGGAAGTTGATGTTGCGCTGTGTTCGATTGGCTATAACCGGAAATCCCTGGCCAGGGTTGCTGAAATTTACTGGTAAGTGTTACCAGTAGTTTCTCAAACTGTTATAGACCTCATATCGACATGACTTATCGAGCTATTGGGGTCTGACGTTTACCACCCCTAGGCAAGATATGCGACATATCAGACGAACAGACCGGACTGTACGGTAAGTGTTACTGGTTGGATTCACAGGAGTGTGAGCGGGCTTGCTCTCGTCGATCTTCTGATCGCTCAATACCCGGATGGCCGTTACGTTTAGCAGACCGCTTGTGGCTTGTGGGTGCTTGATATGATCATCACCTGCTGCCGGCGTATTGACGAGTCTTTAGAGTCCTACACAGAGGTTTCCTGGCTCAAGCGAAACGAAATAGGAGCGCATATGAGATATGTGCGGGACCGAGAATAATACCAGTATGTGATACTGTATTTGATTCTCGCGATTTATGACATTGATCGGTTATATGTGATATAGCCGGGTTATCGGATCAAGTGTTGATTCGATAAGTTGTTACTATTGATATTAGTCGGTTATATGCGATATGACCGGATCGTTAAATCAAGTATTGATTTAATGATTTAATGTATAATTATATATTAGATATATTACTTTACATTAACCAATATTTGTTCACTTAAAAAGGATTTTCTCACTTGATGTGCACATTGTATATATATGATATATTTTTTGTGCACTTGATTGTATCATGTTTGATGATACATGAAAGTTTGGGTGTATGTTTGGTTCAAACCATGGTTGGTCAATGGTTAGGGTTTCACTTGCTTCATTTACTTATTCATTTATTTATTTATTCATTTTAGAAAGAAATAAAATGGTGGCTAACTTTGGATTATCTTTGAAGCTTCATGAAGCTTTGAAATGGTTGACCATTTTGTTTCTTTCCCTAACCCTAACCATTCACCTAACCTTGGTTCATTCTCTACACTTAACCATGGTTGCTATTATGATAAGAATGAATGGGATTTTCTTTTTAAGAAAATTCTTTTTATTCTATCATATTCTTTTCTTCTTCTTCTTCTTCTTCTTCAAGATGAAGAAAAACCTTGCTACCAACAATGGCAACTTGAGAAAAAGAGTGAGAAATCCAATTCTAAAGTGAACCCACTTCCTATTTCTTCATTCTCTACCACTTGCCAAGTAGTATAGGGTGTTTTCTTCATAAGTTTCATGGCTTGGTGAAGTTGGAGCTTGATCTTGTGTTGCCTCGACGTAGATCATCTTCGGTATCGAAGTCGACGACTTAGCCCGCCCATTTCTCCGATGAAGCCGACGCTAGAGCCCGGGATCCGATGATCGCAGTGAGGGGACTTCATCGCGGAGCTATGGAGGTGGAGGACCGGATCTACAAAGGTTGTATTTCCGTTCACTTAGTTAAGTTATTAACTAGTTGCTTGTTTCGCCTATTTTCTAGTCAACGATCCGTATTAGGGTTTCTCGGCACTTGTAAAATTTGAAATTGGCATGGTTGATTCTTTGTGAGACCTCATTAGTGTGCCTAGGAACCCTACAAGACCTATAAAGTTAGGCATGTAGCGAAAGTATTTCGTCAAAGACCAGGATTGGACCATGACGAAAATTTTTCTCCAGTTGCAATGCTTAAATCCATTCGGCTCCTGCTTGCTATTGCTGCTTACTACGACTATGAAATCTGGCAGATGGACATGAAAACAGCATTTCTAAATGGTGATTTAGATGAATGTGTTTTTATGGATCAGCTGGAGGGCTTCATTGACAGTGGGAGTAGCGAAAAGGCATGCAGGTTGCTTAAATGCATCTATGGATTAAAGAAGGCATCACGGAGTTAGAACATCTGCTTTAATGATGCAATCAAAGAGCTTGATTTTATAAAAAATGTTGATGAACCTTGCATTTATAAAAAGATTGTAGTACAGTCACATTCCTCGTATTGTATGTGGATGACATTCTCTTGATAGGAAATGACGTTCATATGCTACAATCGGTCAAGCTATTCTTATCGCAAAGGTTCTTCATGAAGGACCTGGGTGATGCCTGTAAGTCGATGTTACACACCCCACGGGTTCGCGGGGAGGCGGAATATGTAAAAAAACGATTTTTATGGGCTTCGTAACACCGAATCGAACTCCAGGATCGATACTAAACCCTAACTAGCAAACTCTTATGTGGTAAATTACATGAATAGAATGTTATACCTTACGATTTCAAGTCCTTCAGGTCTTCTTGTCGCTTTCCTCCTCCTCGTCACAAGCTCCAAGGATCGTAACAGATCGGCGCTTCCTCGTCGGCCTCCTCGAGTCAAAGAAGATCCACCCGAGAGTCTATAGTCCTGGCTCCAACCTCAAATCCGAGAAAACTAGGGCACCTAGTTCGCTACACTAGATGACCTAGGTGATGTAGAGAGTATAGATGGATTGTTATGTCTCTCATAACCTTAGGTTTCTCAATACATGAGACATGAAAGGCTAGAGGTGGAAGAAGATCAACTTGAGGAAAAGCTAGTGAAGTGTTAGCATGAAATGGAGAGTGTACTCTCATGTTTAAATCTGAACCATTCTCATTTTTCAATAGAATAACTCTAATAAAAAATCAAGTATGGTTCATATTTCATCTTAGTGAGTCATTGCTTCAAAACCCTCCATGTGTCACCAAGAGCCATGCTCCATATTATGCAAACTTCCACCTCATTTCCACCACCTCTTAATGCATTAATCATTTTACCTAAAATGTTTAATACATAATATGAGGTGTCTTCTTCTAGAAGCATCTTTGAACAAATTACGAAAATGCCCCTCATCCGTATATACATACCCGTATCTGTATTCCGAAAAATACGAATACAAAAGAGACGAAAATAATCCATCTGTATGATACTAGGATCCGGCTTAAACCAAAGCCCACTAGTATTATCTGTCTGAATCATCATTCGTGCACAAGTATACGTACGTGATCGAACCTTGTCGTAAAACCATACGACCTCTACATCTTTTGCCCGATGCAGGGAAACCCTCTGTGTGGGACTCTAAAGACTCGACACTATACTGGCAGTGGGTTTAACTACAAGCCGCAAGCTGTACTAGCTGCACGTAATGGCTACCCAGGTATCTGTCGATAAGAAGGCCGATGAGTAATATGTCGTGCTAGAGTGTAGCCCAAAACACACTGAGAAACTACTGGAGTACCTACCAGTAAATCTCGCTTACCCTGACCAGGGACTTTGTGTAATGGCTTTCTGAACCCAGCGTGATATCAACCCCCAATACCGGGAGAGGCAAATCCTATCTAACTGCCACTGCCTCCAAGTGCTTCGGGACTGCACCCAACTACTACCTGTTTGTATGACTCCTTTGAGCCATGGTCGGGTAGTAATCTAAGAACAGTAGGAACACACTCGAGGCGAAGTAGTAGTGTCAAGTCGATGGACTATACTGTACTCATGTCACCTGGAAACTGCTACCCGATGATAGGTATAACTGTAAGTCGATGTCGCGCACCCCACGTGTTCGCGGGGAGGCGGAATTTGCAAAAAATGATTTTTACGAGCTTCGCAACACCGACTAGAACCAAGGATCATTCATAAACTTTAGCTAGCAAACTACTTGAGATTTAACTACTCGGAAAGATTGTTCTACCTCATGATACAAGTCCTTCGGGTCTTCATCGCTGTCCTCCTTATCTACGTAGGCTCCAAGGATCGATCCGGATCGTAGCAACCTCCATGGCCTCCTCGAGTCGAAGACGATCCACCCGAGAGTCTATAGTCTAAGCTCTACCTCAAAACCGAGGTAACTAGGGCAACAAGCTTGCTAAACTTGATGTCCTAGGTGATGTAGAGTATGAAGATGGATTTATATGTCTCTTGAAACCCTAATTTAGTCAACTCATGAGACCTTGAGGGTTTTCTAGTGAGGAAGAAGAAAAAGAGCTAGCATGAGAGCTCACTTGAGGAAAGAGAAAGTATTTTTAAAAATGATAATCTCTCTCATGAAAAATGAGATGGCTACTCTTGACATGACCACTATCATGGCATCAAAATATCTCATCGAAATATCTCACAAAAATATCTAGGTCAAGTAGTCAGCCAAAGTCAAGTGGTCAAGCCAAGTCAAAAGGTCAAACAAAGTCAAGTAGTCAAAACTAGTAGCCATGTCTCAATTATCATTTACAAAAATAACAAATACTTTCCTCCACCTCATAATTGTTTTAATCAAGTAAATGGTCAAAACCATAATGAGGTGTCTCCTTCTGTGCTCCTCTCATCTGTATATACATACCTGCATTCGTGTTCCGAGAAACACAAATACAAAGAAACGAAACCGATCCATCAATATAATACTAGGATCCGGCTGAAACCAAAGCCCACTAGTATTATCCACCCGAACATCATACATGCACAAGTGCACGTAAGTGATCGAAGCCCTGCCGTAAAACCATACGGCCTCTACACATTTTTCCCAATGCAGGGAAACTCTCTGTGTGGGACTCTAAAGACTCGATATTACGCTGGCAGTGGGTTTAACCACAGGCCGCAAGCGGTACTAGCTGCACGTAACGGTCCCCAGGTAGATGTCGATAAGAAGGCCGATGAGGAAAACCCATCCGAACTCCTACTGAGCCTGAATATATCAATCTCTGTACAGTCCGGTCTGTTCGTCTAAGAGTATCGTATATCGGGCCTAAGGGGCGGTAAACGTCAGGCCCCTAATAGCGGTATAAGTTGTGTCGGAGAGTAGCCCAATACACCCTGAGAAACTATTGGAACACCTACCAGTAAATCTCGCTTGCCTTGGTTAAGGACTTTGTGTAATGGTCTTCCGAACACAGCGCGATATCAATCCCCAATATCGGGAGAGACGAATCCTATCTAACCGCCACTGCCTACAAGTGCTTCGGGACTGCACCCAACTACTACCTGTTTGCACGACTCCATTAAGCCGTGGTTGGGTAGTAATCAAAGTACAGTGGGAACACACTTGAGGCGAAGCAGCAGTGTCAAGTAGACGGACTAAGCTGTACTCATGTTACCTGGGAACTGCTACCCGACGACAGATATAATACCCACCAACAGTTCCCGACGAGTCCTGTCCAGTGTACTCATAACCTAATGAGCACCTACATACTATCTCCAGTACGACGTACTGATGGCTGTGGGACAGACCATCTCCCCTGCTGGGTTGAGAAGTGTATACACTAGTCTACTGTGGAGTATCGATGCCCGTCTCAATACTCCTACGACTAGGGACCTGTATAGGATGTTCTTATAGACTACCCAGCCCTCACTAGTGTGACTGCCATCACAACGCTGGTAATTAAGCAAAGATCCTAAGGTCTCTACTAATATGTTTAAGCGATATGCTATGAAAACACATGCATAATTGAGGTAGAAACAAAACAGGTAGCATACTACCATTTCGAGCAAGACTGCTACTACATCCGTGTATATCCCAAGCTCCCATTAAGTAATATACAATCCAGTATGATACAATAATGGCCTCTAGGGCATATATCATTAACAATCTCCCACTTGCACTAAGGCCATATACTGGCATATCGCAGACCGAAGGTCTCAAATAGCCTAACACTGTCTGAGGGATGGCCTCTGTGAGTGGATCTACAGTGTTGTTCTCCGTATCTTGTCTTCTCACCTTGATCTCCTGAGGATCAACGATCTCCCTGATCAGGTGGTACCGTCTCAAGATATATCTGGATCTCTGATGGAACCTAGGTTCCTTCCCTAAAGCTATAGCGTCGTATGTTGTCACAATACTAAAGTATTGGACCAACAAATGGAATAGGTTTTACCTTCGGAGTGTAGGATGACCCTTGGTTGTTGGAGTAGGTAGCTTGAGTAGGGTGACGTACCGTACGTATGTTCCGCGGCATATTTAGATACGCTACTCTGCTTTAGAAGTCTTAGGATGTATATTTCCTTGCACAGTATTATATTCCTTTCTATGATCCAGCCTCATCGATACCAGTTATGGTTTTGTTACCACGGTTGTACGGGCACAGAGAACTACGGCTAGAGTTGCGGTCAGCACGAGCTCGTCACGAACGAGGACTGACCAGGGCATGATTCCAGGGATATACGATTTGCATAGATGCGCTGTGTTATTGTGTTTTCGTGCCATGAGCGTTTGATGGATTGCTGTTATGAGATTTCTCGGGCGTACAGATTTGCACCAGAGGGTTGAGCCACTGATAGAGGCCAGCCAGAATGTGATGACCATTGATGTATCGCTTATTCATGATGATTGAAGCACTGTTTAGCGTGCAGACAAATGAGCCAGTTGTTGCTGCGAACGACGAGATATCGCCCCAGATGCTTGGAGCTATTGCAGTACGAGTTGTACTTAGAGATATGATAGAAGGTCGCTAGTCACCCGAGGATGAATGACTAGGACATGTGGTTCGTTCGCTCACCCCGATGCGAGGTCATCAGATAGATTGATTCCAGCTAGAGACGACTTCACGCGGGTACGTTGAGAGTCGATAGAGGCGATCGAATGTCAGAAACCCATTATTCCAAGTTTAAAGTATTCGGAAAGACATGCAAGCAATTCTATGGGCCCTATAGAAGAATGAAACCCTAACTCGACATAATGACCGTGTGAAAGCCTTTGAACCTTAGGGTTTGCCCTTCTACGGCTAGTCCACCGATGCTATGGTATGTACTCGATACTATTAAACCGTACCCAAGATGTTGAGATCTTAGGGGATTATGAGGTTTTGACGAATCGATCGAATGGTTCGACTTCATTCAGATGCTATGTGGTGAGATGCATTGCTTGGGAGACTCCAAATACGAGTATAGCCGTTGGAGCGCAGTCCATACAGCCACGATGAGACGAGTCCGAAGCAGTCGATAGTACAGAAAGGTGGAGCAAGAGGTTCGTACGAGATCTTGATGATATGACGTTCCACTCCACTGACATCAGAAATGTGATACTCAAGCAGAGGCGTTGACTATGGGTATATCTTCCAGAAGGAGCTACGATAAGTATGCAGCCGTTCCGGAACAACAAATAGATTTAGTAAAGGACGATGACTTCCGGGCAGTTCGGCAGCAACGGGATTTTGGGAGAGACCTCGACAGAACCTTTCTGGAATATTACACGTGAAGATATAGACCCCGGAGTAGTCATATTGTACACGCCCAGCAGGCCAGAGTTCGACATCGTTGACGAGACGTATTACGAGCGACCATGACAGTTGGCCAGATATTTTTAGAAGATGTGCTTGAGCGGGACTGTTCCGCCATACTTGATTTCGGTATTTTGGGCGATCTATTCTCATGATTGAGTTTTGATGATTGAGTTTCATGATATTTGTTTTCGTGCACCATGGTTGCACCTACTGGGTATTTATATTTTGTGCATAGTTATTACACTTGAGATATGTTTTATACACCGTTGTGTTGAGTTATGATTTGTGCAGATTTATTGCACTTGATGTTGATTTTGATTTCATGCCTATGGTATTCATGTGATTGACTTATGCTTTCGGCATAGTTTTCATATACTTTTAGTATTTTGATTCGATGTTGTGCATGCTGATGCATATGGTTGCAAGATTTTATACCGTGGTGTACCTGATTGGATTGAGCTTTATTATATACCATCGATTTCAATTATGATATTTGATATTGTTTTCGTGCACCTTGTGCACTGGATTTGGATTCTTGCGCATACTTGGGCGCTTGAAGCGATTTTGGTTCACGACAGATGTACTAAATCAAGATTCTTCGTGCATATCAAATGCACCTGTTTTTGCTGTCAGGTACGCACGTTGCCTCTGACAGGTGGTTCGTGCACACCCGTTGCACTTAGACGTTGATTATGTGCACATGTATGGCACATTCATGGATTTAGATTTCCGTCCTCACCAGATGCACGCGGCATTCTTATGCACATTTCCGGATTGATTTTTGGAGCACTACATTTTATGATATTTGTTATTTGTTTTTGTACTGGGCAGGACTAGTCAGAGGACAGTACCTGAGTATATTTTTGCATGCATTGATAGTAATCGAAGGGATTTCCAAAAAGAGAGCTATAGTCTCAGTATTTACCTACGTGTCTGATATAATACGAAACGTTTAAAAGAAGGGAACCTTTCTAAATTAATTTCAAAACGGCAGGACGTGCATATTAAACAAAAGATATATACATATATGATTATTTTCTTACAATAGACGTCCGCCCCTGTGCAGTGTTATGCGCATCGCACAGCACCACGAACGGTTTGCAATGCATTTCCTTAAGATATTTACATGTATAGTTTTGATGTAAATCATATTGGTTTCGTTTTGGATTTGACATTTGTGTCTTCACCATGACTCCGATGATTGCGGGATACTTGACGGAGTTTTCTTTTTGAGTTATCTGCTCATTGTTCATGCGCATGCATTGCGCTATGATGCGTTTTATGTATTGATGATTTCGGAGCCCCGACGACTTGGACTTTTACTGAAATGTTTTAGTATTTTAGGGGTTTAAATTTAAATTCGGGGACCAAATTTCTTTAAGGGGGAAGATTGTAACATTTCAGGAAAATAAAATATTATTTTTAGGAATTTTTATAATTAAATAATATTATAATGAATATTTTAATATTGTGGTATAATTAAATACCGATAAATGGGGAAAAAATTTGGAAAATTATGGAAATTACTAAAAAGAGGGTGCTTTATTTGATTTATGCGAATTATGAAAATTTATGATTTATTTGACACTAATTTTGTGCTAATCGTGATTAAATATCGCTAATAGCGTATTAAGCGTGTTTTGTGCACATGACATGCACCAAGTTATTTTAACACTTGTTACATTTTATCATGGTCTTTTCTTCATTTATCATGCATGGTTGTTGATTTTAGAAAAGAAAAGAAAAGGAAAAAGAATGGGAATGATGAGAGAGGGGACATAATCATGAGGCAAAGCATGGGCATGAGAGAGAGAGGGTGTGAGGGGTCAACCATAGTTATGGGCCATTGTTCTCATCTCATCTTCTTCATCATTTCTTCTTCTTCTCCTCTCATGGCGGCACCCCTCCTCCACCTCCACTACACACCCCAAAACACCGTAAAAAAAACAACCCAAAACCCCGTCTCCTTTTCATTAAAAATGTCCACAAGCTCAAGGAAAGCGCATTGGACCAAGAAAAATCAAATTTTGAGGATTTTGGGCAACTCAAGAAAATTCTTAAGTTGCCAATTGAGATAATTTATGCACCATTGTTATTTTTTTCATTCACCTTAGCTTCTATTGTGAGTTAGAACCGATATATCGATGTTTAGTGAACTTAGAAAATTCCTAGAGAGGGTTTTGAGAAATGTTGAATTGTGAAGTGTAATTGAGGTTAGTAGAGACCTTATGACCCTATAGGGATTGTATCTTGGACTGAAACCATAGAATAAACCCAGAATACGAATTTAAAATCCCCGACATCGGAAAAACTGTGAAATTTTGATGGTATTTGGAAATCTGCTAACACTCGGGGACCTGAAAAATTATTTAGCAAGGACAGTGATGCATGCAGGCAACCTAGGACCCCCACTGAAACCTAGCCCCTACCTCCCCAACCTGGCCATAGATGTAACCCAGAAGGCCGCAATTTGCGGCTTGGGTCCTACCATTTTTGTTCGTGCTTCGTCTGTGGCTCCAGTATCTGTAATCTAAACCCTCCATATATGCAAAATTGGATAATTTGGCCTAGGGTAAAATATGGGACTAGTTTCATGAGTTGCTGTTTTATTTCGGGGTTTTGTTTTGTGTATTTTGAATTCTGGATTTTAGGAATTTGGTTTTAACTCAATGGTTTGACGTTTGTACGATGATATCGAGAGTTGTTTGGTGGTTTTGAAGGAGTAGTCCGTAGGTTCGAACCTATAGGCATTTAGCGTGTCATTTTGGCTTTGATTTGGATTTTAATACGATACGATACGTTATTATGTGTAGGTAACTCATGTGGACTTCGAGACGATGAGGATGAGCGTGGCGTCATCGACTCCAGAGAACGAAGATCAAGGTGAGTAGATTTATATCTACGGGGGAAGTCGGGTGGATGGCGTATAGCACCCCCGCAAAGTTGTGAGAAAAGAATGTGATATGATATATATACTTTTATATGTTAGGGTGTGATATGAAACATAGCAAGAAAGTTTTAGGAGATTAGGGTTTAGTGTTAGCGAGTATGGATGAAAGGACTCTAGTCGATTTCTTAGTCCCGAAACCCTAGGGTAATGATTTGCATACATGCACATACACATACTCGCATACTTGGACTTCCTTGTGCGTATGGGGGACATATTTATATTTGTATTCATATGCTTGGATGACGAGAATGTTATATGATACTTGAGAATGAGTCGATCTTATCGGGCATGATGCCATGAGATATTTAATGCACGACCGAGATATGTCATGATGTTATAGCGGGTCGTTGGACGACGATACTATGTTGATGATATATTTATGATAGTTGACATGTGATCGAGATATGAGATAAGATATGTTAAGATATTTATAATGGATCGCTTGGACGATGTATACTCCTATATGATGATAAGTGTTGATGAAATCGGATTGTATGAGGCTGTAGATCAGTAGCCAGATCATGATTATGTTGATGATATTAGTATTGTACTAGACTTAGATCAGTACTCCCTGTTCACGATATGTGATGATAAGGATATCGGATGAGTAATGAGATAAATGTTACATTTGACCCATACCCAGATTTCGGATGCCGTACGATAGATTTACCGTACGAGTTATGATTATGATGTTAGATCCGCACTCTTGACTTGAGGATGTCACATATATATATTGTATCGTACGTGATACTGTTGAGGCGAGATCACCGACTACTAGGTATATATGTATAGATCGACTCAGACCAGGTGGATTTCCTTACCCTTTTGACTGGGCTCGAGTCATACACTTTTTCAAAAGTGGAGAATCGTGGTTATTTATATGCCAAACTGTATGACTCGTATTTTGGGTAGGTATAGTTTTCAGTGTTGCTGTTACTACACCGCTTAATATATATTCATGATGTTTCATCGCATTGCATGCTTGTGTATATGTTATCTGTAATTATCATGAAACCCTCCTGTCAGGAAACCATCACCATTACCGATGATGCGTATGTTCCACGTACACCTGCTTGCCGGCTCACACACATCATCATCGGTAATTGCCATGTCACGTACACTTTAGAAAATACTATTTATTGACATAACTTGCTAGCGGATACTTGCAACGTGTTATAACTTTATATGCTAGTTTAATTATTGCATTCATTGCTTGATAGAAGTTGCATTCATATATACTAATTGGTCATTCTGCATTACGGAGATTTATGCCGATATTCACTGTTTACTTACTCTTGATTCTTGGATTTCGGATTCCATGAGATTTCTGGATTTGGGGGAAAACCGCAAGAATATATAAACTTCTCTCTCTCTCTCTCTCTCTCTCTCTCTCTCTCTTTTAAAATGCAAGCTGCAGTTTTCTTATGATGTATGAGTCGTCCACCATGAGTTTTCATAGTAGCAGTTGGATTTCGAGACCCGATTCGAGGAGACGTAGGAACTGTCTTGGGTACATGGTGGACCCGGTATGGTACCCCGGGGCGAGATTGATTTTCATGGTAGATGATGATCCTGGCAGAGGCAGACTGCCTACCGGTGATAGCATTTGGACCTGGCGGTTATCCGGAGGATACCGACCAGAGTCATGAGATGGATATAGGCCGATCCGTACTGCCAGAGCCCGCAGGCCGATCCCGCAGATGATACGGAGCCTGAGATATATGAGGATTTACGTGCCGATGCTGGGCACAGATTTATGTTTTGTGTCGATGCTTGACACTGACTTCTCTGTTGATTTCATGATGTATTCTGTTTCCATTCCTCATGCATTCATACATCATATATCTGATATGTTGCTATCTGAGATACTGACACGAGCATATAGTATTACACTTATACATAGCTGGACCGGGATATTTATTTGAGGATATTACTTGATATGACCTAGGATAGCGTTATGCATGCGATTTCTACTCGTAGATGTTTTCTACTCACGAGTTGGCAACCCACCCCCGTTGTGCCACAGTTTTTTGCAGGTTTTGCCGCACAGGTTTCGTTGCGGTTTTGCTGGTACACTGTCCCTTCCGGGTGATTGCTTTGGTAGGTGGGTTCTTTTGTATCAGGACCACCATTGTATATTTGTTATTTCAGTTGTATCTAGTTAAAACTCTATCAACCAGACTTGTATTTTGGATAGACATAGAAGATCTGTGTATATTATTTCGACCTTAGAGTCGCGCGTTGTATTATTATGGATTTCATGTTGTTTTGAGTTTCCTTTTCAGTTTTGATCCTCGCCTTTCGGCGTTGTATATTATATTGCATTGTGTGGTTTTGTCCGCCGGTTGGCGAAGAGCTAACTCCCGCTTGGGGATGCCTTTATTCATTATATATGCTTTATCAGGTTTGTACCCTTTTGGGGTCAGTTTTTACAAAGGAAACTCTGCCTAAATTTTTAGAAAGGACTTGATATTTTAAAAATGCATATTTCGGCTTATGTTGTTAAACTTCTTGCTTTTAAAATGGTTTTCCTTCACTCTACTGCTTTACTTGGTTTGGATTTCTGGGTATTTGGCTTACTTAGATTACGTACGCCTCGAGACGTTTCGTAATTTAAGTGCTGGTCATGTTCCATACTTTTCGGGTCGTGACAGTTCGCGGTTCCGTGGGCATAGAATCGAGTTAAGGTTAGTATAGTCTTCTAGAGGGTCCATAGGGGTACTTGCACGATATAACGAATATAATCAACTTCGGAAAATTACAACACTTGGAAATTTCAGCGGGGTACAAAATATGATGTGCGAAGTTCGATCAAACTGCTAAAAATAGTCAAGGTTACCAATACAGTGTTAAGTTATACGACTACGAAGGACTACGAATTAGCCCCAGGTCAAACAATTCATCACATGAAAATTGGGCTAAATAAACAATACTAGGAAACCCAAAATGAACCCAAAAGAGTACAGATGGAATACGGAGGGTAGAGGAACCACTTGGGCCGGCCAGGCCGGAATTTAGGCCTTAGTGCTCGGTCCAAATCCGAGCACCCCCTCCCCTGTATTTCACCCATGTTCATATTTTGGCCCATAGATCATTCTGCACCTGTTTGAAAAATTTTTAGAGGACTTTTTTGAAAATTTACGGGAAGCAAAATGGGGTTTTCATAATATCGTATTTCGGAGTCGATTTCATTTTCGTAATTGTTTTAACGCCGTATCTAGAATTCTAGTTTGGCTCTGATACCACTGTTGGGCTTCCCTTGCACCTAGTCTAGGGTTTGGTAGCATCACTCATGCCACTTTAAAATTTAGCGAGGTGCAAAGCAAGCAAAGTGTAACAAGTTTATATCACATACAAAGAAGTAAAGAGATTAGGATTACAACCTTTGCAGTCCGTTCCTTTGCTTCATAAGCTCCATGTTGAGGTCCCTTCGCTGCGATCATCAAGAACTCCGACTCTCGTGAGGCTCCAAGAGGTGAATGATGCATCTTTCTTGAAGTCTTCTTAATCTAAGATGATCTACCTTGAAGAATCTCTAATCCAAACTTACACTTCACAAATGAAGTAATTAGAGAAGTGAACACCCTAATCTAAGTTACTAGAATAGATGAGGATGATGAATTAGGAATTTTGCTCTCTTTTGTTTTCAATTTCTCACTTTTATTCACCACTTACACAAAACCTAGTGAAGCTTTTTCAAGAGCAAGAAGAAGATGAAGATGAAGCTAAAGCTTTTGTGATGAATAATGAGTTATTGTTGTGGTTACAGTTGCAACCATGGGTTAAGAATGAAAGGCTTAACCCTTGTAGAGAATAAACCATAGGTTAAGGGTTTGGGTTGGGTTCAAGAATATTTACACAAAATATCAAAGCTAGATGACAAAAGTCAAAGCTTCATGAAGCTTCATGAAAGCTTCATCCAAAGCATAACCCTAATCCAAACCCTAACTAGGTTTAAACCCAAAAACCATGTTGCATTTGTAACCCTAACATGTTACAATATTATATATCACATATACAATATATTTTGTAACAAAAGAAAATAATACAATTAACATATATCGCATATACATCAATGTATTATCCAGTGAGAAAATGAATCAATAAAGCGAGCTTATATTAGTTAACGTAATGTAATATATCAAATATATAATTATACATTAAATTATCGAATCAACACTTGATCCGATAATCCGGCTATATTACATATAACCGACTAATATAACATGCACCAGTTCATCGAATCAACACTTGATCCGATAACCCGGCTATATCACATATACCCGGCCGATATCACATATCGCGAGAATAGAATACGGTATCTCATATCGTATTATTCTCGGTCCTGCAAATATCACATATGTGCTCCTACTCCGTTTTGTCTGAGCCAGGAAACCTCTGTGTAGGACTCTAAAGAATCGTCAATACGTCGGCTGTAGGTGATGATCATATCAAACGCCCATAAGCTGCAAGTGGTCAGCTAAACGTAACTGCCACCCAGGTATTGAGCGATCAGAAGACTAACAAGTAAGCCTGTACATTCTCCTGTGAATCCAATCAGTAACACTACCGTACAGTCCGGTCTCTTCGTCTGGTATGTCGCATATCAAGAACGTCAGACCCCAGTAACCGATAAGTCGTGTCGATGTGAGGCTCATAACAGGTCGAGAAACTACTGATAACTCTTACCAGTAGCACTCCATATCATCCATGGCCAGGGACTTCCAGTTATAGCCAGTCGAACACAGCACAACATCAACTCCCTATACCGGGAGAGACGAAACCCCTCCTATCGCTCATTGTCTCCATGTGATTCGGGACTGTACCCAAAAGCCACCATTTTGCACGCCCTCTTGGACGCGGTAAGGTGGAAATAAAAGCACAGTGGGAATCACACATGACTCTATGACGATCTCAGGTCTACAGACTAACCTGTACCGGTGTCACCGAAGAACTGCTGTCTGACGATAGGTATAATACCATCTAGGAGTTCTCGGCGAGTCCTTTCAGTGTACCCAGTCTCCACTGAGCACTCGTACACCATCTTTGATGTCAAACACCGATGGATATGGGATCATCCATTGCCCATCATATTGGTCAAGATGCGTATACGCTAGTCTACTCTGGTGTATCGATGCCCTGTCTCGATACACCCTCGACTAGGAACAGTTATAGGATGTACTCGTTGACTACCCTGGCCCCACTAGTATGATCTCATCATAGTCCCAGTAGTCAAGTACATATTCTAAGGGCTTTATCAACATGTGAGAGCAAGACAGTAAACCAATACAAGTCAACATGCTAAGAAAAAGTGAAACCAGATAGCATACTATTATATCGAGCAAGAAAGTCCTCACTATATATATCCAAGCATCCACTATAATATACATCATATGTACAACAATGGCCTCTAGGGCATATATACAACTAACAGGACCTACAGCTGAAGGGCCCGACCCAAGTCTCTTAAGTGGCGCCGCGGATCCGCCGCCAAAACCTTGCTTTAGCCGAAGATCCGCGGTCACTTAGACGAGTTAGGGTTTCGTTCTTCAGGTGTGTCCATAGAATTCCCTGCATGATTTTCTCAATATTTCTAACATAGAATAATCCAACTATTTGAAAAATTTCCAGAGAGGGGATATAATTTGGGTTTTCGAGGTTCGATTGGACTTTTTAACTTCGCCTACGCAATGCCTAATGATCTAACTAGGCTATGATACCACTGTTAGGTTCTTAGGCATTGTTCTACAAGGAATCAAACATGCCGTAATTTAAAATTTACAAGCGCCAAACAACCTAAGCAAGGATCTTAATTAGAGAATTAGGGTTATAAACAACAAGTAAACTACTTTATTTCTAAGTGATAGGGATTACAACCTTTGTAGTCCGTTCCTTCGCTTCATAAACTCCGAGTTAAGGTCCCTTCGCTGTGATCATCAAGTTCCTGGCCTCTTGAGTGGTTCCATGTGGTGAATGATGCATCTTGCTTCAAGTCTTCGAAATCCAAGACGATCTACCTTGAGGAAACACAAACCCAAGCTCTTGCTTCACTAAAGATGTATTAGTGAAGAAAACACCCTAATCTAAGTGGCTAGAATAGATGAGAATAATGAAGTAGGAATTTTGCTCTCTTTAGTTTTCTATTTCTCACATTCATACATCACAAAAGAAAAATCAAGCATACTTTTTCAAGAGCAAAAAGAAGATGAAGTTTTTGTTGTGATGAAAATGAATTATCTTTGAGGTTAGAAAAGCAACCATGGGTTAAGCATGGCATGCTTAACCCTTGTAGAGAATAAACCATGAGGTAGGGTTAGGGTTGAGTTAATAAATATCAAGAAAAATATCTAAAGAGTGGACTTTGTCAACCATGACAAATATCTCACACAATTTACAATTAACCCAAAACAAAACATTAATCCTAATCTAAACCCTAGCATGGTTTAATCTCAAAACCCTAGTTGCATTTGTAACCCTAACATGTTACAATATAACATATCACATATATAATATATAATGTAACAAAAGAAAATAATACAATTAACATATATCACATATATATCAATGTATTATCAAGTGAGAAAAAGAATTATATAAGTGAGCTTATATTAGTTAATGCAATGTAATATATCACATATATAATTATAAATTAAATTATCGAATCAACTCTTGATCCGATAATCCGGCTATATTTCATATAACCGACTAATATAACATGTATCATCTTATCGAATCAACACTTGATCCGATATCCTGTCTCTATCATATATACCCGGCCGATACCACATATCGCGAGAATATAATACGGTATCTCATATCGTATTAATCTCGGTCCCGCACATATCACATATATGCTCCTACTCCATTTTTCCTGAGCCAGGAAACCTCTGTGTAGGTCTATAAAGAATCGTCAATACGCCGGCAGTAGCTGATGATCATATCAAACACCCACAAGGTGCAAGCGGTCAGATAAACGTAACAGCCACCCGGGTATTAAGCGATCAGAAGATCAACAAGCAAGCCTACCCATACTCCTGTGAATCCAATCAATAACACTACGGTACAGTCCGGTCTCTTTGTCTGATATGTCGTATATCTAGTCTAGAGGTGGTAAACGTCAGACCCCAGTAACCGATAAGTCGTGTCGATGTGAGGCTCATAACTGGTCGAGAAAACATTGATAACACTTACAAGTAGATCTCCATATCAGCTCTGGCCAGGGAATTCCAGTTATAGCCAATCGAACACAGCACAACATCAACCCCAATACCGGGAGAGATGAAACCCCTCCTATCGCACATTGCCTCCATGTGATTCGGGACTGTACCCAAAAGCCACCGTTTTGCACGTCCTCTTGAACATGGTAATGTGGAAATCAAAGCACAGTGGTAATCACACAAGACTCTATGACGATCTCGGGTCTACAGACTAACCTGTACCAGTGTCACCAGAGAACTGCTATCTGACAATAGGCATAATACCATCTAGGAGTTCTCGGTGAGTCCGTTCAGTGTACCCAGTCTCCACTGAGCACCCATATACTTTCTCTGATGTCAGACACCAATGGATACGGGATCATCCATCGCCCATCATATAAGTCGAGAAGCGTATACGCTAGTCTACTCTGGAGTATCGATGCCCTGTCTCGATACACCATCGACTAGGAACAGTTATAGGATGTACTCTTGGACTACCCTGGCCTCACTAGTATGATCTTCATCATAGTCTTAGTAGTCGAGTACATATCCTAAGGGCTTTATTAACATGTCAGGGCAAGACAGTAAACTAATACAAATCAACATGTTAAGATAAAGTGAAACCAGATAGCATACTATCATGTAGAGCAAGAAAGTCCTCTCTATATATATCCAAGCATCCACTATAATATACATCATATGTACAACAATGGCCTCTAGGGCATATACATAACTAACAACTTGTAGCCTCAAATCTCTGAAATCCGGCTCTTCAAGAAATCAGTGGAATTTTCTTAGGGTTGATACTCCAACCTCCTACCCTCAGTACCTCAATGCCGAATGGGAAAGCCCAAGGTCGACGGAATTAGTCCTTAAACAATCGATACCTGCCAAAGACCAAGGTCAACGCATAGGGCATAATACTGATAAATCTCCGGTCGCAAGACATCATCGACGTCGAAATGGGCGTCAAATAAGATGAGCTGAGGGCAGTTCTCCGTCCGGGATGATTCCAACCTAATGGCAAATGGTGTTGTTCTAACCAGGAACGGTTTTGAACTGCTGCGAAGGGTCAGGAGAAATTCCCCTATCGCAGTATTGAAAAATTCTTCGCAAACCATGGAGATCCAAGGATAGCAAAAGCCAATTCATTTTCTAAAAGAACTTTCCTCATATATATATAAGGTGTGGAAGCAAGCGAAGGACTCAGTCGTTATCCGTGGCCCTGTTAGTTATATGTATGCCCTGGAGGCCATTACTGTACATATGATGTATATTGTAGTGGATGCTTAGACATATATAGGGAGGACTTTCTTGCTCGACATGATAGTATGCTATCTGGTTGATCTTTATCTTAACATGTACACTTATTGTCTCTCTACTACATGTTGATAAAGCCCTTAGGATGAGTACTTGACTACCAGGATTATGATACGGATCATACTAGTGGGGCAGAGGTAGTCGGTAAGTACATCCTTCAATTATTCCTAGTCGTGGGAGTATCGAGATAGGGCATCGATACTCCAGAGTAGACTAGCGTATACGCTTTTTGTCCCATATGATGGGCGATGGATGATCCCACATCCATTGGTATTTCACATCAGAGAAGGTATAGGGTGCTCAGTGGAGACTGGGTACATTGAACGGACTCACCGAGAACTCTTAGATGGTATTATACCTATCATCAGATAGCAGTTCTCTGGTGACACCGGTACAGGTTGGTCTGTCGACCCGAGATCGTCATAGAGTCTTGTGTGATTCCTACTGTGCTTTGATTTCCACCTTACCACGTTCAAGAGATCATGCAAAAAAGTGGTTTTTGGGTACAGTCCCGAGTCACATAGAGGCAATGAGTGATAGGAGGGGATTCGTCTCTCCCGGTATCGGGGGTTGATGTTGCGCTATTCTCGATTGGCCATAACAGGAAATCCCTGGCCAGGGTTGCTGAGATTTACTGGTAAGTGTTATCAGTAGTTTCTCGAACCGTTATGGACCTTACATCGGCATGACTTATCAGGCTATTAGGGTCTGACGTTATACCACCCCCAGACTGTGATATGCGACATATCTGATGAAGAGACCGGACTGTACGGTAGTGTTACTGATTGGATTCACAGAAGTATGAGCAGGCTTGCTTGTTGATCTTCTGATCTCTCAATACCCGGGTGGCTGTTACGTTTAGCAGACCGCTTGCGGCTTGTGGGTGTTTGATATGATCATCACCTTCTGCCGGCGTATTGACAACTCTTTAGAGTCCTACAAAGAGGTTTCCTAGTTCATGCAAAACGAAGTAGGATCATATATGTGATATGTGCGGGACCGAGATTAATGTGCGTATGTGATAATGCATTCTATTCTCGTGATATGTGATATCGGTCGGTTATATGAGATATAGTCGGGTTATCGGATCCTGTGTTAATTCGATAAGTTAATACATTTCCTATTAGTCGGTTGTATGTGATATAGCCAGATTTTTAAATCAAGTGTTGATTTAATAATTTAATGTATAATTATATATGTGATATATTAATTTACATTAACTAATATTTACTCACTTAAACATTTCTTTTTCTCACTTGTGTGCATATAGTACATGTTAGTTATATGTATGCCCTAGATGCCATTATTATACATATGATGTATATGATAGTGGATGCTTGGACATATATAGAGAGGACATTCTTGATCGACATGATAGTATATTATCTGGTTGTTCTTTGTCTTAAAATGTAGACTTGTATTGTGATATAGTCTTGCTTTCACATGTTGATAAAGCCCTTAGGATATGTACTTGACTACCAGGACTATGATGGAGATTATACTAATGGAGCCAGGGTAGTTCACAAGTACATCCTTTAATTGTTCCTTGTCTAGGGAATATCGAGACAGGGCATTGATATTCCAGAGTAGACTAGTGTATACGCTTCTTGATCCATATGATGGACAATGGATGATCCCACATCCATTGATATTTGACATCAAAGATGGTATACGGGTGCTCAGTAGAGATTGGGTATACTGAACAGGACTCGCCGAGGACTCTTATATGGTAGTATATCTATCGTCAGATAGCAGTCCTCTGGTGACACTGGTACATGTTAGTCTGTAGACCCGAGATCGTCATAAAGTCTTATGCGGCTCCCACTGTGCTTTGATTTCCTTCCTACCACGCTCAAAGGAGACGTGAAAACAGGTGGATTTTGGGTACAGCCCGAGTCGCATAGAAGCAATGATCGATTGGAGGGGCTATGCTCGATTGGCTATAACTGGAAATCCCTGGCCAGGGCTGCTGCCGAGATTTACTGATAAGTGTTATCAGTAGTTTCTCGAACCGTTATAGGCCAGACATCGGCATGACTTATCACGTTACTAGGGTCTGACAATTTCCACCCTTAGACATGATATGCGACATATCAGACGAAGAGACTAGATTGTACGGTAGTTTTACTGATAGGCTTTATCGAGACTGTGGACAGGCTTGCTTGTTGATCTTCATATCGCTCAATACCCGGGTGGCCGTTACGTTCAGCTAGTACCGCTGACGGCTTGTAGGTTACTGATGTGATCATCACCTACTGCTGGCGTATTGACGAGTCTTTAGAGTCCCACACAGAAGTTCTTTGGTTCAAGCGAAATGAAGTAGGACACATATGTGATATGCGTGTGGGCCTGATTAAATATAAGTATGTGATACCGTATTGTAATCTGGCAGTTATCTTTTATCGTTTCGGTTATATGTGATATAATCAGATTGTCGAATCAAGTGTTGATTCGATAATGTGATATACAGATAAATGATATTAGTCAGTCATATATGATATAACCGGATTATTAAATCAAGTGTTGATTTAATAATGTGATATATATTATATATGTGATATAATTATATCTTAACTAATATCATTAGCTCACTAATTATTCTTCATTATATATATATATATTAATATATATATATATATATATATATATATATATATATATATATATATAATGAAGCATGGCGTATGAATTTCTATTTTTTGAAAATAGAAATGAGGTGGAAAGTGAAAGCATGGTTGCAGGCAAGGGATTTACTTTTGTTTATTCATCTTGACTCACTATTCAAGCATGGTTGCAACTTTATATTGCATAATTCCATGCTTGAATGAGTGAAGGGTCAAGAGTTGTTATTGATTCTAGCTCATTCTCAACACTTAGACATTTTTTCTTGAGTTACTCCCATGGTTGCTCTCTAGCTTCTTCCTCCTCCTCTTGTCATGGCTTAAACTTCAACCCTCACATGTGATGTGAACCATGAAGCTTGAACACATACTTGTGAGCTTTTAACATCCTCTACTTCACCATCCTACACTTTACTAGCGATCAAGTGTAGCATATTTTATATGCTAAAGATTTTAGTGTAAAGGTAGCTTGAGTTGGAGGGACTTCGCGTGGATCAACTTCGGCACGAAGGTCATCGGCGGAAGCTCGTTCAAACTCTCAAGAGAAGCCTAGTGGAGTCGCGGGACTACTACACGGAGCTAGTGAAGAGAAGGTCCGGTCTAAAAAGGATGTATTCTTGTTCTCTTGAAGTAAAGTTGTTTACATTTGCTATTGTCTAAATCTCTAGTTAAAGATTCTAAGTTTAGGGTTGTTTAGCATGGCAATTTTTTGAAAATGGCATGGACGATACCTCCCGAAACCTTGCTGTCGTGCTAGGAAACCCTATAGTGGTATCAGAGCCAGGCTAGAGATTTAGACGATATTTGTTAGATTACAAAACCGAAACAGCTCCGAAACTTGAAACGCTAAAACCTAGTTTCTGTCAAAATTTTAAAGTCGTCGAATTTTTTTTCGCAACTGCAGAATGTTATATGAGATGTAACATGAACACTGAACAAATACAAACCTATTCCACCTATTTTGACCCGGAGAGACACCCCTAAAAACCGAGCAGGCCGTTCCATTGTGCTCTGTTCTGGTTCGTATTTGTCTGGTGTTCTGGTCTCTGGGTTTTGGTGTTTCGGGTGTGTAAGTCTACGGTAGCGCCCAGGCAGTTTATCCGAGGCCAAAATGCGGAAACAAAAACTTTTTCAAAACTTGAAACCGGCGCTATAGCAGACTTTAATCCCGAATCGAACCATTAACCTATAACTAGCAAACTAGAGGAGGGTTAGAAAAGCTATACCGATCGATCCATGTCCTTCGGTCTTTGGCCACAAACCCAAGCTCCTCGCGGCATCTTCGATCTCCGGTCTCCTCGTCGGAAGGGCACCACATCATCGAGTCTTTTTACGGGCTCCCGCTTCGTCTGAAGCAACTCGGACACGAAGTTTGCTAGCTGACGTGTCCAAGGTGATGTAGAGAATGTGTGTGATCACTTTGTCTCTTGCATCCATTGATTCTCAACGCATGAAAGTGTATGGATGGAGGTTGAAGATGAAGCCATCAATGGAAATGGTGAGCTAGAGGAGGAGGAAGAAGAAGAGGTTCTTTTCCTTTTTGTGTTGTGTGATAAAATGAGAGAGTATAAAAAAATACAAGAGCCAAACCTTACCATGGCTGCCCTTCTCTCTCTTCTTATCATATCAACACTCAAATCCATCAAATAATGTGACACATGCACAAAGAAAGAGACTATGAGTCACCACTTGTGCATGTGTCATAATTAATGCTCCTAATCATGACTTTTAGCTCATTATTTCCATCTGTAAACATTAACCCAAATGTTTACAACAATAAAAAGATACGGAAACATCTAAAGTAAACTCGTGACGGATCACAAGGATACCCCTCACCTGTATATACATACCTGCATCCGCATTCCGACTGAATGCGAATGCGATGAGACTAAAGTAATCCAACAAATCTAATACTAGGATTCGGCTTAAACCAAAGCCCACTAGTATGATCCGTCCGATCATGATCCGTGCACTACTGCACGTATATGATTGAACCCTGCCATATATCATACGGCCTCTATAACGTTTCGCCCGAAACATGAGAAACTGTCTGTGGGGGACTCTAAAGACTCGTCAATACTTTGGCTGTGGATTTAATCACCAGCACGTTAGTGGTACTAGCCTACGTAACCGGCTACCAGGTATTGACCAAAATGGAGGTCAATGAGCGAACTCATCCTGACACCCTACTGAGCCAGTCAGCGACAATATCTGTACAGTCCGGTCCGTTCGTCTATGAGCATCGCATGTCGGGCCTAGGCGGTTGGTAAAAGTCAAACCCCCAAAAGCGGTACAAGTCATGTCGGAGTGTAGCCCAGAACACCCTGAGATACTACTGGAATACCTACCAGTAAATCTCCTGCCTTGGCCAAGGACTTCGTGTAATGGCTCTCCTAGACACTGCACGATCTTACCCCCAATACCGGGAGAGACGAAACCCCTGCCGATCCGCTCACTGCCTCTATATGGCTCGGGACTGTACCCAACTAAAACCTGTTTGCATGACTCCTTTGAGCCGTGGTAGGGTAGCAATCAAAGCACAGTGGGAACTCATACGAGACAAATGAAGATCTCAGGTCGATGAACTAACCTGTGCACATGTCACCAGGGAACTGCTATCTGACGCTAGGTATAAAACCAACTAATATGTTCCCGGCAAGTCCTGTCCTGTGTACTCATAACCCAATGAGCACCTGTATATATCTTAGGTGAACCAACTGAAACCAATGGCTTGTGAGATCGGCCACTGCCCCTCGTCGGGGTCTCGACTATATACACTAGTCTACTCTGGAGTATCGATGCCCTGTCTCGAAACTCCCTCGACTAGGGAACTTTTAAGGATGTGCTTATAGACCTCAGCTCCCACGTATATGATCGCCATCATATTGCTGGCCGTTAAGAAAGAATCCTATGGGCTCTATCAACGTGCAATAGTGACCTGTAATGTCACCGAAAGCATGTACACGATGATAAAGATAAACCAGATAGCATACCATCATCTTGAGTAAGACTGTCCTACCGGTATAGGTCCTCCCTCAATCATTGCAATCACGTGCCTGTGATCCAATAATTGACTCTGAGGGCACTATATCCAACAATCTCCCACTTGCACTCAAGGTTAATTATTGCGATGTCGCATACTCACAGCCCGTGTGATACCGAACACCCAACTCCTTTACTAATCAGTTTCACAAAACCCGTTTGCGAAACTATTACATTCGAGGAATAGCCTCAGTGAGTGGATCCGCCCTAATGTTTCTTTTTATGTCTCTCTTTATCTCAAGTTCGCGGAGAAAGCCATCTCCCGAAATGAGCAATATCTGTCTTAGAATATGTCTGGATGTCTGATGGGACCTAGTTCATAAATGAACTCCAAATCCAAACTTTTTAGACTGTATCGTCAACTGAACTTAATCAGTATCATGCGCCATGCCTCCCTCAGTATCCGCTTGGACCATCTGTCCAAACTACTGCCCCTCGTCAGAGGGAAAACTATAACTCTGACAGTCACTCTGTCATCCAGGTCACCTTGGAAGCCTGGAATGATAACCGTCTCCCGAAAGAGGCTGTTGTTATCATATCCCTAGAACATTCACTTATGTTCTAAAACTGCTTCCGAACGTTTCTCCAGGATAGGATTAATATCAATTTATTGCATCTAGTGCAAAAAACAACGTCTGGTGTGGTACTTGATATCTCATGATCGACTCAATTGCCTAAGCAAGTGATCTGCCAATCATGCACATCCCTCTCCCTTTAAGTCTGTAAGACACCTTTAGAGAGGGTGACTCCATCACCCGCAGGTATACCACCATGCCAGGAGTCATCCATTCTAAATACCTTTAGAATGCTGTCCAGGTACCCTGATTGGGACACTTCCCAAATCTAGATCTAAAACCATAGATCTAGTAACCAGAATGTCTGATATTACATCTATATCCTATGTGGAGAAACCACTGTGTGACAACCAAAGTATAACCGATCTTAGTATAGGAATTTCACTTCCTACTTTGTGCATGTCATCCATATACCAGGACATCACACCCTATTACCTTCTTAACAGATCCATCCCCTATTCTGATGAAGTCAAACCTATGACTGTGACATCAGAAATAGATGATCTCTCTCCGCTATATTTGCTTTAGTCCACAGACATAAGCTACTAGTCCACTATGCTTCCGCTGCTCCCATTGACTACGACAACCCTCTGGCAGAGTCATATACACGTGCACTTCTAGAGCTAGTTTAGAACGACGCTATACTCATCCTCCTGCCGAGTCTCACAGTCTGGAACAACAACAATGGCAAGTCTGGGTAAACAAGAACCTCCCTGTCACCGTCCTTAAGGCTACCGGAGTACCTCGTGGGTGCCTGAGGTTACCCACCATATCTGCGGAGTGGCTAATGGAATGTCAATCCAAATTGAATCTTTAGGTTCTTATCAAATTTCCAGTAATCATTTGTGGTTCTGGAATTACTTCCAGTTCTACCATACTCCCTCTACTGTTTTCTGAAAAAGTCCATTTTTATCAAAACTGTGGCAAGTCAAGAACAATATTACTATTGATCTTCCAGATGGTAGAAAATCAACCCTCGTCATAGCCCGGGTCAACCCACAAACTGCCCTTACAGAAACGTGACTTGAGTTATTCAGAGTCTGGTTTTAAGCATAAGCCGAAAAACTCCTCGTACCTTAACAATGTTAAGATATGAACTATTCTATATCCAATATAGAAACAGAGGCACTGATTTAATTGGAACCAGATTCAAATCATGCAGCTGTCTCCAGTGCATGTCAACTAAATGGAGAGAGGCCGATCAGCATTACTCAACTTAGGAATACATCCAGATATGAGTAACCTGAAAGAGAAACAAGTTTCTCAAAACCATTACTATCAACTGAATACTGAATACAAGTATCTACATTTTCGATCACCTTGAAGAATCCCGATACTTGCAACACCTGGTTCTCTACTTTATTCTTATACCTATAACTTCTCAAAACTTAGACCTTGCATTTCTACGAAACACATGTCTAAAAACTAGAGAAGTCATAAGTAAACAGAATATAGTACGAGTACCAACCCCTCTGTCCTCATAGAAACTGGAAAACATACAATACTCTGTATAAATCCTCTGAGTCTAATAACTCATTCCTTGTGTGTCGTAGGTTGAAAACTGTACTTATGGTTAAGAAGAATTACACCGTTGTTTAATGTTCCTTACCTAACCATCCACTGATATAGGTAAATGTCATAGACATAATTTCAAAAAGTTATATCCCACTTTATAAAAATAAACGTACAGATATATCAATTTGAAATTGGTGCATAACAACGGATATTCAAAACCAAATATTTGCCATCCGGCAAAACAACCCAGGCGATTTCCTCAAATATCACCAATTACAACGAATCCCGATATAATGAGGATGATCATGCAATTCCCAATAACTTACTCCCACTCATCATCTGTAAAACCATACAGATGTGAGAATCAAACCTGGTAAATACATACCCCGGAGCAAGGACTAATTGGGAAATCAGTTTTCTTTTAACAATACACAATGAAACTGAAACATGTAAATGTTTTGAAAGGGTATCCGAGTATTCTTAGTAATGCCTCTTCCATTATCAGATTCACAACTGTAACCGTATATTTCTTTTCCATCTCTCCAAATCTCTTTATATATCTTTAGTCATTACCTTCTGTACACCCCTTTAGGCTAAATGGTTTTCTTCCCTCCCTACCGTTCGGCACCAGCCTATGGTTTGGAAGAAAACTATCCAATAAGCATAATGGATGTACTCTCCTAATCTTAGGAGTACTCATAACCTGAGAGAAGGTGAAGATAAAAGACAACTGAATAAACCTTATTCCTATTTCTCCTGAACCAGAATCCATCCCCGAACTGGAACAAGTTCATTCAAGTTCGTATATAACCATACGATGGAGTATCCAAATAACTGTGGATCTTCGTAGTGATACGGAGTGTACCGGAGAAATACAAAGGTGAAGTAGGAGTAGCGATGAAATACTTGGTTTGGTCGTGAATAGCGGTCGCAGTTTACTTTGCTCTCTTTCTAATCCCTTTATTCGTCTTAACTTATTACCTTCTGTACACCATCATTAGGCTAATTGGTTTTCTTCATTCCCCACCGTTCGGCACCTGCCTATGGTTTGGAAGAAGACTATCCAATTAGCATAATAGGTGTACCGTTCTAATCCAAGGAGCACTCGCAGTCTGAGAGAAGGTAAAAAGAAAAGACAACTGAATAGTCCTATTCATTTTCTCCAGAACCAGAAACCATCCTCGAATCTGGAACAAGTTCCTTCGAGTTCGTATATAACCATACGATGTTTTTATCCAATGGAAGTGGATGTTCATAGTAATACGGGGTGTTCTGGAGAAAAGGGTAAAAGTAGGAGTGGCAATGAGGTATGCAACTCTGACAATCCAAAAGCCAGTGTTTTAAGAAGGTTCGGTTATTTTGGTCACTGAGTCATAGTCAAGGGTCGGGCCATGGTCGCTGCGAAAGATAGAGAGAAAAGAAACACTCTGCGTGCACTCTAACCTAGATCAGAATGGTTATCAATTTATCTAATCACGAAACCTCCCACTGTAACCTCAAATTCTTCTCCAAACCTGAAAGAAGAATTAGTCGGGATCACCCAAGGAGTAAACCAACTCAGCAGTGGGAATCGGGATCCAACTATCATCGCATGATAACGTGATGGAATCCACTCACGTTATCATACTGCAGAAGGTATGCGCATGCCTGGAAAGTTTCAGTTTCTTTCGAAACTCCCGATGTGTGTTTTTACCCCTAGGACCCAAGTGACCTTGACTGAGCCAACATATCAAAGGATCCTAGTCAAGTTCAACCCGTCATTATCTTGATTGCATTAGACCCACCCGCACGAGTCCTTGACTGAGCCAAAATGACCGTACGACTGTCCTAACCAATCACATATCCATGAGACAGAAAAGCATTACAGAGCTACCGCACACTACGCCTCGGCTGAGCACGACATACGTAGCACAAATACTAAGCAATACTAATCTGAAATGACGGAGGGCTACGGTTGGTTTTTGGCGAAAAACCTTTAACGTAATGAACTTGATATCATTGAAGGAACCGGATAGCGTTTTATAAAAATATAGTGGCGAAAACCATTGCTAAAAAGGTCACTCCCGGTGAAGGGATCTCGGCTCTTTCCCCGTAGAATGAGGTGCAGGATATTCCAGCCGAATACCACGATGCAAAGCAAAAAGGCAATCGGCTATAGTGAAGTTATTACCCTGACGCAAACTTCTGTCTAAGGGGTCACTCCCGGTGAAGGGATCTCGGCCCTTGCCTCGTCGACTGAAGTGCTGGATATTTATAACCGAATACCACTGTGCAAAACAAAAGAGAACGTCTTTGCAATAACAGCTTTTTGAAAAATGTTCCAACAAAATCAAACATGTTTGTTTAGATTGCATTGATCCGAATCAATGCAGTCCCATCAATTAATCACACCACAAAAGAACGAAAATACGATGTACGTATATGCCATCCGCATTCGCCACTGGGTCCCGTCATCACCCGTTAGGTTACTTAACTAACGACAGAGTGGGGACTGGACTAGCACGGGTGTAAAACATATACAACATCTACTGGTATATATATCAATATATAATAATCGCACATGGCGTGATAAAATGCAACATCACAGAAATGTAATAAGCATCACAGAACAATACAGATAATTTGGAATCCCCGGTTTCATAGAGCCGCTACTGAAAAACCCGACGTTCCACTGGTCGTGTGGATAGCCTGTGCAATGAGATCCTAGACCCCTACGGGCGCGGCAAGTTACCTGCCAAAACCTGAAGCGAGATAGCCCCCTACAGCAAAGTGAATGGACCACCCAGCACTTCACGGAATCCGGTAACTTGAGCACCCCTCCTTGGGTCAACCTGTACCCCCTATGAGTGCGGCGAATAGCCCGCCAATTCTAGAGTGAAGCCCCCTCCGTCTCAAAGCCATGAGATGCGGGCCCGTTTCCCTCTAGAACCCGGCTACCCGTGCACCCCCTCCGCGGGGTAATCCTAGTACAGAAAGTAAAATATATATACAACAGGTACATCGACCTCAGCCCGGTCGTGCCCCAAAAGAATAATATACAAACAGGCAGTGACGGCAGTCCACATGTCGGACGCTCGACCCGCAATATCAAATGTACAAATACAACCAAACTGTACTACCATTGCATCCAGGCTATCCACTACGACAAATCCGCAACATCACAGCACAACACAGAACATCAACGTGAATGTCATGTTCGCAAATCCGTCTAAAATAGATATAGCAATTAGACAAGATTTACCGCTCGAATGATATTCACGGTCGCAGATATAAAGTAAGCACTGTGAACTAACATATTTAAAATTTTCGATCGACAAAATTTCCCGAAGTGGGCCCCACGCACAAATCCAGTACTCAAAATAATCTGGGCCAAAATTAAAAATACCAGAAACCCCAATTCCAAGTTAGAGACCACTGTAGAAAATTTGGTGCATTGAAGCTATAGTAGTGCGGCGGAACCGCGGCCAAAACATGGGTAATGCCGCGGTTCCGCGGAGCTACAGTGAGATCGTTGTACAAAATTTCTGCAGTGGTCTTAGAAAAGCCTGCCTGATTTTCTGACATACCCAAAACAATTTTTAGAGCACAAAAAAAATACGACAGAAACTGCAAAATTGGAATCGCGGTTTTGGAAATTTCGTTCAATCGATATTTTAAACACGTTAGAGCAAGCTAGTAAAGATTAATGGCGTGGCTCTGATACAATGTAAGTCTACGGTAGTACCCCGGCCGTCTATCCGAGGCCAAAATGCAGAAACAAAAACTTTTTCAAAACTTGAAACTGGCGCTATCACAGATTTTAATCCCGGATCGAACCATTAACCTATAACTAGCAAACTAGAGGAGGGTTAGAAAAGCTATACCGATCGATCCGTGTCCTTCGGTCTATGGTCACCAACCCAAGCTCCTCGCGGAATCTTCGATCTCTGGTCTCCTCGTCGGAAGGGCACCACATCATCGAGTCCTTTTACGGGCTCCCGCTTCGCCCGAAGCAACTCGGACACGAAGTTTGCTAGACGACGTGTCCAAGGTGATGTAGAGAATGTGTGTGATCACTTTGTCTCTTGCATCCATTGATTCTCAACGCATGAGAGTGTATGGATGGAGGTTGAAGATGAAGCCATCAATGGAAATGGTGAGCTAGAGGAGGAGGAAGAAGAAGAGGTTCATTTCCTTTTTGTGTTGTGTGATAAAATGAGAGAGTATAAAAAAATACAAGAGCCAAACCTTACCATGGCTGCCCTCTCTCTTCTTATCATATCAACACTCAAATCCATCAAATAATGTGACACATGCACAAAGAAAGAGACCATGAGTCACCACTTGTGCATGTGTCACAATTAATGCTCCTAATCATGACTTTTAGCTCATTATTTCCATCTGTAAACATTAACCCAAATGTTTACAACAATAAAAAGATACGACAATATCTAAAGTAAACTCGTGATGGATCACAAGGATACCCCTCACCTGTATATACATACCTACATCCGCATTCCGAATGAATGCGAATGCGATGAGACTAAAGTAATCCAACAAATCTAATACTAGGATTCAGCTTAAACCAAAGCCCACTAGTATGATCCGTCCGATCATGATCCGTGCACTACTGCACGTATATGATCGAACCTTCCATATATCTACGGCCTCTACAACGTTTCGCCCGAAACATGAGAAACTGTCTGTGGGGGACTCTAAAGACTCATCAATACTTTGGCTGTGGATTTAACCACCAGCACGTCAGTGGTACTAGCCGTATGTAACGGGCTACCAGGTTTTGACCAAAAGGGAGGTCGATTAGCGAACTCATCCTGATACCCTACTGAGCCTGTTAGTGACAATATCCGTACAGTCCGATCCGTTCGTCTATGAGCATCGCATGTCGGGCCTAGGGGGTTGGTAAAAGTCAGACCCCCAAAAGCGGTACAAGTCGTGTCAAAGTGTAGCCCAGAACACCCTGAGATACTACTGGAATACCTACCAGTAAATCTCCTGCCTTGGCCAAGGACTTCGTATAATGGCTCTCCTAGACACAGCGCGATCTGACCCTCAATACCGGGAGAGACAAAACCCCTGCCGATCCGCTTACTGCCTCCATGTGGCTCGGGACTGTACCCAACTAAAACCTGTTTGCACGACTCCTTTGAGCCGTGGTAGGGTAGTAATCAAAGCTCAGTGGGAACTCACACGTGACAAATGACGATCTCAGGTCGATGAACTAACCTGTACACATGTCACCAGGGAACTGCTATCTGACGCTAGGTATAAAACCAACTAGCATGTTCCCCGCGAGTCCTGTCCGGTGTACTCATACCCCAATGAGCACCTGTATACATCTTAGGTGAACCAACTGACACTAATGACTTGTTAGACCGGCCACCGCCCCTCGTCGGGGTCTAGACTGTATACACTAGTCTACTCTGGAGTATCGATGCCCTATCTCGAAACTCCCTCGACTAGGGACCTTTTAAGGGTGTACTTATAGACCCCAGCTCCCACGTATATGATCACCATCATACTGTTGGCCGTCAAGCAAGAATCCTATGGGCTCTATTAACGTGCAATAGTGACCTATAATGTCACCTAAAACATGTACACGATGATAAAGATAAACCAGATAGCATACTATCATCTTGAGTAAGACTGTCCTACCGGTATAGGTCCTCCCTCAATCATTGCAATCGCGTGCCTGTGATCCAATAATTGACTTTGAGGGCACTATATCCAACAGGGTGTTCCTTGTTTTTTTCTAAAAATTGCATGAGATGTTAATTTTCTACAAAGAAAATTCGGAGTGTTTCGTAGTCATAATTCTAACTATATTTCCGGTTTTTTAGACGGCATTAAAAATTTCGAACGGATATCAAATACCTAAATTTTCCCTTGATGGAAATTTTCCAAGAGTTGGATTTTTTCCAAGTTTGAAACTTTCAAATATTATGTAAGTGATTCGATGGACCCTCTAGAAGAAAGAAATCCTAACTCGATTCTATGACCGTAAGAACTGCCGCCAAACCCTCGGGTTTGCGGTAGTTCCGCGGAGCCATAGGTGAAGCAAGGGTTGGCCCTTCTACGGTTGGTCCATAGGTACTGTGGCATGTTCTGAGTATTTTTAAACTGCGCTCAAGTGTTGAGCTTTTTGGGAAATTTTGGCTGTTTGTTGATTCGATCGGAATGTTTAACATCGTCTAGCTATTTGATGACATGTGATGTTATGTGTTGCTTGGATATGTTATATTGGATCGTCGTGTTTTGAACAGCCGGGGTTTTATGTAAGATGAGAGTTTTTATTTTCATTTATGTAAAATTCATTGTATGTAAAATTCTTTTATTGGGGTACTTCCGGGTTGAGGATGATTTCACCAAAGTTGTATGTTATTTACTTTTCCGCATTAGGATAGACCCAAGCCGGGTAGAATAAGTAACCGAGTCCTAGAGTCCAGTGGGAGACCATCTTGAGGAGTCGAGTCTGGGTCTCCTAACTCTAGAATTGGAAGAGTTGCTTGCATCTCTCGTAGGGGTCTAAGGATGTGTGTTTGGCTATTCATCGCGGCCGTTGAATCCGTGTTTTATACTGGCTTAATTTAAAACACGGAATTCCTAGTATATCCAATATTCCATATGTTATCTTCTGCTACTGATATTCTATGATGTGATCACTTTATATGCTTGAGACGAATGCTTTATTATTATATATATGATATATAATAAACGTTGCTTATGTTTTGCACCCGCGCTAGTCCCGCCCCTATAAGTCCACGGTAGCGCCTCGGCCGTCTAACAGACGCCAAATGCTGAAAAAAACTTTTATAAACTGGCGCTATCGTGTACCGTAACCCGGATCTGCCATTAAAACTAAACTAACAAACTATAAAGTGGGTAGAAGAGTTATACCGAACGATCCGAGTCTTTCGGTCTTCAACCATCATCCCACGCTTGTTGCGGCTGCTCCGATCTCCTGAATCTCGGGTCTCGTCGTCCAGGTGGCACCACGTCGACGGATCTTTAAACGGGCTCCCGCCTCTGAACCGAGGCAACTCGATCGTCAAGTTTGCCAAAAGAGACGACCAAGATGAAGTAGAGAATGAGTATAACACTTTGTCTCGTTACGTCCAAGGCTATGGACGAACGGTTAATGAAGCTGCCTTTTGGATCGGGTGAAATGAGAAATGAGGCTATCTAATTTCCGTGAATCCAAAACTATCATAATCTTTTTCCAATCAAGTGAGTGAGTAAGAGAGGAGGGGAGGGCCGGCCATATATGTAGAGGGATGGAGGTGAGTGTAGGAGGGGGAAGGTGACCACAAAAGAAAAGATCAACAACAAATATCTTTCATGCAAACAAAACCCCATTAATGCAAATGGTGATTCATTAACCTAGTCACCCTTGCATTAATGAATCATTAAATGCACTAAGCCACCTCACCATCCTAGTCATCTCTTCTAGAAACTTCTAGAACCTTCCACACTCATCCAAAGAAAAGATAAATCCGTATTTAACCGACTGTTAAATACGGCTGATAGAAAACTGGAAACTGACAACTTCCAAAAGTGATCCTGAAACGAATTTCAGGATAACCCTATAATGGTATAAACATACCCGCATTTGTATTACGACCGAATACAAATGCATCTGAGACAAAGATATTATATCTACACAGCATAATACTCGGATCCGGCTTAAACCAAAGCCGACCAGTATTATCTGCCTGAAAAACGACACGTGCGAAAACGCACTTGCATTTTCCGAACCTTGCCATAAACCCATATAGCCTCTACAACGTTTCGCCCGAACTTGGGAAAGTGTCTGTGGGGGGACTCTAATGACTCATCAATACATCGGCACTGGGTATAACCCCTAGCACGTCAGAGGTACAAGCTGCACGTAACGTTTTGCCTATGTATTGATTGGAAGGGAAGCTGACGAGAGAACTCATCTATAAACCCTACTAAGCTTGACAGTGACAATGTATATACAATCCGGTCCATTCGTCTAAAGAGTATCGCATATCGAGTCTAGGGGGGTGGATAAAGTCAGACCCCTAATAACGCGATAAATCGTGTCGGCATGAAGCCCATCACCACCTGAGAAACTACTGATCCAAATCAGTAATTCTCCACTATCTCGGCCGAGGATTCCTAGTGATGGCCACCCGTGCATTGCGCGACATCAACCCCCAATACCGGGAGAGACGAATCCCCGACGATCCGCTAACTTACCTCCAATGTAGCTCGGGACTGTACCCAACTAAAACCTGTTTACACAACTTCTTTGAGCGTGGTAGGGTAGTAATCTAAGCACAGTAGGAACTCACATAAGACAAATAGCGATCTCAGGTCGATGAACTAACCTGTACACATGTCACCAGGGAATTGCTATCTGACGATATGTATAATACCAACTAGCAGATTCCCGGCGAGTCCTGTCCGGTGTACTCATAACCCAATGAGCACCTGTATACATCTTAGGTGATCCTACTGACACCAATGGCTTGTGAGACCGGCCATCGCCCCTCGTCGGGGTCTCGACTGTATACACTAGTCCACTCTGGAGTATCGATGCCCTGTCTCGAAACTCCCATGACTAGGGACACTTTTAAGGATGTGCTTACAGACCCCAGCTCCCACGTATATGATCGCCATCATACTGCTGGTAGTCAAGAAAGAATCCTATGGGCTCTATCATCATGCAATAGTGAACTAAAGCATGTATACGATGATAAAGACAAACCAGATAGCATACTATCATCTCGAGTAAGACTGTCATATCGGTATCGGTCCTGCCTCAATCATTGTAATCACGTACCTGCGATCCAATAATTGACTTTGAGGGCACTATCTCCAACAATCTCCCACTTGCACTCAAGGCTAATTATTGAGATGTCGCATACTCACAGCCCGTGTGATACCGAACATCCAACTCCTCTACTAATCAGTTTCACAAAGCTAGTTTGTAAAACTCTTGTGTTCGAGAAATAGTCTCAGTGAGTGGATCCGCCCTGATGTTTCTTTCTATGTCTCTCTTAATCTCAAATCCGCGGAGAAAGCCATCTCCCGAATCGAGTAATACTTGTCTTAGAATATGTCTGAATATCTGATGGGACCTAGTTCATAAATGAACTCCAAATTCAAACTTCTTAGACTGTATCGATAACTGAACCTAATCAGTTACCAGCACCATGCCTCCCACAGTATCCTCTTGGACCACCTGTCCATAATACTGTCCCTCGTCAGAGGAAAAACTATAACTCTGACAATCACTCTGTCATCCGTGTCACCTTTGAAACCTGGAATGATAATCGTCTCCCTTAAGGAGGCTGCCGTCATCAAATCCGTAGAACATTCACTTATGTTCTAAAACTGATCCCTTATGTTTCTTCAGGATTGGATTAATATAAACTTATCGCATCAAGTGTAAAAAACTATATCTGGTGTGGCACTTGACATCTCATGATTGACTCAATTGCCTAAGCAAGTGATCTGCCAATCATGCACATCCCTCTCTCCTTTAGTCTCTAAGACACTTTTAGAGAGGGTGACTCCATCACCTGCAGGTACACTACCATTGTAACATTTCCAAAATAATAAAATATTATTTTCGGGAATTTTTATAATTTAATATTATTTTAATGAATATTTTAATATTCGGGTATAATTAAATACAAATAAATGGGAAAAATTTTGGAAAATTTTGGAAAATTCTAAAATAGGGTATTTTATGGGATTATGCCAATTTAAAGTTTTTAAGACTAGTTATATGCCAATTTAGTGTTAATCGCGATTAAAAATCGCTAATTGGATTTTTAGCATTTTTGTGCAAAAATGTGCACATATCATTTTTACACTTGTTATACTTGTGTTACATTTTTGTAGCCATGGTTCATTTGGATTCACTATTGGAGTGAGAAGGAAAAGATAAAGGAAAAGAAAAGAAAAGGGAAAAAGTAGGTAATGAGTAAGGGAGAGACCAAGTCAAACCCCCCACTTTTTGAACCATCCCTCATCATTTTCCCCTTCAAATTCTCTCTCCTCTCTTCCTCTTGCTGCTGCTCTCTCTTCTCCCTCACTCACCCTCTTCACTAAAACCCTAGATCCACCATGAAAACAAAGCCAAAACCCCATTCCCACTTAACAAAACTTACTCCCAAGCTCACTAGCTACACATTGAACCTAGCAAGATTGGATTTGGAGGACTTTGAGCAACTCAAGAATTTTCTTGAGTTGCCAAAGGAGGTAATTTCTGCACCCACTTGTAGTATTTCAAATTCCTTGTACATCAATTCTAGTTTCATATCGATATTGTGTCGTTTTGTGGACTTTAGAGATTTCTAGTTAGGGTTTAGGGTAAAACTGAAATCAAAGATGGAATTGAGGATTGTGGTGACCTTAGAACCCCTTATGTGATGCTAATTTGAACCCAAACCTGGAACTAGAACCAGAATGCGGAATTACGGAACCGATATCGGAAAAACTGGAAATCTGGGAGTGTTTTGTGGAATCTGCTATCACCCCGAGACCCCAAAAATGAAACTGAGTTGGCAGTGAGATGTGCAGGCATTATAGAACCACCACACCAAACCCTAGCCCCCAAATCTAAACCGAGGCCCCCAATTAATTCCTTCTGGCCGCAAATTGTGGCCAGAGCAGGGTGGATCTGCCTCGTTTTGCGTGCATGCCCCCATTTCCTCTATTCTTGACCCTGAGTATGTCTAGTTTTGACTGATTCCATCTAGGGTGAAATCTGGGATGATTTTCCTATGTTGGTGCATGATTTGAGACTTGTTTTAGCATGGATTTTGGTATTTGGTGTTTCGTTCCTGTCGGGTGGCGTTTGGACGTCAACGACAGGTGGATGTTGATCGTGTTTACATGCGAAGCGATAGGTTTTTACCTATGCGAGTAGCGTGTGCTGTTTTGGTTTCCGATGTGATTTTCATGTGCTTTGGAATTGTGATATACTTGTAGGTACCCCGCGTGATGTTGAGGCAAAGGAGATGAAGATGGCGACACGAGAAGCAAGGTGAGTAGATTATATCTACGGGGAGAAGTCGGGTGGATGGCGTATAGCACCCCCGCAGTCCGTGGTGATGTATACGAATACGTATACACACATATATTTATTATGTGTTGTTTAGGGTTATTGATGGTAATAATGGATTATTGGTGATAAGGATATATTGGTTGAGTAGTGCGAAACCCTAGAGTAGTGGTTGCACCCACACTCACACATACACACATACTTGCTTACATTCTTTCATTATCTGTGCGCATATGATGGTGCGTATATCTACACATGGATATGGGACTATGTGTTTATATACGGGTTTTGAGGATGATTCGTGGGATTGATATGAGTCGATGAAATGCGATTGAGACCGTGAGATTTGGCGACATGACAGAGTTCGTATTGGAGATGTGATTTGATGATAGTGATGCCTGTCATGTGATGAAATATTGTGATATCGACTCAGATTTAGGTGGTTTCCATACCCCTCTCTATTGGCTTGATTGTCGGGTTCGTAGTTCGCATAGTAGGCGTTAGGCTAGACCCGAGTCATACCTATTTCAAAACTAACGAATCGGGGATATTTTAAAGATAGGCAAAAAGGGTTTATACGGATATTTTCAAACGATGTATCTTTTCTTAAAACACCGTAGCCCTTGTTTTACCAAAAGCCCTGATTCGTCTTATTTCAAATGGCACCACTGCATGACATGTACAGATTGGTGTAGATTCTCTACTGTTGCGTTGATTACTCGATTCCGTATATTCATGCTGTTTGCATTGCATCGCTTATATTGTTGATACATTTCAGTCATGCTGCTAGGACACCAGCACCATTATCGATGATGCATATGTTCTATGTACACTCGTTGCCGGCTCACACACTTCATCATCGATAGTTGCCATGTCACTACACTGTAGTACTATTGCATTCAGTATATGATCCTTGCATGACATAATGATATGCTTACATTTCTTTTACATGTCGCATACATCATGCTTTCTGATTATACGCATTGAGATATGTTGTTTCTATGATATTTCTGGATTTGGGAACCGTGGGTATTTAAAAAGAGAATATGTCATTGCTTTAAAAACCTGGTTACCCTTGATATGATATTTCAGTGCGTCCACCATGTGTTTTCTCGGTGCTGAGAGCGACATGTGAAGCCCGAATCGAGGAGTGGACGAGCCGATTGCGGGTACATGGTGGACCCGGTATGGTTCCCCTCGGCAAGATGATCGATGAGCTTTGCCGATTGAGCCTGGAGGTGGGCGAGTACCTACCGGTGATTGGTTGGACCTGGCGGTTATCCGGAGGATACTGACCAGTGTCGATAGATGGATATGGGCATACTGCCGGGGCCGAGGGCCGATACCGCAGACAGCGCCCGCGGGCCGATCCGGACTGACGGAGCCCGATATATGAGGATTTACCTGCCGATGCTGGGTACAGTTTTCATGATGTTTTCGAGTGCCGATGCTGGGCACTCCGGTTCCATGATTTTGACGTGTCGTGAGGGACACAGGTGGTTTATATCCTCATATTTCCATGCATATGCTGATCATATTTACATGCATGATGGTTTTGTCATTGGGTGACGAGTGGAAGGGATCCACGTACATGCAGATTTGATTATATTGATCATACCTCACATTCATGATATGCTATTACCTGAGGCACTAGCACGAGCACTTGGCACTACACTCATGTATAGAAATTACATTGCAGTTTAGCATGCTTCAGCTTTATTCATATTGAGCTTTATTTATATCTGATCGTATTGACCTAGGATGGGTCATGCATTCGATCTCTGCTTGTAGATATTTTTCTATTCACGAGTTGGCAACTCACCCCCGTTGTGCCCCAGTTCTTGCAGATTGCCGTACAGATTCCACAGTGGCATTTCTGGCACACTGCTTCCTTAGGAGTGACTTGCTAGGTTAGGTGGGTTCTTTTGTATCAGAACCACCATTGTTCATGTATTATTTATTGTATCTAGAATTTCCATCAACCAAAACTTGTATATTGTTTCAGACTTAGAAAACAGTGTTGTATTATTTCGACCTTAGAGTCGCGCTAGTAGTATTACGGTTTTCTGGTTGTTTTGAGTTTCTTTTTGGGTTTTGATCCTCGCCCTTTGGCGTTGTATATTATTATTGCTTGCGTGGTTGTGACCGTCGATTGACGAAGAGCTAGCTCCCGCTTGGGGATGCCTTTTATCAGTTCATATATATATTATTCTTGTTGTACCTCGTTCGGGGCCAGTTTTTACAAAGGAAAATCTGCCGAAATTTTCAAGAAAGGTTACACATTTTAAAAATACACATTCTAAAAATACACATTCGGCTTAGTTATTTAAAAACTTTGATTTTCGAAACATGATTTCTTTACTTTTCAAAACCAGTTTTCCTTATTTACTCTTTAAATGGTTTTAGATTTCTGGGCTTTTGGCTTACTTGGATCAGATGGAGTCCTATAGACTTCATAGGATTCAAAGGCCAGTCACGTGCTCTTTCGGGTCGTGACAACCATGCCAGGAGTCATCTATTCTAAATACCATTAGAATACTGTCAAAGTACCCAAAACTGGAAACTACCCAAATCTAGATCTAAAAACCATAGATCTAGTAACCAGAATGTCTGATATTATATCCATGTCCTTTGTGAAGAAACAACTGTGTAACAACCACAGTACAACCGATCGTAGTATAGGAATTTTACTTCCTACTCTGTGTATGTCATCCAAATACCAGGACATCACACCCTACTATCTTCTTAACAGATCCATCCTCTATTCTGATGAAGTCAAACCTATGACTGTCACATCAAAATTAGATGATCTTATCTCCGCTATATCTGCTCAAGTCTATAAATAGACATAAGCTTCTTGCCCACTATGCTTCCGCTACTCCCACTGACTACGACAACCCTCTGGCAGAATAATATCTACGTACACTTCTAAAGCTAGTTTAGAACGACGTTATACTTATCCTCTTGCCGGATCTCATAGTCTGGAACAACAGTAGTGTCAAGTCTGGGTAAACAAGAACCTCCCTGTCACCGTCCTTGAGGCTACCGGAGTACCTCTCGGGTGTCTGAGGTTACCCACTATATCTGTGGAGTGGCTAATGGAATGTCAAACCTGATTGAATATATAGGTCCTATTAAATTTTCCGTAATCGTTTGTGGTTTTAGAATCACTTCCAGTTCTACCATACTCCCACTACTGTTTTCTAAAAAAATCCATTTTTACTAAAACTGTGGCAAGTCAAGAACAATATCACTATTGATCTTCCAGATGGTAGAAATGTCAACCCTCGTCAAAGCCAGGGTCAACCCACAAACAGCCATTACAGAAATGTGCCTTGAGTTATCCAGTGTCTGGTTTTAAGCATGAGTTGGACAACTCTCCGTATCTTAACAACGTTAAGATATGAACCATTCTATATCCAATATAGAAATAGAGGCACTAATTTAATTGGAACCAGATTCAAATCATGCAGCTGTCTCCAGTGCATGACAACTTATTGGAAAAAGGCTAATCATCATTACTCAACTTAGGAATCCATCCAATTATGAGTAACCTGAAAGAGAAACAAGTTTCTCAAAACCATTACTATCAACTGAATACCAATCACAAGAATCTACATCTTCGATCTCTTTGAAGAATCCCGATACTTGTGATACCCGGTTTTCTACTTTATTCTTATACCCAAAACTTCTCAAAACTTAGACATTATATTTCTACGAAACACTCATCTAAAAACTAGAGAAGTCACAAGTAAACAGAACATAGTACGAGGACCTACCCCTTTGTCCTTACGGACATTGAACAACATATACTGTGTATAAGTCCGCTGAGTTGAATAACTCAAAACCTGTGCGTTGTAAGTTGAAAACTGTACCCAGGCGATTTCCTCAAATATCACCAATTACAACGAATTCCCATATAATGAGGATGATCACCTAATTCCCAATAATTTACTCCCAGTCATCATCTGTAAAACTATACAGATATGAGAATATAAAACCTGGTAAATACATATCCTGGAGTAAGTATCTAATCGGGAAATTAGTTTTTCTTTTAACAATGCGCAGTGAAACTGAGACATTAAAAATGTCTCGTAGGGGTATCCTGGTATTCCTAGTAATGCCTCTTCCATAATCCAATTCATAACTATAACCGTATATTTCTTTGCCATCTCTCCAAATCCCTTTATTTGTCTTTAGTCGTTACCTTCTGTACACCATCGTTAGGCTAAATGGTTTTCTTCCTTCCCTACCGTTCGGCGCCAGCCTATGGTTTGGAAGAAGACTATCCAGTAAGCATAACAGGTGTACCCTCCTAAACCAAGGAGTACTCGTAACTTGAGAGAAGGTGATGATAAAAGACAATTGAATAATACCTTATTCTATTTCTCCCGAACTGGGGAAAAAGCAAAGGTGAAATCGGAGTGGCGATGAAGTACGTGGTTTGGTCGTGAATGATAATAGTTGCAATTTACTTTTCCCTCTTTCTAATCCCTTTTATTTTGTCTTTACATAGTACCTTCTGCACACCCTACTTAGGCTAATTGGTTTTCTTCATTCCCCACCTTTCGACACCAGCCTATGGTTTGGAATAAGACTATCCAATAAGCGTAATAGGTGTACTCTCCTAAACTAAGGAGCCCTCGCAACCTGAGAGAAGGAGATAATAAACGGCAACTGAATAAACCAATTCTATTTCTCCTGAACCTGGGTCCATCCTCGAAGAAGTCCCTTCGAGTTCGTATATAACCATACGATGGATCTATCCAATGGAAGTGGATATCCGTAGTGATACGGGGTGTTCTGAGAAATGCAAAAGGGTAAAAGAAGGAGCGGCGATGACTTATGCAACTTGGACAATCCAAAAGCCAGTATTTTAAGAAGGTTCGGTCAACTTTGGTCACTGAGTCATAGTCTAGGGTCGGTCAAAGGTCGCTGCCAAAGAGAGAGAGAAAAGAAACACTCGGCGTGCACTCTAACCTAGATCAGAATGGTTATCACTTTATCTAATCAGGAAAACCTCCCACTGTTATCTCAAATTCTCCTTCAAACCAGAAAGAAAAATTAGTCAGGATCACCCGAAAAGTAAACCAACTCATCAGTGAGAACCGGGATCCAACTATCATCGCATGATAACTTGATGGAAGCCACTCAAGTTATCACACTCCAGAAGATATGCTCATTCCTGGCAAGTTTGCTGTATGTTTGAAACTCCCGATGTTATTTTTGCCTCATGCTCTTATGACCTTGACTTTAGTCAACAAATCATAAGTCACATGTCAAGTTCTACCCGTCATTGTCCAGGTTGATTTGAACCCATCCGTACATACCCTTGACTTTAGTCAACAAGGTAATACGACTGTCCCAAACCAACACATCTATCTATGCAACATACGAATACCCGGCAACTACCAAACACTATGCCTTGACTTTAGTCAACAAACATAGCTTGAATACTACTGACCACCCATAAGAAATGACGGAGGGCTACGGCTGGTTTTTGGCGAAAAACCTTTAACGTAATGAACTTGGTCTCGTTGAAGGAACCTGATAGCTTTTTATAAAAATATAGTAACGAAAACATTTTGCTAAAGAGGTCACTCCCGGTGAAGGGATCTCGGCTCTTTCCTCGTGGAATGAGGTGCAGGATATTCTATCTGAATACCGCGATGCAAAGCAACTTGTAATCGACTATATTAAAGTTACTACCCTGACGTAAACTTCTGCCCAAGGGGTTTTTCCCGGTGAAGGGATATCAGCCCTTGCCTCGTCGAATGAGGTGCAGGATATTCCAACTGAATATCACTAAACAAAACAAAAGGAAACTTCTTTGTAATAACACCTTTTTAAAATTTGTTCCAACAACATCAAATATAGGTTTGTTTTATCTTTGCATTGATAAGAATCAATGCAGTCCCATCAATCAATCACACCAGAAAAGAACGAAAATATAATGTACGTATATGCCATCCACATTCGCCACTGGGTCCCGTCATCACCCGTTAGGTTACTTAACTAACGACAGAGTGGGGGCTGGACTAGCGCAGGTGTAAAACATATACAACATCTAATAGTATATATACCAATATACAATAATCGCTCCAGGCGTGATAATATGCAACATTACAGAAAAGTAATGAGCATCACAGAACAATACAGATAATCTGGGATCCCCGAGTTTCACAGAGCCGCTGCTGAAACCCGACGTTCCCCTGGTCGTGTGGATAGCCTGTGCAATGAAACCTAGACTCCTACGGGTGCGGCAAGTTACCCACCAAAACCTGAAGCGAGGTAGTCCCCCACAGCATAGTGAATGGAACACCCGGCACTTCACGGAATCCGGTAAATTGAGCACCCTTCCTTGGGTCAACCTGTACCCCCTATGAGTGCGGCGAATAGTCTGCCAATTCCAGAGTAAGGTCCCTTCACCTCTCAAAGCCATGAGATACGGACCCGTTGCCCTCCAGAACCCGGCTATCCGTGCACTCCTTCGCGGGATAAACCTAGTACAGAAATAAAAATATGTACAACAGATACATCGACCTCGACCCGGTCGTGCCCCAAAAGAATATTATACAACAGGCAGTGACGGCAGTCCACATGTTGGACGCTCGCCCCGCAATAACAAATGTATAATTAAATCCAAACTGCACTATCATTGCACCCTGCTATCCACTACAACATATCCGCAGCAATATAGCACAACACAGAACATCAACGCGAATGTCACGTTCGCAAACCCTTCTAAAAGAACTATAGCAATCAGATGCAGTTTACCGATCAAATGACATTCCCGGTCGGAGATATAATGTAAATACTGCATACTAACAAATTTAAAATTTTGATCGACTAAATTTCCAGAAGTGGGCCCCACGTACATCTACTGTACAGTAACAAAATCTGGGCCCAAACAAATAGTACCAAGAAACCACAATTTACAGTTAGAAGCTCTCTGGAAAATTTGGTGCACTGTTCCAACAGTGCTGCCGCGGTTCTGCGGTCAAACCATAGCTTTGACCACGGATCCGCGGTTCTAATGTTGGATCACGTGCTCAAATTTTACAGTAATGCATAAAAACACCTGCACAATATTCTGTGACATGCAAAATTATTTTCAGGCCCCTTGAAAAATCGACAGAAACTCAGTGTGCATAAAATTACGATTTCGGAAATTCCGTTCGATTGATCTTTTAAACGTGGTAGCACAAGTTAGTATAGCTTAATGGTGAGGCTCTGATACCACTGTAAGTCCACGGTAGCGCCCCGGCCGTCTAACAGACGCCAAATACGGAACAAAAACGTTTATAAACTGGCGCTACAGTGTACCGTAACCCGGATCTGCCATTAAAGCTAAACTAACAAACTACAAAGTGGGTAGAAGAGTTATACCGAACGATCCGAGTCCTTCGGTCTTCAACCATCATCCCACGCTTGTTGCGGCTGCTCCGATCTCCTGAATCTCCGGTCTTGTCGTCCAGGTGGCACCACGTCGACGGATTTTTAAACGGGCTCCCGCCTCTGAACCGAGGCAACTCGATCGTCATGTTTGCCAAAAGAGACGACCGAGATGAAGTAGAGAATGAGTAGAACACTTTGTCTCGTTACGTCCAAGGCTATGGACGAACGGTTAATGAAGTTTCCTTTTTGATCCGGAGAAATGAGAAATGAGGCTATCTAATTTCCGTGAATCCAAAACTATCATAATCTTTTTCCAATCAAGTGAGTGAGTAAGAGAGGAGGGGAGGGCCGACCATATATGTAGATGGAGGGAGGTGAGTGTAGGAGGGGGAAGGTGACCACAAAAGAAAAGATCAACAACAAATATCTTTCATGCAAACAAAACCCCATTAATGCAAATGGTGATTCATTAACCTAGTCACCCTTGCATTAATGAATCATTAAATGCACTAAGCCACCTCACCATCCTAGTCACCTCTTCTAAAAACTTCTAGAACCTTCCACACTCATCCAAAGAAAATATAAATCCGTATTTAACCGACTGTTAAATACGGCTGATAGAAAACTGGAAACTGGCAACTTCCAAAAGTGATCCTAAAACGAATTTCAGGATAACCCCGTAATGGTATAAACATACCCGCATTTGTATTACGACCGAATACAAATGCATCTGAGATAAAGATATTATATCTACACAGCATAATACTCGGATCCGGCTTAAACCAAAGCCGACCAGTATTATCTGCCCGAAAAACGACACGTGCGAAAACGCACGTGCATTTTCCGAACCTTGTCATAAACCCATATGGCCTCTACAACGTTTCGCCCGAACTTGGGAAAGTGTCTGTGAGGGACTCTAATGACTCATCAATACATCGGCACTGGGTATAACCCCTAGCACGTCAGAGGTACAAGCTGCACGTAACGTTTTGCCTATGTATTGATTGGAAGGGAAGCTGACGAGCGAACTCATCTATAAACCCTACTGAGCCTGACAGTGACAATGTATATACAGTCCGGTCCATTCGTCTAAAGAGTATCGCATATCGAGTCTAGGGGGTGGATAACGTCAGACCCCTAATAACGCGATAAATCGTGTCGGCATGAAGCCCATCACCACCTGAGAAATTACTGATCCAAATCAGTAATTCTCCACTACCTCGGCCGAGGATTCCTAGTGATGGCCACCCGTGCACTGCGCGACATCAACCCCTAATACCGGGAGAGTCGAATCCCCGACGATCCGCTCACTTACTTCCAATGTGGCTCGGGACTGTACCTAACTAAAACCTGTTTACACAACTTCTTTGAGCGTGGTAGGGTAGTAATCTAAGCACAGTGGGAACCACATGAGACAAATGACGATCTCATGTCGATGAACTAACCTGTACACATGTCACCAGGGAATTTCTATCTGACGATATGTATAATACCAACTAGCAGATTCCCGGCGAGTCCTGTCCGGTGTACTCATAACCCAATGAGCACCTATATACATCTTAGGCGATCCTACTGACACCAATGGCTTGTGAGACCGGCCATCGCCCCTCGTCGGGGTCTCGACTGTATACACTAGTCTACTCTGGAGTATCGATGCCCTGTCTCGAAACTCCCATGACTAGGGACACTTTTAAGGATGTGCTTACAGACCCCAGCTCCCACGTATATGATCGCCATCATACTGCTGGTAGTCAAGCAAGAATCCTATGGGCTCTATCATCATTCAATAGTGAACTAAAGCATGTATACGATGATAAAGAAAAACCAGATAGCATACTATCATCTCGAGTAAGACTGTCATATCGGTATAAGTCCTGCCTCAATCATTGTAATCACGTATCTGCGATCCAATAATTGACTTTGAGGGCACTATCTCCAACAGCCCCGCTATTCCGTTAGTTATGTAACCTAACGGTGGATAACGGGACACTGTGGCGAATGCGGATGTCATAAGCGTACGTTGTATTTTCGTTTCTTCTGTGATGCTTAGGAAGCATAAATGATGGGACTTAATTAAAGAGATTAATGAAAGAAAAGAAACCTAAAAGATGTTGTAGAATCAAATTTTCAAAAAAAAGGGCAGCTCTAGTTTTTGCTTTGCATAGCGGTATTCCTTGAAGAATATCCAGCACCTTATTCGATAAGGAAAGAGCCGAGATCCCTTCACCGGGAGTGACCTCTTTAGAGAAACTAGCAGTTGCTACAACCCATTCGGTTTTGTTTTTGATTGCCTTTATAGTTCTTGCTTTGCATAGCGGTATTCCTTGTAGAATATCCAGCACCTCATTCGATAAGGAAAGAGCCAAGATTCCTTCAACGGGAGTGACCTCTTTAGTGAAACTAGTAAAAGCCTCAAAAACACTCCTTTTCAAAATCACTTGATTCTACAACGATATCAAGTTCATTACGCTTATGGTTTTCTTAAAAACTTGCGTAGCCCTCCGTCATTTCAGATAAGTACTATTTAGTATTCGTGCTGTGTTTGTTGGCCTTTGTCAAGACGTAGTGTGCGGTAGCTGACTAGTGCTTATCTGCTTAAGCATATGATGCGATTGGATTAGGGTATTCGTGCGACCTTGTTGGCCTTTGTCAAGGGTCATGCGGGTGGGTTTAATTCAATCATGAAATGACGGGTTGAACTTGACTAGCATCCTATGGTTTGTTGGCCTTTATCAAGGTCATGGCAGGTTAGGGGCAAAGTTTTATCGGGAATTTCAAGTGTTGAAATTTGCAATGAGATTGCATGCCTTTTATGAGATAGTTGGATCCCGATACCCACTGCGAGTAAAAGTTACTCCTGGAAGAATTTTACACATCACAATTAGTCGATTAAGTAGGTGTCTAGAAAGGTGTTAACTGGGTTATGCCTCAGGGAAATGAGGTTTAATTTAATTAGGTCCGTGCGAAAGCACGGGGAACCTCCCTCAAAGTACCAGCACTGGCCTGGCTGAAAGATTGGCGAACTTGTAAGGTGTAATTAATCCAGGTTAATCTTACCTTTTAGGGTTTGAAGGAAGATTTGATAAAAACAGTGGGAGCCATCCTGATTAGATAAGATTATAACCAATCTAATCTTGCAAAGAGCGCACACTAACGCATTTCCTTCTCTCTCTCTCTAGGCAGCAACCAATGTCACGCTTTAATCAAGATAATAATATGGATGTATTGATCGAACCTGCTTGTTATACTGAGCAGGGGAACGTTGGTTCCGCTCCAACTTATAAGTGTTATAATTCCGACCAGGAAATAGGGGAATATCCGGATTACCACGCCACCCAGACGAAGAATAAGCATGTTGATGCATTTTCTTCGGGTGTGTTAGTTACCGAGAACTGTTTCTCAGTACACTCTACGTCCTGGGTATTAGATACCGGATCGGGATCCCATATATGCAATTTGTTGCATGGGCTAGGGAAATGTAGAGAACAAGGAAAATGTGATCATTCTCTAAAAGTAGGGAATGGTGCAAGTGTTGCAGCTAAAGCAGTTGGTGAATATCACCTTGTATTGCCAACTGGGAATACATTGATCCTGAACGACTTTTATTATGAACCCTCTATGATATGCAATTTAATATCGGTTGCTTTATTTGATAAAGAAGGATATAACTTTGTAGTAGAGAATAATGTTATGAACATTTACCTAAATCAAGTGTTGATTGGGTTTGGTGTGTTATGTAACGGATTATATGTTCTGAATCAAAACACGGTTCTTAACATACAGAACACACACAAGAGGAAAAGTTCAGAAATGAACGAATCCTTCTTATGGCATTGTAGACTAGGTCATATCAACGCAACACGACTAGCTAAGTTACATAAGGATGGATATTTGAATCCGTTCGAACTTTCATTTTATGAAACTTGCCAGTCATGTCTCAAAGGCAAGATGACCAAAACTCCATTTACAGGACACGGATAAAGAGTTACGGAACTCTTGGGACTGATACATAGTGATGTATCCGGTCCTATGTCTACACATGCCAGAGATGGTTCCTCGTACTTCATTACATTCACTGACGATCTCTCAAGATTCGGTCATGTGTTCCTATTGAAACACAAGTCTGAAGCTTTTGAGAAATTCAAAGAATATAAGCATGAAGTTGAGAACCAGACGGGTAAAAGTATTAAAATCCTTCGATTTGATCGAGGAAGAGAATGGGTGGTCCCAGAGCAGGCACATCGGTCAGCTATCAGTGTTCATCCAAGTGCCGCCAAGATGTAACGTGACTTGAGAGTCAGTTACTGGTAGGCAGGATGAAAAGGTGAAGTTTCGGATTTCGTTCAAGGTGTCTGTCTGGTTGTGAGTTAGGGTGAGCATTTGAGACCAGCTGGAGAGTTGCAATCTTTAACCGTTCCGGGGAGAGAATGGGAGCAGATCTCCAGGAATTTTCGTTGTGACGTCTACCCAGGTTTAGTCAGAGTGTGACTCTATTTGGGGTGTTTGTTTTCCGGTTATTCTCAGTTTGCTCAGTTGTTCCTTGTTAAGTTTGTACGTTGCACGGAGTTCTTTCATGCGTTGTATCCAATTGGGGGCACCCTGTTCGCTAGCCGTAGTTAGAAGAAGCTTCAGGAAGCCTTGGGTACTGGTTGAGTTTTAGCTCTGCTTTTCTGTCTGTGGGACGATGGTCAATTGAGTGGACTATACAGACTCTGGAGGATATGCATGTGCATACGTACTAAGTGTTGTTGGCAGTTAGGATATTCACTTGCCATTGTTTAGGTTCTCCTTCGATAGCTGTTATCAGGAGACATTCCAATTGGCAACCTTTAGGTTTTGTTGTTAGGTAGTGTCGATCGCCATTCTATTTTCTAACTCTGCGTGAGTAGGATTTTTGGACCCAGCTGGTCTAGCGACTTCGGAGATGATCCAGTTGGTTTAGTTCAGGATGAGAGTAGTCCAGTGCAGACAGAGGTCTTATGCCGACCATGGTGGTCGCAGACTTTAATTCGCAGTGGGAGATCATAGATTCTTAAGGATTTTTTCCGATGAATGACGTGTTGAGTTTTGGGAAGTTTATCCCAGGATTGTAGGTCCTTTTGAGATCCTTAAAGCGAGTTAGTTCCGTTGCCCTTTGATTTGGCACTTCCGCCCAGATTATTGAGTATTCACCCCGTATTCCTTGTGTCGATACTTTGCAAATACCTTCATGACCTTTCTCACATGATTTAGCACCAGACCCTTTAGCTTGGACGCGATCTTTTCATTCACCGGCAGTCATATGTGTTAGTGGATCGGCAGGTGGAGAAACTTCGGTCAAGGGTCTTGCCATCTTTGGAGAGTTTTCTTGGGTATAGCCGTATAGTGAGGTGATCACTTGGGAGGCCGCGAGAGAGATTTGGGGGTTTTTGTACGCATCTCTTTGAAGGTATGCTTGGTGAGAATTTTAAATTCGGGGACGAATTTTTATAAGGGGGGTGATTGTAACGTTTCGGAAAATCGTTATGCGAATTTTTTCGTTTTAGGTAAAATTGTCGGTATTCTCCGTTTTTATCCGACTGTGATCAAACGACCATATAGACTTGCCAGCACCTAGATTAGCTAAAATAAAGCTAGTGCGCAAGCTTTAGGGGTATATGGGACGTTTTGGTTCAATTTGAATTTTTCCTAATTTTAATATTATTTTAATGCGGTATTCGCGTTTTGGGAAATTTCTCTTTAGTGATCTTTTCTACTTTTAAGTTTGACTTAATTCAACCCTTCCTATTATATCTAGATATTTGTATGGGTTTATAATTAAGTTAAAGAAAAAGAAAAGAAATGAATTTTGAGGTGCATGCATGTGTGCATATGTGTGTGTGAATGCATTAACTTTGCATTTAATATGGAAATTGCTAGAAAACCCTACACAATTCCTCACCCACCTCTCATGGCCGAATCCCTCTCTCTCTTTACTGCTCTTGATCATTTCCCTTTCATATTTCATCAATTCAAACTAAAAGTTCTCCAAAAATTCCAAAATATATCACAAAATATACACCAAGTCTTGTTTTTGCCTTCTTGATTCACTTGGAGCTAGGGAAAGCTTGGATCTTGTGAGCAAGTTGACAGGTATAATCCCTAATCTGTTAATTAGAATTTTTTATGTTATTTAGCTCATTGGTTGTAGCGTAGAACGCTTTTTATATCGTTTTGTGAAATATCGTGTTTTTAGTGTCGTTTTAGAGCCTCTGTATCTGCTGTGACGTGGAATTTTTAGTGAGTGACCAAACAAAATTATAGTGTTGTACTAGTGACCCTGGAGCACCACTTGAGACACGAGATCCACCCCACCGGCCGGGGCCGGCGACCAAAGGAGAAAATCCGGCAACACCGGTTTTTGAGGAGTGTTGGGTGTTGGTTTTTTTTTGTAGGTATCTGTCTGCTGTTGGTTTGGGGTGTTTGGTACTGTTTACATTTTTGTATTTACAGTATGCAAAATCTGGGATCATTTTCCTATAATTTAGTGTTTTGTGTCCACGCGATACGTTATACGACACGGACCGTGCACTTTGTGTGTTTTTGCTCTTAGATTGTTTTCGTCGTGTCGCTACGCACGTTAGCCACAATACGAACACTCGGGAGTAGGTTTGGGGTTGGTGTGTCGTTAAAACGTAGTTTGTGCATGCCTTTGGACGTTTGCTAATATATACTTGCTTTGTCTTGTTATGCTTTAGGTTCGTAGGCGGGGACTTCGGACGCTGCGTCGAAGGGGGAAACAGGTGGTTGGCTTTGCTTAGCGAGGATGGTTGGTGAGTAGATTTAACATCTACAGAGGAATCGCCCGCATGGCGTTATGCGTCTGGGCTAGAGTCGTTATGTTTTGTCGCATATTCTATTGCATATATAGAATTGCGCATACTCATATTACTACTTGGTTAGTGTTGTGCTTGGACTAGTATCCTTAGGACACTGCACTATTATTGATGGCTTATGTTGCACGAGCACTGATTGTATGCCACACACTCCGTCAATAATTACCATGACACGCACAACACCCTTATAGATATGACATATAGCATACCTGTATAATTATATGCTAGTTACCTATATACCTATATGGTATTGTACCATCATGATATGTATATACACATATGAGACTTAGCTACATGTACATCTGGCATACATACATACATATACCTGGAGGGTATTACGGATAGGTATAGACACATAACTTGCTACCACTACTTTGACATCATACATACTTACATATGGACACACATATCTTACTATACCGACATGGTTACGCATACCTTATTATAGCTACATGTTCACCTGTCTATGATGTTGTATCTGATTTCGGGGAAATCAGGATCCGCGTGATATATTTAGTAAATTGTTGCAGTTAAATAGTTGTTTTCCTTTATATGCTCATATTATTGTTTCATGTTGCATATATTACATTCATGGATTTCATATGATGTCTCTGATATTTTTACTCCTGTATATATAACAGTTGAATGGGACGCTGTTATATATGACCTTACACCAATATTAGTGGAATGAGACACTAATATATGTGTATTGATTCATGCATTCATACGTATTCACTACCTGATGTTTTCTGGATTTGAGGACCTTGGTGGTTTCATGGAATTATGCAAGTATTCTATTTCTTTACTTGATATTGGATGGATCCACTTGAGATTTATTTTATACCAATACGGGGATCGAGAGTGTCGGTGTTTGGCACTTAAGATTTGAGGACGTATATTGCCGATACGGGGATCAAGAGTGTTGGTGTTTAGCACTTAAGATTCGAGGACGTATATTACCGATACGGGGATCGAGAGTGTCGGTGTTTGGCACTTAAGATTCGAGGACGTATAAACATGTATTTTTGTGTCGATGTTAGACACTTATTTCATGATGTTTTTGGGTGTCGATAAGGTACATTCACCTTATATTGAACATACAGGATATGTGAGATATATTGATATTGGACATACAGGATATGTGAGATATACTGATACTGGATATACAGGATATGTGAGATATACCGATGTTGTTCATACAGGATATATAAGACTTATATGATAGGAGATCTAATTTTGGGGGATGACTGTGGAAATTGGGAATTGGATTGTCTTATTGGATTTTGGTCCTACCACGAGGTTAGGATTTCCGTGGGAATGACATGTTTTATTCCATACTCCACATTTATTGTTTATGCACTGCTTCATGTATTATTTGTACCGGATAGAGTACTTTCGATGACTGTTGCATTTATATACTATTTTGCGTTGCTCCATGTATTAGTTTAGAGTACCTTACATGATTATTGCATACAGATCGTCATATTATTGCTTCATGTATTAGTAGTACCTGCTAGTGTACCTTTCATGACTGATGCATTACATATGACTTTTTACTGCTGATAGTTTGCATATGTTAGATTCGCGCTATACGTGCATACTTGCGATTACCTGCATATGTTATTTACTATTCACAAGTTGGTAACTCACCCCCGTTGTGCCACAGTGTGTTGCAGGTGTTCTTCAGGATAGTCAAAGACAGGGCTATTTCCATCCATCGTATCATATATCTGCAGATACCGCTTCGCCTGACAGTGTGCAGTTTTGCTTAGGTAGGTCTTGCGGTTATCCGATGTTGCTTGTTGTATATTCGTTGTATCATGTACTCTCCATCTACCATTGTATTGTATGACTTAGAGACGTGATGTGAGGACGATATTGTACATTATTTATGACTTGGAGGTTTTTATGCAGTTTTATTTATATCGTCTCTTTCTTCGCTACGGCGTCGTGTATCTGTTGTGGTGATTGTTTTCCACCGTTGGGTGTGGATTTTGCTCCCGTTTTGGATTCTTTTATTTATATTATGTTGTACCTATTTTGGAGGCTTGTTTTACAAAGGGGGTGCTGCTAAAATTTTAAGTAATAAAAGCGAGACTTTAATGAATTTGGGTTGTGATTTCAAAGGTTTTGAAAATACTATTATCACTTTCTTGCTACTTTTGATGGTTTAGATTGCTGGGTTTTGGCTTTTTTTTACTACGTTACGCCTGTAGACGTTGCGTAGTATTAGGGCCGTCACGTGCCAATTTCGGGTCGTGACAAAGTTGGTATCAGAGCGCTAGGTTTTACCTTTCGGAGTGTAGGATGACCTTGGTATGATGGAGTAGGTAGCTTAAAACTGAGTAACGTAGTGTGTGTATGTCCGCGGCATACTCACGACGCGGTACTCTGCCTAAAGTGACCTAAGTTCAATTCGCTTGAAATTCCTTCCTTGATGATACATATCCTTGTGATTCGATTTCCGTGTTCATATCGAATCCTCCTTCCATTTATAGCCTTTGCCGCTGATGACTATGAGGACTTGAGTGATGCAGCGAGAGCCGAGGTCAGAGTGGACTCGCGTGGGATGAGGACTGACCAGGATGGCACGCTCGTTGCATCGGACTATATGGATCCGCTTTCGATAGATCATATTGATAGGCTTATGGCAGAGATGCAGGACTTGCGACAGACGATGAGTTCTTTGATTGAGGCCATTCGAGCCCAGCGAAAGGAGGTTGTTACCCATGTTACCCAGTTGTTCCTTATAGTCAACACTCAGCCTGGTGTTACTTATACAGCGCCAGTGGACGCAGCCGTTTTGACAAGGAGCGTTTTTCCGAGACTTTGGGAGTTCGGGAAAAGAGAAGGGTTCGTACAGGTGTACCGGCCCAGTGACAGAGGCTTAGGCGTCGAGACAGATTTCATGACCGTCGTAGGAGTAGCAGAGGCCTGGGACGAGGACAGACGTCCAGCTCTTATCCCCAGGATGGTCAGCAGTTTTCTTCTGGATATTATCTTGCGAGAGTTTTCCGACGTTGTTCCAGATGAGCCGTCGGAGCTTAGGGAGCTTAAGTATCAGCTACAGAGTTGTGTGTTGGGGGACTTGTGCGTCCGAGTGTTTCGCCTTGGGGAGCTCCTTTTCTGTTCGTCAAGGAGAAGGACGGCAGTTTGAGGTTGTGTATTGATGGATCATTAATTGAACCGAGTTACGGTGCGGATAAGTATCCTTTACCTCGCATTGACGATTTCTTCGATCGGCTCCAGAGTGCGAGACTCTTTCTGAGTTTGTTTGTGATCAGGTCATCATTGTTGCGGTTCGGAGTGATGACATTCCGGAGACTGCTTTTGTGCGTGCTACGGGCTTTATATGTTTTGGTGGTGTCGTTGGACTCACCAGTGCCCTAACAGCAATCGTGGATATGATGAACCGGATTTCTTCAAGCCGTTCCTCGACCAGTTGTTGTTGTGTCATTGATGACATTCTGGTCTATTCCAATGTGTCGTTAGGAATAGGAGCAGCACTTGAGGATTTGTTTTGCAGGCATTGGGAGAGCCCCAGTTGTTTGCTAGATTCTCGGAGTGTTCCTTCAGGCTTGATTGTGTTGACTCCTAGGTCTAGTAATTACTGGAGACGGTTTTGGTATGGACCCAAGGAGGATCGAGGCCGTACAGCTTTGACCCATACTTATATCCGGGACAGAGGTCCGCAGATTTTGGGCTTAGCAGGTTTTTACCGCCGTTTCGTGCAGGATTGCTTGTGTATCGCTGCACCGTTGACTGAACTAACCGGGAAGGAGGTTCTTTTTCTGTGGACTGAGGCATACGTGCAAAGTTTTCAGCAGTTGGAGATTCGGTTGACAACTGCACCAGTTCTTTCTTGTTTCCTGGTTTGGGCGACTTTGTTGTTTAACTGTGACATTTCGCGAGTGGGGCACTATAGAGTTAGCGCTTTTGCTTCCCGACAGTTGGAGGAAGTACGAGCAGGATATCCCACTCATGATCTGGAGATGGCCGAGGTGGTCGTGCGTTGAAGATCCGAGGACACTATTTGTGTGGAGAGTCGTGTCAGATTTTCATGGACCACCAGGGCTTAATGTACATCTTCCTGCAGCGGGTTTTGATTGTTGAGATAGCACAGTTGGATGGAACATGTAGAGGATTGTATTTGTGAGATCCTTTGGTTACCCGTGGCAAGGTGATTGTGGTAGCCGATGCTTGAATCGTAGGCCCGGGGTTAGCTTGTTCCAGTGGTGCGCAGTTCAGAGACAGTCTTCTGCAGATTTACAGTTCTGTGTGATCGTAGAGTACGGCTAGGTTCTCCTCTTCTGAGGGGACAACTTGCTCATGTCCGCGCCAGACCGATTTTCCTTAATCGTTTTTGGGAGGCACCGCCCACCGATGCTCGTTGTCTGTGATACTTGAGCACGTTCGGTAGGGTAAAGATTCGGAACCCTAGATTTGTGACTAGGGTGTGCTATGTTCCGGACTCATTGGTGTGTACCTGATACTGATAGGTAGAGACGCGAGGTCCCAGAACAGGCACATCGGTCAGCTTTCAGTGTTCATCCAAGTGCCGCCAAGATGTAACGTGACTTGAGAGTCAGTTACTGGTGGGCAGGATGAAAAGTGAAGTTTCGGATTTCGTTCAAGGTGTCTGTCTGGTTGTGAGTTAGGGTGAGCATTTGAGACCGGCTGGAGAGTTGCAATCTTTAACCGTTCCGGGGAGAGAATGGCAGTAGATCTCCATGAATTTTCGTTATGACGTCTACCCAGGTTTAGTCAGAGTGTGACTCTATTTGGGGGTGTTTGTTGTCCGGTTATTCTCAGTTTGCTCAGTTGTTCCTTGTTAAGTTTGTGCGTTGCACGGAGTTCCTCCATGCGTTGTATCCAATTGGGGGCACCCTGTTCGCTAGCCGTAGTTAGAAGAAGCTTCAGGAAGCCTTAGGTACTGGTTGAGTTTTAGCTCTGCTTTTCCGTCTGTGGGACGATAGTCAATTGAGCGGACTATACAGACTATGGAGGATTTGCATGTGCGTACGTACTAAGTGTTGTTGGCAGTTGGGATTGTCACTTACCATTGTTTAGGTTCTCCTTCGATAGCTGTTATCAGGAGACATTCCAATTGGCAACCTTTAGGTTTTGTTGTTAGGTAGTGTCGATCGCCATTCTATTTTCTAACTCTGCGTGAGTAGGATTTTTGGACCCAGCTGGTCTAGCGACTTCGGAGATGATCCAGTTGGTTTAGTTCAGGATGAGAGTAGTCCAGTGCAGACAGAGGTCTTATGCCGACCATGGTGGTCGCAGACTTTAATTCGCAGTGGGAGATCATAGATTCTTAAGGATTTTTTCCGATGAATGACGTGTTGAGTTTTGGGAAGTTTATCCCAGGATTGTAGGTCCTTTTGAGATCCTTAAAGCGAGTTAGTTCCGTTGCCCTTTGATTTGGCACTTCCGCCCAGATTATTGAGTATTCACCCCGTATTCCTTGTGTCGATACTTTGCAAATACCTTCATGACCTTTCTCACATGATTCAGCACCAGACCCTTTAGCTTGGACGCGATCTTTTCATTCACCGGCAGTCATATGTGTTAGTGGATCGGCAGGTGGAGAAACTTCGGTCAAGGGTCTTGCCATCTTTGGAGAGTTTTCTTGGGTATAGCCGTATAGTGAGGTGATCACTTGGGAGGCCGCGAGAGAGATTTGGGGGTTTTTGTACGCATCTCTTTGAAGGTACGCTTGGTGAGAATTTTAAATTCGGGGACGAATTTTTATAAGGGGGGTGATTGTAACGTTTCGGAAAATCGTTATGCGAATTTTTTCGTTTTAGGTAAAATTGTCGGTATTCTCCGTTTTTATCCGACTGTGATCAAACGACCATATAGACTTGCCAGCACCTAGATTAGCTAAAATAAAGCTAGTGCGCAAGCTTTAGGGGTATATGGGACGTTTTGGTTCAATTTGAATTTTTCCCAATTTTAATATTATTTTAATGCGGTATTCGCGTTTTGGGAAATTTCTCTTTAGTGATCTTTTCTACTTTTAAGTTTGACTTAATTCAACCCTTCCTATTATATCTAGATATTTGTGTGGGTTTAGAATTAAGTTAAAGAAAAAGAAAAGAAATGAATTTTGAGGTGCATGCATGTGTGCATATGTGTGTGTGAATGCATTAACTTTGCATTTAATATGGAAATTGCTAGAAAACCCTACACAATTCCTCACCCACCTCTCATGGCCGAATCCCTCTCTCTCTTTACTGCTCTTGATCATTTCCCTTTCATATTTCATCAATTCAAACTCAAAGTTCTCCAAAAATTCCAAAATATATCACAAAATATACACCAAGTCTTGTTTTTGCCTTCTTGATTCACTCGGAGCTAGGGAAAGCTTGGATCTTGTGAAGTTGACAGGTATAATCCCTAATCTGTTAATTAGAATTTTTTATGTTGTTTAGCTCGTTGGTTGTAGTGTAGAATGCTTTTTATATCGTTTTGTGAAATATCGTGTTTTTAGTGTTGTTTAGAGCCTCTGTATCTGCTGTGACCTGAAATTTTTAGTGAGTGACCAAACAAAATTGTAGTGTTGTACTAGTGACGCTGGAGCACTACCTGAGACACGAGACCCACCCCACCAAACGGGGCCGGCGACCAAAGGAGAAAATCCGGCGACACCGGTTTTTGAGGAGTGTTGGGTGTTGGTTTTTTTTTTGTGGGTATCTGTCTGCTGGTTGTTAGGGGTGTTTGGTACTGCTTACTTTTTTTGTATTTACAGTATGCAAAATCTAGGATCATTTTCCTATAATTTAGTGTTTTATGTCCGCGCGATACGTTATACGACACGGACCCTGCACTTTGTGTGTTTTTGCTCTTAGGTTGTTTTCGTCGTGTCGCTACGCACGTTAGCCACAATATGAACACTTGGGAGTAGGTTTGGGGTTGGTGTATCGTTAAAACGTAGTTTGTGCATGCTTTTGGACGTTTGCTAATATATACTTGCTTTGTCGTGTTATGCTTTAGGTTCGTAGGCGGGGACTTCGGACGCTGCGACGAAGGGGGAAATAGGTGGTTGGCTTTACTTAGCGAGGATGGTTGGTGAGTAGATTTAACATTTACAGGGGAATCGCCCTCATGGCGTTATGCGTCTGGGCTAAAGTTGTTATGTTTTGTCGCATATTCTATTGCATATATAGAATTGCGCATACTCATATTACTACTTGGTTAGTGTTGTGCTTGGACTAGTATCCTTAGGACACTGCACTATTATTGACGGCTTATGTTGCACGAGCACTGATTGTATGCCACACACACTGTCAATAATTGCCATGACACGCACAACACCCTTATAGATATGACATATAGCATACCTGTATAATTATATGCTAGTTACCTATATACCTATATGGTATTGTACCATCGTGATAGGTATATACACATATGAGACTTAGCTACATGTACATCTGGGGTACATACATACATATACCTGGAGGGTATTACGGATAGGTATAGATACATACCTTGCTACTGCAACTTTAACATCATACATACTTACATATGGACACACATATCTTGCTATACCGACATGGTTACGCATACCTTGTTATGGCTACATGTTCACCTGTCTATGATGTTGCATCTAATTTCGTGGAAATCAGGATCCGCGTGATATATTTAGTAAATTGTTGCAGTTAAATAGCTGTTTTCCATTATATGCTCATATTATTGTTTCATGTTTCATATATTACATTCATGGATTTCATATGATGTCTCTGATATTTTTACTCATGTATATATAACAGTGGAATGAGACGCTGTTCTGTATGCCCTTACACCAATATTAGTAGAATAGGACGCTAATATGTGTGTATCGATTCATGCATTCATACGTATTCACCACCTGATGTTTTCTGGATTTGTGGACCTTGGTGGTTTCATGGAATTATGCAAATATTCTATTTCTTTACTTGATATTGGATGGATCCACTTGAGATTTGTTTTATACCGATACGGGGATCGAGAGTGTCGGTGTTTGGCACTTAAGATTCGAGGACGTATACTACCGATACAGGGATCGAGAGTGTCGGTGTTTGGCACTTAAGATTCGAGGACGTATATTACCGATACGGGGATCGAGAGTGTCGGTGTTTGGCATTTAAGATTCGAGGACGTATAAACATGTATTTTTGTGTCGATGCTAGACACTTATTTCATGATGTTTTTGGGTGTCGATATGGTACATTCACCTTATATTGGACATACAGGATATGTGAGATATATTGATATTGGACATACAGGATATGTGAGATATACTGATACTGGATATACAGGATATATGAGATATACTGATGTTGTTCATACAGGATATATGAGACTTACATGATATGAGAGCCAATTTTGGGGGCTGATTGTAGAAATTGGGAATTGGATTGTCTTATTGGATTTTGGTCTTACCACGAGGTTAGGATTTCCGTGGGAATGACATGTTTTATTCCATACTTCACATTTATTGTTTATGCACTGCTTCTTGTATTATTTGTACCGGATAGAGTACTTTCCATGACTGTTGCATTTACATACTATTTTGCGTTGCTCCATGTATTAGTTGTACCTGATAGAGTACCTTACATGATTATTGCATATAGATCGTCGTATTATTACTTCATGTATTAGTAGTACGTGCTAGTATACCTTTCATGACTGATGCATTACATATGACTTTTTACTGCTAATAGTTTGCATATGTTAGATTCGCGCTGTACGTGCATACTTGCGATTACCTGCATATGTTATTTACTATTCAAGAGTTGGCAACTAACCCCCGTTGTGCTACAGTGTGTTGTAGGTGTTCTTCAGGATAGTCAGAGGCAGGGCTATTTCCATCCATCGTATCATATATCTTTTGCTGCGGATACCTCTTCGCCTGACAGTGTGCAGTTTTGCATAGGTAGGTCTTGCGGTTATCCGATGTTGCTTGTTGTATATTCATTGTATCATGTACTCTCCATCTACCATTGTATTATATGACTTAGAGACGTGATGTGAGGACGATATTGTACATTATTTGTGACTTGGAGGTTTTTATGCAGTTTTATTTATATCGTCTCTTTCTGCGCTACGGCGTCGTGTATCTGTTGTGGTGATTGTTTTCCACCGTTGGGCATGGATTTTGCTCCCGTTTGGGATTCTTTTATTTATATTATGTTGTACTCATTTTGGGGGCTTGTTTTACAAAGGGGGTGCTGCCAAAATTTTAGGGAATAAAAGCGAGACTTTAATGAATTTGGGTTGTGATTTTAAAGGTTTTGAAAATACTATTATCACTTTCTTGCTACTTTTGATAGTTTAGATTGCTGGGTTTTGGGTTTCTTTTACTACGTTACGCCTGTAGACGTTGCGTAGTATTAGGGCCGTCACGTGCCAATATCGGGTCGTTGTAAGTCCACGTTGCGACCCCCGGTTCTTACGGGGAGGCGGAAACGGTATAAAAATCAAATTTTTAGCGCATGGGGCAACATGGACTAACAAAGTCGGGATCTTTTCTAAACTAAACTAGCTATCATGCTAAAGAGAGTTAGCTACTCGGATAAAGGTTATACCTAACTTGAACTCCTTCTTCTTGAAACCTTGTAGAGGGTTGATGGTTCTCTCCTCGTCGCCTTCTTCCGTCAAAGATGGATCCACCTGAGGGTTCAACCTTCGGGCTCTTTCTCGAACTTAGAGTGAACTAGGATCTCCGGCTTGCTAAACCTTGAACCCTAGAGAGAGTAGAGAGTATCTATGGGGTGTTTTCTTTTCAAGGAGAGGGATTCTCAACACATGAGAAGGATTCTCCTTGAGCTTGAGGAAGAAGAAGATGAAATGAGGAGAGAGAATCAATATGATAGAATGAGCTCATTTTCCTTTTGCAACCATAACAAAAGAAAAAAGATATATCTAATTAATAATAATAATTTAAAATGAAATAGTTGATGGTTGTATTTGGAATGACCACTACCATCACTACATTAAATGAATGTAAGCTAGAATCAAGGAGTATCCTTGCAAAGCAATGATGATGGTCAAACATTCAACCATGGTCAACAAGTCAACCATGGTCAACAAGTCAACAAAATCAACCATGACACAATTTCATTTAATTACTATTATTAATTGATATTTCATAAATCCATTAGGGTTTGGAAAAAGACGACTGTCAACTGTGCATACGCACCCGTTCCGAAACCCTAATGAAAGATCTCTTCCTCCGCCTCAAACAACTGTGCATACACACCTGCATTCTCGTTCCGAGGAACAAGAATACTGAGAGATAAAAGCAACCCCAAAACATATACCAGTATCTGGCTCAAACCAGAGCCTGCTAGTATAATCTGTCCGGACTCCAAACGTGCACAAGTGCGCGGATGGGAACGAACCCTGCCGCAAAACCATGCGACCTCTACACAGTTTTGCCCAGAGGCGAATAGCCCTCTGTGTGGGACTCTAAAGACTCGACGCTACGCTGGCAGTGGGTTTAACCACAGACCGCAAGCGGCACTAGCTGTGCGTAACGGTCTCCAGGTAGATGCCGATAAGAAGACTGACGAGGTAAAACCCATCTGAACTCCTACTGATCCTGAATGTGACATTCTCCGTACAGTCCGGTCTGTTCGTCTGATACATCGCATGTCGGGCCTAGGGGGCGGTAAACGTCAGTCCCCCAATAGCGGTACAAGTCGTGTTGGAGTGAAGCCCAAAACACTCTGAGATAACACTGGAAGCCTACCAGTATATCTCGCTTGCCCTTGCCAGGGACTACTCATGTAATGGCTCTCCTAGACACAGCGCGATGTCAACTCCCAATACCGGGAGAGACGAATCCTGCCTAACCGTCACTGCCTCCAAGTGCTTCGGGACTGCACCCAACCATTGCCTGTTTGCATGACTCCTTTGAGCCGTGGTAGGGTAGTGATCAAAATGCAGTGGGAACACACTCGAGACGAAGTGCCAGTGTTAAGTCAGCGGACTAAGCTGTACTCATGTCACCTGGAAACTGATAACTGACGATAGGTATAATACCAACCTGTCAGTTCCCGACGAGTCCTGTCCAGTGTACTCGTAACCCAACGAGCACCCGTATACTATCTCCAGTACGACGTACTGATGGCTGTGGGACAGACCATCTCCCACACTGGGATGAGAAGCGCATACGCTAGTCTACTCCGGAGTATCGATGCCCTGTCTCGATAGTCCTGCGACTAGGGACCTACATAAGGATGTGCTTATAGATTACCCAGCCCCCACTAGTTTGACTGCCATCACAACGCTGGTAATCAAGCAAAGATCCTAAGGGCTCTACTAATGCGTATAGGTGATATCGCAAAATAAACACATGTACACATTGAAGTAGAAACAAACCAAGTAGCATACTATTATATTGAGCAAGATTGTTTATTCAAGGTAAATATCCCAAGCTTCCATTAAGTAATATACAAACTAGTATGATACAGTAATGGCCTCTAGGGCATATACACTAACAATCTCCCACTTGCACTAAGGCCATGTACTGGCGTATCGAAGACCTATCATCTCGATCAGCCGCTCGAACTGAGTCTGGGGCAGGGCCTTGGTGAATGGATCTGCAGTGTTTTCTTCTGAAGCAACCCTCCGAACCTCGATCTCCTTGCGATCCACGATCTCCCTGATCAGGTGATACCGCCTCAAGATGTGCCTGGATCTCTGATGGGACCTGGGTTCCTTCGCTAAAGCTATAGCCCCGTTGTTGTCGCAATACAGAGGTATTGGGTCAACAATGGACGGAACCACCTGAAGTTCTTTCAAGAACTTCCTCATCCAGACAGCTTCTTTTGCTGTATCAGATGCAGCGATGTATTCCGCTTCCATTGTCGAGTCTGCAACGGTTTCCTGTTTGGAACTCTTCCAACACACCGCCCCTCCATTGAGGGTAAAGACAAAACCCGACATGGACTTGGAATCATCCTTGTCACTCTGGAAGCTGGAGTCAGCAAAGGCCTCGATCTGGAGTTCTTTTCCGCCATACACCAAGAACATCTCCTTAGTCCTTCTCAGGTACTTGAGAATGTTCTTTACCGCTATCCAGTGTTTCTCCCCAGGGTTTGACTGATACCTGCTTACCACACTCAGTGCATAAGCTACATCCGGTCTAGTACATAACATCGCATACATTATAGAGCCTACCGCAGAAGTGTAGGGTATAATAGACATGCGATCCCTCTCCAAATCAGTCTTGGGGGACATCACTTTAGAGAGGGTGATTCCGTGACAAGCCGGTAGGTTACCGCGCTTGGAATCTTCCATACTGAATCTTTTCAGTATGGTGTCGATGTACCTGGACTATGAAAGTCCTAATATCCTCTTGGATCTATCACGATGGATCCGGATCCCCAGGATGTATGAGGCATCACCCAGGTCTTTCATGGAGAACCTTTGTGACAAGAACCCCTTGACAGATTGTAGCATAGGAATGTCATTTCCTATTAAGAGAATGTCATCCACGTATAAAACGAGGAATACTACAGTTCTCGCTACAAATCTACTATAGATGCATGGTTCATCTGGATTTTTGATAAAGCCAAATTCCTTGACCGTCTCATTAAAGCAGATGTTCCAACTCCGCGATGCCTGCTTTAGTCCATAGATAGACTTAAGCAACTTGCACACCTTTCCGCTGCTCCCACTCTGAATGAAACCCTCTGGCTGGTCCATATAGACACACTCCTCTAAATTTCCATTTAGAAAAGCGGTTTTTACGTCCATCTGCCAAATCTCATAATCGTGGAAGGCAGCAATGGCAAGAAGGATCCGAATGGATTTCAGCATAGCCACTGGAGAAAAGGTCTCGTCATAGTCCAAGCCAGGTCTTTGACGGAAACCCTTTGCTACAAGTCTAGCTTTATAGGTCTCAACCTGTCCATCTACACCAATCTTCCTTTTGAAGATCCACTTGCATCCTACGGGTTTTACCCCGTCTGGAGCAATGTCCAACGTCCATACTTTGTTGGTGTACATGGACTCCATTTCGGTCCGCATTGCATCCAGCCATTTTACCGAGTCAACGCTCTGAACGGCCTGCTGGAAGCTAGTAGGCTCATCATAATCTATGATGCAATCCTCTCTATCCCCGTCTATGAGAAAACCGTAGTATCTCTCGGGCGGATGAGACTGCCTACTACTCCTGCGGAGCGGCGTAGGAATGTCCTGTTCATTCGAACCCTCTGGTTCCACTAAGCTTTCAGTAATAGTCTGAGGTTCTGGAATTTCTTCCAGTTCTATTGCGCTCCCACTTACTTCTTTTTCTAAGAACTGATGTTCCAGAAAATGGGCATTACGAGAAACAAGGACTTTTTGTTCCTCTGCGTAATAGAAAAGATACCCCCTGGAGTTCTTTGGGTATCCCACAAACTTGCACAGTACTGAGCGTGCCTCGAGCTTGTCCGTATGCTGCTTTTTGACATAAGCTGGACATCCCCAAATCTTCAAGTACTGAAGATAGGGTTTCTTCCCACTCCATAACTCATATGGTGTGGTAGGCACAGTCTTAGTAGGAACTCGGTTCAAAAGGTATGCAGCTGTTTCTAGCGCATACCCTCAGAATGATCGCGGTAACTCAGCGTTACTCATCATGGACCGTACCATATCTAATAGGGTCCGGTTCCGTCTCTCCGATATACCGTTATGTTGCGGAGTGTATGGAGGAGTAAGCTGAGAGAGAATCCCATTCTCTTTTAAGTAATTCAGGAACTCGGCACTTAAGTATTCTCCACCTCGATCCGATCTTAGAATCTTGATACTTTTGCCGGTTTGTTTTTCTACTTCATTCTTATATTCCTGGAACTTTTCAAAGGCTTCGGACTTATGTTTCATTAAGAAGACATAACCGTACCTTGAAAAGTCATCCGTAAAAGTAATGAAGTAAGAATAACCGCTTCGCGCATGTATAGACATTGGACCGCACACGTCGCTGTGTACGAGTCCCAAGAGCTCGCTTGCTCTTACTCCGTGTCCAGTGAACGGAGTCTTTGTCATCTTTCCTTTGAGACAGGATTGACAAGCTGCATATGATTGATATTCGAACGGATCCAAATATCCTTCTGTATGTAACTTAGTCAACCTTCTCTCATTGATGTGACCCAGTCTACAATGCCATAAGAAAGTCTGATTGATATCTGGAGACTTTCTTTTGTGTGTATTCTGGACATTGAAAATCTGTGGTTGGTTCAACACATATATACCATTGCTCAGTGTACCTGACCCAATCAGAACTTGATTAAGGTGAATGTTTACAACATTACTTACAAACGCAAATTCATAACCTTCTTTAGAAACCAAAGATACAGAAATGATATTACAAGTTGCGTTGGGTACAAAAAAGCAATTACGCAAAACCAAAACATGTCCATCTGACATTCCCAGGTGATAGTCCCCCACGGCTTTAGCATCCATGCTAGCTCCGTTCGCAACTCTGAGGGTCATGTCACCTGCCTTCAAAAACCTACGGTTTCTCAACGCCTGCAAAGAATTACAGATATGAGATCCTGATCCGGTATCCAATACCCAGGAAGTAGAGTTTATAGAAAGACAGTTTTCAATAACATACACACCTGAAGCTGAAGCCGCAACCTGCTTCAGTGTCCTGGCTTTCCAAGCCCTGCAATCTTTCTTCCAGTGTCCATTCTTATGACAATAGAAGCACTCTTCCTTTCCCACAAGCTTCCCCGCAATCTTTGTTGCCATTTCTTTTCCCTTCGTACCCACTTTACTAACACCGCCCCTTGGTTTGGCGGGGGCTTTCTTCCTCTTTCCCTTGGCTTTCGCCTTGGACCTAGAAGAAGAAGATCCTCCTACAAACAAAGCGGGTGTTTCCCTACCTTTCTGTAGGGTGCCCTCTGCGCTCCTCAGCATGTTGAGGAGTTCTGAAAGTTCAACTTCCTTTTCTTGTAAGTTGAAGTTCAGTATAAACTGGGCGTAAGTGGATGGAAGGGACTGGAGAATTAAATCCGTATAGAGTTCACTTTCCAACGTGGTCCCAAGTTCCGCGAGCTCCTCAATGTAGCCAATCATCTTAAGCACGTGGTCCGCTACCGATGATCCGACGGCCAACTTTTCCGAAAATAACTTCTTCGACACTTCGTATCTTGCGATACGAGACTGCTCTCCATACAGTTCTTTTGTATGAAGAAATATGGATTCCAGGTCCATATTCTCGTGCCTCCTCTGATGTTCGTTGTCCATAGAGGCAAGCACGAGGCACCTGGCCTTCGCGCAATCAATCTCCCAAGTCTTACGGATTTCCTTATCCGCGACGCTGGAGGTGGGACCTGGGACGGGGGGAGCTTTGGTGTTAAGAAGATACCCCAGCTTGTCGTAAGTGATTGCCATTTTGAAATTCCTGAGCCAATCTTTGTAGTTTGGCCCTGTCAGTATGTTTTTATCTAGAAGTAACTTAAGTCCAGTCATGTCGATTGGTCACTGCAATTAGGAGGGAGAGAAGAAACACTTTAGCACGATGCTCTTGCAAGTTTAGAATAATTTTTAATTTGTCTAAACAGGATGGCTCCCACTGTCTCTCGAATCCCTCCTCAAACCATAAAGGAAGAATTAGTCGGGATCAATCCTACCGCACAATACTTGCTTAACCGTTCAACCAGGCCAGTGTCTGTACTTCGAGGGAGGTTTTCCAACGCTTTCGCGAAGTTCCTTAATTAAATAACCTCTTTTCCCTGGGGGCGTAGCCCCGCTAACACCTTTCTAGGCACCTACTAGGTTTATAGTATTGATCGTTTAGTGAGAAATTTCCCGAGGAGTAGCATATACTCACAGTAGGATCGGGATCCAAATATCATTGCATGACGAAACTGAAGGAATCCTACCAGAATCACCACACTCTAAATGGTATGCAAATCTAGCAAGTTTCAGTACTTATGAAACTCCCGATGTGGATTTTTGCCCCATGCTCTTATGACCTTGGCGTGAGGTCAAAATGTCATAAGTCACATGTCAAGTTCTTCCCATCATTATCCCGGTTAATTTGAACCCACCCGTACCTACCCTTGACGTAGGCCAAAATGGCAGTACGACTGTCTCAAACCAACGCATTCTATCTATGCAACAGATAAATATCCGGCAGCTACCAATCACTATGCCTTGGCGTGAGGTCAAAATACATAGCTTGAATACTACCGTATATTTAACTGAAATGATGGAGGGCTACGAATGGTTTTGGCGAAACCGTGAATGTAGTGAACTTGATATAATCGATGGAACGAGATAGCTTTTAAAAGGAGTGGCTCAAGCTCCGCATTTAAAAGTTAGTTTTGAAAAGAACCGAGTGGTTTTTCGAAAGTGTTCCAACGACTTTTGCTTGGTTTATTATCTTGCATTAGTTCTTTTAATGCGTGATATTCTTGCATTAGTACTTTTAATGCGTCCCATCATTTAATCCTACCATTGCAGAAAACAACCAAAATATGACGTACGCTTATGCCATTCGCATTCGCCACGGGGCCCCGTCATCACCCGTTAGGTTACTTAACTAACGACAGAGCGGGGGCTGGGCTAGCGCGGCTGTAAAACATAAGCAACGTCTAAATAGTTATAAATATAGCAATGATAGACATTACAGATCACAGATGAATACATTGGATATACTAGGAATCCGCAATCCGTTCGAGCCTGCAACGAAAAGCGGATTACACGGTCGCGGTGAATAGCCAAAACCCTACCCAAGACCCCTACGGGTGCGGCAAACTACCCGCCAAGTACCCGGTAGTTTGTGCACCCCTCCATGGGTCTATCCTAGGAGCAAAAACAGTAAAAAGAATTATACAATGAGGGCTACAACCCCGACCCGGTTGTGCGGCCATACAAATAATATTATTACATCAATTTACATATTACAAATGAATGAAAGAAAAACAAAAGCTCATCTCACATCCACCCCGGCTATTCACCCGCGACAGTCCAACACATTCATAAACACATTCCAATATCAAACACAGATCACAGAGATGTATAACCCCGACTAATCGACTTATAGCGATTAGCCGACGTTCAATACATACAAACATCACAGATATAACCAACATAGTCAAAGTGTAGTGAAGTTCGGAAAAAATACGGAATTATAGGCCCCCAAAAACAAATTTCTATTCTGGAAAATCTGGGCACATATAATATATCTCAAAAATCCTAAAACCAATCCAGAGATACACTGCACCAAAATCGAGGCAGAGAGGAGACAAGACGGCAGCGGATCCGCGGCAACATAGCTTGCTGCTGCCGCGGAAACGCGGTCGTTTGGTCAGATCTTATACATATCATAATATTGCATTATTATATTCCCCATTCTTATTCTTTTTATAAATAAACAGGTGCTTTTGACGCATGTCTGCTACATGTTACAGGTTACAGGTTCTTAGACAGAAAACAGTGAAAACGATGTAAAGACGATGAAAAAGTGGATTTTGACCAACAAATAGAAGGATCTTAATCAAGCCTACACAAAAGATCAGTACAAGGCAACGTAAGGTCCAAGATTACAAAGCGAACGGTTAAAAGCCCACCGCAATTATTCACTGGAGATCTGGAAGAAACATAGAAGCTATTTTAATAAAGAACCAAATAATAAGGAAGCCCAAAGATCCAAGGTCCAATACTTTCTTTTAAAGAGACATAAAATTTTACCAAAACTTGAAGTCTACTTTGACTAGGTCTTCCTAAGGATATTTTGGTAAATGTAGACATGCAAATCAATTGTAACCTAGGGTTTCTATCTCCTATAAATAGAAGCCCAAATCATTGTATTCTTTTCATGCCTCCCTATGCCTCCTTTTAATAATAAATTTTAGAATTCTTTTGGAAAGCATCGGTGTTTCTTTTCAATTCATGAATTCAGATCTGACAACCCTGCGTTGATGATTGGAGAGATGCATCTGTAAGTAGATTTAATTCCTTGCTCTAGTTTAGATTTCAATTCTTGCCCTAGGTAATTTTTATTCTCTGCCCTAGATAAATGTTCTTCAATTCCCTAACGAGTGAGTAGTTTTCTCGCTTGTTAGGGTTAGGAATGGGGAAGAATTTGAGAGACGAAGATCTCTCATCTCTTTTCTTTGCCAATCTTTTATGAAAATTAGAACTCCATGCATACCTTCTTATTCCGCTCCCTACGGCACTCTACCCTCGAGGTAACGGTGATTCCGTAGTCTAAAGGCCCGGATTTTAAGGTTTTCCATGGAGGTTAGGGTAAAAATTAAGAAAGGAAGGACAAGGATCTAGAGGAAGAATCAATCTTCCTAATCATCCTAATCCCATTTGTTAAGATTTACCATAACACTAATATGATATCTTTAATTAAAGGCAATGGAAAGAGATGTAGATCTTTATTTACCAAATTTTTCCTAAACCTAATCCTAGCAAGTTTCTAATCCCAGTATCATACAACTTCAATTTTTAGATTTAATAATCAATCCGAACACCCTTCGGAATTAACTCGTTAGCGCGATTAGGAAATTCACAACATCTCTGTGGACCGACCCGTACTCACCGGCTAGCTGCAAAGCGACGCCGTTCTTGATTGCGGTTACAAATATTTTTGATCTATCTTTTAGAAAGCGCAAGCACGCTAAATTCAATCAATCAAATGGCGCCGTTGCCGGGGATGGCGTAGAACTTTCCTTTTTGCAATTTCGGGTTAATCAAAATTAAAAAAATCATAAAAATCTAAAAAATCCAAAAATTATAAAAATATATCAATTGTTATTTTTCTTGGAAAGGGTACTTTGTTGTGTGAAATCTTGCAGGAACAAACTCGGATCTGGAATTTTACAGAAAGCCAAACAGAAATCAGAAGATCATAACAGAGGAGAATTTCAGAAACAGAGCAACAGAAAAAATCTTGAGACGCAAGCTGCCCATCCCACCGCGTTTCCGCGGCATAAGTCGACTTCTACCGCCCATCCGCGGTCATCTGATCAAGTCTCGGGATCTGCGCCCACCCCGCCGCCGCGTTTCCGCCGCACCTACCGCTTTAGACCGCGGATCCGCGGCTCCCGTGTGCCTTCAGCGCAGAAAAATTCCTCTGTAAGCTTCCCTGTACATTCTCTGGAAATCTAGATATATTTTTCTGAAAAAATTCCTGCAAGATTTTGTGCACTTTAAAAATCTTTATCTTTCCAAATAATAATCTTGTGCAGGATTTGTGGGCTCTCGTTTAAATTAGAAATAGATTGCAAGTAAATTTTCTGTTGCATATTTTTCTCGAATATCTTTTTGCAACAAATTTTTTCCAAATAAAGATTCTTTGTGATATTCTTAAAATAATAATTGATTGCAAGTAATCTTTTCTGATTTGCATATCCTTAATTTTATTTTTTTTGCTAAAAATATCTTTCCAAATAAAGAGCAAAAGGAAAAAGGAAAATTTTAATTAGAAAACTTGCAAATTTTGAAATTCACAAAAAAGATTTGATTGCAAGTGATTTACTGTTTTGCATATCTTTAATCGGACTTTAAGGGGCTTTTGACCAAATCAGATTGGGTGGGGATTTCATCACCCTTCCCAGGACCCCAGAAAACATCTAAAGCATTTTGCATCGACCACAATTAATAAAAAATACTAGACTCAGCCCTAAGGAAATCGAGCTCAATAGGAAAAGGACTAGTATAGGCATCGACCGTTTATCCTAACTGATTTTGCGGTGTCTAGGCTAGTGGTTTTTAATTAGGCCCACTGTCGTGGTGGTTCCTTCCCACTTACCTGGCCGCAATTGGCGATGAAGAGGCGGTTTGAGGTCCTATTTCTAGCCCTTTGGAACAGTTAGGAGCTGTCTAGCTGACCTAGGTGACCCTAGATCTCGGACTGATTGTGCATTTCTGGTTATTTGCATTTGTGTCTTAGCCCTTTATCGAAAATTTTTGCAAAACAAATAAAAAAGAATAATAAGAGGAATTTTTTTTAAAAAAAAAATACTTGCAACTTTTGTCGCTCGGAAATCCTTGCACCAACAAACTTTCTTTCTTTCTCCCTTTCTTCTAACATGGGTACCCCACATAACAAATCACTTGCCGAACTTTGGTATCCCGAACCTAATTTTGCGTCGTTCGGCAATTTGTTCGATCAATTTAAAGACGATCCTTCCATGCCTAAAATATCTTTGAAAGATCAAATAGAGGCGTCTAGGAGAAAGAATTCGACTATTCAACCCACTTTGTGTCAACCAAGTCAATTTTTACCACCTCCATATGTTGATACCATTTTTTCAAGTCCTTCTGTCACTCCTAAGCCGATGTCCATTGCTGAGCATATTGCTCAATCTCGTAGCCGATCTTTCACCCCTCTCCACACATCTAGTTATAGGGATCCGCACGACTATTCACCTTTTTATCCATATGTTGACCCTACCCCTGTCCAATCACCCACTTCCTACCAGTCCTACCCGACTTTTCCACCGTCACTAGACAATGTTTCTACACAGCCATTAAGGAGTTTCACATTTCCAAACAATTTCGAATCTTTTACCGAAACCCCCTTACCACCCAAGTCTAGTTTGGAAGAGGCGTTGGAAGCGTATATTACAGCAACAAACAAAATGGTTAGGAATATGGAAGCGTCCGTGGCCACCCTTATGCAACCTGCTGAACCGGTAGCTAGTTTCCAACTAGCTCCAAATTTTTCAATGTATGAGGAGGCGGTTGGACTGAGTGAGAATGAGAGAGGATTTCCAAATCAAACCTACCCATACCCTATTGAATCCAATAACTCCAATTTTCAAACATGTGTCCAAAATGATGAGTTGTGTGATTTTGTAGTGCTTGATTTGCCAGATTGTGAAGAACCCCTTTCGAGTGAAACCGCACCTAATCCTTTCGATCTTTACACCTCCACTCTAGAACCTAAATTGATAACCATCCATACTTTTGAGGAGGTGTCTAAAGAAATTGACTTTCACTTGATTGAGGATATAGACGCCGGGAATATTTCGGATGATGAACCTGTCGATTTAATTGAAATTTTATGTTCAAATCATCATCCCGAGTTATTAAATGTTTCTCCCGAATCTCATATGCGTCTTGATTTTGATGATAATGGCATGGATGAGTTGAATATTGAGGAGAATTATGAGGATAATATTGAGGAGAGTAGTGAGGATCATATTGAGGTTGAACCATTTTTCTTTGATGTGTCGGATTTTCCAATTCATCCTCTTGAACCTTTACCTAAATCACCCTCCCTCTTTTCCATCGTTCCGACCACGCCTCATTTCACACTTGACGACTGTGAGCTTGAAAACTTTTCCTTCGAATCTGACACAGTTCTCACAGCCGATGACACTTACGATTGTTTCACTTTTTCGGACGATGTTGAAGTCTCACCGTCCGAGTTTGAGTCCTTTGCATTTTCAGATGAGTTAGTTAATCCATCAGACTCGGTTGCTTACAGTCGTTTCGAACCATTGATGGAATCTTTCCAGTTCGACACAGTTTACTACGGTGAGAATGAGACCATCCCTAATTCACTCCCTTTCGTCCTTCCTATTGTTCCGACCGTGCAAATGACCGTTACGCTTTCATCTCCTATACCAAGTTCGGCGTACCCATGTTTTCTTGCGAATCTTGAGGGATTTGATCCCATTTCTCGACAAGTTGATAGGTTAGCGCAATCGCTTTTAACACATCGGTCATCACAAATTGCGCTAATTTATTCACTCGATTTACACCCTCAAGATCGCACGACCCTTCTTTCTTCTTTCCGCCATTCTTCCCCCCCCCCGCCGATACCGTATTCTCTTCTTTCCACACGGTCTCGCGTGTTTCTCATTTCTTTCTTCTACACCCCATTCTTCCACCAACTATACCATTTCCACGATAAGATTTTTGAATGGTTGGTGTTAACCTTTGGCTTGTGTAAGGCCAAGCTTAAGTTTGGGGGGAACCTTTGTATATATGTATATATTTTTTGTTTTCTTTTTCTATAAAAAAATAAAACAAAAATTTCAAAACATTAAAAAATGAAAAAAAAATTATAAATAAATAAACAGGGGAGTATTGGCATTTTGACCCTCTTGGTTTAGCATGACAGTGAGGACACTGTCAAGTTTAAGTTTGGGGGTATGCTCGGTACGTCTTCTTCCTTCGCATTCATTTGTACATATTTTTGCATTTGCATATTTATTTGAAAAGTTTCAGTTTCTTTGATCTAAACATGTAGCAATAGAAAAAAACCCATAAAAATTGAAAAATTTCAAAAATTATAAAAATTATTGTATTCAATTTTGGTGATATTTGATTTGAGTTTGACAAATAGGTTAACTGGCTAGGAACAACTAGATCTTAGACTTAGTAATTAAAAACCCTAAAAATAACATTCCTTAAAGTTTAACGGTAGAAAGTATATGCCTTGTAGTTTATTTAGAAATAGGCAAATTTTGGGTTCACTTCTTGGGCTAAGTCAAAATGAGGGAAGAGTATTGATGTTCTTATTAGAGTATAAGTTTGAAAAATAGTTCCTAGCTTAAGTCTAGATTCTGAAAACGTATACCCTACAATTTGCACAATCACGCACCTTGAAACTTGGAATAGTAGAGGAGACCTTGAAATGCTCTTGTCTAAAGTCCTTAGTACGAAGAAAATAAAAGAAAAAAAGAGTGAATAAAGAAAAGAAAAAAAATGAACACTGGTTTTTGTGATTACTTAAGGCTGTAAAAATAGAAAAATATTTAGCGAGGGTGCTTCATCACCTAGTGCCTTAGACCAACTGGTTTGGGAGTCACTGCTAAAAGCCTTGGCTGTTGCAAGACTAGGAATTACGCTTTAAAGTGCAAACATATCTTGTAATCGGTCGTTGGTTCCTCAAGAAGTATTAACAGTCGCATGAAGGATGTGTAAGCAAAATTCAATTAAAAATTCACCTACTAATAAGTACTTTGGACAACGGACAAGGTTATGATTGCTTGATTTGAATTTCCAAGTGTAGGGGTGATTTTTACACACACGTGGGGATATGTGATTGGAGTTTAGATGAGAGAAAGGAGTGAAGAATAGAACTTGTATCTTTAGTAAGGGTTGATAGAAATTCCTAAATGGAGATGGAACCCTAGAAGGAAAACTTAAGAAATGCCGAAAGCTAGGTAATTCTACAGGATATATATAATCTTAAGTTAAATAATGAGGAAGTGTGAAGAATATGGGTGGATAATTTATGAGTCGACGATAATAGAATTCCTTGTTAGAAAACCTAATTGGAAAACAAAAGTCGAACAGCCAAATTGATAGGATTTTGTGGGTGTAATCCGCTGAAAACCCTCAGGAGATAACACTCCTCCGACTAGAAACACCTAGAGGTTTAACGGCTTGTTGCACGTGCTTAGTGTAATCGCGATTCCCTGCGAAAATGCGGTTAGGTTTTTTGTAGAGAATAATAAATAAGTTTGCTCGAGGACGAGCAAAAGATAAGTTTGGGGGTATTTGTTCATATCATAATATTGCATTATTATATTCCCCATTCTTATTCTTTTTATAAATAAACAGGTGCTTTTGACGCATGTCTGCTACATGTTACAGGTTACAGGTTCTTAGACAGAAAACAGTGAAAACGATGTAAAGACGATGAAAAAGTGGACTTTGACCAACAAATAGAAGGATCTTAATCAAGCCTACACAAAAGATCAGTACAAGGCAACGTAAGGTCCAAGATTACAAAGCGAACGGTTAAAAGCCCACCGCAATTATTCACTGGAGATCTGGAAGAAACATAGAAGCTATTTTAATAAAGAACCAAATAATAAGGAAGCCCAAAGATCCCAGGTCCAATACTTTCTTTTAAAGAGACATAAAATTTTACCAAAGCTTGAAGTCTACTTTGACTAGGTCTTCCTAAGGATATTTTGGTAAATGTAGACATGCAAATCAATTGTAACCTAGGGTTTCTATCTCCTATAAATAGAAGCCCAAATCATTGTATTCTTTTCATGCCTCCCTATGCCTCCTTTTAATAATAAATTTTAGAATTCTTTTGGAGAGCATCGGTGTTTCTTTTCAATTCATGAATTCAGATCTGACAACCCTGCGTTGATGATTGGAGAGATGCATCTGTAAGAAGATTTAATTCCTTGCTCTAGTTTAGATTTCAATTCTTGCCCTAGGTAATTTTTATTCTCTGCCCTAGATAAATGTTCTTCAATTCCCTAACGAGTGAGTAGTTTTCTCGCTTGTTAGGGTTAGGAATGGAGAAGAATTTGAGAGACGAAGATCTCTCATCTCTTTTCTTTGCCAATCTTTTATGAAAATTAGAACTCCATGCATACCTTCTTATTCCGCTCCCTACGGCACTCTACCCTCGAGGTAACGGTGATTCCGTAGTCTAAAGGCCCGGATTTTAAGGTTTTCCATGGAGGTTAGGGTAAAAATTAAGAAAGGAAGGACAAGGATCTAGAGGAAGAATCAATCTTCCCAATCATCCTAATCCCCTTTGTTAAGATTTACACTAATATGATATCTTTAATTAAAGGTAATGGAAAGAGATGTAGATCTTTGTTTACCAAATTTTCCCTAAACCTAATCCTAGCAAGTTTCTAATCCTAGTATCATACAACTTCAATTTTTAGATTTAATAATCAATCCGAACACCTTTCGGAATTAACTCGTTAGCGCGATTAGGAAATTCACAACATCCCTGTGGACCGACCCGTACTCACCGGCTAGCTGCTAAGCGACGCCGTTCTTGATTGCGGTTACAAATATTTTTGATCTATCTTTTAGAAAGCGCAAGCACGCTAAATTCAATTAATCAGATCTCTGGCTCGTTTTTGGTGGTTATCTTTAAAAAACCCTGAGACGATTTTAGGTGCATAACAAATTTTGTTTTGACCAGAAAAGAATTTAACAGAAACTAGGGTTTTTGAAAAGCTGGGTTTTTGGATTTTTCGGTTCCGAACTTCGTTACACTTTGCTACCTAGCTAGTTTATGTTTAGTTAAGCTCTGATACCACTGTAAGTCCACGTTGCGACCCCCGGTTCTTACGGGGAGGCGGAAACGGTATAAAAATCAAATTTTTAGCGCATGGGGCAACATGGACTAACAAAGTCGGGATCTTTTCTAAACTAAACTAGCTATCATGCTAAAGAGAGTTAGCTACTCGGATAAAGGTTATACCTAACTTGAACTCCTTCTTCTTGAAACCTTGTAGAGGGTTGATGGTTCTCTCCTCGTCGCCTTCTTCTGTTAAAGATGGATCCACCTGAGGATTCAACCTTCGGGCTCTTTCTCGAACTTAGAGTGAACTAGGATCTCCGGCTTGCTAAACCTTGAACCCTAGAGAGTGTAGAGAGTATCTATGGGGTGTTTTCTTTTCAAGAAGAGGGATTCTCAACACATGAGAAGGATTCTCCTTGAGCTTGAGGAAGAAGAAGATGAAATGAGGAGAGAGAATCAATATGATAGAATGAGCTCATTTTCCTTTTGCAACCATAACAAAAGAAAAAAGATATATCTAATTAATAATAATAATTCAAAATGAAATAGTTGATGGTTGTATTTGGAATGACCACTACCATCACTACATTAAATGAATGTAAGCTAGAATCAAGGAGTATCCTTGCAAAGCAATGATGATGGTCAAACATTCAACCATGGTCAACAAGTCAACCATGGTCAACAAGTCAACAAAATCAACCATGACACAATTTCATTTAATTACTATTATTAATTGATATTTCATAAATCCATTAGGGTTTGGAAAAAGACGACTGTCAACTGTGCATACGCACCCATTCCGAAACCCTAATGAAAGATCTTTTCCTCCGCCTCAAACAACTGTGCATACACACCTGCATTCTCGTTCCGAGGAACAAGAATACTGAGAGATAAAAGCAACCCCAAAACATATACCAGTATCTGGCTTAAACCAGAGCCTGTTAGTATAATTCGTCCGGTCTCCAAACGTGCACAAGTGCGCGGATGGGAACGAACCCTGCCGCAAAACCATGCGACCTCTACTCAGTTTTGCCCAGAGGCGAATAGCCCTCTGTGTGGGACTCTAAAGACTCGACGCTACGCTGGCAGTGGGTTTAACCACAGACCGCAAGCGGCACTAGCTGTGCGTAACGGTCCCCAGGTAGATGCCGATAAGAAGACTGACGAGGTAAAACCCATCTGAACTCCTACTGAGCCTGAATGTGACATTCTCCGTACAGTCCGGTCTGTTCGTCTGATACATCGCATGTCGGGCCTAGGGGGCGGTAAACGTCAGTCCCCCAATAGCGGTACAAGTCGTGTCGGAGTGAAGCCCAAAACACTCTGAGATAACACTGGAAGCCTACCAGTATATCTCGCTTGCCCTGGCCAGGGACTACTCGTGTAATGGCTCTCCTAGACACAGTGCGATGTCAACTCCCAATACCGGGAGAGACGAATCCTGTCTAACCGTCACTGCCTCCAAGTGCTTCAGGACTGCACCCAACCATTACCTGTTTGCACGACTCCTTTGAGCCGTGGTAGGGTAGTGATCAAAATGCAGTGGGAACACACTCGAGGCGAAGTGCCACTGTCAAGTCAGCGGACTAAGCTGTACTCATGTCACCTGGGAACTGATAACTGACGATAGGTATAACACCAACCTGTCAGTTCCCGACGAGTCCTGTCCAGTGTACTCGTAACCCAACGAGCACCCGTATACTATCTCCAGTACGACGTACTGATGGCTGTGGGACAGACCATCTCCCACACTGGGATGAGAAGCGCATACGCTAGTCTACTCCGGAGTATCGATGCCCTGTCTCGATAGTCCTGCGACTAGGGACCTACATAAGGATGTGCTTATAGATTACCCAGCCCCCATTAGTGTGACTGCCATCACAACGCTGGTAATCAAGCAAAGATCCTAAGGGCTCCACTAATGCGTATAGGTGATATCGCAAAATAAACACATGTACACATTGAAGTAGAAACAAACCAAGTAGCATACTGCTATATTGAGCAAGATTGTTTATACAAGGTGAATATCCCAAGCTTCCATTAAGTAATATACAAACTAGTATGATACAGTAATGGTCTCTAGGGCATATACACTAACAGTCGTGACACTATTGAATCAAGTTTTATCTAAATCTGTACCTATCACGCCATATGAGATATGGAGTGGGAACAGACCATGTCTTAAATGAGTTAAGATATGCGGTTGTCCGGCCTATGTCAAAAGGCAAAATCCGGATAAACTCGAGGCACAGTCTGTTCTTTATAAGTTTATGGGATATCCCAAACATTCACATGGATATCTTTTCTACCACAGTGAGGAACAAAAGGTGTTTGTTTCTCGACATGCCACCTTTTTAGAAAAGGAATTTCTTGAAAAGGAAATTAGTGGAAAAGAGATAGAACTGGAAGAAATTCCGGGTACACAGACTGCAACAGAAGATTTAGTGGAACCGGGGGATGCAATAGTTTCTAATGAACCTCAGCCTCTCCGCCAATCTAGTAGGGTTCCTCATCCACCTGAGAGATACTACAGTTTTCTCATTGATGGTGGGAGCGAGGATTGCATCATGGAAGATGATGACCCAACTAGTTTCGAGCAGGCCATCACGAGTGAGGACTCTGTGAAATGGCTGGATGCAATGCGGTCTGAGATGGAATCCATGTACACCAACAAAGTATGGACTTTGGAAATTGCTTCCGAAGGGGTAAAACCCATTGAGAGAAAATGGATCTTTAAGAAGAAACTTGGTGTAGATGGAAAAGTTGAGACTTTCAAGGCTAGACTTGTTGCAAAAGATATTCGTCAATGACCAGGTGTGGATTATGATGAAACCTTTCTCTAGTGGCTATGCTTAAGTCCATCCGGATCCTACTTGTCATCGCCGCATACCATGACTACGAAATCTGGTAGATGGATGTTAAGAATGCCTTTCTAAATGGTGATTTAGAAGAGAGCGTGTACATGACTCAGCCAAAGTGCTTCGTGGACAATGGGAGCAGCGGAAAGGTGTGCATGCTGATTAAATTCATCTACGGGTTAAAGAAGGTATCGCGGAGTTGGAACATCTGTTTTGATGTGGTAGTCAAAGAGTTTGACTTCATCAAAAACAGACGAACCTTGTATATATAAGAAGGTGGCAGAGAGTAAGGTTGTCTTCCTCGTATTGTACGTGGATGACATATTCTTGATAGGAAATGATGTTCCTATGCTGCACTCGTTCAAGCTCTTCTTATCACAAAGATTCTCAATGAAAGATCTAGGTGATGCCTCTTACATCTTGGGGATTAAGATCTATAGAGATAGATCTAAACAGATACTGTGGTTGTCCCAATCAACGTACATAGACACCATACTAAAGAGGTTTAGTATGGAAGATTCCAAGTATGGGAATTTACCCACGATCTCAGGACTCACTCTCTCCAAAGAGATGTCTCCCAAGACTGATTTGGAAAGAGCTCGCATGCAAGGGATACCCTATGCTTCGGCAGTAGGCTCTATCATGTACGCGATGTTATGTACCAGACCCGATGTAGCATACTCACTAAGTGTAGTGAGCAAGTATCAAGCAGATCCTGGAGAGAATTACTGGACGGCCGTGAAGAACATTCTTAAGTACTTGAGATGGACTAAAGAGATGTTTTTGGTGTATGGTAACGGTGAATTCCAAGTGGAGTCCCTTACCGATTTGAGCTTCCAGAGTGATAAAGACGACAGTAAGTCGGTCTCGAGTTTTGTCTTTACCCTCAACGGAGGGGCGGTATGTTGGAAGAGTTCCAAGCAAGACACCGTTGCAGGCTCGACGATGGAGGATGAATACATCATTGCCAACGATGCTGCCAAAGAAGCTATCTGGATGAAGAAGTTCATTGCTGAGCTTGGTGTGGTTCCATCCATTGAGTATCCATTACCTGTGTATTGTGATAACAATGGAGCGGTGGCTTTGGCCAAGGAACCCAGGTCCCATCAGAGATCCAGACATATTCTGAGATGGTATCACCTGATCTGTGAGATAGTTGATCGCCGGGAGATCGAGGTCAGGAGAGTTGACACGAAGGACAACGTAAGGGATCCACTCAAAAAGGCCTTCCCCCGGATACAATTTGAGAGACTTTTTGGGATGTTAGGTATGAGATACGATAACACATGGCCTTAATGCAAGTGGGAGATTTTTAGTTATATGTATGCCCTGGAGGCCATTATTGTACTTATGATGTATATTATAGTGGATGCTTGGACATATATAGAGAGGACTTTCTTGCTCGACATGATAGTATGTTATTTGGTTGTTCTTTATCTTAACATGTAGACTTGTATTATGATACTGTCTTGCTCTCACATGTTGATAAAGCCCTTAGGATATGTACTTGAGTACCATGACTATGATGGAGATCATACTAGTGGGGCTAGGATAGTTCACAAGTACATCCTTTAATTGTTCCTAGTCGAGGGAATATCGAGACAGGGCACCGATATTCCCGAGTAGACTAGCGTATACGCTTCTTGACAAATATGATGGGCGATGGATGATCCCACATCCATTGGTGTTTGACATCAAAGATGGTATACGGGTGCTCAGTGGAGACTGGGTACACTGAACAGGACTCACTGAGGACTCCTATATGGTAGTATATCTATCGTCAGATAGCAGTCCTCTGGTGACACTGGTACAGGTTAGTCTGTAGACCCGAGATCGTAATAGAGTCTTGTGTGGCTTCCACTGTGCTTTAATTTCTTCCCTACCACGCTCAAAGGAGACGTGCAAACAGGTGGATTTTGAGTACAGTCTCGATTCGCATGGAGGCAATGAGCGATATGAGGGGTTTCGTCTCTCCCGGTATTGGGGGTTGATGTTGCGCTACGCTCGATTGGCTATAACTGGAAGTTCCTGGCCAGGGCTACTGCCGAGATTTACTAATAAGTGTTATCAGTAGTTTCTCGAACCGTTATAGGCCAGACATCGGCATGACTTATCACGCTATTGGGGTCTGACGATTTCCACCCGTAGACATGATATAAGACATATCAGACGAAGATACCGGACTGTACGGTAGTGTAACTGATAGGCTTCATGGAGACTGTAGACTGGCTTGCTTGTTGATCTTCATATCACTCAATACCCGGGTAGCCGTTACGTCCAGCTAGTACCGCTGACAGCATGTAGGTGACTAATGTGATCATCACCTATTACTGGCGTATTGACGAGTTTTTAGAGGCACACACAGAAGTTCCCTGGTTCAAGCGAAACGATGCAGGACACATATGTCATATTTGTGTGGGCCTGATTAAATACGAGTATGTGATACCATAATATAATCTGGCAGTCATATGTTATCGGTTCGGTTATATGTGATATAACCAGATTGTCGAATCAAGTGTTGATTCGATAATGTGATATACAGATAAATGATATTAGTCCGTCATATGTGATATAACCGGATTATTAAATCAAGTGTTGATTTAATAATATGATATATATTATATATGTGATATAATTATATCTTAACTAATCATTAGCTCAATAATTATTCTTCATTATATATATATATATATATAAATGAAGCATGGCATATGAATTTCTATTTTGTGAAAATAGAAATTGAGGTGGAAAGTGAAAGCATGGTTGCAAGCATGGGATTTACTTTTGTTTATTCATCTTGACTCACTATTCAAGCATGGTTGCAAGCATGGGATTTACTTTTGTTTATTCATCTTGACTCACTATTCAAGCATGGTTGCAATTTTATATTGCATAATTCCATGCTTGAATGAGTGAGGGGTCAAGAGTTGCCATTAATTCTAGCTCATTCTCAATACTTAGCCATTTTTCTTGAGTTGCTCCTATGTTTGCTCTCTAGGTTCTTCTTCCTTCTTTTGTCATGGCTCAAGCTCCAACCCTCACATGTGATGTGAACCATGAAGCTTGAACACATACTTGTGAGCTTTTAACATCCCCTACTTCACCATCCTAAACTTGATTAGCGATCGAGCGTAGCGTGTTTCATACGCTAAAGAGTTTTGTGTAAAGGTAGATTGAGTTGGAGGGACTTCGTGTGGATCATCTTCCGTACGAAGGTCATCGGAGGAAGCTCGTTCAAAGTCTCAAGAGAAGCCTAGTGGAGTCGCGGGACTACTACACGGAGCAAGTGAAGAGAATGACCGGTCTACAAAGGTTGTATTCTTGTTCTCTTGATGTAAAGTTGTTTACATTTACTATTTTCTAAATCTCTAGTTAAAGATTCTAAGTTTAGGGTTGTTTAGCATGTCAATTTTTTGAAAATGGCATGGACGATGCCTCCCGAAACCTTGTTGTCCTTGATACCAAATGCTTCATGGGTGTATGAGACTCACACTATGCTTATACTAATGATGGGTTTTATTTATTTAAAGTAAATCAAATTAGTTGGTAATTATTCACATGGTTGAAGCTTGTAGAAGCTTGTGAAACCATTGAACAAGTCCACTAATTTTGTTTTACTTGTAGAAATTTATTAACCTAACCATTATTGTTTAGCCATGGATTATTCTCTACATGAGTTAGTATATGACACTAACTCACCCATGGTTGCTATTCTCACCTGAAGAGTTTCATTCTCATCTCCACTTCGTCTTCTTCTTCCTTATGAGAAAGCTTGCTAGCTTTTCAATTGGTGAAGAAATAATGTGAGAAAACATAATCTAAAGTGAGCCCAATTACTACTTCATCATCCTCTACTATAATAGCCATTTAGTTTAGAGTGTTTGCTTCACTAATCTACCATTAGTGAAGAGGTAGCATGAGCTTGAGTCTTCTCGACGTAGATCATCTTCGGCCTCGAAGACTTCGAGCAACCTTGTTCATTTCTTCATGTGAACTCTTACTAGTGTTCGGGTGTTCACAACTTGGAGCGAAGGGACTACTACACAGAGCTTTAGAACTGAAGAACCGGTCTACAAAGGTTGTATTCCTCATTCACTTAGATGTAAAGATGTTTACATTTCTAGTTCGTCTAAATATCTAGTTAAGATTCTAGGGTTAGGGTTCTTTAGTACGGTAATTTTTGAAATTGGCATGGACGATACCTCCCGAAACCTTGCTGCCGACTTACGGAACCCTACAGTGGTATCAGAGCCAAGCTAGAGATTTAAATGATGTTTGTTAGATTACGAAACTGAAACAACTCTGAAACACACGAAACATCTAGTTTCTGTCGAATTTTAAATGGCCTCTAAAATTTTTTTAGCAACTGCAGAATGTTATATGATATATAACATGAATACAGTAGAAAATTCACCCCCCCACCAAAATAAGGCTGGCCACATACCTATAAAATCTGGCCAGATCGGTTTTTTAGTGGCGTTCTGGGTTGAAATTTCTAGGGTGTTCCAGTCTCTGGGTTTTGGTGTTTCAGGTGTTGCTTGTTTTTGCTAAATTTGCATGTGATGTTATCTTTGTGCAAAGGCAATTCAGAGTGTTTCGTAGTCGTAATTTTAACATCTATTCGGGTTATTTAGACAAAGTTAAAAAGTTCGAACGGATATCAATAACCCATATTTTCCCTTGCTGGAAATTTTCCAAGAGTTTTATTTTTTTCAAGTTTAAAATCTTCAGAAAATCATGCAAGCGATTCTGTGGACCCTCTCGAAGAACGATACCCAAACTTGACTTTTTGGATCACGGAACCGCAGTTATACCTTAGGGTTTGCGGAGTTTCCATGGTGACATGAGTGAGGCATGGGTTGGCCCTTCTATGGATGGTTCATAGGTGCTGTGGGATATTCTGGAAACTTTTTTAAAACTCCGCTCAAGTGTTGAGCTCTTTGGGAAATTTTGGGTGTTTGTTTATTCGATCGAAATGTTTAACATTGTATAGCTATCTGTGATTGTGATACAATATTTGGAATCCACATAATTAGTTAGGTGATAAATAGTTTGAATTTTATAAATCTAGTAAGTTAGTCTCATTTGATCGGTTGCCACGGAAATTTGATGAGGATCAAAAGTCCGTCGCAATTACGTAGTGTACGCGGATACTCGCCGGATAACTTTACTAGATAGCCACGCCCCATAGCCCCCACCAAGTGACTATAGGAGAACCCCGTCGCCAAAAGCATCCGTTCGGGTTCTCACGACCGCGGTGTTCCGCCTTAGTGCACTTCGTCGACGGCATCGGGGGTGCGGCTGTCTACTAAAGTTTCCGACGAGCATTCGATCAGGTTATCGGGAATCTTGGTGAATTACCCGACTGGTTATTGGAAAGTGTTTTCAATATCGAGACTAAAATGCGGGGTTTATAATTGTTAGGCATGTGATGTCTAAGGAATTCATTTGGTTGGGCATGAAATCCAAAGTATGTGATACATTGGGTTTATGATGTCTAAGGTCATTGCGGATTCCAATTGTTGTAGTTTTTCACTTTTTTCTGCAGCCGTAAGTGTAATATGTGGTGTATCGCCGGTTTCATTGCTATATGTCAACGACAATTGTGATACGCATATTTACTTACGTTGATGACATGTGATGTTATGTGTTGCTGTGATATATTATATTGGATCGTCGTGTTTTGAATAGCCGGGTTTTTTTTATGTGAGATGAGAGTTTTTCATTTTTATTCATGTAAAAGCTTGTATGTAATATTCTTTTATTGGGGCACTTCCAGGTTGAGGATGATGTCACCATTGATGTATATTATTTACTTTTCCGCATTAGGATTGACCCAAGGCGGGGAGCACAAGTAACCTGGTTCTATGGTCCGGTGGGAGACCATCTCGAGGAGTCGAGACCAGGTATCCTAACTCTATAATTGGAAGGGTTGATTGCCGCTCTCGTAGGGGTCTAGGGATGTGGGTTTGGCTATTCATCATGACCGTGGAATCCGAGTTTTTTACTGGCTTAATTTAAAACACGGAATTCCTAGTATATCCAATATTTCATATATGATTCTTCTGCTGCTGATATTCTGTGATGTGATCACTTGATATGATGAGATGATTGCTTATATTATATATATGAGATATAATAAATATTGATACTTTCGTTTCTTCTGTGATGCTTAGGAAGCATAATTGATGGGACTTCATTAATGAGATTAATGAAAGAAAAAGAAATCTAAAGATGTTGTAGAAACTTGTTTAAAAACTTGTAGCTCTAGTTCTTGCTTTGTATAGCGGTATTCCTTATAGAATATCCAGCACCTTATTCGATAAGGAAAGAGCCGAGATCCCTTCACCGGGAGTGACCTCTTTAGCAAAACTGGCAGATGCTACAACCCACTCGGTGTTGTCTTTTGATTGCTTTTTTAGTTCATGTTTTGCATAGTGGTATTTATGAAATATCCTATACCTTATTCGATAAGGAAAGAGCCGAGATCTCTTCAGCGGGAGTGACCTCTTTAGCAAAACTAGCAAAAGACTCAAAAACACTCCTTTTCAAAATCATTCGATTCTACAACGATATCAAGTTCATTACGCAAAAGGTTTCTTAAAAACCTGTCGTAGCCCTCCGTCATTTCAGATAAGTAGTATTTAGTATTCGTGCTACGTTAGTTTGGCCTCCGTCAAGACGTAGTGTACGGTAGCTGATTAGTACTTATCTACTACATGTGATGCGATTGGATTAGGGTATTCGTACGGCGTTGTTTGGCCTTCGTCAAGGGTCGTGCGGGTGGGTCTAATTCAATCAAAAAATGAACGGGTTGAACTTGACTAGCGCCCTATAGGTATTTTGGCCTCCGTCAAGGTCATAGGACGCTAGGGGTAAAAACTATTATCGGGAATTTCAAGTGTTGAAATTTGCAATAAGATTGCATACTTTCTATGAGATAGTTGGATCCCGATACCCACTGTGAGTAAGAGTTACTCCTGGGAGAGTTTTACACATTACAATGAGCCAATCAGTAGGTGTCTAGAAAGGTGTTAACGGGGTTCCGCCCCTGGGAAAACGAGATTTATTTTAATTAGATCCATGCGAAAGCACGGGGAACCTCCCTTAAAGTACCAACACTGGCCTGGCCGAAAGATTGGCGAACTTGTAGGGTGTAATTAATCCCGGCTAGTCTTAACTTTTAGGGTTTGAAGAAAGATTTGATAAAAACAGTGGGAGCTATCCTGATTAGATAAAATAATAACCAATCTGATCTTGCAAGAGCATATGCTAAGTGTTTTCTTCTCTCTCTCCTGGTAACGACCATGTCACGCCTTAATCAAGATAATAATATGGATGCATTGACCGAACCTGCTTATTATACTGTGCTGGTGAACATTGGTTCCGCTCTATCTTATAATTGTTATAAGTCCGAGCAGGAAATAGGGAATATCCGGATTCCCTTGCCACCCAATCGAGGAATGAGCATATTGATACATATTCTTCGGGTGTGTTCATTACCAAGAACTGTTTCTCAGTGTCCTCTACATCCTAGGTATATGATACTGGATTAGGATCGCATATATGTAATATGTTACATAGGCTACAGACATGTAGAGAACTGAGAATAAGTGATTGTTCTCTAGTATAGAGAATGGTGCAATTGTTGCAGCCAAGTTAGTTAGCAAATATCACCTTGTATTACCAAATGGTAAATACATTAATTCTGAACAAATGTTATTAGATAACGAACCTGATATACAACATTACATCAGATTCTTTATTGAGTTAAAGAAGGATATAATTCTGTATTAGAGGATAATGTTGTGAACATTTTCCTGAATCAAGAGTTGATTGGATCATGCACGTTATATAATAGCATATACGTTCTAAATCAAACCACAGTTCAGAGTATGTAGAACACACACATGAAAAGTAGTTCAGAAATGAATGAATCCATATTGTGGTATTGTAGACGAGGTCATATCAATGCGATTGTAACACCTTGAAATTTGTTTAGAATGTTTTCTCGTTATTTAGCTAGTGTACGTGTTTTTCGTAAAAATAGATATCTTATTTTCCTTCTTGGCTAGCGGGTTTTGTGTTGTGGAGTGTTTATATGGAGATATATATATATATATATATATATATATATATATAGGGTTGTTAATTATTTTTAGTTGTGTTTACCCTAATTGGAAATTGTGTTAGTGTACACATGCACACTTAGCACATTTTTGTGACTTTGGTTAAAAAGTGTATTATGTTAACCCTTTTTCTTTTCTTGCATGGTTTTATTTATCCCACCCATTTAAACAAGTCAAAACCCTTTTTTATAATGCAAATTTAAATAGAAATGAAGGTATGGTGGTTAGGTATGGGATTTGACCTTGTTTGACCTTTGCTTCTCTCTCTTTTCTCTCTCTTTCCCTCACTTCTGAGCTCCAGCAGAAAGAAAGGCAGCAACAACACCATTTTCTCCATTTCTCTCTTCTCTTTTCATTCCTCATTAAACCCCCATTCAAACCCTACTCAAAACAACACTTTTCCTTCACAAACCATAGAAAAAAAATGAGCTTTTGAGGTGTTTGGTGGTGGATCTGCACACTTGAGGAAAAAGCAGGGATTTTTGGTGTTTCTTAAGGTGTTTTGAAGGTATTAACTCACCCTTAGCACCTCTTTTTCATAACTTAAAGTATTTCTAGCAAAATATCACATTTTATGCATGTTTTGTGCTTTATTAAGGGATCTAGTGAGGTTGTGATAAAAATTAACTTTTTATGGCTTGATTAGCTTGGCAATGTGATATTAGTGTGGTTTTGGACTTGGGTTTATTTCAGATTTCACAAAAATACCCTAAAGTATCATTTTAGTGCAAAGTGTGACTTTTAGCTTGAAATTGGGTTCTGTTGAAACTGCTACTACCCGGGGTGTTTCAGAATAAAATTGTAATTACTGGGATATACACAGTATATATGGAGTGCACACACCAAATCCGGGAGCCCAACCCCCTACCCAGGCCGCCAAAAAACTCATTCTGGCCGCAAATTACGGCCAGTCGGGAGAATGGTGGGTTAGGGTTTTTGTGGTTGGTGTCTTCTGGTTTTTGGAGTGTGTTGGTATATTTATTTTTATAAAAATATTTTTGTATAAAAATCTGGGACCTATTACCCTATTTTCCGTATTTTAAATCTCCGCGACACACGTGATACGTGTGTGGTTTTGGGTTGTGCTGCGTATCGCGACGCGTCAAGTTAGCTTCAGGAGCGTGATCACACGTTTTAGAGTATCGCGCACACGTGCGCTTGGGTTGCAACGCGGGGTTCTAGTTTGACCTTAATATTTCATTTTTGGTAGATTTGATCTTATGTGTGTTATATTGTGTAAATCTAGGTTCGCAGGCGAGTGAGACGGACGCTGCGAAGAAGGGGAAACAAGTCGTCGGCTACACTTAGCGCGAGACTTCGGTGAGTAGATTTAACATCTACGGGGATATCTCCGGCATGGCGTTCTACGTCAGGGCTGATAGGACTTTATAGCTACACATTGCATTTACCTACATTGACTGTTCATGGATATTGTTGTTGCATACTGCATTCCCTGCTACATGTATGAAAACTTAGAATTGATAGAACACCGCACTATTACTAACGGTTTATGTTGCACGAGCACTAATCTGCATGATACACACACACCGTTAGTAATTGCCATGACACACTCACTGTAGAATTGCCATGATCATTATACTGCAGTTCGTTTCACATATCATTCGATATGATTTTTATAGAAATTGGAAGCCGCATGCTGTCTTTGAAAACTGAACTATCTTAAGAAACGCGGGTTCCCCCTTGTACCTATATTATGATGACTTGATGTACATAGCACATCGTATTTGATTTACTCATTGGTGTTGGATTTTCATGTGATTTCTGGCTTTGAGGACCGTGGAATTATTTAAGAAAAGATGCATTATTTGAAAACCCGGTTCCTCATGATATGATATTTTGGTGCGTCCACCACGCGTTTTCTCGGTGCTGAGACGTGTGCTTGAAACCCGATTCGAGGAGTGGATGATCCGTTTGCGGGTTCGTGGTGGACCCGGTATGGTTCCCCTCGGCGAGATGATCGATGGACTTTGCCGATTGATCCTGGAGGTGGGCGAGTACCTATCGGTGATTGGTTGGACCTGGCGGTTATCCGGAGGATACCGACCAGAGTCGAGAGATGGATGCGGGATGATCCCGTACTGCCGGGGCCTAGGGCCGATACCTCAGACGGAGCCCGTGGGCTGATCTGGACTTACGGAGCCCGATGTATGAGGATTTGCGTGTCGATGCTGGACACGAGTATTTATGATATTTTGGGTGCCGATGTTGGGCACTCGTGATTCTCAGAGGTTTACAGGATTTGAGGGCCGAGGAGAGTGCCGGCGCCTGAGCTTATTTGGGATTTGGGTGCAGCTTGGGCACCGATCATTTTTCCACGATTGATATTTCGCTTAGATGTTGTTTATCCTATGCTCCGCAGTGTTTATCATGTATCTCATCCTGTAGTTATTTTACCTGATAGAGCATTTGCATGATTATTTCACTTACTGCTTGTCGCATATAGATTTACTTGCTGGCATATGATAGCGTAGCGCAGTACGTGCATGCTCGTGATTACCTTTATATGTTATCTCTATTCACGAGTTGGCAACTCACCTCCGTTGTGCCACAGTATTTGCAGGTCGCTCCTCAGAGTAGTCGCGCAGGCTGCCTTTTTGCATCTTTTGGCTTCAGATACCATTACAGTTGGTGCGAGAGCTATTTTGCTATTTAGGTGGGATGTGGTACCTGGTTACTTTTATTGTACACACTTTTGTATCTAGTATTCTCCATCTACCATATATGTACTTGACTTAGAGACAGTGTGAGGACGGTGATGTATATTTTTGTATTCTGGTGTCGAGCTCGTGGGAGCCGACTTTTTATTTACAGTTATTATTCTGGGATGTTGCTTATTGCTCATTCTTCGCTACGGCGTCGTATTTTACTCTTGTGGTGATGGTTTCCGCCGTTGGGCATGATTGCTCCTGGTTAGGGATGCTTTGTTCATTATATCTCATTTTCACTTATATCCTGTTTTTACCCGATTTTCGGGGTTACTTTTACAAAAGAAATGCTGCCAAAATTATTATAAGGATAATTTAACTTTTAAAAGAACCTCATTGAACTAATTAAGGTCTTCTAAATGTTTTTAATTAAATGTTTTCAACACTCACTACTTTTAAATGGTTTTGATTTCTGGGTTCGACTTATTTTGTCGCGTTACGCCTGTAGACGTAGCGTGGTTAAGTGCCGGTCACGAGTCGAAATATTTGAGTCGTGACAAAGTTGGTATCAAAGCGTAGGTTTTACCTTTCGAAGTGTTCCTAGGATGACCCTGGTATGATGGAGTAGGTAGCTGAAGCAGAGTGGCGTAGCGTGCGTATGTTCCGCGGCATACTCACGACACGGTACTCCGCCAAAGCGACCTTAGGACTTATTGATTTAAATTCCTTTTGAGTATATACATTCTTGCGATTCGATTTCTGCATCCTTATCGAATCCTATTTTCCTTTCAGCATTATGCCGCCAAAGACTACGAGGGCGTAGAGAGCGGCCGCGAGGGCCGAGATTCGAGTTGATTCGTCTGAAATGAGGACTGATCCGGGCAGTACACCGGTTGTACCTGAGCAGGCTGTTCCTCCCGTAACAGATCAGATCGCCACGCTAGGGGCTGGTATGCAGGAGATACGCCAGACGGTGGGATCCAGCATGCAGGAGATGCGCCAGATGATAGGATCGCTAGTTGAGACACTTCGAGCGCAGCGACCAGAGGTGGCTCCACCCGTTACAGAGACTGCGATGGTACCTACAGCACAGCCAGTTGCCCCTGCAGCTACGGAGGTGATTACAGTATCGCTATTAGAGTTAAAGAGGCTGAAGCCTCCGGTCTTCACAGGCACCGATGCAGCCGAGGACCCACAGTCCTTCATTGATAGGATGGCTCGGATATGTCGTTCCCTCAGATGCGCAGATGCGAGATGGGTTGAGTTCGCGATCTTTCGCCTAGAAGGTCCTGCGCAGAAATGGTGCGAATCAGTCGAGAAGGGCAGAGCAGCAGGTCTTCCTCCTATGACCTGGACAGAGTTCGTGGCGCTATTCCTTGCCCGCTTTCTTCCCCTGAGTGTCAAAGATGCTAGAGCACGCAGGTTCGAGTCCTTACGCCAGACTCCGGAGATGTCAGTGGCAGAGTATGATGTGCTGTTTACAGAGCTATCTATCTATGCGCCGTATCTAGTGGCTACCGAGGAGTTACGAGTCAAGAGATTTGTTCGAGGCTTGCTTACACCACTGATCCTTGCGATCAGCGCGCAGCACTACGAGATATATGCAGCAGCGGTAGATGCAGCTCTATTAGTCGAGGAGCGCCTTGCTGAGACTTCGGTAGTTCCAGAGCCAAAGAGAGTTCGTACTGGTATATCAGCACGGAGACAGACATTCAGACGCCGCGACAGGTATCGTTCAGGCACGAAGAGTGGCAGAGATTCGGGACGAGGCCAGATGTTTAGTTCGTATCCATGGGAGAGTCAGCAGTCGTCGCGAGGTTGCCATAGATGCGGCAGTTTACTTCACCTCGTCAGAGATTTTCCTAAGATTCACCGGAGGGAGACAGCAGCACCGCACGTCACCTTACCACCTTCACCACCCCAGAGGGCGTTGCCTGTAGTTCCTACTGTTACTCCACGTCAGACTCATACACAGAGAGGTCGTGGGCATGGAGGAGTTGCTCAGAGGGGATGGGATGACCGAGGCAGAGGACAGTCAGTCACAGGTGGAGGGCAGGCATGAGTTTTTGCTTTGACGCATCAGGACGCGCAGGCGTCCAATGCGGTGGTCTCAGGTATCCTTCCAGTATGTTTTGTTGATGCACACGTATTGTTCGATCCCGGATCCACGCACTCGTACGTATCTACACACTTCGTGCCGAGTTTGGGTTGAGAGTCCGGTTTGCTTGATCAGCCGCTTGTTGTGACTACTCCTGTGGGAGAGTCGTTTGTTGCTAGGCACGTATTCCGATCCTGTACCATCTATATTGGCGAGAGAAAGCTGCCTGTCGATTTGATCCTTCTCGAGATGTTGGACTTCGACGTTCTTTTGGGCATGGATTGGTTAGCCACGTGCTATGCTTCTGTGGACTGCCGTGAGAAGACAGTTAGATTTTGTTTTTCCGGCGAGTCGGTTTTTGTTGTGTTGGGGGACCGTGGTACCTCCCCCACACTGTGTGATTTCTTCTTTTCGCGCTGGACAGCTTTTGAGGAAGGGATGTCAGGGATTTCTCGCCTATGTTTGTGATACTAGAGCTACAGAGGTTCCTCTGGATCAGGTTCCGGTTGTTAGCGAGTTCCTTGATGTGTTCCCTGACGAGCTTCCTGGGCTACCGCCCGAGCGCGACATTTCTTTCTATATTGATTTGGTTCCTGGCGTGGGGCCTATTTCTATACCGCCTTATCGGATGGCCCCGGCGGAACTTCGAGAATTGAAGGGTCAGTTGCAAGATTTGCTGGACAAGGGACTTATTCGAACCAGTGTTTCTCCTTGGGGTGCTCCAGTCCTGTTCGTCAAGAAGAAGGACGGCAGTTTGCGTCTGTGTATCGACTATCGCCAGCTGAACAGGGTTACAGTGCTGAATAGATATCCTTTGCCGTGTATCGACGATTTGTTCGACCAGCTTCAGGGGGCAGGATACTTTTCGAGGATCGATTTGCGATCAGGCTATCATCAGCTGCGGGTTCGACAGGAGGACATTCCTAGGACAGCTTTCCGCACGCGCTACGGCTATTACGAGTTTTTGGTGATGTCGTTTGGACTCACCAATGCGCCAGCAGCATTCATGGATTTGATGAACCGTATTTTCCGGCCGTATCTTGTTCTGTTCATCATTGTATTCATTGACGATATTCTGGTGTATTCTCGGAGTAGAGAGGAGCACGAGCAGCACCTGCGGATTACACTGCAGACCTTGAGAGAGCATCAGCTTTTCGCCAAATTCTCCAAGTGTGCTTTCTGGCTGGACAGCGTAGACTTCTTAGGGCACGTGATTTCATGAGACGGTATATGTGTAGACCCGAAGAAGATCGAGGCCGTTCGGAGTTGGCCCAGACCCACATCAGTTACGGAGATTCGCAGCTTTCTAGGGCCGGCCGGCTACTACAAGCGATTTGTGCAGGATTTCTCTCGCATTGCTACACCTTTGACCAGGTTGACCCGGAAGGGAGTTCCTTTCGTTTGGACAGAGGAGTGTGAGCACAGTTTTCAGCAGTTACGGGCTCTACTGACTACGGCGCCAGTATTATCTTTGCCTTCAGGGTTAGGTGGATTTGTGGTATATTGTGATGCTTCTCTAGTGGGGCTAGAGTGTGTTCTGATGCACCATGATAGGGTGATCGCGTATGCTTCGTGGAAATTGAAGAAACATGAACAGAACTACCCCACTCACGATTTGGAGATGGCTGCACTGATCTTTGCACTTAAGATCTGGCGACATTATTTGTATGGAGAGTCATGCCAGATATTTACTGATCACAAGAGCTTAAAGTATATCTTCTAGCAGCGAGACCTGAACCTTAGACAGCGCCGATGGATGGAGTTAGTGAAGGACTACGACTGCGAGATCTTGTACCACCCGGGCAGGGCTAATGTGGTGGCAGATGCTTTGAGTAGGAGGCCCGGAGGTAGTCTATGTCGTTTGAGCGCAGTACAGAGGCAGTCGTCGGCAGATTGGCAGATCTTATGCGACAGCAGGGTACAGTTTGAGTTTACGCCGATCGGAGGACAGATTGCGCATGTTCGTGCATGCCCACAGTTGCTTGACCGTATATATGAGGCACAGTACAGTGATGACCATTGTTCAGATATCAGGACGCAGATAGGACAGGACAAATTTTCCGAGTTCATGATCGATGATCAGGGGATACTACGATTTGGGACCAGATTGTGCATACCAGATGCTGAGGGACTGCGGCGTGAGATTCTCGAGGAGGCACATCGATCGGTGTATAGTATTCATCCAGGTTCCACCAAGATGTACCACGATTTGAGAGATGTTTACTGGTGGGACGGGATGAAGAGGGATATTGCAGATTTTGTGTTGAGATGCCTGACTTGTCAGCAAGTCAAGGCTGAGCATCAGAGGCCCGCGGGAGAGCTACAGCCGTTGTCCATTCCGGAGTGGAAATGGGAACAGATTTCTATGGACTTTATTGTGGGTCTACCCAGGACTAGTCGAGGGTATGACTCCATCTGGGTGATCGTAGATCGTCTGACGAAAGAGGCTCACTTCCTACCGGTGAAGACGACTTTAGGATTTGCTCAATATGCCCAGATTTATATTGATGAGATTGTACGACTACACGGAGTTTCGACATGTATTGTGTCCGACAGAGACACCCAGTTTACTAGCCGACTATGGCAGAGGCTTCAGGAGGCTTTGGGCACCCGCTTGAGTTTCAGTACATCATTTCATCCGCAGACCGACGGACAGTCAGAGCGGACTATTCAGACTCTCGAGGACATGCTCAGAGCGTGCGTATTAGACTTCGGAGGTAGCCGGGATCATCATTTGCCCTTAGTAGAGTTCTCCTATAACAACAGCTACCAGCAGACCATTCAGATGGCACCGTTTGAGGCTCTTTATTGGAGGAGATGTTGATCGCCCGCCTGTTGGACAGAGCTTAGTGAGAGCAGTATCTTAGGGCCGCAGATTGTGGAGGAGACGACCGCGAAGATCCAGTTGATTCGCGATAGGATGAGAGCAGCCCAGAGTAGGCAGAGATCTTATGCGGACCGTCGTCGGCGCAGACTTCAGTTTTCTGTTGGTGATCATGTTTTCTTAAGGGTCTCCCCAATGAAAGGTGTGATGAGATTTGGGAAGAAGGGGAAGCTTAGTCCCAGGTATGTGGGCCCCTTTGAGATCCTCGAGCGAGTTGGTGCGGTTGCGTATCGTTTAGCCCTTCCGCCCAGTTTTCCAGACGTGCACCCGGTATTTCACGTTTCGATGCTCCGTAGATATCTTCATGATCCTTCGCATGCGATTCAGCACCCGACGATCCAGCTTGAGCGTGACCTTTCCTATGCAGAGCAGCCGGTAATGATCTTGGATCGACAAGTGAAGAAATTGAGATCGAAGGACATACCGTCAGTCAAGGTACTTTGGCGTGGCCAGAGCGGCGAGGAGGTCACTTGGGAGACCGAGAGCGAGATGAGGAGGAGGTATCCCCATCTTTTTGAAGGTGTGTATAGTTAGATTTTTAAATTCGGGGACCGAATTTCTTTAAGGGGGGTAGATTGTAACACCTTGAAATTCGTTTAGAATGTTTTCTCGTTATTTAGCTAGTGTACGTGTTTTTCGTAAGAATGGATATCTTATTTTCCTTCTTGGCTAGCGGGTTTTGTGTTGTGGAGTGTTTATATGGATATATATATATACATACATACACACACACACACACACACACACACACACACACACACACACACATATATATATATATATATATATAGGGTTGTTAATTATTTTTAGTTGTGTTTACCCTAATTGGAAATTGTGTTAGTGTACACATGCACACTTAGCACATTTTTGTGACTTTGGTTAAAAAGTGTATTATGTTAACCCTTTTTCTTTTCTTGCATGGTTTTATTTATCCCACCGATTTAAACAAGTCAAAACCCCTTTTTATAATGCAAATTTAAATAGAAAAGAAGGTATGGTGGTTAGGTATGGGATTTGACCTTGTTTGACCTTTGCTTCTCTCTCTTTTCTCTCTCTTTCCCTCACTTCTGAGCTCCAGCAGAAAGAAAGGCAGCAACAACACCATTTTCTCCATTTCTCTCTTCTCTTTTCATTCCTCATTAAACCCCCATTCAAACCCTACTCAAAACAACACTTTTCTTTCACAAACCATAGGAAAAAAATGAGCTTTTGAGGTGTTTGGTGGTGGATCTGCACACTTGAGGAAAAAGCAGGGATTTTTGGTGTTTCTTAAAGTGTTTTGAAGGTATTAACTCACCCTTAGCACCTCTTTTTCATAACTTAAAGTATTTCTAGGAAAATATCACATTTTATGCATGTTTTGTGCTTTATTAAGGGATCTAGTGAGGTTGTGATAAAAATTAACTTTTTATGGCTTGATTAGCTTGGCAATGTGATATTAGTATGGTTTTAGACTTGGGTTTATTTCAGATTTCACAAAAATACCCTAAAGTATCATTTTAGTGCAAAGTGTGACTTTTAGCTTGAAATTGGGTTCTGTTGAAACTGCTACTACCCGGGGTGTTTCAGAATAAAATTGTAATTACTGGGATATACACAGTATATATGGAGTGCACGCACCAAACCCGGGAGCCCAACCCCCTACCCAGGCCGCCAAAAAACTCATTCTGGCCGCAAATTGTGGCCAGACGGGAGAATGGTGGGTTGGGGTTTTTGTGGTTGGTGTCTTCTGGTTTTTGGAGTGTGTTGGTATATTTATTTTTATAAAAATATTTCTGTATAAAAATCTGGGACCTATTACCCTATTTTCCGTATTTTAAATCTCCGCGACACACGTGATACGTGTGTGGTTTTGGGTTGTGCTGCGTATCGCGACGCGTCAGGTTAGCTTCAGGAGCGTGATCACACGTTTTAGCGTATCGCGCACACGTGCGCTTAGGTTGCAACGCGGGGTTCTAGTTTGACCTTAATATTTCGTTTTTGGTAGATTTGAGCTTATGTGTGTTATATTGTGTAAATCTAGGTTCGCAGGCGAGTGAGACGGACGCTGTGAAGAAGGGGAAACAAGTCGTCGGCTACACTTAGCGTGAGACTTCGGTGAGTAGATTTAATATCTATGGGGATATCGCCCGCATAGCGTTCTACGTCAGGGCTGATAGGACTTTATAGCTACACATTGCATTTACCTATATTGACTGTTCATCGATACTGTTGTTGCATACTGCATTCCCTGCTACATGTATGAAAACTTAGAATTGATAGAACACCGCACTATTACTAACGGTTTATGTTGCACGAGCACTAATCTGCATGATACACACACACCGTTAGTAATTGCCATGACACACTCACTGTAGAATTGCCATGATCATTATACTGCAGTTCGTTTCACATATCATTCGATATGATTTTTATAGAAATTGGAAGCCGCATGCTGTCTTTGAAAACTGAACTATCTTAAGAAACGTGGGTTCCCCTTGTACCTATATTATGATGACTTGATGTACATAGCACATCGTATTTGATTTACTCATTGGTGTTGGATTTTCATGTGATTTCTGGCTTTGAGGACCGTGGAATTATTTAAGAAAAGATCCATTATTTGAAAACCCGGTTCCTCGTGATATGATATTTTGGTGCGTCCAGCACGCGTTTTCTCGGTGCTGAGACGTGTGCTTGAAACCCGATTCGAGGAGTGGATGATCCGTTTGCGGGTTCGTGGTACACCCGGTATGGTTCCCCTCGGCGAGATTATCGATGGACTTTGCCGATTGAGCCTGGAGGTGGGCGAGTACCTACCGATGATTGGTTGGACCTGGCGGTTATCCGGAGGATACCGACCAGAGTCGAGAGATGGATGCGGGATGATCCGTACTGCCGGGGCCTAGGGCCGATACCGCAGACGGAGCCCGTGGGCTGATCCGGACTTACGGAGCCCGTTGTATGAGGATTTGCGTGTCGATGCTGGGCACGAGTATTTATGATATTTTGGGTGCCGATGTTGGGCATTCGTGATTCTTAGAGCTTTACAGGATTTGAGGACCGAGGAGAGTGCCGGCACCTGAGCTTATTTGGGATTTGGGTGCATCTTGGGCATCGATCATTTTTCCACGGTTGATATTTCGTGTAGATGTTATTTATCCTATGCTCCGCAGTGTTTATCATGTATCTTATCCTGTAGTTATTTTACCTGATAGAGCATTTGCATGATTTTTTCACTTACTGCTTGTCGCATATAGATTTACTTGCTAGCATATGATAGCGTAGCGTAGTACGTGAATGCTCGTGATTACCTTTATATGTTATCTCTATTCATGAGTTGGCAACTCACCCCCATTGTGCCACAGTATTTGCAGGTCGCCCCTCAGAGTAGTCACGGCAGGCTGCCTTTTTGCATCTTTTGGCTTCAGATACCATTACAGTTGGTGCGAGAGCTATTTTGCTATTTAGGTGGGTTGTGGTATCTGGTTACATTTATTGTACACACTTTTTATCTAGTATTCTCCATCTACCATATATGTACTTGACTTAGAGACAGTGTGAGGACGGTGATGTATATTTTTGTATTCTGGTGTCGAGCTCGTGGGAGCCGACTTTTTATTTACAGTTATTATTCTGGGATGTTACTTATTGCTCATTCTTCGCTACGGCGTCGTATTTTACTCTTGTGGTGATGGTTTCCGCCGTTGGGCGTGATTGCTCCCGGTTAGGGATGCTTTGTTCATTATATCTCATTTTCACTTATATCCTGTTTTTACCCGATTTTCGGGGTTACTTTTACAAAGGAAATGCTGCCAAAATTATTATAAGGATAATTTAACTTTTAAAAGAACCTCATTGAACTAATTAAGGTCTTCTAAATGTTTTTAATTAAATGTTTTCAACACTCACTACTTTTAAATGGTTTTGATTTCTGGGTTCGGCTTACTTAGTCGCGTTACGCCTGTAGACGTAGCGTGGTTAAGTGCCGGTCACGAGTCGAAATATTCGGGTCGTCACAGCGACACGAATAGCTAAGTTACATAAGGATGAATATGAGCATCTGTTCGAATTTTCATCTTATGATACTTTCCAGTCTTGTCTCAAAGGTAAAATGACCAATACCCCATTTAATGGAAACAAAGAAAGAGTTACTGAACCCTTATGACGGATACATGATGATGTATACGGTCCTATGTCTACAAATGCCAAGGTAGGTTCTTTGTACTTCATTACATTTATCGATGATCTCTCATGATTCGGACATATGTTCCTGTTGAAACATAAGTCTGAAACTTTTGAGAAATTCAAGAAATATAAGTTTGAAGTTGAGAACCAGACGGGTAGAAGTACTATAGTCTTACGATGTGATCGAGGAGGCGAATACTTGCGCATGGAGTTCCTGGAGTTTCTAAAACGAGAATAAGATTCTCTCTCTGCTTACTCCTTCATATACAACACAGCACAACGGTGTATCGGGGCGGAGGTATTGCACCTTATGAGATATGGCGTGCTCCATGATGAGTATTGCCGAGTTACCTATATCCTTTTGGAGTTATGCACTTGAGAAGCTGCATACCTATTGAATGGGGTTCCATCCAAATCAATGCCTACTACTACATATGAAATATGGAATGAGAAAAGACCATGTCTTAAATGAGTTAAGATATGGGGTTGTCCGGTCTATATTGAAAAGTAAAATCCGGACAAGCTCGAGGAAAGGTCAGTTCTGTATAAATTTTTTAGGATATCCCAAACATTTGCGATGGAATATCTTCTACCACACTGAGGAGCAAAAGGTGTTTTGTTTCTCAGCATGCAACATTTTTAGAAAAGGAATTTCTTGTGAAGAAATTAGTGGTCATGAGGTAGAACTGGAAGAAGTTCCAGCTGGACAAATTAACAACTGATGATTTGGTGAAACCAAAGGATTCAATAGTCTCCAACGAACATCAGCCTCTCCGCGAATCTGGTAGCGTTTCTCATCCACTTGAGAGATACTACGGTCTTCTCGGTGACAGTGGGAGCGAGGATTGCATCATGGTAGATGATGGCCCAACTAGGTTCAGGCAGGACATCACAAGTAGAGACTTTATAAAATGGCTGGATGCTATGCGATCAAAGATGGAATCCATGTACACCAACAAAGTATGGCTTGGAATGTTGCACCAGAAGGGGTAAAACCCATTGGGAGAAAATAGATCTTGAGAAGATTCTTGGTGTAAATGGAAAAGTTGAGACTTTCAAAGCTATGCTTAAGTCCATCAGGATCCATGCACGCATCGCGGAGTTGGAACATCTGTTTTGATATGGCAGTCAAAGAGCTTGACTTCCTAAAAAAGATTGATGAACCTTGTATATAAAAGAAGGTTGTAGAGAGTGAGTTTTTCTTACACGTATTGAACGTAGATGACATACTCTTGATAGGAATTGGTTTCCTATGCTACACTCGGTCAAGCTCCTCTTATCACGAGAATTCTCAATAGAAGATCTGGATGATACCTACTACATCTTGTGGATTATGATCTATGGTGATAGATCTATGTGGATATTTGGAATGTCCCAAATCCAAGTACATTAACACCGTACTAAAGGGGTTTAGTATGGAAGATTCTAAGCGTGGTGGTTCGCCCACTTACTCAGGAATCACTCTCTCCAAAAGGATGTCTCTCGAGACTGATTTGGAGAGAGATCGCGTGCAAGCGATAACCTATGATTTGGCAGTAGGCTCTATCATGTATGCGATGTTATGTACCAGACCAGATGTAGATGACTCACTAGGTGTAATGATCAGGAATCAATCGGATCTTGGCAGAATCACTAGACAGCTGTGGAGGATATTCTTAAGTACTTGAGAAGCACTAAATGAATGTTCTTGGTTCAAGCTTCCATAGTGATAAGGTCGACTAAAATTCAGTCACAGGCATTGTCTTTACCCTCAGTGGAGGGATGGTATGTTGGAAGAGTTCTAAGCAAGGTACCGTGACAAACTAGACGATAAAGGCTGAATACATCGCTACCAACGATGCTACCAAAGTGGATGTCTGAATATTTCTTGTTCATGAGACGAACATGGTTCCTACCATTGAGCGTCCAATAACCGTTATTGTGACTACAATGGAGTTGTGGGTTTGGCCTAGGAACACCGGTCCCATCAGCGATCCAGACATATTCTGAGGACAGTATCATCTGATCATGGAGATGGTTGATCTCTAAGGGATCGAGGTAAAGAGAGTTGACGCAAAGGATTACACGGCGGATCCACTCACAAAGGCTTTTCTCTAGAGAGACTTCTATAAGACGTTGAGTATGAGATACTGCAACAAATGGCCTTAGTGCAAGTAGGAGATTATTAGTTATATGTATGCCCTAGAGGCCATTACTGTACATATGATGTATATTGTAGTGGATGATTGGACATATATAGGGAGGACTTTCTTGCTCGACATGATAGTATGCTATCTGGTTGATCTTTATCTTAACATGTACACTTATTATTTCTCTACTACATGTTGATAAAGCCCTTAGAATGAGTACTTGACTACCAGGATTATGATTCGAATCATACTAGTGGGGCAAAGGTAGTCGGTAAGTACATCCTTCAATTGTTCCTAGTCGTGAGAGTATCGAGACAGGGCATCGATACTTCAGAGTAGACTAGCGTATACGCTTCTCGACCCATATGATGGGCGATGGATGATCCTACATTCATTGGTGTTTGACATCAGAGAAGGTATACCTGAGCTCAGTGGAGACTGGGTACACTGAATGGACTCGGCAAGAATTCCTAGATGGAATTATACCTAACGTTAGATAGCAGTTCTCTGGTGACACTGGTACAGGTTGCTCTGTCGACCCGAGATCGTCATAGAGTCTTATGTGATTCCCACTGTGCTTTGATTTCCACCTTACCATGTTCAAGAGATCGTGCAAAACGGTGGTTTTTGGGTACAGTCCCGAGTCACATGGAGGCAATGAGCGATAGGAGGGGATTCTTCTCTCCCGGTATTGGGGGTTGATGTTGCGCTATGCTCGATTGGCCATAACAGGAAATCCCTGGCCAGGGTTGCTGAAATTTACTGATAAGTGTTATCAGTAGTTTCTCGAACCGTTATGGACCTCACATCGGCATGACTTATTAGGTTAATGGGGTCTAACGTTATACCACCCCCAGGCTGTGATTTGCGAAATATCTGACAAAGAGACCGGACTGTATGGTAGTGTTACTGATCGGATTCGCAGGAGTATTGTTAGTGTAATATGCCCTAGAGGCCATTATTATATAGTACTAGTTTGTATATTACATTTTGGAAGCTTGAGATACATACACGGATTTATAACAGTCTTGCTCAATATAGTAGTATGCTACTTGGTTTGTATCTATCTTAATAAGTGTATATGTTTCTTTTGACATAAATACATATTGATAGAGCCCTTAGGATCTTTGCTTGACTACCAGCATTATGATAGCAGTCGGGCTGGGTAGTCTACAAGCACATCCTTATAGAGGTCACAAGTTTTAAGATTATCGAGACAGGGCATCGATACTCCGGAGTAGACTAGTGTATACGCTTCTCATCCCAGCAGGGGAGATGGTCTGTCCTACAGCCATTAGTACGTCGTACTGGAGATAGTATGCATGTGCTCGTTAGGTTAAGAGTACACTGGACAGGACTCGTTGGGAACTGTTGGTTGGTATTATACCTATCGTCAGGTAGCAGCTCCCAGGTGACATGAGTACAGCTTAGTCTGTTGACTTGACATTGCTACTTTTCCTCAAGTGTGTTCCCATTGTTCTTAAATTGCTACCCTACCACGGCATTATTGAATCGTGCAAACAGGTAGTAGTTGGGTGCAATCCCGAAGCACTTGGAGGCAGTAGCGATTAGATAGGATTCGTCTCTCCCGGTATTGGGGGTTGATATCGCGCTGTGTTCAGAACGCCATTACAATAAGTCCCTGGCCAAGGCAAGCGAGATTTATTGGTAGGTACTCTAGTAGTTTCTCAGGGTGTTTTGGACTGTACTCCGACACGACTTATACCGCTATTAGGGGTCTGACGTTTACCGTCCCCTAGGCCCAATATACGATACTCTTAGACAAATAGACCGGACTGTATGGAGATTGCCACAGATAGGCTCAGTAGGAGTTTGGATGAGCTTGCTCATCGATTTTCTCATCGACAGATACTTAGGTAGCTATTACGTACAGGTAGTGCCGCTGACGTGCTTGTGGTTAAACCCACTGCCAGAGTACTGTCGAGTGTTTAAAGTCCCACACAGAGGGTTTCCCAGTCTTGGGCGAGTAGATATAGAGGTCGTATGGTTTTACGACAGGGTTCGATCATATACGTGTACTTGTACACGTGTGGTGTTCGAGCGGACAATACTAGTGGGATTTAGTTTAAGCCGGATCCTAGTATTTGATTATTGGATTAGTTTCGTCTCATTGTATTCGTGTTTTTCGGAACACGAATGCGGGTATGTATATACGGATGATAGGAGATATAAAAGGAGACACCTCATTAGGGTTTTGACCATTGACTTAGTCAAAACAAAAATGAGGTGGAGAAAAGAATTTGTTATTTTTGGTAAATGATAATTATATGGCATGGCTACTTGGGTTGACCTTTTGACTTGGCTTGACTTGTTGACCTTAGATATTTTTGTGAGATACTTTTGACTCTAGATATTTTGGTGAGATATTTTCCATGCCATGCTTATGGTCATATAAATGTTATCCATTCTATTTTTATTATCATTATCACAAATGCTTTCTCTTTCCTCAAGCTTGCTCTCTCTTTCTTCCTCTCAAACCCTAGTGTATAATGTGTTGATAATCAAGGGCTAATGAGACTTAGCTACTCAAAATCACACTCTACACACTCTAGGTTACTTAGTTTAGCATACCAAGTGATCTAGCTACCTCAACTTGGAGGTTTAGCTTAAGGTTGGAACTCTCGGGGTGGATCTTCTACTACTTCGAGAAGCCGACGTGGAGGTGCTTTCCATTTCCACTCCAAGGAGCCCGCGAGGTGAAGGAGGACAGCCAGAGGAGAAGGACTTGGAACTTTAGGTATAATCTTCTTACATAGTAGATAAAACATCTAATTAGTTTGTTAGTTATGGTTTAGCAAAGATCTTGGTGTTAAAGTCGATGTTACCTTGTTGTAAAAATCATTTTTTACCCGTTCCGCCTCCCCGCAAACCCATGGGGTGTGTAACGTCGACTTACAGTGGTATCAAAGCCGACTAAACCATAGCTAACAGTTTAAACGACAAGTAAAACTACGAAACCGAAGTAACCCGAAAACATCGAAGCGTAGATTCAAGTTTATGTCGATTTTTCATGAGAATCTAAAAATTATTTTAACAACTGCAGAGTACTCTTTGAACTGTAAAATGAACACAGAACAAAAATGAGACATTTCTACCCAAACTAGGTCGGCCACAATGCCCAAAAATCCGGCGAGCTCAGTTCAATTTTAGGGAAATGCTTCGTGTTTTGGTGTGGGCTTTATGAATTGTATCTAAGGCTTCTGGAGTTGTTTATTTTTGCCAATTTTGATTTTACTGTAAATTATTTATTGTGGCAATTACCGGGTGTTTTGAAGTCGCAGTTTAATGTCGTTTAATGTTTCAAGTTCTGTTAAATGTGTTTGTAAACTTCCGCTAATTGCTATATATCGGTTAGTTGGGGGTTGCACATTTCTGTGATGATTATATTGGTTTGTGTATATGAACTTGTTGGATCGTCGTGATGAATAGCCGAGGATGTGAGATGAGGGTTTTCATTCTTTCATTCGATGTAAAGTTTGTAATGTAATGTAATATTATTTTTGCGAGGTACATCCGGGTTGAGGTTGTAGCCACCGTTGTATTATTTCTTTTACTTTTTTTGCTCTTAGTATTGACCCAAGGTGGGGTGCACAAACTACCGGGTAGTTTGAAGTGCCGAGTGGCCTACTCACTTTTTTGAGGAAGATTGCTTCACTTCAGGTATTTGGCGGGTAGTTTGCCACGCCCATAGGGGTCTAGAGTGGGGTTTGGCTATTCATCGCTACCGTGGAATCCATCTTTCGCTACAGGTTCAAACGAAACGTGGATTCCTAGTATATCCAATGTGTTCATCTGTGGTCTGGAATGCCTATCATTGCGTCTGACGAATGTATATATCTATATATGATATCTAGTAGACGTTGCTTATGTTTTGCATCCGTGCTAGTCCAGCCCCCGCTCTGTCGTTAGTTAAGTAACCTAACGGGTGATGACGGGAGCCCGTGGTGAATGCGGATGGCATAAGCGTACGTTGTATTTTCGTTGTTTTCTGCAATGGTAGGATTAATTGATGGGACTGCAATACATTAATGCAAAGCAAACAAACTAAAGTTGAATCGTTGGAACAAATTTCAAAACCACTCGGTTTTTTCAAAACAGCAAAACTTTTAAAATGCGGATCTTAAACCACTCCTTTTAAAAGCTATCAGGTTCCTTCGATTATATCAAGTTCACTACGTTCACGGTTTCGTCAAAACCATTGGTAGCCCTCCATCATTTTAGTTAGATATTCAGTAGTATTCAAGCTATGTATTTTGACCTTCGCCAAGGGATAGTGATTGGTAGCTGCTGAAAATTTATCTGTAGTATAGATAGATGCGTAGGTTTGGGACAGTCGTACTGCTATTTTGGCCTTCGTCATGGGTATGTACGAGTGGGTTCAAATTAACCTGGATAATGACGAGTAGAACTTGACATGTGACTTATGATATGTTGGCCTTCGTCAAGGTCATTAGTGCATGGGGCAAAAATCCACATTGGAAGTTTCTAAAGAAATCGAAACTTTCTAGTGTTGCATACCATTTGGAGTGTGATGATTTTGGTAGGATTCCTTCGACTTTATCACACGATGATATTTGGATCCCGATCCTACTGTGAGTATATGCTACTCCTCGGGAGATTTTTTCACTTAACGATCAATGCTATAAAATAAGTAGGTGTCTAGAAAGGTGTTAGTGGGGCTACGCCCCCAGGGAATATAGGTTATTTAATTAAGGAACTTCGCGAAAGCGTCGTAAAACCTCCCTCGAAGTACCGACACTGGCCTGGCTGAACGGTTAAGCAAGTATTGTACGGTGAGATTAATCCTGACTAATTCTTTTTTATGCTTTAAGGAAGGATTCGAGAAACAGTGAGAGACATCCTGTTTAGATAAACGAAAAACCAATCTAAATTTGCAAGAGTATCATACTAAAGCGTTTCTTCTCTCTCTCTCTCCTAATTGCAGCAACCACTAACATGACGGGCCTTAAGTTACTATTAGATAAAAATATATTGACAGAGCCAAACTATAAAGATTGGTTCAGGAATGTCAAGATGCCAATCACTTATAACAAATTGGGGTATGTCCTTACTACTAAGGCCCCTCCCGTCCCAGGTCCAAAGTCCAACGTCACGGATAGGGAAATCCGTAAGACCTGGGAGATTGACTGCGTGAAGGCCAAGTGCCTCGTGCTTGCCTCTATGGACAATGAACATCAGAGGAGGCACGAGAATATGGATCTAGAATCCATATTCCTTCATACCAAGGAATTATATGGGAGAGCAATCTCGTATCGCAAGATACGAGACCTCGAAGAAGCTATTTCAGGTGAGGTTGGCCGTCCGATCATTTGTAGGGGAACACATCCTTAAGATGATTAGCTATATTGAAGAGCTCGAAAACCTCGGGACCACGTTAGAGAACGAGCTGTATACAGACTTGATTCTCCAGTTCCTTACTTCCACCTACGCCCAGTTTATCTTGAATTTTAATATTCAAGGTAAAGAAGTTGAACTACCGGAACTCCTCAACATGTTGAGGAGTGCTGAGAACATCCTGAAGAAATCGAGGGAAACCCCCGCACTGCTTATTGGTGGAGCTTCTTCTTCTAGGTCCAAGGCGAAAGCCAAAGGAAAGAAGAAGAAAGCCCCCACCAAGCCGAGAGGTGGTGTTAGTAAGGTGGAGGCAAAAGGAAAAGCAAAAGTGGCGGGGCCGACAGTAGGAAAGGAAGAATGCTTCTACTATCATAAAAAGGGCCATTGGAAGAAAGATTGCAGGGCTTGGATGACCAAGAACCAGGACCCGAAGCAAGTTGTGGGTTCGGCTTCAGGTGTGTTTGTAATTGAACACTGTCTGTCAATCAACTCTACTTCCTGGGTATTGGATACCGGATCAGGATCTCATATCTGCAATTCTTTGCAGGCACTAGGAAACCGTAGGGTTCTGAAGACCGGTGATATGACCCTCAGGGTTGCTAACGGAGCGAGCGTGGATGCTGTGTCCGTAGGGGAATATCACATTGAATTGACGAGTGGACATATTTTGGTTTTGCGCAACTGTTTTTGTGTACCTAGTTTGACTTGTAATCTAATTTTTGTATCTTTATTATCTAATGAAGGTTATAATTTTACATTTGCAAGCGATGTCGTTAACATCCACCTTAATCATAGTCTGATTGGGTCAGGTACTCTACACAACGGTATATACGTATTAAACCAACTACAAGTTTTGAATGTCCAGAACACATATAAAAGAAAGACTCCAGAATTAAATCAAGCTTTCTTATGACATTGTAGACTAGGTCACATCAATGAGACAAGGTTAACCAAGTTACATAAAGAAGGATATTTGGATCCGTTCAAATATCAATCTTATGCAACTTGTCAATCATGTCTCAAAAGAAAGATGATAAAGACTCCGTTCACTGGACACGAAGTAAGAGCGAGTGAGCTCTTGGGATTCTTACACAGCGACGTGTGTGGTCCAATGTCTACATATGCAAGAAGTGGTTATTCCTATTTCATTACTTTCACGGATGATTTCTCTAGGTATGGACATATTTTCTTGATAAAACAAAAATCTGAGGCCTTTAAGAAATTCCTGGAATATAAGAATGAAGTGGAAAAACAAACCGGCAAAAGTATCAAGACACTGAGATCTGATCGAGGTGGTGAATACTTGAGTGCCGAGTTCCTGGATTAGCTAAAAGAGAATAGAATTCCCTCTCAGCTTACTCCTCCATACACACCACAGCATAACGGTGTATCGGAGAGACGGAACCGAACCCCATTAGATATGGTACATTCCATGATGAGCAACGCTGAGTTACCGTAATCATTCTGGGGCTATACACTAGAATCAGCCGCATATCTTTTGAAAAAGGTTCCTAACAAGACTATGCCTACCACACCATATCAAATGCGGAGTGGGAAGAAATCCTATCTTCAGTATCTGAAGATATAGGGATGTCCAGCTTTTGTTAAAAAGCTGCATGCGGACAAACTCAAGGAACGCTCAGTACTGTGTAAGTTTGTGGGATACCGAAAGAAAGGGGGTATCTTTTCGATTACGCAGAGGAATAAAAGGTTTTTATTTCTCTTCATGCCCACTTTTTAGAACATCAATTTTTAGAAAATGAAACTAGTGGGACCGCAATAGAACTGGAAGAAATTCTAGAACCACAAGCTATTACTGAAAACTTGGTGGAACCAGAAGCTTCAAAAGAACAGGACATTCCCGCACCACTCCGCAGGAGTAGTAGGTTTTCTCATCCACCTGAAAGATACTACGGTTTTCTCGTAGACAGAGATAGCGATGATTGCATCATTGATAATGACGAGCCGACTAACTTCCAGCAATCCATTCGGAGCACTGACTCGGTAAAATGGCTGGATGCAATGCGGACCGAGATGGTGTCCATGTACACAAACAAAGTATGGACTTTAGACATTGCTACAGAAGGGGTAAAACCCGTAGGCTGCTAATGGATCTTTAAAAAGAATATTGGTGTAGATGGACAGGTTGAAACCTATAAGGCTACACTTGCTGCAAATGAATTTCGTCAAAGACCTGGTTTGGACTATGATGAAACCTTTTCTCCAGTGGCTATGCTCAAATCCATCCGGATCTTTCTTGCCATTGCTGCCTTCCACGATTATGAGATTTGGCAGATGGACGTAAAGACCGCTTTTCTAAATGGACAATTGGAAGAGTGCGTCTAAATAGACCTTCCAGAGGGTTTCATTCAGAGTGGGAGCAGCGGGAAAGTGTGCAAGTTGCTTAAGTCCATCTATGGACTAAAGCAGGCATCGCGGAGTTGGAACATCTGTTTTGATGAAACGATCAAAGAATTTGACTTTATCAAAAATCCAGATGACCCATGCATTTATAGTAAGATTGTAGCACGAACTGTTGTATTCCTTGTCTTGTACGTGGATGGAATTCTCTTGATAGGAAATGATGTTCTTATGCTACAATCTGTCAATGGATTCTTGTCACACAGGTTCTCCATGAAAGACCTAGGTGATGCCTCTTACATTTTGGGGATCCAGATCTATTGTGATAGATCTAAGAGGATGTTGGGACTTTCGCAGTCCAGGCACATCAACACCATACTGAAAAGATTCAATATAGAAGATTCAAAGCGCGGTAATTTACTGGCTTGTCACGGAATCACCCTCTCCAAAGAGATGTCTCCCAAGACTGATTTGGAAACGGATCGCATGTCTATTATACCCTACGCTTCTGCGATAGGCTCTATAATGTATGCGATGTTGTGTACCAGACCAGATGTAGCTTATGCACTGAGCGTGGTAAGCCGGTATCAGTCAAACCCTAGGGAGAAGCACCGGCTAGCAGTAAAGAACATTCTCAAGTACCTGAGAAGGACTAAGGAAATGTTCTTGGTTTACGGCGGAAAAGTTCTCCAGATCGAGGCCTTTGCTGACTCCAGCTTCCAGAGTGACAAGGATGACTCCAAGTCCATGTCAGGTTATGTCTTTACCCTCAATGGAGGGGCGGTCTATTGGAAGAGTTCCAAGCAGGACGCCGTTGCTGACTCGACAATGGAAGCTGAGTATATCGCAGCTTCTGATGCCGCAAAAGAAGCAGTCTGGATGAGGAAGTTCTTAACAGAACTTCAGGTGGTTCCATCCATTGTTGATCCAATACCTCTGTATTATGACAACAACGGGGCTATAGCTTTGGCAAAGGAACCCAGGTCCCATCAGAAGTCCAGACACATCTTGAGGCGGTATCACCTGATCAGGGAGATCGTAGATCGCCGGGAGATCGAGGTTCAGAGAGTTGCTATGGAGGACAACATTGCAGATCCATTCACAAAAGCCATCCCTCAGACGCAGTTTGAGAGGCTATTCGAGATGATAGGTCTGTGATATGCCAGCACATGACCTTAGAGCATGTGGGAGATTGTTAGTGTAATATGCCCTAGAGGCCATTATTGTATAGTGCTAGTTTGTATATTATATTTTGGAAGCTTGGGATATATACACGAATTTATAATAGTATTGCTCAATATGGTAGTATGCTATTTGGTTTGTATCTATCTTAATATGTGTATATGTTTCTTTTGACATGTCGCTAATACATATTGATAGAGCCCTTAGGATCTTTGCTTGACTACCAGCGTGGTGATGGCAGTCACACTAGTGGGGGCTGGGTAGTCTACAAGCACATCCTTATACAGGTCCCTTGTCGTAGGATTATCGAGACAGGGCATCGATACTCCGAAGTAGACTAGTGTATACGCTTCTCATCCCAGCAGGGGAGATGGTATGTCCCACAGCCATTAGTACGTCGTACTGGAGATAGTATGCAGGTGCTCATTAGGTTACGAGTACACTGGACAGGACTCGTCGGGAACTGTTGGTTGGTATTATACCCATCGTCAGGTAGCAGTTCCTAGGTGACATGAGTACAGTTTAGTCCGTTGACTTGATACTGCTAATTTGCCTCAAGTGTGTTCCCACTGTTCTTAGATTGCTACCCTACCATGGCTCTATTGAGTCGTGCAAATAGGTAGTAATTGGGTGCAATCCCAAAACACTTGGAGGCAGTGGCGGTTAGATAGGATTCTTCTCTCCTGGTATTGGTGGTTGATATCGCGCTGTGTTCAGAACGCCATTACACAAAGTCCCTGGCCAGGGCAAGCGAGATTTACTGGTAGGTACTTCAGTAGTTTCTCAGGGTGTTTTGGACTGTACCCCAACACGTCTTATACCGCTATTACGGATCTGACATTTACCGCCCCTAGGCATGATATGCGATACTCTTAGATGAACAGACCAAACTGTACGGAGATTGCCACAGACAGGCTCAGTAGGAGTTTGGATGAGCTTGCTCGTCGATTTTCTCATTGACAGATACTTAGGTAGCCGTAACGTACAGGTAGTGTCGTTGATGTGCTTGTGGTTAAACCCACTGCCAGAGTACTTTCGAGTCTTTAAAGTCCCACACAGAGGGTTTCCCAGCTTCGGACGAAATGATGTAGAGGTCGTATGGTTTTACGACAGGGTTCGATCACATACGTGTACTTGTACGTGTGTGGTGTTCGAGCGGACAATACTGGTGGGATTTGGTTTAAGCAGGATCCTAATATTTAATTATTGGATTAGTTTCGTCTCATTGTATTCATGTTTTTTGGAATACGAATGCGGGTATGTATATACAGATGAGAGGAGATATAGAAGGAGACACCTCATTAGGGTTTTGACCATTGACTTGGTCAAAACAAAAATGAGGTGGAGAAAAGAATTTGTTATTTTTGGTAAATGATAATTATGTGGCATGGCTACTTGGGTTGACTTTTTGACTTGGCTTAACTTGTTGACCTTAGATATTTTTGTGAGATATTTTTGACTCTAGATATTTTGGTAAGATATTTTCCATGCCATGCTTATGGTCATATAAAAGTTATCCATTCTATTTTTATTATCATTATCATAAATACTTTCTCTTTCCTCAAGCTTGCTCTCTCCTTCTTCCTCTCAAACCCTAGTGTATCTTGTGTTGATAATCAACGGTTAATGAGACTTAGATACTCAAAATCACACTCTACACACTCTAAGTTACTTATTTTAGAACACCAAGTGATCTAATTGCCTCAACTTGGAGGTTTAGCTCAAGGTTGGAACTCTCGGGTGGATCTTCTACTACTTCGAGAAGCCGACGAGGAGGTGCTTTCCATTTCCACTCCAAGGAGCCCGCGAGATGAATGACGAAAGCAAGAGGAGAAGAAGGACTTGAAACTTTAGGTATAATCTTCTTACATAGTAGATAAAATCTCTAGTTGGTTTGTTAGTTATGGTTTAACAAAGATCTTGGTGTTAAAGTCGATATTACCTTGTTGTAAAAATCGTTTTTTACCCATTCCGCTTCCCCGCAAACCCGTGGGGTGTGTAACGTCAACTTACAAGTATGAGCAGGCTTGCTTGTTGATCTTCTGATCGCTCAATACCCGGGTGGCCGTTACGTTTAGCAGACCGCTTGCGGCTTGAGGGTGTTTGATATGATTATCACCTACTGCCGGCGTATTGACGAGTCTTTAGAGTCCTACATAGAGGTTTCCTGGTTCATGCGTAACAAATTAGGAACACATATATGATATGTGCGGGACCGAGATTAATGCATGTATGTGATACCGCATTCTATTCTCGCGATATGTGATATCGGTTGGTTATATGAGATATAGCCGGGTTATCGGATCAAGTGTTGATTCGATAAGTTGATACATTTCCTATTAAGCGGTTGTTTGTGATATAGCCAGATTATTAAATCACGTGTTGATTTAATAATTCAATGTATAATTATATATGTGATATATTAATTTACATTAACTAATATTTGCTCACTTAAACATTTCTTTTTCTCACTTGTGTGCATATAGTATATATGTGATATATATTAATGTACATTTTATTTATGTCATGCTTGATGCCACATGTTTCATGGATGTATGAGACTCACACTATGCTTATAATAATGATGGGTTTTATTTATTTAAAGTAAATCAAATTAGTTGGTAATTAGTCACATGGTTGAAGCTTGTAGAAGCTTGTGAAACCATTGACCAAATCCACTAATTTTGTTTTACTTGTAGATATTTATTAACCTAACCATTATTTTTTATCCATGGTTTATTCTCTACATGAGTTAGTGTATGACACTAACTCACCCATGGTTGCTATTCTCACCTCAAGAGTTTCATTCTCATCTCCACTTCATCTTCTTTTTCCTCATGAGAAAGCTTGCTAGCTTTTCAATTGGTGAAGAAATAATGTGAGAAAAATTAATCTAAAGTGAGCCCAATTCCTACTTCATCATCCTCTACTATATTAGCCATTTAGTTTAGGGTATTTGCTTCACTAATCTACCATTAATGAAGAGATAGCATGAGCTTGAATCTTCTCGACGTAGATCATCTTCGGCCTCGAAGACTTCGAGCAAGCTTGTTCATTTCTTCATGTGAACCCTTACTAGAGTTCGGGTGTTCATAACTTGGAGCGAAGGGACTACTACACGGAGCTTTAGAAGTGAAGGACCGATCAACAAAGGTTGTATTCCTCATTCACTTAGATGTAAAGATGTTTACATTGCTAGTTCGTCTAAATCTCTAGTTAAGATTCTAAGGTTAGGGTTCTTTAGTACGTCAATTTTTGGAATTGGCATGGAAGATGCCTCCCGAAAGCTTGATGCCGCCCTATGGAACCCTACAGGCCCCTCCCCTAAGCGTTAGCTAAACTCTGATAACTCTCCTTCTAAATACAAGGGGACTCATCCTAAGGCGGTTCCTGATACGATGGTTCTTCTTAGAGCAGCTTCTCACAAAAAAGATAGGGCTGACAAAGCTCAAACGCTCGAGGCAAACTCTAAGGGTCAAGATTCCAAACGTCTCAAACTTGAGGACATGATAGTTCACACAATTCATGTGGTGAATTCTAAAGAGGAAAGTACTTCTTCTGCTAGTCACGGACCGTATACTCGGTCTCCGACGAAAGCTCAACTGGAACATGAAAAGTTGTAGAAGATGCTTGCTCTGGCGGCAACACTCGCTAATCCATCATCTACGGCAAATCCAGAAGACGGACCTGAAGAAAGAGTAGGGCAGGAGTCGGATATTGACTTCCTAAAGCGCTCTCTCAAAAAGAGAGATGAAGAAGCGGCAGAAATGTCCACTAAAATGAACCGGATGGACCTTCTATTCCAGAACATGGATGGAATGAAGGTCCATTCGGAACCACTGGTAGATGAACCGCCAGTAGTCTCTCTTAAAGAAAAATATGACATTTTAAATCCTCTGCGAGCCTCATCAATGGCTGAGGAGGAAATGATCCCAAAAGCAAAGCTGAACGAATATATCGCTTAGCAAATCAAAAATTACTATACCAGTAAAGCCGAAAATAGGTCAATCAAGACTGGTCGACCGTATTCGGCGTGCTACGATCAAATACAGTACCTTCCAGAATATATACTTCCGACGTTCCATATATACAAAGGAAACGGGAATCCTCGCCAGCATATCGCACGATTCAAATCCATGTGCGGCAACACTGGAGGAAATGATATACTGCTCCTCCGACAGTTCGTCAGCAGTCTGGCGGGTATTGCTTTCGAATGGTACGAGGAACTCCCAAATGATTCCATAAAGATCTTTGACGAGATGGATATGCTCTTCTGTCAGAGATACGCTAGTGTGAATAAACACACTACCGTGGTTGCGTTGGTCAATACAAATGTTAGACCAAATGAGACCTGGGTTCAATATGTTATCCAATGGAGAAATCTCTGGTCAAAATCCGTGTAACACATTGACGAAGCTGCAGCCGTGGGAATGTTCATAGCCACCCTTGAGCCAAATTCAAAGGTGTTCCCGTATATGGCCCTCCTCAAGCCGATGACCTTCCAAGAGTTCATGGATAAAATGGCTCGATTGGATCGGATGGGTTAAGACCCTTCCTCATCTGATGAAGATGAATGAAAAGCCAAAGCAAGGTGGAATTTGTCGCTAACGCTCAACAAAAATGAGCAGTTCTGAAGAAACCTATCGCTAAAATAGCGACGGCGTGGATACTGGCGGAAGAATCTCTACGTGAGATGATCCTTTCTTCTCAAAGAACAGAAAGGATATCAAGGGACCTACAAGCGGGTCCTGCAATCAAATGGAATATCCCACTTGAACCAAAAACCATGGGAGGGATGTGAAATCTATGTCCCACTCCGAATCAGACGATGAGGGGAAAAGCCCCCAAGTCAAGTTCATTCTTCCAAGAAAGAAAACTCGGCAGAAGGAACGTGATATCTCGTTCCTTCGTATGTGAAGATGTTTCGTCGGTGTTAGAAAGCGACATTGATAAACAGGGGGTAGGTGCCGTGTAAAGTGCCATGTATTTCCCGCAATAACAACCAGACTAGTATGATGACGATAAACGGTGCAGTCCAAGTGGGTGAAAATAATTTAAGGTGTGAAGTGTCCATACATACAAAGGACAAGTATCAACGCCAAAGAAAATAAGCGTCGGAAAGAACGAGTTATGCAACTTCCTGACCAAATGATGATAATGGACCAAAACGTCCATAAACTAGTGCATCGCCTCAAACACGGCGATGATGGACCGAAACGTCCCTAAACTAGCGCGACGCCTCAAAAACGGAGATACTGGACCGAAACGTCCCTAAACTAGTACGGTGACTTAAATATGGCGATAATGGATCAGAACGTCCCTAAACTAGCATTTTGCCCCAAACATGGAGATAATGGATCGCAACATCCCTAAAACTAATATGCGCCTTAAGATCTATATTGCAATCGAAGTCTCACCGGCGAAGATTGCAACTCTAGTCCATTGGCTACACAGCTATTCCAATGATGATGCCACCCCAAGTCCCACCAGCAAATAGATGGGTTACCTGCGACGAAGCCACTTTCAATAGTTTCACTGTTCGCAAAAAAAAGTATGTCTACGAGCGAAATGGGCACGGATGAAACCCCGAAAGGGCGCTGTAAGTAAAAACAACATGACTCCCGACGAGTTTTTGAAAACCCGAAAGGGCGCAATCTCGTTTAAAAAATAATAAAAATAATAAAAAAAGGAAAAAGAGAGAAACAATATGTTCACAAGCGAAATGGGCACGGATGATAACCCGAAAGGGCGCCGTGAGTAAAAACAGTAGGGCTGTCGGTGAGTTTGTGAAAATCCAAAATGGCGCAATCTTGTAAAATAAAAAAAATAAAATAAACTTGCAGAGTACTTTCTATCTTGTTTGGAGAAAATACCTGCGTGAGATCCTTACGACTCACAAAAGAGAAACACACTTAGAAATCCACACGATTTCTAAGGAAAAAACATACTTACGAGAACCTCACGACTCGTAAGGAGAATTCCCCCTTATAAGACCCTCATGACTCATAGAATTCAAAAGCCTTAAGTTGCAGGAATCCAGACCTGTCCTTAAGCCATCATACCTCCAAGATGCCCTATAAGTAGTCCGATATTGACTCTTGTATACAATCCACGGTCATGAACAAAATATGTTCCAATAAATTTCCACCGATAGCGAGAAATATCCTCATATGGTGAACGAAGCTTGTAAGCCCTTTCGACTTATAAGGAGAAAACTCTCTGGTAAGATCTTTACGACTTGCAAGAGAAAACACACTTAGGAATCACTACGATTCCTAAGGAGAAAATACACCTACGAGATCCTCTCAACTCGTAGAGAGAAATATCTTTATGAGACCTTTACAGTCCATGAAGTCAAAAGCCTTAGTCGACAAAATCCTAACCCTATTTGCTAAGCCGCCTTAGTTCAAATCAACAAAGGCAAATGATGATTCTCTTCTGCCAATATCCAAGTTGTAGCGATACTGATGCCTAAACAGGCGTCAAGCTCTAAGTCCTCTCACGGCAAATGATGATTCGCTCCTGGCAATATTCCAGTCGTAGCGATACTAATACAAAAATTGGTATCAGGACCCAAGTCTCCAACTCGCAACAAAATCAGTGAGTAAAAAAACAGCCGAAATGTTTGGGCAAATCGCAATAAAAATTAGCGAGTAAAAATAAAAAAAATAGCCGAAATGATTTAGCAATACGGATAAAAAGCCGAAATGATCAGTAAATCTCGACTTTCGCTATATGAAAAGATGAAAAGATAGAGCATCACAGAAATAAAAATAAAATAAAATAAAATTTTCTCTGCCCTGCAGATAGGTCCATACCGACCCCTGTATACAATCCATGGATACAAATGAAAGAAAGGGAACTATATTTTCCCACCATACTTCGTCAAAAGAAGAACCGAGTCTTGATGGCATATATACAGCCCAGAGACTATTTGGACGTCTTTCTTACTCCAGCAAGGTACAAACGCGACGTCAATAAGGACCTAAGGGTCAAATAAAAGTAGAGTGACGGCAAAATCCTAGCTCCAGATCTCGATGGCAACATCTACAGCCTAGAGATCAACTTGACGTCCTTTTCATTCCAGCAAGGTGCAGACACGACGTCAATAACGACCCAAGGGTCAAACAAAAGTGGAGTGACGGTACATTCCTATTGGATATGCATGCCCTAGAGGCCATTATTGTATATGTATACATGTAGATGCTTGGACACACACACACACACACACACACACACACAGGAAAATCTTGCTCGATATGATAGTATGCTATCTGGTTTGTCTTTATCTTAACATGTGCGTATATTTTACTTGATATTACATATCATTTATATATGTTGATAAAACCCATAGGATCATTGCTTGACTACCTGCGTTGTGATGGCGATCATTCTTATGGGAGCTGGGTAGTTGATAAGCACATCCTTAAAAGGTCCCTAGTCGTGAGAGTATCGAGACTGGGCATCGATATTCTGGAGTAGACTAGTGTATACGTTTCTAGATCCCGACGAGGGGCGATGGTTGGTACCGCAGCCATTGGTCTTTGCACCTAAGATCGTATAGAGGTGTTCACTGGGGGTGAGTACACTGGACGGACTCGCCGAGAACTTCTAGATGGTACTATATCTATCATAAGATAGCAGTTCTTAGGTGGCATGAGTACATGTTAGTCTTCAGACCTGAGATCGTCATTTTTTTCGTGTGAGTTCCCACTGTAGTTTGATCACTACCCTACCACGGCTCTACTGAGTCATGCAAACAGGTTTTGTTTGGGTACAGTCCCGAACCACATGGAGGCAGTGTGCGATTGTTGGAGATTCGTCTCTCCCGGTATAGGGAGTCGATATCGCACTGTGTTCAATTGGCCAGCACCATAAGACCTTGGCTAAAGCAGTTGGGATTTACTGATAGGTTGATCGGTAGTTTGCCGGATTGGTCCTGAGCCACATCAGCATGAAATATCGGGTTATTAGGGTCTGACATTTACCGCCCCCTAGACCCGGTATGCGATACTCACAGACGAAGAGACCGGACTGTACGGAGATTGTCACAAATAGACTCGGTAGGGATCCGGATGTGTTTTCTCGTCGGGCTTCCTTTTCGACAGGTACCCGAGTAGCCATTACGTACAGCTAGTGCCGCTGACGTGCTTGTGGTTATGGATTTATCCAGTAACTCACTGCCGGCGTACTGTCGAGTCTTTAGAGTCCCACACATAAGGTTTTCCAGCTTCAGGTGAAATGATGTAGTGGCCGTATTGGATACGTGCAGGGTTCTGATCGATTGATTATACTAGTTACCCGGAGTTTCGATCGGACAGTTGATAATACTAGCCGGCTCAGGATTGAGCCGGATTATTAAATCAGGTATTGATTTAATAATTTACATATATGTATTTCGATATGTATATTCTAGTATTATGTTCTTTGTGTTATTCTATCTCTTTGGGTATTCGTATTTCGATACGAATACAGGTATGTATATACAGTAGAGTGTAATCCGTATTTATACGGAAAACATTCTAGAAAGTGGACACCTCATTTTAGTTATTATCTATTTATCTATAAATAGAAAATGAGGTGTAAAAAGAGGTGAGGGGAGTATGGTGAGAGCCATGCTTCAATACTATTGACAACTGAATTTTCAATTCATTTGTGCAAACTATTGAAGCATGGTTGGTTTTTTGTATTGGAAAAATGATTTTACAAAACCATAGATGATCTTTTTCTCCCTCACGGTTTTCTCATTCTCGCCATTTGTTTCACTCTCTTCACTAGTTCTTGACTCCTCCACCTTCATCTTCAACCTCCTCTCTACACTCTCATGTGTTGAGAATTAAGAGAGGGGGTGAGATAGAAACACATATAGAACCGTACACTACATCCTAGACACTTTAGATAAGCAATCTAAAGTCTCTATTTGCTCCACTAGACTCTTAGTGTAGAGCTAGAGTCATGGATGCCATCCCTCGGGTGGATCATCTTCGACGGAGGAGGACCGGTGATCAAGATCGTTCATGGAGGTCTCAAAGAGCTAGGATAGGCGATCAAGCTCGATTCACGATATCTCAAGGAACATGGAAAGGTGATCAAGCTCAATCAAGGAGATCTCTAGGAGCAAACGAAGAGGAAAGAAGACCTAAGGACACGGATCTTTTGGTGAGACTCTTCTATCATAGTAGAAGATATTCTCTTTGATAGCTAGTTTCGATTTATGGTAGATTCTAGAACGGGTTATTTCTAGCGCCAGTCATCATAACCCTAAAAATTTTGTTCCGCTACGGCCACGGTAGATGGTCAGGGTGCTAGGAAATCTCAACATGGTATTAGAGCTACTAGGCAGGGATGTCGACCTAGGGAGTTCTTACTGTGGTGACAGTAGCGACGAAGCATAGGCTCTTACCCCCAGGGTGTCCCGTGCGGTTATATGGTCTGGCGGGTTGTAGTCCGTCGCGAGGGGATTATGTAAAAAGTAGTTGCTGAGAAACCGATGGACGCCACGGCCAGTTTTCGCTGCGCTGACTTACCCGACATAGTATCAGAGCAACCCCATAAACCCATACTAGCTTGTTTAAACAATTCTAAGATATCGATCGACCAAAATTTTCAAAATCGCAATTCCATTCACATAGCTTGCTGTCGTTTTTAAAAAGTGTACAAAATATTATTTAGAGTACCTTAAAAATACGTGCAGGCAATTGCAGAAGGCCAGAAGAAATTTGAGCACAGAAACCCATCATATGGCCGTGGAACTGCCGCACAACATGCTTGTTTGCAGCGGTTCCGCAGTCTAAGTGGGGCCTCTGTGCACAAATATTCTTCTGGCACTCTACTGTATGAAAATGTGATTTTTGAGATGTATGATTATGGCCCAGATTTGCTTGAGTACTGGTTAGCACTTGGGGCTAATACGGAAAAGTTTAATCGGTCGAAATTTTAAATTAGTGTTTATCAGTACATGTGTTAGTATCTGCGACCGAGAATATCATTGAGCGGTATAACCCGACTAATTGTTGTATGTTCTATTAGACGGGTTTACGAACATGATATTCACGTTGATGTTCTGTAATGTGCTGATATTGTGTTGGATTGTCGTGGTGGATAGCCGATGGTACAATGGTAGTAGTACAGTTCAGATTCATTTGTATATTTGATATTGCGGGGTGAGCGTCTGACTTGTGGACAGTTGTTTCTGCCAGATTGTATATTATTTTATTTGGGCACGACCAGGTTGAGGTCAATGTCACCATTTTACATATATTTTTCTTTTCTGTACTAGTATTACCCCGCAGTGGAGTGCTCGAATAGCCGGGTTCTAAAGGGCAATCGGTCCGCATCTCATAGAGTTGAGACGGAGGGGGGCTCACTCTAGAATTGGTGGGCTATTCGCCGTACTCGTAGGGGGTATAGGATGACACACAGAGGGGTGCTCAAGTTACTGGATTCCAAGTGCTGGGTGGCCCATTCACTTTGTTGATTGGGGTTGCCTCACTTCTGGAATTGGCGGGTAACTTGCCGCAGTCGTAGGGGTCCAGGTTTTCAATACACAGGCTATCCACACGACCGGGATCGTCGGGTCTCATTTGCGGCTCAAATGAAACCCGAGGCTCCAGAATTATCCACCATTCTGTGTTGCTTGTTGTTGTTCTGTGATGTTGCTCTTATCATGCCTAAAACGAATGTTATATTATATTATATATATATATATATATATATATATATACTAGTAGATGCTGTATTTGTTTTGCACCCGTGCTAGTCCAGCCCCCGCTCTGCCGTTAGTTAAGTAACCTAACGGTGCATGACCGGGCCCCGTGGCGAATGTGGATGGCATATACGTACATTGTATTTTTGTGCTTTTCTGGTATGATAGGAAATAATTGATGGGACCGCATTAATTTTGATTAATGTAAGATAAGAAACCTAAAAGATGTTGTTGGAATAAATTTCGAAAAACTATAGTCATATTCTTTCGCTTTGAATAGTGGTATTCGGTCATGAATATTCAGCACCTCATTCGAGGAGGCAAGAGCCTAGATCCCTTCGCGGGGAGTGACCTCTTGAGGAAAAGTTATACTGTAGATTACTTGGTTTTCTTTAAAACCACTAGTTTTCAAAAGCGGAGCCTAAACCACTCCTTTTCAAAACTGCTCGGTTCCTTCAACGATATCAAGTTCATTACGTTAAAGGGTTTTTCGTCAAAAATCCAGCCGTAGCCCTCCGTCATTTCAGATGAGTAGTACCTAGTATTTGTGTTGTGTTTGTTGGCCTTTGTCAAGGAGTAGTGTACGGTAGCTAGATATTGCTTGTCTGTTGCATAGAGATGCGATTATCTAGGACAGTTGTATAGCCTTGTTGGCCTTTGTCAAGGGTTTGTACGGGTGGGTCTAGATTAATCCAGAATAACGACGGGTTGAACTTGACTAATGTTTTATGATTTGTTGGCCTTTGTCAAGGTCATAAACCGCTAGGGGGAAAAACCACATCAGGAGTTTCAAATATACAGGAAACTTGCTAGTGCTGCATACCTTTTGGAGTGTGGTGACTAGAGTGGCTTCCATCTAGTTTATCACGCAATGATAGTTGGATCCCGATCCCACTGATGAGTAGGAATACTCTTGGAAGATATTTTTCACTTCACAATTAGCTAAGCTATTAGGTGTCTAGAAAAGTGTTTACGGGGCTACGCCTCTGCGGAAACGAGGTTTATTTTAATTAGGTCCATGCGAGAGCATGGGGAACCTCCCTCGGAGTACCAACACTCACTTGGCTGAACGGTTGGCGAACTTGTAAGGTGTTAATGATCCTATCTAGTTCTCTTTTTAAGGTTTGAAGGAGAATTCGAGGACACAGTGGGATCCATCCTGATTTGATAAACGAATAACCAGTCTAATCTTGCAAGAGCGTACGCTGAGTGTTTCTTTTCTCTCTCTCCAGGTAGCAACCAATTCATGCCTTAATCAAGATAATAAAATGTATCGTCTGAATGATCCGAATTCTTATTCGGGGTTGGGAAACGTCGATTTGGCTCTAACTTATGACAGCAGTCATGAATATGATCAAGAGAAAGAGGATTGCGTGAATTCCTTGATGACCCCAACGAAGAAGGAGCATACAATTACGTCTCCTTCAGGTGCTCTTGTTATTGAGAACTGTTTTTAGGTCAGTCCTACCTCCTGGGTATTAGATACCGGATCAGGATCTCATATCTGTAATTTATTACAGGGACTGAGAAAAGGTAGGATGGTTGGACCTGGTGATATGTCCCTCAGAGTAGCAAACGGAGCACAAGTTAATGCTTCTGCAGTCGGTGAATTTCACCTAGCATTGCCAAATGGCAATACTATGATTTTGAACAATTGCTACTATGTACCCTCCATGGTTTGCAATATCATATCAGTTTCTTTACTTAATAAAGATGGATATAGTTTTGTTCTTGATAGAAATATCATGAACATTTACCTTGATAAGGTATTGGTTGCAGAAGGTACACTGTATAATGGTATCTATATTCTAAATCAAAACGCAGTTTTCAATATACAAAACACATGCAAGTGGAAGAGTTCTGAAATGAACGAATCCTACTTGTAGCATTGTAGACTTGGTCATATTGGCGAGAAAAGACTAAGTAAGTTGCATAAAAATAGGTATTTGAATACGTTCGAATTTTCATCTTATGAAACTTGTCGGTCTTGTCTCAAGGGAAGATGACCAAATCTCCGTTCACCGGACACGGAGAAAGAGTAGCAGAGCTCTTGGGACTTATACACAGTGATGTATGTGGTCTGATGTCTATACATGCAAGTGGTGGGTTCTCGTACTTCATTACATTCACTGATGATCTCTATAAGTTCGAATATGTGTATCTTTTAAAACACAAATCTGAAGCTTATGAGAAATTCAAAGAATATAAGAAAGAAGTAGAGAAGCAGACTGGAAAACGTATCAAGATCCTCCGATCTGATAAAGGAGGGGAGTACTTAAGCACGGAATTCCTAGAATACCTAAAAGAGAATGAAATTCTCTCTCGTCTTACTCCTCCGTATACACTACAGCACAACGGTGTATCGGAGCGGAGGAACCGTTCCCTATTGGGCATAGTTCGCTCCATGATGAGTAACGTCGAGGTGCCTCTTTCATTCTGGGGTCATGCGCTACAAACAATGGCATACCTTTTGAATCAGGTTCCTTCCAAATCTGTGCCTAAGACTCCATATGAAATATGGAGTGGAAAGAAACCATGTCTTAAGCGTATTAAGATATGGGGTTGCCCGGCCTATGTTAAAATACAAAATCCGGACAAACTTCAGGCACGATCATTTCTATGTAAGTTTGTAAGATATCCAAAGCATTCGCATGGATATCTATTCTACTACACTAAGGAACAGAAGGTGTTTGTATCTCGCCACGCCACCATTTTGGAAAGGGGATTTCTTGCAAAATAAATTAGTGAAAGTACGGTAGAACTGGAAGAAACTTCTGAACCACAAACTGAAACTAAAGGTTCGGTGAAACCGCTAGATTCAGCAGTCCCAGACGAACCTCATCCACTCCGCAGATCTAGTATGATTTCTCATCCGCCCGAGAGATACTATGGTTTTCTTATAGACGGGGATCGAGAGGATTGCATCTTGGAAGAAGATGATCCTACTAGTTTCAAGCAGACCATTATCAGTAGGGACTCTGATAAATGGCTTGTCACGACCCGAAAAAGCACGTGACTGGCCCTCGAACCATATGAAGTCTATAGGGCTCCATCTGATCCAAGTAAGCCAAAAGCCCAGAAATCTAAAACCATTTAAGGAGTAAATAAGGAAAAACTAGTTTTAAGAGGTAAAGAAATCATGTTTTGAAAATCAAGTTTTTTAAATAACTAAGCCGAAAAAGTATTTTTAAATTGTGTAATTTTTTTTCCTGAAAATTTCGGCAGAGTTTCCTTTGTAAAAACTGACCCCGAACGGGGTTCAACAAGAATAATATAAATAACATGATAAAAGGCATCCCCAAGCGGGAGCTAGCTCTTCGTCAATCGACGGTCACAACCACGCAAGCCATAATAATATACAACGCCGAAGGGCGAGGATCAAAACCCAAAAAGAAACTCAAAACAGCCAGAAAACCGTAATACTACTAGCGTGACTCTAAGATCGAAATAATACAACACTATTTTCTAAGTCTGAAACAATATACAAGTTTTTTGGTTGATGGACAATTCTAGATACAATAAATAATACATGAACAATGGCGGTTCTGATACAAAAGAACCCACCTATCCAAGCAAGTCACCCATAAGGAAGCAGTGTGCCAGAAATGCCGCTATGGAATCTGTACGGCAAACCTGCAAGAACTGGGGCACAACGGGGGTGAGTTGCCAACTCGTGAATAGAAAGATATCTACAAGCAGAGATCGAATGCATGACCCATCCTAGGTCAATACGATCAGATATAAAGTAAACCTCAATATAAATAAAGCTGAACATGCTAAACTGGCAATGTAACCTCTATACATGAGTGTAGTGCCAAGTGCTCGTGCCAGTGCCTCAAGTAATAGCATATCATAAATATGAGGTATGATCAATGCAATCAAATCTGTATACACGTGGATCCGTCCACTCGTCACCCACTGACAATAACCATCATGTAAGTAAATATCATAAAACCTGTGCATGGAAATATGAGGACATAATCTACCCGTGTCCCTCGCGACACGTCAAATCATGGAGCCGGAGTGCCCAGCATCGGCACTCGAAAACATCATGAAAACTGTGCCCAGCATTGGCACGTAAATACTCATATATCGGGCTCCGTCAGTCCGGATCGGCCCATGGGCTCTGTCTGCGGTATCGGCCCTCGGCCCCGGCAGTACGCCCAAATCCATCTATCGACTCTGGTCAGTATCCTCCGGATAACCGCCAGGTCCAACCAATCACCGGTAGGTACTCGCCCGCCTCCAGGCTCAATCGGCAAAGCTCATCGATCATCTTGCCGAGGGGAACCATACCGGGTCCACCATGTACCCGCAATCGGCTCATCCACTCCTCGATTCGGGTTCCACATGTCGCTCTCAGCCCCGAGAAAACACATGGTGGACGCACTGAAATATCATATCAAGGGTAACCGGGTTTTTAAAGCAATGACATATTCTCTTTTGAAACACCCTCGGTTCCCAAATCCAGAAATATCATAGAAACAACATATCTCAATGCGTACAATCAAAAGCATGAAGTATGCAACATGTAAAGGAAGGTATGCACATCATCATGTCATGCAAGGATCATATACTGAATGAAATAGTACTACAGTGTAGTGACATGGCAATTATCGATGATGAGTGTGTGAGCCGGCGACAAGTGTACGTGGAACATATGCATCATCGATAATGGTGCTGGTGTCCTAGCAGCATGACTGAAATATATCAACAATACAAGCGATGCAATGAAATAGCAGGAATATGCGGAAACGAATGATCAACGCAAAAGTACAGAACCTGCCCCAAAAGATATGTCATGCAACCTTGCCTTTTGAAATAAAACGAATCAGGGTTTTTGGTAAAGTAAGGGCTACGGTGTTTTAAGAAAAGATGCATCATTTGAAAATATCCGTATAACCCTTCTGCCTATCTTTAAAATATTCCCGATTCGTTAGTTGAAATAGGTATGACTCGGTCTAGTCTAGTGTCTACTAAGTAATCTAGACAGGAGGGGTATGAAACCACCTACATCTGAGTCGATATATATATGGATATAATAGTCGGTGATCCCGCCTCAATAACATCTCGTAAGATATCCTCGAGTCATGAGTGCGGATCTATCATCAATACCGGCTCGTACGGTAAATCGTCGTACGGCATCCCAATAACTGGGTAGGGGTCAATATCACACTATCTCATCACATATCAGGTATCACTTATCATCAGATCGCAAAAATCTGGGTAGTACAAATCGATACCATCTATAAAAATATGAATGTGGGTAAAGTACATGTCCAAAGGCCCGGTAAAACTATCATATCGCACCTCAAAGACAAGCTATGTCACATTGCCGATCTCACGGCCTCACATCAAGTATCATCTCAAACCCACGTATCATCCTCAAATCCCGTATACAAACACATAGTCCCATACCTACGTGTAGATATACGCATCATCATATGCACACTAATAAATGAAAGAATGAATGCAAGTATGTGTGTAAGTGTATGTGTGAGTGCAACCGCTACTCTAGGGTTCGCACTATACTAAACAAATATTTTCTTATCATCAAAATACCATTATTACTATCAATGATCCTAAACAACACATAATAAATATACGTGTGTATACGTATTCGTATACATCACCACGGACTACGGGGGTGCTATACGCCATCCACCCGACTTCTCCCCGTAGATATAAATCTACTCACCTGTATCCTGCGTGTCGGTGTCGATGTCACCGTCATCTTCTGCATCGCCTCGGATCGTCGCGGGGTACCTACACATATCACACGTATCGCATCGCATCAAAACCAAATCAAAACTTGAAACGACACGCTAAATCCAATACGATACGCTAAAAGGCCTATAGGTTATAACCTACGGTTAGCCTTCGCAAAACAACCCGAAATCACTCAATATAGACGTACAAACGTCACACAATCGAGATAACACACAAATATCAAAATCTGGAAATCAAGATACCCAAAACCAAAACTAAATTCAAAACAGCAACCCAAGAAAACGATCCCAGATTTTACCCTAAATGGAATCTGTCAAAACTAGATATACCCGGGCCAAGAATAGAGGAAATGGGGCCATGCATGAATTTCGAGGCAAATCCCCACTGATCTGGCCGCAAATTGCGGCCAGAATGGGAAAATTGGCGGCCTCGTGAAGGAGTTGGGGGCTAGGGTTTGGGGTGTTGGTTCTATGGTGCCTGAACATCTCACTGTCAACTCAGTTTCATTTATGGGATCTCGGGGTGATAGCAGATTCCACATAACAGTCCCAGATTTCCTGTTTTCCCCGATATCGATTCCGTAATTCCGTATTCTGTTTTCAAGTTCAGGTTTGGGTTTAAAATTAGCATTACACCAGGGTTTCTAGGGTCTCAACAAGCCTCAATTTCATCTTAGTTTCAGTTTTACCCTAAACCCTAACTTGAATTCTCCAATATCCAAAAACAACACAATATCGATATGACATTAGATTAGATGCAATAGAAATGGGATATTACGCTAATAGGTGCAGAAATTACCTCCTTTGGCAACTCAAGAAAATTCTTGAGTTGCTCAAAGTCCTCCAAATCCAATCTTGTTAGGCTCAATGGGTAGCTAGTGAACTTGGGAGTAAGTTTTGTGAAGTGGGAATTGGGTTTTGGCTTTATTTTCATGGTGGATCTAGGGTTTTAGTGAAGAGGGTGAGAGAGTGAGGAAGAGGGCAGCAGCTCCATAGGAGAGGGAGAGAGAAATGAGAAGGGAATGATGGGGGCATGGCTTCAAAAGGTGGGGTTGACCTATACCTACCCTCTCTCTCTCATCATTCCATTTCCTTTTCCTTTTCTTTTCTTTTCTAACACTTCTCACTTGAATAGTGAACCCAAAAGAAAACCATGGCAAAAGAAATGTAACACAAGTGTAACAAGTGTGGAAAATGATATGTGCACATTTTTACTCAAAAGTGCTAAAAATCCAATTAGCGATTTTTAATCGCGATTAACACTAAATTAGCATATAACTAATCTTAAATACTTTAAAATGGCATAATTCCATAAAATACCTCATTTTAGAATTTTCCAAAATTTTTCCCTATTTATTTGTATTTAATTCCACCCGAATATTAAAATATTCATTAAAATAATATTAAATTATAAAAATTCCCGAAAATAATATTTTATTATTTTGGAAATGTTACAATCTACCCCCCTTAAAGAAATTCGGTCCCCGAATTTAAATTTACAACCCCCAAATACTAAAACATTTCGATACAAATTTCAAGTCGTCGGGGCTCCGAAATCATCAATACATAAAACGTCACAGCGCAATGCATGCGCGGGAGTAATGAGCAGATAACTCAAAATCGGAACTCCGTCAAGCATCTCGCAATCATCGGAGTCAAGGTAATTACACAAATGTCAAATCCAATACAAACCAATATGATATGGATCAGAACTATACATGTAGACATCCAATCTATACATGTAAATAGCTGATGTAAAAGCATGCCAAATCTTTTTAAGTCGCTGTGCGATGCGCCTAACACTGCACAGTGGCGGACGTTTTTCATAAGAAAAATAACTATATATGTATGTATATATATATATATATATATATATCCTTGTTTAATAAGCACGTTCCGCCGTTTTTGAAAACAATCAAAAGGGTTTCCTTGTTTTTAAAACGTTTCGTGTCATATCGGACACGTAGGTATATACTGAGACTATAGCTCGCTCTTTGGAAATCCCTTCGACTATCAAATGCATGCACAAAACATATCCAGGTACTGTCCTCTGACTAGTCCTGCTCAGTATGAAAACAAATATCCAACATCATAAAATATACTGCTCCAAAAGGAATAAATCCCAAAAATGCACATAACACCACCCTGTGCGTCTGGTGCGCACGGAAATCAAAATCCATATATGTGCTAAACAGGTGCACAAAACAACATCTAGGTGCAACGGGTGTGCACGAAGCATCTGTCATAGGCAACGTATGTGCCTGACTGCCAAAAATCCGGTGCATCTGACATGCACAAAGAAATCTCGATTTAGTGCATCGGGTGTGCACCAAATCGTATCTCAAAACATGCGCCCAACATGCGCGAAAATCCAAATCGGTGCATCCGTCGTGCACGAATGAAAATCTAAACCCTGCGCACTCAATATGCACGGAATCACAAAAATCCAATAGCAACGCCGAATATGTGTAAGTCCAGTCAAACACACGGAATGCAAGAATCCACATCAATATCACAATCAGAATCGACCTACCAAAAGGCATCAAATCGAAGTCAGGTGCAACCGTAATGCACAAAATATAAATCCAGTGCAACAAAGGCACGAATATAAATCTGATGCGGTAAACGCAAAAAACATAAAACTGGTGCGACAAACGCACGAAGTAGAGAACTGGTGCATCCCATGCACAAATACCAAGCAATAATCTCAAATACGTAAGCAGCAACACTAAGTGTACCCAAATATGAAGAAAATCATAAACGTGTGCAACTGCGTGCACAAAACACATATCAATACACTACAAGCACATATAAGCTATACCGAGTGCAAAATCGAAATACCAAAAGTACATGAAACTATGCTGGAAGCGTAAATCAAATCACCGGCATAAAATAGGCATGAAATCATAATCAATACCTCAAGAGTAATAACTATATGCAAGGTATAAATGCCCAATAAGTGCAACCATGGTGCACGAAAACAGAAATCATGGAACTCAGTCATCAAAACCAATCATGCAAATGGATCGCCAAAATACCGAAATCCAAGATGATGGATACATGATAATCAAATCACAAAACCACACATCATAAATACTGTCGTCGGTATATCCTTCTTTAGGATCGAGAAGGTACCGGAACATCCGATGCTGGCGGCGCAAGATATCTACTTGCCTCTTGCTCGCGGCTGGCGTCCTCTGCCTCTGGTTCCTTATCTTCCCTATAGATTACCAATCTCGCAATCCATTGGCTCACCGGCCCAGTCAGGAGAGCTGACAGGAACGATTCCGTTCTGGCACTTCCTTGGTAATCTCTCGGTCAATCCTCATGACTGCTCGTAAAGCAATATGTCACTGACGTCGGCCTTCGGCTCTCTGAATGCACATCCCATGTCTGATCCTGGGTGCAACACCCTTGCAGCGGTGTCCTGGAAGGAATCCTGCTCAAAGTCTCTGCCGATCTTGCCTATGCCGATCTGTACGGAGGCTGGTACTCTTGCATAGTCTTTTCTCGTTCAATAGACATCTGTGTCCTCAGCACATCATTTCCTCGGGAATTGGTCGCATCCCAACGCCTCTGTAAGCATATCAGGCCTCTGGTCTCGACGGGAGGTAATGACAGCTCATTAGCGTCTCGCACGAACCTCTTGTCTTGCTTGTCTGTATCATCGTCCATTTCGACATCGCGTCTCTATCTACGCACTGCAATACCTTCGGCTACGGCCCATCCGAAGTCCCTCATGCGGACTCGAAATCACAAACTCAGTATCTTCATCACTCAGTAGAAGATATCTAGCCGAACACATCCTCAGCGTGCATGTCACATCACTGATGTCAGCGGAGTGGAACGTCATCTCGTCGAAATCTCGTGCAAACTCTTTACTCCACCTTGCTCCAATATCGACTGATTCGGACTCATCTCATCGTGGCTACACAGACTGCGCTCCAACGGCTAAGCTTGTATCTGGAGTCTCCCAAGCAGTGTCCCATCACACGATATCCGAAAGATGTCGAATCGTCCGATCGGCTCGTCAGAACCTCACAATCCCCCAAGAGATCAACATCTCGGGTACAGTTTAATAGTATCGAGTACATGCCACAGCGTCGGTGGTCCAGCCGTAGAAAGGCAAACCCAAGCCTCACTAATGGCGCCGCGGAACTGCTGCAAACCCTAAGGTTCAAAGGCTTTCACACGGTCATTAAGTCGAGTTAGGGTTTCATTCTTCTAGAGGGTCCATAAAATCACCTGCATGTCTTTCCGTATACTTTAAACTTGGAAAATAGGTTCCTGACATTCGATCGTCTCAATCGACTCTCAACGAATCTGCGTGAAGTCGCCTCTAGCTGGAATCAATCTACCTGATGACCTCGCATCGGGGTAAGCGAACGAACCACATGTCCTAGTCATTCATCCTCGGTGACTAGCGACTCACTATCATATCTCCAAGAACATGCCCATGCTGCAGTAGCTCCAATCACCTGTGCGATATCTCATCATTAGCAGCAGCAACTGGCTCCTTCGTCTATACGCTAAACAACGCCTCAATCACCCTGGATAAGCGATAATATCAACGGTCATCACAACCTGGCTGGCCTCTATCAGTGGCTCAATCCTCTGGTACCGACCGGTACGTCCTAGAAATCTCGCAACAGCGATCTGTCAAACGCCCAAAGTGCGGAAACTCAATAAGACGACGCCGTAATATGCAATCGTATGCCTCGGGAATCACGCCCTGGTCAGTCCTCGTCCACGACGAGCTCATGCTGACAACTCGAGCCGTAGCTCACTCTGCCCGTGCAATCGCGGCAGCAAAACCATAACCAGTATCGATGAAGATAGATCATAGGAAGGAATATAATACAGTGCAAGGAAATGAACAACCTAAGGTTTCTTAAGCGGAGTGGCGTGTCGTAAGTATACCGCGGAACATACCAACGGTACGTCACTCTACTTTAGTCACCTGTTCCATCAACCAAGGGTCATCCTATGCGAAGAAAGTTCGGGTCTAATACCCCCTCGACTAAGTTCCGTAAGGTCAAGCCTAAGTTCCGTAAGGTCAAGCCTAAGTTCCGTATATAGATAACGCCCTAGGCTCCACATAGTCAAACTTAGACTCGAACCAAGGTCAACCTAGCGCTCTGATACCAAATTTGTCACGACCCGAAAGAGCACGTGACTGGACCTCGAACCATATGAAGTCTATAGGGCTCCATCTGATCCAAGTAAGCCAAAAGCCCAGAAATCTAAAACCATTTAAGGAGTAAATAAGGAAAAACTAGTTTTAAGAGGTAAAGAAATCATGTTTTGAAAATCAAGTTTTTTAAATAACTAAGCCGAAAAAGTATTTTTAAATTGTGTAATTTTTTTCCTGAAAATTTCGGCAGAGTTTCCTTTGTAAAAACTGACCCCGAACGGGGTTCAACAAGAATAATATATATAACATGATAAAAGGCATCCCCAAGCGGGAGCTAGCTCTTCGTCAATCGACGGTCACAACCACGCAAGCCATAATAATATACAACGCCGAAGGGCGAGAATCAAAACCCAAAAAGAAACTCAAAACAGCCAGAAAACCGTAATACTACTAGCGCGACTCTAAGGTCGAAATAATACACACTATTTTCTAAGTCTGAAACAATATACAAGTTTTTTGGTTGATGGACAATTCTAGATACAATAAATAATACATGAACAATGGCGGTTCTGATACAAAAGAACCCACCTATCCAAGCAAGTCACCCATAAGGAAGCAGTGTGCCAGAAATGCCGCTATGGAATCTGTACGGCAAACCTGCAAGAACTGGGGCACAACGGGGGTGAGTTGCCAACTCGTGAATAGAAAGATATCTACAAGCAGAGATCGAATGCATGACCCATCCTAGGTCAATACGATCAGATATAAAGTAAACCTCAATATAAATAAAGCTGAACATGCTAAACTGGCAATGTAACCTCTATACATGAGTGTAGTGCCAAGTGCTCGTGCCAGTGCCTCAAGTAATAGCATATCATAAATATGAGGTATGATCAATGCAATCAAATCTGTATACACGTGGATCCGTCCACTCGTCACCCACTGACAATAACCATTATGCAAGTAAATATCATAAAACCTGTGCATGGAAATATGAGGACATAATCCACCCGTGTCCCTCGCGACACGTCAAATCATGGAGCCGGAGTACCCAGCATCGGCACTCGAAAATATCATGAAAACTGTGCCCAGCATCGGCACGTAAATCCTCATATATCGGGCTCCGTCAGTCCGGATCGGCCCACGGGCTCTGTTTGCGGTATCGGCCCTCGGCCCCGGCAGTACGCCCAAATCCATCTATCGACTCTGGTCAGTATCCTCCGGATAACCGCCAGGTCCAACCAATCACCGGTAGGTACTCGCCCGCCTCCAGGCTCAATCGGCAAAGCTCATCGATCATCTTGCCGAGGGGAACCATACCGGGTCCACCATGTACCCGCAATCGGCTCATCCACTCCTCGATTCGGGTTCCACATGTCGCTCTCAGCACCGAGAAAACACATGGTGGACGCACTGAAATATCATATCAAGGGTAACCGGGTTTTTAAAGCAATGACATATTCTCTTTTGAAACACCCTCGGTTCCTAAATCTAGAAATATCATAGAAACAACATATCTCAATGCGTACAATCAAAAGCATGAAGTATGCGACATGTAAAGGAAGGTATGCACATCATCATGTCATGCAAGGATCATATACTGAATGAAATAGTACTACAGTGTAGTGACATGGCAATTATCGATGATGAGTGTGTGAGCCGGCGACAAGTGTACGTGGAACATATGCATCATCGATAATGGTGTTGGTGTCCTAGCAGCATGACTGAAATATATCAACAATACAAGCGATGCAATGAAATAGCAGGAATATGCGGAAACGAATGATCAACGCAAAAGTACAGAACCTGCCCCAAAAGATATGTCATGCAACCTTGCATTTTGAAATAAAACGAATCAGGTTTTTTGGTAAAGTAAGGGCTACGGTGTTTTAAGAAAAGATGCATCATTTGAAAATATCCGTATAACCCTTCTGCCTATCTTTAAAATATTCCCGATTCGTTAGTTGAAATAGGTATGACTCGGTCTAGTCTAGTGTCTACTAAGTAATCTAGACAGGAGGGGTATGAAACCACCTACATCTGAGTCGATATATATATGGATATAATAGTCGGTGATCCCGCCTCAATAACATCTCGTAAGATATCCTCGAGTCATGAGTGCGGATCTATCATCAATACCGGCTCGTACGGTAAATCGTCGTACGGCATCCCAATAACTGGGTAGGGGTCAATATCACACTATCTCATCATATCAGGAATCACTTTTCATCAGATCGCAAAAATCTGGGTAGTACAAATCGATACCATCTATAAAAATATGAATGCGGGCACATGTCCAAAGGCCCGCTAAAACTATCATATCGCACCTCAAAGACAAGCTATGTCACATTGCCGATCTCACGGCCTCACATCAAGTATCATCTCAAACCCACATATCATCCTCAAATCCCGTATACAAACACATAGTCCCATACCTACGTGTAGATATACGCATCATCATATGCACACTAATAAATGAAAGAATGAATGCAAGTATGAGTGTAAGTGTATGTGTGAGTGCAACCGCTACTCTAGGGTTCGCACTATACTAAACCAATATTTTCTTATCATCAAAATACCATTATTACCATCAATGATCCTAAACAACACATAATAAATATACGTGTGTATACGTATTCGTATACATCACCACGGACTGCGGGGGTGCTATACGCCATCCACCCGACTTCTCCCCGTAGATATAAATCTACTCACCTGTATCCTGCGTGTCGGTGTCGATGTCACCGTCATCTTCTGCATCGCCTCGGATCGTCGTGGGGTACCTACACATATCACACGTATCGCATCGCATCAAAACCAAATCAAAACTTGAAACGACACGCTAAATCCAATACGATACGCTAAAAGGCCTATAGGTTATAACCTACGGTTAGCCTTCGCAAAACAACCCGAAATCACTCGATATAGACGTACAAACGTCACACAATCGAGATAACACACAAATATCAAAATCTGGAAATCAAGATACCCAAAACCAAAACTAAATTCAAAACAGCAACCCAAGAAAACGATCCCAGATTTCACCCTAAATGGAATCTGTCAAAACTAGATATACCCAGGGCCAAGAATAGAGGAAATGGGGCCATGCATGAATTTCGAGGCAAATCCCCACTGATCTGGCCGCAAATTGCGGCCAGAATGGGAAAATTGGCGGCCTCGTGAAGGAGTTGGGGGCTAGGGTTTGGGGTGTTGGTTCTATGGTGCCTGAACATCTCACTGTCAACTCAGTTTCATTTATGGGATCTCGGGGTGATAGCAGATTCCACATAACAGTCCCAAATTTCCTGTTTTCCCCGATATCGATTCCGTATTTCCGTATTCTGTTTTCAAGTTCAGGTTTGGGTTTAAAATTAGCATTACACCAGGGTTTCTAGGGTCTCAACAAGCCTCAATTTCATCTTAGTTTCAGTTTTACCCTAAACCCTAACTTGAATTCTCCAATATCCACAAACAACACAATATCGATATGACATTAGATTAGATGCAATAGAAATGGGATATTACGCTAATAGGTGCAGAAATTACCTCCTTTGGCAACTCAAGAAAATTCTTGAGTTGCTCAAAGTCCTCCAAATCCAATCTTGTTAGGCTCAATGGGTAGCTAGTGAGCTTGGGAGTAAGTTTTGTGAAGTGGGAATTGGGTTTTGGCTTTATTTTCATGGTGGATCTAGGGTTTTAGTGAAGAGGGTGAGAGAGTGAGGAAGAGGGCAGCAGCTCCATAGGAGAGGGAGAGAGAAATGAGAAGGGAATAATGGGGGCATGGCTTCAAAAGGTGGGGTTGACCTATACCTACCCTCTCTCTCTCATCATTCCATTTCCTTTTCCTTTTCTTTTCTTTTCTAACACTTCTCACTTGAATAGTGAACCCAAAAGAAAATCATGGCAAAAGAAATATAACACAAGTGTAACAAGTGTGGAAAATGATATGTGCACATTTTTGCTCAAAAGTGCTAAAAATCCAATTAGCGATTTTTAATCGCGATTAACACTAAATTAGCATATAACTAATCTTAAATACTTTAAAATGGCATAATTCCATAAAATACCTCATTTTAGAATTTTCCAAAATTTTTCCCTATTTATTTGTATTTAATTCCACCCGAATATTAAAATATTCATTAAAATAATATTAAATTATAAAAATTCCCGAAAATAATATTTTATTATTTTGGAAATGTTACATGGCTGGATGCTATGCGATCTGAAATAGAGTCCATGTACACTAATACAGTGTGTGTTAGGAATATGTATACCCTAGAGGCTATTATTGTATGATATAGTGGATTCTTGGACATATATATAGAAGACTTTCTTCCCCAACATGATAGTATGCCATCTGGTTGCTATTTATCTTAACATGTACACTTGTATTATTATACCATCTCTCTGATAAATGTTGATAAAGCCCTTAGGATGTTTGCTTGACTACCAGGACTATGATGCGGATTATACTACTGGGACTTGTGTAGTCCATAAGCACATCCTTTAACAGTTCCCAGTCAAGGGGATATCAAGACAGGGCATCAATATTTCAGAGTAGACTTGTGTGTACGTTTTTTGACCCTGTAGGGGGCAATGGTTGATCCTATAACCATTGGTGTTTGACATCAAAGATTGTACACATGAGCTTATTAGAGGTTGGGTACACCGAACAGGACTTGCCAATAACTCCTAGATGGTACTATAACTATCGTCAGATAGCAGTTCTCTGGTGACACTGGTACAGGTTAGTCTGTAGACCCGAGATCGTCATAAATTCTTGTGTGGTTCCCACTGCGCTTTGATTTCCTCCTTATCACGGCTCAAAGGAGTCGTGCAAACAGGTGGATTTTGGGTACAATCCCGAGTCACATGGAGGCAGTGAGCGATAGGAGGGGTTTTGTCTCTCCCGGTATTGGGAGTTGATGTTGCGCTATGCTCGATTGGCTATAACAGTAAGTCCCTGGCCAGGGCTGATGAGATTTACTGGTAAGTGTTATCAGTAGTTTCTCGAACCTTTATGAGCCATACATCGGCATGACTTATCAAGTTACTGGGGTTTGACAATTCTACCCCTAGACTCGATATGCGACATATCAGACGAAAAGACCGGACTGTACGGTAAGTGTTACTTATAGGCTTATGGGAGGTTGGACAAGCTTGCTTGTTGATCTTCTATTCGCTCAATACCTTGGCAGCCGTTATGTCCAGCTAGTACCGCTGACGGCTTGTGGATAACTGATGTGATCATTATATACTGCCGGCATATTGACGAGTCTTTAGAGTCTCACACAGAGGTTTCCTAGTTCAAGAGAAACGAAGCAGGGCACATATGTTGATATGTGCGGGGGGCCTGATTAAATACGAGTATGTGATACCGTATTCTAATCTGGAGATTATTTGATATCGGTTAGGTTATTTGTGATATAACCGGATTATTGAATCAAGTGTTAATTTGATAATGTGATATACAGATAAATGATATTAGTCAGTTATATCTGATATAACCGGATATTATTGAATCAAGTGTTGATTTAATAATATGATATATATTTATATTTAATTATATATTAACTAATATTATTGCTCACTAATTATTTTCTTAATATATACATTAATATATATATTTGATATATGTAAATATATATTATGAAGCATAGATTTTCTATTTTGAGAAAATAGAAAACGAGGTGGAAAATGAGAAGATATTTGTGGAGGGATGAAGCATGACTTTGCTTATTATATTAATGGTTTGGTTTTATTATTGAAGTATGGTTCATTTTTTATAATGTAATGAATTTCATGCTTCAATAATAGAGTTTATTGGTGAAGCCATTCTAGACTTGCCCTTTCTAGTGAGTTCATTTTTTCTTGAGCTCATTTTCCTTCTAGCTCTCTCCATCTTCTTCCTCCTCTTGTTTAAGCTTTAACCGTCACATGAGTTTTGAACCCTAGAGCTTAAGATAAACCAAAGTGAGCTTAGAACCCCTACTTCATCATCCTAGTTTAGATCAGCACTTTAAACTAGGGTGTTTCCTTTACTAGAGAGAGATTAGTGAAGAGGTGGCTTGGATTAGAGAAGGTTCAAATGGATCATTTTCGACATGAAGATCACGTAGGAAGCACGTACCTTCTTCAAGTCGAGCCTAGAGGAGTCGTAGGGACTACTACCCGAACCTTTTGAAATGAAGGACTCGGTCTTCGAAGGTTGTTGCCTCCTTCACTTAGTGTTAAAGTTTATATATATCATGCTAAAACCCTAATAATCTCGTTAGATCCTAGGTTAGTGTAGTTTAGCATCAAGAAATTTTTAAAATTGCATGCTTGATGCGGGTTGAAACCCTTTGGTGGTGCTAGGATACACTTTCATGGTATCAAAGCCAAGCTAGAGCATTATACGATTTGTTAGAATTACAAAACCGAAACAATTCTTAAAACTGGAATCCGAAACCTTAGTTTTTGTCGATTTTTTTAAAGTCCTCAGAATTTTTTTAAAAAAAGTGCAGAAAGCTAGTTATGAAGTATCTAGAACACCAGAAAAATTTTGAGGCAAAACAACAAAAATTGGGCCAGCCATTTCATAAATAAAATGGCCTCACCTTTTTTACTGTAGCATAAGACCTTGTAATTTTTGTGGTGTTCTGATCTCTTGGTTTTAGGGTTTTAGGTTATGTTTGATTTTGCCAAGATTGCATGTGATGTTATCTTTTAGTTATGGCAATTCAGAGTGTTTCATATTCGTAATTTTAACATCATTTCGGGTTTAAGTTATGATATGCGATACAATATTAGTTTTGTGAAAACTAGTTTGCTAATTGTAAATCTAGCGGTTTAGTCTCGGCTCATCGATTGCCACGGAATTTCGATTTGGATCAAAACTCCGTCGCAATAGCGTATAGTACGCGAACACTCGCCGGATAACACTACTAGATAGCCACGCCCCATAGCCCCAACAAAGTGACTGTAGGAGAACCCCGTTGCCAAAAGCATCCACTTGGATGCTCGCGACCACGGTGTTCCGCCTAAATGCACTCCGTCGATGGTATCGATGGTGCGGCCATCTACTAATGTTCCTGACGAGCATTCGATCAGGTAGTCGTGAAATCTTGTTGAATTACCCGACTAAGTTATTGAAAAGTGTTTTCGATTTGAGATTAAAATGTAGGGTTTATAAGGTTAGGCATGAAATTCGGAATATGAGATATTCCGGGTTTATGATGTCTAAGGAAAATGTGGATTCTAATTATTGTATTTTTCATTTCTTTTCTACGACCGTAAGTGTAATATGTGGGGTATCCCCGATCTCGTTGCTATATGTCAATGGAATTCGGGATACGCATATTTACTTACGTTGATGTCATGCGATGTTATGCGTTGCTGTGATATGTTATATTGGATCGTCGTGATTGAATAGCCGGGGTTTTTTGTGTGAGATGAGAGTTTTTCAATTTTCATTCATGTAAAATTGTATGTAATATTCTTTTATTGGGACACTTCCGGGTTGAGGATGATGTCACCATTGATGTATATTATTTACTTTTCCACATTAGGATAGACCCAAAGCGGGGAGCACAAGTAACCGGATTCTAGAGTCCAGTAAAAGACCATCTCGAGGAGTCGAGACAGGGTCTTCTAACTCTAGAATTGGCAGGGTTGATTGCCGCTCTCGTAGGGGTCTAGGGATGTGGGTTTGGATATTCATCACGACTATGGAATCCATGTTTTCATTATTGGCTTAATTTAAAACACGGATCTCCCAGTATATCCAATATTTCATATGTTGACTTCTGCTGCTTGGTTCTTTGATGTGATCGTATAACTGCGTGAGACGAATGCTATATTATATATATGATATATAATTAACGTTGCTTATGTTTTGCACCCGCGCTAGTCCAGCCCCCACTCTGCCGTTGGTTAAGTAACCTAACATTGCATGACGGAGCTACGTGGCGAATGCGGATGGCATAAGCGTACGTTCTATTTTCGTTTCTTTTCAGTGATGTTTAGGGAAACATAAATGATGGGACTTCATTAATGAGATTAATGGAAAGAAAAGAAACCTAAAGATGTTGTAGAATCAAAATTTTCAAAAAGGTAGCTCTAGTTCTTGCTTTGCATAGTGGTATTCCTTGATGAATATCCAGCACCTCATTCGATGAGGAAAGAGCCGAGATCCCTTCACTGGGAGTGACCTCTTTAGAAAAACTAGCAAATGCTAAAAAAACCACTCAATTTTCAAATCATTAGATTCTACAACGATATCAAGTTCATTCCGTTTAAGATTTTCATCAAAACCATTCGTGGCCCTCCATCATTTCAGATAAGTGCTATTTAGTATTCGTGATGCGTTTGTTGACCTTGTCAAGGCGTAGTGTGCGGTAGCTGATTAGTGCTTATCTGCCGCATGTGATGCAATTGGATTAGGGTAGTCATACGACTTTGTTGACCTTGTTAAGGGTCATACGGGTGGGTTTAATTCAATCACGAAATGACGGATTGAACTTGGCTAGCGCTTATGATTTGTTGACCTTGTTAAGGTCATAACTAGTTGTTAGTTCTATGTATGCCCTAGAGGCCAGTATTGTACAGATGATGTATATTATATTGGATGCTTGGACATATATAGAGATGACTTTCTTGCTCGATATGATAGTATGCTATCTGGTTGCTCTTTATCTTAACATGTATACAAGTCTCTTTAAACTGTCTTATAGTTACATGTTGGTAAAGCCCTTAGGATGTGTACTTGACTACCTGGACTATGATGCAGATCATACTAGTGGGGGCATGGTAGTCCAAAGGTACATCCTTTAAGGTCCCTAGTCGTGGGTGTATCGAGACGGGGCATCGATATACCAGTGTAAACTAGCGTATACGCTTCTCGACCCATGAGATGGGCGATGGATGATCCCATATCCATTGGTGTTTGACATCAGAGATGGTATACGGGTGCTCAGTGGAGACTGGGTACACTGGATGGACTCGCCGAGAACTCCCAGATGGTATTATACCTCACGTCAGATGGCAGTTCTCAGGTGACACTTGTGCAGGTTAGTCTGTAGACCCGAGATCGTCATAGAGTCTTATATGATTCCCACTGTGCTTTGATCTCCACCTTACCACGTCCATGAGGGCGTGCAAAACGGTGGTTTTTTGGTACAGTCCCGAGTCACATGGAGGCAATGAGCGATAGGAGGGGTTTCGTCTCTCCCGGTATTGGGGGTTGATGTTGCGCTGTGCTCGATTGGCCGTAACAGGGAAGTCCCTGGCCAGGGCTAATCAGAGATTTGCTGGTAAGTGTTACCAGTAGTTTCTCGACCCGTTATGAGCCTCACATCGGCACGACTTATCGGTTATTGGGGTCTGACGTTTACCACCCCTAGATTTGATATGCGACATATCAGACGAACAGACCGGACTGTACGGTAAGTGTTACTGGTTGGATTCATAGGAGTGTGAGCGGGCTTGCTCGTCGATCTTCTTATCGCTCAATACCCCGGTGGCCGTTACGTTTAGCAGACCGCTTGCAGCTTGTGGGTGCTTGATATGATCATCACCTGTTGCCGGCGTATTGACGAGTCTTTAGAGTCCTACACAGAGGTTTCCTGGCTCAAGCGAAACGAAATAGGAGCGCATATGAGATATGTGCGGGACCGAGAATAATGCGTGTATGTGATACCGTATTTTATTCTCGCGATGAATGTTTCGATTGGTTGTATGCGATATAACCTAGTTATCGAATCGAAGATTGATTCGATAAGTCGATACATTGGATACTAGTCGGTTATGTGTGACATGACCGGATCATTGAATCAAGTGTTGATTTAATGATTTAATGTATAATTATATATTTGATATATTACTTTGCATTAACTAGTATTGGTTCACTTTAAAAGGAATTTCTCACTTTCTGTGCACATTGTATATGTGATATATTTTTGTGTACACTTGATTGTATCATGTTTGATGATACATGTTAACTTGAGTATGTGTAAAGATTAAACCATGGTTATATGAATGGTTAGGGTTTTGTTTACTTATTCATTTATTTATTTTGATTATTGATTTTGGAAAAGAAAATGGAAATGGTGGCTTTTCTTGTTTCTTTCATGAAGCTTCATGAAGGGTTGAAAACTTGACCATTTTTGTTTTCTTCCCTTAACCTAACCATTCACCTAACCCTAGTTTACTCTCTACACTTGACCATAGTTAGTATATGATAAGTATTCATATTATTTTCTTTTTTGAGTTAACACTTATCATATTCTATCTTCATCTTCTTCCTCTTGATCAAGAAGAAAGCTTGACTCCATTAATGGCATCTTGAGTAAAAGAGTGTGAAATCCAATTCTAAAGTGAACCCACTTCCTATTTCTTCATCCTCTACCTCTTGCCAAGTAGTATAGGGTGTTTTCTTCACAAGTTTCACAACTTGGTGAATTTGGAGCTTGATCTTGTATTGCCTCGACGTAGATCATCTTCGGCATCGAAGCCGACGACCTAGCCCGCCCATTTCTCTGATGAAGCCGATGCTAGAGTCCGAGATCCGATATGGACAGCGAGAGGACGTCCACGTGGAGCTAAGGAAGTGGAGAACCGGATCTACAAAGGTTGTAGTCTCTTTCCTTTAGTTAAGTTGTTAACTAGTTTCTCTTTTCGCCTAAACTCTAGTCAACGAATCCGTATTAGGGTTTCTCGGCACTTGTAAAATTTTAAATTGGCATGGTTGATGCCTTGTGTGACCTCATTAGCGTGCCTAGTAACCCTACAGTGGTATCAAAGCTACTAGGCATTGGATGTCGACCTATCGGGGGTTCTCACTGTATGACAATGTGGCGAAGCATAGGCTCTTACCCCCAGGGTGTCCCGAGACCGTAAGGTGTTCCGGCGGGTTGTAGTCCTCGCGAGGGGGCATGCATAAAAAGTAGCGGCTGAGGGACCCGTTGGTGCTACGGTGCCCCCATTGGATGGGGTGGCTGCCTGACCTACAGTGGTATCAGAGCCTAGCTAGAGCCTTAGGCGAAATCTAGACGACGTTTGAAATCCGAACGAACATCGAAACCCTAACTTTTCATGCTCTCTGGACTTTTTTCAAAAACTGGGTTTTTTCCAAATTAAAAATGCTTAAAAAATTCAGTAGGGAATTCTAAGAATTACGGTGCAAAAATTACCTCATGATGCATCTAAAGCCCGGCGGAACCGCGGCAGAAGCCTGGCTTCTGCGGCGGTTCCGCGGCCAAATGATGGGATTTGCCTCCAAATTTCGTACAGTAATTCATGCTTTCAGGTACTGAGTTTTCTGGGAATTTTTAATTTGCACTCAAGAGTTGAGTTTTCTGGGGTGTTTTGGAGCGTAGATGATTCGATCGGATTATCATATTTTGTCTATGTGGCTTTCCGGATATTTAGAATATGTTAAAAAGTTCGACCAGATAACAATACCCACTTTTTCCCCTGCCGGAAAATTTCCAAGTGTTGGATTTTTCTGTAGTTTAAGGACGTTCTGAGTAGTGCAAGTAACGCGATGGTCCCTCTAGAAGACAACAAACCTTAACTCGATTATGTGACCGTCTTGAACTGCCCTTTGAACCTTAGGATTTGGGGCAGTACGGCGTGCCACATGTGAGGCGTTGGCTTGACCCTTCTACGGCTGGACCGTTGGTACTGAGGCATGAAGTGAATGTCTTTGAACTTATTTCATGTGTTGAACGGTTTCGGGAAAACTTGGGTGTTCGAATGTTCGATCGGAAAGTTTAATATTTTCTATTTATCCGGAATGGGATACAATAATTGGAATTCACAAACAGTTATGAGATAACTGAATGAATGTTATAAATCTAGCGGTTTAGTCTCACTTGATATTGAAAAGAGTTTTCGATAATGAGACTAAAATGCGGGGTTTATAATTGTTAGGCATGTGATGTCTAAGTATTTCATTTGATTAGGCATGCGATGTCTAAAGAGGTTGCGGATTCCAACTATTGTAGTTTTACACTTTCTTCTCTGTGACCGTAAGTGTAGTATGTCGATATCGCCGGTTTTGTTGCTATACGTCAACGACAATTGGGGTATGCATACTTACTTACGTTGATGACATGTGATGTTATGTGTTCCTGGATATGTTATATTGGATCGTCGTGTTCGAATAGCCAGGGGTTTTTATGTGAGATGAGTGTTTTTCATTTTCATTCATGTAAAAACTTGTATGTAATATTCTTTTATTGGGACACTTCCAGGTTGCGGAAGATGTCACCTTTGATGTATATTATTTACTTTTCCGCATTAGGATAGACCGAAGGAGGGGAGCATAAGTAACCGGGTTCTAGGGTCCAGTGGGAGACCATCTCGAGGAGTCGAGTCCGGGTCTCCTGACCCTAGAATTGGTAGGGTTGCTTGCCGCTCTCGTAGGGGTCTAGGGGTGTGGGCTTGGCTATTCATCACGACCGTGGAATCCGTATTTTATACTGGCTCGTATTAAAAACACGGATGTCCTAGTATATCCAATATTTCATATGATATTTTCTGCTGCGATATCTGTGATGTGATCATTTGATATGTTCTGATGGATACAGTATATAGTATATATGATATATTATATAGACGTTACTTATGTTTTGCACCCGCACTAGCCCTGCCCCGCTCTGTCGTTAGTTACCTAACCTAACGGTGCACGAGGGGACATCGAGGCGAATGCGGATGGCATAAGTGTACGTCGTATTTATCTGTGATGTTTAGGTGACTTAAATGATGGGACTTCATTAATGTGATTAATGAAAGAAAAGAAACCTGTAACACCCGAGCCCAATAATACTATTCCTATTGCTAATTGAGTGTTTTATATTGCTCATTCCAATTATCCTGATTGTCTGGTGTTTATTGCAAAATTTTAACCGGTTAAGTCATTTTGGCACATAACAAATTTTAACTCCTAAAATGAAATTATAAATATCCATGTTGGCCTACTCGTCGCCACTAGTCGCGTGGTAGCATCCGCGCGTCGAGATTTCATCCCGTTCGGCGAAACGAGCAAGTTTGGACGTCTACGCGCGCGTACAAGTGTCCGATTTGGGGGCATGCATTTTTATCATTAAACACCTCTTTTCAAAATTTAGAACTCGCTTAAAATCCTATAATTTGAATTTGGAACATTTGGGCGCAACCCGGGCGCGATTTGGAAATGTTTCATTTAGCGCCAAAATTGCCCGTTTGATTAAATATATTAAACTATATATAATTTTCACTGTTACCTAAATCACTCGTTAAATCCCTAAAATCTTTAATTCTAACTCACAAATTTTTCCCTTGGCCAATCACGAGGGATTTAAATCCCTCGTGGGCCCCACCTTTTCCCACTCTCTCTTCATCTCTCCTCATCAAATCTCTCTCTCTCTCTCTCCAATCCTAACCTCTCTCTCTCTCTCTTCCTATATATAAAACCCCCACTGTTCACCCTTCTTCCTCACACGAGGAAAACTTTCGCGTGAACCCCGAACCCTAACCCTAGCCTCCTCGTGACCTCGCCGCTGGTCCCACCGCGACCTCGCCGTCGCCGTCAACACCTCCTCAGCCTAACCGCACCCACCTACCTCCTTCCTCCGCCTCTTCCCGCGCCTGCACCCAACCCCGACGCCATCACCAGCCACAGACCTCGCCGCCGCCGCCGCCTCCCATTGCCGACGACACCCAAATCCTCCTCTCTTCCTCCTCGTCCCGACCTCGCCGTCGCCTTCCTCCTCCCCTCGCCGGACCACCAGAACCCGAGCCCGACCCTAGCACCAACCCCGGGTCGCCGGAAAACGTGCCGTCGGTCCTCGCCGTCGTCGCCAGAGCCACCTCCGACCGCCTCCGTCTTCCCTCAATCACCAGAGCAGGCCAGCAAACCCCATACTCACCGCACCACCTCTTCCAAAGAACCAGGAAGCTTTCCAGCCGTCGCTGCATCGCCGTCGCTGCCTCGCCGGCGTCCCATCGCCGTCGATCCCGTCGTGGTTGCCCCTGTTTCTTCCCTGTAAGCATCCCTTATCTTTCCTTTTGGGCTAATCCCCCTTGCTGGTCGTTTATTCACGTATATCGCGTTTGCTAACTTCGTTGTTTTGACTGATGCCGGATTCCGACCGTGCCGTTGTTTGGACCCGACGCTCCAGCGAAGTACCCTGGTCCGTGTGGTCCCGCTGTTCGCTGTTGGGACTCGATCCGTGGCCCGTGCACCCGTCTCGTGTTTTCCGCCGACATTGCATCCGTGCTTTCCGGTTTGCGAAACCATCGAGGCAAGATTTCTTGCTACATGCTACGTTAAACTAATTAAATATTTGACTCACAAACTTGCTATATTAACTAAGTATTGCTACTTGTCTCATTGGACGAAATATGATGTACATTATAATACTGCCACCTAAATCGTATTTTGCCACTGTAACCTTAATAACAACTACCTGCTAATCATTTTACTATTTAGAGGAAAATAGTCGCACACTTATATCTTTATTGCCTGCTGTTATTAATATTGCACTACACTGTGATTATTGCACCCCAAGGGTGCTTGAACCTATTAATAAGAGAATACAAAGCATCACTGTGTTTACATGGAATAATATTGTTATTTATTGTTCCTGCTGTTGTTCCTTATTCGTTACTATACCTGTTATCAGCATACATTTGATTGCATTACATATTGACCGATCTTGATACACCTGACACATGTACTGATACACCGGACATGACACCCTGTACATATCAACTCAACCGGTTGAAAACGTGACCTGACCTGTTACCTGATCTCATGCCTAATGCCGACAAACCTGACCATCCCTGCTGTCTATCCAGACAGACCTATTTTCACCTGATTTTGTGTTGGCATTAGTCCTTGACTATTGAATACCTGACCTGACATACATAACTTGGGGGTATGGGGAAATCAAAGGTGAAACCGACTTGTAACTCAACAGTTCGATACTTGTTCTGATCAGTCTTACGGGCTTGGCCAGTCCGGGAGTGATGATGCTGACATCACTCATCCATCCTGCTACCTATTACTGCTTAGCGGCACGTCTCGGATTCAGCCCCGAGGACCTTGACCGTGGTCCCGGGCACGCACGGGATACTATTGAGTTACATCGACGATTCATCAATTGATTTCAAAGACTATAGAGTAGAAACCTGATAGGACAGTTTAGTCACCACTGCACATTACCCTGCTCTGTTATTTCTTAGTACTGCTTTATTCATGTTCATACCTGCATTGCTTATTACCATGTTTATATTATATTATTTGATTAACATGACGCGCTGACGTATGGGTTTTGCATGGCCCAGATTCCTTACCACTATCGACGACCGAGCAGGAGTACTTCAGCCAGCAGGCTGAACTGTGAGTTCCTTAGGGTTTAGTTTATTTATTTTCATTTCATTTCAGATGTAAGCCCGCATTATGGGACGTACTGTTTATTTATTGTATTGGATCATTTTCTTCCGCACTCATTGTTTATTGATTCTTGTTATTATGGATTTGGACATGTATTAGATTAGTTTATTATTTTGTTCTTGATATCTCTACAACCGTAATGTGACTGTGGATGGATATTTCCTACCCACAGGTAGCATGGTTGGCTATGTCACGTGCCCAATCTTGCGTACTTTGGGAAGCGGGGCGTGACAAAACCTAAAAGATGTTGTAGAATCAAATTTTAAATAAAAAGGGTAGCTACAGTTTTGCTTTGCATAGCGGTATATATGATATACCCTGCACCTTATTCGATGAGGAAAGGGCCGAGATCCCTTCACCGGGAGTGACCCCTTTAGCAATAACTGGCAGATGCTACACACTCGGTTTGACTTTTGATTGCTTCTATAGTTTCTGCTTTGCACAGTGATATATGTGATATATCCCGCACCTCATTCGACGAGGAAAGGGCCGACGATCCCTTCACCGGGAGTGACCCTTTTAGCAAAAGTAGAAAAGCCTCAAAATCACTCCATTTCAAAACTTCACTTGATTCTACAACGATATCAAGTTCATTACGTAATAGGTTTTCAGAAAAACCTGACGTAGCCCTCCGTCATTTCAGATAAGTTACATATAGTATTCGTGCTACATTTGTTGGCTTTCGTCAAGGTGTAGTGTGCGGTAGCTATGTGCTGCTTATCTGCTGCATATGATGCGACTGGATTAGGGTAGTCGTACGGCTTTGTTGGTTTTCGTCAAGGGTCGTGAGGGTGGGTTTAATTCAGTCAAGAAATGTACGGGTTGAACTTAACTAGCGGGCTGTGGTTTGTTGGCTTTCGTCAAGGTCATAGCACGCTAGGGGCAAAAACATTATCGGGAATTTCAAGTGTTGAAATTTGCAATGAGATTGCATACCTTCTATGAGATAGTTGGATCCCGATACCCACTGCGAGTAAGAGTTATTCCTGGGAGAGTTTTACACATTACAATTAGCCGATCAAGTAGGTGTCTGGAAAGGTGTCAACGGGGTTACGCCTCTGGGAAAACGAGGTTTACTTTAATTAGGTCCGTGCGAAAGCACGGGGAACCTCCCTCAAAGTACCGACACTGGCCTGGCTGAAAGATTGGCGAAGTTGTAGGGTGTAATTAATCCCGGCTAGTCTTTCCTTTTAGGGTTTGAAGGAAGATTTGATAAAAACCAGTGGGAGCCATCCTGATTAGATAAGATAATAAACCAATCTGATCTTGCAAGAGCATACGCTAAAGTGTTTTCTTCTCTCTCTCTCCAGGTAGCGACCATGTCATGCCCTAATAAAGATAATAATATGGATGTATTGACTGAACGCGCATGTTATACTGTGCTGGGGAACGTTGGTTCCGTTTTTTCTTATAGGAGTTATGGGAATGAACAGGACATAGGGGAATACCAGGATTCCCATGCCACCCGAATGAAGAAAGTACATGTTGATGCATTTTCTTCGGGTGTGTTCGTTACAGAGAACTGTTTTTCCATTTGCTCTACGTCCTGGGTATTAGATACCGGGTCAGGATCCCATATATGTAATCAGTTACATGGGCTCAGGAAAGGTAGAGAACTTGGAGAAGGTGATAAAGACATTAGAGTTGGAAATGGTGCAATTGTTGCAGCTAAGACTGTCGGGGAATATCACCTTGCATTACCAACTGGTAATACATTGGTTCTGAACGAATCTATTACATGCCGAACCTGATATGCAACATTATATCGGTTTCTTTGTTGAGTAAAGAGGGATATAATTTTGTATTACAGGACAATGTTATGAACATTTTTCATAACCAAAAGTTGGTTGGATCAGGCACGTTGTGCAATGGCATTTATGTTCTAAATCAATCAACAGTTCTGAACATAACAAACACACACAAAAGGAAGAGTTCAGAAATGAATGAATCCTTCTTGTGGCATTGTAGACTCGGTCACATCAATAAGACACGACTGGCTAAGTTGCATAAGGATGGATATTTGAAACCATTCGAATTTTCATCTTATGACACTTGCTAGTCATGTCTCAAAGGTAAGATGACCAAAACTCCGTTTACGGGACACGGAGAAAGAGTTACCGAACTCTTGGGACTAATACATAGTGATGTATGCGGTCCCATGTCTACACATGCCAGGGATGGTTCTTCGTACTTCATTACATTCACTGACGATCTCTCAAGATACGGACATGTGTACTTGATAAGACACAAGTCTGAAGCTTTTGAGAAATTTAGAGAATATAAACAGGAAGTCGAGAACCAAACCAGAAAAAGTACTAAAATCCTTCGATCTGATCGAGGAGGTGAATACTTGAGCAATGAATTCCTGGACTTCCTAAAAGAGAATGGGATTCTCTCTCAGCTGACTCCTCCATATACACTACAGCACAATGGTGTATCAGAACGGAGGAACCGCACCCTATTAGATATGGTGCGCTCTATGATGAGCACAGCTGAGTTACCTATTTCCTTCTTGGGGTATGCGCTTGAGACAGCCATACACATATTGAATATGGTCCCCACCAAATCTGTGCCTACCACTCCATATGAGATATGGAAAGGAAAGAGACCATGTCTTAACTATGTTAAGATATGGGGTTGTCCAGCCGATGTCAAACGACAAAATCCGGACAAACTCGAGGCACGGTTTGTTCTATGCAAATTTATAGGATATCCCAAGAATTCACAAGGGTATATCTTCTACCACCCTGAGGAACAAAGAGTGTTTGTTTCTCGGCATGCCACCTTTTTAGAAAAGGAATTTCTTGAAAAAGAGATTAGTGGTCATGAGGTAGAACTGGAAGAGGTTCCAGCTACAAAAGCTACAACAGAAGATCTGGTGGAACCAGAGGATTCCTTAGTTCCCAATGAACCCCAGCCACTCCGCCGATCTAGTAGGGTTCCTGACCCACCTGAGAGATACTACGGTTTTCTCATGGATGGTGGGAGTGAGGATTGCATCATGGAGGATGATGACCCAACTAGCTTCGAGCAGGCCATCATGAGTAGGGACTCAGTGAATTGGCTGAATGCTATGCGGTCCGAGATGGAATCCATGTACACCAACAAAGTATGGACTTTGGAAGTTGCTCCTAAAGGGGTAAAACCCATTAGGAGCAAGTGGATCTTCAAGAAAAAACTTGGTGTATATGGGAAAGTGGAGACTTTCAAAGCTAGACTTGTTGCAAAAGGTTTTTGTCAAAGACCAGGTGTGGACTATGACGAAACCTTTTCTCCAGTGGCTATGCTTAAATCCATCCGGATCATGCTTGCCATCGCTACATATCATGACTACGAAATCTGGCAAATGGATGTTAAGACCGCCTTTCTAAACGGTGATTTAGAAGAGTGCGTGTACATGACTCAGCCAGAGGGCTTCGTAGACAGTGGGAGCAGCGGGAAGGTGTGCAAGCTGCTTAAATCCATTTATGGATTAAAGCAAGCATCGCGGAGTTGGAACATCTGCTTTGACGTCATTATCAAAGAGTTTGATTTCGTCAAAAATCCAGATGAACCTTGTATCTACAAGAAGGCGGCAGAGAGTAAAGTTTTCTTCCTCGTATTGTACGTGGACGACATACTCTTGATAGGAAATGATATTCCTATGCTGCAATCGGTCAAGCTCTTCTTATCACAAAGATTCTCAATGAAAGATCTTGGTGATGCCTCCTGCATATTGGGAATAAGGATCTATAGAGATAGATCAAAACGGATATTGGGATTGTCCCAATCCAGGTACATTGACACCATACTAAAGAGGTTTAGTATGGAAGAATCCAAGCGTGGGAACTTGCCCACGATCTCTGGAGTCACTCTCTCCAAAGAGATGTCTCCCAAGACTGATTTGGAGAGAGCTCGCATGCAAGGGATACCCTATGCTTCGGCTGTAGGCTCTATCATGTATGCGATGCTATGTACCAGATCCGATGTAGCATACTCACTAAGTGTAGTGAGCAGGTATCAAGCTGATCCTGGAGAGAGTCACTGGACAGCTGTGAAGAGCATTCTCAAGTACTTACAAAGGACTAAAGAGATGCTCTTGGTGTATGGTAACGAAGAACTCCAAGTGGAGTCCTTTACCGATTCGAGCTTCCAGAGTGATAAGGACGACTCTAAGTCACAGTCGGGATTTGTCTTTACCCTTTACGGAGGGACGGTTAGCTGGAAGAGTTCCAAGCAGGAAACCGTGGCAGACTCGACGATGGAGGCTGAATACATCGCTGCCAACGATGCTGCCAAAGAGGCTGTCTGGATCAAAAAGTTCATTACTGAACTTGGTGTGGTTCCATCCATTGAGCATCCAATACCTTTGTATTGTGATAACAATGGAGCGGTGGTTTTAGCCAAGGAACCTAGGTCCCATCAGCGATCCAGGCATATTCTGAGGCGGTATCACCTCATCCGGGAGATAGTTGATCGCCGGGAGATCGAGGTCAGGAGGGTTGACACGAAGAACAACACGGCGGATCCACTCACGAAGGCCATTCCCCAGATACAGTTTGAGAGACTCTTCGGGATGCTCGGTATGCGATACTACAGCAGCTGGCCCTAGTGCAAGTGGGAGATTGTTAGTTGTATGTATGCCCTAGAGGCCAGTATTGTACAGATGATGTATATTATATTGGATGCTTGGACATATATAAAGATGACTTTCTTGCTCGATATGATAGTATGCTATCTGGTTGCTCTTTATCTTAACATGTATACAAGTCTCTTTAAACTGTCTTATAGTTACATGTTGGTAAAGCCCTTAGGATGTGTACTTGACTACCTGGACTGTGATGCAGATCATACTAGTGGGGGCATGGTAGTCCAAAGGTACATCCTTCAATGTCCCTAGTCGTGGGTGTATCGAGACGGGGCATCGATATACCAGTGTAGACTAGCGTATACGCTTCTCGACCCATGAGATGGGCGATGGATGATCCCATATCCATTGGTGTTTGACATCAGAGATGGTATACGGGTGCTTAGTGGAGACTGGGTACACTGGACGGACTTGCCGAGAACTCCCAGATGGTATTACACCTCACGTCAGATGGCAGTTCTCAGGTGACACTTGTGCATGTTAGTCTGTAGACCCGAGATCGTCATAGAGTCTTGTGTGATTCCCACTGTGCTTTGATCTCCACCTTAACACGTCCATGAGGGCGTGCAAAACGGTGGTTTTTGGGTACAGTCCCGAGTCACATGGAGGCAATGAGCGATAGGAGGGGTTTCGTCTCTCCCGGTATTGGGGGTTGATGTTGCGCTGTGCTCGATTGGCCGTAACAGGGAAGTCCCTGGCCAGGGCTAATCAGAGATTGGCTGGTAAGTGTTACCAGTAGTTTCTCGACCCGTTATGAGCCTCACATCGGCATGACTTATCGGTTATTGGGGTCTGACGTTTACCACCCCTAGATTTGATATGCGACATATCAGACGAACAGACCGGACTGTACGGTAAGTGTTACTGGTTGGATTCATAGGAGTGTGAGCGGGCTTGCTCGTCGATCTTCTGATCGCTCAATACCCGGGTGGCCGTTACATTTAGCAGACCGCTTGCGGCTTGTGGGTGCTTGATATGATCATCACCTGTTGCCGGCGTATTGACGAGTCTTTAGAGTCCTACATAGAGGTTTCCTGGCTCAAGCGAAACGAAATAGGAGCGCATATGAGATATGTGCGGGACCGAGAATAATGCGTGTATGTGATACCGTATTTTATTCTCGCGATGAATGTTTCGATTGGTTGTATGCGATATAACCTAGTTATCGAATCGAAGGTTGATTCGATAAGTCGATACATTGGATACTAGTCGGTTATGTGTGACATGACCGGATCATTGAATCAAGTGTTGATTTAATGATTTAATGTATAATTATATATTTGATATATTACTTTGCATTAACTAGTATTGGTTCACTTTAAAAGGATTTTCTCACTTTCTGTGCACATTGTATATGTGATATATTTTTGTGTACACTTGATTGTATCATGTTTGATGATACATGTTAACTTGAGTATGTGTAAAGATTAAACCATGGTTATATGAATGGTTAGGGTTTTGTTTACTTATTCATTTATTTATTTTGATTATTGATTTTGGAAAAGAAAATGGAAATGGTGGCTTTTCTTGTTTCTTTCATGAAGCTTCATGAAGGGTTGAAAACTTGACCATTTTTGTTTTTTTCCCTTAACCTAACCATTCACCTAACCCTAGTTTACTCTCTACACTTGACCATAGTTAGTATATGATAAGTATTCATATTATTTTCTTTTTTGAGTTAACACTTATCATATTCTATCTTCATCTTCTTCCTCTTGATCAAGAAGAAAGCTTGACTCCATTAATGGCGTCTTGAGTAAAAGAGTGTGAAATCCAATTCTAAAGTGAACCCACTTCCTATTTCTTCATCCTCTACCTCTTGCCAAGTAGTATAGGGTGTTTTCTTCACAAGTTTCACAACTTGGTGAAGTTGGAGCTTGATCTTGTGTTGCCTCGACGTAGATCATCTTCGGCATCGAAGCCGACGACCTAGCCCACCCATTTCTCCGATGAAGCCGATGCTAGAGTCCGAGATCCGATATGGACAGCGAGAGGACGTCCACGTGGAGCTAAGGAAGTGGAGAACCGGATCTACAAAGGTTGTAGTCTCTTTCCTTTAGTTAAGTTGTTAACTAGTTTCTCTTTTCGCCTAAACTCTAGTCAACGAATCCGTATTAGGGTTTCTCGGCACTTGTAAAATTTTAAATTGGCATGGTTGATGCCTTGTGTGACCTCATTAGCATGCCTAGTGACCCTACAGTAGTTAGGGGTAAAAATAGATATAGGGGATTTCAAGTTTTGAAATTTGCAATGAGATTGCATACCTTCTATGAGATAGTTGGATCCCGATACCCGATGCGAGTAAGAGTTACTCCTGAGAGAGTTTTCCACTGTACAATTAGCTGATCCAGTAGGTATCTAAGAAAGGTGTTAACGGGATTATGCCCCTGCGGAAATGAGGTTATTTAATTAGTTCCATGCAAAAGCATGGGAAGACTCCCTCGGAGTACCAATACCTGCTTGGCTAACCGATTGGCGAACATGTAAGGTGTATTAATCCCGGCTAATCTTACCTTTTAAGATTTGAAGGAAGATTTGTTAAAACTAGTGGAAGCCATCCTGATTCGATAAGATAATAACCAATCTAATCTTGTAAAGAGCGTACGCTAAAGAGTTTCCTTCTCTCTCTTTCCGGGTAGCGACCATGACAAGCCTTAATCAAGATAATAATATGGATGTATTGACCGTACCAGCTTATTATACTGAGCTGGTGAACGTTGGTTCCGCTTTTTCTTATGATTGTCATAAATATGAGCAAGGAATAGGGGAATATCAGGATTCCCACGCAACCCGAACGAAGAAAGAGCATGGTGATTGTTCAGTCGAAATTATTGCAATTTTTAACATAACAATTTTCTGACTTTTCTAATCATCTAAGAATGTTTGTTATAAATATAACACATATTACAAGTTCATCTAGAAAATATCAATTACCATGTGTTATATATTATAATCAGCATTTTAAAGGAAATTTTATGTTTATTATTTCACGCATAATATTTTGTATATCTCTAACATTCTTCAATGAGATCTTATGCAAAAATCAGCTCAGGTCAGATATCGGAATCGCAAATTCGCCAATAAAATACAGGAAATCAAAGAGTTAAATTCTAGCGGAGATTCAGTAGAGATAAAAAGATTCCAGATATCACATAAATACCCAGAGATCAACACCAGAAGACAAAAGAAGTTTGAAGCAACGAAGACACCAATCGACCGCGGAACCGCGGCCGAGTCAGGCCGATTCGCCGCGGATCCGTGGCCAAGTTGTGGGATTCGAAGTCGGGAATTCTTCAGAAGCTTCATTGCAACATCCTAGCTTGTTGAGGACGCTTCGTCATAACAACCTTGTTCTGGAAACTTCTTTATAATAACCTAGGTTGTTGAGGAAGCTTGATAACTACCTAGCTTATTCTAGAAGCCTCCTTGTAACAACCTAGCTTATGAGGAAAGCTTGATTAGGGGCTATAAAAAGGGACCTAAGCCTACATTAAAATGGTTGTTGATTAGTTGATTAGTTGTTCGACACTTTTGATCCAAAAACCAATTTAGATCCAATTCCAAATCAAGATCCAAGATCAAGAATCATGAGAAATTCATCGAGCGAGATCATTCAAGATCCTTTATGCGAAGCCGATCGTCATCAACGAGCACCTGATCCTCGATAGATCCACGGTGATCGAGCAAAGCGAAGATCGACGGAGAAATTACCTCTTCAAGGGAGTGATCGAGAGCGAATTTTCTTGTAATCTCTAATTGAAGAAGTTGTAATTTGAAGTTGAATAATAAAGGTGATCATTATTTTTAATCTCGCTTTCTTTAAATTTGCGCAATATGAAATCTCTATTTGTTGATTCTTCAATTTTCATAATGTGTGAATAAATCTCCGCTTGCTAAGGATTCGAAGGAATTTGGTAGATCTAATGGTGAGAGAATTTTATATTCATCTTAAATCTTATGGAGATTATAAACTTTAGCAAAAAGAATCATTAATGTCCAAATTGTGAGTGAGATCGATTTATTGAGAATTTCATCAAAATGGGGATTAGATTGATGTTCCTTCTTGTTAAAGGCTAGAAATGAATGACAATTAATGAAAGGACAAGGGGCAATGAAGGAGAAACCCTAGTTTCTTCAAAAGATCCCTAATTCTCATTAATAGGCATCGATTTAGTAGTAATTCTACCAATAGATAAGATGAATCATCTTGAATCATCATCCATGGCTACTAATTCCGTTCGAATCCTACAAGCCTTCTTTAATTTTCTTGATAACTAAATCTTAAGCATTTTCTTGAATTCTTTTTCTTGAAAACTATTTCTTAAACTTCTTGAAATGATTACTTCAACCAAATCTTAAAACAATTTCTTGATTTTCTTTACCAGTATTTTCGACTTAACTAAAGAAAGAATTTACGAGTTCCACGAATCCCAGAGGACGACCCGTACTCACTAACGTTCGCTATACGCGACACCGTTACTGATTGCGGTTACTAAACTAAAAAACCTTTAAACATAATATCCTTCATTTTATAAATAAATCAAATGGCGCCGTGCCGGGGATGCGTGCGTAATTTGTTGTTTCTTGCTATTTGAGTTGAAATATTATTATTCCATCAAAAGTTAAATCAAAATCGCATCGTGTGCTTAACGATTAGTGTTTGAATTTTTGCCAGGATATCTGGCATCACTGTAGCAGAGAGATCAAAATTCAGAGACGTTCTAAATATTCCAGATGAGCAAAGGAATATACAGTGAAAAGAACATCACCTAACTTCCCCGATCCACCGCGGAACCGCGGTTGATTCCTGGTTTTTGCGGCGGAACCGCCGTTGAGTTGGTGAATTAGTGCTTCAAATTTTCTCTGGTATATTCTCTATCTCCTTCTCTCTCCACTGATTAGTCCAATAACAACGTTTCTGCGGGATTCTTTGCAAAAATTTGCCGCTTAAAAAAAATTCTTGTTGCGTGTTTTGATATTGGTTGTTTTTGCATATTTTTAATACGGAAATTAAGGGGTAAAGACCAAATTCAGATTAGGTGGGGATTTCATTACCCTTCCTAAGTCCCAAAAATCACAAAACTAATATCCGCATCACCCTTCATTAACTAAAAAATATCTAGACGAAGACTTTAAGGACCGTCGCGCTCAATTAAGACAGAGGAAGGTCATGGGTAATCTACTGCTTATCCGCATTTCTTTTGTGGTGTCTAGGCAAGTGTGTCTAAGGCAAGTGGTTACTTAATTAGGCCCGCTATTTACATAGAGGATACCTCCCACTTACTTGGCAATTACCTGGCCACAGGAGGGATAAAGAGGTAGTAGAGAATTTATCCTGCGATTTATTTTCTGGAAGTCTAGGAGCGGTCTAGTGACTTGACCTAGGTGACCTTAGATATATGGTTGATTTTGCATTTTTTGTTGTGATTTTTCTAAATCCGTCTTTTTCAAAACAAACCATTAAACAAACCACTTTCTCTAATTATCACAAACGCTGCCACTTGCGCTAAACCCGCTTAGTACATGCTCGGCTGGACACGGGATTCTAGTGTCTGTCTTGTCCGCGTTTCTTCTATCGACTCCGAAGTCGATATTTTTTCATATTCTTTTTCCTCACCACCCACAACATCCACCGAGATAGACGGTTCTCCATCAAATTTTCATAATACCACTCTGCCACCACTCGCAGGTGCACAGAATCTACCGCGTATATCTCTCCAAGAGAGATGCTACCCAATACATGGTCCTCTTTCTACTTGTCTTTCCATTCCACCAGCCAATGAGGATAATTTCGAAATCAAACATCAATTTATCAAATTGTTGCCCAAATTTCACGGGCTTGAATCCGAAGACGCATATGTTTTAATAAACAAATTTGATAACGTATCTGCAATGATTGGCACGTCACAACTTTCTATCGATGTTGTGCGTTTACGTCTTCTCCCATTCACTTTGTGCGATTTAGCCGAAAAAGGCCTTATATCACAACCGCACACTCTATTGCCAAATGGGATGAATTTGTTGCAGCATTCCTCAAGAAATTTTATCCCGATCATAAAACCGCCCGTGTTCGGAGCGAAATCAACCAGTTTACCCAGCTTACCAATGAACCATTTTGGAAATACTTTGAATGGTTCAAGGATCTTCTTTTATAATGCTCTCATCACAGAATCAATAGATGGGATCTGTGTCGAATTATCTATGAGGGTATTGATCCCACGATAAAACAGATGCTTGAAACCATTTGTCAATGTCAATTCCTGTCTAAAGATGATGGTGAAGCCTGGAAATACCTGGAAGATCTTGCCCAAAACACTTTTTAATGGGAAAGCGTTAGACCACTATCGTCTAGAGAAGGTATCCATCAGCTCGATGTTTCCATCACCATGAAGGCCGAAATAGCCGCGATACAAAGGAAACTCGATGTTATAGAAAATAAAGTCTCTTCAGCCTCCCAAAACCAGGTGACGCTCCCTAAAACCATGTGTGGATACTGTTCAGATCCATCACATCTGACGGAAGAATGTCCTTTGAATTCTCCGTTTTAAGGTCAAGAACACACTAATACTGCTTTTCAGCAACGATCTAGAAACGATTCTTATTCTTCCACATATAATCAAGATTGGAGGAATCACGCTAATTTTGCTTGGAACCAACACCAAACTCAATATACGGTTCCAAACCAAAATAATTTTCAAAGGGTTCCTCCACAGCAACAGCAACCACCACAGATTCAGCACCCCTTTCAACTACAAACTTTTCAAAATCCAGCCAATAATTTTGCACCTTATAATAATTCTTTCCAAACAGCCGGTACCGAAAACCTATCAGCACTCGATCTGTTTATTAAATTTTCCATGCAAACATCAGCTGATTTAAAGGCTTCTATCCAAACATTAATGCAGAACTCCGCCTCCCACGGTGAGAGTATAAAAGTGATAGAAGCACAAATTGCAAATGTCGCGATGAGTGTTAGAGAGAAAGGAAAACTTCCAGCTCAACCCCTACCGAATCCTGGCTACTCGCATTATAATGTGAGTGCTATTACCACGTTGAGATCTAGGAGAGTGATAAACAACCATGTTGGTGAACAGATTGATAATGATGAATCAATCGATGACACCCCGGCTTCCACTTCCACTTCCACTTCCACTTCCACTTCTGACCCTAGTTCATCTTCTTCCGAGCCTATTCTCCATTTTCCCCAAGGCTCGAACCCTAAACCCACTCCTTCTAGTCAACATAAGACGATCCCCACTCCAATTCTGGGATCTGTTCCCCCCTCGATCTTCTCCAATGTTGGACCCAGCTCTTATTGATAAAGCTCCTTATCCTAATAGGTTAAGGAAAAACAGACCAAGTTCACAAATGGAGAAGATTGTGGAAATTTTTAAACAGGTTAACATTAATATCCCTCTCCTAGATGTTATACAACAAGTTCCGTCCTATGTGAAAATTCTAAAGGGCTTGTGCACTAGAAAGAGGAAAACTCAAGTGCCGAAAAAGGTGTTCATGTCGAGTAATGTAAACACAGCTTTTACCCAACAATTACCTAAGAAACGTAAGGACTCTGCCTGTCCTACAATTTCTATTTCTATTGGGGGTAAAAATATCAACCGTGCTCTACTCGACCTTGGCGCTAGTGTTAACCTGCTTCCATATTCTATGTATGAGCAATTAGGTATTGGAGAGTTGAAACCGTTGTATTGCACTCTCCAGATGGTCGATAGATCCATCACCAAACTTAGGGGTGAGCTTGAGGATGTGTTGATAAAAGTCGGGGAATTTATATTCCTTGTAGACTTTATTGTTCTAGATACACAACCTGTAGCGAAACCACGGAACCAAATTCCGGTGATTCTCGGTCGACCTTTTTTTGCTACTTCCAACGCTGTAATCAACTGTCAAAACGGCTCTATGACCCTATCCTTCGGGAAGATGTCAATTGAGCTTAACATTTATAAGTTGGGAAGTGAACCCTCCGAACCTTCTGCTCAAGTATGTTCTGTCAAATTAATGGATGTCGACAGCAGCGAATTTGAACAGCTTTACGATACTGATCTAGACTCCCTCAATACGTTGTTGTTTAACCCCGCTATTTGTTATACACATATGGACTCATCTATCGAGCTATCCGGGTCAATATCTAACGCTGATTATGAACCTTTTATAGAGTCTGAGTATCATCCCATTCTTTCCGATGAGATTATTTTTCGGGGTATCGATGAAAGTTTTGAAGAAATTTTCGTTGATAAACTCGCATTTTTAGAAAACACAGGAGTTGTGATGAATCAACCTGAAAACAAAGAAGTTGAATCACCACCCTTTCTTCTTGACAATTATGAGAATTCGAGTAATCCATCATCATCATTATGTCGTCTCTCCAAATTGAGATGCAAACCCGTTCTATTACATCACTTATCTCTTCCCCACTTCTTCCTGGCTCTATATAACATGTTCTTCCACCAGCCAGTGCATTACATCGATAAAATCTTTGAATGGTTGGTGTTGACTTTCGGTCTTTGTAAAGCTTTGCATTGACCAATAACTTTACCCCCCTAATATGATTTTAAAAGCTTAATTTTGTTTAGCTCAAGTTTTTTGGGGTATAAATTTTGGCTCTTGAAAATAAAATTTATACACAAAATTGTGAGCTAAAAATAATTTTGGGGAGGTTTTCACGTCCATTTATTCTTGTCCCCGTAATAAATTTTCCTCCCAATTCTATAGGTTTTTTGAGATTTAAAAGATAACAACAGTGAGGACACTGCTGTAAACAGGTTTGCGGGAGGTTTGTGCTTATTTAAGCATTACTTTGCATTATACTTTGCATAAACACAAAACATAAAAAAAATTGATAATGAAAGTTTAGAAAGTGAAAAATTACATTTAAAAGATTGGAAAAGTTTAAGAAAACCAAGAAAGTTCGATGTTTTCTTAAACGAAACTAGTAATAAGTAGTTATGAGCCGTTGTCCCAAGAGTTGGTAAGATGAAGAAAGTCACTAATCTGAGAATAAAAGTAAGTTTGAAAAATAGTCCCTATTCTTGAGGTCAAACATTTAAACATTGATACCCTACTATACGCACTTACACACGTCTTAAAACTCAGGATAATAGAGAATACCTTGAAATGCTCTTGTCTAAAAGCCAAAGTACGAAGAAAATAAATAATAAATGAAAAATAAAAGTATAAAAAATAGTGAAGAAAAATGAACACTGGTTTTGTAATCACCAAGGCAGCATAAAAAAATATAGCGAGGGTGCTTCATCAGCTAGTGCCTTAGACCAACTGGTTTGGGAGTCACTGCTAAGGTTTAGGTGTTGCAAGATGAGGAAATTGCTAATTACGCCTAATAAGTGAGCACATTTAGTAATCGGTCAGTTAGTACCTCAAGAAGTATTAACGATCACATGAAAAATGTGTGAGCAATTCCATCTAAAATATTCACCGACTAAAAAGTACTGGGTAGATGGAAAAGAGTATATTTGGAAGAAAGGTAGGGATAAAGAATAAAGGCGATGCTTTATTGAGAGATGATGTGATTTCTAATATCTTTTCATGACTATTAAGATAGGGCTCATGACAACCGAAAAGCTAGTGTAGTTGGAAACTCTGATTTTCAAAGTTCTTTCGTTTATAGTTCTTATCTTTATATGTAATTTTCACAGTCTTTCTTTTATTATAGGATTTGTGGGTGCAATCCGCTGAAAACCCTCAGGAGACAACACTTTTCCTACTAGGGACATCTAGAGGTTTAAAGGTTTGTTGCATGTGCTCAGTGCAATCGTGTTGCCTACGAAAGTGTGCTAGTTAGTTTTTCTTTTTCTTTTCTCCTTCTCCTGAATAAAAGAAGTTTTCTCAAGACGATCAAAGTAAAGTTTGGGGGAATTTGTTCAATCGAAATTATTGCAATTTTTAACATAACAATTTCCTCACTTTTCTAATCATCTAAGGATGTTTGTTATAAATATAACACATATTATAAGTTCGTCTGGAAAATATCAATTACCATGTGTTATACATTATAATCAGCATTTTTGAAGGAAATTGTATGTTTATTATTTCACGCATAATATTTTGTATATCTCTAACATTCTTCATTGAGATCTTGTGCAAAAATCAGCTCAGGTGAGATATCGGAATCGCAAATTCGCCGATAAAATACAGGAAATCAAAGAGTTAAATTCTGGCAGAGATTCAGTAAAGATAAAAAGATTCCAGATATCACATAAATTCCCAAAGATCAACACCAGAAGACAGAAGAAGTTTGAAGCAACGAAGACACCAATCGACCACGGAACCGAGGCCGACAAGTCGGGAATTCTCCTGAAGCTTCATTGCAACGTCCTAGCTTGTTGAGGACGCTTCTTCGTAACAACCTTGTTCTAGAAACTTCTCTATAATAACCTAGGTTGTTGAGGAAGCTTGATAACTACCTAGCTTATTATAGAAGCCTCCATATAACAACCTAGCTTATGAGAGAAGCTTGATTAGGGGCTATAAAAAGGGACCTAAGCCTACATTAAAAAGATTGTTGAGTGGTTGATTAGTTGTTCGACACCTTTGATCCAAAAACCAATTTAGATCCAATTCCAAATCAAGATCCAAGATCAAGAATCATGAGAAATTCATCGAGCAAGATCATTCAAGATCCTTTATGCGAAGCCGATCGTCATCAACGAGCACGTGATTCTCGATAGATCCAAGCCTCATGGTGATCGAGCAAAGCGAAGATCGACGGAGAAATTACCTCTTTAAGGGAGTGATCAAGAGCGAATTTTCTTATAATCTCGGATTGAAGAAGTTGTAATTTGAAGTTGAATAATAAAGGTGATCATTACTTTTAATCTCGCTTTCTTTAAATTTGTGCATTATGAAATCTCTATTTGTTGATTCTTCAATTTTCATAATGTGTGAATAAATCTCCGCTTGCTAAGGATTCGAAAGAATTTGGTAGATCTAATAATAAGAGAATTTTATATTCATCTTATGTCTTATGGAGATTATAAACTTTAGCAAAAAAAATCATTATTTTCTAAATTGTGAGTGAGATCAATTTATTGAGAATTTCATCACAATTTGGGGATTAGATTGATGATCCTTCTTGTTAAAAGCTAGAAATGAATGACAATTAATGAAAGGACAAGGGGCAATGAAGGAGAAACCCTAATTTTTTCAAAGGACCCCTAATTCTCATTAATAGGTATCGATCTAGTAGTAATTCTACCAATAGATAAGATGAATCATCTTGAATTATCATTTATGGCTACTAATTTCGTTCGAATCCTACAAGCCTTCTTCAATTTTCTTGATAACTAAATCTTAAGCATTTTCTTGAATTCTTTTTCTTGAAAAACTATTTCTTAAACTTCTTGAAATGATTACTTCAACCAAATCTTAAAACAATTTCTTGATTTTCATTACTAGTTTTTTCGACTCAACTAAAGCAAGAATTTACGAGTTCCACGAATCCCAGAGGACGACCCGTACTCACTAACGTTCGCTACACGCGACACCGTTATTGATTGCGGTTATTATACAACTAAAACATTTCATCACTTATTTACTACATCTTTTCTTTAAAATCAAAGAGGTGAGAATTTGACGATCAATCTGTGATGCATCTTCTTCAAGTGTTCGTTACCGAGAACTGTTTCTCAGTATGCTCTGCGTCCTGGGTATTGGATACCGGATCAGGATCCCACGTATGTTATTTATTACATGGGCTTAGGAGAGGTAGAGAACAGGGAAAGTGTGATATGTCTCTAAAAGTAGGGAATGGAGCAATTGTTGCAGCCAAAGCAGTTGGTGAATATCGCCTGGTATTACTAAATAGTAATACAATGATTCTGAACGACTGTTATTACGTACCAAACATGATGTGCAATATTATATCAGTTTCTTTGTTGCATAAAGAATGATATAACTTTGTATTGGAGGATAATGTTATCAATATTTTCCTAAATCAAGTGTTGATTGGGTTTGGTACGTTCTGTAATGGTATATACGTTCTAAATCAAACGACAGTTTTAAGCGTACAAAACACGCACAAGAGGAAAAGTTCAGAAATGAATGAAGCCTTCTTGTGGCATTGTATACTAGGTCATATCAATGCGACAAGACTAGCCAAGTTGCATAAAGATGGATATTTAAATCCGTTTGAATTTACATCTTATAAAACTTGCCTGTCATGTCTCAAAGGTAAAATGAGCAAAACTCCGTTTACTGGACTCGGAGAAAGAGCTACTGAACTCTTAGGACTGATACATAGTGATGTATGCGGTCCTATTCTACACATGCCAGAAATGGTTTCTCGTACTTTATTACATTCACCGATGATCTCTCAAGATTTGGACATGTGTTCTTGTTGAAACAAAAATCTGAAGCTTTTGAGAAATTCAAGGAATATAAGTACGAAGTAGAAAACCAAACGGGTAAAAGTATTAAAATCCTTCAATCTGACCGAGGAGAAGAATACTTAAGCACGGAATTCCGAGACTATTTAAAAGAGAATGGAATTCTCTCTCAGCTTACTCCTCCGTATACACAACGGCACAATGGAGTTTCGGAGCGGAGGAATCGCACCCTATTAGATATGGTGCGCTTTATGATGAGTACTGCTGAATTACTTGTTTCCTTTTGGGGTTATACACTTGAGACTGCTGCATACCTATTGAATCAAGTTCTACCAAAATCTGTGCCCAAAACACCATATGAGATATGGAGTGGAAAGAGACCATATCTTAAACGAGTTAAGATATGGGGTTGTTCGCCTATATTAAAAAACAGAATCCGGACAAACTCGAGGCACGATCAGTTTTTTGCAAGTTTTATGGGGTATCCAAAGAATTCACATAGATATATCTTTTACCACACTGACGAACAAAAGATATTTGTTTCTCAATATTCCACCTTTTTAGAAAATGAATTTCTTGTGAAAGAAATTAGTGGTAAAGAGGTAGAGCTGGAAGAAGTTCCAGCTACACAGACTACAACTGATGATTTGATAGAACCGGAGGAATCAATAGTCCCCGACGAATCTCAGCCACTCCACAGATCTAGTAGGGCACCTCATCCACCTGAGAGATACTACGGTTTTCTCATAGACGGTGGGAGCGAGGATTGCATCATGAAAGATGATGACCCAACTAGTTTCGAGTAGTCCATCATAAATGGAGACTTTGTGAACTGGCTGGATGCTATGCTATCTGAGATGGAGTCCATGTATACCAACAAAGTATGGACTTTGGAAGTTGCTCCTGAAGGGGTAAAACCTATCAGGAGCAAGTGGATATTTAAGAAGAAAATTGGTGTAGATGGAAAGGTTGAGACCTTCAAAACTAGACTTGTAGCAAAAGGTTTTCATCAACGATTGGTGTCGACTATGATGAAACCTTTTCTCCTGTTGCTATACTTAAGTCCATCAGGATCCTACTTGCCATTGCTGCATACCATGACTACGAAATCTGGTAGATGGACGTCAAGATCGCTTTTTTAAAAGGTGATTTAGAAGTGAGTGTGTACATGACACAGCCAGAGGGCTTCGTAGACAGTGGGAGCAGCGGAAGCGTGTGCTAGCTCTGAGCTAAAGTATTGGGGGGCATTTGTTCCCGCTAAAATATTTTGGCTCAAAGCTTGTTAGTCCCTTATAAAAATAAAGGGAAACCCACACGTGTTAAACACGTGCACCCACATATAAAACATGTAGGTATCGCCTCAGATGGGGCCACAGAGAGAGAGAGAGAGGGAAAGAGAGAGAAGGATTTGTAAGGCCCAGAGAATTCTGATCTGTGAGGAATAAAAGAGAGAGTAGAAATAAAGAAGGGAGAGATGGGGCCAGGGAAAAGAAATGGAGATTTCTGATTGGTTGAAAACTATAGTAGAGAGATAGTAGAGAGGGAGGAAATCTATGTAGTTAAAGAAAATAATTTTAAAAGATTTTTAAAAATCGTTTTAAGCAATTTGATGGACTGAAAGATATTTGGAAATAAATGTTAAAATTCAAACATTTGAATTTTAGCGGGATGTAAAATATTTCAGAAAAGCGCCCGGGTCGGGTCCAAAATTTTGAATTTGAAATATAGAAATTTTTAGCAAGTTCCAAAAATTTAAATGAAGGATTATGTAACAGAAATGCACACCCCTAGAACGGACGCACGTACGTACGCACAGCCATCCAACGCGCCCGTTTCACTGAACGGGACAAGAACACAGTGCAAGGATACTACCACAGGGTTAGGGATGCCGAGCAGGCCAAGACAAGTATTTTTAATTTATTTTAAAAGACTTAAATTGTTATATGCAAGAATTTGAATTGTCGGGTAAATTACAACAAGCAACAGTCAAATAAGATCAATGAAATAAATACCACACACCATTCATACGGTAACTGAAATTAGTAGAATTAGACTCGGCTGTTACACGAACTCCCACACGTATCAACTATACGCACAATACAAATCATCATCATCGTTTCGTTTGGGCAGGTACTTTCGGCATGGGACTTTAAAGACTTGACAATACACTGGCAGTGTATTAATAGGATCATATCCGATTGAATCTGAAACAATTTCAGATTAATCCTCTAATGAGTTAACCCACAAGCACTTCAGTAGCACTAGCTATACGTAACGGCTATCCAAGTATTGATCAAAAGGTACCTCAACAAGTAAACTCATCCGAACCAAACAAAGCGTATCAGTGACAATTATCGTACAGTCCGATCTCTTCGTCAAAGAGTGTCTCATACCGGGCCGGAGGGTGGAAACTGTCAGACCGCCAATAACCCAATAAGTCATGCAAATATTGAACTCATAACCATCCGAGATATAATTGATAACACTTATCAGTTTATTCAACCATCCTGGTCAGGGATTTCTGGTTACAGTCATATCATATACAACGCGACATGAACTCTATATACCAGAAGAGACGAATCCCCTCTTGATCGTTCACTGCCTCCATATGCTTCGGGATTATACCCAACTAAAACTTGTATGCACGGCTCTTTAAAGCCGTGGTTGGGTAGAAGTCAAAGTATAGTAGGAACACATACAAAACACCATAACGATCTCAAGTCAAATGACTATCATGTACCATTGTGTAACATTTCAGAAAATAGGAAATATTATTTTTTGAATTTAAATAATAAAATAATAAATTTTGTGAATATTATAAAAGTATAGAAATTAGTTTTAATGAAATGATATAATTATATACCTATGTTTTGGAAAATATTTGGAAATTAATATGAATTATTATTTATGAAAGCATTTGATTGATTTGGGCATTTTATAAATTAGTATACAATTATTTATATACAAGTTCATGTTAAACTTGATTAGTATATTACTAATTATGCATTAAACAAAATCCATTTTTGTTAACCATGTATTTGAGTGTGCATGACATTTTGTGACATGTTGTATTTAAATTTTATTTTGTAATATGGTTTTGTTTTAAGAAAAGGAAGAAACAAAGAAAGAAAAAGAATAAAGAGAGGGGGACATGGATGTGACCATGATTTATGAAAAGAGAGAGAGAGAGAGAGAGAGAGAGAGAGAAAGTATGGTTGCCTTCAACCATGGACCCTTCAGACATTCCTTCTTCATCTTCTCATTTCTCTTCTCCTCGTTCTTTTTCATCACCTTTTCCTCCACCCTCACTACCACCATGCACCACCACCAAAAATCACCTTAAAATCGTATGTTTCCTTCACAAAAGTTGATCATCACCTCCTCCTACATACTATGGTGAGATCAAGTTGAAGTTTTGAGCAATTTGGACCAGCTGGGAATTTTCTTGAGTTGCTCCATAAAGTAAAATCTTCACCTTCCTTCAAGTTTTTAAGTTTCCTAAGTTTAAGTGTTAGTTTAGAGTTAAAAAGGCTTAGCTTTGTGATCTTGGAAAATTCTAGGATGATTTTTTTATGGTTTAAATGAGTAATAATAATATAGTAGAGAGTTTGGAGAGTGACTACTAGGCTTTAGTGATAGAATCCTTAGTCCAAGTGAGTTTAGAAGTCCCAAACACGAACTTAGAATTTTCTGATATCGGGTTTTTCTTGAATTGTGGTGTTCTAATGGAATCTAGATTGACTCGAGGACCCTGAAAAATATTTTGCAGATACAGTAGAATATGCAGGCTATTAGAAAGATACCCTAGAAGCCCGAGCCCCCACTTCCTTACCTTGGCCGCCAAAATAATCGTTCTGGCCGCAATTTGCGGTCGAGTCGTGGAGTTAGGGTCCCAGGTTTGGTCCATAGCTCAATCATTAGATAACTAGGCATATCCAATGTGCAAAATGTCATAAATTCACCTTAGGTAAAAATCTGGGAGTATTTTCTAAGTTTCGGATTTCGTTTTGCAGCTTTTGAAAACTAGATTTTGGTATTTGAGTTTGACTCGGTCGTTTGACGTTTGTACATCAACGTCGGGAGTTATTTGGTTGTTCTTGCATGCGTGGACCATAGGTTCTAACCTATGTGCGTTTCGATTGCCATATCGGTTTTCGGATTTGATTTTGATTTTGATTTCATTACGATATGCATTGAATTGTATGTACCTTCGCGTGGACTTCCGGGGCGATGAAGCAGAACAAGACGTTCATCGACTTCGGCTAGAGCGAGGATAGTATGTGAGTAGATGTATATCTATGGGGGAAGTCGGGTGGATGGCATATAGCACCCCCGCAACCATAGTAGTGAGATATTAGAAATTTAGTATATATATAGATATTTTAGATATGTATACCCAGCTAATAGTGTTCTGGGATATTATAAACTATAGTAGTGTACGTGTAGGAAGGTATATCCCTAGTTCTAGTTTTCATAGTCCAAGAGTCATATATATATATATATATATATATATATATATATAATTACGAGATGAGATGATGAGATGAGGATATGATGAAATAAAATGACACGAGTCGATGTGTTGATATGAAGATGCGAGGCGATCTATATATATATATGCTAAGATATGACATGAGATGATATATATATATATGATGATACCGTACGTGATATGATAGATCCATACTTTTGATTTGATAATATCGTACGATGGATTATACCGTACATGATGTGATGAGGATGAATCGCCGACATTTATATATCAACTCGAGGAATATTGATTAAGATCACTTAAGTAGGTATTAGGATATATTTAGAACCATACCTATTTTCAAAATTAATGAATTATTAGGCACTTTTAAATGAAAATCTTAAGGGACGCTACGGATTTTCAAATGGCATCCTTTCATCAAAAACACCGTAGTCTCTATTTTCAAAAACAACGATTCGTACTATTTTAAGCTATAACTATATGATTCATATGTAGTCACGTATTTTATACTGTTCGTGTTTACGCTTTTCTTATTTCTGTTACGCTCGTATTACTTTTCATTGACGACATACATACTGTGTTCCCTGTACTTACCTCTATATGACTTCGTCTGCTTGAACACATGCATCATTACCGATGATGTGCATGTTGCACGTACACACTCGCCGGCTCGCACACTCATCATCGGTAATTGCCATGCCACGCCCACATTAGAAACTGCTATTTCGCTACGTTGTTCCCTAGTTTGTAGAATTACAGTTATATGTTTAGTACTTATTACCGCACATGCTAGTTTAGATTTTGCACTTCCTTACCTAGTTACACGACATGCTTATATGAAAAACACCGGTTATACCTTACAGTACTTTTCTATACTTGCATTTACTGTTCCATCATTATTACATGATTTTGAAATTCTGTTTTCATGAGATTTTTGGATTTGAGAATCGCAGATATATTTTTTAAAGTCGTATGATTGTTTTAAAAATGTGGTTTCTCTTGATATGATATTTCGACGTCCACCATAAGATTTCTCGGTTCTGATCTATGATACTATCCGATTCGAGGAGTGAGGAGGCACCGTCTGCGGGTACATGGTGGACCCGGTACGGTATCCTGGGGCAAGAAGATCGTATAAAAACGCGTTGAGCCCGGCAGGGGACACTACCTACCGGTGATAGTATTGGACTCGGCGGATATCCAGAGGATACCGACCGGAGTGATATGAGACAGATGGACATGATGACCGATCTGATGAGATGGTGCCTGAGATATAAGAATTTACGTGTTGATATTGGACATGGCTTTTATGACGATTTCGAGTGTCGATGCTAAGAACTCAGGTTTTTTATGATGATTTGATGTGTCGTTGATGGAAACACTTGGATGATACATATATATATAATACAGATGACATGGTACCATATTATCACAAGGGCACGATTACATTACCATTATTATACTTGTGCTTACACTGTCACCCTCGTTACCACTTGACGTTATATGTTATTCACACATATGTATATACGATCATCCACGTTACCACACAGTATTATTATATTATATATATACCGTATGACCTAGGAAATCGTCATACATTCGATTTCTACCTGATGATGTCTTTTACTCACGAGTTGGCAACTCACTCCCGTTGTGCCACAGTTTTCCTGCAGGATCGACCGCACGGATTCAGTAGCTGCTTGCTGGCACACAGTTTTCTTCTGGATGATTTGCATTGGTGGGTAGGGTATACTTTGGATCGTGACCACCATTTGCATATATTTATTTAGTTGTATCTAGTTAAAAGCTCCATCAATCAGACTATATATAGTTGGTAGACTTAGAAACCACAGACTTGTATATTCCTTTAGAGTTAGAGCGAGATTTGTGTATTATTCTTTATTATGGGTTTGGGAATGTTTTGGTTTCTTTACTTTCTTTTCTGTGTTTGATTTTTGTCATGGGCGTCGTATATTTTTATTTGTGTGGTTGTTTCCGCTAATTGGATAAGAGCTAGCTCCCGCTTTGGGATGCCTATATTATTATTGTGATGTATTGGTTTGAGATCAAAATTTACAAAGGAGGTGCTGCCCAAATTTTCAAATGACGAAAATATTTTCAACTATAGTATACAACCTACTTATATATTCATATAATATTACTTATACCTTTAAAGAAAGAACTTGATTATATTATACCTAATTTCAAAATTTCACCTCCATTATTTTCCTAAAAAAATTTAGATTTCTGGGCTTTTGGCTTACTAGGGTTACGTGTTACTTGTATGTATGCCCTAGAGACCATTATTGTACATATGATGTATATTATAGTAGATGTTTGGACATATACAGAGAGGACTTTCTTGCTCGACATGATAGTATGCTATCTGGTTACTCTTTATCTTAACATGTATACTTGTCTCTTGATACTGTCTCATGGTCACGTGTTGGTAAAGCCCTTAAGATGTGTACTTGACTACCGCGATTATAATGCAGATCATACTAGTGGGGCCATGGTAGTCCATAAGTTCATCCTTTAATGTTCCTAGTCGTGGGTGTATCGAGATGGGGCATCAATATACTAAAGTAGACTAGCGTATACGCTTCTCGACCCATGTGATGGGCGATGGATGATCCCATAACCATTGGTGTTTGACATCAGAGATGGTATACGGGTGCTCAGTGGAGACCGAGTACACTGGATAGACTCGCCGAGAACTCCTAGATGGTATTATACCTGACATCAGATAGGAGTTCTCCGGTGACACTGGTACATGTTAGTTTTTAGATCCAAGATCCTCATAGAGTCTTGTAAGATTCCTATTATGCTTTGATTTCCACCTTACCACGTTCAAGAGGACGTGCAAAACGGCGGTTTTTGGGTACAGTCCCTAGTCACATGGAGGCAATGAGCGATAGGAGGGGATATCGTCTCTCCCGGTTTTGGGGGTAGATGTCGTGCAGTGCTCGATTGGCTATAACTGGAAGTCCCTGGTCAGCGCTGATTTAGAGATTTACTGGTAAGTGTTATCAGTAGTTTCTCGACCCATTATGAGCCTCGTATCTGCATGACTTATCGAGTTATTGGGGTTTGACGTTTACCACCTCTAGACTTGATATGTGACATCTTAGACGAAGAGACCGGACTGTACGATAGTGTTACTGACTGGCTTTACAGGAGCTAGAGCGGGCTTGCTTGTTGATCTTCTGATCGCTCAATATCCGGGTAGCCATTACGTCCAGCTAGTACCACTGACGGCTTGTGGGTGTTTGATATGATCATCACCTACTGCCGGCGTATTGACGAGTCTTTAGAGTCCTATATAGAGGTTTTACTGGCACAGGCAAAACGAAGTAGGAGCACATATGTGATATGCGCGGGACCAAGAATAATACGAATATATGATACCGTATTCTGTTCTCGCGATATTTGTATCGGTCGGTTATATGTGATATAGCCGGGTTATCGAATCAAGTGTTAATTCGATAAGACGGTACATATTATATTAGTCGGTTATATGTGATATAGCCGGATTATTAAATCAAGTGTTGATTTGATAATTTAGTGTATACTTGTATATTTGATATACTAGTTTACATTAACTAATATTAATTCACTTAAGCATTTATTTTCTCACATGTGCATACTTAAAATGTATGTGATATATATTAATTGTGTTTTCTTCTGTGTCATGGTTGTTGATACACACTACATGGGTGTATGAGACTTACACCATACTAATTATAATATGTGGTTTAAATATTTAAAGTAAATCCAAATTAGTGGATAATTGCTCACATGCATGAAGCTTGTAGAAGCTTGTGGATGCATTGACTTAGTCCACTCATTTTGTTTTACTTAAAATATTTATTAATCTAACCATTATAATTTAGCCATGGTTATGTCTCTACATGAGTTAGCTATATGATACAAACTCACCCATGGTTGATTCTCTCACCTCATTAGTTCATTCTCTTCTCTTGATCATCTTCTTTAAAAAAAAAAGCTTTCTAGGTTTTTCCAAAGTGGGAAAATATTGTGAGAAAAATAAAACTAAAGTGAGCCCACTTCCTACTTCATCATCCTCTACTAGATTAGCACTTCAGTATAGAGTGTTAGCCTCACTAATCTCTCACTAGTGAAGTAGTAGCTTGAGTTAGTGTCTCCTCGACGTAGATCATCTTCGGCCTCGAAGACTTCAAGCAAGATCGTTCTTTTCACCTTGAGAAGCCATGCAAGAGTCCGGGAGTTCCATGATCGCAGAGAAGAGACCATTACAAGGAGCCATTGAAGTGAAGGACCGGTCTACAAAGGTTGTATTCCTCTATCACTTAAAAGTAAAGATGTTTACTTTATAGTTTAGCTCCTAAAACTCTAGTTTGATCCTTGGTTAGGGTTGTTTGGCACACTAAATTTTTAAATATATCATGTTTGATACCTTGCGAAATCTTATGGTTGTGCCTAAGAACCCTACAGTGGTATCAGAGCCTTGCTAGAGCATTAGGAGTTGTCTAGGTGAAGTTAGAAGTTCGAACGAACTCCAAAAACCCGATATTGCCCACTTTCTGGAAATTTTTCAAAATGTTGGAATTTTTCACATTAAAAATCCTCAGAAAATCATGCAGGTAATTTTATGGACCCTCTAGAAGAACGATACCCAATCTCGACAACATGACCATGGAACCGCGGCCAAATAGGTTATTTTGCGGCGGTACTGCAGCTCCATGTGTGAGACATGGGTCGGCCCTTCTACGGTTGGTCCATATGTACTGGGATATGTTTCTGGGTATTTTAAATACTGCTCAAGTGTTGAGCTTTCTGGGAAATTTTGGGAATTCGTTGATTCGATCGAAAGATTTAACATCGTCTAGCTATTTGTGCAATGTGATACAATATGTGGAATTCATATAGTTAGGCATGAAATCCAAAGTATGATATTTTGGGTTTATAATGTCTAAGGTTATTATGGATTCCAAATGTTGTAGTTTGACATTTTTTTTTCTGCAACCGTAAGTGCAATATGTGGTGTATTGCCGGTTTCGTTGCTATATGTCAACGACAATTGGGATACGCATATTTACTTACGTTAATGATATGTGATGTTATGTGTTGCTATGATATGTTATATTGAATCGTCGCATTTTGAATAGCCGGGGGTTTTATGTGAGATGGGAGTTTTTATTTTCATTCATGTAAAATTCAATGTATGTAATATTCTTTTATTGGGGCACTTCCGGGTTGAGGAAGAAGTCACCGTTGTTGTATATTATTTACTTTTCCGCATTAGGATAGACCCGAGGAGGGGAGCACAAGTAACCGAGTTCTAGAGTCCAGTGGGAGACCAACTCGAGGAGTCAAGTCTGGGTCTCCTAACTCTAGAATTGGTAGGGTTGCTTGCCGCTCTCGTAGGGGTCTAGAGATATGGGTTTGGCTATTCATCACGACTGTGAAATCCGTATTGTATACAGGCTCAAAATAAAACACGAACCCCCTAATATATCCAATATTTCAAATGTTTCTTCTGCTGCTCTGTGATATGATCACTGTGGATTCTGAGACGAATGGATATACATTATATATGAGATATATAGTAGACGTTGCTTATGTTTTGCACCCGCGCTAGTCCCGTCCCGGTATGCCATTAGTTAAGTAACCTAACGATGCATAACGGGACACTGTGGCGAATGCGGATGGCATAAGCGTACGTTGTATTTTCGTTTCTTCTGTGATTCTTAGGAAGCATAAATGATGGGACTTCATTAATGAGATTAATGAAAAGAAAGAACCCTAAAAGATATTGTGGAATCAAATTTTCAAAAAGGGTAGCTACAGTATTTGCTTTGCATAGTGATATGTGTGATATATCCTGCACCTAATTCGATAAGGAAAGAGCCGAGATCCCTTCACCGGGAGTGACCTCTTTAGCAATAACTGGCAGATGCTACAACACACGGTTTGTCTTTTGATTGCTTTTGGAGTATTTGCTTTGCATAGTGATATATGTGATATATCCTGCACCTTATTCGATAAGGAAAGAGCCGAGATCCCTTCATCGGGAGTGACCTCTTTAGCGAAACTAGGAAAAGCCTTAAAAACACTCCTTTTCAAAATCACTCGATTCTGCAACGATATCAAGTTTATTACGCAAAAGGTTTTCAGAAAAACCTGTCGTAGCCCTCCGTCATTTCAGATAAGTACTACTTAGTATTCATGCTACGTTTGTTGACTATGTTAAGGCGTAATGTGCGGTAGCTAATTAGTGCTTATCTGCTAAAGCATGAGATGCGATTGGATTAGGGTAGTCGTACGACTTTGTTGACTATATTAAGGGTCGTGCGAGTGGGTTTAATTCAATCAAGAAATGACGGGTTGAACTTGGCTAGCCCTTATGATTTGTTGACTATCTTAAAGTCATAAGTTGCTAGGGGCAAAATATTATCGGGAATTTCAAGTGTTGAAATTTACAATGAGATTGCATACCTTCTATAAGATAGTTGGATCCCGATACCCACTGTGAGTAAGAGTTACTCCTGGGAGAGTTTTACACAAGACAATTAGCCGATCAAGTCTTAATAAAGATAATAATATGGATGTATTGACCGAACCCGCATGTTATACTGTGCAGGGGAACGTTGGTTCCGTTCTTTCTTATAATTGTTATAAGACTGAATAGGATATAGGGGAATGCCAGGATTTCCATGCCACCCGATTGAAGAAAGTACATGTTGATACATTTTCTTCGGGTGTGTTCGTTACAGAGAACTGTTTCTCTCCTTGTTCTACGTCTTGGGTATTGGATACTGGGTCAGGATCGCATATATGTAATCTGTTACATGGGCTAAGGAGAGTTAGAAAACTGGGAGAAGGTGATAAAGACATAAGGGTTGGAAATTGTGCAATTGTTGCAGCTAAAACCGTCGGAGAATATCACCTTGTATTACCAAGTGGTAATACATTGATTCTGAACGAATGCTATTACATGCCGAACCTGATATGCAACATTATATCAGTTTCTTTATTAAATAAAGAAATATATAATTTTGTATTACAGGATAATGTTATGAATATTTTCCTGAACCAAAAGTTGGTTGGATCAGGCACATTGTGCAATGGCATTTATGTTCTAAATCAGTCAACAGTTCTGAGCATAACAAACACACATAAGAGGAAGAGTTCAGAGATGAAGGAATCCTTCTTATGGCATTGTAGACTAGGTCATATAAATGCGACACGACTCGCTAAGTTACATAAAGATGGTTATTTGAATTTGTTCGAATTTTTATCTTATGACACTTGCCAGTCATGTCTCAAAAGCAAGATGACCAAAACTCCGTTTACAGGACACGGAGAAAGAGCTAGTGAGCTCTTGGGACTGATACATAGTGATGTATGTGGTCCTATGTTTGCACATGCCAGGGATAGTTCCTCGTACTTCATTACATTCACTGACGGTTTCTCTAGATTCGGACATGTGTTCCTGATGAAACACAAGTCTGAAGCTCTTGAGAAATTTAGAGAATATAAGTCCGAAGTTGAGAACCAAACGGATAAAAGTATTAAAATCCTTCGATCTGATCGAGGAGGTGAATACTTGAGCAATGAATTCCTGGAATACCTAAAAGAGAATAGGATTCTCTCTCAGCTGACTCCTCCGTATATACCACAGCACAACGGTGTATCGGAACGGAGGAACCGCACCCTATTTGATATAGTGCACTCTATGATGAGCAATGCTGAGTTACCTATTTCCTTCTGGGGCTATGCGCTTATGACAACAGCATACCTATTGAATCAAGTTCCATCTAAATCTGCACCTACCATACCATATGAGATATGGAGTGGGAAGAGACCATATTTTAAACGAGTTAAGATATGGGGTTATCCGTCCTATTTCAAAAGGCAAAATCCGGACAAACTCAAGGCATGATCAGTTCTTTGCAAGTTTTTTGGATATCTAAAGAATTCATAAGGATATATTTTCTACCACGCTGAGGAACAAAAAGTGTCTGTTTCTCAATACGCCACCTTTTTGGAAAAGGAATTTCTTATAAAAGAAATTAGTGGCAAAGAGCTAGAGCTGGAAGAAGTTTCAGCAGCACAAACTGCAACTGAAGATTTGGTGGAACCAGAGGATTCGATAGTGCCCAACGAACCCCAACCTCTCTGCCGATCTAGCAGGGTTCCTCGTCCACCTGAGAGATAGTACAGTTTTCTCATTGATGGTGGAAGCGAGGATTGCATCATGGTTGATGATGACCCAACTAGCTTCGAGCAGTTCATCACGAGTGGTGACTCTGTTAAATGGCTGGATGCAATGCGGTCCGAGATGGAATCCATGTACACCAACAAAGTTTGGACTTTGGAAGATGCTCCTGAAGGGGTAAAACCCATTGGGAGCAAGTGGATCTTCAAGAAAAAACTTGGTATAGATGGGAAAGTGGAGACTTTCAAAGCTAGACTTGTTGCAAAGGGTTTTCGTCAACGACCAGGTGTGGATTATAACGAAACCTTTTCTCCAGTGGCTATGCTTAAATCCATCCGGATCATGCTTACCATCGCTGCATACCATGACTACGAAATCTGGCAAATGGATGTTAAGACCGCCTTTCTAAATGGTGATTTGGAAGAGTGCGTGTACATGACTCAGCCAGAAGGCTTCGTAGACAGTGGGAGCAGCGGAAAGGTGTGCAAGCTGCTTAAATCCATCTACGGGTTAAATCAAGCATCGCGGAGATGGAATATCTGTTTTGATTTCGTTATCAAAGAGTTTGATTTCATCAAAAACGTAGATAAACCTTGTATATACAAAAAGGTGGCAGAGAGTAAGGTTGTCTTCCTCGTATTGTACGTGGATGACATACTCTTGGTAGGAAATGACATTCCTATACTGCAATCGGTCATGCTCTTCTTATCACAAAGATTCTCAATGAAAGATCTAGGGGATGCCTCCTATATTAGGGATTAAGATCTATAGAGATGGTCTAAACGGATACTGGGATTGTCCCAATCCAGGTATATTGACACCATACTAAAGCGGTTTAGTATGGAAGAATCCAAGTGTGAGTTTTTACCCACGATCTCAGAACTCGCTCTCTCCAAAAATATGTCTCCCAAGACTGATTTGGAGAGAGCTCGCATGCAAGGGCTACCCTATGCTTCGGCAGTAGGCTCTATCATGTACGCGATGCTGTGTACCAGACCCAATGTAGCATACTCACTAAGTGTAGTGAGTAGGTATCAAGCAGATCCAGGAGAGAGTCACTGGACAGCAGTGAAGAGCATTCTCAAGTACTTGAGAAAGACTAAAGAGATGCTCTTGGTGTATGGTAAAGGAGAACTCCAAGTGGAGTCCTTTACCGATTCGAGCTTCCAGAGTGATAAGGACGACTCTAAGTCGCACTCGGGATTTGTCTTTACCCTCAATGGAGGGGCTGTATGCTGAAAGAATTCCAAGCAAGAAACCGTGGTAGACTCGACGATGGAGGCTGAATACATTGCTGCCAACGATATTGCCAAAAAGGCTGTCTGGATGAAGAAGTTCATAACTGAACTCGGAGTGGTTCCATCCATTGAGTATCCAATACCTTTGTATTGTGATAACAATGGAACGGTGGCTTTAGCCAAGAAACCCAGGTCCCATCAGCGATCCAGGCATATTCTAAGGCGGTATCACCTGATCCGGGAGATAGTTGATCGTCGGGAGATCGAGGTCAGGAGAGTTGACACGAAAAACAACACTGCAGATCCACTCACGAAGTTCATTCCTCAGATACAGTTCGAGAGACTCTTCGGGATGTTGGGTATGCGATACTACAACAGCTTGCCCTAGTGCAAGTGGGAGATTGTTACTTGTATGTATGCCCTAGAGGCCATTATTGTACATATGATGTATATTATAGTGGATGCTTAGACATATACAGAGAGGAGTTTCTTGCTCGAGATGATAGTATGCTATCCGGTTGCTCTTTATCTTAACATGTATACTTGTCTCTTGATACTGTCTCATGGTTACATGTTGGTAAAGCCTTTAGGATGTGTACTTGACTACCAGGATTATGATGCAGATCATACTAGTGGGGCTATGGTAGTCCATAAGTTCATCCTTTAATGTTCCTAGTCATGGGTGTATTGAGACGAGGCATCGATATACCAGAGTAGAGTAGCATATACGCTTCTCGACCCATGTGATGGGCGATGGATGATCCCATATCCATTGGTGTTTGATATCAGAGATGGTATACGGGTGCTCAGTGGAGACTGGGTACACTGGACGGACTCACCGAGAACTCCTAGATGGTATTATACCTGACGCCAGATAGCAGTTCTCTGGTGACCCTGGTACAGGTTCGTCTGTAGACCCAAGATCGTCATAGAGTCTTGTATGATTCTCACTATGCTTTGATTTCCACCTTACCACGTTCAAGAGGACGTGAAAAATAGTGGTTTTTGGGTACAGTCCCGAGTCATATGGAGGCAATGAGTGATATAAGGGGATATCGTCTCTCCCGGTATTGGGGGTAGATGTCGTGCGGTGCTCCATTAGCTATAACTGGAAGTCCCTGGCCAGGGCTGATTTAGAGATTTACTGGTAAGTGTTATCAGTAGTTTCTCGACCCATTATGAGCCTCGTATCGGCATGACTTATCGAGTTATTGGGGTCTGAAATTTACCACCCCTAGACTTGATATGCGATATCTTAGACGAAGAGACCGGACTGTACGGTAGTGTTACTGACTGGCTTTACAAGAGCTAGAGCGGGCTTGCTTGTTAATCTTCTAATCGCTCAATACCCGAGTAACCATTACGTCCAGCTAGTATCGCTGACGGCTTATGGGTGTTTGATGTGATCATCACCTACTGCCGGCGTATTGACGAGTCTTTAGAGTCCTACATAGAAGTTTTACTGGCTCAGGCAAAATGAAGTAAGGGCATATATGTGATATGTGCAGGACCGAAAATAATACGAGTATGTGATACCGTATTCTGTTCTCGTGATATTTTTATCGGTCGGTTATATGTGATATAGCCGGGTTATCGAATCAAGTGTTGATTCGATAAGATGGTACATATTATATTAGTCGGTTATATATGATATAGCTGGTTTATTAAATCAAGTGTTGATTTGATAATTTAGTGTATAATTGTATATTTGATATACTAGTTTACATTAACTAATATTAGCTCACTTAAGCATTTATTTCTCACATGTGCTCACTTAATATGTATGTGATATATATTAATTGTGTTTTCTTTTGTGTCATGGTTGTTGATACACACTACATGGGTGTATGAGACTTACACCATACTAATATAAAATGTGGGGTTTAAATATTTAAATTAAATCCAAAATAGTGGATAATTGCTCGGATGCATGAAACTTGTAGAAGCTTGTGGATGCATTGACTTAGTCCACTCATTTTGTTTTACTTAAGATATTTATTAACCTAACCATTATAAATTTAGCCATGATTATGTCTCTACATGAGTTAGCTAAATGATACAAACTCATCCATGGTTGATTCTCTCACCTCATTAGTTCATTCTCTTCTCTTGATCATCTTCTTCATCCTTTGGAAAAAAGCTTTCTAGGTTTTTCCATAGTGAGAAAATATTGTGAGAAAAATAAAACTAAAGTGAGCCCACTTCCTACTTCATCATCCTCTACTAGATTAGCACTTCAGTTTAGGATGTTAGCTTCACTAATCTCTCATTAGTGAAGTAGTAGCTTGAGTTAGTGTCTCCTCAACGTAGATCATCTTCGGCCTCGAAGATTTCATGCAAGATCGTTCTTTTCACTTTGAGAAGACATGCAAGAGTCCGGGAGTTCCATGATAGCAACGAAGGGACCACTATAAGGAGCCATTGAAGTGAAGGACTGATCTACAAAGGTTGTATTCCGTTATCACTTAGAAGTAAAGATGTTTACTTTATAGTTTAGCTCCTAAATCTCTAGTTAGATCCTTGGTTAGAGTTGTTTGGCACACTAAATTTTTAAATATAGCATGTTTGATACCTTGCGAAACCTTATGGTTGTGCCTAAGAACCCTACATTACGGTGGGTCATATAGGCGTCACGTGATTCAACTGCCAGTCACGTGCCATTTCCGGGTCGGGACACATTGTCACCAGAGAACTGCTTTCTAAAAATAGATATAATACCATCTAGGAATTCTCGATGAGTCTGTTCAGTATACTCATTTTTCAATGAGCACATATATACAATCTTCGGTGTTAAACACCAATAGTTGTGGGACCAGCTATCATCCCAGTCAGGGTCAAGAAATGTATACACTAGTCTACTCTGGAGCACCGATACTGTAACGCCCCGCTTCCCAGTATACGGGCAGAGGACGCGACGAGGCCCCAACGTATTTATTCTGAAGTAAACACGCTAAGCGTATCTAAGAAATATAAGTAAAATGCACAAGAGACAATGACAATGAATATAATTGAACAACAACTTTATTTATTAACATTCCTTTTACAATAATCTGAAAAGTAAATACATGGAATGGAAGCAATGCCTAAACAGTGGCATAACAGAAATGAAAATGGAATAAATACAGGTGAATCTAGAGCTCCGGGTCGAAGGCTAGCTGATCCAAATCCTCGCTGCTCGGCTCGATCTCTAGTGAGTCCGAAACACCTGACGACATTCCAAAGAAGAAGAAAAAGAATGTTGTCAGCGAACAAATCGCTCGGTAAGTCCCAAAGATGAGGGAGAAGTAGAATAGACAAAGAGAGAATATAACTATTATAATATTGGTTGTTATATTAACGTAGTTATTTGTAGCTTGGTACAGAAGAGGCCAGTGTATATGAGAGAAGTCTCACTTTCCCCGGAGACTAAGGTATCAGGAGTATAAGGAACCGTTCAGCCATGATACAACGGCAATTAAATTCAGGTTAGGTGTATTATAGTTGCAGTCTCGTGCCACTTTTAACACCTTCCGTACCATTTTACCCCTTATAAACCCCGCGATGTCTTAATTGTATTATTTGTATTGTATTGTCTTGTATTTTAAATTGTATAGATGGATGACTTGCCGAAACCATGATATCAGTAATGAAACAGATATAATGGATGAACATGTAGATGGAATATATCCATGGTTCGGTTCAGTCAATAAAGATTGATTAGATGGAATAGACGGATTCATAGATCCATGTTGTATTGAAGTTTGATACTTGAATCATATTCAAGTTAGATTGATTATATTGAGACTCAGTCTGAGTCAGACAATTAGAAAAGAAATTAAATCCTGAATTATGTTTTGTTGCTATAGGTAACTGCTGCACATGGACGGCAGGATTTGTGTCTTTTTCAAAGACAATTACCGTGTTGATAACACCGTTTGTTAAGTTGTCAACCTTAAATAGGCAAGCACCCATATCTCCGGCTCTTTGAGGCTCAAGAGACTGGTCCCGCTTAAACCTATGTTTACTAGGGTCCTTATTGTAATTTAGTATAACTTGAGGGGTTTTTATGTACAAATAATTTTGTATAATTTTCAAAATACACCTCAAGTATTTTATATCATCATTAGAGTTTCCATTGATGTATATTTTATTAATGTGACATTTCTAGTGAATAAAACCTAATTTCGTAATATATGGTATATTTTTGTAATATTGGAATTGTATGGTATTTTCTTGTAAATGAGATATTTTTCTTGAATTTTGGAAATGTAGAATATTATAAATATTAAAAATAGATATTTTGATATTAATTACATATATATTTATTTATTAAAAATATAAGTTTTATTTATAATAAAAATCATATTTTCTAAAGAAAATTGTATTTTAAATTTTTCGAGATCGTGCTCCTTGCGGAGGTCTGCATCTTACTCTACTATGCCCGAGGATATGCGATAATCTGCACCATCCTGAAAGGGTTTCCCGAAATGGGGTTGTAGAGGCGCAATTGCAAAGATTTGTTAAAATACACATCTTGTAGAAAAAGATTTTTTTTATAAGTCGGAGGTAGTTATGTGTAAAATCGTATTTTTCCCAAATCTATGTTCCCAAATTTCATCGTGCTATATTACATATGAGTGTTGTGAGGAGGTAGGTCATCACCTCATGAGTTTTCTAAGGTAATACGGTTTTAAACGGTTCAAGCATGTCGAAATGAAACATAAGGGTACTTTAATGTAAAAGTGGAATAAAACTTACTACGGTTATTATTTTGATGCCAAACTTGTTCTATTATCTTCGTTAATGTTTAATGGTCATGACATAAGAGTTTGGTATTATTGTAGAAAAATAGAACTTTTTAAGGAAAAACCAAATCGGAAGTCGGATTAACTCCGCTTCTGTCGGGTTTTAGTTTTAAATGTTTTTAGAATAGAGAAAAGAAGGAGAAATAGGGACTTATAGGTTCTTAGACTAGAAGAGAGAAGGAGGAAGAGGTAGGAGGTGCCGGTGCATCGTTTCGTCGTCGAAATCTCCTCGGATCGTCGTCGGAAGTTCGTCGGAGTTTCACCCTTTGCTAACTCCACTTGCACACAAAAAGTCTTGGGAATTTTCTTGAGAGTTTGGGCAGTGATTTGTGAGTGAGGGGGGTGATTTGAGGGGTGGTATTTATAGGAAAAATCTAGGGTATAGGGTAGTGAAAGGATGTGATTAAAATTGTATTTAAATTTGCATTAAAAAGGATTAAAATGGGGTATTTTAATTCTATGGTTAATTGCAGAGAATTTAAACAGTGTAGGAGGAATGGGGAAGGCCAAAGGATGCAGAGGAAATAAGAAAATTATGGTTTAGGCCGAGTTGACCCGGCGGCGCCGGCCGATTCAGGCGAGTCGCCAGCCCTAGTTGGGCGAGTCGGGGCTCATGTCTTCTCCACGTGTCCCTGACGCTTGGCCTAGCCTCTTGGTCATGTGTTTATTCTATAACTTACCCTATTACATGTAGTGCGCGTGTAGATACTTGGGCTTCTAAAAGATTAAAAGAATTTTAAATAAAAATAATGTGTGACTGATGGGATTTGAACTCAGGTGCTTTGGTTCAGCAGTGCATGGTCTTACCAATGAGCTACAAGCTCCTTCTTGCTGTTCTAAAGCAAAACAAACTTATAACTTGTGCTCAGGCTCAAGTACCCCTTTCTGTATTTTTGAAAAAAAATTGTACAGAAAGTTTAGGGTTGTTACATTCTACCCTCCTTATAAAAATTTCGTCCTCGAAATTTGTAAAAGGAAAGTGTAACGGATTCAAGAAAAGTTTGGTGATAGAACTATTGGTAGTGTACAAAAAATATGTGAGAGATCGAAAGAATGCGAGAGATTTGAAAAGAGTTGAGGAAATTACCAGTTTACCTTGGCTTACGGCCTCTGCTTCTTCGGCCGCTAAAAGGAAAGCCTGACGCCGTGGTACATTCCTCCTAACCAGAGGCACATTCCTCTGTCCTTGGGGCATATTTCTCTGCTCTCGAGGTATGTTCCTCAGTGCTTGATGGAAGTGGCGAGTAGGCTGTGCAGGTGGTGGAGCTGGGAGTGTAAGACGAGGTGCAGGAGCCTGGATAGCTGGCCGCTGCGGGTAGTTGGTGGGTATGTGATTTGGGTTGTGTCTATAAGGACAGTTTCCAATTCCGTGATTGGATGCACCACAAACTAAGCACGGGCCTTTTGCACACCTACAGTCCTTCACCAAATGTCCATTCCTCTTACAATAGAAGCAAAAATCTGGACTCGGCTGGTTATTGATTTCTTCCAATCTCCTGGGTTCAACGGTTGGTCTTCAAGAGGCTCCTCCTGCCATCTGATTGGCAGGGCGCTTCACTCTGGCATATTGAGGTCTGTACTTTCTCTTTACTACTGCCTCGTATCTTCGGGCAGCCTTCAAAGCCAAATCAAGAGTTGGGAAATCCCCTATCGCTAGAGCAGCTTGGATTTCCGGGTCCAACGCTTGCTTAAATCTTCTAGCCCTGATCTCAGCAGTCGGTATGAGATGGGCCGCAAACCTGCGGAGCATGGTAAACTCAGCATCATACTCATCTACTAATTTGGTTCACATTGAACCTTGTTGCAGATGTATGAACTGCTGCTCCATATCACAGCGAGAAGTCTCAGGGAAGTACTTTGCACCGAACATGTCACGGAAAGTCTTCCATTCGATAGGCCGATGAAGACGGCTTTCTTCCGCCTTCCACCAAACCCGTGCATTATCAGTGAGCTGCAGCTTTGCAACTCGAACCCAAGAAATCTCTGGCACTTGTGCCGCTGCCAGATCATCCTCGATATTTTGAGCCCATTCCCCAACTTCCAGCGGGCTCTCTTTTCCTGCGAATTGCTTGGGGTGCAAGGCTCTGAATTGTTTCACCCCAGGTGCTTCAGCCTCGGGACGGTTCATAAGAATAGCAGTCTACTGCTGTTGTCCCTCCAGGAGGCTGCGGAATGCCTCAAGAAGAACCGTCTTCTCATTGATCGGAGCAGCGATGGCAGGTGTGAGTGGTAGTGGTAGGGGAGTGTTGTTGACATTCGTGCTGGTGTTGTTTGGGGAATCCATAAACTTGAAAGAAAAATTTGGGTTAGGTCAAATTCAAAGTATATAAAATGATAAGATTCAAGGAATGTGAATTGTAAAGAACATTTTCTGTTGCTGGTTCTTGTGTCATATTGCTTAGGTTGTCCATATAGAACTGAACTGCATGGTAGGGTTCCATACAGCTCTGACCTGCATGGGCCACCAACAAAACCTGTCACACCCCGCTTCCCATTATACGGCCAGAGGACGCGACGAGGCCGCTACGTATTTACTCTGAAGTAAACACGCTAAGCATATCTAAGCAATATAAGTAAAATGCACAAGAGACAATGACAATGAATATAATTGAACAACAACTTTATTTATTAACATTCTTTTTACAATACATCTGAAAAGTAAATACATAGAATGGAAGCAATGACTAAACAGTGGCATAACAGAAATGAAAATAGAATAAGTATAGGTGAATCTAGAGCTTCGGGTCGAAGGCTAGCTGATCCAAATTCTCGCTGCTGGGTTCGATCTCCAGTGAGTCTGAAACACCTGACGGCATTCCAAAGAAGAAGAAAGAGAATGTTGTTAGCGAACAAATCGCTCGGTAAGACCCAAAGATGAGGGAGAAGTAGAATAGAGAGAGAGAGAGAGAGTATAACTATTATAATGTTGGATGTTATGTTAACATAGTTATTTGTAGTTTGGTACAGAAAACGCCAGTGTATACGAAAGGAGTCTCACTTTCCCCAGAGACTAAGGTATCAGGAGTACAAAGAACCGTTCAGCCACAGTACAACGGTAATTGAATTCAGGTTAGGTGTATTATGGTTGCAGTCTCGTGCCAATTCTAACACCTTCCGTACCATTCTACCCCTTATAAACCCTACGATGTCTTGATTGTTTTTTTTGTATTGTATTGTCTTGTATTGTAAATTGTATAGATGGATGACTTGCCGAAACCATGATAGCAGTAATGGAATGGATATAATGGATGAACATGTAGATGGAATATATTCATGGTTCGGTTCGGTTAATATAGATTGATTAGATTGAATAGACGGATTCATAGATCCATGTTGTATTGAAGTTTGCTACTTGAATCATATTCAAGTCAGATTGATTATATTGAGACTCGATCTGAGTCAGAAAATTAGAAAAGAAATTGAATCCTGAATTATATTTTGGTGCTATCGGTAACTGCTGCACATGGACGGCAGGATTTGTGTCTTTTTCAAACACAATTACCGTGTTGATAACACCGTTTGTTAAGTTGTCAACCTTAAATAGGCAAGCACCCATATCTCCGGCTCTCTGAGGCTCAAAAGACTGGTCCCGCTTAAATCTATGTTTACTAGGGTCCTTATTGTAATTTAGTATAACTTGAGTGGGTTTTATGCAAAAATAATTTTGTATAATTTTCAAAATACACCTCAAGTATTTTATTATCGTCTTTAGAGTTTCCGTTGATGTATATTTTATCAATGTGACATTTCTAGTGAATAAAACCTAATTTCATAATATATGGTATATTTTTGTAATATTGGAATTGTATGGTATTTTCTTGTAAATGAGATGTTTTTCTTGAATTTTGGAAATGCGGAATATTATAAATATTAAAAATAGATATTTTGATATTAATTACATATATATTTATTTATTAAAAATATAAGTTTTATTTATAATAGAAATCATAAAATTGTATTTTAAATCTTTCGAGTTAGTATGCTCCTTGCGGAGGTCTGCATCTCACTCTACTAAACCCAAAGATGCGCAATAATCTGCACCATACCGAACGGATTCCCTGAAATGGGTTGTAGAGGCGCAATTGCAAAGATTTGTTAAAATGCACATCTTGTAGAAAAAGGTTTTTTATAAGTCGAAGGTAGTTATGTGTAAAATCGTATTTTTCCCAAATCTATGTTCCTAAATTTCATCGTGCTATATTACATATGAGTGTTGTGAGGAGGTAGGTCATTAGCTCGTGAGTTTTCTAAGGTAATACGGTTTTAAAAAGTTCAAGCATGTCGAAATGAAACATAAGGGTATTTTAATGTAAAAGTGGAATAAAACTTGCTACGGTTATAATTTTGATGCCAAACTTCTTATATTATCTTCCTTAATGTTTAATGGTAATGACATAAGAGTTTGGTATTATTGTGTTTAAGAAAAATAGAACTTTTTAAGGAAAAACCGAATCAAAAGTCGGATTAACTCCGCTTCCGTCATGTTTTAGCTTTAAATGTTTTTAGAATAAAGAAAAGAAGCAGAAATAGGGACTTACAGGTTATTAGGCTAGAAGAGAGAAGGAAGAAGAGGTAGGAGGTGCCGGTGCGTCGTTTCGTCGTCAGAATCTTCTCGGATCGTTGTCGGAAGTTCGTCGGAGTTTCGCCCTTTGCTAACTCCACTTGCACACAAAAAGTCATGGGAATTTTCTTGAGAGTTTGGACAGGGATTTGTGAGTGAGGGGGGTGATTTGAGGGTTAGTATTTATAGGAAAAATCTAGGGTTTAGGGTAGTGAAAGGGTGTGATAAAAATTGTATTTAAATTTGCATTAAAAGGATTAAAAGGGGGTATTTTAATTCTCTGGTTAATTGCAGAGAATTTAAACAGTGCAGGGTGAGTGGGGTAGGCCAAAGGATGCAGAAGAAATAAGAAAATTAGGGTTTGGGCCGAGTCGACCCGGCGGCGCCGGCCGAGTCAGGCGAGTCGCCGGCCCTAATTGGACGAGTCGAGGCTCGTGTCTTCGCCATGTGTCCCTGACGCTTGGCCTAGCCTCGTGGTCATGTTTATTTATTCTGTAACTTATCCTATTACGTGTAGTGCACGTGTAGACTCTTGGGCTTCTAAAAGATTAAAAGAATTTTAAATAAACATAATGTGTGGCTGATGAGATTTGAACTCTAGTGCTTTGGTTCAGCAGTGCAAGGTCTTATCAATGAGCTATAAGCTCCTTCTTGTTGTACTAAAGCAAAACAAACTTATAACTTATGCTCAGGCTCAAGTATCCCTTTCTGTATTTTTGAAAAAAAAATTGTACAGAAAGTTTAGGGTTGTTACATTCCACCCTCCTTATAAAAATTTCGTCCTCGAAATTTGTAAAAGGAAAGTGTAACGGATTCAAGGTATGTTTGGTGATAGAACTATTGGTAGTGTATGAAAAATATGTGAGAGATCGAAAGAATGCGAGAATTTGAAAAGAGTTGAGGAAATTACCTGGTTTACCTTGGTCTACGGCATCTGCTTCTTCGGCCGCTAAAAGGAAAGCCTGACGCCGTGGTACATTCCTTCTAACTGGAGGCAAATTCCTTTGTCCTTGGGGCATGTTTCCCTGCCCTCGAGCCATGTTCCTCAGTGCCTGATGGAAGTGGCGAATAGGCTGTGCAGGTGGTGGAGCTGGGAGTGTATGACGAGGTGCAGGAGTCTGGATAGCTGGCCGTTGCGGGTAGTTGGTGGGTGTGTGATCTGGGTTGCATTTATAAGGACAGTTTCCAATTCCATGATTGGATGCGCCACAAACTAAGCACAGGCATTTTGCGCACCTACAGTCCTTCAACAAATGTCCATTCCTCTTGCAATAGAAGTAAAAATCTGGACTCTGCCGGTTATTGATTTCTTCCGATCTCCTGGGTTCAACAGTTGGTCTTGAAGAGGCTCCTCCTTCCATCTTATTGGCAGGGCACTTCACTCCGGCAGATTGAGGTCTGTCCTTTCTCTTTACTAATGTCTCGTATTTTCGGGCAGCCTTCATAGCCAAATCATGTGTTGGGAAATCCCCTGTAGCTAGAGCAACTTGGATTTCCGGGTCCAACCCTTGCTGAAATCTTCTAACTATGATCTCAGCAGTCGGTATGAGATGGGCCACAAACCTGCTGAGCATGGTAAACTCAGCATCATACTCATCTACTGATTTGGACCACATTAATCCTTGTTGCCGATGTATGAACTGCTGCTCCATATCACAGCGGGCAGTCCCAGGGAAGTACTTTGTATTGAACATGTCACGGAAAGTCTTCCATTCGATAGGTTGATGAAGGCGGCTTCCTTCCGCCTTCCACCAAACCCGTGCATTATCAGTGAGCTGCAGCTTTGCAACTCGAACCCAAGCAATCTCTGGCACTTGTGCCGCTGCCAGATCATCCTTGATGTTTTGAGCCCAATCCTCAGCTTCCAGTGGGCTCTCTTTTCCTGCAAATTGCTTGGGGTGCAAGGCTCTTTGTTTCACCCAGGTGCTTCAGCCTCGGGACGGTTCATAAGAATAGCGGTCTGCTGCTGTTGTCCCTCCAGGAGGCTGCGGATTGCCTCAAGCAGAACCGTCTGCTTGTTGATCGGAGCAACGATGGCACGTGTGAGTTATAGTGGTGACGGAGTGTTGTTGACATTCGTGCTGGTGTTGTTTAGGGAATCCATAACCTTGAAAGAAAAATTTAGGTTAGGTTAGATTAAAAGTGTATGAAATGATAAAATTCAAGAAATGTGAATTGTAAAGAATGTTTTCAGTTGCTGGTTCTTGTGTTATATTGCTTGGGTTGTCCATACAAAACTGAACTGCATGGTAGGGTTCCATACAGCTCTGACCTGTATGGGCCACCAACAAAATCTGTCATGCCCCGCTTCCAAGTATACGGGCAGAGGACGCGACGAGGTCGCTACGTATTTACTCTGAAGTAAACACGCTAAACGTATCTAAGCAATATAAGTAAAATGCACAAAAGGCAATGACAATGAATATAATTAAACAACAACTTTATTTATTAACATTCTTTTTATAATACATCTGAAAAGTAAATACATGGAATGGAAGCAAAGCCTAAACAGTGACATAACAAAAATGAAAATGGAATAAGTACAGGTGAATCTAGAGCTCCGGGTCGAAGGCTAGCTGATCCAAATTCTCGCTGCTGGGCTCGATCTCCAGTGAGTCCGAAACACCTGACGACATTCCAAAGAAGAAGAAATAGAATGTCATCAGCGAACAAATCGCTCGGTAAGTCCCAAAGATGATGGAGAAGTAGAATAGACAGAGAGAGAGTATAACTATTATAATGTTGGTTGTTATGTTAACGTAATTGTTTGTAGCATAGTACAGAAGAGGCCAGTGTATACGATAGGAGTCTCACATTACCCGGAGACTAAGGTATCAGGAGTACAAGGAATTGTTCTGCCACGGTACAACGACAATTGAATTCAGATTAGGTGTATTATGGTTGCAGTCTCGTGCCACTTCTAACACCTTCCGTACCATTCTACCCCTTATAAACCCGCGATGTCTTGATTGTATTGTTTGTATCGTATTGTCTTATATTGTAAATTGTATAGATGGATGACTTACCGAAAGCATGATATCAGTAATGGAACGGATATAATGGATGAACATGTAGATGGAATATATCTATGGTTCGGTTCGGTCAATATAGATTGATTAAATTGAATAGACGGATTCATAGATCCATGTTGTATTGAAGTTTGATACTTGAATTATATTCAAGTTAGATTGATTATATTAACACTCGGTCTGAGTCAGACAATTAGAAAAGAAATTAAATCATGAATTATATTTTTGTGCTATCGGTAACTGCTGCACATCGACGGCATGATTTGTGTTTTTTCAAAGACAATTACCGTATTGATAACACCGTTTGTTAAGTTGTCTACCTTAAATAGGCAAGCACCCATATATCCGGCTCTCTGAGGCTCAATAGACCGGTCCCGCTTAAACCTATGTTTACTAGGGTCCTTATTGTAATTTAGTATAACTTGAGGGAGGTTTTATGTAAAAATAATTTTGTATAATTTTCAAAATACACCTCAAGTAATTTATTATCGTCTTTAGAGTTTCCAGTGATGTATATTTTATAAATGTGACATTTCTAGTGAATAAAACTTAATTTCATAATATATGGTATATTTTTTGTAATATTGGAATTATATGGTATTTTCTTGTAAATGAAATGTTTTTCTTGAATTTTGGAAATGTGGAATATTATAAATATTAAAAATAGATATTTTGATATTAATTACATATATATTTATTTATTAAAAATATAAGTTTTATTTATAATAGAAATCACATTTTCTAAAAAAAATTGTATTTTAAATCTTTCGAGATCGTATGCTCCTTGCGAAGGTAGACATCTCACTCTACTAAGCCCGAGGATGTGCGATAATCCGCACCATCCCGAAGGGGTTCCCCAAAATGGGTTGTGGAGGCGTAATTGCAAAGATTTATTAAAATACACATCTTGTAGAAAAAGGTTTTTTATAAGTCGGAGGTAGTTATGTCTAAAATCGTATTTTTCCCAAATCTATGTTCCCAAACTTCATCGTGCTATGTTATATATGAGTGTTGTGAGGAGGTAGGTCACTACCTCGTGGGTTTTCTAAGAAAATACGGTTTAAAAAAGTTCAAGCATGTCGAAATGAAACATAAGGGTATTTTAATGTAAAAGTGGAATAAAACTTGCTACGGTTATTATTTTGATGCCAAACTTATTCTATTATCTTCATTAATATTTAGTGGTCTTGACATAAGAGTTTGGTATTATTGTGTTTAAAAAAATAGAACTTTTTAAGGAAAAACCGAATCGGAAATCGGATTAACTCCGCTTCCGTCGGGTTTTAATTTTAAATGTTTTTAGAATAGAGAAAAGAAGAAGAAATAGGGAATTACAGGTTATTAGACTAGAAGTGAGAAGGAGGAAGAGGTTGGAGGTGCCGGTGCATCGTTTCGTCGTCGGAATCTACTTGGATCGTCGTCGGAAGTTCGTCAGAGCTTCGCCCTTTGCTAACTCCAGTTGCACACAAAAAGTCTTGGAAATTTTCTTAAGAGTTTGGGCTGGGATTTGTGAGTGAGGGGGGTGATTTGAGGGGTGGTATTTATAGGAAAAATCTGGGGTTTGGTGTAGTGAAAGGGTGTGATAAAAATTGTTTTTAAATTTGCATTAAAAAGGATTAAAATGGGGTATTTTAATTCTCTGGTTAATTGCAGAGAATTTAAACAGTGCAGGAGGAGTGGGGTAGGCCAAAGGATGCAGATGAAATAATAAAATTAGGGTTTGGGCCGAGTTGACCCGCGCCGGCCGAGTCAGGCGATTCGCTGGCCCTAGTTGGGCGAGTCGGGGCTCGTGTCTTCGCCACGTGTCCCTGACGCTTGGTCTAGACTCGTAGTCACGTTTGTTTATTTTGTAACTTACCCTATTACGTGTAGTGCACATGTAGACTCTTGGGCTTCTGAAAGATTAAAAGAATTTTAAATAAAAATAATGTGTGGCTGATGGGATTTGAACTCTGGTGCTTCGGTTCAGCAGTGCATGGTCTTACCAATGAGCTACAAGCTCTTTCTTATTGTTCTAAAGCAAAACAAATTTATAACTTTTTCTTAGGTTAAAGTACCCCTTTCTGTATTTTGGAAAAAAAAATTTACAGAAAGTTTAGGGTTGTTACATTCTACCCTCCTTATACAAATTTCGTCCTCGAAATTTGTAAAAAGAAAGTGTAACGGATTCAAGGAAAGTTTGGTCATAAACGTCACGACCGAAGTTCGGCCCGTAACCGGCACTTAACCACGTAACGTCTACAGGCGTAACGCGACTAAGTAAGCCGAAACCCAGAAATCAAAACCATTAAAAGTAGTGAGTGTTGAAAACATTGTTTTAAAAACATTTAGAAAACTCGAGTAAAATCATTAAAGTTTGTTATTTTCTTAAAAATTTCGGCAGCACCTCCTTTGTAAAAACTGGCCCCAAAAATGGGTACAAGACATGATATAAGAAAAAAATAGCATATAATAAGAATAAAGTATCCCCAAAAGGAGCAATCACGCCCAACGGCGGAAACAACCACCACAATGCTAATATACGACGCCGTAGCGAAAAAATGGACAATATAAGTAAAACAGCAAAAAAGATGAAACTGCATAAATAAAATCGGCTTACACGAGCTCGACACCAGAGTACAAAATAATATACATCGTCCTCACAACTGGTCTCTAAGTCAATAAATGAAATGGTAGATGGAGAGTACTAGATACAATAGAGTGTACAAATGGAAAATAAACGGATACCGCAAAAACCCACCTATAAGCAAAGGGCTCACACGCCAACTGCAGTGGTATTCATAGCAAAAAATACAAGAAAGTAGCCCTGCCGCAACTACTCTGAGAGTCGACCTGCAAACACTGTGGCACAACGGGGGTGAGTTGTCAACTCGTGAATAGTAGATAACATATAAAGGTAATCGCGAGTATGCACGCACTGTGATACTCTAACAGGTGCAATCAGATAACATCCATATGATGAGCTGGGTACGCAATAATCATGCAAAACAAGTGCAATCTAATAACATCTATATGATGAGCTGGGTACGCAATAATCATGCAAAGTACTCTATCAGGTACTACGACTACATGATGCAATGCATAGCAGTGAATGCTGAGCATGGGATAAAATATCATCAACACGGATCATCAACGTGGAAAACCTCGGTGTCTACCAAAAACACCCCAAAATCCCGATAACTCAGGCGCCATCACTCTATACGGCTCTCGATCCTGTAAATCTCAAAGAAGCGGGTGCCTAACATCGGCAGCCAAAAACATTATGAAATACTCGTGTCCAGCAGCGACACGCAAATCCTCATCTATCGGGCTCCGTCAGTCCGGATCGGTCCACGGGCTCCGTCTGCGGAATCGGCCCTCGGCCCCGGCAGTACGTGTCGGCCCATATCCATCTCTCTACTCTGGTCAGTATCCTCCGGATAACCGCCAGGTCCAACCAATCACCGGTAGGTAGTAGTCTCTCTGCCAGGCTCATCGTCTGTATACACAGAATCCCTTTCTTGCCCCTGGATACCATACCGGGTCCACCATGTACCCACAATCGGCCTCATCCAGCTCCTCGATTCGGGTTCACATGTCACAGGTCTCTGAACAGAGAAAATGCATGGTGGACGCACTGAAATATCATATCAAGAGAAACCGTGTTTTGAAAATAGTGCACATTTTCTTAAAATAATACCACGGTTCTTAAATCCAAAAATCAGAGGAAATCCAAAGCTCAATGCGTAAATCCATGCAATGTGTCGTATGCCACTAACAGTAAAAAGGGAAAACCGCTCTTTTAAATGGATCCAATTTTGAAAATATCTCATGTGGTTCCCATTTTCTAAAAATCAAGCCAGTATCATCCATGTATGTGAAATATGTATGTATATAGGTATGGATGTGAAGGTGGACATATACGCATGTATGAGTGTATCAATGTATATGTGCACCAATACGGATATACAATATGTATATATGCAAGTATGGATATATCAATGTATGTGTGCACCAGTATGGATATACAATGTGTATGTGCGCAATATGGATATATCAATGTATGTGTGCACCAGTATGGATATACAATGTGTATGTGCGCAATATGGATATATCAATGTATGTGTGCACCAATATGGGTATACAATGTGTATGTGCGCAATATGAATATATCAAAGTATGTGTGCACCAATATGCATATACAGTATGTATGTGCGCAATATGGATATATCAATGTATGTGTGCACCAATATGGATATACAATGTGTATGTGTGCAATATGAATATATCAAAGTATGTGTGCACCAATATGGTTATACAATGTGTATGTGCGCAATATGAATATATCATGTCTAATCAATGATGCGGTATTCAAAATGATGTATGGTTCGTAGCAATTCTATAGTGCGAGTGTCATGGCAATCACTAATGGAGTGGGTGTAACATACAAATAGTGCTCTTGCAGCTTGAACCGTTAGTGACAGTGCGGTGTTACATAACTACTATGTCTATATGCAACAAAAATGGGTATGCTACAATACTACATGTGCACAAGCAATATACATATAAATATATATATGTGACTACAATATCCTATCAAGCCCTGACGCTTAACGCCATACGGGCGATTTCCCCGTAGATGTTAAATCTACTCACAGTGATCTCGTGCTAAGTGTAGCCGACTATCTGCTTTCCCTTCTTTGCGGCGTCCGAAGTACCCGCCTGCCAACCTAGAAATTACGCAAAGAATACACATAGGCTAAAATCCTGCAAAAACGCGATATTAAAACCAAACGAGAAACTCGCGTCGCGAACTAAACGCGTGTGTATACGTAACGTGTGTGTATACACCAAAAACCAACGCGACACGCTGTGACACACAGCAAACCAACTCAACTCGTGTCGTACATGTCGCGCAAGTCCCGCTACGCAAATAATAAGTAAACAGGTCCCAGATTTAATCTGGAGAAGAAACAAGAAAATCAAATAAGACCAAACCCCTCACAATATCTACAGACAACTACCTGCAAAAACTCAATAAATTCCCCAACAATTGGGCCGGCGGCTAGGGGTAGGGTATCGGCTAAAAACCGGTGGAAGGGGTCAAGGTTTCTACACTATAATCCTAACACAATGTATAGCGTAATGTATATGTTTGCTTACTAAAATTACTACCCTAAATACAGCAGATTCTATGTATCTTAAAACTTTAGTTTAAAAATATTTTAAAACACTAAAACTAACTAAACTATCCCAGATTTCTCCCACAGTGAAAACCCAAACACCAAACAATACAAAACACAGGAAAACACTCACAGACACCCCTAGCCAAAGCACAACCAACCAACTCTTCATGGGGGTCGGGGACGCCGGAATTAGAGGGTAGGTCGCCGGATTTTTGGGAAGGGGTGGGCTCGAAAATCAACACAACACTCAGTAAGGCCTGCATACTAATCTGTAGGTGTTTGCTAAGCTAGAAAAAGATCACAGTTGTAGCAGATCACCAATATCCTGCAGTTTGCTTCTAAACCGTATTTTAAATTTCAAATTTTGCGACTTTAAGGTACTTAGCTAAATCTAATGATACTACTAGGTTTAAACAGCAATACTAACACTTAATTAGGTTCATTAAGCTATAATAACCCTAACTTATCTTAAACCCCACTTAAATCACAAAACCAGCACTAAAACCACATAAATCACTAACCGAAGCTAAAATAACCATAAGCAAGCAAAGAAAGGAGTTGAGTTTACGAAATTATACCTTACTTGATCCTAGGATGCAGGAAGAAGGAGGAGAAGAAGAGGAGGAGGGGGTGTTGCAACTGCTGCTGTTGTTGCTGATGATGGTACTGATGCTGCTGCTACTGCATTGTTGTTGCTGTTGTTGCTTGGTGCTGCTGCTGCTTGTGCTGCTGTTGCTTGGTGCTGCTGCTGCTTGTGCTGCTGATGCTTGCTACTGCTGCTGTTGTGTGCTGCTGCTGCTGCCGCCTGCTGAGTGTGTGTGTGTGAATGAGAGGGAGAGATGTGAGGAAATGAGTGTTTGGAAAGGAAATGAGAGAATAAGAGAGTCAACCCCCCTTCTCCTCATTAAATGCAAGCATGGCTCACCCCATCATGCCCTTTCTCTCTCTCTCCAAGTCAACCCACAAAGCAAAATTCATTTTTATTTTAAAGAGAACAACTAATACACTTAATAAATTCAAATTAACTTGATAAAATGGGTTAGTCCACCATGGTTGTCTGAACCTGGTTTAGCCCCAAATTTAACCCTAGTTAACATGCACATATGTGTGCAGTCCAAATTAAATTCTAATAAAATATTCATAAATCCAGATAAAATATTTGAAAACCGTTTTGGTAAACTTTTTATTAAAAACCACATATTATAGAATAATTAGGCACTAATCACATTCTAAGGTGTTACAATCTTCTCCCCTCAAAGAAATTCGTCCCCGAAATTAAAAATATAGCTACGCGTACCTTCAAAGAGATGAGGGAATTTCTTCCGCATCTCGCCCCCGGCCTCCCAAATGATCTCTTCACCATTTGGGCTGCGCCAAAGCACCTTCAAAGATGGCAAGACCTTTGATCGAAGTTTCTTCACCTGCCGGTCCAATATCACTACTGGCTGTTCGGTGAACGAAAGATCGCGCTCGAGCTGAACGGTCTGATGCTGAATCATGTGAGAAGGGTCATGCAGGTATCTGCGAAGCATCGACACGTAGAATACGGGGTGAACATCCGGAAAGTCGGGTGGAAGAGCTAAATGATATACAACTGCGCCCACACGCTCGAGGATCTCGAAGGGACCTATAAATATGGGGCTAAGCTTCCCTTTCTGTCCAAATCTCATCACGCCCTTCATTGGAGAGACCCTCAGAAAAACGTGATCGCCAACTGCGAACTCTAATCTGCGCCGGCGCCTGTCAGCATATGATCTCTTCCTGCTCTGGGCCACTCTCATCCGATCTCGAATCAACCGGATCTTCGCCGTCGTCTCCTCGACAATCTGCGGGCCCAAAATGCTGCTCTCACTGAGCTCTGTCCAACAGACGGGCGATCTACATCTCCTCCTATACAAGGCCTCGAAAGGTGCCATCTGAATAGTATCCTGGAAACTATTGTTGTAAGAGAACTCCACTAAGGGTAAATGATGATCCCAGCTACCAACAAAATCTAAAACACACGCTCGGAGCATGTCCTCGAGAGTCTGAATAGTCCGCTCTGACTGGCCGTCGGTCTGCGGATGAAATGCTATGGTGAAAGTCAAGCGGGTGCCTAAAGCCTCCTGAAGCCTCTGCCATAAACGGCTGGTAAACTGGGTGCCTCGGTCTGACACGATACATATTGGGACTCCATGCAGTCGTACAATCTCGTCGATGTATATCTTGGCATACTGAGCAAATCCGAAAGTCATCTTCACCAGCAGGAAGTGAGCCGCTTTCGTCAATCAATCCACGATCACCCAAATGGAGTCATACCCTCGACTAGTCCTGGGTAGACCCACAATGAAGTCCATAGAAATCTGCTCCCATTTCCACTCCGGAATGGATAACGGCAGTAGCTCTCCCGCAGGCCTCTGGTGCTCGGCCTTGACTTGCTGACAAGTCAGGCATCTCGACACGAAGTCTGTGACATCCCTCTCCATTCCATCCCACCAGTAAACATCTCTCATATCATGGTATATCTTGGTGGAACCCGGATGAACATTGTACACTGATCGATGCGCCTCCTCAAGAATCTCACGCCGCAGTCCCTCAGCATCTGGTACGCATAGTCTAGTCCCAAATCGTAGTATCCCCTGATCATCAATCACAAACTCGGAAAATCTGCCATGTCCAATCTGTGCCATGATCTCTGAACAACGGTCATTACTGTACTGTGTCTCATGTATACGGTCAAGCAACTGTGGGCGTGCACGAACATGCGCAAGCTGTCCCCCGATCGGAGTGAACTTGAACTGCACTCGGCTATCGAATAAAGTCTGCCAATCTGTCGACGACTGCCTCTGCACTGCGCTCAAACAAGATAGACTACCCCCGGGCCTCCTACTCAAGGCATCCGCCACTATATTTGCCTTGCCCGGGTGGTAAAGGATCTCACAATCGCAGTCCTTCACTAACTCCATCCAACGGCGCTGTCTAAGATTCAGGTCTCGCTGCTGAAATATGTACTTCAAGCTCTTGTGATCAGTGAATATCTGGCACGACTCGCCGTATAGGTAATGTCGCCAAATCTTGAGTGCAAAAACCACTGCAACCATCTCCAAATCATGAGTGGGGTAGTTCTGTTCGTGTTTCTTCAGCTACCGAGAAGCATACGCGATCGCTCTGTCATGCTGCATCAATACGCACCCTAGCCCCACTCGAGAAGCGTCACAATAGACCACAAATCCACCCGATCCCGAAGGCAATGATAACACCGGTGCCGTAGTCAAACGAGTCTGCAACTGCTGAAAGCTATGCTCGCACGCCTCCGTCCAATCAAAAGGAACTCCCTTCCGGGTCAACCTGGTCAACGGTGCAGCAATACGGGAGAAGTCCTGTATAAATCGTCGGTAGTAGCCGGCCAGTCCTAGGAAACTGCGGACCTCCGTAACTGATGTTGGTCTGGGCCAATGCTGAACGGCCTCGATCTTCTTCGGGTCCACACATATACCATCTCGTGTAATCAGGTGACCTAAGAAATCTACGCTGTCAAGACAAAACGCGCACTTGGAGAATTTTGCGAACAGCTGGTGCTCCCTCAACGTCTGTAATGTGATCCGCAGGTGCTGCTCGTGCTCCTCTCGGCTCCGGGAATACACCAAAATGTCTTCAATGAATACGATGATGAACAGATCAAGATACGGCCGGAAGACGCGGTTCATCAAATCCATAAACGCTGCTAGGGCGTTGGTGAGTCCGAACGACATCACCAAAAACTCATAATGCCCATAACGCGTACGAAAAGCCGTCCTCGGAATATCCTCCTGCCGAACCTGCAGCTGATGGTAGCCTGATCGCAAGTCGATCCTCGAAAAGTATCCTGCACCCTGAAGCCGGTCGAACAAGTCGTTGATGCATGGTAAAGGATATCTGTTCCGTACGGTAACCCTGTTCAGCTGGCGGTAATCGATACACAAGCGCAAACTGCCGTCCTTTTTCTTAAAAAATAGGACTGGAGCACCCCAAGGAGACACACTAGGTCGAATAAGCCCCTTATCCAGCAAATCTTGCAACTTACCTTTCAACTCTCTAAGCTCCGCCGGGGCCATCCGATAAGGCGGTATGGAAATAGGCCCCGTGCCGGGAATCAAGTCAATGCAGAAAACAATATCGCGCTCAGGAGGTAGCCCAGGAAGCTCGTCAGGGAAAACATCAGGGAACTCACTAACAATCTGAACCTGGTCCAACGGAACCTCTGTAGCTCTAGTATCTCAAACATAGGCTAGAAATCCCTGACATCCCTTCCTCAAAAGTTGTCCAGCGCGAAGAGAAGAAATCAAACTGTGAGGGGCGGCACCACGGTTCCCCTGCACGAAAAAACCGACTCGCCGGGAAAACAAAACCTAACTGTCTTCTCGCAGCAGTCCATAGACGCATAGCATGTGGCTAACCAATCCATGTCCAGAAGAACGTCGAAGTCCAACATCTCAAGAAGGATCAAGTCAACAGGCAACTCTCTCTCGCCAATACGGACAACACACGATCGGAATACGTGTCTAGCAATAAATGACTCGCCCACAGGAGTAGTCATAGCAAGCGGCTGATCAAGCAACCCAGACTCTCTACCCAAACTTGGTACGAAGTGTGTGGAAACGTACGAGTGCGTGGATCCCGGATCAAACAACACGTGTGCGTCAACAGAACATACAAAAAGGGTACCTGAGACCACTGCATTGGATGCCTGCACGTCCTGATGCGTCAAAGTGAAAACCCGTGCCTGTCCTCTACCTGCGACTGGCGGTCCCCTACTAGCAACTGGCTGTCCTCTGCCTCGGCCACGTCGTCCTCTATGAGCAAACCCTCCACGACCATGACCTCTCTGTACATGAGTCTGACGCGGAGCAATAGTAGGTACAATAGGCAACGCCCTCTGGGGTGGAGAAGGTGGAAACGTGACATGTGGTACGGCTGTCTCGCCCTCACGTGGCTCCGGACAATCTCGTACACAATGATAAGTACTCTCGCATCGGAAACAACTAGATGGTGCCGGCTGACCCTCCTGGGGATAAGAGCTAAATAGCTGACCTCGTCTCGAGCTTCCGCTACCTCCCGTACCTGAACGGAACCTGTCGCGGAGCCTAAACGGCTGTCTCTGTGCTGACGTATCTGTACGAACTCTCTTCGACCCTGGAACTACCGAAGTCTCAGCAAGGCGCTCCTCGACTAATATGGCTGCGTCTACAGCTGCTGCATAAGTCTCGCAATGCCGTGCGTTGATCGCAAGGAACAGTGGGGTAAGCAAGCCTCGAAAAAACCTCTTGACTCGCATCTCCTCAGTAGCCACTAAATACAGGGCATAAACAGATAGCTCGGTGAACTGCACATCATACTCTACCACCGTCATATCCGGCGTCTAGCGTAATGACTCGAACATGCGCGCTCGGGCATCCCTGACACTCTGGGGAAGGAAACGGGCTAGAAACACCGTCACAAACTCAGTCCAGGTCATAGAAGGAAGACATGCAGCTCTGCCCTTTTCAACTGACTCGCACCACTTCTGCGCAAGACCTTCCACGCGAAAGCTCGCGAACTCCACCCATCTCACATCTGAGCATCTGAGTGAACGGCATATTTAGGTCATCCTGTCGATAAATGACTATAGATCCTCGGCTGCATCGGTGCCTATGAAGACCGAAGACTTCAGCCTCATAAACTCTGATAGCGATACTGTGATAACCTCTGTGGCTGCAGGTGCAACTTCCTGCACCGTAGGTACCATCGTGGTCCCCATAACGGGTGGAACTACCTCTGGTCGCTGCGCTCGAAGCGTCTCGACTAACGACCCTATCATCTGGCGCATCTCCTGCATACCAGCCCCTAGCATGGCGATATGATCTGCCGAAGGAGGAACAGTCTGCTCTGGTACAACAGGTGTACTGCCCTGGTCAGTCCTCGTCTCAGACAAGTCAACTCTAATCTCGGCTCTCGCGGCCGCTCTCTGTGCCCTCATAGTCTTTGGCGGCATAATGGCTGAAAAGAGAATAGGATTCGATAAGGATACGGAAATCGAATCACAAGAATGTGTATAATCATGAAAGAATTTCAATCAATAAGTCCTAAGGTCACTTAGGCGGAGTACCGTGTCGTGAGTATGCCGCGGAACATACACACGCTACGCCACTCTGCTTCAGCCACCTACTCCATCATACCAGGGTCATCCTACACTCCGAAAGGTAAAACCTACGCTCTGATACCAACTTTGTCACGACCCGAAGTTCGGCCCGTAACCGGCACTAAACCACGTAACGTCTACAGGCGTAACGCGACTAAGTAAGCCGAAACCCAAAAATCAAAACCATTAAAAGTAGTGAGTGTTGAAAACATTGGTTTAAAAACATTTAGAAAACTCGAGTAAAATCATTAAAGTTTGTTATTTTCTTAAAAATTTCGGCAGCACCTCCTTTGTAAAAACTGGCCCCGAAAACGGGTACAAGACATGATATAAGTAAAAAAAATGGCATATAATAAGAATAAAGCATCCCCAAATGGGAGCAATCACGCCTAACGGCGGAAACAACCACCACAGTGATAATATATGATGCCGTAGCGAAGAAATGGACAATATAAGTAAAACAGCATAAAAGATGAAACTGTATAAATAAAGTCGGCTCACACGAGCTCGACACCAGAGTACAAAATAATATACATCGTCCTCACAACTGGTCTCTAAGTCAATACATGAAATGGTAGAGGGAGAGTGCTAGATACAATAGAGTGTACAAATAGAAAATAAACGGATACCGCAAAAACCCACCTATAAGAAAAGGGCTCACACGCCAACTGCAGTGGTATCCGTAGCAAAAGATACAAGAAAGTAGCCCTGCCGCAACTACTCTGAGGGTCGACCTGCAAACACTGTGGCACGACGGGGGTGAGTTGTCAACTCGTGAATAGTAGATAACATATAAAGATAATCGCGAGTATGCATGTACTGCGATACTCTAACAGGTGCAATCAGATAACATCTATATGATGAGCTGGGTACGCAATAATCATGCAAAACAAGTGCAATCTAATAACATCTATATGATGAGCTGGGTACGCAATAATCATGCAAAACAAGTGCAATCTAATAACATCTATATGATGAGCTGGGTACGCAATAATCATGCAAAGTACTCTATCAGGTACTACGACTACATGATGCAATGCATAGCAGTGAATGCTGAGCATGGGATAAAATATCATTTACACGGATCATAAACGTGGAAAACCTCGGTGTCTACCAAAAACACCACAAAATCCCGATAACTCAGGCGTCGTCACTCTATACGGCCCTCGATCCTGTAAATCTCAAAGAAGCGGGGTGCCCAACATCGGCACCCAAAAACATCATGAAATACTCGTGTCCAGCAGCGACACGCAAATCCTCATCTATCGGGCTCCGTCAGTCCGGATCGGCCCACGGGCTCCGTCTGTGGAATCGGCCCTCAGCCCCGACAATACGGGTCAGCCCATATCCGTCTCTCGACTCTGGTCAGTATCCTCCGGATAACCACCAGGTCCAACCAATCACCGATAAGTAGTAGCCCCTCTGCCAGGCTCACCGTCTGTATACACAGCATCCCTTTCTTGCCCAGGAGTACCATACCGGGTCCACCATGTACCCGCAATCGGTCTCATCTAGCTCCTCGATTCGGGTTCACATGTCACACATCTCAGAACCGAGAAAACGTATGGTGGACGTACTGAAATATCATATCAAGAGAAATCGGGTTTTCAAAATAGTGCACATTTTCTTAAAATAATACCACGGTTCTCAAATCCAGAAATCAGAGGAAATCCAAAGCTCAATGCGTAAATCCATTCAATGTGTTGTATGCCACTAAGAGTAAAAAGGGAAAACCACTCTTTTAAATGGATCCAGTTTTGAAAATATCTCATGGGTTCCCATTTTCTAAAAATCAAGCCAGTATCATCCATGTATGTGAAATATATGTATATAGGTATGGATGTGCAGGTGGACATATACGCATGTATGAGTGTATCAATGTATATGTGCATGTAACCCTTCGAAAATCGTTTAGGCAGTTTTTCGGTAACCGGCTAATTTTTCGGCTTTTTCCGTAAAAAATCAAAATAGGTATTTTTCATTGTAGACCTAATCATACAAAATTTAGATAAGATATTACTATAATTTTGTCACAAAAATGTCACTTATAATTATCTAGTTAAAAAAAAATTCATAATTAATTTTTTTTTTATTATTTTAAGCCTTTTTAAATACATTAAATTAGTGATAAATACAAATTTAATTAGGTAAATTTCATAATTAGGAGTCTTTATAAGCTAAAATATGGTGTTAATAAAATTATATCATGACTTGCAAACTTTTAGTTTTATGGTGGGAAAATTATGAAAAAAATGATGAAAAAAGGGGGTTTTTTGGAAAAAGTTGATTTGAAATGCATTAAATGATAACATGGGGTGTTTTTGGACCTAGAAACTTCTCCAAAAATCCACAAACCCCCTCCCTTGCTGCTGGCCGACCCCCTTTGCTGCAGAATTCCCTCACTTCCCACTTCTTTTTGCTTCAATTTCCTTGCTAAAATTCATTAAAAATTCACAAATTTCCTTCTCCATTCAAAGCTAAACCCTAATCCATTCTCTCTTCAACCCAAATTAGTTCAAAAACTTGATGAAAGGAGGCTTTCTTGGTGACTTGATCATGCTAGGTTTCCACTTGTGAGGTAAAATCCTAAACCAGTTGCTAACTTGTAGTTTATATATGCTAGAATTTAATTTTGAAGTATTAATTTAGTTGTAAATCCTTGTTCATGAAAAATCAAGAAGGGGTTTTGATGTTGAGTTAGGGTTTGAAACATGGTTGTTAGAATTAAGTTAGGGTTTTGGTTATCTAATTGATTAGAGTGGTTAATTGTGTAATGATATGCTCGCTAAATCGATTAAATTTCGATGTTTGCATCGAATCGGTATTGAATTTGCTTACTAGATTTTTACGAAAATTAGAATGCGATCAAATTGCGTTATGTTAGCGATATAATTAGCTTCGTATAGGACTATTAGAGTGCGCGAACGCGGGGTTTCGTCTAGTCGGGTTGTGGTTTTGTCGATTTCCCCGAAATGACGATTCTAGTTAAAGGTTAGCGATTTCGTGCGTTTTCCCGCGCACCGAGTGCATGCTATGTTTAATTCGAGAGCGTCGATAATTGTATATTGTGACTTGCATCGTTTTAGGTTTTGTAATCTTATGCTTGGTGTTGTGCAAATATAGGATCGGTCGGGGAAACATCGGACACGGCGCGAAAAGGCAAGGCGGTGGCCGGATCGGATTAGCGGGGATTTCTGGTGAGTAGATGTACTCATCTATGGGGGAATCGTCTGGATGGCGCGAGGTGCCCCCTAGTTAGGATTACCCTATTTCTTGCAAGATTTATATTGTTAGTTAGCTTACCCCTTTATTTACACTGTATACCCTTATAGTTAATAGTATGCTAGATTGCATGGTTAATGCATATGCACATATGCGATAACACTTCGTAGGACACGAACACCATTACCATTGGCATCAGTTGCACGCGCACTGTTCATGTGACACACACGCCTTTGGTAATTGCCATGTCACGTGCACTATAGAACCTGTTTAACTTAATATCGCCATTTGCATTCATAAATGATATATGAAATTGCAGAGCATGCATATACCTCGCATTACCATCATATCTACATAGATTTCTAGCCAAAACTCACATCATATACATTGACATTATAGACATTATCATATATAACATGTGAACATTATGATTTTCTTGAGGATTTCAGTATTGCTGCGATTTCTGGATTTTTGGGGAAAACCGCATGAATTTAACAAAAGCTTATATTTATCATTTTTAAAACAAAGTTGCGGTTTTCTCGTGATGTATGTGTCGTCCACCATGAGTTTTCATGTTTTCTGTTGGATTTCGAGACCCGATTCGAGGAGTGGATGAACCGTCTCGGGTACATGGTGGGCCCGGTATGGTACCCCGGGGCAAGAAGATCGAGTTGTAGACGATGAGCCTGGCAGGGGAAGACTACCTACCGGTGATGTCTGGCGCGGCGGATATCCGGAGGATACCGACCGTTGTCGTGAGATTTATGATATGGGCCGATCCGGACTGACGGAGCCCGATATTGAGACAAATATGATTCCTATTTTGGTGTCGATGCTTGACACGGGTTTTCAGATGATTTCTTGATGGTATTTAGCTATTATACAGATATTCATTTTCTAAAGTTAAGAATTCAATACCTTAGCATTTAAAACACTTAAAGACTTAATAATGACATTGCATACCTGTGCATGCATACTAGAGATATTATATCATATATGGACATGCATGTTGTGGTGCATTGCGTGCATTCTTACGATTGCCTTATCAGATGTTATATTTACTCACGAGCTGGCAACTCACCCCCGTTGTGCCACAGTGTCTTGCAGGTCGGACCCGTCAGTCTTGTAGCGGCGGGCTATCTTATTATCAGCTCATTTTGCGCAGACTCGCGACATCGCCCGTAGGTGGGTTGCGAGCACACTTTATTTCTTTTGCTTTATCATTGTATCTAGTATTCTCCATCTACCACTTTATATTGTATATGCGGCCTAGTGATGAGACTGAGAGATTTGTATATTTGTGGTTTCTTTTGGGTCGAGCTCACTTGAGCCGGCGTTGTGTTTCTGATATTTTGCGTTTCTTTCATGCTCTTTTCTTGATATTGCTATTTTATTGCATGTGGTTGTGATCCGCCTTGGGCGAAGAGCTAGCTCCCCCTTGGGGATGCCATTTTATGATTACAGGTTTATTATCTTGTTGTACCCATTTTGGGGGATAGAAAATACAGGGGAGACTCTGCCGAAATTTTCGGGAATTTTTGATGTCTTTTTTTTGGATTCTATGCAACTTAATTGAATTAAAAACCGTTTTCATTTAAGGTTTTCCTTCACTCTCTCTTGATTTTGGTTTAGATTCTTCTGGGCTTTGGCTGACTTAGGTTACGGTACGCCTTTAGACGTCTCGTAATCTAAGTGCCAGTCGCGTTCCGTACTTTCGGGTCGTGACAGTGCACCAATGTGGATATACAATGTGTATATGCGCAAGTACGGATATATCAATGTATGTGTGCACCAGTATGGATATACAATGTGTATGTGCGCAATATGGATATATCAATGTATGTGTGCACCAATATGGGTATACAATGTGTATGTGCGCAATATGAATATATCAAAGTATGTGTGCACCAATATGGCTATACAGTATGTATGTGCGCAATATGGATATATCAATGTATGTGTGCACCAATATGGGTATACAATGTGTATGTGCGCAATATGAATATATCAAAATATGTGTGCACCAATATGGATATACAATGTGTATGTGCGCAATATGAATATACATGTCTAATCAATGATGCGGTAATCAAAATGATGTATGATTCGTAGCAATCCTATAGTGCGAGTGTCATGGCAATCACTTACGGTGTGGGTGTAACATACAAATAGTGCTCGTGCAGCTTGAACCGTTAGTGACAGTGCGGTGTTACATAGCTACTATGTCTATATGCAACAAAAATGGGTACGCTACAATACTACATGTGCACAAGAAATATACATATAAATATATATATGTGACTACAATATCCTATCAAGCCCTGACGCTTAACGCCATACGGGCGATTTCCCCATAAATGTTAAATCTACTCACAGTGATCTCGTGTTAAGTGTAGCCGACTATCTGCTTTCCCTTCTTTGCAGCGTCCGAAGCACCCACCTGTGAACCTAGAAATTACGCAAAAAATACATATAATCTATAATCCTACAAAAACGCGATATTAAAACCAAACGAGAAACTCGCGTCGCGAACTAAACGCATGTGTATACGTAACGTGTGCATACACCAAAAACCAACGCGACACGCTGTGGCACACAGCGACACGCTGTGACACACAGCAAACCAACTCAACTCGTATCGTACGTGTCGCACAAGTCCCGCTACGCAAATAATAGGTAAACATGTCCCAGATTTAATCTGGAGCAGAAACAAGAAAATCAAACAAGACCAATCCCCTCACAATAGCTATAGACAACTACCTGCAAAAACTCAATAAATTCCCAAACAATTGGGCCGGCGGCTAGGGGTAAGGTATCGGCAAAAAACCGGAGGAAGGGGTCCAGGTTTCTACACTATAATCCTAACACAATGTATAGCTTAATGTATATGTTTGCTTACTAAAATTACTACTCTAGATACAGCAGATTCTATATATCTTAAAACTTTAGTTTAAAAACGTTTTAAAACACTAAAACTAACTAAACTATCCCAGATTTCTCCCACGGTAAAATCCCAAACCCCCAACAATACTAAACACTGGAAAACACTCACAGACACCCCTAGCCAAAGCACAACCACCCAACTCTTCATGGGGACCAGCGACGCCGGAAATAGAGGGTAGGTAGCCGGATTTTTGGGAAGGGGGTGGGCTCGAAAATCAACACAACACTCAGTAAGGCCTGCATACTATTCTATAGGTGTTTGCTAAGCTAGAAAAAGATCACAGTTGTAGCAGATCACCAATATCCTACAGTTTGCTTCTAAACCGTATTTTAAATTTCAAATTTTGTGACTTTAAGGTGACTTAGCTAAATCTAGTGATACTACTAGGTTTAAACAGCAATACTAATACTTAATTAGGTTCATTAAGTTATAATAACCCTAACTTAGTTTAAACCACACTTAAATCACAAAACTAGCACTAAAACCACATAAATCACTAACCGAAGCTAAAATAACCACAAGCAAGCAAAGAAAGGAGTTGAGTTTACAAAATTATACCCCACTTGATCCTAGGATGCAGGAAGAAGGAGGAGAAGAAGAGGATGAGGAAGTGTTGCAACTGCTGCTGCTGTTGCTGATGATGGTGCTGATGCTGCTGATGCTGCATTGCTGTTGCTTGGTGCTGCTGCTACTGCATTGCTGTTGCTGCTGTTGCTTGGTGCTGCTGCTGCTTGTGCTGCTGCTGCTTGCTACTGCTGCTGCTATGTGCTGCTGCTGCTGCTATGTGTTGCTGCTGCTGCTGCCGCCGCCTGCTGAGTGTGTGTGTGTGTGTGTGAATGATAAGGAGAGATGTGAGGAAATGAGTGTTTGGAAAAGAAATGAGAGAATAAGAGAGTCAAACCCCCCCTCTCTCTCCTCATTAAATGCAAGCATGGCTCACCTCATCATGCCCTTACTCTCTCTCTCCAAGTCAACCCACAAAGCAAAATTCATTTTTATTTTAAAGAGAAAAACTAATACACTTAATAAATTCAAATTAACTTAATAAAATGGGTTAGTCCACCATGGTTGTCTAAACCTGGTTTAGCCCCAAATTTAACCTTAGTTAACATGCACATGTGTGTGCAGTCCAAATTAAATTCTAATAAAATATTCATAAATCCAGATAAAATATTTGAAAACCGTTTTGGTAAACTTATTACTAAAAACCACACATTATAGTATAATTAGCCACTAATCACATTCTAAGGTATTACAATAAACTATTGGTAGTGTATGAAAATATGTGAGAGATCGAAAGAATGCGAGAGATTAGAAAAAAGTTGAGGAAATTTCCAGGTTTACCTTGGTCTACGGCCTCTGCTTCTTCGGCCGTTAAAAGGAAAGCCTAACACCGTGGTACATTCCTTCTAACTGGAGGCACATTCCTCTGTCCTTGGGGCATGTTTCTCAGCCCTCGAGGCATGTTCCTCAGTGTCGGATAGAAGTGGCGAGTAAGCTGTGCAAGTAGTAGAGCTGGGAGTGCAAGACGAGGTGCAGGAGCCTGGATAGCTGGCCGCTGCGGGTAGTTGGTGGGTGTGTGATCTGGGTTGCGTCTATAAGGACAGTTTCCAATTCCGTGATTGGATGCGCCACAAACTAAGCACAGGCCTTTTGCGCACCTACAGTCCTTCACCAAATGTTCATTCCTCTTGCAATAGAAGTAAAAATCTGTACTTGGCCGGTTATTGATTTCTTCCGATCTCCTGGGTTCAACGGTTGGTCTTAAAGAGGCTCCTCCTGCCATCTCATTGGCTGGGCGCTTCACTCTGGCAGATTGAGGTCTGCCCTTTCTCTTTACTACTACCCCGTATCTTCGGGCAGCCTTCAAAGCCAAATCATGGGTTGGAAAATCCCCTGTAGCTAGAGCAGCTTGGATTTCCGGGTCCAACCCTTGCTGAAATCTTCTATCCCTGATCTCAGCAGTCAGTATGAGATGGGCCGCAAACCTGCTAAGCATGGTAAACTCAGCATCATACTCATCTACTGATTTGGTCCATATTGAACCTTGTTGCAGATGTATGAACTGCTGCTCCATATCACAGCGGGCAGTCTCAGGGAAGTACTTTGCACCGAACATGTCACGAAAAGTGTTCCATTCGATAGGCCGATGAAGACGGCTTTCTTCCACCTTCCACCAAACACGTGCATTATCAGTGAGCTGCAGCTTTGCAACTCGAACCTAAGCAATCTCTGGAACTTATGTCGTTGCCAGATTATCCTCGATGCTTTGAGCCCATTCCTCAGCTTCCAGCGGGCTCTCTTTTCCTGCAAATTGCTTGGGGTGCAAGGCTCTGAATTGTTTCACCCCAGGTGCTTCAGCCTCGGGACGGTTCATAAGAATAGCAGTCTGTTTCTGTTGTCCCTCCAGGAGGCAGCAGATTGCCTCAAGCAGAACCGTCTGCTCGTTGATCGGAGCAGCGATGGTAGGTGTGAGTAGTAGTGGTGGGGAAGTGTTGTTGACATTCGTGCTGGTGTTGTTTGGGGAATCCATAACCTTAAAAGAAAAATTTGGGTTAGGACAGATTCAAAGTATATGAAATGATAAGATTCAAGGAATGTGAATTGTAAAGAATGTTTTCAGTTACTGGTTCTTGTGTTATATTGCTTAGGTTGTCCATACATAACTGAACTATATGGTACGGTTCCATACAGCTCTGACCTGTTGAATATGTGTATGCTCTAGAGGCCATTATATGATAGTGTATGTACCAGTATGTGTGTGTGTGTGTGTATTCAGGGGACATTCTTGCTCGACATGATAGTATTCTATCTGGTTGTACTTTTATCTTGATATGTTCATTTGATCATGCTTTCATTCATTTGGTACATGTTGATATAGCCCTTAGGATATGCTTGACTACTGAGATTATGATGCAGATCATCCTAGTGGGACATGTGTAGTTTATGAGCATATCCTTAAAATGTTTCTAGTCGTAGGTGTATCGAGACTAGGCATCGATATCACCATAGTAGACTAGCGTATACGTTGCTTGTCCTATTTGATAGGCGATAGATGATCTCATATTCTTTGGTGTGGTGACACCAAAGATCGTATACGGGTGCTCAATGAGACTGGGTACACCGAACGGACTCGCCGAGAACTCCTATGTGGTATTATATCTATCGTCGGATAGCAGTTCTCAGGTAACACTGGTACAAATTAGTCTGTAGACTCGAGATCGCCATAGAGTCTTGTGTGCCTCCCCCTCTGTACTTTGATCTCCACCCTACCACGGCTCTACTGAGTCATGCAAATAGGTGGATTTTGGGTACAGTCCCGAGGCACATGGAGGCAATAAGCGATAGGATGGGTTTCTTCTCTCCCGGTATTGGGGGTTGATGTTGCATTATGTACGATTGGCTATAACAGGAAGTCCCTGACTAGGGCTGCTGAGATTTACTGATAAGTGTTATCAGTAGTTTCTCGATCTGTTATTGGCCATATACCGGCATAACTTATTGGGTTAATAGGGTCGACGATACCACCCTTAGACTTGATATGCAGCACTATTGACGAAGAGACCGGACTGTACGGTAAGTGTTACCCGTTGGCTCAATTGGAGTTTTAGCAGGTTTGCTTATGTTTCTTCTGATCGCTCAATACCTGGGAGCCGTTACGTACAGCTTATGCCACTAACTGTTTATGGGCATGTGATGTGATCACTGCCTACTGCTGGCATATTGACATGTCTTAGAGTCCCACAAAGGGGTCTCCTAGATCAGGCGAAAAGATGTGGGGTGCATATGTGATATGCGCGGGAGCTCGATTAAATGCGTGTATTGGATACCGTATTTTAATCGGACGTTTACTATTGGACGGGTCGTATGAGATATGACCGGGTTATTAAATCAAGTGTTGATTTAATATAAAGTCCATTAGCTCATTTATTAAAACCTATTTCTTTATGTTGCATGCAAGAGTATATGTATATGTTGATATGGATGCACACATGCAAGCATACATATATCATGGTTGATGATACATTGGTGGTGGCAATGCAAGACTCATATGGTTACATATTTATATATTTTGTTTATTTGAGAAGAGCAAAATGGCAATTAAATCATGGTTGACTATTCAACCCTCATTTCTTGTGTTGATAAAGTCAATACCATTGTTTCATTGCCCAATGGTTTTAGCCCATGGTTTTGCTTAAACTCAAGTCTCATAATATCTAGATATTTTGTAACCATGGTTTAGCATGACATATCTCTCATTGACTTGGGATTATGTTGGGTTAATGTTATTATTCTCTTGAGTCAAGCTTTAACCATCTCTTTCTTCCACTCTCTCCTCAAAGCTCTCTAGGGTTTTAAAAAAAAAGAGAAGAAATTAAAAAGAAAAGGTTTTTAAGTGAGATCCAAACCCACATCACCATTCTACTTTAGCCTAGCCCACTAGTGTGGAGTGTTTGCTTCATCTTCATCCTTGATCAAGTGAAGCTTGGAGCTTGGTGCAAAAGGACTTCGTGGTGGATCATCGTGGACTTCGAAGGACACAAGCCAACCGGTTCAAACCCCACTCGATCCAAGGTGTCAAGGAGGAGGTCTACAAAGGTTGTATTTTCTCCCCACTTAGTGTTAGACATTATATAGTATGTGATACTGTAGTTTGTTGCTCTATTTTTCTAGTTCGATTCATGGTTGGAATTGTTTAGCACCTCCTTAAATTTTTGTTATAGCATGTGTGATGCAACCCTAAACCTAGGATGGTGCTAGAGAATCCCTACAGTGGTATCAGAACCAAGCTAGAACTTTAGAGTAACCTAGACGATATTAAAAACTTTGAACGAACGAAAACCGACACCCAAAGTAGTGCTTTCTGGAAATTTTTCAAGAGTTAGAATTTTTCATATTAAAAATACTCAGAAAATCATGCAGGGTATTGTATGGGCCCTCAAGAAGAATGAAGCCCTAACTCGACTTAACGACCGCGGAACCGCGGCCAAAAGGGTCTTTTGGCGGCGGTTCCGTGGCGCCGTTGGTGAGGCTTGGATTGTGCCTTCTTATGCTGGCCCATATATGCTTGATGCAGTCTTTGGTATATTTTGATCTGACTCAAGTGTTGAGCCATTTGAGAATTCTTTGGATAATTGATCAATCGATCGAACGTTTTAATTGCGCCTAGTTTATTTATGAATGTGATACAATAATTGGAATCTACACTAATTAGTTTTGTGAAAAGTAATTTGTTCCGTGTAAATCTAATATTTTGGCCTCGGAAGAATCGGGAATCTTGTTGAATTACCCGGCTTCTTTTGAAAAGGTGTTTTCATGGTTGAGACCTAAATATAAGATTTGCATTGTTAGGCATGAAATCCTGAATATGTAATATTCCGGGTTTATGATGTCTAAAGGCAGTGTCGATTCCAATTGTTGTAGTTTTTCACTTTCTTTTCTGCGACCGTAAGTGTAGTAAGTGGTGTATCGCCGGTTTCATTGTTATACATCAACGACAATTGGGGTACGCATACTTACTTACGTTGATGATATGTGATATTATGTGTTGCTGAGATATGATGTACAGGATCGTCGCGAATGAATGGCCAGGGTGTTTTATGTGAGATGAGAGTTTTTCTTTTCATTCATGTAAAATTAATTGTATGTAATATTCTTTTATTGGGGCACTTCCGGGTTGAGGATGATGTCACCATTGTTGTATATTATTTACTTTTCCGCATTAGGATAGACCCAAGGAGAGGAGCACAAGTGACCGGGTTCTAAGGTTCACTGGGAGACTATCTCAAGGAGTCGAGACCGGGTCTCGTAAACTCTAGAATTAGTAGGGTCACTTGCCGCTCTCATAGGGGTCTAGGAGTGTGGGCTTGGCTATTCATCGCGACCATGGAATTCGTATTTTTTATTGTTGGCTAAATACAAAATACGGAATTCCTAGTATATCCTGTATTTTCATATATGTGCTTCTGCTGTTGATATTCTGTGATGTGATCACTTTATATGTTGAGACGAATGATGTATTATAGATATGATATATAATAAACGTTGCTTATGTTTTGCATCTGCGCTAGTCCCGCCCCGCTATGTCGTTAGTTAAGTAACCTAACGGTACATAACGGGACATTATGGCGAATGCGGATGGCATAAGCGTACGTTCTATTTTCATTTCTTTTCTGTAATGGCTTAAGGACTTAAATAATGGGACTACATTAATAAGATTAATGTAAACAAAAAGAAACATAAAAAGATGTTGTAGAATCAGATTTGAAACCTACTCGACTTTTTATGAAAAAGCAAGTTTTCAAATTGCGGAGCTTAAGCCACTCCTTTTTAAAACCATTGGATTCTACAACGATATCAAGTTCAAAGCGTTAAAAGTTTTCTTACTATTCGCAACCCTCCGTCATTTTAGGAAGTAGAGTACTTGGTATTCGTGCTCCGTATTTTGACTATAGTTAAGGCGCAGTGTACGGTAGCTAAGTGATGTCTTCCTACACCGCATATAATGCGATTAGTTAGGACATTCATATGATTATGTTGACTATAGTTAAGGGTCATATGGGTGGGTCTAGTTAATCACGAAATGATGGGAAGAACTTGACTAGTGCTTAGGATGAAAGGTTCCTAGGCACCCTATAGAGGTCTCACAAGGCATCGAACATGCCAAATTTAAAAAAATGGTGCCGAGAAACCCTAGTTAACGGATCGTTACTAGATGTCTAGGCGAAATATAAAACTAGTTAACAAATTAACTATAGGTTAGATGCTACAACCTTTGTAGATCCGGTAATCCTCTTCCTTGGCTCCACGAAGGCATCCTCTCGCTGTCCATCTCGATTCCCAAACTCGAACTTTGGCTTCATCGGAGAAACGGGAAAGCTAGGTCGTCGGCTTTGTGTCAAAGACGATCTACCTCGAGGCATCGCAAGTTCAAGCTCCAACTTCACAAACTTGTGAAACTTGTGAAGTAAACACCCAAAACAACTTGGCAAGAGGTAGATGGTGAAGAAATAGGAGGTGGGTTCTCTTTGGAATTGGATTTTACTCAATTTTGCTCAAGTTGCCATTAAAGTAGCAAGCTTGAAGAAGAAGAAGATGAAGATAGTTATGATAAGTTCTATTAAAAAGAAATAAAAAATCAAATACTTATCATAACTTAAACTAGGGTTAAGTGTAGAGAATTAACCATGGTCACTTGGATGGGTTAGGGTTAAGCATGAAGATAAGGATGGTTACAAAAGTCAAGGCTTCATGAAGCTTCAACTAATGACAAAGAAAGCCACCATTCTTATCTTTATCTTTTCCAAATAAATAAATAAACAAATAAATAAATAAATGAATATGCAAAACCCTAATTATCAAATTAACCATGGATTAATTCTATATACTTAACTAAATGATCAAGTATCATCAAACATGATACAAAAAAGTGCACAAAAGCATATCACATATACTATGTGCATCAAGTGAGAAAATCCGTATAAAGTGAACCAATACTAGTTAATGCAAAGTAATATATCAAATATATAATTATACATTAAATCATTAAATCAACATTTGATTCAATGATCCGGTCATGTCGCACATAACCGACTAGTATTCAATGTATCGATTTATCGAATCAATGATTCGATAACTAGGTCATATCAAATATAACCAATCGAAATATTTATCGCGAGAATGAAATGCGGTATCACATACACGCATTATTCTCGGTCCTGCACATATCTCATATGCGCTCCTATTTCGTTTCGCTTGAACCAGGAAACCTCTGTGTAGGACTCTAAAGACTCGTCAATACGCCGGGTAGCAGATGATGATCATATCAAGCACCCACAAGCCGCAAGCGGTCTGCTAAACGTAACGGCCACCCAGGTATTGAGCGATCAGAAGATCGACGAGCTAGCCCGCTCACACTCCTGCGAATCCGACCAGTAACACTTACCGTACAGTCCGGTCTCTTCGTCTGATAAGTCGCATATCAAGTCTAGGGGTGGTAAACGTCAGACCCCAATAACCCGATAAGTCGTGCCGATGTGAGGCTTGTAACAGGTCGAGAAACTACTGGTAACACTTACCAGCAAATCTCTGATCAGCTCTGGCCAGGGACTTCCCTGTTACGGCCAATCGAGCACAGCGCAACATCTACCCCCAATACCGGGAGAGACGAAACCCCTCCTATCGCTCATTGCCTCCATGTGACTCGGGACTGTGCCCAAAGACCACCGTTTTGCACGCCCTCATGGACGTGGTAAGGTGGAGATCAAAGCACAGTGGGAATCACACAAGACTCTATGACGATCTCGGGTCTACAAACTAACCTGTACAAGTGTCACCTGAGAACTGCCATCTGACGTGAGGTATAATACCATCTGGGAGTTCTCAGCGAGTCCGTCCAGTGTACTCAGTCTCCACTGAGCACCCGTATACCATCTCTGATGTCAAACACCAATGGATATGGGATCATCCATCGCCCATCTCATGGGTCGAGAAGCGTATACGCTAGTCTACTCTGGTATATCGATGCCCCGTCTCGATACACCCACGACTAGGGACCTTGAAGGATGTACTTATGGACTACCATGTCCCCACCAGTATGATCTGCATCATAGTCCAGGTAGTCAAGTATAAATCCTAAGGGCTTTACCAACATGTAACTATAAGACAGTATAAAGAGACTAGTGTACATGTTAAGATAAAGAGCAACCAGATAGCATACTATCATGTCGAGCAAGAAAGTCATCTCTATATATATCCAAGCATCCAATATAATATACATAATCTGTACAATACTGGCCTCTAGGGCATACATACAACTAACAATCTCCCACTTGCACTAAGGCTAGCTGCTGTAGTATCTCATACCGAGCATCCCGAAGAGTCTCTCAAACTGTATCTGGGGAATGGCCTTCGTGAGTGGATCCGCCGTGTTGTTCTTCGTGTCAACTCTCCTGACCTCGATCTCCCGGCGATCAACTATCTCCCGGATCAGGTGATACCGCCTCAGAATATGCCTGGATCGCTGATGGGACCTGGGTTCCTTGGCCAAAGCCACCGCTCCATTGTTATCGCAATACAAAGGTATTGGATGCTCAATGGATGGAACCACTCCAAGTTCAGTAATGAACTTCTTGATCCAGACAGCCTCTTTGGCAGCATCGTTGGCAGCGATGTATTCAGCCTCCATCGTCGAGTCTGCCACGGTTTCCTGCTTGGAACTCTTCCAGCTAACCGCCCCTCCGTAAAGGGTAAAGACAAAGCCCGACTGCGACTTAGAGTCGTCCTTATCACTCTGGAAGCTCGAATCGGTAAAGGACTCCACTTGGAGTTCTCCGTTACCATACACCAAGAACATATCTCTAGTCCTTCGCAAGTACTTGAGAATGCTCTTCACAGCTGTCCAGTGACTCTCTCCAGGATCAGCTTGATACCTGCTCACTATACTTAGTGAGTATGCTACATCGGGTCTGGTACATAGCATCGCATACATGATAGAGCCTACTGCCGAAGCATAGGGTATCCCTTGCATGCGAGCTCTTTCCAAATCAGTCTTGGGAGACATCTCTTTGGAGAGAGTGACTCCAGAGATCGTGGGCATATTCCCACGCTTGGACTTTTCCATACTAAACCTCTTTAGTATGGTGTCAATGTACCTGAATTGGGACAATCCCAAAATCCGTTTGGATCTATCTCTATAGATCCTGATCCCCAATATGCAGGAGGCATCACCAAGATCTTTCATTGAGAATCTTTGTGATAAGAAGAGCTTGACCGATTGCAGCATAGGAATATCATTTCCTATCAAGAGTATGTCGTCCACGTACAATACGAGGAAGACAACCTTACTCTCTGCCACCTTTTTGTAGATACAAGGTTCATCTGGGTTTTTGACGAAATCAAACTCTTTGATAACGACGTCAAAGCAGATGTTCCAACTCCGCGATGCTTGCTTTAATCCATAAATGGATTTAAGCAGCTTGCACACCTTCCCGCTGCTCCCACTGTCTACGAAGCCCTCTGGCTGAGTCATGTACACGCACTCTTCTAAATCACCGTTTAGAAAGGCGGTCTTAACATCCATTTGCCAGATTTCGTAATCATGATATGCAGAGATGGCAAGCATGATCCAGATGGATTTAAGCATAGCCACTGGAGAAAAGGTCTCGTCATAGTCCACACCTGGTCTTTGACGAAAACCCTTTGCTACAAGTCTAGCTTTGAAAGTCTCCACTTTCCCATCTACACCAAGTTTCTTCTTAAAGATCCACTTGCTCCCAATGGGTTTTACCCCTTCAGGAGCAACTTCCTAAGTCCATACTTTGTTGGTGTACATGGAATCCATCTCGGACCGCATAGCATCCAGCCATTTCACTGAGTCCCCACTCGTGATGGCCTGCTCGAAGCTAGTTGGGTCATCATCCTCCATGATACAATCCTCACTACCACCATCAATGAGAAAACCATAGTATCTCTCAGGTGGACGAGAAACCCTACTAGATCGGCGGAGAGGCTGGGGTACGTCGGGCACCACTGAATCCTCTGGTTCTACTAAATTGTCAGTTGCAGTTTGTGGTGCTGGAACCTCTTCCAGCTCTACCTCTTTGCCATTAATTTCTTTTGCAAGAAATTCCCTTTCCAAAAAGGTGGCATGTTGAGCAACAAACACTCTTTGTTCCTCAGCTTGGTAGAAAAAATATCCTTGAGAATTCTTAGGATATCCCACAAACTTGCAAAGGACTGATCGTGCCTCGAGTTTGTCCGGATTTTGCTTTTTGACATAGGCCGGACAACCCCATATCTTAATTCGCTTAAAATATGGTCTCTTCCCACTCCATATCTCATATGGTGTGGTAGGTACAGATTTAGACGGAACCAGATTCAATAGGTATATGGCTGTCTCAAGCGCATACCCCCAAAAGGAAATAGGTAACTCAGCATTACTCATCATTGAACGCACCATATCTAATAGGGTGCGATTCCTTCGTTCCGATACACCGTTGTGCTGTGGTGTATAAGGAGGAGTAAGCTGAGAGAGAATCCCATTCTCTTTTAGATAATCCAGGAATTCACTGCTTAAGTATTCACCTCCTCGATCAGATCGAAGAACCTTAATACTTTTGCCCGTTTGGTTCTCTACCTCGTGCTTATATTCTTTGAATTTCTCAAAAGCTTCAGACTTGTGTTTCAACAGGAACACATGCCCGTATCTAGAGAGATCGTCAGTGAATGTAATGAAGTAGGAAGAACCATTTCTGGCGTGTGTAGACATTGGACCGCATACATCACTATGGACCAGTCCCAAGAGTTCAGTAACTCTTTCTACGTGTCCTTTAAACGGAGTTTTGGTCATTTTTCCTTTGAGACATGAATGGCAAGTGTCATAAGATGATAATTCGAATGAATTCAAATATCCGTTCTTATGCAACTTAGCTAGTCATGTCTCATTGATATGGCCAAGTCTACAGTGCCACAAGAAGGATTCGTTCATTTCTGAGCTTTTCCTTTTGTGTGTGTTTGGTATATTGAAGACTGTATTTTGATTGAGAATGAATATGCCATTATGTAGCGAGCCTGATGCAATCAACCTTTGATCTAGGAATATGTTCATAACATTATCCTTTACTACAAAATTATAACCTTCTTTACTTAATAAAGAAACTGATATAATGTTGCACATCATGTTCGGTATATAATAGCACTCATTCAGGACTAGTGTATCACCATTTGGTAATACCAGGTGATATATGCCACTGCTTTGGCTGCAACATTTGCCCCATTCCCTACATGAACGGAATGTTCACCTTTTCTCGGTTCTCTACCTTTTCGCAGCCCATGTAACATCTTACATATGTGGGATCCTGACCCAGTATCTAATACTCAGGACGTAGGGTGAACTGAGAAACAGTTCTCAATGACAAACACACCCGAAGATGATGCATCAACATGCATGTTCTCCGTTTGGGCGGTGTGAGAATCCAGATATTCTCCTGTTTCCTGTTCAGTCTTATAACATTTATAAGATAGAACGGGTCCAACGTTCCCCTGCACAGTATAACATGCGGGTTCGGTCAATACATCCATATTATTATCTTCATTAGGGCATGAAATGGTCGCTACCTGGAGAGAGAGAGAAGAAAACACTTTAGCGTCTGCTCGTGCAAGATCAGATTGGTTATTATCTTATCTAATCAGGATGGCTCCCACTGCTTTGTTTCAAATCTTCCTTCAAACCTTAAAAGGAAAGACTAGCCGGGATTAATTACACACTACAAGTTCGCCAATCTTTCAGCCAGGCCAGTGTCGGTACTTTGAGGGAGGTCCCCCGTGCTTTCGCACGAACCTAATTAATGTAAACCTCGTTTTCCCATAGGCGTAACCTCGTTAACACCTTTCTAGACACCTACTTGATCGGCTAATTGTAATGTGTAAAACTCTCCCAGGAGTAACAATTACTCACAGTGGGTATCGGGATCCAACTATCTCATAGAAGGTATGCAATCTCATTGCAAATTTCAACACTTGAAATTCCCGATGATATTTTGCCCCAGGCGATCTATGACCTTGACTGAGTCAACAAACCATAGACCGCAAGTAAAGTTCAACCCGTCATTTCCTGATTGAATTAAACCCACCCGCACGACTCTTGACTAAGTCAACAAGGCCGCACGACTACCCTAATCCAATCTGCATCATATACATAAACAGATAAATAGTAATCAACTACCGCACACTACGCCTTGACTGAGTCAACAAACGCAGCACGAATACTAACTATTACTTATCTGAAATGACGGAGGGCTACGTCAGGTTTTTAAGAAAACCCTTTGCGTAATGAACTTTATATCGTTGTAGAATCAAATGAAGTTTTGAAATGGAGTGATTTTGAGGCTTTTCTAGTTTTGCTAAAGGAGTCACTCCCGGCGAAGGGATCTCGGTCCTTTCCTCGTCGAATGAGGTGCGGGATATATCATATATATCGCTGTGCAAAGCAAAAACCCAAAAGCAGTCAAAAGCAAACCGAGTCTGTAGCATCTGCCAGTTATTGCTAAAGGAGTCACTCCCGGTGAAGGGATCTCGGTCCTTTCCTCATCGAATAAGGTACGGGATATATCATATATATCGCTGTGCAAAGCAAGAACTGTAGCTACCTGTTTTATTTAAAATCTGATTCTACAACATCTTAGGTTTCTTTTCTTTCATTAATCATATTAATGAAGTCCCATCATTTAAATACCTAAACATCACAGATAGATATGACGTACACTTATGCCATCCGCATTCGCCTCGATGTCCCCTCGTGCACCGTTAGGTTAGGTAACTAACGACAGAGCAGGGCAGGGCTAGCGCGGGTGTAAAACATAAGTAACGTCTATATAATATATCATATATACTATATACTATATCCATCACAGAGTCACAACACAGATATCGCAGCAGAATAAACATATGAAATATTGGATATACTAGGACGTCCGTGTTTTCAATACGAGCCAGTATAAAACACGGATTCCACGGTCGTAACGAATAGCCAATCCCACACCCCTAGACCCTTACGAGAGCGGCAAGCAACCCTGCCAATTCTAGGGTTAGGAGACCCAGACTCGACTCCTCGAGTTGGTCTCCCACTGGACCCCAGAACCCGGTTACTTGTGATCCCCTCCTTGGGTCTATCCTAATGCGGAAAAGTAAATAATATACAAAAGGTGACATCTTCCGCTACCTGGAAGTGCCCCAAATAAAAGAATATTACATACAAGTTTTTACATGAATGAAAATGAAAAACACTCATCTCACATAAAAACCCCCGGCTATTCGAACACGACGATCCAATATAACATATCCAGCAACATATAACATCACATGTCATCAACGTAAGTAAGTATGCATACCCCAATTGTCGTTGACGTATAGCAACGAAACCGGCGATATCTGCATACTACACTTACGGTCACAGAAAAGAAAGTGTAAAACTACAACAATTGGAATCCGCAACTTCTTTAGACATCGCATGCCTAATTAAATGAAATACTTAGACATCACATGCCTAACAGATATAAATCCCGCATTTTAGTCTCATTATCGAAAACTCTTTTCTATATCATATGGGACTAAACTGCTAAATTTACAACATTCATTCAGTTATCATATAACTGATTGTGAATTCCAATTATTGTATCACATTCCAGATAAACAGAAAATGTTAAACTTTCCGATCGAACAGTCGAATACCCAAGTTTTTCCGATACAGTCCAACACATGAAATAAGTCTAACAACATTCAGTTCGTGCCTCAGTACCGACGGTCCAGCCGTAGAAGGGTCAAGCCAACGCCTCACATGTGGCACGCCGTACTGCCCCAAACCCGAAAGTTCAAAGGGCAGTTCAAGACGGTCGCATAATCGAGTTAAGGTTTGTTGTCTTCTAGAGGGTCCATCGCGTTACTTGCACTACTGAGAACGTCGTTAAACTACGGAAAAATCCAACACTTGGAAATTTCCCGACAGGGAAAAAATTGGGTATTTATATCCGGTCAAACTTTTTAGCATATTCTGAAAATTATCCGGAAATACACAAAAGACGAAATTTGATAATCCGATCGAAATACCGAATCCCCAAAACAACCCCAGAAAATTCAACTCTTGAATGAATATTAAACATTCCCAGAAGACTCAGCACTACAAGAAATGAATTACTGTGCAATCCACTTGCTATAAATCAATAAACTGGCCGCGGAACCGCCGCTATGTCTATGGTTGGGGCCGCGGTTCCGCGCCTGCGTTATCGATTTAGTAACACGTGTTTCACAGTAACTTATTAAATTACCTGCTGAATTTTCTGGTAATTTTTAATCTGGAAAAATCCATGTTTTCAGAAAAAGTACAGAGAGCATGTTTGTGATCGGGTTTCGGGTTCGTTCGGACTTCAAATTCCGTCTAGACTTCGCCTAAGGCTCTAGCTAGGCTCTGATACCAGTGAAAGGTTCCTAGGCACCCTATAGAGGTCTCACAAGGCATCGAACATGCCAAATTTAAAAAAATGGTGCCGAGAAACCCTAGTTAACAGATCGTTGCTAGATGTCTAGGCGAAATATAAAACTAGTTAACAAATTAACTATAGGTTAGATGCTACAACCTTTGTAGATCCGGTAATCCTCTTCCTTGGCTCCACGAAGGCATCCTCTCGCTGTCCATCTCGATTCCCAAACTCGAACTTTGGCTTCATCGGAGAAACGGGCAAGCTAGGTCGTCGGCTTTGTGTCAAAGACGATCTACCTCGAGGCATCGCAAGTTCAAGCTCCGACTTCACAAACTTGTGAAACTTGTGAAGTAAATACCCAAAACAACTTGGCAAGAGGTAGAGGGTGAAGAAATAGGAGGTGGGTTCTCTTTGGAATTGGATTTTACTCACTTTTGCTCAAGTTGCCATTAAAGTAGCAAGCTTGAAGAAGAAGAAGATGAAGATAGTTATGATAAGTTCTATTAAAAAGAAATAGAAAATCAAATACTTATCATAACTTAAACTAGGGTTAAGTGTAGAGAATTAACCATGGTCACTTGGATGGGTTAGGGTTAAGCATGAAGATAAGGATGGTTACAAAAGTCAAGGCTTCATGAAGCTTCAACTAATGACAAAGAAAGCCACCATTCTTATCTTTATCTTTTCCAAATAAATAAATAAACAAATAAATAAATAAATAAATGAATATGCAAAACCCTAATTATCAAATTAACCATGGATTAATTCTATATACTTAACTAAATGATCAAGTATCATCAAACATGATACAAAAAAGTGCACAAAAGCATATCACATATACTATGTGCATCAAGTGAGAAAATCCGTATAAAGTGAACCAATACTAGTTAATGCAAAGTAATATATCAAATATATAATTATACATTAAATCATTAAATCAACATTTGATTCAATGATCCGGTCATGTCGCACATAACCGACTAGTATTCAATGTATCGATTTATCGAATCAATGATTCGATAACTAGGTCATATCAAATATAACCAATCGAAACATTTATCGCGAGAATGAAATGCGGTATCACATACACGCATTATTCTCGGTCCTGCACATATCTCATATGCGCTCCTATTTCGTTTCGCTTGAACCAGGAAACCTCTGTGTAGGACTCTAAAGACTCGTCAATACGCCGGTAGCAGATGATGATCATATCAAGCACCCACAAGCCGCAAGCGGTCTGCTAAACGTAACGGCCACCCGGGTATTGAGCGATCAGAAGATCGACGAGCTAGCCCGCTCACACTCCTGCGAATCCGACCAGTAACACTTACCGTACAGTCCGGTCTCTTCGTCTGATACGTCGCATATCAAGTCTAGGGGTGGTAAACGTCAGACCCCAATAACCCGATAAGTCGTGCCGATGTAAGGCTCGTAACGGGTCGAGAAACTACTGGTAACACTTACCAGCAAATCTCTGATCAGCCCTGGCCAGGGACTTCCCTGTTACGGCCAATCGAGCACAGCGCAACATCTACCCCCAATACCGGGAGAGACGAAACCCCTCCTATCGCTCATTGCCTTCATGTGACTCGGGACTGTGCCCAAAGACCACCGTTTTGCATGCCCTCATGGACGTGGTAAGGTGGAGATCAAAGCACAGTGGGAATCACACAAGACTCTATGACGATCTCGGGTCTACAGACTAACCTGTACAAGTGTCACCTGAGAACTGCCATCTGACGTGAGGTATAATACCATCTGGGAGTTCTCAGCGAGTCCGTCCAGTGTACTCAGTCTCCACTGAGCACCCGTATACCATCTCTGATGTCAAACACCAATGGATATGGGATCATCCATCGCCCATCTCATGGGTCGAGAAGCGTATACGCTAGTCTACTCTGGTATATCGATGCCCCGTCTCGATACACCCACGACTAGGGACCTTGAAGGATGTACTTATGGACTACCATGTCCCCACTAGTATGATCTGCATCATAGTCCAGGTAGTCAAGTACAAATCCTGAGGGCTTTACCAACATGTAACTATAAGACAGTATAAAGAGACTAGTGTACATGTTAAGATAAAGAGCAACCAGATAGCATACTATCATGTCGAGCAAGAAAGTCATCTCTATATATGTCCAAGCATCCAATATAATATACATAATCTGTACAATACTGGCCTCTAGGGCATACATACAACTAACATATGATATGTTGAATTTAGTTAAGATTATGAGTGCTAGGGGTAAAAACCTATCGGGAGTTTCAAGAGTTGAAATTTGCAATGAGATTGCATACCTTCTATATGATAGTAGGATCCCGATCCCACTGTGAGCAATAGTTGCTCCCGGGAGAATTTTACATTTTACAATCAGCTAACTCATTAGGTGTCTAGAAAGGTGTCAACGGGGCTACGCCTCAGGGAAAATGAGGTTTATTTTAATTAGGTCCGTGCGAAAGCACGGGAAATCTCCCTCAGAAGTACCGGCACTGGCCTGGCTGAACGATTAGCGAAGTTGTAGAATGTAATTAATCCTGGCTAATATTTTCCTTTTAAGATTTGAAGGAAAATTTGATAAAAGCAGTGGGAGACATCGATTAGATAAAATAATAAACCAGTCTGATCTTTGCAAGAGCTTTCGCTGAGTGTATTTTTTGCTCCCTCCTAATGGCAGATAACCATGATTGGACTTAAGCTACTATTAGAGAAAAATAAGCTTACCGGGCCGAATTATAAAGATTGGCTGAGGAACATTAACATTGCTCTCACATATGATAAAGTATCATATGTCCTCACTGCCACAGCCCCGCCCAAACCAGGCCCTGAATGTTCTGTTGCGGATAGGGAGATCCGCAAAACGTGGGATATTGACTGTGCTACCGCCAAATGCCTCGCGCTTGCATCGATGGACAATACACATCAAAAGCAGCATGAGGAGATGGATGTTCAATCCATCTTTCTCCATACAAAGGAGTTATATGGAGAGCAATCTCGTATCCTATGATACGAAGCGTCTCGAAAGATGTTTCAGATGCGGATGGCTCCTGGCACATCAGTAGGTGACCACGTTTTGAAGATGATAGCTCTTATTGAAGAGCTTGAGGGCCTCGGATGGACAATGGATAACGAGCAATATACGGATATTGTTCTACAGTCTCTTCCCTCTGCCTTTGCTCCTTTCATAGTGAACTTCAACATGCACAATATGGAGAAGTCACTACCCGAACTTCTCAATATGTTTAGAATTGCGGAGAGCACGCTTAAGGCGAAGTCTCCCTCCCTGCTTGTTGGACAATCTTCCTCTTCCATCCCAAAAGCCAAGGCCAAGGAAAAGAAGAAGAAGAAATCCACCAAGCCAAAAGGTGGAATCAAGAAGGTAAAGGGGAAAGACAAATCCAAAGCTGCAGAGTCGGGAAAAGGAGAATGTTTCTTTTGCAAGAATACAGGACACTGGAAGCGGAACTGTACTGAGTACCTTGGTCTCATGAAAAGGAAGCATGGTGATGCTTCAGCTTCAGGTGTGTTCGTAACTGAAAACCGTTTTTCTATAAACTCTGCTTCCTGGGTATTGGATACCAGTTCGGGTTCTTATATCTGCAATTCTGTGCAGGGGCCAAGAAATAGCAGAGTTTTGAAGACAGGTGATCATACTCTCCAGGTTGTAAATGGTTCTAATGTACATGCAGTTTCAGTTGGAGAGTATCATCTGGGGTTGCCGTCGGGTTGTATATTGGTTTTGAACCCATGTTATTTTGTACCAGGCATGCTTTATAATATTATATCCGTTTCTTTGTTAGACAATGAAGGATATCATTTTGTATTTCAGCACAATGTTATGAACATTAAACTAAATCAAGAGTTGATTGGTTATGGTACACTTAATAACGGGATATACATCCTGAATCAACACACAGTTTTCAACATACAACACACAAACAAAAGAAAATTTTCAGATATAAATGAAACTTTTCTTTGGCATTGTAGACTTGGTCATATTAATGAAACAAGACTAAACAAGCTTCATAAAGATGGATATTTAAATTCTTTTGAGTATAAATCTTATGCGACTTGTCGGTCTTGTATCAAAGGGAAAATGACCAAAACTCCATTTACTGGACACGGAGAAAGAGCTATTGAGCTCTTGAGCCTCATACATAGTGATGTATGTGGGGCCAATGTCTACACATGCGAGAGGCGGTTTTTCTTACTTCATAACTTTTACTGATGATTTCTCAATATTCGGTCATGTGTTTTTGTTAAAGAATAAGTCTGAAGCTTTCGAGAAATTCAAGGAATAAAAACTTGAAGTAGAAAAACAAACTGGAATGAGCATCAAAATACTTCGATCAGATCGAGGTGGAAAGTATCTTAGTACAGAGTTTTCGAACTTCCTAAAAGAGAATGGGATTCTCTCTCAGCTCATCCCTCTTACACACCACAGCACAACGGTATGTCAGAGCGGCGGAATCGAACCCTATTAGATATGGTACGATCCATGATGAGCGATGCTGAGTTGCCCCTATCCTTTTGGGAGCATGCATTGGAGACTGCAGCTTTTCTGTTGAACAAAGCTCCAACCAAGACCGTGTCTACCACTCCATATGAGATATGGTATGGGAAGAGACCATCTTTTAAACGAGTTAAGATTTGGGGTTGTCCGGCTTTTATTAAAAAGAAGAATCCAGACAAACTCGAGACACAATCGGTCAAATGTATATTTGAGGGATATTCGAAACATTCATTTGGGTATCATTTCTACCACAAGGAGGAACAAAAGGTGTTCGTTTCTCAGTATGCCACGTTTTTAGAAAATGAGATTTTTCCAAATAATGCTGATGGCAATGTGGTAGATCTAGAAGAGGTTCTAGAGACACAAGTTACAAATGACGACTTGGTTGAACCTGATGTTGCAACAAAACTTAATGAACCTCAGCCACACCGTAGATCTGGTAGGACTTCTCGCCCACCGGAGAGATACTACGGTTTTCTCATGGATGGTGATAGAGAAGATTGCATCATGGATGATGATGACCCTACCAGTTTTCAACAAGCTATCATAAGTGGTGACTCTGTGAAGTGGCTGGATGCTATGAGATCCGAAATAGAGTCTATGTAAACCAACAAAGTATGGACTTTGGATGTTGTACCCTCTGGGGTAAAACCCGTAGGGTGCAAATGGATTTTTAAGAGAAAGATCAGTGTAGATGGGCAGGTGGAGACCTATAAGGCAAGGCTTGTGGCGAAAGGATTTTGATAATGACCAGGACTGGACTATGAAGAAACCTTTTCTCCTGTAGCCATACTTAAATCCATTCGGATCCTACTTACTATTACTGCTCACTACGACTATGAAATCTGGCAGATGGACGTTAAAACGGCTTTTCTAAATGGTGATTTAGAAGAATGCATTTATATAGATCAGCCAGAGGGCTTCATCGATAGTGGGAGCAGCGGGAAAGCATGTAGGTTGCTTAAATCCATTTATGGATTAAAACAGGCATCACAGAGTTGGAATATCTGTTTTGATGATATTATTAAAGAGTTTGATTTCGTCAAAAATCCAGATGAATCTTGTGTTTATAAGAAGATTGTAGGAAGTACTGTTACATTCCTCATATTGTACGTGGATGACATTCTTCTGATAGGAAACGATATTCCTATGCTACAATCAGTCAAATTGTTCTTATCACAAAGGTTCTCCATGAAGGACCTGGGTGATGCCTCGTACATATTAGGCATGAAGATCTATAGGGATAGATCTAAACGGTTACTGGGATTGCCCCAAACCAGGTACATTAACACCATCCTAAAGAGGTTTAGTATGGAAGACTCCAAGCGGGGTTCCTTACCCGCTAGTCATGGAGTCACTCTCTCCAAGGACTTTTGCCCAAAGACTGATGAAGAGAGAGCTCGCATGAGCATTATACCCTACGCATCTGCTGTAGGTGTAAGTCGACGTTAGACACCCCATAAGATGCTGTGAGGCGGAATAGGTAAAACAATCATTTTGTTTAAGGTAATATCGACTAACTTTACGGATCTTTGCTAAACCCTAACTAACAACAATCTAGAAGTGCTAAACTACTATGATAGATGATTATACCTCAAGATATTAGTCCTTCTTGTTCTTGTTGTTCACCTCCTCGTCGGCCTCCTTCATGTGATAGAAGATCCACCCGAGAGTTCCTTCTCCAAGCTTTAACCTCTAACTTGAGGTAACTAAGTGGCTAGGATTGCTAATTAAGTGACCTAGAGGATATAGAGATGGATTAAGGATTGATTAGTCTTTCTAACCTTTGGGATCTCAACACATGAGAGGATTAGGGTTAGAGTGAAGAAGAGAGAGAGCTTGAGGAGAGAGAATGTGTTTGTTATTATGAAATGAAAAATAACTCATTTGTGTATATATTATGAAGGATAAAATATATTGCACAAATATCTTCATGCTTCATTTAATACAAATGAATGAATCATCTAATGAGTCATGGTTTCATTTAATGCAAATTACACATCATCTCCTGCACCTCATTAAGCTTAATCCATAAATGAATTAAAACATAATGAGTCACATTTCTTCTAGAAGCTTCTCGAGCTATTACGAGAATGCCCCTCCTATCCGAAAAACACGGATATACTGAGACTGCATAAATCCAATAATCCAATACTGGAATCTGGCTTAAACCAAAGCCTGCTAGTATAAACTGTCCGAACATCATACGTGCACAAGTACACGTATATGTTCGAACCCTGTCGTAAAACCATACGACCTCCATATCGTTTCGCCTGAAGCAGGGAAACTCTCTATGTGGGACTCTAAAGACTCGACACTACGCTGGCAGTGGGTTTAACCACAGGCCGCAAGTGGTACCAGCTGTACGTAACGGTCCCCGGGTAGATGTCGATAAGAAGGCCGATGAGGAAACCCATCTGAATTCCTACTGAGCCTGATGTGACAATCTCCGTACAGTCCGGTCTGTTCATATAAGACTATCGCATATTGGGCCTAGAGGGCAAGCGTCAGTCCCCTAAAAGACGGTATAAGTCGTGTCGAAGTGAAGCCCATTACACCTTGAGAAGCTACTGGAAATCCTACCAGTAAATCTCGTTTGCCCTGGCCAGGGACTTTGCGTAATGGCTCTCCAAACACAGTGCGATATCAACTCCCAGTACCGGGAGAGACGAATCCTTTCTAACCGCCACTGCCTCCAAGTGCTTCGGGACTGCACCCAACTGCTACCTGTTTGCATGACTCCTTTGAGCCGTGGTAGGGTAGCAATCTAAGAACAGTGGGAACACACTCGAGACAAAGCAGCAGTGTCAAGTCTACGGACTATGTTGTGCTCATGTCACCTGGGAACTGTTAACTAACGACGGGTATAATACCAACCAACAGTTTCCTGCGAGTCCTATCTGGTGTACCCGTAACCCAACGAGCACCTGAATACTATCTCCAGTACAACGTACTAATGGCTGTGGGATAGACCATTTTCCCTGCTGGGATGAGAAGCGTATACACTATTCTACTCTGGAGTATCGATGCCATGTCTCGATAATCCTACAACTAGGGACCTGAAAAAGGATGTGCTTGTAGACTACCCAGCCCCCACTAGTATGACTGCCATCACAACGCTGGTAGTCAAGCAAGATCCTATGGGTTCTATCAATATGTATTCGCGATATGCTAAAAGAAACATATACACATATTAAGATAGATATAAACCAAGTAGCATACTACTATGTTTGAGAAAGACTGTTAATATAACTGTGAATATCCCAAGCTTCCATTAAATAATATACAAACTAGTATGATACAATAATGGCTCCTAGGGCATATACACTAACAATCTCCCATTTGCACTAGGGCCATGTACTGGCGTATCGAAGACCTATCATCTCGAATAGCCTCTCGAACTATGTCTGAGGTAAGGCCTTTGTGAATGGATCTGCAGTGTTCTCCTCTGTAGCAACTCTCCGGACCTCGATCTCCTGGCGATCTATGATCTCCCTAATCAGGTGATACCGCCTTAAGATGTGTCTGGACCTCTGATGGGACCTGGGTTACTTCGCTAAAGCTATAGCGCCGTTGTTGTCACAATACAGCGGTATTGGATTAACAATGGTAGGAACCACCTGAAGTTCTATTAGGAACTTCTTCATCCAGACTGCTTCTTTTGCGGCATCGCAAGCAGCTATATACTCTGCTTCCATCGTCGAGTCAGCAACGGTGTCCTGCTTGGAACTCTTCCAGCACACAGCCCCTCCATTGAGGGTAAAGACATAACCTGACATGGACTTGGAGTCATCCTTGTCACTCTAGAAGCTGGAGTCAGCAAAAGCCTCGATCTGGAGGTCTTTTCCGTCGTAAACCAAGAACATATTCTTAGTCCTTCTCAGGTACTTAAGAATATTCTTTACTGCTATCCAGTACTTCTCCCCTGGGTCTGACTGATACTGGCTTATCACGCTCAGTGCATAAGCTACATCTGGTCTGGTACACAACATCGCATACATTATAGAGCCTACCGCAGAAGCGTAAGGTATAACTGACATGCGATCCCTTTCCAAATCAGTCTTGGGAGACATCTCTTTGGAGAGGGTGATTCTGTGACAAGCCAGTAAATTACCGCGCTTAGAATCTTCCATACTGAATCTTTTCAGTAAAGTGTTGATATACCTGGACTGCGAAAGTCCCAACATCCTCTTAGATCTATCACGATAGATCTGGATCCCCAGAATGTAAGAGGCATCACCCAGGTCTTTCTTGGAGAACCTGTATGACAAGAATCCTTTGACAGATTATAGTATAGGAATGTCATTTCCTATCAAGAAAATGTCATCCACGTACAAGACGGGGAATACGACAGTTCGTGCTATAATTTTACTATATATACATGGTTCATCTAGCTTTTTGATAAAGTCATATTCTTTGACCGTTTCATCAAAATAGATGTTCCAACTCCGCGATGCCTGCTTTAGTCCATAAATGGACTTAAGCAACTTGCACACTTTCCCGCTGCTCCTACTCTGATTGAAATCTTCTGGCTGATCCATATAAACGCACTCTTCTAAATTACCATTTAGAAAAGCCGTCTTTACGTCCATCTGCAAGATCTCATAATCATGGAAGGCGGCAATGGCAAGAAGGATCCGAATGGATTTGAGCATAGCCACTAGAGAAAAGTTTCGTCATAGTCCAAACCAGGTCTTTGACAAAAACCCTTTGCAACAAGTCTAGCCTTATAGGTTTCCACCTGTCCATCTACACCAATCTTTTTCTTAAAGATCCACTTGCATCCTATGGGTTTTACCCTATCTGGAGCAAAGTCCAAAGTCCATACTTTGTTGGTGTACATGAACTCCATCTCGATCCGCATTGTATCTAGCCATCTTACTGAGTCACCGCTCTGGATGGCCTGCTGGAAGCTAGTAGGTTCATCATTATCAATGACGCAATTCTCTCTATCCCCGTCTATGAGAAAATCGTAGTATCTCTCAGGCGGATGAGACGGCCTACTACTCCTGCGGAGGGGTGCGGGAATGTCCTGTTCTTCTGGAACTTCTGGTTCCACCAAACTTTCAGTAGTAGTTTATGGTTCTGGAATTTCTTCTAGTTCTATTGCGCTCCCACTTGTTTCCTTTTCTAAAAACTGTTGTTCTTGAAAATGGGCATTACGAGAAACAAAAACCTTTTGTTCCTCTGCGTAATAGAAATAATACCCCTTGGAGTTCTTTGGATATCCTGTAAGTCCACGTTGCCCACCCCGGTGCTTACGGGGAGGCGGAAAACATAATAAAAATTGGATTTTTATCAACTATAGGCAACATGGACCAAGCTTTAAGGATCTTTGCTAAACATAAACTTGCTAAAGCTAACTACAAAGTAGCTAAGTGATGGAAAGGTTATACCTTGAGCTCAAAGTCCTTCTCTCCTTGCTCCTTGGAATGGTAGAAAGAGTTCACCTTGCTTGTCTTCTCCCGTCAAAGAAGGATCCACCCGAAAACCTCGACCTTTAGCTTCAACTCCAAGCTAGGAGTAACTAGAGTGCAAGAAATGCTAAGACTTGAACCCTAGAAGAGAGTAGAGAAGATCAAGTGAGGGTTTTTCTCAAGCTTTTTGTTTCTCAACACATGAGAGGGAGAGAGCTTGAGGGAGAGGATGAGCAAGAGAGAGAAATGATATGAGAGAATAAGAAATAATTGAGCCATTCTCACTAATATGTGTGAATAATTTTAATTGAATAATTAGCTTGAAAATTGTCATGGTAAATCATGACATGACCATTATCATTTCAATTTTGCAAAGATCAAAGAGCATCTTCCAAATGAAATGATTATGGTCAAGTTGTCAACAAGGTCAACAAGTCAATGAAGTCAAATGGTCAACAACAACCATGCACAATTATTAAGCTAATTATCAATTAACTATAATACACACAAAATCAATAGGGTTAATAAAATGACAATAGCCATTAACCCTAAACAAGGTCCTCTCCCTCAATCTCAAGCAACTGTGCATACGCACCCGCATTCGTGATCCGAGGAACACGAATACACTGAGAAAAACCAATCTCAAATCATATACTAGGATCCGGCTTAAACCAAAGCCCGCTAGTATAAACTGTCCGGACAGCAAACGTGCACAAGTGCGCGGATGCGAACGAACCCTATCGCAAAACCATGCGAGCTCTACTCATTTTGCCTAAAGGCGAATAGCTCTCTGTGTGGGACTCTAAAGACTCGACACTACGCTGGCAGTGGGTTTAACCACAGACCGCAAGCGGCACTAGCTGTATGTAACGGTCCCCAGGTAGATGTCGATAAGAAGACTGACGAGGTGAACCCCATCTGCACTCCTACTGAGCCTGTATGTGACAGTCTCCGTACAGTCTGGTCTGTTCGTCTGATACATCGCATGGCGGGCTTAGGGAGGCGGTGAACGTCAGTCCCCTAATAGCGGTACAAGTCGTGTCGGAGTGTAGCCTAGAACACCCTGAGATAACACTGGAAACCTACCAGTATATCTCGCTTGCCCTGGCCAGGGACTACTCGTGTAATGGCTCTCCTGGACACTGCGCGATGTCAACCCCCAATACCGGGAGAGACGAATCCTATCTAACCGTCACTGCCTCCAAGTGCTTCGGGACTGCACCCAAAAACTACCTGTTTGCACGACTCCTTTGAGCCGTGGTAGGGTAGTAATCAAAGTGCAGTGGGAACACACTCGAGGCGAAGTGACAGTGTCAAGTCAGCGGACTAAGCTGTACTCATGTCACCTGGGAACTGATAACGGACGATAGGTATATTACCAACCAACAGTTCCCGACGAGTCCTGTCCAGTGTACTCGTAACCTAACGAGCACCCGCATACTATCCCGAGTACGACGTACTACGGCTGTGGGACAGACCGTCTCCCACACTGGGATGAGAAGCGCATACGCTAGTCTACTCCGGAGTATCGATGCCCTGTCTCGATAGTCCAACGACCAGGGACCTGTATAAGGATGTGCTTATAGATTACCCAGCTCCCACGAGTGCGAGCGCCATCACAACGCTGGTAATCAAGCAAAGATCCTAAGGGCTCTACTAATATGTATACCAGCAATATGCTAAAAGAAACACATGCACATATTAAAGCAGAGACAAACCAAGTAGCATACTACCATTTCGAGCAAGATTGTATATACAACTGTGAATATCCCAAGCTTCCATTAAGTAATATACAAACTAGTATGATACAGTAATCGCCTCTAGGGCATATACACTAATAATCTCCCACTTGCACTAAGGCCATGTACTGGCGTATCGAAGACCTATCATCTCGATCAGCCGCTCGAACTGAGTCTGGGGCAAGGCCTTGGTGAATGGATCTGCTGTGTTATCCTCTGATGCAACTCTCCGGACCTCGATCTCCTGGCGATCCACGATCTCCCTGATCAGGTGATACCGCCTTAAGATGTGTCTGGATTTCTGATGGGACCTGGGTTCCTTCGCTAAAGCTATAGCCCCGTTGTTGTCGCAATACAGAGGTATTGGGTCAACAATGGACGGAACCACCTGAAGTTCTTTCAAGAACTTCCTCATCCAGACAGCTTCTTTTGCGGCATCAGATGCAGCGATGTATTCCGCTTCCATAGTCGAGTCAGCAACGGTTTCCTGTTTGGAGCTCTTCCAACACACCGCCCCACCATTGAGGGTAAAGACAAAACCCGACATGGACTTGGAATCATCCTTGTCACTCTGGAAGCTGGAGTCAGCAAAGGCCTCAATATGCAGGTCTTTTCCGCCATACACCAAGAACATCTCCTTAGTCCTTCTCAGGTACTTGAGAATGTTCTTTACTGCTATCCAATGTTTCTCCCCAGGGTTTGACTGATACCTGCTTACCACACTCAGTGCATAAGCCACATCCGGTCTGGTACACAACATCGCATACATTATAGAGCCTACCGCAGAAGCGTAGGGTATAATAGACATGCGATCCCTCTCTAAATCAGTCTTGGGAGACATCTCTTTGGAGAGGGTGATCCCGTGACAAGCCGGTAAATTACCGCGCTTGGAATCTTCCATACTGAATCTCTTCAGTATGGTGTCGATGTACCTGGACTGTGATACTCCCAATATCCTCTTGGATCTGTCACGGTAGATCCGGATACCCATAATATATGAGGCATCACCCAGGTCTTTCATGGAGAACCTGTGTGACAAGAACCCCTTGACAGATTGTAGCATAGGAATGTCATTTCCTATTAAGAGAATGTCATCCACGTATAAAACGAGAAATACTACAGTTCTCGCTACAAATCTACAATAGATGCATGGTTCATCTGGATTTTTGATAAAGCCAAATTCTTTGACCGTCTCATCAAAACAGATGTTCCAACTCCGCGATGCCTGCTTGAGTCCATAAATGGACTTGAGCAACTTGCACACCTTTCCGCTGCTCCCACCCTGAATGAAACCCTCTGGCTGGTCCATATAGACACACTCCTCTAAATGACCATTTAGAAAAGCTGTCTTTACGTCCATCTGCCAAATCTCATAATCGTGGAAAGCAGCGATGGCAAGAAGGATCCGAATGGATTTCAGCATAGCTACTGGAGAAAAGGTTTCGTCATAGTCCAAACCAGGTCGCTGACGAAAACCCTTTGCTACCAGTCTAGCTTTATAGGTATCAACCTGTCCATCTACACCAATCTTCCTTTTGAAGATCCACTTGCATCCTACGGGTTTTACCCCGTCTGGAGCAATGTCCAACGTCCATACTTTGTTGGTGTACATGGACTCCATCTCGGTCCGCATTGTATCCAGCCATTTTACCGAGTCGACGCTCTGAATGGCTTGCTGGAAGCTAGTAGGCTCATCACAATCTATGATGCAGTCCTCTCTATCCCCGTCAATGAGAAAACCGTAGTACTTCTCGGGCGGATGAGACTGCCTACTACTCCTGCGGAGTGGCATGGGAATGTCTTGATCTTTCGAACCCTCTGGTTCTACTAAGCTTTCAGTAATAGCTTGTGGTTCTGGAATTTCTTCCAGTTCTATCGCGCTCCCACTTAATTCTTTTTCTATGAACTGATGTTCTAGAAAGTGGGCATGGCGAGAAACAAGGACTTTTTGTTCCTCTTCGCAATAGAAGTAATATCCCTTGGAGTTCTTTGGATATCCCACAAACTTGCACTGTACTGAGCGTGCCTCGAGCTTGTCCGCATGCTGCTTTTTTACAAAAGGTGGACATCCCCATGTCTTAATGTGATTAAGATAGGGTCTCTTCCCACACCACATTTGATATGGTGTAGTAGGCACAGTCTTAGTTGGAACTCGGTTCAAAAGGTATGCTGTTGATTCTAGCGCATATCCCCAGAACGATCGCGGTAACTCAGCGTTACTCATCATGGACCGTACCATATCCAATAGGGTCCGGTTCCGTCTCTCCGATACACCGTTATATTGCGGAGTGTATGGAGGAGTAAGCTGAGAGAGAATTCCATTCTCTTTTAAGTAATTCAGGAATTCGGCACTTAAGTATTCTCCACCTCGATCCGATCTTAGAATCTTGATACTTTTGCCGGTTTGTTTTTCTACTTCATTCTTATATTCCTGGAATTTTTCAAAAGCCTCGGATTTATGTTTCATTAAGAAGACATAACCGTACCTTGAAAAATCATCCGTAAAAGTAATGAAGTAAGAATAACCGCTTCGCGCATGTGTAGACATTGGACCGCACACGTCGCTGTGTACGAGTCCCAAGAGCTCGCTCGCTCTTTCTCCGTGTCCAGAAAACGGAGCCTTTGTCATCTTTCCTTTGAGACAGGATTGACAAGTTGCATACGATTGATATTCGAACGGATCTAAATATCCTTCAGTATGTAACTTAGTCAATCTTCTCTCATTGATGTGACCCAGTCTACAATGCCATAAGAAAGTTTTATTAATTTCTGGAGACTTTCTTTTGTGTGTATTCTGGATATTGAAAACCTGTGGTTGGTTTAAAACGTATATACCGTTGTTCAATATACCTGACCCAATCAAAACTTGATTAAGGTGAATGTTCACTACATTACTTACAAATGCAAATTCATAACCTTCTTTAGATAATAAAGATACAGAAATGATATTACAGGTTGCATTTGGTACATAATAACAACTACGCAAAACCAAAAAGTGTCCATCTGATAATCCCAGGTGATAGCCCCCCACGGCCTCAGCATCCATGCTAGCACCGTTCGCAACTCTGAGGGTCATGTCACCTGCCTTCAAAACTCTACGCTTTCTTAACGCCTGCAAAGAATTACAGATATGAGATCCTGATCCGGTATCCAATACCCAGGATGTAGAGTTTATTGATAGACAGTTTTCAATAACATACACACCTGAAGCTGAAGCTGCAACTCGGTTCAAATCCTGTGTTCTGGCTTTCCAAGCCTTGCAATCTTGTTTCCAGTGACCACTTTTGTGATAATAGAAGCATTCTTCCTTCCTCACCAGCTTCCCCGCTACCTTTGTTGCTTTACCCTTTCCCTTCGTATCCACTTTACCGACACCGCCTCTTGGTTTGGCGGGGGCTTTCTTCTTCTTGCCCTTGGCTTTCGTCCTGGACCTAGAAGAGGAAGATCCTCCTACAAACAAAGTGGATGTCTCCCTACCCTTCTGTAGGGTGCCCTCAGCAGTCTTCAACATGTTCAGAAGTTCGGCAAGTTCAACCTCCTTTCCTTGCATGTTGAAGTTAAGAATGAACTGGGCATAAGTGGAAGGAAGGGACTGGAGAATCAAATCGGTATAGAGTTCATTCTCCAACGTGGTCCCAAGGTCCGCGAGCTCCTCTATGTAGCCGATCATCTTAAGCACGTGGTCCGCTACCGATGATCCGACGGCCAACCTTGCCGAAAAAAGCTTCTTCGACACTTCGTATCTAGAGATACGAGACTGCTCTCCATACAGTTCTTTTGTATGGAGAAATATAGACTCTAGGTCCATATTCTCGTGCCTCCTCTGATGTTCGTTGTCCATAGAGGCTAGTACGAGGCATCTGGCCCTCGCGCAATCTATCTCCCATGTCTTACGGATTTCTACATCCGCGACGCTGGAGGTGGGACCTGGGACAGGGGGAGCTTTGGTGGTAAGTATATACCCCAGCTTGTCATAAGTGATAGCCATCTTGACATTCCTGAGCCAATCTTTGTAGTTTGGCCCTGTCAATATATTTTTATCTAATAGTAACTTAAGTCCGGTCATCTTGAATGGTCGCTGCAATTAGGAGAGAGAAAAGAAACACTTTAGCATGATGCTCTTGCAAGTTTAGAGTGGTTTTTAGTTTGTCTAAACTGGATGGCTCCCACTGTTTCTCGAATCCCTTCTCAAACCATAAAGAAAAGGATTAGCCGGGATCATTCTCACCGTACAATACTTGCTTAACCGTTCAGCCAGGCCAGTGTCGGTACTTCGAGTGAGGTTTTCCAACGCTTTCGCGAAGTTTCTTAATTAAGTAATCTCTTTTCCCTGTGGGCGTAGCCCCGCTAACACCTTTCTAGGCACCTACTAGGTTTATAGCATTGATCGTTAAGTGAGAGTTTTCCCAAGGAGTAGCATATACTCACAGTAGGATCGGGATCCAAATATCATCGCGTGATAAAACCGAAGGAATCCTACCAGAATCATCATACTCCAAATGGCATGCAACGCTAGCAAGTTTCAGTACTTATGAAACTCCCGATGTGGATTTTTGCCCCATGCTCTTATGACCTTGACTTTGGCCAAAATATTATAAGTCACATGTCAAGTTCTACCCGTCATTCTCCTGGTTAATTTGGACCCACCCGTACCTACCCTTGACTTTGGCCAAAATGGCAGCACGACTGTCCCAAATCAACGCATCTATCTATGCTTCACATGAATACCCAAACGCTACCAATCACTATGCCTTGACTTTGGCCAAAATACATAGCTTGAATACTTTTGACCATTCATGTGGAATGACGGAGGGCTACGAATGGTTTTGGCGAAACCGTGAACGTAGTGAACTTGATATAATCGATGGAACGAGATAGCTTTTAAAAGGAGTGGTTCAAGCTCCGCGTTTAAAAGTTTAGTTTTGAAAAGAACCGAGTGGTTTTCAAAGTGTTCCAATCGACTTTTACTTGGTTTATTTCTTGCATTAGTTCTTTTAATGCGTCCCATCATTTAATCCTACCATTGCAGAAAACAACCAAAATATGACGTACGCTTATGCCATTCGCATTCGCCATGGGGCCCCGTCATCACCCGTTAGGTTACTTAACTAACGACAGAGCGGGGGCTGGGCTAGCGCGGCTGTAAAACATAAGCAACGCCTAAATAGTTATTATATATAAATATATAGCAATGATAGACATTACAGATCACAGATGAATACATTGGATATACTAGGAATCCGCAATGCGTTCGAGCCTGCAACGTAAAGCGGATTACACGATCGCGGTGAATAGCCAATACCCCACCCAAGACCCCTACGGCTGCGGCAAACTATCCGCCAAGCACCCGAAGCGAAGCAACCTCCCTCACCACCGTGAGTAGGCCACTCGGCACTTCGAGATACCCGGTAGTTTGTGCACCCCCTCCATGGGTCTATCCTAGGAGCAAAAACAGTAAAAAGAATTATACAATGACGGCTACAACCCCGACCCGGTTGTGCGGCCATACAAATAATATTATTACATCAATTTACATGTTACAAATGAATGAAAGAAAAATAACGCTCATCTCACATCCACCCCGGCTATTCACCCGCGACAATCCAACCCATTCATATCCACAAACCAATAACAATCACAGATCACAGAGATGTATAACCCCGACTAATCGACTTATAGCGATTAGCCGACGTTCAATACATACAAGCATCACAGATATAACCGATATAGTTAAAGTGTAGTGAAGTTCCGAAAAAATACGGATTTATAGGCCCCCAAAAGTAAATTTTAGTTCTGGAAAATCTGGGCACATATAACATATCCTAAAAATCACAAAACCAACACAGAAACACATTGCACCAAAATCGAGGCAGAGAAGAGACAAGACGGCCGCGGATGCGCGGCGCAATAGCTTCCTAGCGCCGCGGATCCGCGCCCATTTGGTCGACTCTCTGTCTCGTTTTTGGTGGTGTTCTTAACAAAACCCTGAGATAATTTTTGGTGTATAACAAATTTTATTTTGACCAGAAAAAAAATTAACAGAAACTTAGGGTTTTGCGAGTTTGGTTTTTCGATTTTCCGGTTTCGAAACTTCGTTACACTTAACTACTTAGCTAGTTTAGCTTTAGTTAGGCTCTGATACCACTGTAAGTCCACGTTGCCCACCCCGGTGCTTACGGGGAGGCGGAAAACATAATAAAAATTGGATTTTTATCAACTATAGGCAACATGGACCAAGCTTTAAGGATCTTTGCTAAACATAAACTTGCTAAAGCTAACTACAAAGTAGCTAAGTGATGGAAAGGTTATACCTTGAGCTCAAAGTCCTTCTCTCCTTGCTCCTTGGAATGGTAGAAAGAGTTCACCTTGCTTGTCTTCTCCCGTCAAAGAAGGATCCACCCGAAAGCCTCGACCTTTAGCTTCAACTCCAAGCTAGGAGTAACTAGAGTGCAAGAAATGCTAAGACTTGAACCCTAGAAGAGAGTAGAGAAGATCAAGTGAGGGTTTTTCTCAAGCTTTTTGTTTCTCAACACATGAGAGGGAGAGAGCTTGAGGGAGAGGATGAGCAAGAGAGAGAAATGATATGAGAGAATAAGAAATAATTGAGCCATTCTCACTAATATGTGTGAATAATTTTAATTGAATAATTAGCTTGAAAATTGTCATGGTAAATCATGACATGACCATTATCATTTCAATTTTGCAAAGATCAAAGAGCATCTTCCAAATGAAATGATTATGGTCAAGTTGTCAACAAGGTCAACAAGTCAATGAAGTCAAATGGTCAACAACAACCATGCACAATTATTAAGCTAATTATCAATTAACTATAATACACACAAAATCAATAGGGTTAATAAAATGACAATAGCCATTAACCCTAAACAAGGTCCTCTCCCTCAATCTCAAGCAACTGTGCATACGCACCCGCATTCGTGATCCGAGGAACACGAATACACTGAGAAAAACCAATCTCAAATCATATACTAGGATCCGGCTTAAACCAAATCCCGCTAGTATAAACTGTCCGGACAGCAAACGTGCACAAGTGCGCGGATGCGAACGAACCCTGTCGCAAAACCATGCGAGCTCTACTCATTTTGCCTAAAGGCGAATAGCTCTCTGTGTGGGACTCTAAAGACTCGACACTACGCTGGCAGTGGGTTTAACCACAGACCGCAAGCGGCACTAGCTGTACGTAACGGTCCCCAGGTAGATGTCGATAAGAAGACTGACGAGGTGAACCCCATCTGCACTCCTACTGAGCCTGTATGTGACAGTCTCCGTACAGTCTGGTCTGTTCGTCTGATACATCGCATGGCGGGCCTAGGGGGCGGTGAACGTCAGTCCCCTAATAGCGGTACAAGTCGTGTCGGAGTGTAGCCTAGAACACCCTGAGATAACACTGGAAACCTACCAGTATATCTCGCTTGCCCTGGCCAGGGACTACTCGTGTAATGGCTCTCCTGGACACTGCGCGATATCAACCCCCAATACCGGGAGAGACGAATCCTGTCTAACCGTCACTGCCTCCAAGTGCTTCGGGACTGCACCCAAAAACTACCTGTTTGCACGACTCCTTTGAGCCGTGGTAGGGTAGTAATCAAAGTGCAGTGGGAACACACTCGAGACGAAGTGACAGTGTCAAGTCAGCGGACTAAGCTGTACTCATGTCACCTGGGAACTGATAACTGACGATAGGTATATTACCAACCAACAGTTCCCGACGAGTCCTGTCCAGTGTACTCGTAACCTAACGAGCACCTGCATACTATCCCGAGTACGACGTACTAACGGCTGTGGGACAGACCGTCTCCCACACTGGGATGAGAAGCGCATACGCTAGTCTACTCCGGAGTATCGATGCCCTGTCTCGATAGTCCAACGACCAGGGACCTGTATAAGGATGTGCTTATAGATTACCCAGCTCCCACGAGTGCGAGCGCCATCACAACGCTGGTAATCAAGCAAAGATCCTAAGGGCTTTACTAATATATATACCAGCAATATGCTAAAAGAAACACATGCACATATTAAAGCAGAGACAAACCAAGTAGCATACTACCATTTCGAGCAAGATTGTATATACAACTGTGAATATCCCAAGCTTCCATTAAGTAATATATAAACTAGTATGATACAGTAATGGCCTCTAGGGCATATACACTAACATATCCCACAAACTTACACTGTACTGATCGTGCCTCGAGTTTGTCCGCATGCTGCTTTTTAACAAAAGCTGGACATCCCCATATCTTCAGATACTGAAGATAGGGTTTCTTCCCACTCCACATCTGATATGGTGTGGTAAGCACAGTCTTGGTAGGAACCCTGTTCAAAAGATATGCAACTGATTCTAGTGCATAACCCCAGAAAGATTGCGGTAACACAGCATTACTCATCATGGAATGTACCATATCCAATAGGGTTCGGTTCCGTCTTTCCGATACACCATTATGTTGTGGAATGTATAGAGGAGTAAGCTGAGAGAGAATTCCATTCTCTTTTAGGTAACCCAGGAACTCGGCACTTAAGTATTCACCACCTCGATCAGATCTCAGTGTCTTGATACTTTTGCCGGTTTGGTTTTCTACTTCATTCTTATATTCTTGGAATTTCTCAAAGGCCTCGGATTTATGTTTCATCAAGAAAATGAATCCATACCTAGAGAAATCATCCGTAAAAGTAATGAAATATGAAAAAACGCCTCTTGCATGTGTAGACATTGGACCACATACATCGCTGTGTATGAGTCCTAAGAGCTCGCTCGCTCTTACTCCATGTCCAGTGAATGGAGTCTTTGTCATCTTTCCTTTGAGACATGATTGACAAGTGGCATAAGATTGATATTCGAACGGATCCAAATATCCTTCTCTATGTAACTTAGTTAACCTTGTCTCATTGATGTAACCCAGTCTACAATGCCATAAGAAAGCCTGATTTATATCTGGAGACTTTCTTTTTAGTGTGTTCTGGACATTGAAAATCTGCAATTGGTTTAACACGTATATACCGTTATCTAGTGTACCGGACCCAATCAAATCATGATTAAAGTGGATGTTAACAACATCGCTTACAAACGTGAAATCATAACCTTCATTTGATAACAACGATACTGATATGATATTACACGTTAAACTAGGTACACAAAAACAGTTGCGCAAAAACCAAAATATGTCCACTCGTCAATCCAAGGTGATAATCCCCTACGGACACAGCATTCACGCTAGCTCCGTTAGCAACCTGGAGGGTCATATCACCAACCTTCAGCACTCTACGGTTTCTCAGTGCCTGCAATGAATTGCATATATGAGATCCTGATCCGGTATCCAATACCCAGGAAGTAGAGTTGATTGACAGACAATTTTCAATTACAAACACACCTGAAGCCGAAGCCACAACCTGCCTCGGGTCCTGGTTCTTGGCAATCCAAGCTTTGCAATCCTTCTTCCAATGGCCTTTCCTACAACAGTGGAAGCACTCGTCCTTTGCCACTACTGGTACCATAACCTTTGCTTTTCCCTTGACTCCCACCTTACCAACACCACCTCTCGGTTTGGTAGCGGCCTTCTTCTTCCTTCCTTTGGCCCTTGCCTTGGACCTAGAAGAGAAATCACCACGAACAAACATAGTGGGTGTTTCTCTTGCCTTCTGCAAGGTGCCCTCTGCACTCCTCAACATGTTAAGGAGTTCTGAAAATTCAACTTCTTTACCTTGAATGTTGAAATTCAAGATAAACTGGGTATAGGTGGAAGGAAGGGACTGGAGAATCAAGTCTGTATACATCTCGTTCTCTCATGTTTTCCCGAGGTCTGCGAGCTCTTCAATATAGCCAATCATCTTAAGGACATGTTCCCCTACAGATGATCCGACGGCCATCCTCGACTGAAACAAGTTCTCCGAGGTCTCGTATCTAGCTATATGAGATTGCTCTCCATATAGTTCCTTGGTGTGGAGAAATATGGATTCTAGATCCATATTCTCGTGCCTCCTCTGATGTTCATTATTCATAGAGGCAAGCACGATGCATTTAGCCTTCGCGCAATCTAACTCACAGGTCTTGCGGATTTCCTTATCCGCGACACTGGATTCAGGACCTGGAACGGCAGGGGCCTTAGTAGTAAGGACATACCCCAATTTGTCATAGGTAATTACCATCTTAACATTCCGGAACCAATTTTTATACTTTGGTCCTGTCAAAATATTTTTATCTAATAATAACTTAAGGCCTGTCATGTTCTGGGTCGCTGCAATTAGGAGAGAGAGAGGAAACACTTTAGCATGATGCTCTTGCAAGTTTAGAGTGATTTTTAGTTTATCTAAACAGGATGGCTCCCACTGTTTCTCGAATCCTTCCTCAAACCAAAAAAGAAGAACTAGTCAGGGCTATTCTTACTGTACAATACTTGCTTAACCATTCAGCCAGGACGGTGTCGGTACTTCGAGGGAGGTTTTACGACGATTTCACAAAGTTCCTTAATTAAATAACCTCTTTTCTCTGGGGGCGTAGCCCCGCTGACACCTTTCTCGACACCTACTTGGTTTATAGCATTGATCGTTAAGTGAAAGATTCTCCCGATGAGTAGCATATACTCACAGTAGGATCGGGATCCAAATATCATCATGTGATAAAGCTAAAGGAATCTTACCAAAATTATCACACTCCAAATGGTATGCAACACTAGCATGTTTCAGTTTCTTTAGAAACTCCCGATATCGATTTCTGTCCCATGCTCTTATGACCTTAGCGTTGGTCAAAATGTCATAAGTCATATGTCAAGTTCTACTCATTATTATCTTGTTAATTTGAACCCACCCGTACATACCCCTGACGTTGGCCAAATGGCAGTACGACTGTCCCAAACCAACTCATCTATCTATGCAACAGATGAATACCCAGCAGCTACCAAACACTATGCCTTGGCGTTGGTCAAAATACATAGCTTGAATACTACTGAATACCCAAATGAAATGACGGAAGGCTATGAATGGTTTTGGCGAAACCGTGAACGTAGTGAACTTGATATGATCGAAGGAACCTGATAGCTTTTAAAAGGAGTGGTTTAAGCTCCGCAATTAAAAAAATCTTCTGTTTTAAAATAACCGAGTGGTTTCTTTTAAACTGTTCCAACAATTCAACTTTGGTTTATTTTCTTTGCATTAATATAATGCGTCCCATCAATTAACCTATCATTGCAGAAAACAACGAAAAAACAACGTCCTCTTATGCCATCCGCATTCGCCACTGTGCCCCGTCATTCACCCGTTAGGTTACTTAACTAACGACAGGGCGGGGGCTGGGCTAGCGCGGGTGCAAAACATAAGTAATGCCTACTAGATATCATATATAGATATTGTACATTCGTCAGATGCAATAATAGGCATTCCAGATCACAGATGAACATATTGAATATACAAGCAATCCGCATTTCTTTTGAGCCTACAATGAAAGACAGATTACACAGTCGCGATGAATAGCCAAACCCCCACCCTAGACCCCTACGGGTACGGCAAACTACCCACCAAGTTTCCGAAGTGAAGCGGTCTCCCTCAACGACGTGAGTAGGCCACTAAGCACTTCAAAGTACCCGGTAGTTTGTGCACCCCACCTTAGGTCTATCCTAGGAGCAGAAAATAGTAAATGAAATAATACAACGGTGGCTACAATCTCAACCCGGATGTGCCCCGTAAAAGAATATTACAACAAATTACAATTTACATTTGAATGAAAGAAACACTCGTCTCACATCCCCGGCTATCCATTCACGACAATCCAACAAGTTCATATTCACAAACCAGTAAAAACTATTACAGAAATGTGCAACCCCTGCTAACCGACATACTAGCAGTTAAGGGAGGTTTACGAACACATTAAACACAACACAGATATAATCCAGTTAGCCAAAATTCTTAGAATTTCGATCAAGTAACACATATGAATCTACTCCAAACAATTCTCTGTGGACATAAAACCTGAGCAGAAACAAAACATCCCAGAAAACACAACATCAACACAGAAGAATAACTGAACAGATTTGGGTTGACTCGGTGTCAACTCGGCCGCAGATCCGAGGCGGATCGCTTGGATCGGCCGCGGTTCCGCGGTGGTTTGGTCGAGTCATGATCCCAAATTTCTTTACAATTCTTAAAAAACCCTGCTTGTATTTTTAAGGGTCCCTGAAAAATTTTTAAACCCCGTTTTAAAATCGGCACAAACTTAGTGAAAACGTCGTTTTTTCGGGATTATTTTGCGATCGAATTTCTAAAGACTTTACTAACATGTTAGTTATGGTTTAGCTAGGCTCTAATACCACTGTAAGTCGACGTTAGACACCCCACAAGATGCGGGGAGGCGGAATAGATAAAACAATCATTTTGTTTAAGGTAACATTGACTAACTTTACGGATCTTTACTAAACCCTAACTAACAACTATCTAAAAGTGCTAAATTACTATGATAGATAATTATACCTCAAGATACTAGTCCTTCTTGTTCTTGTTATCCACCTCCTCGTCGGCCTCCTTGATGTGATAGAAGATCCACCCGAGGGTTCCTTCTCTAAATTTTAATCTCTAACTTGAGGTAACTAAGTGGCTAGGATTGCTAATCCAAGTGACCTAGAGGATATAGAGATGAATTAAGGATTGATTAGTCTTTCTAACCCTTGGGATCTCAACACATGAGAGGATTAGGGTTAGAGTGAAGAAGAAAGAGAGCTTGAGGAGAGAGAATGTGTTTGTTATTATGAAATGAAAAATAACTCATTTGTGTATATATTATGAAGCATAAAATATCTTGCACAAATATTTTCATGCTTCATTTAATACAAATTAATGAATCATCTAATGAGTCATGGTTTCATTTAATGCAAATTACACATCATCTCCTCCACCTCATTAAGCTTAATCCATAAATGAATTAAAACATAATGAGTCACTTTTCTTCTAGAAGCTTCTCAAGCAATTACGAGAATACCCCTCCTATCCGAAAAACATGGATATACTGAGACCGCATAAATCCAATAATACAATACTAGAATCTGGCTTAAACCAAAGTCCGCTAGTATAAACTGTCCGAGCATCATACGTGCACAAGTACACGTATATGTCCGAACCCTGTCGTAAAACCATACGACCTCCATATCGTTTCGCCTGAAGCAGGGAAACTCTCTGTATGGGACTCTAAAGACTAGACACTACGCTGGCAGTGGGTTTAACCACAGGCCGCAAGCGGTACTAGCTGGACGTAACGGTCCCCAGGTAGATGTCGATAAGAAGGACGATGAGGAAACCCATCCGATCTCCTACTGAGCCTGATGTGACAATCTCCGCACAGTCCGGTCTGTTCGTCTAAGACTATCGCATATCGGGCCTAGGAGGGCGGCAAGCGTCAGTCCTCTAAAAGGTGGTATAAGTCGTGTCGGAGTGAAGCCCATTACACCTTGAGAAGCTACTGGAAATCCTACCAGTAAATCTCGTTTGCCCTGGCCAGGGACTTTGCGTAATGGCTCTCCAAACACAGTGCGATATCAACTGCCAATACCGGGAGAGACGAATCCTTCCTAACCGCCACTGCCTCCAAGTGCTTCGGGACTCAACCCAACTGCTACCTGTTTGCACGACTCCTTTGAGCCGTGGTAGGGTAGCAATCTAAGAATAGTGGGAACACACTCGAGACAAAGCAGCGATGTCAATTCTATGGACTATGCTGTACTCATGTCACCTGGGAACTGTTAACTGACAACGGGTATAATACCAACCAACAGTTCCCTCTGAGTCCTGTCCGGTGTACCCGTAACCCAACGAGCACCTGCATACTATCTCCAGTACAATGTATTAATGGCTGTGGGACAGACCATTTCCCCTGCTGGGATGAGAAGCGTATACACTAGTCTACTCTGGAGTATCGATGCCCTGTCTCGATAATCCTACGACTAGGGACCTGAAAAAGGATGTGCTTGTAGACTACCCAGCCCCCACTAGTGTGACTTGTCATCACAACACTGGTAGTCAAGCAAGATCCTATGGGCTTTATCAATATGTATTCGCGATATGCTAAAAGAAACATATACACATATTAAGATAGATATAAACCAAGTAGCATACTACTATGTTTGAGCAAGACTGTTAATATAACTGTGAATATCCCAAGCTTCCATTAAGTAATATACAAACTAGTATGATACAATAATGGCTCCTAGGGCATATACACTAACAGTAGGATCTATAATGTAGGTTATGTTATATATGCACCCTGATGTAGCTTATGCACTGGGTGTAATAAGTAGGTATCAATCCAACCCAGGGGAGAATAACTGGACTGCTGTGAAGAACATTCTTAAGTACTTATGAAGGACTAAAGAAATGTTTTTGGTGTATGGTAACGGAGATCTCCAAATGGAGGCCTTTACCGATTCGAGCTTTCAGAGTGATAAGGATGACAGCAAATCCATCTCAGGATTTGTCTTTACCCTCAATGGAAGGGCGATGTGTTGGAAAAGTTCCAAATAGGATACCGTTGCGGACTCCATGATGGAAGCTGAGTATATTGCTGCAAATGATGCTGCCAAGGAAGCCGTCTGGATGAGGAAGTTCATCTCGGAGCTAGCAGTAGTTCCAACCATTATTGATCCAATACCATTGTATTGTGATAATAATGGGACTATGGCGTTAGCCAAAGAGCCCAGGTCCAATCAGCGATCCAGACACATTCTCAGGCGATATCATCTGATCCGAAAGATAGTAGATCGCCGTGAGATCGAGATTCGGAGAGTAAATACAAAAAATAACACCGCGGATCCACTCATCATGGCCCTCCCTCTGCCGCAGCATGAGCGACTTTTTGAGATGTTGGGTATATGATACGCCAATAATTGGCCTTAGTGCAAGTGGGAGATTGTTGGATATATGTATGCCCTAGAACCCATTATATGATAGTGTATGTACCGGTATGTGTGTGTGTGTATTCAGGGGACATTCTTGCTCGACATGATAGTATGCTATCTGGTTGCAATTTTATCTTGATATGTTCATTTGATCATGCTTTCATTCATTTGGTACATGTTGATATAACCCTTAGGATATGCTTGACTACTGAGATTATGATGCGGATCATACTAGTGGGACATGTATAGTTTATGAGCATATCCTTAAAATGTTCCTAATCGTGAGTGTATCGAGACTGGGCATCGATATCACCAGAGTAGACTAGCGTATACGTTGCTTGTCCCATTTGATGGACGATGGATGATCCCATATCCATTGGTGTGGTAACACCAAAGATCGTATACGAGTGCTCAGTGAGACTAGATATGCTGAGCGAACTCGCCGAGAACTCCTATGTGGTATTATATCTATCGTCGGATAGCAGTTCTCAGGTGACACTGGTACAGGTTAGTCTGTAGACCCGAGATCGTCATAGAGTCCTGTGTGCCTCCCACTGTATTTTGATCTCCACCCTACCACGGCTCTACTGAGTCGTGCAAACAGGTGGATTTTGGGTACAGTCCCGAGGCACATGGAGGCAATGAGCGATAGGAGGGGTTTCGTCTCTCCCGATATTGGGGGTTGATGTTGCACTATATACGATTGGCTATAACAGAAAGTCCCTGGCCAGGGCTGCTGAGATTTACTGATAAGTGTTATTAGTAGTTTCTCGATCTGTTATTAGCCATATACCGGCATAACTTATTGGGTTAATGGGGTCGACGATACTACCCTTAGATTTGATATGCAGCACAATTGATGAAGAGACCAGACTGTACGGTAAGTGTTACCCGTTGGCTCGACGGGAGTTTTAGCAGGTTTGCTTGTGTTTCTTCTGATCGCTCAATACCTGGGTGCCGTTACGTACAGCTTGTGCCACTGATGATTTGTGGGCATGTGATGTGATCACTGCCTACTGTTGGTGTATTGACGAGTCTTAGAGTCTCACAAAGGGGTCTCCTAACTCAGGCGAAAAGATGTGGGGTGCATATGTGATATGCGCTGGAGCTCGATTAAATGCGTGTATTGGATACCGTATTTTAATCGGGTGTTTACTATTGGAAGGGTCATATGAGATATGACCGGCTTATTAAATCAAGTGTTGATTTAATATAAAGTCCATTAGCTCATTTATTAAAACCTATTTCTTTATGTTGCATGCATGAGTGTATGTATATGTTGATATGGATGCACACATGCAAGCATACATGTGCCATGGTTGATGATACATTGGTGGGGGCAATGCAAGACTCACATGATTGCATATTTATATATTTTGTTTATTTGAGAAAAGCAAAATGGCAATTAAATCATGGTTGACTATTCAACCCTCATTTCTTGTGTTGACAAAGTCAATACCATGGTTTCATTGCCGATGGTTTTAGCCCATGGTTTTGCTTAAACTCAAGTCACAAAATATCTAGATATTTTGTAACCATGGTTTAGCATGACATATCTCTCATTGACTTGGGATTATGTTGGGTTAATGTTATTATTCTCTTGAGTCAAGCTTGAGCCATCTCCTTCTTCCTCTCTCTCCTCAAAGCTCTCTAGGGTTTTAAAAAGAAAGAGAAGAAATTAAAAAGAAAAGGTTTTTAAGTGAGATCCAAACCCACATCACTATTCTACTTTAGTCTAGCCCACCAGTGTAGAGTGTTTGCTTCATCTTCAACCTTGATCAAGTGAAGCTTGGAGCTTTGTGCAAAGGGATTTCATGGTGGATCATCGTGGATTTCGACGGACACAAGCCAACCGGTTCAAACCCCACTCGATCCAAGGAGTCAAGGAGGAGGTGTACAAAGGTTGTTTTTTCTTCCCACTTAGTGTTAGACACTATATAATATGTGATACTATAGTTTGTTACTCTATTTTTCTAGTTCAATTCATGGTTGGAATTGTTTAGCACCCCCTTAAATTTTTGTTATAGCATGTGTGATGCAACCCTAAATCTAGGATAGTGCTAGAGAATCCCTACATGACCTGTATGGGTCACCAACAAAACCTGTCACGCCCCGCTTCCCAGTATACTGGCAGAGGGCGTGACGAGGCCGCTACCTATTTATTCTGAAGTAAACACGCTAAGCGTATCTAAGCAATATAAGTAAAATATACAAGTGACAATGACAATGAATATAATTGAACAGCCACTTTATTTATTAACATTCTTTTTACAATTCATCTGAAAAGTAAATACATGGAATGGAAGCAATGCCTAAACAGTGGCATAAAAGAAATGAAAATGGAATAAGTACAGGTGAATCTAGAGCTCCGGGTCGAAGGCCAGCTGATCCAAATTCTCGCTGCTGGGCTCGATCTCCAGTGAGTCCGAAACACCTGACGACATTCCAAAGAAGAAGAAAAAGAATATCGTCAGCGAACAAATCGCTCGGTAAGTCCCAAAGATGAGGGAGAAGTAAAATAGACAGAGAGAGAGTATAACTATTATAATGTTGGTTGTTATGTTAACGTAGTTGTTTGTAGCTTAGTATAGAAGTGGCCAGTGTATATGAAAGGAGTCTCACTTTCCCCGGAGACTAAGCTATCAGGAGTATAAGGAACCGTTCAGCCATGGTACAACGGCAATTGAATTCAGGTTAGGAGTATTATGGTTGCAGTCTCGTGCCACTTTTAACACCTTCCGTACCATTCTACCCCTTATAAACCCCGCGATATCTTGATTGTATTGTTTGTATTGTATTGTATTGTATTGTATTGTAAATTGTATAGATGGATGACTTGCCGAAAGCATGATATCAGTAATGGAATGGATATAACGGATGAACATGTAGATGGAATATATCCATGGTTCGGTTCAGTTAATATAGATTGATTAGATTGAATAGACGGATTCATAGATTCATATTGTATTGAAGTTTGATACTTGAATCATATTCAAGTCAGATTGATTAAATTAAGACTCGGTCTGAGTTAGACAATTAAAAAAGAAATTGAATCCTGAATTATGTTTTGGTGCTATCGGTAACTGCTGCACATGGACGAGGGGATTTGTGTCTTTTTCAAACACAATTACCGTGTTGATAACACCGTTTGTTAAGTTGTCTACCTTAAATAGGCAAGCACCCATATCTCCGGCTCCCTGAGGCTCAAGAGACTGGTCCCGCTTAAACCTATGTTTACTAGGGTCCTTATTGTAATTTAGTATAATTTGAGGGGGTTTTATGTAAAAATAATTTTATATAATTTTCAAAATACACCTCAAGTATTTTATTATCGTCTTTAGAGTTTCCATTGATGTATATTTTTTCAATGTGATATTTCTAGTGAATAAAACCAAATTTCATAATATATGGTATATTTTTGTAATATTGGAATTGTATGATATTTTCTTGTAAATGAGATATTTTTCTTGAATTTTGGAAATGTGGAATATTATAAATATTAAAATAGATATTTTGATATTAATTACATATATATTTATTTATTAAAATTATAAGTTTTATTTATAATAGAAATCACATTCTCTAAAGAAAATTGTATTTTAAATCTTTCGAGATCGCATGCTCCTTGCGGAGGTCTGCATCTCACTCTACTAAGCCCAAGAATGTGCGATAATCCGCACCATCATGAAGGGGTTCCACGAAATGGGTTGTAGATGCGCAATTGCAAAGAATTATTAAAATACACATCTTGTAAAAAAATGTTTTTATAAGTCGGAGGTAGTTATGTGTAAAATCGTATTTTTCCCAAATCTATGTTCCCAAATTTCATCGTGCTATATTACATATGAGTGTTGTGAGGAGGTAGGTCATTAGCTCGTGAGTTTTCTAAGGTAATACGGTTTTAAAAAGTTCAAGCATGTCGAAATGAAACATAAGGGTATTTTAATGTAAAATTGGAATAAAATTTGCTACGGTTATTATTTTGATACCAAACTTGTTCTATTATCTTCGTTAATATTTATTGGTCATGACATAAGAGTTTGGTATTATTATGTTTAAGAAATAGAGAACTTTTTAGGGAAAAACCAAATCGGAAGTCGGATTAACTCCACTTCCATTGGGTTTTAGTTTTAAATGTTTTTAGAATAGAGAAAAAAAGGAGAAATAGGGACTTACAGGTTATTAGACTAGAAGTGAGAAGGAGGAAGAGGTAGGAGGTGCCGTTTCGTCGTCGGAATCTTCTCGTATCGTCGTCGGAAGTTCGTCGGAGTTTCGCCCTTTGCTAACTCCACTTGCACACAAAAATTCTTGGGAATTTTCTTGAGAGTTTGGGCAAAGATTTGTGAGTGAGGGGGTGATTTGAGGGGTGGTATTTATAGGAAAAATTTAGGGTTTAGGGTAGTGAAAGGGTGTGATAAAAATTTTATTTAAATTTGCCTTACAAAGTATTAAAATGGGATATTTTAATTCTCTGTTTAATTGCAGAGAATTTAAACAGTGCAGGGGGAGTAGGGTAGGCCAAAGGATGCAGAGGAAATAAGAAAATTAGGGTTTGGGCCGAGTTGACCAGGCGGCGCCGGCCGAGTCAAGCGAGTCGCCGGCCCTAGTTGGACGAGTCGGGGCTCGTGTCTTCGCTACACGTCCCTGATGCTTGGCCTAGCCTCGTGGTCATGTTTGTTTATTCTGTAACTTACCTTATTACGTATAGTGCACGTGTAGACTCTTGGGCTTCTAAAAAATTAAAAGAATTTTAAATAAAAATAATGTATGGCTGATAGGATTTGAACTCTGGTGTTTTGGTTCAGCAGTGTAAGGTCTTATCAATAAATTACAAGCTCCTTCTTGCTGCTTTGAAGCAAAACAAACTTATAACTTGTGGTCAGGCTCAACTACCGCTTTCTGTATTTTTGAAAAAAAATTGTACAGAAAGTTTAGGGTCGTTACAGATACCCCGTCTTGATACTCCTATGACTAGGAATATTTAAGGATGTGCTTATTGTCTATCCAGGCTCCACTAATATGATCTCATCATAATTCCGGTAGTCAAGCAAAGATCCTAAGGGTTTTATCAATATGTATTAGCGATACGTAATAGCAATAAAATATATATACATGAATGACAGAACAAATCTGATAGCATACGATATCTCGAAAAAGAATGTTCTATTCATAGCGGTCTATATACAATTACAATAATTTCCTTCAAGACACATATGTCTAACAATCTCTTCTATCTTATCAAGGAAAAGAATTCAATTTTTTTTATATCTTCAAACACACATTGACAATATTGTTATCCTATATCTCTAATATAAGCGTATTTTGCAATAATTTTTAATTCACATGTGTGATGATACACACATACTTAGAGTAAAATTAATGCATTTAGATATCACTAAATGCATGATTTGTATGGTATATATTTTAAAATTTAAGGTCTTGCGAAATATTATTGCAAACAATATTTTTCCATTTATTATTGAATAATTTAAGCTTATATTATATATTCTCAATTAAAATTACTTTTTATATCATGAGATTAGAATTTTCAATATGTCCTTTTCCCAGATGCGGTGCCCTTTCATATTTCTGAGTCGGCCGCTGCTTATTCAGTTCTTTGCTCCCTTGAAAATTAGAGGAGACCATGGCATTCTTGAATTGGAATTATAACAGGAGAGATAATAATTTTAGTAATTTTGCACAACAGAAAGGTGTTCTCTGCAATTTAGCCCTGTTCAAAATGAAGGCAAAAAAACCACTCTCATAATAAATCCCACGCTTCTTCTTCACTAGCTTCAGAACTCATCAGTTCCACCCACTGTCACTGATCTCTGATTTCCATCTTTCTCTCTGCTGCTACTCTTTCTCTCCCCCCATTTGCACAATGCCGATCATCTTCATCTTCTTCCTCTCATCTCTCCTTCCCCTTTCTCTCTCATCATCTGCCATCCCCCTCCCCTCCTCCTCCACCGACGCCGCGGCCCTCCTCCTCCTCAACGCCACCCTCTCCATCCCCACCTGGACCCCTTCCCTCCCCCACTGCGCCTGGACCGGCGTCTCCTGCGACCCCCTGACACGCCGCGTCGTCGTCCTCGACCTCTCCTCCTCCAACCTCACCGGCCCCATCCCCTCCACCCCCATCTCCCTCCTCCGCCACCTCCGCCACCTCAACCTCTCCAACAACCTCCTCAACTCCTCCACCTTCCCTTCCTCCCTCTCCCGCCTCAAATCCCTCCAGATCCTCGACCTCTACAACAACAACCTCACCGGCCCTCTCCCACTCTCCGTCGCCAACCTCACCGGTCTCCGCCACCTCCACCTCGGCGGCAACTTCTTCTACGGCGGCATCCCTGCCGTGTACGGAGGGTGGGCCAGCCTCCAATATCTCGCTGTCTCCGGCAACGAGCTCGGCGGCGCGATCCCCGCCGAGCTCGGCAACCTCACCTCCCTCCGTGAGCTCTACCTGGGCTACTTCAACACCTACGAGGGCGGCATCCCGAGGGAGATCGGCAGGCTGAGGAGCCTCGTCAGGCTCGACATGGCCAACTGCGGCCTCTCCGGCGCGATCCCGCCCGAGATGGGAGGCCTCGAAAACCTCGACACCCTCTTCGCGCAGGTGAACGGGCTCTCCGGCGAGATCCCGTCCGCCCTCGGGAACCTGACCAGCCTGAAGTCCATGGACCTGTCCAACAACCTGCTCGACGGCGAGGTCCCGACGAGCTTGGAGAACTTGAGGAATCTGACTCTGATGAACCTTTTCAGGAACAGGTTGCACGGGACCATCCCGGAGTTTATAGGGGGCCTGCCGGAGCTGGAGGTCCTGCAGCTGTGGGAGAACAACTTCACCGGGACGATCCCGAGGAAGCTCGGTACCAGCGGGAAGCTGCGGCTATTGGATTTGTCGTCCAATAAGATCACCGGGACCTTGCCGCCGGGACTGTGTTCCGGAGACCGGCTGCAGACATTGATCGCATTGGGGAACTTCCTCTTCGGCCCCATCCCCAAATCGTTGGGGAAATGCCGGTCGTTGAGCAGGATCCGGATGGGCGAAAACTACCTGAACGGTTCGATCCCAGACGGCCTGTTCAGCCTGCCGGCCCTCGCACAAGTCGAGCTGCAGGATAACCTTTTGGTCGGCGGCTTCCCCGCCGACACCGGTAATTATTCCGTCTCCTCGAATCTCGGTCAGGTCAATCTCGCCAACAATCGGTTGTCCGGCGCGTTGCCGCCTTCGATTGGGGACTTTTCGGGCGTCCAGAAGCTGCTGCTGAATCAGAACTTCTTCAACGGTACGATTCCGGCGGAGATCGGACGGCTGCCACAGCTGTCGAAGCTGGATTTGAGCGGGAATCGGTTCTCGGGCTCCGTTGCTCCTGAGATCAGCAAATGCAGGTTGCTGACCTTTGTTGATCTCAGCAGGAACAATCTATCCGGTTCGATTCCTGCGGAGATCAAAAACATGAGGATACTCAACTATCTGAATCTGTCCCGTAACGACCTGAGCGGGGAGATTCCCTTATCAATCTCCACAATGCAGAGCTTGACGTCGGTCGATTTCTCTTACAACAAGCTGTCGGGTCTGGTCCCGGGCACGGGCCAGTTCAGCTACTTCAACTCTACGTCGTTCATCGGAAACCCCGAGCTCTGTGGACCTTACTTAGGCCCTTGTAGGTTCGGCGCGGCGAACAACTCCAGCCTCGGCCGCTCGAGAACCGCCCTCTCTGGATCATTTAAGCTGCTGATTGTCATAGCTCTGCTTATCTGTTCGATCGTTTTCGCCGTTGCCGCCATTATCAAAGCCCGGGCTTTGAAACGAGCCAGCGATGCAAGGGCGTGGAAGCTGACCGCGTTTCAGAGACTAGACTTCACTTCCGACGACGTGTTGGATTGTCTGAAGGAAGAGAACATTATAGGCAAAGGCGGAGCTGGGATCGTGTACAAGGGGACGATGCCTAACGGCGATCAAGTGGCGGTGAAGAGGCTTCCGGTGATGACACGGGGTTCTTCTCACGACCATGGATTCAACGCCGAGATTCAAACACTCGGTACGATCAGGCATAGACACATTGTGAGGCTGCTTGGGTTTTGCTCGAACCATGAGACGAACCTCCTGGTTTACGAGTACATGCCGAATGGGAGTTTGGGCGAAGTCCTTCATGGGAAGAAGGGAGGGCATCTGCATTGGGACACCCGGTATAAGATTGCGATCGAGGCGGCAAAGGGGTTGTGTTACCTTCACCACGATTGCTCGCCTCTGATCCTTCATCGAGACGTGAAGTCGAACAACATACTTCTTGATTCCAGCTTCGAAGCCCATGTCGCCGATTTTGGGCTGGCAAAGTTCTTGCAGGACTCGGGGACTTCGGAGTGCATGTCGGCTATAGCCGGCTCCTACGGCTACATTGCTCCAGGTATAATCAGTTTGAGATTTTGAAATGCATTTTGGTTTTAGATTATGCATTTCTATTGCATTGCATGTTAACTGTTTCATCACTACTGAAAGCAAAAGCAATTTCCTGTAAGGCTTTATGATCTAAACAGGGCAAGGCTATTTGAAAGTCCCTTTCTCATTTGATAGTTGAATCATTGAAGGAAAAAGGGAGCTTTAATTTCTCAAATTAAATGCGACTCACAGTGAATTTGATTTCCTTTTGTGTTTACCCTTACACATGCACACCATGGAAAGAAAATCTAATAAACTCTGTAGCGCTATGCTCCTATATAAAGTTAGCTTAAAGCTTTCACATAATTATTAAAGACTTTGTTGCCACTGAATGTGGAATCTTTTGCATGGAAATGGATTTAGAGCATCCTTTTGAGTTGTTGAAGATTAGCTTTGCTACATTTTGAGTTTCTCAAATTATATGGTCTATTGTTTAAATACAAAATATTTGTCAGGACATCACAGTTTTGATGCAGTGACAAAGATGTCGAGTTTTCTGGTTATTTTGAATATTCTAAATCTATTTGTCTCCAGAGTATGCATACACCCTAAAGGTGGACGAGAAGAGCGATGTCTACAGCTTCGGGGTCGTGCTCCTCGAGCTAGTGAGCGGGCGAAAGCCAGTAGGGGAATTCGGAGACGGGGTCGACATCGTCCAATGGATCCGCAAAATGACCGACTCGAACAAGGAAGGAGTGCTCAAAATCCTCGATCCCAGACTCCCGACCGTCCCCTTGCATGAAGCGATGCACGTGTTCTACGTAGCGATGCTCTGTGTGGAGGAGCAGAGTGTGGAACGGCCGACGATGAGGGAGGTCGTCCAGATCTTAACCGAGCTTCCTTGGAAGCCGCCCACAACAAACATAAATGAAGAAGAGCAGAAGCAAGAAGAAGAACAGCAATCACCTGATTTGCTAAGCATCTGAATATGAATTAAGTTTTGGGTTCAAGGGTTAATGGAACATGTACTCCTCTTTGGTTTCAGTGGCATTGTTGGTGCTTTCAACTTTTGATTTTAGGTTTCATGTTTGCAACTTTAATTTTTGTACAGGGTTTAAAGGTGCATCGGGTCTAGTTTGTAGTTGTACTGGTTTTTTCATGGGAGTGTGGAAAATTTGGAAGCTGGGGATGCCAAAGGTTCTATGGTAGTGGAGTACATTGATGACATGAGTTTGTTTTGTTGTGAAACTTTGAATGAGAAGCAAACATGATGACTCAGTTACCAAGGCTCTCTTCTGGCATTGTTGTTCTGAAGGAACAGTACTGAATGCTGATGAAGGGTTTCAGAAATAGATTGCTTGTTTGGTTGCAGGTCAACATGATTTTCATGATAAATGATGCAAGAGAGTGCATAAAATTGAAAATATCGGAAAGAATGATTCAGGATCATTTATTATAATCTTATGAAAAAATTATTCAGCGCATCTTATGTTATTAGTGAAAAAGATGAAACTTTTTGGCCATCCTTTGCGCCGTCAGGTTGGGCATGCTGTATATTTTTTTTTTTCATGATCGAACATATATAGATAACACATGTACGGAAGAATCTTTCCATCTGATGGGCAGTTGTAATGTTACCATTTGGTATCATAATTTAAATTTTGCGAATTTTATTCTCTTCCCCTTTTTTTTTTGTTTGTTATAAGATGACACAATTTTAAAAAATAGAATTCAAGTAATATGATATCATGAACATTGTCAGAAAAACTTTAAACTATCTTGCAAGTTAGAGAACTTGAACACACGGTGGCGGAGATGGTGTTCACACAAGAATATTGTATTTAATACCGCTTATTTTTATGCACATTTGTTTATAAATATGTGCTTTTGATCCATATTTGTTATATGATTACGGATTACAGGTTCTCGGTTCAGAACAACGCAAATCATGCACAATCTCTATAGTTACGACAAAATCCAGAACAACTAAAAAAAAACAGATAAAATCTGGGTTCTGATCATCCACACCCGTCAGGTGCCGCTTACCAGTACAAGGGACAAGATCAAGCGATATTCATTCATGTCTGAGACAATCACAGAGCACGAGGGTGGCAGCACAAGAACTAAGATGGCAACGCAGAGCTCGAGAGAGATCAAGGCCAAAAGACAAAAAGAGTTGCCATTTTGGCCTGTTGTAAATTTGAGAATATTTTGGAACTATTTTGCAAATTTGAACCTGTCAAACAAAAGAAGAAAGTAACACGAGAACCCTCATGAGAAACGGCGCGCTGGTTCCTCCAAACGACCGCGGTTTTGCGAAATTTATCCTCTATAGGCGGCGGATCCGCGGCCCTATTATAGTGTCTCGCGATGAATATTCAGAAGTGATTTTGTAATTGTATATGGGCTCGGAATATTACCCTATGGTTTCACTTCTTTGTCTATATATACTCCAAATTTGTGCCAAACCAATCATGCTTTACTTTTTCATAGGATTAGTTTAGTTCAGTATAGTTTTCTTCCTCGTCTTCATCATCTTTTCTCCATTGAAATGCAGTGAGAGCTTTTGAGTGGAAGAATAATAAAGATAAGAGTTTTTTTACCTTATATTTTTATTTTCTTGTATTGTATTTTAATTCATAGCAATAACTTTTGTTACTTGTTTGTTAAAGCGGTAGTTGTTTTTTTGTTCTTCTTTCCTTCTCCTCTAATCTCTATTTTAAACCATGATACTCAATAGAGTCTCTTGTTTAGAAGAGTGCCCAAGTAATTAGTTTACTATTTTTGTTCTAATCGTATTCTTCCATTTTTCTTCTTATTTTCTTTTCTTTTCATGTATGAGTAGATTACTCACTTGTTAGGGTTAAGGAAGGTGTTAGGAATATGTATGCCCTAGATGACATTATTGTATATTATATTGGATGCTTGGACATATATATAGCGGACTTTCTTGCTCGACATGATAGTATGCTATCTGGTTACTTTTTATCCTGACATGTATACTTATTTTAGTTTACAGTCTTTTTGATACATGTTGATAAAGCCCTTAGGATGTTGGCTTGACTACCAGGACTATGATGCAGATCATACTAGTGGGGCTTGTGTAGTCCACAAGCACATTCTTTAACGGTTCCTAATCGAGAGAGTATCGAGACAGGACATCGATATTCTAGAATAGACTAGTGTGTACGTTTCTTGACCCTGTATGGGGGCGATGGTTGATCCCATAACCATTGGTGTCTGACATCAAAGATTGTGCACAGGTTCTCATTGGAGAATGGATACACCGAACAGGACTCGCCGAGAACTCCTACATGGTACCATACGTATCGTCAGATAGCAGTTCTTTGGTGACAATTGTACAGGTTAGTCTGGAGATCCGAGATCGTCATAGTGTCTTATGTGGTTCCCACTGTGCTTTGATTTTCTCCCTACCACGGCTTAAAGGAGTCGTGCAAACATGTGGTTTTTAGGTACAATCCAGAGTCATGTAGAGGCAGTGAGCGATAGGAGGGGTTCGTCTCTCCCGGTATTGGGAGTTGATGTTGCGCTATACTCGATTGGCTATAACAGCAAGTCTCTCGCCAGGGTTGATGAGATTTACTGATAAATGTTATTGGTAGTTTCTCGAAAAGTTATAGTCCATACATCAGCATGATTTATCAAGTTATTGAGGTCTGACGATACCACCCCCCAGAATCGATATGCGATATATCAGACGAAGAGACCGGACTGTGCGGTAAGTGTTGCTTTTAGGCTCTACGGGAGTTTGGACAAGTTTGCTTGTTGATCTTCTATTCGTTCAATACCTGAGTAGCCGTTACATCTAGTTAGTACCGCTGACGGTTTGTGGGTATCTGATGTGATCATTACCTACTGCTAGCGTATTGATGAGTGTTTAGAGTCCCATATAGAGGTTTTCTAGCTCAAGCCAAACGAAATAGGGCACGTATGGAAATATGTGCGAGAGCTTAATTAAATACGAGTATATGATACCGTATTCTAAATTAGCAATATTTGAAATCAGCCAGGTTATAACCGGATCATTGAATCAAGTGTTGATTCAATAATTTGATTTATATATATATATATGTTTATATATTTGATATTAACCAGATTATATATGATATAACCGGATTATTGAAAGTGTTGATTTAATAATTTGATATATATATATATATATAATAATAATTTGATATATATATATATATATATATATATATATATATATAAACTAATATTGAATATTAGCCGGTTATTGTTGGATTTCGGTGCCGGCGCCGCGGAAACCGCGGCTGAGGCGGAAGCAAAAAAAAATTTTTTTAGCGAACACCGAACACCCGTAAAACCTAAGATACGGTCTATGCACTTAAACTAGCTAACTAAAAGTGCAATGGTTGAGAAAATACAACTTTTGTCGCGTGTCCACCCAATTGTGGAAAGACCTTCCAAGCTTGCAGCCGTCAGGATCACGCTTGAAGATCGACCACCCTTACCGAAGACGATCCACCTGAGGGAAACCGGAGGAGTTTCTAACCGATGATCCAAACTCGCTAGGTGTGTGATTGGTTACGAAAGAGTGTATGTTTGTAGAATAACCGCAATCAATAACGGTGTCGCGTGTAGCTAGACCGAGATGAGTATGGGTCGTCCTCTGGGAAACGTGGAACTTTTTACTTACTTTAGATGTGTTGAGAAAGAGAGGAGGAATAAAGAGTTTTTATAGAATGGTTTCTAGATCTACGTTAAGCAAGAATGCAAAAATATAGACCTAGATTATTTTAGAGATGTAGATAATATAATAAGAGGGCTTGTAGGGTTCGTTAGGATTTAGTAGTCATGGACGATTAATTAAAAGTTACCCTTTTTATCCATTAATAGATTTAAAACTAGAACGACGGTGATGCGTGTAGATTAGGGTTTCTGGAGGGAAAAGGAATCCCACTCTTAACTCTTATCTCGACACGGAACTCCATTCATATCTAGCCTTTACCAAAACAATCATTAATCTAATCTCTAATCGCGGTCGGAACTAGCAAAGAATTGCTAGCGCGCCCGATTAGGATGTTAATGATTCTTTTGATAAAGTTCCTAAACTTTATAGGACTTAAAAAGGGTTTAGAGATGTTCATCATCCATTAGCCTACCCTAATCCTACGAACCCTAACAAGCGGAGAATTACTCGCGCATGTTGGGAAAAGAAGATGAAAAGATAGAGAGGGAAAACATAATGTAAAATACAAAAGAATTAAATAAAACAACTACCTTTATTAATCAACTTGAACAATCTACACTTTATTCCTTAGAAAATGATTACAAAAACTTGGTTTGCTTCTCGAACTCTTCCGAAGGAGGTAGATGAACAGTTGATGATCAGCCTGGATGCGTGAGCCGTCTTGGACTTCATGATCTCTTCGGCTTGATGTCTTCAAACTTTAGCCCTTGGTCCTTTATATAGCCTCAAAGAAGAAAAACTAGTTACCATATATGGTGACTTTCTAATATGGTAACTTTCCATGCCTGGATTCTGAGTCCCTGTCAGTATTGATTTTATGATTTTGGCAGATTTTTTATCCTGACATCTTGAACATCTTGATCTCTTGACCTGAGCTAAATCTTGCACAATATCTCTATGAATAATATTAGTTTATTTATTAAATTAGAGAGAGTGTCTTAATCACTATATATGGTAATAAATCTTTAAGAAACTTGATTAAGAATATTTAATATGCTATGCACTTTATATGGTAATAAATCTTTAACAAACATGATTAAGAATATTTGATATGCTATGCATCTTTTAATTAATAAAATATTATGCATATATTTTGAAATATTATTCTAACCATTTGTATGATATTATATCTTTTAAGAATTGTGATTAGAATATTTGATACGATATGCATATTTTCAATTACCAAAATATTATATAAATATAAAATGCCTATATTTTCCTTTATAATATTAATTATAATATATAAACATATGGAAAATAGTATTTTACAGATAAATCCAAATATGTTTAATATTTATAATAAACACCTTTTATTATTTAAGAAATGTAAGGAAAATACTTATACCAAAGTGCAATATTTTCAACTGAACAAATACCCCCAAACTTATCTTTGATCGTCCCGAGCAAACTAGTTTATTCAAGAGAAGAAGAAAAAAGAAAGGAGAAAACTAAGCACACTTTCGTAGGCAAACACGATTGCACTGAGCACGTGCAACAAGCCGTTAAACCTCTAGGTGTCCCTAGTAGGAGGAGTGTTGTCTCCTGAGGGTTTTCAGCGGATTACACCCACAAAATCCTATAACAAAAGAAAGATGGTGAAATTTACATATAAAGATAAGAACCATAAAAGAAAGACTTTGAAAATAAGAGTTTCCAACTATACTAGCTTTTCAGTTGTCATGAGCCCTATCTTAATAGTCATGAAAAAATGTTAGAAATCACATCATCCCTTGTAATACCCAGTTTTTCTTATAGGTCTAAATCCGTATTTCTTTTACCTATAAGATTTATTTATAATTATTTATTTATTTTCAAAATCCTATTAAACCCAGATCTTATCTTTCTTTCCTCTGCCTCAGCCGTTTTCCTGTTATTGAATTTAGAACCCAAGACTAAATCTTTTTCATTTGATTTTCCCCCGCAGCCGCTTCAACCCAAATCCAAACTATAATTATTTTCCCAAGTCCGCTACCATTTTCTTACTTAATATTATAAAGGATCAAGCCCAGCCGTTTCTATTTTTCTAATTAATTTTCTTTTCTGTTCCCGGCCCTTTTCTATTCATTGTCCCTCAGTTTAAATTTCCAGCCCACTTAATTTTTCCTAATAACCCTATATTAAGCCGGCCATCTCCTAATTAAAATATTTATTCCTTAAATTTTCCGGCCCACTCCCTTAATTTCTCTATTTAACTTTCCTTTTATTTTGGCCCGGCCCACTCTTTTCCCCTCAGCAGCCCGCTCCCACGTTCCTCACCCGACCCGGTACTGTTCCTCTTCTTCAATCTCCAACGGTAACCTCCCACTGCGCGCGCGCGCGATCCACGATCTCCGCCGCTTCCCACGCCCACGCGCTGCCGTTCTCCCCACGACTCGTGCGCCGTTACCTTGACGTGCGCACCCCTCGTCTCTCCTAACCCCCTCGAACTCACTATCGCTCTTCTCTCGTCTCCCATTTTTCTCTCGAACTCGCGCCACCACCGTCTCCACACCGCCGCTCACCGACCACTTCATCCCTTCATCCGCCTTCTCCCAACCTCGCGACCACCACAGCCGCACACTCCTCATCGTCATCCAAGCACCCCCACTCACTCACGAATCGCACCCGAGCCCCATCCCTGCAACCTCTCGATGGCGGCCCGCTGCTTCTCGTCGACCCCACCAACATCGTCGTCGTCGTCATCCCTCTCACCATCAACCCCGATCACTCTCACTCCGCTCCCTTCTCTCTCTCTCTTCCCTCTGCCTACTCTCTCTTTCTCACTCTGCTCCCTGCTCTCTCTCTCTCTCTCTCACACTCTGCATACACTTTCTCTCTCTGTTCTCTGTCACACATTCATTCCTCACTCTCTAATCCCTCACTCTCCTTCTCAGTATTCCCTCTCTCTCTGATTCTCTCTCATTTCTCTCTCTCACTGCTTGCTCTCTCTCTCTCTGCTCACACTCTTTCTCTCTCTAAATTTTCTCTATCTCCCCTCCAACTCTCATCCGTCTCTCCCTCTTCCATCAACCAATCACCACCATAACATCACCTGAGATCGCAACAGCCCGTCACCAAGCCGTCGTTGCCGAGACTCGTGTTCGAGCCAAGTCAAGTTACCGAGCCGCGCGTGTGTCGCGATCGTGCCGTTGCCGCTGCCGTACCTTCATCAAGACGTGTCCAGGCAAGTATTTTACTTGCTTACATGCTATTTACCTAAGTTACGATCTTTTATTACTTATATAACAAAGTTGCAAGTTTAGATTAATTATGTGCCATACCTGTTCGACGTGCGTTCCCAAAGAAAATACTTTTCTAAATTGACGGAACTGGATTAATTACTTTGGCCCTTGCTGTGATGAACACCTTGTGCAAGTTTCGCTAGGAAATATGACCCTTAACAACTAAAACAACTACCCCCAAGTTTAATCGTAAAACTGTACTTCTATTGTACCTGAAAACCGTTAAATTCACCATAAATTATATACACACTAGAATGGTGCGTTCGAGGGCTCAAATTGAAGCTGACTCGATGAACTTTAACCCTATGCTAGTTTCCTTATATCTCTATGTAAGTGCACGGCGGCGCCCCGGCCGTCAATCCGACGGCCAAAAGCGGAAGCGGTGATAAACTTTAAATTTTCTTAAACTGGAAAACCGCCGCGCACTACAACCCGGATCGTAACCATTAACTAGTCCTAGCTAACTATAAGATGGGAAAGAGATATACCGACGATCCAAGTCCTCCGGTCTTCTCATCATTGTCCCGATCTCCTGCGGAATGTCCCGTCTCCTCCCCGTCGCCGGAAGCGCACCACATCGCCTACTTCTTTTACGGGCTCCCACCTCAATGCCGAGGCAACTCGGGCACGAAGCCGGCTACTCGACGTGCCCAAGATTTGCTGTAGAATATAATACGGATTGCATGTCTCATTTGGGATTATGGAGTTGCCATTTGTGGAGGAATAGAAGTGAACTTTTTGGAGAGGGAGTTGTAGGGATTTCTCAAAAACTCAAGATACAAAATTTTCCACCACATGAAAATGAAATCCCCCCACCCTCACTAGGAATGGCCGGCCCACCCCCATATTGGTGTGATTGGAGAGAGAGAGAGAATGGCTTGAACAATAATGCAAAGAAAATGATGGCTTGAAAAGTCCAACACTCAACAACCATCTCTTCTCCCATCATCACAACCAAAGTCAAGAAATCATGAAAACCAAGTCAAGAAGTCAAGGTAAGGTCAAGGTATGGTGAGTCATCATGACACAAGGAAATATGCAAAGACCCCCTCCACAAATGCCTATTTGCAACAATGCAAATAAACCCTCCTCCACCAATCTTCGGCCAATGAACGGAACAATGGAAATTGGCCGAAACGGAAAGCAAACTGGCAACTCCAGAAAACTGGTCCCGTAATAAATTACAGGAAAACCCCGATACTGTGCATACACACCCGCATCTGTATTTCGACCGAAATACAAATGCAATGAGACAAAATCTCCACTGTACTATACTAGGATCCGGCTTATACCAAAACCGGCTAGTAATATCTGTTCGATCCTGATCCGTGCAATACCGCACGTATCTGATCGAACCCTGCCATATAACCATACGGCCTATAGTACAAACTGTCCGATCCTGATCCGTGCAATACCGCACGTATCTGATCGGACCTTGCCATATCTCCATACGGCCTCTACAACCTTTCGCCCGAAAGCTGAGTAACTGAATGTGGGGGACTCTAAAGACTCATCAACACCTTGGTTGTGGATTTAACCACTAGCACGTCAGAGGTATAAGCCAATACGTAACGGGCTACCAGGTACTGACTAAAAGGGACGTCCGTGAGCGAACTCAGCCTGACACCCTACTGAGCCTGACAGTGACAAAATCCATGCAGTCCGGTCCATTCGTCTATGAGTATCGCATGGCGGGCCTAGGGGGTTGGTAAAAGTCAGACCCCCAAAAGCGGTACAAGTCGTGTCGGAGTGTAGCCCAGAACACCCTGAGATACTACTGGAATACCTACCAGTAAATCTCCTTGCCTTGGCCAAGGACTTTGTGTAATGGCTCTCCTAGACACAGCATGACCTCACCCCCAATACCGGGAGAGACGAACCCCTGAAGATACGCTCACTGCCTCCATGTGGCTCGGGACTGTACCCAACTAAAACCTGTTTGCACGACTCCTTTGAGCCGTGGTAGGGTAGTAATCAAAGTACAGTGGGAACTCACACGAGACAAATGACGATCCCCAGGTCGATGAACTAACCTGCACACATGTCACCAGGGAACTGCCATCTGACGTCTGGTATATGACCAACTAGCATGTTCCCGGCGAGTCCTGTCCGGTGTACTCATAACCCAATGAGCACCTGTATACATCTTAGGTGATCCAACTGACACCAGTGGCTTGCGAGACCGGCCACCGCCCCTCGTCGGGGTCTCGACTGTATACACTAGTCTACTAATGGAGTATCGATGCCCAGTCTCGAAACTCCCACGACTAGGGACCTTTTAAGGATAAGCTTATAGACCCCCAGCTCCCACTTATATGATCGCCCTCATACTGCTGGTGGTCAAGCAAGAATCCTAGGGGCTCTATCAACGTGTAATAGCGACGTGTCAGGTCACCTAAAGCAGTACACGATGATAAAGGTAAACCAGATAGCATACTATCATCTCGAGTAAGACTGTCCTACCGGGATAGGTCCTCCCTCAATCATTACAATCACGTACCTGTGACCTAATAATTGACTCTGAGGGCACTATCTCCAACAATCTCCCACTTGCACTCAAGGCTAATTATTGCGATGTCGCATACTCACAGCCCGTGTGATACCGAACACCCAACTCCTCTACTAGTCAGTCTCACAAAGCTCGTTTGCGAAACTATTGCGTTCGAGGAATAGCCTCAGTGAGTGGATCCGCTTAGTTGTTTCTTTCTATGTCTCTCTATATCTCAAGTTCGCGGAGAAAGCCATCTTCCGAAAAGAGCAATACCTGTCTCAGAATATGTCTGGATGTCTGATGGGACCTAGCTCATAAATGAACTCCAAATCCAAACTTCTTAGACTGTATTGACAACTGAACTTAATCAGTGTCCTGCGCCCCATGCCTCCCTCAGTATTGCCTTGGACCACCTGTCCAAAATACTGCCCCTCATCAAAAGGAAAACTATAACTCTGACAACCTCCTTGTCGTCCATGTCACCTTGGAAGCCTGGAATGATAACTGTCTCCTGAATGAGGGTGTCGTTATCATCTCCCTAGAACATCCACTTATGTTCTAAAACTGCTTCCGACTGTTTCTCCAGGATTGGACTAATGTCAACTTATTGCATCTAGTGCAAGAACAACATCTGGTGTGGTACTTGACATCTCACGATTGACTCAATTGCCTGAGCAAGTGATCTGCCAATCATGCCCGTCCCTCTCCCCTTTAGTCTGTAAGACACCTTTGGAGAGGGTGACTCCATTACCTGCAGGTACACTACCGTGCCAGGAGTCGTCCATCCTAAATACTCTTAGAATGCTGTCAAGTACCCTGATTGGGAAACCACCCAAATCTAGATCTAAAACCATAGATCTAGTAACCAGTATGTCTGATGTAAAATCCAAGTCCCAGGTGGAGAAACCACTGTGTGACGACCAAAGTATAACCAATTGTAGTATAGGAGTTTCTTTTCCTATTCTGTGTATATCATCCAAATACCAGGGTATCACACCCTACTACCTTCTCAACAGATCCATCCCCTATTCTGATGAAGTCAAACCCATGACTGTCACGTCAGAAATAGATGATCTATCTCCGCTACATCTGCTCTAGTCTATAAATAGACATAAGCAACCTGTCCACCAATGCTTCCGCTGCTCCCACTGACTACGACAACCCTCTGGCAGAGTCATATAGACGTACACTTCTAAAACTAGTTTAGAACGACGCTATACTCATCCTCCCGCCGGGTCTCGCACCCTGGAACAACAGCAATGGTAATTGTGGGTAAACAAGAACTTCCCTGTCACCGTCCTTGAGGCTACCGTAGTACCTCTCGGGTGCCTGAAGTTACCCACCTTATCTGCGGAGTGGCCAATGGAATGTCAATTCAGATTGAATCTTTAGGTTCCTTATCAAATCTTCAGTAATCGTTTGTGGTTCTGGAATCACTTCCAGTTCTACCATACTCCCACTACTGTTTTTCTGAAAAAATCCATTTTTAATAAAACTGTGGCGAGTCTAGAACAATATCGCTATTGTTCATCCAGATGGTAGAAAGTCAACCCGCGTCATGGCCTGGGTCAACCCACAAACAGCCATTACAGAAACGTGCCTTGAGTTGTCCAGTGTCTGGTTTTAAGCATAAACCGGACAACTCCCCGTACCTTAACATCGTTAAGATATGAACTGTTCTATATCCAATATAGAACCAGAGGCACTGATTTAATTGAACCAGATTCAAATCATGCAGCTGTCCCCAGCGCATGTCAACTAAATGGAAGGAGGCCGATCAGCGTTACTCAACTTAGGAATACTTCCAATTATGAGTAACCTGAAAGAGAAGCAAGATCTCTTTATCATTACTATCAACTGAATACCATACATAAGTATCTACATCTTCGATCTCTTTGAAGAATCCCGATACTTGCTATACCTGGTTCTCTACTCTATTCAAATACCTATAACTTCTCCAAATTCGGACCCTGTGTTTCCACGAAACACTTGTCTAAAAACTAGAGAAGTCATAAGTAAACCGAATATAGTACGAGGACCAACCCCTCTGTCCTGATGGACCCTGGACATCATACAATACTCTGTACAAGTCCCTTGAGTCTGATAACTCATTCACTGTGTGTCGTAGGTTGAAAACTGTACTTATGGTTAAGAAGAATTACACCGCTGTTTAATGCTCCTTACCTAACCATCCACTGATATAGGTAAATGTCGTAGACATAATTTCAAAAAGGTACATCTCACTCTATGAAAATAGACGTACAGATATATCAATTTGAAATTGGTGCATAACTGCGGATATTCAAAACCAAATATTTGCCAACCGGCAAACAGCCCAGGTGATTTCCTCAAATATCACCGATTACAACGAATCCCGATATAATGAGGATAATCACCCAATTCCCAATAACTTACTCCCACTCATCATCTGTAAAACCATACAGATGTGAGAATCGTATCTGGTAAATACATACCCTGGAGTAAGTATCTAATCGGGAAATCAGTTTTCTATTAACAGTACACAGTGAAACTGAAACATTGAAATGTTTCGATGGGGTATCCTGGTATTCCTAGTAATGCCTCTTCCAGATTCACGACTGTAACCGTATAGTTCTTTGCCACCTCTCCAAATCCCTTCATATGTCTTTAGTCTTTACCTTCTGCACACCCCTTTAGGCCAAATGGTTTTCTTCCTTCCCTACCGTTCGGCACCAGCCTATGGCTTGGAAGAAGACTATCCAATAAGCATAATGGGTGTACTGTCCCAATCCTAGGAACACTCGCAATGAGAGAGGGTGAAGATAAAAGACAACCGAATAAACCTTATTCCTATTTCTCCTGAACCAGAATCCATCCCTGAACTGGAACAAGTTCCATTCGAGTTCGTATATAACCATACGATGGAGTATCCAAATAAACTGTGGATCTTCGTAGTGATACGGAGTGTCCTGGAGAAATACAAAGGTGATTTGGGAGTGGTAATGAAATACCTGGTTTGGTCGTGAATATCTGTTGCAATTTACTTTGCCCTCTTACTAATCCCTTGCTTTGTCTGAACTTAATACCTTCTGCACACCATCGTTATGCTAATTGGTTTTCTTCATTCCCTACCGGTCGGCACCAGCCTAAGGTTTGGAAGAAGACAATCCAATTTGCGTAATAGGTGTACTACCCCTAAACCAAGGAGTACTCGTAACCTGAGAGAGGGTAAAAGGAAAAGACAACTGAATAATCCTATCCGTTTTCTCCAGAACCTGAAACCATCCTCGAATAAATCTTTTCGAGTTCGTATCTAACCATACGATGGTTTTGTCCAATGGAAGTGGACGTTCGTAGTAATACGGGGTGTCCTGGAGAAAAGGGTAAAAGTAGGAGTGGCAATGAGGTTTGCAACTCTGACAATCCAAAAGCCTGTGTCAAGAAGGTTTGGTCAACTTGGTCACTGAGTCATAGTCTTAGGGTCGGGTCAATGGTCGCTGCTAAAGAGAGAGAGAAAAGAAAACACTCAGCGTGCACTCTAACCTAGATCAGAATGGTCACCAATTTATCTAATCTGGAATCCTCCCACTGTACCTCAAATTCTCCTCCAAACCTGAAAGAAGAATTAGTCGGGGTCACCCGAGGAGTAAACTAACTCATCAGTGGGAATCGGGATCCAACTATCATTGCATGATAACGTGACGGAATCCGCTCACGCTATCACACTCCAGAAGGTATGCGCATATCTGGCAAGTTTCAGTTCTTTTGAAACTCCCGATGTGATTTCTGCCCCATGCTCTTATGACCTTGACTTTGGCCAACATATCATAAGTCACATGTCAAGTTCTGCCCGTCATTCTCCAGGTTAATTTGAATCCACCCGTACATACCCTTGACTTTGGCCAAAATGGCAGCACGACTGTCCCAAACCAACGCATCTATCTATGCTGCATATGAATAACCAACAGCTACCAAACACTGTGCCTTGACTTTGGCCAACATACACAGCTTGAATACTATTGACTACCCATATGAAACGACGGAGGGCTACGAATGGTTTCTGGCGAAAACCTTTAACGTAATGAACTTGATATCGTCGAAGGAACGGATAGCTTTTAAAAATATAGTGACGAAAACCTTCGCTAAAGAGGTCACTCCCGGTGAAGGGATCTCGGCTCTTTCCCCGTAGAATGGGGTGCAGGATATTCCAACTGAATACCACGGTGCAAAGCAAAAGTAATCGGCTATAGTGAAGTTAATGCCCTGACGCAAACTTCTGTCCAAGGGGTCACTCCCGGTGAAGGGATCTCGGCCCTTGCCTCGTCGACTGAGGAGCAGGATATTCCAATGAATACCACGATGCAAAACAAAAGTAAACGTCCTTGCAATAACAGCTTTTTGAAAAGTGTTCCAACAACATCAGATTAGGTTTGTTTTTAACTTGCATTGATCCGAATCAATGCAGTCCCATCAATTGATCACACCAAAAAGAACGAAAATATACTGATGTACGTATATGCCATCCGCATTCGCCACTGGGTCCCGTCATTACCCGTTAGGTTAGCTTACTAACGACAGAGCGGGGACTGGACTAGCGCGGATGCAAAAGATATACTACATCTACTAATATATATACCAATATATTATATTTCGCTCAAGGCGTGAATAAAATGCAACATCACAGAGAATGAACAGCATCACAGAAACAATACAGATATCTGGGATCCCCGGGTTTCACAGAGCCACTACTGAAACCCGACGTTCCCCTGGTCGTGTGGATAGCCTGTGCAATGAAATCCTAGACCCCTACGGGCGCGGCAAGTTACCCGCCAAAACCTGAAGCGAGGCAGCCCCCTTCAGCAACGTGAATGGACCACCCAGCACTTCACGGAATCCGGTAACTTGGGCACCCCTCCTGGGTCAACCTGTACCCCCTACGAGTGCGGCGAATAGCCCGCCAATCCTAGAGTGAAGCCCCCTCCGTCTCAATGCCATGAGATGCGGGCTTGTTGCCCTCCAGAACCCGGCTATCCGTGCACCCCTCCGCGGGGCAATCCTAGTACAGAAAATAAAATATACATACACCGGGTACATCGACCGCAACCAGGTCGTGCCCCAAAATAATAATACAAACAGGCAGTGACGGAAGTCCACATGTCGGACGCTCGCCCCGCAAAATCAAATGTACATAATACCACCACAACTGTACTAGCATTGCATCCAGGCTATCCCTACGACCGATCCGCAACATCACAGCAAAAACAAAACATCAACGTGAAAGTCACGTTCGCAAATCCGTCTAACCGGGCTATAGCAGTTAGACCGGATTTACCGATCAAGTGACATTCACGGTCGCAGATATAATGTAAATACTGTGAAAAATGTGTTTAAAATATCCGATCGATCAAAAATTAACAAGTGGGCCCCCAATCAAAACTGTAGCACTCACAGAAAACCTGGGCCCAATTTTAATATTCCAAAACCCATATTTTAAGCCCAGAAGGCCTCTGTAAAAAATTGGTGAAGTGATCTCCACAGTGCGCGGCGGAAGGGCGGCGGGAAGGTGGTTTTCGCGGCGGTTCCGCGCTCCCACTGTGGAGTTACTTCGTCGAATTTTTACAGAGCTCTTAGATTTTCCAGTACATCAATATTTTACAACCTGAAAAATTTTTCGACACCAAAAATTTCCAACAGAAAACTGATGTGGGCAAATACGGGTTTTTGGACATTTCGATCGATCGGAACTAAAAAACACATTACACAAAGCTAGACTAAGTTAATGGCGAGGCTCTGATACCACTGTAAGTGCACGGCGGCGCCCCGGCCGTCAATCCGACGGCCAAAAGCGGAAGCGGTGATAAACTTTAAATTTTCTTAAACTGGAAAACCGCCGCGCACTACAACCCGGATCGTAACCATTAACTAGTCCTAGCTAACTATAAGATGGGAAAGAGATATACCGACGATCCAAGTCCTCCGGTCTTCTCATCATTGTCCCGATCTCCTGCGGAATGTCCCGTCTCCTCCCCGTCGCCGGAAGCGCACCACATCGCCTACTTCTTTTACGGGCTCCCACCTCAATGCCGAGGCAACTCGGGCACGAAGCCGGCTACTCGACGTGCCCAAGATTTGCTGTAGAATATAATACGGATTGCATGTCTCATTTGGGATTATGGAGTTGCCATTTGTGGAGGAATAGAAGTGAACTTTTTGGAGAGGGAGTTGTAGGGATTTCTCAAAAACTCAAGATACAAAATTTTCCACCACATGAAAATGAAATCCCCCCACCCTCACTAGGAATGGCCGGCCCACCCCCATATTGGTGTGATTGGAGAGAGAGAGAGAATGGCTTGAACAATAATGCAAAGAAAATGATGGCTTGAAAAGTCCAACACTCAACAACCATCTCTTCTCCCATCATCACAACCAAAGTCAAGAAATCATGAAAACCAAGTCAAGAAGTCAAGGTAAGGTCAAGGTATGGTGAGTCATCATGACACAAGGAAATATGCAAAGACCCCCTCCACAAATGCCTATTTGCAACAATGCAAATAAACCCTCCTCCACCAATCTTCGGCCAATGAACGGAACAATGGAAATTGGCCGAAACGGAAAGCAAACTGGCAACTCCAGAAAACTGGTCCCGTAATAAATTACAGGAAAACCCCGATACTGTGCATACACACCCGCATCTGTATTTCGACCGAAATACAAATGCAATGAGACAAAATCTCCACTGTACTATACTAGGATCCGGCTTATACCAAAACCGGCTAGTAATATCTGTTCGATCCTGATCCGTGCAATACCGCACGTATCTGATCGAACCCTGCCATATAACCATACGGCCTATAGTACAAACTGTCCGATCCTGATCCGTGCAATACCGCACGTATCTGATCGGACCTTGCTATATCTCCATACGGCCTCTACAACTTTTCGCCCGAAAGCTGAGTAACTGAATGTGGGGGACTCTAAAGACTCATCAACACCTTGGTTGTGGATTTAACCACTAGCACGTCAGAGGTATAAGCCAATACGTAACGGGCTACCAGGTACTGACTAAAAGGGACGTCCGTGAGCGAACTCAGCCTGACACCCTACTGAGCCTGTCAGTGACAATATCCGTGCAGTCCGGTCCGTTCGTCTATGAGTATCGCATGGCGGGCCTAGGGGGTTGGTAAAAGTCAGACCCCCAAAAGCGATACAAGTCGTGTCGGAGTGTAGCCCAGAACACCCTGAGATACTACTGGAATACCTACCAGTAAATCTCCTTGCCTTGGCCAAAGACTTTGTGTAATGGCTCTCCTAGACACAGCATGACCTCACCCCCAATACCGGGAGAGACGAACCCCTGAAGATACGCTCACTGCCTCCATGTGGCTCGGGACTGTACCCAACTAAAACCTGTTTGCACGACTCCTTTGAGCCGTGGTAGGGTAGTAATCAAAGTACAGTGGGAACTCACACGAGACAAATGACGATCCCCAGGTCGATGAACTAACCCGCACACATGTCACCAGGGAACTGCCATCTGACGTCTGGTATATGACCAACTAGCATGTTCCCGGCGAGTCCTGTCCGGTGTACTCATAACCCAATGAGCACCTGTATACATCTTAGGTGATCCAACTGACACCAGTGGCTTGCGAGACCGGCCACCGCCCCTCGTCGGGGTCTCGACTGTATACACTAGTCTACTAATGGAGTATCGATGCCCAGTCTCGAAACTCCCACGACTAGGGACCTTTTAAGGATAAGCTTATAGACCGCCAGCTCCCACTTATATGATCGCCCTCATACTGCTGGTGGTCAAGCAAGAATCCTAGGGGCTCTATCAACGTGTAATAGCGACGTGTCAGGTCACCTAAAGCAGTACACGATGATAAAGGTAAACCAGATAGCATACTATCATCTCGAGTAAGACTGTCCTACCGGGATAGGTCCTCCCTCAATCATTACAATCACGTACCTGTGACCTAATAATTGACTCTGAGGGCACTATCTCCAACACTCTATACTTAAACTGTGATGATATTTGGATCGGAGTGCGACTCTGGACTGCAGTCCAGAGCGACTCCAGTCGTTGCTTGCTGTTCCGGATTGGGTACCACAGGATTTCCTTAACTCGTAGGTTGCGGAACTCCACTTTTTATTATAGATAAATCTGTTAGCTAGACAACACAATTGGTTTCATTCTGTTTCGTTACCGTTTGATATTTAACCTGTAATTTAGAAGATCGGGACGCATAACAGTCCCAACAGAATCAGAATTGACATATTAATAGTAAACAGTGTATATCTCCTGACGTATAGACGCGATCGAAGATCCGTCTATTGCGTTGAAAACCTTACTGAAAACCCTAGAATTCATTCAACTGTAACGTTGCTAAATTCTGATCCCAACTGGGGTTAAAATGCGTTGCGATACGGACATCTGATTCTGAAACCGGATTTCCAGCCGCGAACGCTTAAAATGAAATGGTTATAATTTATGATCCTAGAACCCGATTGGCTTGAAACTAAATTCTGTGGATGGACAACTGAACATACAAATTACTACCTGTTTATCATTTCGCTAAACTATACACGTATTTTTCATGATAAATCGTGCAAGTGATAGAATACTGTTTTTATGACATCTTGATCGTGCTTCATAGACTGTTTACGTATCATATCATACTCATATCATTGTAGTGATAACCTAGTGATATCGTGCATTTACCCAGTGTTAGATTTTAGTGATGATTGTGGCAAGTACGTCAGTGTTCGTGTATCCGTGATTAAGTGAAAGGGATACGTACTTGTATACAATCAGTGACCCTATTATTCTATTGCATTGTCGACGTCTGTGGGGTGCGTGTACGTGTGACTATAAGTGGTATGGCACACTTATGGAAGCGCGTGCACGGGTGTCACAGATAAGGCATCCGACACTGCCATTTATCTTAGATAGTAGTCGGGACGTGCTTGATGGAGGTCCTGCCTGTTAGTTATATGTATGCCCTAGAGGCCATTACTGTACATTGGATGTATATTGTAGTGGATGCTGGGACATATATAGGAATGACTTTCTTGCTCGACATGATAGTACGCTATCTGGTTGCACTTTATCTTAACATGTATACTTTCTGTCTCTCTGATTACATGTTGATAAAGCCCTTAGGATGTGTACTCGACTTCCAGGACTGTGATGTAGATCATACTAGTGGGGCCTGGGTAGTCCATGAGTACATCCTTGAAATGTTCCTAGTCGAAGGAATATCGAGACGGGGCATCGATATTCCAGAGTAGACTAACGCATATCTTCTCGACTCATGCGATGGGCGATGGATGATCCCATATCCATTGGTGTTTGACATCAGAAATGGTATGCGGGTGCTCAGTGGAGACTGGGTACACTGAACGGACTGCCGAGAACTCCCAGATGGTATTATACCTCACGTCAGATGGCAGTTCTCTGGTGACACTGGTACAGCTTAGTCTGTTGACCCGAGATCATCATAGAGTCTTGTGTGTCTCCCACTGTGCTTTGATTTCCATCCTACCACGGCTCTACTGAGTCGTGCAAACAGGTGGTTTTTGGGTACAGTCCCGATTCATATGGAGGCAATGAGCGATAGGAGGGGATTCGTCTCTCCCGGTATTGGGGGTTGATGTTGTGCTATGCTCGACTGGCCATAACAGGAAATCCCTGGCCAGGGTTGCAGTGATATACTGGTAAGAGTTATCAGTAGTTTCACGAATGTTATAGACCTCAAGTCGGCATGACTTATCGAGCTATTGGGGTCTGACGTTTACCACCCCTAGGCGAGATATGCGACATATCAGACGAACAGACCGGACTATACGGTAAGTGTTACTGGTTGGATTCGCAGGAGTGTCAGCGGGCTTGCTCGTCGATCTTCTGATCGCTCAATACCCGGGTGGCCGTTACGTTTAGCAGACCGCTTGCGGCTTGTGTGTGTTTGATATGATCATCATCTGCTACCGGCGTATTGACAAGTCTTTAGAGTCCTACACAGAGGTTTCCTGGCTCAAGCGAAACGAAATAGGAGCGCATATGAGATATGTGCGGGACCGAGAATAATTCGAGTATGTGATACCGTATTCCATTCTCGCGATCAATATATCGATTGGTTATATGCGATATAACCTAGTTATCGAATCAAGGATTGATTCGATAAGCCGATACATAGGATACTAATCGGTTATATGCGATATGACCGGATCGTTAAATCAAGTGTTGATTTAATGATTTAATGTATAATTATATATTTGATATATTACTTTGCATTAACTAGTATTGGTTCACTTTAAATGGATTTACTCACTTGGTTTGTACACATTGTATATGTGATATATTTTTGTGCACAAGATTGTATCATGTTTGATGATACTTGCTCTTTTGGGTTTGTGTAAAGATTAAACCATGTTTATTGAATGGTTAGGGTTTCTTTTCTCTTATTTATTTATCCATTAATTATTGTTTTGGAAAAGATAAAGAGAAAATGAAATGGTGGCTTAGTTTGTCTTTTTCTTTGAAGCTTCTTGAAACCTTGACTAAGTCCACCATTCTTGTCTTTTCTCTAACCCTAACCACTCATCTAAACCTTGGTTAAATCTCTACACTAAACCATGGTTGAAGTCATGATAAGTATTATATTTTTATTTTCTTTTTTAATAATCTTATCATATCTTCTTCTTCTTCTTCATCTTCTTCAACATGAAGAAAAGCTTTCTACTTCAATGGCAACTAGCCAAATCAAGTGAGAAATCCAAAACTAAAGTCTACCCACTTCCTATTTCTTCATCCTCTACCTCTTGCCAAGTAGTAGAGTGTGTTTCCTTCACAAATTTTCAAGGTTTGGTGAAGGTGGAGCTTGATCTAGCGATGCCTCGACGTAGATCATCTTCGGCATGGATATTGACGACCTAGCTCGCTTATTCTTCGACGAAGCCGACGCTAGAGCCCGGGAGTTCACTTGGACAGCGGAGGCACTTCGTTGCGGAGCTATGGAGGTGGACAAACGGATCTACAAAGGTTGTATTTCCGTTATCTTATAGTTTAGTTGTAAACTAGCTTGCTTGCTTTGCCTATACTTCTAGCCAACGATCCGTTCTAGGTTTCCTCGGCACCGTAATTTTTATAAATTGGCATGTTTGATCACTTGTGAGACTTCACTAGAGTGCCTAGGAACCCTACAGTGGTATCAGAGCCTAGCTAGAGCCTTAGGCGAAGTCCCGACGGAATCAGAAGTCCGATCGACCCAAAACCCCGACTAAGAATATGCTCTCTGTACATTTTCTAATTTCGAGGATTTTTCAACATTAAAAATATTCAGAGAAATGTGCAGGAAATTATAAGAAAATCTGCAGAAAACGACAGCCTGATTCAACAGTACGACCGCGGAACCGCGGCGTTGACCCCCCTTCTGCGGCGGTTCCGCGGCCGTCTGTGATGATCATGCTGTGAGTTTTCTTCAGTTGTTTCTTTTGGTGTTTCTTGTGTGTTCTGGATGTTTTTAATAATTTTCCCAGAGTTGCATTTTCTGAGTTGTATTGGGGACTCGGTGTATTCGATCGGACTGTCTAATTTTGTCGGTGTGCGTTTCCGGATAAATTTTAGAATATGTTAAAAAGTTCGACCGGATATAAATACCCACTTTTTCCCCTGCCGGGAAATTTCCAATCGTTGGATTTTTCCGTAGTTTAACGACGTTCTAAGTAGTGCAAGTAACTCGATGGACCCTCTAGAAGACAACAAACCTTAACTCGATTATGTGACCGTCTTGAACTGCCCTTTGAACCTTCGGGTTTGGGGCAGTACGGCGTGCCACATGTGAGGCGTTGGCTTGACCCTTCTACGGCTGGACCGTTGGTACTGAGGCACGAACTGAATGTTGTTAGACTTATTTTATGTGTTGATCTGTATCGGGAAAACTTAGGTGTTTGACTGTTCGATCGAAAAGTTTAACATTTTCTATTTATCTGGAATGGGATACAATAATTGGAATTCACAAGAAGTTATGAGATAACTGAATGAATGTTATAAGCATAGCAGTTTAGTCTCACTTGATCGGTTGCCACGGAATTTTGATGTGATCAAAAGTCCGTCGCAATCACGTAGCGTACGCGGATACTCGCCGGGTAAACTTAATAGACAGCCTCACTCCATAGCCCCGACCAAGTGACTGTAGGAGAACCCCGTCGCCGAAAGCATCCGTTCGGGTGCTCGCGGTAGCGGTGTTCCGCCTTGGTGCACTTCGTCGACGGTATCGGGGGTGAAACCGCCTACTAAAGTTTGCGACGAGCATTCGATCAGGATGTCGGGAATCTTGTTGAATTGCCCGACTTGATATTGAAAAATGTTTTCGATTTTGAGACTAAAATGCGGGGTTTATAAAGATTAGGCATGCGATGTCTATGCAGGTTGCGGATTTCAACTGTTGTAGTTTTACACTTTCTTTTCTGTGACCGTAAGTGTAATGTGTGATATTGCCGGTTTCGTTGCTATATGTCAACGACAATTGGGATACGCATGTTTGCTTACGTTGATGACATGTGATGTTATGTGTTGCTGGATATGTTATATTGGATCGTCGTGTTTGAATAGCCGGGTTTTTTTTATGTGAGATGAGTGTTTTTCATTTTCATTCATGTAAAAAATTGTATGTAATATTCTTTTATTGGGGCACTTCCAGGTTGCGGATGTTGTCACCACTTGTATATTATTTACTTTTCTGCACTAGGATAGACCCAAGGAGGGGAGCACAAGTAACCGGGTTCTGGGGTCCAGTGGGAGACCAACTCGAGGAGTCGAGTCCGGGTCTCCTAACCCTAGAATTGGTAGGGTTGCTTGCCGCTCTCGTAGGGGTCTAGGGGGTGTGGGATTGGCTATTCATCACGACCGTGGAATCCGTGTTTTATACTGGCTCGTATTGAAAACACGGACGTCCTAGTATATCCAATATTTCATATGGTTTTTCTGCTGTGATTTATCTGTGATCATGTGATGTTCTGTGACAGATATTATATATAGTATAAATGATATATTATATAGACGACGTTTATGTTTTACACCCGCGCTAGCCCTGCCTCGCTCTGGCGTTAGTTACCTAACCTAACGGTGCAGACGGGACATCGAGGCGAATGCGGATGGCATAAGCGTACGTTATATTTATCTGTGATGGTTAGGTGGACTTAATTGATGGGATATTCATTAATGAGATTAATGAAAGAAAATAAACCTAATTGATGTTGTGGAATCGAATTTCAAAATAAAAACAGGTAGCTACAGTTCTTGCTTTGCATCGTGGTGTTCATTGTAGAACATCCTGCACCTTATTCGATAAGGAAAGGACCGAGATCCCTTCACCGGGAGTGACTTCTTTAGCAATAACTGGCAGATGCTACAACTCTCGGTTTGTTTTTGATCGCTTCTATAGTTTCCGCTTTGCACAGTGATATATATGATATATCCCGCACCTCATTCGACGAGGAAAGGGCCGACGATCCCTTCACCGGGAGTGACCCCTTTAGCAAAACTAGAAAAGCCTCGAAAACATTCCATTTAAAAACCATTTGATTCCGCAACGAGATCAAGTTCAAAGCGTTAAAGGTTTTCACAAAAACCAGCCGCAACCCTCCGTCATTTTAGGAAGTAGAGTACTTAGTATTCGTGCTGTGTTTGTTGACCATAGTCAAGGCACAGTGTACGGTAGCTAAGTGATGTCTTCCTACACCGCATATGATGCGATTAGTTAGGACAGTCATGTGGCTTTGTTGACCTTAGCCAAGGGTCATGTGGGTGGGTCTAATTAATCACGAAATGACGGGTAGAACTTGACTAGTACCTATGATTTGTTGACCTTAGCCAAGGTCATAGGTGCTAGGGGTAAAAACCTTTATCGGGAGTTTCAAGTGTTGAAACTTGCAATGAGATTGCATACCTTCTATGTGATAGTTGGATCCCGATACCCACTGCGAGTAATTGTTACTCCTGGGAGAGTTTTGCACTTTGCAATTAGCCAATCAAGTAGGTGTCTAGAAAGGTGTCAACGGGGTTACGCCTCTGGGAAAACGAGGTTTACAGTAATTAGGTCCGTGCGAAAGCACGGGGAACCTCCCTCAAAGTACCGACACTGGCCTGGCTGAAAGATTGGCGAACTTGTAGAGTGCAATTAATCCCGGCTAGTCTTTTCTTTTAAGGTTTGAAGGAAGATTTGATAAAAACAGTGGGAGCCATCCTGATTAGATAAAATATATAACCAATCTAATCTTGACAGAGCGCACGCAGAGTGTTTTCTTCTCTCTCTCTCCTGGTAGCGACCATATCACGCCTTAATCAAGATAATAATACGGAATTTTGACCGAACCCGCTTGTTATACTGAGCTGGGGAACGTTGGTCCCGCTCCAACTTATAATTGTTATAAGACAGAGCAGGAAATAGGGGAATACCAGAATTCCTATGCCGCCCAAACGAGGAGAGTGCATGATGATGCATCATCTTCGGGTATGTTCATTATATAGAACTGTTTCTCAGTGTCCTTTACGTCCTGAGTATGTGATACCAGATCAGGATCCCAGATATGTAATCTTTTACATAGGGCTTCAGAAAGGTAGAGAACTGAGAACGGGTGATAAGTTTCATGAGGCAGAAAACGGGGCAAGAGTTGCAGCCAAGTCTGTCGGTCACTGTCACCCTGTATTAGCAATACATTGATTCTGAACGAATGTTATTAGATACCGAACCTGATATACCAAATCATATCACTCTCTTTGTTAGAAAAGAAAGGATATAATTTTGTATTGATGGATAATGTTTTGAACATTTCCTATATCAAAAGTTGATCGGTTCAGGCACGTTATCTAAAAGCATTGACGTTCTAAATCAAACTACAGTTCCTCGTATACAGAACACACACAAGAGGAAGAGTTCAGAAATGAACGAATTCTTCTTGAGGTATTGTAGACTAGGTCATATCAATGCGACCCGACTAGCTGAAATTACATTTAGATGCATATTTAAATCAGTTTGAATTTACATCTTGTGAAACTTGCCAGTCATGTCATAAAGATATAATGACACCAGCTCTGTTTACTGGAAACAGAGAAAGAGTTAGTAAACTCTTGGGACTGATACATGATGATGTATGTAAGGTCTCCTGTCTACACATGCCAGGACTGGTTCTTTTGCCTTCATTATATTCTCTGATAATCTCTCAAGATTCAGTCATATGTTCCTGTTGAAACATAAGTCCGAACCTTTTGAGGTATTCACAGAATATAAGTTAGAAGTAGAGAACCAATAACCGGGTATAAGTATTATGTCCTATGATGAGATCAGGGAGGAGAATACTTGAGCATGGAATCCTTGGACCATTCTAAAGGAAAATGAGATTCTCTCTCAGTATTGCTCCTCTGAATACACCACAGCACAACGGTGTATCGGGGCGGAGCAATCACACAATATTAGATATCGTGTGCTCTATGATGAGTATTACTGAGTTACCTATTTCCTTTTGGGTGTTGTGCGCTTGAGAAGCTGCATACCTATTGAATTAGGTTCGAATCAAATCAGTGCCTGCCATTCCATATGAGATATGGTATGGGAAGAGCCTATCTCTTAAGTAAGTTAAGATTTGGGATTGTCCGGCCTATGTCAAAAGCAAAATCCGGACAAGATCGAGGCAAGATCAGTTCTGTAGAACTGGAAAGGTTCCAGCTGTACAAAACTGCAGATTATTTGGTAGAACCAAAGGATTCAATAGTTCCCGACGAACCTCAGCCTCTCCGCCGATCTGGTAGGGTTCCTCCCCTGCCTGAGAGATACCTCGGTTTCTCGATGACAGTGGGAGCAAGGATTGCATCATGAGATGATGACCCAACTAGATTCAAGCAGGCCATCGAGAGTAGGGACTCTGTAAGAATGGATGGATGCTTAGCGATCTGAGATGGAATCTATGTACACCAGCAAAGTATGGACTTTAGCTGCTATATCTGAAGGGTTAAATCCCCATCAGGAGCAAGTATATCTTGAGAAGATTACTTGGTTTAGATGGAAAAGTTGAGACTTTCAAAGCTAGACTTGTTAAAGGTTTTCGTCATCGACCAGGCGTGGATAATGATGAAACCTTTTTCCAGTAGCTATGCTTAAGTCTGTCCAGATCCTACTTACCACGGCTACATACCATGACTACGATATCTGGCGGTTGGGTGCCATGACTGCTTTTCTAAATACTGATTTAGAAGAGAACGTCTATAAGAACACAGCCAGAGGTCTTCGTAAACAGTGGGAGCAGCGGAAACGTGTGCAAGTTGCTTTACATAATGAAGCAGGCATCGCGGAGTTGGAACATCTGTTTTGATGTAGTAGTCAAACAGTTTTGACATCATCAAAATGGTAGATGAACCTTGTATAAACAAAAAGGTAGTAGGGAGTATGGTGACGATCTTCGTATTGTACGTAGACAACATACTCTTGATAGGAAAAGAGTTTCCTATACTACGATCGGTCAATCTCCTATTATCACTAGAGTTCTCCAAATAGGATCAAAGTGATATCTCCTAAATCCTGAGTTTTCATCTATGAGATAGATGTAATTGGATGCTAGGATTCTCACTAGATATAGTGAGATGGTATCAATCGATCCTGGGAAGAATCACTGGAAGAGTTCCAGGGTGATAAAGACGACTGAATGTCAGTCACATGCACTGTCTTTACCCTCAGTAAAGGGACGGTATGTTGGAAGAGTTCCAAGCTCGATACCGTGGCAAACTAGATGATAAAGGCTGGTAACATCGCTATTAAAGATACTACCAAAGAGGCAGTTTGGGTGTTTATTGGTTCATAAGATGAACTAGGTTCCTGCCATTGTGTGACAATGGAGGTGTGGCTTCGACCCTGGAACCCTGGTCCCATCAGTGACCCAGACATATTCTGAGCCAGCATCACCTGATCATGGAGATAGTTAATCTCCAGGGTGATCGAGGTTAGGAGAGTAGACTCAGAGGACAACACGGCGGATCCACTCACGAAGGCCTTTTCCCAAAGAGAGACTTTTATGGGATGGTTGAGTATGTGATACTGCAACCACTGCTACAGATGGCCCTAGTGCAAGTGGGAGATTGTTAGTTATATGTATGCCCTAGAGGCCATTACTGTACATTGGATGTATATTGTAGTGGATGCTGGGACATATATAGGAATGACTTTCTTGCTCGATATGATAGTACGCTATCTGGTTGCACTTTATCTTAACATGTATACTTTCTGTCTCTCTGATTACATGTTGATAAAGCCCTTAGGATGTGTACTCGACTTCCAGGACTGTGATGTAGATCATACTAGTGGGGCCTGGGTAGTCCATAAGTACATCCTTGAAATGTTCCTAGTCGAGGGAATATCAAAACGGGGCATCGATATTCCAGAGTAGACTAGCGCATATCTTCTCGACTCATGCGATGGGCGATGGATGATCCCATATCCATTGGTGTTTGACATCAGAAATGGTATGCGGGTGCTCAGTGGAGACTGGGTACACTGAACGGACTTGCCGAGAACTCCCAGATGGTATTATACCTCACGTCAGATGGCAGTTCTCTAGTGACACTGGTACAGCTTAGTCTGTTGACCCGAGATCGTCATAGAGTCTTATGTGTCTCCCACTGTGCTTTGATTTCCACCCTACCACGGCTCTACTGAGTCGTGCAAACAGGTGGTTTTTGGGTACAGTCCCGATTCACATGGAGGCAATGAGTGATAGGAGGGGATTCGTCTCTCCCGGTATTGGGGGTTGATGTTGTGCTATGCTCGACTGGCCATAACAGGAAATCCCTGGCCAGGGTTGCAGTGATATACTGGTAAGAGTTATCAGTAGTTTCATGAATGTTATGGACCTCAAGTCGGCATGACTTATCGAGCTATTGGGGTCTGACGTTTACCACCCCTAGGCGAGATATGCGACATATCAGACGAACAGACCGGACTATAAGGTAAGTGTTACTGGTTGGATTCGCAGGAGTGTGAGCGGGCTTGCTCGTCGATCTTCTGATCGCTCAATACCCGGGTGGCCGTTACGTTTAGCAGACCGCTTGCGGCTTGTGGGTGTTTGATATGATCATCATCTGCTACCGGCGTATTGACGAGTCTTTAGAGTCCTACACAGAGGTTTCCTGGCTCAAGCGAAATGAAATAGGAGCGCATATGAGATATGTGCGGGACCGAGAATAATTCGAGTATGTGATACCGTATTCCATTCTCGCGATCAATGTATCGATTGGTTATATGCGATATTGTTAGTTATATGTATGCCCTAGAGGCCATTACTGTACATAGGATGTATATTGTAGTGGATGCTGGGACATATATAGGGAGGACTTTCTTGCTCAACATAATAGTATGCTATCTGGTTGAACTTTACCTTAACGTGTATACTGATTGTCTCTCTGTTACATGTTGGTAAAGCCCTTAGGATGTGTGCTTGACTACCTGGACTATGATGCGGATCATACTAGTGGGGACATGGTAGTCCATAAGTACATCCTTCAAAGTCCCTAGTCGAGAGTGTATCGAGACGGGGCATCGATATACCAGAGTAGACTAGCGTATACCTTCTCGACCCATACAGATGGGCGATGGATGATCCCATATCCATCGGTGTTTGACATCAGAGATGATATACGGGTGCTCAGTAGAGACTGGGTACACTGGACGGACTCGCCGAGAACTCCCAGATGGTATTATACCTCACGTCAGATGGCAGTTCTCTGGTGACACTGGTACAGAGTAGTCTGTTGACCCGAGATCGTCATAGAGTCTTGTGTGGTTCCCACTGTGCTTTGATTTCCATCTTACCACGTCCAAGAGGGCGTGCAAAATGGTGGTTTTTGGGTACAGTCCCGAGTCACATGGAGGCAATGAGCGATAGGAGGGGATTCGTCTCTCCCGGTATAGGGGGTTGATGTTGCGCTGTGTTCGATTGGCTATAACAGGAAATCCCTGGCCAGGGTTGCTGAGATTTACTGGTAAGTGTTACCAGTAGTTTCTCGAACAGTTATAGACCTCATATCGACACGACTTATCGAGCTATTGGGGTCTGACGTTTACCACCCCTAGGCGAGATATGCGACATATCAGACGATCAGACCGGACTGTACGGTAGTGTTACTGGTCGGATTCACTGGAGTGTGAGCGGGCTTGCTCGTCGATCTTCAGATCGCTCAATACCCGGGTGGCCGTTACGTTTAGCAGACCGCTTGCGGCTTGTGGGTGCTTGATATGATCATCACCTGCTGCCGGCGTGTTGACGAGTCTTTAGAGTCCTACACAGAGGTTTCCTGGCTCAAGCGAAACGAAATAGGAGCGCATATGAGATATGTGCGGGACCGAGAATAATGCGTGTATGTGATACCGTATTCTATTCTCGCGATGAATGTATCGAAAGGTTGTATGCGATATAACCTAGTTATCGAATCAAGGGTTGGTTCGATAAGCCGATACATAGAATACTAGTCGGTTATATGCGATATGACCGGATCGTTAAATCGAGTGTTGATTTAATGATTTAATGCATAATTATATATTTGATATATTACTTTGCATTAACTAGTTTTGGTTCACTTTAAATGGATTTTCTCACTCGGATAGTACACATTGTATATGTGATATACTTTTGTGCACTTGATTGTATCATGTTTGATGATACATGTTTAACTATAGTTAAGTGTAATGGATTAAGCCATGGTTAAACTAATGATTAGGGTTTTCTATTCTTACTTATTTATTTATTTATTTATTTTGAATAGATAAGAAAAGAATGGTTGCTAATTTTGGAGTTTAGTTGAAGCTTCATGAAGCTTTGACTTTGTAACCATTCTTGTCTTCATCTTTAACCATAACCATTAATCTAACCTTAGTTAATTCTCTACACTTGACCATGGTTCTAATATGATAAGTATTCATTTTCTTTTCCAAATATAAAAAAAACTTATCATAATTCTTTCTTCTTCTTCTTCATCTTCTTCAAAGAAGAAAAGCTTTCTTCATCAATGGTGGATTGATGAAACAAGTAAGAAATCCAATTCTAAAGTCTACCCACTTCCTATTTCTTCATCCTCTACCTCTTGCCAAGTAGTAGAGTGTGTTTTCTTCACAAGTTTCTTGACTTGGTGAAGTCGGAGCTTGATTTAGCGATGCCTCGACGTAGATCATCTTCGGCATGGACATCGACGACCTAGCTTGCCCATTCTCCGACGAAGTCGACGCTAGAGCCTGGATTTGATTTGGACAGCGGAGAGGACCTCGTTGCGGAGCTATGGAGGTGGAGCACCGGATCTACAAAGGTTGTATTTCCGTATCTTGTAGTTAAGTGTTAACTAGTTAGCTTTTTCGCCTAGTTTTCTAGCAAACGATCCGTAGTCGGGTCTCTCGGCACCGTTAAAATTTTAATTTGGCATGATCGATGCCTTGTGAGAACTCATTAGGGTGCCTAGGAACCCTACAGATATAACCTAGTTATCGAATCAAGGATTGATTCGATAAGCCGATACATAGGATACTAATCGGTTATATGCGATATGACCGGATCGTTAAATCAAGTGTTGATTTAATGATTTAATGTATAATTATATATTTGATATATTACTTTGCATTAACTAGTATTGGTTCACTTTAAATGGATTTACTCACTTGGTTTATACACATTGTATATGTGATATACTTTTGTGCACAAGATTGTATCATGTTTGATGATACTTGCTCTTTTGGGTTTGTGTAAAGATTAAACCATGTTTATTGAATGGTTAGGGTTTCTTTTCTCTTATTTATTTATCCATTAATTATTGTTTTGGAAAAGATAAAGAGAAAATGAAATGGTGGCTTAGTTTGTCTTTTTCTTTGAAGCTTCTTGAAACCTTGACTAAGTCCACCATTCTTGTCTTTTCTCTAACCCTAACCACTCATCTAAACCTTGGTTAAATCTCTACACTAAACCATGGTTGAAGTCATGATAAGTATTATTTTTTTATTTTCTTTTTTAATAATCTTATCATATCTTCTTCTTCTTCTTCATCTTCTTCAACATGAAGAAAAGCTTTCTACTTCAATGGCAACTAGCCAAATCAAGTGAGAAATCCAAAACTAAAGTCTACCCACTTCCTATTTCTTCATCCTCTACCTCTTTCCAAATAGTAGAGTGTGTTTCCTTCACAAATTTTCAAGGTTTGGTGAAGGTGGAGCTTGATCTAGCGATGCCTCGACGTAGATCATCTTCGGCATGGATATTGACGACCTAGCTCGCTTATTCTTCGACGAAGCCGACGCTAGAGCCCGGGAGTTCACTTGGACAGCGGAGGCACTTCGTTGCGGAGCTATGGAGGTGGAAAAACGGATCTATAAGGGTTGTATTTCCGTTATCTTATAGTTTAGTTGTAAACTAGCTTGCTTGCTTTGCCTATACTTCTAGCCAACGATCCGTTCTAGGTTTCCTCGGCACCGTAATTTTTATAAATTGGCATGTTTGATCACTTGTGAGACTTCACTAGAGTGCCTAGGAACCCTACACTGCCTCCAGTTCTCGCGCAGACTTGTCACGGATCGATTAGTATTTAGGGTTATGGTTAGCGTTTGATGTAGACCACGGGGTGTGGGGTAGTTTAAGTGTGAGTTCAACAGAATCTCGGGAGTCCCATGCCGGCTTATATATTTAGGGAGATATATGGAGATTTATAGGGTACGTGATATACACCGTGATATACATGTTACATGCTGGGCCCGTGGTCCCTTGCCCTTGGGTTCTACCCTTGGGTGGAGGACACTCGCGAGTGGTTGACTCTCACACTTGGACTGACGATAGGCTTAGTGACCTGTACCGTGAGACTTAGAGACTGATAGGGATACTGGCATTTATATTCCCTATATACTGTGTTGACATACGTGACATATCGTTCTACTGCTTTACTGTTCCGCTGCATTGATTACTGCACATTCATATTCATGATGTCATTGATTTACTGCTTCCCATATCTACTATCACTGTTAGAACCGTCACTTGATTTTATACATATTATATCGTTATTGTGTCGCTCTGACGACCTGAGTATGCATGCTCAGTGTGAGGAGAAGATTTAGTCTGGACCAGAACTAGACGTGCATCACAGACTTCTTGACTTGCCTTTCCGAGTTACATTCGTTTGTTCCACTTCAGGTCAGTCTTTACATTGTTTCTTTCAGTTACTGCATGTCTCATTACCTGTGCATCATTTACTGTTTACCATGAAAAACTAGAAGCCGAAGTGTGACTACGGCAGGACATTTCCTTGACCGTAGGAGCATGGCTGGCCTTGTCTACCCCTCGTATTCCGTATTTTGGGAAGCGGGGCGTGACATCCCTCAATAAAACATCGTCTTTATTCTTCATTCCTATCTTTCATCCAAATATTGATCATATAACCCCACGTGTGTGTATAGAACATCCCTACACTCGGAGAATTCAATTCAAACTATCATACTCTTGTCCATCTACCTTAGTACTTTTTAATTTTGATGAATACTTAGATTTGCTCACACCTTTTCATGCGACCGTTAACACTTCTTGAGGTACTAACCGACCGATTACTCATGTGCTTTGCAGATTAGGTGATAATATTTTCCTAGTCTTGCACCACCTAAGGCTTAGCAGTGACTCCCAGACCAGTTGGCCTTAGGGCACTAGGTGAAGAGGCACCCTCGCTATATTTTTTTATTGCTGCCTTGGCGATACAAAACCCGTGTTCATTTTTTCTTTTCACCATTTTTATATTTTCTTCATTTTTTTTTTCTTCATACTTTGGCTTTTAGACAAGAGCATTTCAAGGTATCCTCTACTATCCCGAGTTTCAAGACGTGTGTAAGTGCATATAGTAGGGTATCGATATTCAAATGTTTGGCTTCCAGAATAGAAACTATTTTTCAGAATTATTTTTATTCTCAGATTAGTGACTTCCTTCATCTTACTAACTCTTGGGACAACGGCTCATAACTACTTATTACCAGTTCGTTTAAGAAAACTTCTAATTTTCTTGGTTTTCTTAAACTATTCCTATCTTTTGGATGTAATTTTTCACTTTCTACTCTTTGTTATAAAAGAAAAAAAATTTTAAAATTTTTTGAAAATGTTGTGCTTATGCAAAATATGATGCGAATTGATATGTAAATAAGCACAAACCTCCCCCAAACCTGTTTACAGCAGTGTCCTCACCGATGTCATCCGTTAAGCTCAAAAACCTGTAGACTTGAGAGGAAATTATTAATGGGGGCAAAAATATATGGAAGTGAAAATCCTCCCCCAAACTTATTTTTGGCTCATAATTTTGTAAAAATCATTTTCTTTCAAGAGCCCAAAATATACCCCCCCCAAACTTGAGTTAAACAATTTTAATCTTTTAAAATCACACGAGGGGGTCAAGGTTATTGGTCAATGCCAAGCTTTGCAAAGACCGAAGGTCAACACCAACCATTCAAAAATTTTATCGATGAAGCACCAAGGTTGGTGGAAGAACATGTCACCTTTCGACGCGAAGAAGTGGGGAGGTGATAAGAGGTGTAATGGAAAAGAATTGTGTCTCAATTTGGAGAGACGACACAGTGATAGTAATGATGGATTACTCGTATTATCATGATTGTCCAAAAAAAGGGGTGGAGGTTCAATTTCTTTATTTTGGAGTTGATTCATCTCAACACCCGTGTCTTGTAAAAATGCGAGTTCATCAGCAAAAATTTCCTCAAAACTTTCATCGATACCCCGAAGAATAATGTCATTAGAAAAAATGGGGTGATCGTCAGACTCTATAAAAAGTTCTTCATCAGTGTTAGATGTTGATCCGGACAACTCGGTGGAAGAGTCTGTATCAAGCAACAACATATGAAAAGAGTCAGAATTATGAGGTTGATCATATTCGCTGCTGTCGACATCCATTAATTCGACAGAACACATATGAGCATAGGGTTCGGAGGGTTCACTTCCCAACCTGTAAATGTTAAGCTCAATTGACTTCTTTCCAAAGGATAGGGTCATAGAGCCGTTTCTACAATTGATTACAGCGTTGGAAGTGGCCAAAAAGGGTCGACCGAGTATCACCGGGATTTGATTGCGTGGGTTTGCTACAGATTGTGTATCTATAACGATAAAGTTCACAGGGAAAATGAATTCCTCGACTTTGATTAACACATCCTCTAGCTCACCCCTAGGTTGGGTGATAGATCGATCGGCCATCTGAAGAGTGCAATGCGCGGGTTTTAACTCTCCGATCCCTAATTGCTCATAAACAGAATACGGAAGCAAGTTAACACTAGTACCTAGATCGAGTAGAGCACGATTGATTTTTTTACCCCCAATAGAAATAGAAATTGTAGGACTTCCGGGGTCCTTTCGTTTCTTCGGTAGTTGTTGTGTAAAAGCAGTACTCACATTACTCGCAAGGAAAACTTTTTTAGGTACTTGAACTTTTCTCTTCCTAGTGCACAAGTCCTTTAAGATTTTTGCATATGACGGAACTTGTTGAATAGCATCTAGGAAAGGAATGTTTATGTTAACTTGCTTAAAAATTTCCACAATCTTCTCCATTTGTGGACTTGGTCTGTTGCCTCTTAACCTGTTTGGATAAGGTGCTTTATCAATAATGGTTTGGTCCAACATTGGAGAGGATTGTGGGGACGGATTCGATCCCAAACTGGAGTGGGAATCGACTTAGATAGATTTGGTGAAATGGGCGAAGGGTTTGAGCCTTGGGGAAAACGGAGAATAGGCTCGAGTGAAGGTGGGAGACTAGACGAATTAGGGGAAGAAGAAGCTGGGGTATCATTGGTGTCACTATCATCACACTGCTCACCCACTCGGTTATTCAGCACTTTTCCCGATCTCAACGTGGTAACAACACTCACATTATAACTTTGTGAATGGCCAGGATTCGGTAGGGGTTGAGATGGGAGTTTCCCTTTCTCTCTCGCACTCATTGCGGCGTTTAACTGTGCGATTTGGTTTTCTATTGATTTAATACTCTCACCATGGGAGGCGGAGTTTTTCGTTAGGGTATCAATAGAAGACCTCATCTCAGCCGAATTTTGCATGGATTGTTTCATGAACATATCTAAAGTTTGTGCAAGTGAGTTGTCAGTACCGGCCACTTGGGGTGTAGAAATGTTGGCCGGATTTTGGAAATTCTGTGACTGAAAGGGGGGCTGATTCTGTGGTTGTGGTTGCTGTGGAGGAGGTCTTTGATAATTGCTTTGTTGGTTTTGATTCCAAGCAAAGTTAGGATGATTCCTCCATCCTTGATTGTACGTGGAAGAATAAGGGTCGTTTCTAGGTCGCTGCTGAAAAGCAGCATTAGCTTGAAACGAAGCATTCATAGGATATTCTTCCGTTAAGTGTGAAGGATCCGAACAGCAACCACAGACGGTCTTAGGAAGCGTGACCTGATTTAGGGAGAATGATGAGAATTTGTTCTCAATAGCGTCGAGTTTCTTCTGTATCGCTGCCATTTCGGCTTTTACTGCGATAGAAACGTCGAGCTGGTGAATACCTCCCTTAGTTGAAGGTGGTCTTACGCTTTCCCACTGCAAAGTGCTTTCTGCAAGATCTTCCAGATATTTCCAAGCTTCACCGTCAACTTTAGACATGAAATTGCATTGACACATTATTTCAAGCATCTGCTTTGTCGCTGGATTAATGCCCTCATATATAATCCGATATAAATCCTATCTATTGATTCCATGATGAGGACATTGGACAAGCAGATCTTTGAAACGTTCAAAGCACTTCCAAAATGGTTCATTGGGAAGCTGGGTGAACTGGTTGATCTCGCTCCTAACACGGGCAGTCTTATGGTTTGGGTAAAACTTCTTAAGAAATGCTATTACGAATTCATCTCAACTAGTAATAGAGTGTGCGGCAGTATTACAAAGCCATTTTTCTGCCAAGTCGCACAGTGTGAATGGGAGAAGACGTAAGCGCATAGCATCTAAAGTCAATTGTGAAGTACCCATCATTGCGCATACGTTTTCGAATTTGGTGATGAAAACGTACGCGTCTTCCGACTCAAGCCCGTGAAATTTGGGCAGCAGATTGATATAGTGGGGTTTAATTTCGAAATTATCCCCGTTAGGTGGGGGAAGAGATAGACAAGTAGGAAGGGGACCACGAATAGGATAGCATCTCTCTTGGAGAGAGATGCGCGGTGGATTCTGCTCACCTACGGGCGGTGGCAGCGTGGTGTTATAATTAGATAGAGTGCCGTCCATTACGGTCGATGTGGTGTGTGGTGGGGGAAAAGAAGATGAAGAAGTACCGGCTTCGGTGTCGATAGCAGGAACGCGGACAAGACGGGCACTAGGATCCCGTGTCCAGCCGAGCATGCACTAAGCGGGTTTAGTGCAAGTGGCAGCGTGTGTGTGATTTTAAAATTGGTTTGTTTTGAAAAAGTGGGACTCAAGACAAATCTCCCTAAGATGCACAAGCAACCTTAGAACTAAGGTCACCTAGGTCCAGTCTCTAGACCGCTCCTAGACTTCCAAAGGACAAGCAGCAGGATAAATCCTCTACCGCCTCTGTACTACCCTTGTAGCCAGGTAAGTGCCAGGTAAATGGGAAGGAACCACGTCGTGGGCCTAATTAAAAACCACTAGCCTTCGACACACTTGCCTAGGCACTACAAAAGTAATGCGGATAAACGATAGATTACCCACGACCTTCCTCTGTCCTTATTGAGCGCGACAGTCCTTAGAGTCTGGTCTAGATATTTTTTAAATTAATGAAGGGTTGATCTATATGCTCGGTTTGTGATTTGTGGGGCTTAGGAAGGGTGATGAAATCCCCACCTAATCTTGATTTGGTCTTTGCCCCTTAAAGTCCGTATTAAAATATGCAAAACAAAACCAATCATAAAACTTTTGCAAAAAGATTTTTGAGCGGCGCGATTTTGCAAAGAATCCTGCAGAAGATAGATTTTATTAGATTTGAGAGGAGAGAGAAGGAGTTAAGAAAGATACCAGAGAAGTGTGAAACCCTGGATCTCCTGTGTCCTCAAGTCCGTAACTCCAGATTCCCTCGCAAAATTCACACACAAATCGTTAAATATGCAATTTGCAGTTTTGTTTTAATAATGATATGGATCGTCTAAGAATTCAACACAAATAATAAGAATAAAAAATTACGCACGTATCCCCGGCAACGGCGCCATTTGATTGGTTACGAAAGAGTGTATGTTTGTAGAATAACCGCAATCAATAACGGTGTCGCGTGTGGCTAGACCGAGATGAGTACGGGTCATCCTCTGGGAAACGTGGAACCTTTTACTCTTACTTTAGATGTGTTGAGAAAGAGAGGAGGAATAAAGAGTTTTTATAGAATGGTTTCTAGATCTACGTTAAGAAAGAATGCAAAAATATAGATCTAGATTATTTTAGAGATGGAGATAATATAATAAGAGGGCTTGTAGGGTTCGTTAGGATTTAGTAGTCATGGACGATTAATTAAAAGTTACCCTTTTTATCCATTAATAGATTTAAAACTAGAACGGCGGTGATGCGTGTAGATTAGGGTTTCTGGAGGGAAAAGGAATCCCACTCTTAACCCTTATCTCGACACGGAACTCCGTTCATATCTAGCCTTTACCAAAACAATCATTAATCTAATCTCTAATCGCGATCGGAACTAGCAAAGAATTGCTAGCGCGCCCGATTAGGATGTTAATGATTCTTTTGATAAAGTTCCTAAACTTTATAGGACTTAAAAAGGGTTTAGAGATGTTCATCATCCATTAGCCTACCCTAATCCTACGAACCCTAACAAGCGGAGAATTACTCGCGCATGTTGGGAAAAGAAGATGAAAAGATAGAGAGGGAAAACATAATGTAAAATACAAAAGAATTAAATAAAACAACTACCTTTATTAATCAACTTGAACAATCTACACTTTATTCCTTAGAAAATGATTACAAAAACTTGGTTTGCTTCTCGAACTCTTCCGAAGGAGGTAGATGAACAGTTGATGATCAGCCTGGATGCGTGAGCCGTCTTGGACTTCGTGATCTCTTCGGCTTGATGTCTTCTAACTTTAGCCCTTGGTCCTTTATATAGCCCTCAAAGAAGAAAACTAGTTACCATATATGGTGACTTCCTAATATGGTAACTTTCCATGCCTGGATTCTGAGTCCCTGTCAGTATTGATTTTATGATTTTGGCAGATTTTTGATCCTGATATCTTGAACATCTTGATCTCTTGACCTGAGCTAAATCTTGCACAATATCTCTATGAATAATGTTAGTTTATTTATTAAATTAGAGAGAGTGTCTTTATCACTATATATGGTAATAAATCTTTAAGAAACTTGATTAAGAATATTTAATATGCTATGCACTTTATATGGTAATAAATCTTTAACAAACATGATTAAGAATATTTGATATGCTACGCATCTTTTAATTAATAAAATATTATGCATATATTTTGAAATATTATTCTAACCATTTGTATGATATTATATCTTTTAAGAATTGTGATTAGAATATTTGATACGATATGCATATTTTCAATTACCAAAATATTATATAAATATAAAATGCCTATATTTTCCTTCATAATATTAATTATAATATATAAACATATGGAAAATAGTATTTTGCAGATAAATCCAAATATATTTAATATTTATAATAAACACCTTTTATTATTTAAGAAATGTAAGGAAAATACTTATACCAAAGTGCAATATTTTCAACTGAACAGTGTGGATGGTCGGTGATGTAGGAATTTTTCACTAAAAATTTCGCTCATGAACCATGCTCAAAAATAGAGAAAGATGAAGAAGGAGTAGGAAGTGGATGGTTACTTATGCTAGCAAGCATGAAGCATGAAGCTCACAAGATGAAAATCATCTCATCTCTTTGTGTAAAAAGAAATGGCTACATATAAAAATCAACTATGCACCAATAGTGAACACAAATGGGTTTTAAACCAAAGTCATCCCTCTCCACATGCAAATAACCATGCCTCACTTTACATTTCATTTCCTATTTGATTTTCTAAAAAGAAAAATAAATATGAGATGTCCTTCATCTTGAAGCATTCCCGTATAAATACGGAATAGTTCACCTGGTATATGCATCGCTACATATACGTGTATCCGTATAAAAATACGGATAACACCAAAGAAAGAAAATGAATAGTAAACAATAATACTAAAATATATGTATCAAAATGCATATATAAATTATTAAATCAAAATCTGATTTAATAATCCAGCTTAATCCTAAGCCGGCTAGTTTTATTAACCGTCTGATTAAAGTCCGTGCATCGCGTACATGTATTTAATCAGACCCCCTACACGTACCAACGTACGGTTACTACATCAGTCGTCTGAACCGGGAAAACTTTCTGTGTGAGCCTCTAAAGACTCGACAATACGCTGACAGTGGGTTTAACCACAAGCACGTCAGTGGCACTAGCTGTACGTAACGACTACCCGGTACTTATCGAAAAGGGGGTCGAAAATCAAGTGCTTCCTTACCCTACTAAGTCTGAATGTGACAATCTCCATACAGTCCGGTCTCTTCGTCAAAGAGTATCACATATCAGATCTAAGGGGTAGATAATGTCAAATCCCTACTAACCCAATAAGTCATGTCTGAGTCAAGCACATCACCAATAGAGATACTACTGATCAACTATCAGTAAATCTCATCCACCGTGGCCACAGATTTCTAGTGATAGCCAACTGAACACAGCGCGTCATTGACTCCTAATACCAGGAGAGACAAATCCCTGACAGTCGACCATTGCTTCCATGTGGTTTGGGACTGTACACAACTAAAACCTGTTTGAACGACTCCTTTAAGCCATGGTAGGGTAGTAATCAAAGTAATGTGGGAACTCATATGAGAAATGATGACTTCAGATCAAAGGACTAATCTGTACTCATGCCAGAACTTCTATCTGACAATAGATTTAATACCATCTAAAAGTTCTCGGCGAGTCCGTCCAGTGTACTCACATCCAGTGAGCACCTGTATATTATCTTAGGTGACACAACACAAATGGCTTGTGAGACCGGCCACCGCCCCTCGTCGGGGTCTAAAAGCGTATAAACTAGTCTACTCCGGAATATCGATGCTCAGTCTCAATACTCCTATGACTAGGGACATTTAAGGATGCGCTTATGGACAACCCAGCTCCCAAATATATGATCGCCATCACAATGCTGGTCGTCAAGAAACAATCCTACGGGCTTCATCAATGATGAAGATAAACCAGATAGCATACTATCATCTCGAGTAAGACTGTTATATTTGTATAGGTCCTCCCTCAATTATCATAATCGCCTACTTGCAATCATAATAATTGCCTTGAGAGCACTATATCCAACAATCTCCCACTTGCACTTAAGGCCAATTATTGTGGTATTGCGTAACCACAGCTCGTGTGGTACCAAATACCCAACTTCTCTATTATTCAGTTTCGCAAATTAGTGAAACTTAACGTGTTCGAGAAATAACCTCAGTGAGTGGACCCGCTACAATGTCCCAACTTCATCTCTCTATATCTCAACTTTGCAGATATCAACAATCTCCCATACTGAGCGATACCCCGCCTCAAGAATTTGTCTAGATACTTGATGGGACCAAGTTCATAAATGAACAACTCCATCCAATAAACTTCTTGGGTTGTATCCTCTGTTGAGTTACAACCAGCATCTTACATCATGATTACCTTAGTATCCCTATTGGAACACTATCCAATATACTGATCCTCAGAAGAGACTAAACTCAAAACTCTGACAGCATCTCTGTCATCTAGGTCATCTTGGACGCCTGAACCAATAATCGCCTCCCAGAGGAGGCTGTCGTTATCTTATACCAAGAACATCCTCTTATATTCTTTATACCTTCCCTTTGTTTCTCCAGGATTGGATTAATATATATGCTTATTGCAGCTAGTGCAAAAGCTCCAGGGTTGCCTAGCACAGCAGCAAGGTTTCGGGAGGTATCTCTCATGTCATATTAAAATTTTGCCGTTCTAGCTAAGCTTAACCCTAGAATCGTATACTAGAAATCCGACGGAATGAAATGCAAACGACTTTGCATAAGTAGTGAGCAAGGAATACAACCTTTGTAGACCGGTCCTTCACTTCATTAGCTCCATGTTGTATTTCCTTCGCTGCGATCGTGAACTCCGGACTCTAGAGAGGCTCCCATGAAGAAATGAACATACTTGCATCAAAGTCTTCGAGGCCGAAAATGATCTACGTCGAGGAGACACTAATCCAAGGTATCTCTTCACTAATTACGGAATTAGTGAAGCAAACACCCTATACTAAATGGCAAGTAGTAGAGGATGATGAAATAGGAAGTGGGCTCACTTTAGATTTCATTTTCTCACATATTTTCTCTCATCTGCATTGAAGCTAGAAAGCTTTAGGAAGAAGAAGAAGAAAGCTCTTATGGAATTAACCAAGTGAATAATTGCAACCTTAGGTGAGTTAAGCGTCATATACTTAACCATTGTAGAGACATAACCATGGTTAGGATAATTGGTTGGGTTAACAAATATCTTAGGCAAAACAAAAGAGTGGACTTGGTCAATGAAGACTACAAGGTTCTACAAGATTTCATCCATGACAAAATACCACCATTTTGTAATTACCAAAATAAATAAAAACCCTAGCAATTAAACCAAGTATGATGTAAGTCATACACACACCCAAGTTGCATGTATCATCAAGCATGACACATTATTTTGTACACTAATATATATCACATAAATAAATATGCACAAACTAGTGAGAAAAGAAATCATAAGTAAGCTAATACTAGTTAATGTAAATTAATATATCAAATATATAATTATACATTAGATTATCAAATCAACTCTTGATTTAATAATCCGGCTATATCATATATAACCGACTAATATTTATATGTAACAACTTATCGAATCAACTCTTGATCCGATAACCCGGCTATATTGCATATAACCGACCGATGTCACAAATCGCGAGAATAGAATACGGTATCACATATCGTATTAATCTCGGTCCCGCATATATCACATATGTGCTCCTACTCCGTTTCGCTTGAGCCAGGAAACCTCTGTGTAGGACTCTAAAGACTCGTCAATACGCCGACAGTAGGTGATGATCATATCAAACACCCACAAGTCGCAAGCGGTCTGCTAAACGTAACGGCCACCCGGGTATTGAGCGATCAGAAGATCAAAAAGCAAGTCTGCTAATACTTCTGTGAATCCAATCAGTAACACTACCGTACAGTCCGGTCTCTTCGTCTGATATGTCGCATATCTCGTCTAGGGGTGGTAAACGTTAGTCCCCAGTAACTCAATAAGTCGTGCCGATAAGAGGCTCATAACAGGTCGAGAAACTACTGATAACACTTACCAGTATATCTCTGAAGCAGCCCTAGCCAGGGACTTCCTGTTATAGCCAATCGAGCATAGCGCAACATCAACTCCTAATACCGGGAGAGACGAAACCCCTCCTATCGCTCATTGCCTCCATGTGATTCGGGACTGTACCCAAAAGCCACCGTTTTGCACGTTCTCTTGAACGTGGTAAGGTGGAAATCAAAGCACAGTGAGAATCACACAAGACTCTATGACGATCTCGGGTCTACAGACTAATCTGTACCAGTGTCACCAGAGAACTGCTATCTGACGATAGGTATAATACCAACTAGGAGTTCTCGGCGAGTCCGTTCAGTGTACCCAGTCTCCATTGAGCACCCGTATGCTGTCTCTGATGTCAAACATTAATGGATATGGGATTATCCATCGCCCATCTACATGGGTCGAGAAGCTATACGCTAGTCTACTCTGGTATATCGATGTCATGTCTCGATACACCCACGACTAGGAACATTTGAAGGATGTACTTAGCGACTACACTTTTCCTACTAGTATGATCTGCATCATAATCCTGGTAGTCAAGTACTCATCCTAAGGGCTTTATCAACATGTAACATAGAGACAATCAGTGTACATGTTAAGATAAAGAGCAACCAGATAGCATACTATCATGTCGAGCAAGAATGTCCTCCATATATATGTCCAAGCATCCACTACAATATACATCGTATGTACAGTAATGTCCTCTAGGGTATACATATAACTAACAAAAGCAATATCTTGCATTGTACAAGACATTGCATGATTGACTCAATAGCCTAAGCAAATGATATTTTATTCATGCCAGTCTCTCTCTTCATCAGTCTAGAAGACATCCCTTTTAAAGAGGGTGATCCATTACCTGCGGGTACACCACCATGCTAGGAGTTGTCCATTCTAAAACACTTTTAAAATGCTGTCTAAGTACCCGATTGAGAAACTTCCAAAATCTAGATCTAAAACCAGAACCCCTGATACATTATCTATCTAGTTTTGTACAAGACATTGCATGATTGACTCAATCGCCTGAGCAAATGATATGTCATTCATACCAGTTCCTCTCTTCATCAGTCTAAAAGACATCTCTTTAGAGAGGGTGACTCCATCACCTGCGGGTACACTTCCACGCCAAGAGTCGTCCATTCTAAAATACCTTTTAGAATGTTTTCTATTTACCCGATTTAGGAAACATCCCAAATCTAAATCTAGTCACCAGAATTCCTAATATACTATCCAGATCCAATGTGGAGAAAACACTATGTGACAACCAAAGTTTGACTGATTGTAGTATAGGAACATCACTTCCTATCTGGAGTATGTCATCCAAATCTAGGACAATACTCCCTATATCCTTCTTACTAGGTTCATCTTTTGTTTTGATGAAGTCAATCACCTTGAATGTCACATCAAAACAGATGATCTGTCTCTGTTATCCATTCTTCAGTCTACAAATAGACATAAGCAACTTGCACACCTTTCGCTGCTCCCACTCACTACGATAACCCTCTGGCAGAGTCGTAAACACACACACTTCCAAAATCCCATTTGGAAAGACGTTATAGTCACCCACCTGCCAGATATTATAGCCATGAACTGCAACGCCGCCAAATCATATCCATATGGATTTCAGCGTAGACGCTGAATTAAAAGTCACATCAAAATTCACAACGGATATTTGACGAAAACTCTTTACAACAAGTCTAGCCTTATTAGGTTAATACCTTTCCATCTACACAGATCTCAAAAGATATACTTGCTCCTAATAGATTTTACCCCTTCAGGAGCACCCAGCAAAATCAAAAATCCATAACTTGCTGAAGTGCGTGGAGTCCATCTCGGGTATGAAATACCTGGTCACCTGGAAGTTATCACTTCCTATGACCTGCTGATAACAAGTAGGGGGAAAAGCAGTGTCAAGTCATGTCTATATGGGCTTCAGCATAGACACTGAAGTAAAAGTCTCGTCACAATACACAACGGGTATTTGATGAAAACTCTATACAACAAGTATAGCCTTATTAGGTTAGCACATTTCCACCTGCACAGATCTTGAAAGATCTACTTGTTCCTAATGGGTTTTACCCCTTCAGGAGCACCCAACAAAGTCTAAAATCCATGATCTGCTGAAGTGCGTGGAGTCCATCTTGAATATGAAGCATCTGGTCATCTGGAAGTTACCACTTCCTATGACCTGCTGACAACTAGTAGGACCATCATCACCATGATGCTGACCTCCCTGTCACCGTCTTCTAGAAAACCGAAGTATCTCTCGGGTGTCTGAGGTCACCTACTAAAATCTGCGGTGTGGCTAATCGTTTGTCAAGTCCAATTGAATCCTTAGGTTCTACTAATTTTTCGGTAACCTTTTATGGTTCTGGAATTACTTCCAATTCTACCATACTCTCACTAGTTTCTTTTGCAAAAAGATCCTTTTATAAAATGGTGGCGAGTCAAGAACAATATAACTATTGATCTTGAAAATGTAGAAACAAAATCCTAGCGAATGCTTAGGATAATCCACAAACCGTTATTACCGAAGCGTGCCACAAGTTTTTCCGGATTCTATTTTTAAACAGAAACTAGATAACTCTATATCTTAACAACCTCAAGATATGTAACCATTCTATATCCATATAGAATCAAGGCACTAATTTAGATGGAACCAGATTCAAATATCATGCATATGTTTCCAGCGCATAGTACCTTATGGAAAAATGCCAATACAACATTACTCATCAAAGAGCAAGTCTACGGATGAGTAACATGTGAGAGAATCAAGTTCTCGATATTACTATGATGGAATACCTAGCATAAGTATCTACATTTTCGATCACCTCGAAGAATCTCAATACTTCCAACGTATGGTTCTCTACTTTATTCTTATACCAATAAATTTCTCAAGATCTTTGGACCTTACATTACAACGAATGCGTGTCTAAAACCAGATAACTCACAGGTAAACCTGAATGAAGTAAGAGTACCAACCCCTTGTCTTGAAGGATACTGGACAACATAAATTTTCAGGTATAATTCCCAAGAGTATACCGACTCAAATTCAGTGTTTTGTAAATTGAAAACTGTATCTTAGTTAAGAATGTCTTACACCATTATTCAATGCACTTTACCTTATTCTCAACTGATAAAGGTAAATGTTTAAAACACAATTTTCAAAATGTATATCTCACTTTATAAATTAAAGGTACGGATATTTCATTTTAAAATTTGGTGCATAACAATGGTTATTCGAAACCAAATATTTGTCGTCAGGCAAAATCCAGGCGATTTAATCCAATATCACCAATTACAACGAATTCCGATGTTGAGGATCAAATCGCCCGTTTCCCAATACTCTACTCCTTCTCAATATCTATAACACCGTATAGATATGAGATCCAAATCTGGTAAATACATACCCTGGAGTTAGAATTGATTGGAAAAACGGTTCTCTATTACATGTACACAGAAAAACTGAAACGTGAAAATGTTTCATAGGGGATGATCAGGTATTCCTAGTAATCCCTTTTCCATTATCCAAATTCTTGACAGTAGTCACACTTTCCTTTGCCCTCACTTCAATTCCTTTATTTGTCTTTACATTTTACCTTCTGTACACTGTCCTTAGGCTAATTGATTTTCTTCCTTCCCTACCTTTCGGTACCATCCTGAGATTTGGAAGAAGACCATCCAATAAGCGTAATAGGTGTACTTTCCTAATACAAGGAGCTCTCGCAACGTGAGAGAAGTTAAGGAGAAGAGACAACCGAATAATCCTATTCAATTTCTTCAGAACCTGTGGCCATCCTCGACTGAAGTAACATTTTTGAGTTCGTATATAACTATACGATGGTCGTTCAAAGTAATATGGATCATCGTAGTGATACGACGTGTTCTGAAGAAATGCAAAGGGTGGAGTAGGGGTGACAGGGATATATGCGACTTTGTCGCGAATCAAGACAAGGCAAAACCCAAGGGTGTAAAAATGTTTGGTCAAATTGGTTCATGAGTTTTTAAGGTAAGTCATGGGTTGTTGTACCAGCGAGAGAAAAGAAACACTTAGCGTGCACTCTATCAAGATCAGATTGGTTATCACATTATCTGATTAGGATGCATCCTACTATATCCTTGAATACTCCTTCAAACCCTAAAAGGAGAACTAGTCGGATTGTACCGCGCTATGATATTCACGTGAAGGGTTGTTTAGCACGGCAGCAAGGTTTCGGGAGGAATCTTTCATGCCATATTAAAATTTTAGCCGTTCTAGCTAACCCTAACATAGAATCGTTTACTAGAAAAACAGACGAAAAGAAATGCAAACAACTTTGCATAAGAAGTGAACGAGGAATACAACCTTTGTAGACCGGTCCTTCACTTCATAAGCTCCGTGTAATAGTCCCTTCACTGCAATCATGAACTCCCAGACTCTAGAGAGGCTCCCATGAAGAAAATAACAAGCTTGCATCGAAGTCTTCGAGGCCGAAGATGATCTGCGTCGAGGAGACACTAACCCAAACTACCCCTTCACTAATTGTGGAATTAGTGAAGAAAACACCCTATACTAAATGTAAAGTAGTAAAGGATGATGAAGTAGGATTTTTTCTCATTTTAGATATAATTTTCTCACTCATTTTTCTCATCTCCATTGAAGCTAGTGAGCTTGAGGAAGAAGAAAAACTCATGATAATTATCCAAAGGATAATGGCAACCATAGGTGAGTTAGTATCATATACTAACCTTTGTAGAGAGTTAACCATGGCTAGGTTTAATGGTTAGGTTAATAAATATCTTATGCAAAACAAAACAAGTGGATTTAGTCAATGGCAATCCAAGCTTCTCCAAGCTTCTTACCATGACAAAATCAATTAGTTTTGAATTACTTAATCCATTAAAAACCCTAGGATTAAACCAAGCATGGTGTAAGTCATACATACACCCAAGTTGCATGTATCATCAAACATGACACAAAATAATGTACACTTGCATATATCACATATGTACAACGTGCACAAAACTAGTGAGAAAGTAAATCTTAAGTGAGCCAATACTAGTTAATGTAAATTAATATATCAAATATATAATTATACATTAGATTATTAAATCAATACTTGACTTAATAATCTGGCTATATCACATATAACCGACTAATATGAAATGTAACAGCTTATCGAATCAACACTTGATTCGATAACCAGGCTATATCGCATATAGCCGACCGATGTCACAAATCGCGAGAATAGAATACAATATATCATATCGTATTAATCTCGGTCCCACACATATCACATATGTGCCCCTACTCCATTTCGCTTGAGCCAGGAAATCTCTGTGTAGGACTCTAAAGACTCGTCAATACGCCGGCAGTAGGTGATGATCATATCAAACACCCACAAGCCGCAGGCGGTCTGCTAAACGTAACGGCCACCCGGGTATTGAGCGATCAGAAGCCTGCTCATACTCCAGCGAATCCAATCAGTAACACTACCGTACAGTCCGGTCTCTTCGTCTTATATGTCCCATATCTCGTCTAGGGGTGGTAAACGTCAGACCCCAGTAACTCGATAAGTCCTGCCGATGTGAGGCTCATAACGGGTCAAGAAACTACTGATAACACTTACCGGTATATCTCTGAAGCAGTCCTGGCCAGGGACTTCCTGTTATAGCCAATCGAGCACAGCACAACATCAACTCCCAATATCAGGAGAGACGAAACCCCTCCTATCGCTCATTGCCTCCATGTGATTCGGGGCTGTACCCAAAAGCCACCGTTTTGCACGTTCCCATGAACGTGGTAAGGTGGAAATCAAAGCACAGTGGGAATCACACAAGACTCTATGACTATCTCGGGTCTACAGACTAATCTGTACCAGTGTCACCAGAGAACTGCCATTTGACGTGAGGTATAATACCTTCTGGGAGTTCTCGGCGATTCCGTCCAGTGTACCCAGTCTCCACTGAGCACCCGTATACCATCTCTGATATCAAACACCAATGGATATGGGATCATCCATCACCCATCTACATGGGTCGAGAAACATACACGCTAGTCTACTCTGGTATATCGATGCCCTGTCTCGATACACCCACGACTAGGAACATTTGAAGGATGTACTTACCGACTACTCTGTCCCTACTAGTATGATCTGCATCATAATCTTGGTAGTCAAGTACTCATCCTAAGCACTTTATCAACATGTAATAGAGAGACAATAAGTGTACATGTTAAGATAAAGTGCAACCTGATAGCATACTATCATGTCGAGCATGAAAGTCCTCCCTATGTATATCCAAGCATCCACTACAATATACATCGTATGTACAGTAATGGACTCTAGGGCAAACATATAACTAACATCACGGTCCTAGAAACTAACATATGCACTGAAAAACATGAATTCAAAATTTCGATCGATTAAAACTTTCCGTATTGGCCCCAAGTATAAACCAGCACTCAAACAAATCTGGGCCTAAACCAAATATCCCAAAAATCACATTTCCATGAACAAGAGCACCAGAAAAAAATTTAGGGCACAACGACCAAAATTTGACCGCGGAACCGCGGTCAAATGGCATGTTTGGCTGCAGTTCCGCGGCCAAATTTTGGGCTCATGTGCCCAAAATTTTTCCTGGTCACTTATTTTTCCTGCACATAATTTTAAGGCAATCTGAACAATTTTTTGAACAAGTTTAAAATTCGTACAACATGCGTATAATCGGAAATGCGATTCGGAAAATTTCGTCGATCGAGACTTTAAATAGATGTAAAGTAGCTAGTTAAGATTTATGGAGTGGCTCTGATACCATGTTGGGTTTCGGTACCCGCGCCGCGGAAACCGTGTCTGAGACGGAAGCGAAAACAAAAATTTTAGCGAACACCGAACACCCGTAAAACCCAAGATATGGTCTATAAACCTAAATTAGTTAACTAAAAATGCAAGAGTTAAGAAAATACAACATTTGTCGCATGTCCACCCAATTGTGGAAGACCCCTCCAAGTTCGTAGCTGTCGGGATCGCGTTTGAAGATCGATCACCCTTGCCGAAGACGATCCACCCGAGAGAAACCGGAGGAGGCTCTAACTAATGATCCAAACTTGCTAGGTGTGGATGGTCGGTGATATAGTTTTTCACTAAAAATTTCTCTCATGAACTATGCTAAAAAAAAGAGCAAGATGAAGAAGGAGAAGGAAGTGGATGGTTGCTTATGCTAGCAACTATGAAGCATGAAGCTCACAAGATGAAAATCATCTTATCTCTTTGTGTAAAAAGAAATGGCTACATATAAAAATAAACCATGCACCAATAGTAAGCTGTTAATGATTCTTTTGATAAAGTTTATAAACTTTATTGGACTTAAAAAGAGTTTAGGGATGTTCATCATCCATTAGCCTACCCTAATCCTACGAACCCTAACAAGCGAAGAATTACTCGCGCATGTTGGGAGAAAAAGAGATGGAGAGAAATTGCATAATTAAACTACGAAGAAATAGAATAAGAAAAAGAAAGCTACATTTATTAATCAACAATATTCATTACACTTGATTCCTTAGAAAATGATTACAATTTCTAGTTGCTTCTCGATCTCTTCTAAGGAGGTAGACGAACAGTTGATGATCAGTCTGGATGCGTGAGCCGTCTTGGACTTCGTGATCTCGTCGACTTGATGATTTTTCCAAGAGACTCTCGGTCCTTATTTATACTCCAAAATCCAGAACCCTAGCTTCCAAATTTGGAAGCCATCTGTTGAAATTCTACCAGAAAAATCCCATCTCTTTAATCTTTAGATACGCGGCGGATCTGCGGTCAACGCGTAGGTTTGACCGCGGATCCGCGGTCTTATGTGTTGATCGTTGGATTTTGTCTTCTGTGATTTTCTCCTTGTGACACGTGGAGATCTCTGGAACTTTGGAAATTGGAAATCTTTTCTTTGCTTCTGCCAGAATTGATTTCTTAATTTGCTTTCTTAATTAGGCAGGTTTGCTCTTAAAAATTTTGATTCCCATGATTTTTAGCCCTGAAAAATTCTGCACAATCTCAACAAATAATATTAGTGGATTTTTGTTTTATTGAGATATTAATTTCACCATGAAGATTTGGTCAATGGTATCTTTGTATACATTTTCCTACCAAATGTTAATTATAATATATCAACACATGAAAAATAGTATTTTTACAGATAAACCCTCATATGTATGATATATTATAATAAAGACCTTTTCTAATATAGAAATAGTAGGAAAAATGTAATAACAAATGTGCAGTTTTATCAACTGAACAAATACCCCCAAACTTATCTTTGATTGTTCCGAGCAAACTAGTTTATTCAAGAGAAGGAGAAGGAGAAAGGAGAAAACTAAGCACACTTTCGTAGGCAAACACGATTGCATTGAGCACGTGCAACAAGCCGTTAAACCTCTAGGTGTCCCTAGTAGGAGGAGTGTTGTCTCCTGAGGGTTTTCAGCGGATTACACCCACAAAATCCTATAATAAAAGAGAGATGGTGAAATTTACATATAAAGATAAGAACCATAAAAGAAATACTTTGAAAATTTAGAGTTTCCAACTACACTAGCTTTTCAGTTGTCATGAGCCCTATCTTAATAGTCATGAAAAGATGTTAGAAATCATATCATTCCTCAATAAAACATTGTCTTTATTCTTCATTCCTACCTTTCATCCAAACATCGATCATATAACCCTACGCGTGTGTAATGGACATCCCTACACTCGGAGAATTCAATTCAAGCTATCATACTCTTGTCCATATACCTCAGTACTTTTTAATTTGATGAATATTTATTGATTTGCTCACACATTTTCATGCGACCGTTAATACTTCTTGAGGTACTAACCGACCGATTACTTATGTGCTTGCTGATTAGGTGATAGTATTTTCCTCGTCTTGCACCACCTAAGGCTTAGCAGTGACTCCCAAACCAGTTGGTCTAAGGCACTAGGTGATGAAGCACCCTCGCTATATTTTTTTATTGCTGCCTTGGCGATAACAAAACCAGTGTTCATTTTTTTCTTCACCATTTTATATTTTATTCATTTTTTTTATTTCCTTCATACTTTGGCTTTTAGACAAGAGCATTTCAAGGTATCCTCTACTATCCCGAGTTTCAAGACGTGTGTAAATGCATATAGTAGGGTATCAACATTCAATTGTTTGGCTTCCATAATAGAAACTATTTTTCAGACTTATTTTTATCCTCAGATTAGTGACTTCCTTCATCTTACTAACCCTTGGGACAACAGCTCATAACTACTTATTACAAGTTCGTTTAAGAAAACTTCTAATTTTGTTGGTTTTCTTAAACTATTCCCATCTTTCATATATAATTTTTCACTTTCTATTCTTTTATTATCTTATTTATGTAAAAAAAAATTATATTTTGTTTTGTGCTTATGCAAAGTATGATGTAAAGTGATGCGTAAATAAGCACAAACCTCCCCCAAACTTGTTTTCAACAGTGTCCTCACTGTTGCTATCTGCTGGATCACAAAAACCTGTAAGCTTGGGAGGACATTATTAATGGGGGAAAGAATATATGAAAGTGAAAATTCTCCCCCAAACTTATTTTTGGCTCACAAATTTGAGGACAAAAGTTATGTTCAAGAGCCAAAAATATACCCCCCCTCAAACATGAGTTAGACAATATGAAGCATTTTAAGAGGGGGTGAGTCATTTAGTCAAAGTAAGACTTTACAAAGACCAAAAGTTAACACCAATCATTCAAAGATTTTATCAGTATAGCGTATAGGTCGGTGGAAGAATGTGTTGTATCGAGTCAAGAAAAAATAGGGAAGGGATAAGAGGTAGTCTGTAAAGGGTTTGAATTTGAAATTAGAGAAAAGAAAGAATGAGGATGAATGTGAATGATTAGGAAGAAGGAATGGTGACGGTTTAACCTCTATAGGTGGAGATTGATCAATCACAAAATCCGTATTGTTTAAAAATTCAAGTTCGTCTGCAAAAAGTTCTTCAAAACTTTTATCAATGGTGTGATCGAACATTTTGCTGTCAAAGAGTTTTGTGCCAGAATTTATCCCACTTGATTCATCAAAAATCATTGAGTTAGAGTACTCGAAAAACTCATCTACCTCATTTTCAAAAATATCAAAATCAAGTTGAATTTCTGGTATTATTGAACTTGAATTAACGTATTGTGATTCATCAAAACTTACTGAAACTATAGGAACAGAAGAAGAATCAGAGAAAGTAGAAGGTGAAATGGGTAAACAAATTGATGTGTCGATTGTTGCTGAACCAGATGTGGAAGATGGAGGCTGTATTTCGGTCTAATCTTCGGGTATACCATTATCATCAACTTCAAGACATATTTGGGGTTCGGGAAGAATTAAAGGCTCAAGATGATGACCACAAGGAAGTGAAAGGATTTGATGAATTGGTGGGACAAGATTATCCAAAATTTCGGTTTCCTCAATCAATATATCCCCAACGTCAATCACCTCATTCAAGTGAAGGTTAAAATTCTCAAACACCTCATCAAAAGTATAGTTTTCAATCAGTTTTAGTTTAAGAGTGAAGGTGTAGAGATCAAAAGGGTTGGGTATGGTTTCACTTGAAATGGACCCTTCACAGTCGTGTAAATCAAACACTACAAAGTCATACAACTTATCAGACATTCTATTTGGTGTACTTGATGAATCTATGAAACTGGAGTTGTGGATTTCAGTTTGGAATGGGAAGGTTTGATTAGGAAGGGTGTACAGTTCTGTCTCACTACCCAAATTCTCATTTTGTCCTATGCCCGAATCATATACTGAAATTTTTTGGGCAGGTTTGAAATTCTTTGCTTGCATCCACTCTGTTGTTTCCTTCCTAATTTGGTTCGACAATTCTAGAAATTTTTCTAATGTCTGCTCCAGACCAATCTTGGGTTGATAAGGGGTTTCAGTATAAAATTGAAATTCCTGTGGATAATTAAAACTCCCAAATGACTGATTAGAAGAACTATCTAGATAAGGTGGAAAAGTCGGATTGGATTGATAGGAATAGAATGGTTGCGAAAATTGGGTGGGAGTAGGGTCAACATTGTGATAAGAAGAATATTGATATGGGTTGGTCGGTTGACTATCAAACTCTTCTTTGGAAAGTGGAGGTGATGGTTGATATTGGTCCGGGTTGAAACTTTGGCCTCTAGCCCTAGCTATGTACTCAGCAATGGACATTCGTCTAGGGGCTTCGTCACTCTGGGTATCAACTGAAACAGGTGTAGGATTAGGATACGGTTGATAAGACCTAGAATGAGGTGGCCAATTGTTTCTTCCTACTTGTTCTATATGATCTCTTAAGGACATGGAAGAGCCGGACGGTATACCGAAAGGATTACGAAAATAAAAGATATCTGGTTGTGGACAGCAAAGCTCGGCAAGTGTTCTTCTTTTTAAGTCGCCCATTATAAGAAGAGAAGAAGGGGGAAGGGGTAAAAATGGGAGAAAATAGTTGGTTTGTTTTGAAAAATGATGGATTTAGACAAATCACACAAAAATGTACAAACAACCCTAGAACTATGGTTACCTAGGTCCAGTCTCTAGACCGCTGCTAGACTTCCAAAGAACAAGCCGTAGGATCAATCCTCTACCGTCTCTTTACTACTCTTGTAGCCAGGTAAGTGCCAGGTGAGTGGGAGGCTCCCCACTACGAAAGTAGTGGTCCTAATTAAGTAACCACTCGCCTTAGACACACTTGCCTAGACACCACAAAAGTAATGCGGATAAGCGATACATTACCCACGACCTTCCTCTGTCCTTATTGAGCGCGACAGTCCTTAGAGTCTGGTCTAGATATTTTTTAAATTAATGTAGGGTTGATGCAGATGCTCGGTTTGTGATTTGTGGGGCTTAGGAAGGGTGATGAAATCCCCACCTAATCTGGATTTTGGTCTTGCCCCTTAAAAATCCGTATTAAAATATGCAAAAACAAACCGCAAAACAAAATTTTGCAAAAAGATTTTTGAGCGGCGATATTTTGCAAAGAATCCTGCAGAAAAGAGATTTTATTGGATTTCAGAGGAGAGAGAAAGAGGTTAGAATCTTACCAGAGAAGACTGAAGCCCTAGATCTCCTAACTGGCCGTGGTTCCGCCACCGACTTGAGGGATCAGGTGATGAGTTTTTCTATGTGGCCTCCTGTACTCTTCTGGATCTTTATGAATGTCTCTCTCTCTGTATCCTTAAGTATGTGACTCCAGATTCCCTCGCAAAATTCACACAATAATCATTAAATATACAATTTACAGTTTTGTTTTATTTATGATATTGATCGTATAAGAATTCAACACAAATAGTAAGAATAAAAAATTACGCACGTATCCCCGGCAACGGCGCCATTTGATTGTTGTGAAAAAGTGTATGTAGTAATTACCGCAATCAATAACGGTGTCGTGTGTAGCTAGACCGAGATGAGTACGGGTCGTCCTCTGGGAAACATTGATTTTTTTATTCTTACTTTAGATGTGTTGAGAAAGAAAGGAGGAAGAAATAAGATTGGTTGTAGATTCTAGATCTACGTTAAGCGCTAATGCAAAATATAGATCTAGATTATTTATGGATGTAGATAATATAAGAAGGAGCTTGTAGGGTTCGTTAGGATTTAGTAGTTATGGGTGATTAATTAAAAATTACCCTTTTTATCCTTTAATAGATTTAAAACTAGAACGACGGTGATGCGTGTAGATTAGGGTTTCTGGAGGGAAAAGGAATCCCACTCTTAACCCTTATCTCGACACGGAACTCCGTTCATATCTAGCCTTTACCAAAACAATCATTAATCTAATCTCTAATCGCGGTCGGGACTAACAATGAATTGTTAGCGCGCCCGATTAAGATGTTAATGATTCTTTTGATAAAATTTATAAAGTTTATAGAACTTAAAAAGAGTTTAGGGATGTTCATCATCCATTAGCCTACCCTAATCCTACGAACCCTAACAAGCAAAGAATTACTCGCGCATGTTGGGAGAAAAAGAGATGGAGAGAAATTGCATAATTAAACTATGAAGAAATAGAATAAGAAAAAGAAAGTTATCTTTATTAATCAACAATATTCATTACACTTGATTTCTTAGAAAATGATTACAATTTCTAGTTGCTTCTCGATCTCTTCTAAGGAGGTAGACGAACAGTTGATGATCAGTCTGGATGCGTGAGCCGTCTTGGACTTCGTGATTTCATCGACTTGATGATTTTTCCAAGAGGCTCTCGGTCTTTATTTATACTCCAAAATCCAGAACCCTAGCTTCCAAATTTGGAAGCCATCTGTTGAAATTCTACCAGAAAAATCCCATCTCTTTAATCTTCAGATAAGCGGCGGATCCGCGGTCAACGCGTAGGTTTGACCGCGGATCCGCGGTCTTATGTGTTGATCGTTGGATTTTGTCTTCTGGGTTGTTCTCCTTGTGACACGTCGAGATCTCTGGAACTTTTGGAAATTGGAAATCTTTTCTTTGCTTCTGGCAGAATTGATTTCTTAATTTGCTTTCTTAATTAGGCAGGTTTGCTCTTAACAATTTTGATTCCCTTGATTTTTAGCCCTGAAAAATTCTGCACAATCTCAACAAATAATATTAGTTGGTTTTTGTTTTATTGAGATATTAATTTCACCATGAAGATTTGGTCAATGGTATCTTTGTATACATTTTCCTACCAAATGTTAATTATAATTTATCAACACATGAAAAATAGTATTTTTACAGATAAACCCTCATATGTATGATATATTATAATAAAGACCTTTTCTAATATAGAAATAGTAGGAAAAATGTAATAACAAATGTGCAGTTTTATCAACTGAACATAAACACAAATAGGTTTTTATTAATATAAAAACCAAAGCCATCACTCTCTACATGCAAAGAACCATGCCTCAGTTTACACCTCATTACCCAATTGATTTTCTTAATAGAAAAACAAATATGAGGTGTACTTCTTTTAGAAGCATTCCCGTATAAATACGGAATACTTCACTTGGTATATGTATCGCTACATATACGCGTATCCGTATAAAAATACGAATAGTACCAAAGAGAGAAAATGAATAGTGAACAATAATACCAAAATATATGTATCAAAATACATATATAAATTATTAAATCAAAACCTGATTTAATAATCCGGCTTAATCCTAAACTGTCTAGTATTATTAACCGTATGATTATAGTCTGTGTATCGCATACACGTATTTAATTAGACCCCCTGAACGTACCAATGTACGGCTCCTACATCTGTCGTCTGAACTGGGAAAACCCTCTGTATGGGACTCTAAAGACTCGACAAAATGCTGGCAGTAGGTTTAACCACAAGCACGTCAGCGACACTAGCTGTACGTTACGGCTACCCAGGTACTTGTCAAAAGGGGGGTCGACAATCAAGTGCGTCCTTACCCTATTGATCCTGAATGTGACAATCTCCGTATAGTCCAGTCTCTTCGTCAAAGAGTATCGCATATCGGGTCTAGGAGGTGTTAGTTATATGTATTCCCTAGAGGCCATTATTGTACATATGATGTATATTATAGTGGATGCTTGGACATACATATGGAGGACTTTCTTTCTCAACATGATAGTATGCTATCTAGTTGCTCTTTTTCTTAACATGTACATTGATTTTCTCTATGATACATGTTGATAAAGCCCTTAGGATAAGTACTTGACTACCAGGATTATGATGCAGATCATACTAGTGGGGACAGGGTAGTCGGCAAGTACATCCTTCAAATGGTCCTAGTCGTAGGTGTATCGAGATAGGGCATCGATATACCAGAGTAGACTAGCGTACAGCTTCTTGATCCATGTAGATGGGCGATGGATGATCTCATATCCATCGGTGTTTGAAATCAGAGATGGTATATGGGTGCTCAGTGGAGACTGGGTACACTGAACAGACTCGCCGAGAACTCCTAGATGGTATCATACCTCACGTCAGATGGCAGTTCTCTGGTGACATTGGTACAGGTTAGTCTGTAGACCCGAGATCGTCATAGAATCTTATGTGATTCCCACTGTGCTTTGATTTCCACCTTACCACGTTCAAGAGAACGTGCAAAACGGTGGTTTTTGGGTACAGTCCCGAATCATATGGAGAAAATGAGCGATATGAGGGGTTTCTTCTCTCCCGGTATTGGGAGTTGATGTTGCGCTGTGCTCGATTGGCTATAACAGGAAGTCTCTGGCCATAGTTGCTTCAGAGATATACTGGTAAGTGTTATCAGTAGTTTTCTCGACCCGTTATGAGCCTCATATCGGCACGACTTATCGAGTTACTGGGGTCTGACGTTTACCATCCCTAGACGAGATATGCGACATATCAGACGAAGAGACCGGACTGTACGGTAGTGTTACTAATTGGATTCGCAAGAGTATGAGCAGGCATGCTTGTTGATCTTCTGATCGCTCAATACCCGGGTGTCCGTTACATTTAGCAGACCGCTTGCGGCTTGTGGGTGTTTGATATGATCACCATCTACTGCCGGCATATTGATGAGGATTTAGAGTCCTACACAGAGGTTTCTTGGCTCAAGCGAAACGGATTACGAGCACATATGTGCGGGACCGAGATTAATATGATATGTGATACCGTATTCTATTATCATGACATTTGATATTAGTCGGTTATATGTGATATAGCCAGGTTATCGGATCAAGTGTTGATTCGATAAATTGTTACATTTGATATTAGTCGGTTATATATGATATAACCGGATTATTAAATCAAGTATTGATTTAATGATTTAATGTATAATTATATATTTGATATATTAATTTACATTAACTAGTATTAGCTCACTTAAGATTTCTTTTGTTATTTGATGTGCACATTGTATATATGTGATATGTATATTTGTGTACATGTTTGTGTCATGTTTGATGATACATGCAAGGTGGGTGTATGAGACATACATATGCTTATGATAATTATTAGGGTTTTTATTCATTTTGGTAATTACAAAATGGTGGCATTTTGTCATGGATGATAGCTTGTAGAAGCTTGTAGTGATCATTGACCAAGTCCACTCTCTTGTTTTGCCTAACATATTTATTAACCCAACCAATTATCTTAACCATAGTTATGTCTCTATAAGGGTTAGCATATGATGCTTAACTCACCCATGGTTGCCATATTATCCTTTAGATAATTATTGTGAGAGTTTTCTTCTTCTTCTTCCTCTCAAGCTTTCTAGCTTCAATGGAGATGAGAGAAAATATGTGAGAAAATCAAATCTAAAGTGAGCCCACTTCGTACTTCATCATCCTCTACTACTTACCATTTAGTATAGGGTGTTTGCTTCACTAATTCCATAATTAGTGAAGAGATAGCTTGGGTTGGTGTCTCCTCGACGTAGATCATCTTCGGGCTCGTAGACTTCGATGCAATCTTGTTCATTTCTTCATGGGAGCCTCTCTAGAGTCCGGAGTTCATGATCGCAGCGAAGAGACTACTACATGGAGCTATTTAAGTGAAGAACCGGTCTACAAAGGTTGTATTCCTTGCTCACTTCTTATGCAAAGTAGTTTGCATATCGATTCGTCACTTTTTGTAGTAAACGATTCTATGTTTGGGTTAGCTAGAACGACTAAAATTTTAATATAGCATGGAAGATGCCTCCCGAAATCTTGCTGCCGTGCTAGGCAACCCTTCAGGTGGTGGATAACGTCAGACCCCTACTAACCCGATAAGTCATGTCTGAGTCAAGCTCATCACTAATAGTGATACTACCGATCAACTATCAGTAAATCTCATCTACCGTGGCCACGGATTTTTGGTGATAGCCAACTGAACACAGCACGACATCGACTCATAATAACAGGATAGACGAATCCCTGACAGTCGACCACTGCCTCCATGTGGCTCGGGACTATACCCAACTAAAACCTATTTGCATGACTCCTTTGAGCTGTGGTAGGGTAGTAATCAAAGTATAGTGAGAACTCACATGAGACAAATGACGACTTCAGGTCAAAAGACTAACCTGTACTCATGTCACCTGAGAACTTCCATCTGACGATAGATATAATATCATCTAGAAATTCTCGGCGAGTCCGTCTAGTGTACTCACCTCTAGTGAGCACCTGTATACTATCTTAGATGACACAATACCAATGGCTTGTGAGACAGGCCATCGTCTCTCTTCGGGGTCTAGAAGCGTATACACTGGTCTATTCCGGAATATCGATACCCAGTCTCAATACTCCCACGACTAGGGACATTTAAGGATGCACTTATGGACAACCCAGCTCCCACATATATGATCGCCATCACAATGCTAGTCGTCAAGCAACAATCCTACGGGCTTCATCAATGATGAAGATAAACCAGATAGCATACTATCATCTCGAGTAAGACTGTTATACCTGTATAGGTTCTCCCTCAATTATCATAATCGCCTACTTGCAATCATAATAATTTCCTTGAGGGAACATATCCAACAGTTATATGTGATATAACCGGATTATTGAATCAAGTGTTGATTTAATAATTTGATATACATATATATATTTGATATTAGCCAGGTTATATATGATATGACCGCATTATTGAATCAAGTGTTGATTTAATAACTTGATATATATTTATATATTTGATATATATATATATATATTAACTAATATTAAGCCGACTTAAGATTTTCTTCTCTTCATATATATTTGTATATGCGATATATATGTATGTATGTATGTATGTATGTATGTATGTATGTATGTATGTATGTATTTTGTGTCATGGTTGATGATATATTGAACATGGATGTATGAGAATCATACAAGAGTTAAAGATAATAAGAATGATTTATATTTTAAGAAAAAGAAAATAAGAGGAGAATAAGTCATGGTTTTGGATGCTTGGAGAAATATTGAGAAGCCATGACTCATCTCCAATTCTTGTTTTACTCTTAGATATTTTATCATTCTTATCTCATCTTATTAACTCAAAATGGTTCACACACTCATCAGATTCTAAGTTCATCTCCTTCTTCATCTCTTCACTAGTTTTCTAAAGTGAGAAAAAAGAAAAAGAGAAAGAAATATTTTTAGTGAGCAAAACTCTTACTCCATCAACCTACATTACTCTAGCCCATTAGTATAGGTTGTTAACTTCACCAATATCTTGATAGTGAACTGTGAACTTGAGTGAGAGTTGCCTCAAGATGATCACCTTCGACGACGAAGACAACAAGCAAGCTCGTTCCATTCAACAAGTGGAGTCAAAGAAGAGTTCTAGGGACTACTACTTGGAGCTTTAGAAGTGAATGACTAGACTACAAAGGTTATAGACTCAGTTCACTTAATTTAGAACTTGTTTGCTTTACTTTAAAACCCTAATTCTCTACTTGTTCAGTATATTTAGACCTCTAAATTTTTAAAATTGCATACTTGATACTCATTGAAACATAGTAGAGGTGCTAAGACATACTTTCTTGGTATCAGAGCCAAGTTAGAGGCTTAGGAATAGCTTAGACAAACTTAAAGTGTTCAATTGAAGTTTTAAACACGGATTTTAGTAGTTTCTGTCCAATTTTTAAAATTTCATTATTTTCACAATTAAAAATTCTCAGAAAATCATGCAGGTAATTATAGAAAGGCTCAAGAAATACGAGTACGTAATTCCACAATTTGGCCGCGGAACCGCCGCCTATACCATGTATTGGCCGCAATTCCACCACCCAAGTATGGAATTAGGAGATCGTTTTTCTTGTTCTTCTTCATTTTAAGAGTCTGGATTTTCTGGATATTTTTAATGAGGCTCAAGTGGTTGAGCTCTCTGTGAATTGGTGTTCTTTGAAATATCGATCGAAATGTTTAATATCGTATATATTTCTATGGTTATGTGATACAATTTTTGGAATTCACATTGATTAATTTTGCGAAAACTAGCTATTGATTTGTAAATCTCACGTTTTAGTCTCAAATGATAGATTATCACGGAGTTTGTATTTGGATTGAAACTCCGTCGTAATCTCATATCGTACGCGAATACTCGCCGGGATACACTAGTAGATTGCCACACCCCATTGCCCCGACAAAGTGACTATAGGAGAACCCCATGGCCAAGAGTATCCACTCGGGTGCTCGCGGCCACGGTGTTCCGCCAAAGTGCACTTCGTTGACGGCCTCGGGGTTGCAGCCATCCACTAAATTCCCGAAGAGCATTCGATCTTTTAATCGGGAATCTTGTTGAATTGCCCGACTTAAATTTTTGAAAAGTGTTTTCAATTCGAGACTTAAATTCAAGGTTTATAGGGTTAGGCATGAAATTCGGAATATGTGATAATCCGGGTTTATAATGTCTACATATGACACGGATTCTAATTATTGTAGTTTTTATTTCTTTTCTGCGATCGTAAGTGTAATATGTGGCAGTATCCCCGATCTCGTTGCTATACGACAACGACATTAGGGATACACATATTTACTTATATTGATGACATGTGATATTATTGTGTTGCTATTGATATGTTATATTGGATCGTCGTGATTGAATAGCCGGGGGTTTTACATGAGATGAGAGTTTTTCAATTTTCATTCATATAAATATTTGTATGTAATATTCTTTTATTGGTACACATCCAGGTTGAGGTTGTAGTCTCCATTCGATGTATATTATTTACTTTACCACATTAGGATAGACCCAAGGCGGAAAGCACAAGTAATCGGGTTCTAATGTCCAGTGAGAGGTCATCTCGAGGAGTCAAGACCGGTCGCCTAACTTTAGAATTGGTAGGGTTGCTTGCCGCTCTCATAGGGGTCTCGGGGTATGGGCTTGGTTATTCATCACGACTGTGGAATCCGTGTTTTTCATTACTGGCTTAATCTAAATCACGGACCTCCTAGTATATTATTTATTTCATATATCTTCTTCTGCTGTTCCATAATGTGATGTGATGTGATCATATAACTGCGTGAGATGAATGCTACTTATATATATATATATATATATATATATATATTAGTAGACCCTATATATGTTTTGCATCCGTGTTAGTCCTGATCCCGCCCTGCCGTAAGTTAAGTAACCTTACGGTGAAGACCCATATCCCCGTGGCTAATGCGGATGGTATATATGTGTGTTTTATTTTCGTTTCTTCTGTGATGTTTAGGAAACATAACTGATGGGACATCATTAATAAGATTAATGAAAGAAAAGAAACTTAAAAGATATTGTAGAATCAAAATTTTCAAAAAGGTAGCTCTAGTTCTTACTTTGCATAGTGGTATTCCATTATTAATATCCTGCACCTCATTCGATAAGGAAAGAGCCTAGATCCCTTCGCCAGGAATGGCCTCTTTAGCAAAACTAGCATATGCTACAACCCACTCAGTTTTGTTTCGAAAACTACTCGATTTTTAAAGCGGAGCTTAAACCCCTCCTTTTCAAATCACTAGATTCTACAATGATATTAAGTTTATTACATTAAAAGTTTTCTTCAAAACCTGTCGTAACCCTCCGTCATTTCAGATATGTAGTATTTACTATTCGTGCTTTGTTTTTTTACCTTCGTCAAGGCACAGTGTACGGTAGCTGGGTAATACTTATCTGCAATATGTTGATGCGATCGGTAGGGACAGTCACACAACCATATTGACCTCTGTCAAGGCTTTGTGTGGGTGGGTTCGAATTGATCAAGAAATGATGGGTTGAACTTGATTGGCGACCTATGGTTTGTTGACCTCTGTCAAGGTCATAGGTCGTTAGGGGTAAATACAATTATCGGGAATTTTAAGTGTTAAAATTTGCAGTGAGATTGCATACCTTCTATGTGATAGTTGAATCCCGATACCCACTGTGAGTAAGTGTTACTCCTGGGACAGTTTTCCACATTACAATTAGCTAATCCAGTAAGTGTCTAAGAAAGGTGTTAATGGGGTTATGCCCCTGCGGAAATGAGGTTATTTAATTAGTTCCATGAGAAAGCACGGAAAGACTCCTTTGGAGTACCAACACCTGCCAGGCTGACTCATTAGCGAACTTGTACGGTGTAATTAATCCCGGCTAATATTACCTTTTAGGGTTTGAAGGAAGATTTGATAAAAACAGTGGGAGCCATCCTGATTAAATAAGATAATAACCAATCTGATCTTGTAAGAGCGCACGCTAAAGTATTTTCTTCTCTCTCTCCAGAAAGAAACCATGTCACGCCTTAATCAAGATAATAATATGGATGTATTGACCGGACCCGCTTATTATACTGGTCTGGGGAACGTTGGTTCCTCCCTATCTTATGACAACTGTCTTAAGTTTGGGCAAGGGATAGGGTAATGCAAGGATTTCCACGCAACCCGAATGAAGAAAGAGCATTCTGATGCATTTTCTTCGGGTGTGTTAGTTATTCAGAATTGTTTCTCATTCTGCTCTACGTTCTGGGTATTGGATACCGAATCAAGATCCTACATTTGTAATATGTTATAAGGGTTAAAGAAAAGTACAGAACTGGGAAAGGGTGATATGTCTCTCAAAGTAAGGAATGGAGTAATTGTTGCTGCCGAAGCTGCCGGCGAATATCACCTAGTATTTCCAAATGGTAATATATTGATTTTGAATGACTGTTATTTCGTACCATCGATGATGTGCAATATAATATCCGTATCTTTATTAGATAAGGAAGGATTTAAGTTTGCATTAGAGAATTTTTTTTGAATATTTTCCTAAATCAAGTGTTGATTGGGTTTAGTATGTTGTGTAATGGTTTATACGTTCTAAATAAAAATACAGTTCTAAATATACAGAACACACACAAGAGGAACAGTTCAGAAATGAACGAAGCCTTCTTGCGGCATTGTAAACTTGGTCATATCAATGCGACCAGACTAGCTAAGTTGCATAAAGATGGATATTTGAATCCGTTCGAATTTCCATCTTATGAAACTTGTCAGTCATGTCTCAAAGGAAAGATGACCAAAACTTACGGGACACGGAGAAAGAGCTACTGAACTCTTCGGAATGATACATAGTGATGTATGCGGTCTTATGTCTACACATGCCAGGAATGGTTCCTCGTACTTCATTACATTCACCGATGATCTCTCAAGATTCGGACATGTGTTCCTGTTGAAACACAAATCTGATGGTTTTGAGAAATCTAAGGAATATAAGAGCGGAGTGGAGAACCAGATGGGTAAAAGTATTAAAATCCTTCGATATGATCGAGGAGGTAAATACTTAAGAACGGAATTCCGACATTATCTAAAAGAGAATGGGATTCTCTCTCAGCTTACTCCTCCGTATACACCACAGCACAACGGTGTATCGGAGCAGAGGATGTAGGGATTCCTTAGCACCATCCTAGGGTTTGGGTTGCATCACACACGCTATAATAAAAATTTAGTGGGTGCTAAACAATACCAACCATGAATCGAACTAGAAAATTAAGGTAACAACAATAAGTATCACATACTAACAAGTGTCTAACACTAAGAGGTAAGTAATACAACCTTTGTAGACCTCCTCTTGTGACTCTTTGGATCAACTAGGGTTTGAACCGGTTCGCTTGAATCCTTCCAAGTTCACGACGATCCACCACGGAGTCCCTTTGCACAAGCTCCTAGCTTCACTTGATCTTTGAATAAGTGGAGCAAACAACCTACAGTAGTGAGCTAGACTAATATAGATTGGTGATGTGGGTTTGGATCTCACTTAAAAACCTTTTCTTTTTATGTTCTTCACTCACTTTTAAAACCCTAGAGAGCTTGAAGGAGGAAGAAGAAGGAGATAATGGCTAAACTTGATTCAAGTGAGAATGATCAACATAATCAAAAGAGAGAGAGTGAATTATGTCATCCTTAACCATGGTTACAAAATATCTAGATATTTTGAGACTTGAGTTTAAGCAAAGCCATGGGCTACCTAAACCATGAGCAATGAAACCATGGTATTGACTTTGGTCAACACAAGAGAAGAGTGTAGAATAGTCAACTATGATTTTATTCCCATTTTGATTTTCTCAAATAATCAAAATATATAAATATGTTACCATATGAGTCTTGCATTACCACCACGAATGTATCATCAATCATGACACATCTATACTTGTATGTGTGCATCCATATCAACATATACATACACTCATGCATGCATCATAAAGAAATAGGTTTTAATAAATGAGCTAAAGGACTTAATATTAAATCAACGCTTGAATTAATAACCCGGTCATATCACATACAACCCGTCTAATAGTAAACGCCCGATTAAAATACGGTATCAAATACACGCATTTAATTGGGCTCCCGTGCATATCTCATATGCACCCCACATCTTTTCGCCTGAGCTAGGAGACCCATTTGTGGGACTCGAAGACTCTTCAATACGCTAGCAGTAGTCAGTGATCACATCACATACCCATAAACCGTCAGTGGCACAAACTGTACGTAACGGCTCCCAGGTATTGAGCGATCAGAAGAAACCCAAGAAAACCTGTCAAAACTCCCGTCGAGCCAACCGGTAATATTTACTGTACAGTCCGGTCTCTTCATCAGATATGCTGCATATACAGTCTAGGGATGGCATCGCCGACCCCAATAACTCAATAAATCATGCCAGCATATGGCTTATAAGAGATCGAGAAACTACTGATAACAGTTATTAGTAAATCTAATCATCCCTGGCCAGGGACTTCCTATTATAGCCAATCGTGCATGGCGCAATATCAACCTCCAATACTGGGAGAGACGAAACCCCTCCTATCGCTCATTGCCTCCATGTGCCTCGGGACTGTTCCTAAAATCTACCTGTTTGCACGACTCAGTAGAGCCGTGGTAGGATGGATATCAAAGTACAGTGGGAGGACACATAAGACTCTATGACGATCTTGGGTCTATAGACTAACTTGTACCAGTGTCGCCTGAGAACTGCTATCCGACGATAGATATAATACAACATAGGAGTTCTCAGCGAGTCCGTTCAGTGTACCCAGTCTCACTGAGCACCCGTATACGGTCTTTGGTGTCCCCACACCAATGGATATGGGATCATCCATCGCCCATCATATGGGTCAAGCAACGTATACGCTAGTCTACTCTGGAATATCGATGACCTGTCTCGATACACCCACGACTAGGAACATTTCAAGGATATGCTTATAAACTACACTTGTCCCACTAGTATGATCCGCATCATAATCCCAGTAGTCAAGCAAATATCCTAAATGAGTAAGATGCATGATCAAATGAACATGTCAAGATAAAGTACAACAAGATAGCATACTATCATGTCGAGCAAGAAATTCCTTTGAATACACACACACACACACACACACATACCGATACATCCACTATCATATAATGTCCTCTAAGGTATACATATATCGAACAGTCTCCCACTTGCACTAAGTCCAATTATTGGCGTATCTCATACCCAACATCTCAAAAAGTTGCTCATGCTGCGGCAGAGGGAGGGCCTTGGTGAGTGGATCCGCGGTGTTATTCTTTGTATCTACTCTCCGAATCTCGATCTCGCGGCGATCAACTATCTTTCGGATCAGAGGATATCGCCTGAGGATGTGTCTGGATCGCTGATGGGACCTGGGCTCTTTGGCCAATGCCTTAGCCCCATTATTATCACAATACAATGATATTGGATCAATAATGGTTGGAACTACTCCTAGCTCCGATATGAACTTCCTCATCCAGACGTCTTCCTTGGCAGCATCATTTGCAGCAATATACTCAGCTTCCATCATGGAGTCTGCAACGGTATCCTTTTTGGAACTCTACCAACATACCGCCCCTCCATTGAGGGTAAATACAAGCCCTGAGATAGATTTTTTTGTCATCCTTATCACTCTGGAAGTTTGAATCGGTAAAGGCCTCCATTTGGAGATCCCCATTACCATACACCAAGAACATTTCTTTAGTCCTTCGCAAGTACTTAAGAATGTTCTTCACAGCTGTCCAGTGATTCTCCCTTGGGTTGGATTGATACCTTCTTACTACACCCAGTGCATAAGCTACATCAGGGCGTGTACATAACATTGCATACATTATAGATCCTACAGCTGAAGCTTAGGGTATAATACTCATGCGAGCTCTCTCTTTAACAGTCTTTAGGCAAAAGTCCTTGGAGAGAGTGACTCCATGACTAGCGAGTAAGACACCCCGCTTGGAGTCTTCCATACTAAACCTCTTTAGGATGGTGTTAATGTAGTTTGGGACAATCCCAACAACCTTTTAGATTTATCCCTATAGATCTTCATGCCCAATATGTACGAGGCATCACCCAGGTCCTTCATGGAGAACCTTTGTGATAAGAACAGTTTGACCGATTGTAGCATAGGAACATTGTTTCCTATCAGAAGAATGTCATCTACGTATAATACGAGGAATGCGACAGTACTTCCTACAATCTTCTTATAAACACAAGGTTCATCTAGATTTTTGACGAAATCAAACTCTTTGATAACATCATCAAAACATATGTTCTAACTCCGTGATGCCTGCTTTAATTCATAAACGGATTTAAGCAACCTACATACTTTCCCGCTGCTCCTACTATTAATGAAGCCCTCTGGCTCATCCATATAAACGCGTTCTTCTAAATCACCATTTAGAAAAGCAGTTTTAACGTCCATCTTCCAGATTTCATAGTCGTAGTGAGAAACAATAGCAAGTAGGATCCGAATGGATTTAAGCATGGCTACAGGAGAAAAGGTTTCATCATAGTCCAGTCCTGGTCTTTGACGAAATCTTTTCGCCATAAGTCTTGCCTTATAGGTCTCCACCTGCCCATCTATACCGATCTTTCTCTTAAAGATCCATTTGCACCCTACGGGTTTTACCCCAGAGGGTACAACATCCAAAGTATATACTTTGTTGGTGTACATAGACTCCATTTCGGATCTCATGGTATCCAACCACTTCACAGAGTCGCCACTCGTGATAGCTTGCTGAAAACTGGTAGGGTCATCATCATCCATGATGCAGTCTTCTCCATCACCATCAATGAGAATATTGTAGTATCTCTCCGGTAGGCAAGAAGTCCTACCAGATCTACGGAGTGACTGAGGTTCATAAGATTATGTTGCATTATCATGTTCAACCAAGTCGTCATTTGTAACTTGTGTCTCTAGAACCTCTTCTAGATCTACCACATTGCCATCGGTATCATTTGGAAAAATCTCATTTTCTAAAAATGTGGCATACTGAGAAACAAACACCTTTTGTTCCTCCTTATGGTAGAACAGATATCCAAACGAATGTTTTGGATATCCCACAAATATATATTTAACTGATCGTGTCTCGAGTTTGTCTGGATTTTGCTTTTTAACAAAAGCCGGACATCCCCAAATCTTAACTCGTTTAAGAGATGGTCTCTTCCCATACTATATCTTATATGGAGTGGTAGACACGGTCTTGGTTGGAACTCTGTTCAATAGAAAAGCTGCAGTCTCCAATGCATGCCCTGAAAAATCTAGACTCATCCAAAGACAGTCTCTTTTCTCATAGGGTACGATTCTGCCGCTCTGACACACCGTTGTGCTGTGGTGTGTAAGGGGGAGTGGGCTAAGAGAGAATTCTATTCTTTCTTAGGAAGTTCGAAAACTCTGTACTAAGATACTCTCCACCTCGATCTGATCGAAGTATTTTGATGCTCATTCTAGTTTGTTTTTCTACTTCAAGTTTGTACTCCTTGAATTTCTCGAAAGTTTTAGACTTATGCTTTAATAAAAACACATGACCAAATCTCGAGAAATTATCAGTAAAAGTTGTGAAGTAAGAAAAACCGCCTCTCGCATTTGTAGACATTAGTCCATATACATAACTATGTATGAGGCCCAAGAGCTCTGTAGCTCTTTCTCCGTGTCTAGTAAACAGAGTTTTGGTCATTTTCCCTTTGATACAAGGCTGACAAGTCGCATAAGATTGATACTCAAAAGGATTTAAATATCCATCTTTATGAAACTTGTTTAGTCTTGTTTCATTAATAAGACCAAGTCTATAATGCCAAAGAAAAGCTTCATTTATATCTGAAAATTTTCTTTAGTTTGTGTGTTGTATGTTGAAAACTGTGTGTTGATTTACAACGTATATCCCGTTATTAAGTATACCAGAACCAATCAACTCTTGATTTAGTTTAATGTTCATAACATTATGCTGCAATACAAAATGATATCCTTCATTGTCTAATAAAGAAACGGATATTATATTACAAAGCATGCTTGGTATAAAATAACATTGTTCAAAACCAATATACAACCCGACGGCAACCCTAGGTGATACTCTCCCACTGAAACTGCATGTACATTGGAACCATTTCCAACTCGGAGAGTGTGATCATCGGTCTTTAAAAATCTGCTATTTCTCAAGCCCTGCACAGAATTGCAGATATGAGAACCTAAACCGGTATCTAATACCCAGAAAGTAGAGTTTATAGAAAAACAGTTTTCAGTCACAAACACACCTGAAGCGGAAACATCACCATACTTCTTTTTGTTGAGATCATCAATATACACGATACAATTCCGCTTCCAATGCCCATTTTTCTTGCAATAGAAACATTCTTCTTTTCCCGACTTGTCAACCTTGGATTTGTCTCTTCCTTATGCCTTCTTGATTCCACCTCTCGGTTTGGTGGATTTATTTTTATTCCTTCCCTTGGCCTAGGCTTTTGGGACGGAAGAGAAAGATTGTCCAACAATCAGAGAGGGAGACTTCACTTTAAGCGTGCTCTCCGTATTTCTCAACATATTGAGAAGTTCGGGTAGTGACTTCTCCATGTTATGCATGTTGAAGTTCACTATGAATGGAGCGAAGGCAGAGGGAAGAGACTTTAGAACAATATCAGTATATTGCTCGTTCTCCATTGTCTATCCGAGGCCCTCAAGCTCTTCAATAAGAGCTATCATCTTCAAAACGTGGTCACCTACTGGTGTGCCAGGAGCCATCCGCATCTGAAACAACTTTCGAGACGCTTCGTATCGTAGGATACGAGATTGCTCCCCATGCAACTCTTTTGTATAGAGAAAAATGGATTGAACATCCATCTGCTCATGCTGCTTTTGATGTGTATTGTCCATCGATGCAAGCGCAAGGCATTTGACAGTAGTACGGTCAATATATCACATTTTGCGGATCTCTTTATCCGCAACAGAAGATTCAGGGCCTGGGCTGGGAGGGGCTGAGGCAGTGAGGACATATGATACTTTATCATATGTGAGAGCAATGTTAATGTTGCTCAGCCAATTTTTATAGTTCGGCCCATTTAGCTTATTTTTCTCTAACAGTAGCTTAAGTCTTGTCATGGTTATCTGCCATTAGGAGAGAGAAAAGAATACACTCAACGAAAGCTCTTGCAAAGATCAGATTGGTTATTATCTTATCTAATCAATGTCTCCCACCGCTTTTATCAAATTTTTCCTTCAAACCTTAAAAATAAAATAAGCCATGATTAATTACATTCTACAACTTCACTAATCGTTCAGCCAGGCCAGTGCGGTACTTTGAGGGAGATTCCCCGTGCTTTCGCACAGACCTAATTAAAATAAACCTCATTTTCCTAGAGGCGTAGCCCCGTTGAAAGCTTTCTAGACACCTAATGGGTTAGCTAATTGTAAAGTGCAAAACTCTCCTGGGAGCAAATTTTGCTCACAGTAGGATCGGGATCCTACTATCACATAGAAGGTATGCAATCTCATTGCAAATTTCAACTCTTGAAACTCCTGATATGGTTTTTACCCCTAGCACTCATGACCTTTACTATAGTCAACATATCATAAGCACTAGTCAAGTTCTTCCCGTCATTTCATGATTAACTAGACCCACCCATATGACCCTTAACTATAGTCAACATAATCATATAAATGTTCTAACTAATCGCATCTTATGCGGTGTAGGAAGACATCACTTAGCTACCGTACACTGCGCTTTAACTATAGTCAAAATACGCATCACGAATACTAGGTACTCTACTTCCTAAAATGACGGAGGGCTGCGAATAGTTTTTAAGAAAACCTTTAACGCTTTAAACTTGATATCGTTGTAGAATCCAATGGTTTTAAAAGGAGTGGCTTAAGCTCCGCAATTTGAAAACTTGCTTTTTCATAAAAAGCCGAGTATGTTTCAAATCCGATTCTACAACATCTTTTTAGATTCCTTTTTGTTTACATTAATCTTATTAATGTCATCCCATCATTTAAGTCCCTAAGACATTACAGAAAAGAAACGAAAATAGAACGTACATTTATGCCATCCGCATTCGCCTCAGTGTCCCGTTATGTACCGTTAGGTTACTTAACTAACGGCATAGCGGGGCGGGACTAGCGCGGATGCAAACACAAGCAACGTTTATTATCTATCATATATATAATACACCATTCGTCTCATCATATAAAGTGATCACATCACAGAATATCAACAGCAGAAGCATATATATGAAAATAAAGGATATACTAGGAGGTCCGTATTTTTTATTTAGCCAACAATAGAAAATACGGATTCCACGGTCGCGATGAATAGCCAAGCCCACACCCCTAGACCCCTACGAGAGCGTCAAGTAACCCTACCAATTCTAGAGTTTAGGAGACCCGGTCTCGACTCCTCGAGATGGCCTCCCACTGAACCCTAGAACCCGGTCACTTGTGCTCCCCTCCTTGGGTCTATCCTAATGCGGAAAAGTAAATAATATACAACAATGGTGACATCATCCTAAACCCGGAAGTGCCCCAAAAAGAATATTACATACAATTAATTTTACATGAATGAAAAGAAAAACTCTCATCTCACATAAAAAAAACCCGTCCATTCATTCACGACGATCCTGTACATCATATCTCAGCAACACATAACATCACATATCATCAACGTAAGTAAGTATGCGTACCCCAATTGTCGTTGATGTATAGCAACGAAACCGGCAATACACCACATACCACTCTTACGGTCGCAGAAAAGAAAGTGAAAAACTACAACAATTGGAATCAACAATGCCTTTAGACATCATAAACCCGGAATATCACATATTCTGGATTTCATGCCTAACGATGCAAATCTTACATTTGGGTCTCATCTATGAAAACACCTTTTCAAAAGAAGTCGGGTAATTCAACAAGATTCCCGATTCTACCGAGGCCAAAATATTAGATTTACACGCAACCAATTACTTTTCACAAAACTAATTAGTGTAAATTCCAATTATTGTATCACATTCACAAATATCTAGACGATCTTAAACATTTCGATCGAATCAACAAACACCCACAAATTACCCCGAGAGCTCAACACTTAAGCAAAGTTAAAATTCCCAAAATATGCCACAGTGTCTATGGACCAACCATAGAAGGGTCAACCTTTGCCTCATCTATGGCTCCAAGGGACTACGGTAAACCCTAAGGTTTGGCCGCGGTTCCATGGTCATAGAATCGAGTTAGGGTTACGTTCCTCTAGAGGGTCCATAGGGTTACTTGCATGAACTTTCAAATATCTTTAACTTGGAAAATTCCAAAACTTGGAAAATTTTCAGCGAGAGCAATGGGGCGGTGATTGATGTTCGCTCGATCTGTTAAACGTCGTCTAAGTTACCAAAAACTATGTTAAAATTACGACTACGAAATAATCCGAATTAGCCCCTGAGCAAAATTAACATCACATGAAATTTTTGGCTAAACAAACAATAGCTGAAACCCTAAAATCTACAGACCAGAGCACCAGAGGAAAACGAAGCAGTTTGGGGGTGAAGGATGTCTGCCAGGCCGGAATTATAGGGAATGTAGCCGGTTCAAAACCGGTGGATGGGCCTAGTTTTTCTCCAGTGTTCTCAGTACATCATATGCAAACTTCTGCAGTTGCTAAAAAAATATTTCGAGCCCATTTAAAAATCGACAGAGAGTATAATTCTAAGGTTTTAGTTTATCGTATTTTCGAAGTTGTTTCGACTTCGTAATTTATCTAACATTGTCTAAATTTCTAGCTTGGCTCTGATACCACTGTAGAGATTCCTTAGCACCATCCTAGGGTTTGGGTTGCATCACACATGCTGTAATAAAAATTTAGGGGATGATAAACAATACCAACCATGAATCGAACTAGAAAATTATGGTAACAACAACAAGTATCATATACGAATAAGTGTCTAACACTAAGAGGTAAGTAATACAACCTTTGTAGACTTCCTCTTATGCCTCCTTGGATCAACTAGGGTTTGAACCGGTTCGCTTGAATCCTTCCAAGTCCACGACGATCTACCACGGAGTCCCTTTGCAAAAGCTCCTAGCTTCACTTGATCTTTGAAGAAGTGGAGCAAACAACCTACACTAGTGGGCTAGACTAATATATATTGGTGATGTGGGTTTGGATCTCACTTAAAAATATTTTCTTTTTATGTTTTTCACTCACTTTTAAAACCCTAGAGAGCTTGAAGGAGGAAGAAGAAGGAGATAATGGCTAAACTTGACTCAAGTGAGAATGATCAACATAATCAAAAGAGAGAGAGCGAGTGAATTATGTCCTCCTTAACCATGGTTACAAAATATCTAGATATTTTGAGACTTGAGTTTAAGAAAAACCATGGGCTACCAAAATCATGGGCAATGAAATCATGGTATTGACTTTGGTCAACACAAGAGAAGAGTGTAGAATATTCAACTATGATTTTATTCCCATTTTGCTTTTCTCAAATAATCAAAATATTAAATCAACACTTGATTTAATAACCCGGTCATATCACATACGACCCATCCAATAGTAAACACCAGATCAAAATATGGTATCAAATACACGTATTTAATTGAGCTCCCGTGCATATCTCATATGCACCCCACATCTTTTCGCCTGAGCTAGAAGACTCCTTTGTGGGACTCTAAGACTCGTCAATACGCTAGCAGTAGGCAGTGATCACATCACATACCCACAAACTGTCAGTGGCACAAGCTGTACGTAACAGCTCCCAGGTATTGAGCGATCAGAAGAAACACAAGAGAACCTGTCAAAACTCCCGTCGAGCCAACCGACAACACTTACCGTACAGTCCGGTCTCTTCGTCAGATATGCTGCATATAAAGTCTAGGGAAAGTATCATCGACCCCAATAACTCATAAGTCATGCTGGCATATGGCTCATAATAGATCGAAAAACTACTGATAACACTTATCGGTAAATCTCATCATCCCTGGCCAGGGACTTCCTGTTATAGCCAATCGTGCATGGCGCAACATCTACCCCCAATACCGGGAGAGACGAAACCCCTCCCATCCATCATTTCCTCCATGTGCCTCGGGACTGTACCCAAAATCCACATGTTTGCACCACTCAGTAAAGCCGTGGTAGGGTGGAGATCAAAGTACAGTGGGAGGACACACAAGACTTTATGACGATCTCAGGTCTACAGACTAACTTGTACCAGTGTCGCCTGGGAACTGCTATCCGACGATAGATATAATACTACATAGGAGTTCTCGGCGAGTCCGTTCAGTGTACCCAGTCTCACTGAGTACCCGTATACGGTCTTTGGTGTCACCACACCAATGGATATGGGATCATCCATCGCCCATCATATGGGTCATGCAACGTATACGCTAGTCTACTCTGGAATATCAATGCCCTGTCTCGATACACCCACGACTTGAAACATTTCAAGGATATGCTTATAAACTACACTTGTCCTACTAGTATGATCCGGATCATAATCTCAGTAGTCAAGCAAATATCCTAAGGTCTTTATCAATATGTACCAAATGAGTAAAATGCATGATCAAATGAACATGTCAAGATAAAGTACAACCAGATAGCATACTATCATGTCGAGCAAGAAAGTCCTATATATATATATACACACACACACACACATACCGATACATGCTCTATCATATAATGGCCTCTAGGGCATACATATATCCAACAGAGGAATCACACCCTATTAGATATGGTGCACACTATGATGAGTGTTGCTGAGTTACCTATTTCCTTTTGGAGTTATGCACTTAAGACAGCTGTATACATATTGAATATGGTTCCTACCAAATTTGCGCCTACCACACCATATGAGATATGGGAGGGGAAAAGACCTTGTCTTAATTTCATTAAGATATGGGGTTGTCCGGTTTATGTTAAAAAGCAAAATCCGAACAAGCTTAAGGAAATGCCTGTTCTATATAAGTTTGTTGGATATCCCGAACATTTGCGAGGGTATATCTTCTACCATATTGAGGAACAAAAGGTGTTTGTTGCTCAACACGCCACCTTTTTAGAAAAAAAATTTCTTGTAAAATAAATTAAAGGTAATGAGGTGGAGCTGGAAGAAGTTCCAGAAACACAAACTACAATAGCAGATTTTGTAGAACCGGAGGATTCAATAGTCCCCGACAAACCTCAGCCAATCTGCAGATCTAGTAGGGTTTCTCACCCACCTGAGAGATACTACGGTTATTTCATAGATGGTGGGAGCGAGGATTGCATCATGGAAGATAATGACCCAACTAGTTTCGAGCAGGCCATCACAAGTGGGTACTCTGTGAAATGGCTGGATGCTATGCGATCTGAGCTAGAATCCATGTACACCAAAAAAGTATGGACTTTGGAAATTGCTCCTGAAGGGGTAAAACCCATTGGGAGCAAGAGGATCTTCAAGAAGAAAATTGGTGTAGATGGAAAGGTTAAGACCTTTAAACCTGACTTGTAGCAAAAGGTTTTCATCAATGATCAAGTGTCGACTATGATGAGACCTTATCTCCAGTGGCTATGCTTAAGTCCATCAGGATCCTACGTGCTATTGATGCATACCATAACTATAAAATCTGGAAGATGGATGTCAAGACCGCTTTTCTAAATGGTGATTTAGAAGAGAGGGTGTATATGACACAGCCAGAGGGCTTCGTAGACAGTGGGAGAAGCAGAAAGGTGTGCAAACTGCTTAAATCAATCTATGGATTGAAGAAGGCGTCGCGGAGCTGGAACATCTGTTTTGATGTAGCAGTCAAAGAGTTTGAATTCATCAAAAACGTAGATGAACTATGTATATATAAAAAGGTTGTAGAGAGTAAGGTCATATTCCTCATATTGTACGTAGATGATATACCCTTGATAGAAAATGATGTTTCTATGCTGCACTCGGTCAAACTCTTCCTATCACAAAAGTTCTCTATGAAAGATCTGGATGATACCTCCTACATCGTGGGGATAAAGATCTATAGAGATAGATCTAAAAGGATGTTGGGAATGTCCCAATCCTGGTACGTAGACACCATACTAAAGAGATTTAGTATGAAATATTCTAAGTGTGGTAATTTACCCGCTTGTTTAGGAATCACTCTCTCTAAAGAGATGTCCCCCAAGACTGATTTAGAAAGGGCTCACATGAATGTGATACCCTATACTTCTGCAGTTGGGTCTATCATGTACGCGATGTTTTGCACAGATCGGATGTATCTTACGCACTTAGTATGGTAAGTAGGTATCAATCAGACCCAAGAAAGAAGCACTGGATAGTTGTGAAGAACATTCTTAAGTACTTGAGAAGGACTAAAGAAATGTTCTTGGCGTATGGTAACGAAGAACTCCAAGTGGAGTACTTTACCAATTCGAGCTTCCAGAGTGATAAGGATGATAACAAATCTGTCTTGGGATTTGGCTTCACCCTTAATAGAGGGGCGGTATGTTGGAAGAGTTCCAAGCAATATACCGTTGCAGACTCGACGATGGAGGCTGAATACAAATCTGCCAACGATGCTGCCAAAGAGGCTGTCTGGATGAAGAAGTTCATTATTGAACTTAGTGTGGTTCCATCCATTGATGATCCAATACTTTTGTATTGTGATAACAATGGAGCTATGGTTTTAGCCAAGGAACCCCGGTCCCATCAGCGATCTATACAAATTCTGAGGCGGTATTACCTGATCCGGGAGATAGTTGATCGCTGTGAGATCGAGATCAGGAGAGTAGACACGAAGGACAACACGGCGGATCTACTCACGAAGGCCCTCCTCCAGACACAGTTCGAGAGACTTTTTGGGATGTTGGGTATGCGATACTACAACAACTGGCCTTAGTGCATGTAGGAGATTGTCAGGAATATGTATGCTCTTGAGGCCATTATTGTATATTATAGTGGATGCTTGGACACACACACACACACATATATAGGGATTTCTTTCTCGACATGATAGTATGCTATCTGGTTGCTCTTTATTTTAACTTGTACACTTGTTTTAGTTTACTGTCTTTTTGATACATGTTGATAAAGCCCTTAGGATATTGGCTTGACTATCAGGACTATGATGCTGATCATATTAGTGGGACTTGTGTAGTCCATAAGCACATCCTTTAATGGTTCCTAGTCGAGACAGCATCGAGACAGGGCATCGATATTCTAGAGTAGACTAGTGTGTACGTTTCTTGACCCTATACGAGGCGATGGTTGATCTCATAACCATTGGTGTTTGACATCAAATATTGTGCACAAGTGCTCATTGGAGAATAGGTACACCGAACAGGACTCACCGAGAACTCCGAGATGGTACCATACCTATCGTCAGATAGCAGTTCTCTGGTGACACTTGTACAGGTTAGTCTGTAGACCCGAGATCGTCAAAGTGTTTTGTGTGGTTCCCACTGTGCTTTGATTTCCTCCATACTATGGCTCAAAGGAGTCATGCAAACATGTGGTTTTTGGGTACAGTTCCGAGTCACATGGAAGCAGTGAGAGATAGGAGAGGTTTTGTCTCTCCCGGTATTGGGAGTTGATATTGCTCTATGCTCGATTGGCTATAACAGCAAGTCCCTGTCTAGGGATGACGAGATTTACTTGTAAGTGTAATCAGTAGTTTCTCGAAAGATTATAGGCCACACATTGGCATGATTTATCAAGTTATTGGGGTCTGACAATACCACACCCCAGACTCGACATGCGACATATCAAACGAAGAGACCGGACTGTACAGTAAGTGTTGCTTTTAAGCTCTACGGGAGTTTGGACAAGTTTGCTTGTTGATCTTCTATTCGTTTAATACCTGGGTAGTCGTTACATCCAGTTAGTACCGCTGACGGCTTGTGGGTATCTGATGTGATCATTATCTATTGTTGGCGCATTGACGAGTCTTTAAAGTCCCACATAGAGCTTTCTTAGCTCAAACGAAACGAAGTAGGGCACGTATGGAGAAATGTGCGGGAGCTTGATTAAATACGAGTATATGATACCGTATTCTGGTCTAGCAATATTTGAAATCAGCCGGGTTATTTATGATATAACCGGATTATTGAATCAAATGTTGATTCAATGATTTGATTTATATATATGTTTATATATTTTATATTAGCCGGATTATATATGATATAACCGGATTATTGAATCAAGTGTTAATTTAATAATTATATATATATATATAATTATTGAATCAAGTGTTAATTTAATAATTTTATATATATATATATATATATATATAAAAACTAATATTGAACATTTGCAAATATATGTGATATAACCAGATTTTTGAATCAAGTGTTGATTTAATAATTTGATATACATACATACATACATACACACACACACACACACACACACACACACACACATATATATATGATATTAGCCAGGTTATATATGATATAACCGGATTATTGAATCAACTGTTGATTTAATAATTTGATATATATTTATATATTTGACACACACACACAAACTAATATTAAGTTCACTTAAGATTTTCTTCTCTTCATATATATATATATGTGTGTGTGTGTGTTTGTGTGTGTGTGTGTGTGTGTTTTGTTTCTTGGTTGATGATACATTGAACATTGATGTATGAGAATCACATAAGAGTTAAAGATAATAAGAATGATTTATATTTTAAGAAAAAGAAAAGAAGAGGAGAATGGGTTATGGCTTTGGATGCTTGGAGAAGCATTGAGAAGCCATGACTCATCTCCAATTCTTGTTTTACTCTTAGATATTTTATCATTCTTATCTCATCTCATTAATTCAAAATGGTTCACACACTCATCAAATTCCAAGTTCATCTCATTCTTTATCTCTTCACCAGTTTTCTAGGATGAGAAAAAAGAAAAAGGGAATGAAATATTTTTAGTGAGCAAAACCCCTACTTCATCAACCTACGCTACTCTAGCCCATTAGTATAGGTTGTTAACTTCACTAATACCTTGATTAGTGAAGTGTATGCTTGAGTGAGAGTTGCCTCAAAGTGGATCATTTTCGACGATGAAAACAATAAGCAAGCTCATTCCATTCAACAAGTGGAGTCAAAGAAGAGTTCTAGGGACTACTACTTGGAGCTTTAGAAGTGAAAGACTAGACTCCAAAGGTTATAGACTCATTTTACTTAGTTTAGAACTTGTTTGCTTTACTTTAAAACCCTAATTCTCCAGTTCGATTCTTGTTTAGTATACTTAGACCTCTAATTTTTTAAAATTGCATATTTGATACTCATTGAAATATAGTAAAGATGCTAAGACATACTTTTAGAAGGGTGGTATGAGAGATGGAAAAATCCCTTGTGTTTCTCTTCGCCAAACAACTTGAAATCGAACCTAGACCAAACAAACACAACGCTCTCCTTTAGGCACACTATATATGAAATATAGCCGCGACCTAAGTCGAGAATTTCTTTATGCGTACTACAACGTGATATGTAGTTGTGACTTAATTGGAGACTTCTTGTGTGTTTTTGGCCTAGCGTTGGAAATAAGAGTATGAAACAGACGGACAAGGGGTATTAGGAATGGATTTAGCGTTGGAAAGCTTACTTAAACTCGCAAATATCATTCCTATGTCCTCCTTATCCCCGTTACTTCCAATTATTCCAACATCATTTCAAGGAAGACACAAACGAAGAACAAGATTAATTTCTAACTTTACTAACCAACCCTAACCCTAACAAGTTCTCTTTGGACATAAAAATATAAACACTTAGGATAGAATTAAACATACTTGTACATTTTTACTTGACTTGTCTAAAAGAAGAACGAAGCACTAACCATCTCCCAGTGGACAACTCATACTCAACCGGCTAGCTACATGTGAAACCGTCTTGATTGCGGTAAGTAAGAACATATAGAACGCATATAACGAAACGTCTACCATTAAAATGGCGTCGTTGCCGGGGAGACGGTGAAGTATTTCTTTCTTATTATTCGGGTTAATTTGTGTATATAAAAAAACAAAAAACATCATCTTTGTTAGGGTAAAAAAAATTACACCCCGGTTGACCAAGTCAAAGTCAAACTCAACCCCAAGTAAGCGGGCCCAAGCCGAGGTCAAGTGGGCCCATGCCCAAGTCGAGCCCCATGGCCGACCTCTCCCATGCCAAAATGAAAATCATATAATGAATAATTTTGATATAATTTTTATGAATAAATATAATAAAAATGGACATAAAGCCAAATTTTTGTAAAGGCCATGGCTCATGTGTAAAAGAAATGAGCATATGAGGTATGGGATGGGCAAAATGCCATATTGTAAAGCCCAAGGGGCTATGTGTTAATTTGTAAGCCTATATAAGACAACATGATAATGAAATGAAATAATAATTTATTCCCCTAAAAAATCTAGGGTTTCTGTGCCTCCTTCTCCTTTCTCAAGGTTCTATACCTTCTTCCTTTTTTTGAATTAAATCAAGAGTTTAACTCTTCTTTTTTCAAAAAGAAACGGTTTTCCCCATAAAACCCTTGAAGGGGAACCCAGATCTCCCATCAAATCTCTAAAAGGGGAGATTTTTAAGTCTCACCCCCTTTTCTACAAGATCCATCCAACAGAGAGGAGGAAGAAGGAGACCCATCTCCAAAAATCCCACTTTGGGAAGATCCAAGGCTCAAGAGAAAACCCAGGGGCCAAGGAAGAAGAAAGGGGTCCCCTTTCATCATCTCCGAAAATCTCTCAGGAGTTTAACTCCACAAAAAATATATATATAAAATAATAAATCCTTTTTTGAAGAGTTTAACCCCAAAAGTCAATTGGGAGTACAACTCCTGGTGCAGGGGCTAAAACCCTTTTGTCCTTCTTTTAGGAGTTTAACTCCAAAAGTCAATTGGGAGTACAACTCCCAGTATAAGGGCTAAGCCCATTTTTCCGCAGGCACCGAGCGCCCACATGCCGGGCGCGTGTAGCCCAACGCCCAATGCCCATATGCCGGGCGCGTGTGGCACCCACGCCCAGCGCCCAGTGCCTGTGTGCTGGGCACGTGAGGCGCTGGCACCCACGCGTCCTTTGGACAATATTCACCCCTTTTTTTATATACACACTACTGTAAACTGCTAGCCCCTTGACCCCACCCAGCTATCCGGGTAGCGGGGCTCCCATAAACTCTGCGAGGCCCCTGATATACCCAAGACACATCAAAACACAACACACGGATACTGCACATTGAGTTCGCATGACCAGTTTGACCCGTTAATCGGAGGTTCCTTCGCTCCAAAGGCGAGGGGTAATTAACGACAGTTTAGTCTGCGGCTGCTGGAGATTCGGATCTCCATAATCAATAAACCGCAGCCTACCCTAGGCAGGGGGAATATGTACATTCCTGACAAGCGTGCGCATTCCCATCTAAATAGGGTGACGAAAAACACCCTACAGATTCTGGCACGCCCGGTGGGACCTATCTTTCCTCCCGTATTTCGGGTTAAACGTTCATGCGAACTCAATCAACATACATATCGATATTTATACTAAAATAATGCTTTTTCATGAAGGATTTCAAGCGATCAAGCCTCAACAATGTCTCTAAGGACAAGTTCAGCTCTCGGCACAGCTCCCATCTCCTACACGATGAAGATGGACGCCAGGACGGTCCTCCCGGCCAGTCTCAGGCGACAGTGAGAGGAGACGCTGCTACCATTTGGCTCTATTTTGTTCGTTCCAGCTAACGCCGTCCCTACTCTTCAAGCCCTGGTGATGGATAAACCAGCCTTAAAAGGGAAAAGGACGAATGTCATGGTCGCGATGGCACCTCGGCCCAAGCAAAAATTCGTTTCCGAACAACTCTCTATTGCTTCAGCTGGGGGCAAGGCCATCAACACTAACAAAGTAATAAGGCATCTCGGGCAAGCTCTAGTGGTGCCCCTGACAACTGCTCAATCGAGTATCTTCTCTAAGCTCCCCGTCAATCGACTCACGATGGCTTCCTGGATGACGGATGCCCGCCAAGCCCTCAAAATCAATAAGCTAAGACAGAAAAGACTCAGATACAGAGCACACAAAAGGGCTAGGGCTCCTGCTAGGCTGAACTGCATGAGGTTCCAAGAACAGGGTTACCCCGCAACAACAGCTAAATCGGCTGTAAAGCTCGCTCACTCTTTTGAACCATTGAAATTGGTCCAAAAGAATGCCATGACCTCAAGAGTCAAGAAAGTTGCGATCCGGATAGCGACACCCAAGGACCCCGTCAGACTAACCGTCTTCAGTCGCATGTCCTTTCCAGAAGAGAAAGAGACACGACGATGGTCCGAAAAATCAGCCGCCAAAGATAAAAAGATGGCTGGATATGTGGTCCACCCTATCTACATGGTGGACACACGCAGCTAGAGCAAGGACGGGGCCATCACATCTCAAATCCAATCTGGTGTGAATGTGGCTGCTACTTCCCAAGACCAGCCTCCTCTGGATGGTAATGAAAACCTTTCCAGTGAAGCTGATAACCAGAGAGATCCCTCAGTTCATGAGGAGTCGGGCTCGGAAAGCGAAGAGGAGACAATCTTCCATCCCAAGATCGCAGAGCAGCAACTTCTCCAAGAGCTCCGAAAGCAGCTCAGAAACAAAGACAAGGAAATGGCCAAGCTCTACTCAAAAATTGACGACTTGACAAACATCGTCTTACGGCTCATGGCCCAAGTTTCTTCTCAACCGCCCAATCAAGCGCAGGGCTCTTCTCATGAACCGGAAAACGGTTTCCCGAGGTAGCCGATGCTTATTCCCTCAAATCAAAAGATGAGCGGACCGCATGAAAGTCGGTCGCATCCTATCTCGGGAAATGTCTTGGCTACTGATGACAGCAACCCACTAACGCAAAATCAAATCATGGATTTGGTTGCCAACAAAGTCAAAACATTGGTAGCTGAAGCCGGAGCGCAAAAAGATATCAGCAGTAGTGGAAGACCATATCCTGCTCAGTATGATCTGGTAGAGTTTTCTGGCGGCTATATCATCCCTAAATTCAAAAAATTTGATGGGACGGGAAATGCGAATCAGCACATCGTCCACTTTAAAGCCTCATGCGGGAATACTGGGGGCAATGATGCGCTTCTCCTCCGACAGTTCGTTAATAGCCTAACTGTTGTCGCTTTCGACTGGTATGCGAGCATACCGGATGGCTCCATTACTACTTTCGCCCAAATGGAATCTCTGTTTCGAAAAAGGTTCATGAGTGTCAGCGATAAGATCACTATTGCCAACCTCGTAAGGACCAAACCAAAGAACAATGAAAGCAACACATATTTTATAACCCGATGGCGCAATATCTCCGTCAAAAAGTGAACAGCCGATAGAGCAGGACCAATCTATCAGTCTCTTCATCGGAAATCTTAACAATTGGATAGCCCCGTTTCTATGCACCGCGAGTCTCAAAACATTCCAAGAGCTGATCAAGAAAGTTCAGATGTTGGAGCGCTCAAAGCAGGAGTCCTTTCCTGATTCCCAAAAGAACAATAGGTCCTGGAGAAACCGAAAGTACGATAATCGCAAAAACGGAAATTCCGACGATGATGAATCTTTTAACATTTCGGCTAACCGAAATAAGCGAGGGATGAGCGGGCCTAATTCCAACTAGCCTCGGAAGCCAGTGTTCGGTGAGGGAGGAGAATCTCCACTGAAAGAGAAGCTGGATAAGGTCTATTCCTTCAGAAAGGGCAAAGTTCATAAAATATTCAAGGATGCCCTAAGAAATGGTCTACAATTGTCAGAATAAAAAAGACCTCAAGAAGCGAATATGAACGACGACCCCAAACATTGCCCCTATCACAGAGTGATAGGTCATGCCATTGAGAACTGCTTTGTCTTTAAAGATTAGGTCGAAAAACAATACAAGGAAGGAGAGATAGAACTGTCTAAAGGCGTGTTAGGAAACAATCAAGCTGCGACCACCAATTTCATACAAATGGAGACCGAAGCCCTTCGGGAATCTGCTACTCTCAATCGTCTACTTTTCTTAGAAAGGAGCGGGCTAAGGCAACAAGCCAAAAGCCCAACGAGCGATGTTACCAATGAAGAGGCAGTAGACGGGTACACAATCCATATTATCTACATGGTGGAGCCCAGAGGAACAAATCCCCCTGCGCCTTATAGTCATGATGATGACGTGGTCGTTTCCATTCAACACCAGCTCGGTCTAGATGACGGAAAGCCTGCTTATGCAATTAAGCCAAACGAGTCCATGGTTCCTGCAGAATCGAGCCCAGGCTCCAACAGATGACCACTACGTCGTTAAACTGAGAACAGTCGACCACCACAATGTTAAACTGGGAACATTCGACCTCTAAGTCGTTAAACTGGGGATGTAAAAATGTGTAAATAAAAAAATGAAAATAAAAAAAGCCGAAATGATCGGGCAACTCGCAATAAAAATCAGCGAGAAAAATAAAAATGAAAATAAGCAGCCGAAATGATGGGGCAACCGCGAATAAATAGCCGAAATGATAGGTCAATCGTGACCTTCGCGACAAGAAAAACTGAAATGATAGAGCAATTGCGGTAAAAAAAACTCTCCAAATGGCGAATGGTGAGTCGCTCCTGGTATATTCCAGTGCAACGATGCAGACGCCAACAAAAATCCAAATCCCCAAATGGAGAATGGTGAGTCTTTCCTGGTATATTCCCGTGCAGTGATGGAGATGCCAACCAATATCCAAATCCCCAAATGGCGAATGATGAGTCGCTCCTGGTACCATATTCCAGTGCAGCAATGCAGACGCCAACCAAAATCCAAATCCCCAAACAGTGAATGATGAGTCGCTCCCGGTACCATATTCCAGTGTAGCAATACAGACGCCAACCAAAATTCTCCCAACCCTACGGTTGGTCCCCAAACTGACTACCGTATACAATCCATAGGCTCAAATAATTCTCATCACACCCATATCCCACCGCAATCACCAGTTACGCGGCCGGTCTTCGCCATTAGAATTATGTTCCATTTAGGAATACCCATTCATATGTCCTCACGACGCATGACGAGAACAAAACTTACGAGATCCTCTTGACTCGTAAGAAAACACCTTCGTGGGATCCTTACGACTCAAAAGGAAAAACACACTTGGGGGTTCTTAAGACTCCTAAGGAGAATATACATCTACGGGATCCTTTCGACTCGTAGGGAGAAAATGCTTTTATGGGACTCTTACGGCTCATGAAATTGAAAAGTCTTAGGTGATATGGATCTAAACCTGTCTCCTAATCCATTGCTACCCAACAGGAAAAGGCAAATGTTGAATTGCTCTTGGCATCCGTGCTTCAGTGTTAGCAACGCTGATACCGACCCCAACCCCAAAATTCCAAACTTTCGATCCAGTAGACCCCTAAGTCTTTAAACTGGGAACAAATGACCTCTAAGTCATTAAACTGGGAACAGATGACCCCTAAATCGTTAAACTGGGAAAGAGGGAAATTCCTTCATGGCAAATGATGATTCACTCATGGTACCATATTCTAGTGTAGCGATACTGATGCAAAACCAAAACCAAAATCTTCAAATCCTCTCATGGAAAATGATGATTCGCACCTGGTACCATATTCCAGTGTAGCGATGCTGATGCTAACCCAAATCCGATGTTCTCCACGGCAAATGATGATTCGCTCCTGCTACCATATTCCAGTATAGTGATGCTGACGCCGAACAAAAACCCAAATTCCAAGTCCCAGGCTAGAAATCCCTATTGGACTGATAAAAAAACTCCTAAATCAAATCAAATCAACAATCTCTGCATCGGAATCATGTTTCGTCTCAGAAGATATCCCGTGTTGAAATTATGCTTCTCCTCGGAGTATCTGCCTTCCCTGTCGGAATTATTCTCCGCCTCGGAATCAAGTCAACCAACGACCTCCCTGTCGGAATTATACTCCGCCTCGGAATCAAGTCGACCAACGACCTCCCTGTCGGAAGTATTCTTCGCCTTGGAATCAAGTCAACCAATGACCTCCCTGTCGGAATTATGCTCTGTCTCAGAATCAAGTCAACCAACGACCTCCCTGTCGGAATTATGCTCCGTCTTGGAATCAAGTCAACCAACAATCTCTACGTCGGAATCATGTTTGGTCTCAGAATGTGCCCCGTGTCCAAATCATGCTTCACCTCGGAGTATCCACCTTCCCTGTCAGAATTATGCTTCGTTTGGGATTCAACCTCTACATGGGAACTTTGTTTTGTTCAGAATACCAACCTTTGCGTCGGAATCATACTTCATCTCATAATGTACCCTGTGTCGAAAATATGCTTCGCCTGGGAGTATCCATCTTCCCTGTCGGAATTATGCTTCGCCTGGGAATCAACCTCTATATCGGAACTATGTTTCATTCAGAATACCAACCTCTGCGTCGAAATCATGCTTCATCTCAGAATGTAAGCCGTGTCGAAATTATGCTTCGCCTCGGAGTATCTGCCTTCCTTGTCGAAATTATGCTTCGTCTGGGAATCAACCTCTGCATTGGAGCCATGCTTTGTTCAGAATGCCTGCCTCATTCAGAATGTATGCCCTGCGCCAGAATTATGCTTCGTTCCGGAACTCTGCGTTGAAACTATGCATCGTCTTAGAATATATCCGCCCATCGGAATTATGCTCCGATCCCTGGAATCATGCTCTGCTCTTCGGAATTATGTTCCGATCCCTGGAATCATGCTCCGCTCTTTGGAATCATGCTCCGATCCCTGGAATCATGCTCCGCTCTTCGGAATCATGCTCTGATCCCGGAATTATGCTTCGATCCTTGGAATTATATTCCGATCCCCGGAATCATGCTCCGGGAAGATGCTCCGCCCCCGGAATGATGTTCCACCTCGAAGTCCAACTCCAAGATCCATCTATTTCATGCACACAACTCATATACGCGGTGTGCCTTTATTGATGGGGAGCACTTTGTCGGGGTGAAAAAAATTACACCTCGGTTGACCAAGTCAAAGTCAAAGTCAACCCCAAGTAAGCAGGCCCAAGCCTAGGTCAAGTGGGTCCATGCCCAAGTCGAGCCCCGCAGCCGGCCTCTCCCATGCCAAAATGAAAATCGTGTAATGAATAATTTTGATGTAATTTTTATGAATAAATGTAATAAAAATGGGCATAAAGCCAAATTTTTTTAAAGGCCGTGGTTTATATGCAAAAGAAATGAGCACATGAGGTATGAGATGGGCAAAATGCTATTTTGTAAATCTCAAGGGGCTATGTGTAAATTTGTAAGCCTATATAAGGCAGCATGATAATGAAATGAAATAATAATTCATTCCCCTAAAAAATCTAGGGTTTCTGTGCCTCCTTCTTCTTCCTCAAGGTTCTAAACCTTCTACCTTTTTTTTGAATTAAATCAAGAGTTTAACTCTTCTTTTTCCAAAAAGAAACAGTTTTTCACCATAAAACCCTTGAAGAGGAACCCAGATCTCCAATCAAATTTGTAAAAGGGGAGATTTTTAAGTCTCACCCCCTTTTCTCCAAGATCCAGCCAACAAAGAGGAGGAAGAAGGAGACTCATCTCCAAAAATCCCACTTTGGGAAGATCCAAGGCTCAAAAGAAAACCCAGGGCTCAAGAAAGAAGAAAGGGGTCCCTTTTCATCATCTCCGAAATCTCTCAGGAGTTGAACTCCACAAATATATATATATATAATAATAATAATAATAATTAATCCTTTTTTAGGAGTTTAACTCCAAAAGTCAATTGGGAGTACAACTCCTAGTGCAGGAGCTAAACCCTTTTGTCCTTCTTTTAGGAGTTTAACTCCAAAAGTCAATTGGGAGTACAACACCCAGTATAGAGGCTAAGCCCCTTTTTTCGCAGGCGCCCAGCGGCCACGTGCTGAGCGTGTGAGGCACTGGTGCCCATCTCCCAGCGCCCGCATGCTGGGCACGTGAGGCGCCGGCACCCACGCGTCCTTTGGACGCTATTCACCCGTTTTTATATACACACTCCATAAAAATTTCCCTGTTAGAAAAAATTTACGAGGCCCCCAATATACCCATGACCCCTTAAAACACAACACACACACACTACACATTGAGTTCACATAACCAGATTGACCCGTCAATCGGAGATTCCTTCACTCCAAAGGCGAGGGATAATTAACGACAGCTTAGTCTGCGGCTGCCCGAGATTCGAATCCCCTCAATCAATAAACCACATCCTACCCTAGGCAGGGAGAATCTGTACATGCCTGACAAGCGCACGCATTCCCATCTCAATGGGGTGACGAAAAACACCCTACAATCTTGTTATTGTTTGATTCTTTTTATGCGAGTGTGCAAAATATGGAAAAGAGCAAGTTCAGTGCCAAAGTTGTGGGAAGTTTGACCCATATCTCGCGGCTGCACCGCGGCGGATCAAGGAAAAATCATACCAAAATCTAGAGAAACTACAGTGATCTAATAAAAAACCATAGGCTGAAAACCAGAATAACAGAACAAGAGAAGTGCGTTGAAGAAATTTGGAGTCAAGATTCAACAATTCCACCTCTAAACCACGGTCATGATGTTCATTTAGCCATAGATCCGCTGCCAAAAAATGCGCTTCAGAGCCCCAAATTTTTTGTGAGTACTTATCTTCTCCATATTCTCACTCTGAGCTCCAATAAATTTCCTTTTCTGTAGTATTCTTTGCATGGACCCACTCTCCACTTCCAATAAACTGTTTTGTGCAGGATTCTTTGCGCCGCAGCCAAATAATTTTTTTTGTTTTTTTGTTTTAGACTTTGATTGTTTTATCACTTTGCATAAAATAATACAGACATTAAGGGGCTATAACACCAATTCAGATTGGGTGGGGATTTCATCACTTTTCCTAAAACCCTAAAAATCACAAAAAGTATACGCATTAGCTTGAATTAATTAAAAAATATCTAAACCAAAACTATAAGGACTTGTCGCGCTCATTTAGGACAAATGAAGGTTGCGGAGAATCGGTCGTTTATCTAAACTTGATTTTGTGGTGTTTAGGCTAGACAAGTGAGGAGGTAATTTTGAAAGACCCGTCTTACGGTGATTCGTGTGCAGAACCCTCCTTACCTCACTTGTGCTTACCTGCCCACAATTGGCAGTGAAGAGGCGATTCGTGGGTTATCCTGCAACTTGTCGCTTGGAAGTCTAGGAGCGGTCTCGTTGGACTTTTGTAACATCCTAAAGCGTGATTAAAGTTAATTATAAGTTAATTAAGCGATATAACATGAGTTTTCGATAAATCTTAGTTAGTAATTATTTTCATATATTTTTATTTAATTAATTATTATTTATTTATTTATTTTGTTAAATATATGCATACACATATGTATATGCTAATATAGTTTTAACAACATGTTAATTTAAGTTAAAACATATTTTGTGACCATGACAACTTGACCACATTTATTTTTCTTCTTAAATTATTTTAAGTAATTAAATAGTTTTAATAAAAGAAAAGAAAAGAGAAAAAAATGTGATGGGGGAACATTGAGGTGATGGGCATTAAATGAAGAGAGAAAAGATGGGCATGGCTCTCATCAGCCATCTCTCTCCCTCCCTTTCATATCTCTTTCTTTCTCATTCTAATCCCTTCTCCTCTCTTCTTCTTCTTCTTCTTCTTTCCCTTGCACCTCCTCACTTGAAAATTCATCCCACACAAATAACCTCATCACCACAAACCATCACTTACTAACCCTCACTTAATCATGGTTTAGTCTCTTCAAGAGTCTTGGAGCTTTGCATGGTTATGGTTTCCTTCAAGTCTTTATGAGGTAAGGATCAAACCCTTGAGTATGCTCTAGAAAACTCTTGTTTTCACAAGTTTTTTCTTAACTCCTAATTTTAAATAAAGTCCTTATCTTGTGGTATTTTGAGTTTTAAAGTGAAGTTGAGATGGTTTTGGGGTTATGAAAGTTCTGAGGTTAGGTATGACCTAATCTAGGAGGTATGAAAAATAAGGGGTGGATATTTCTAACTTCGGATGATAGAATTTCTAACTTAGATATTAAAATGTAGGATCAGAGTCGAGCTTAACTTATGAAACTAGTTTGACGGGATTTTGTTAGTAGTATCCGCTGAAAATCTTCATGAGACAAAACTCCTCCTCCAGGGCTACCTAGAAATTTAACGGTTTGTTGCATGCGCTAAGTCCAACCATGATGCTTATGAAAGTGAGCTTAGGACTTTTGTTTTAAAAAAATGGTTTTGCTTGGGACGAGCAAATGATAAGTTTGGGGGTATTTGTTCACACCAGAATATTGCATTTAATACCGTTCATTCTTATGCACATTTGTATATAGGTATGTGCTTTTGATCCGTATTTACTACATGATTATAGGTTATAGGTTCTCAGTTTAGAACAACGCAAATCACACACAATCTCTACAGTTATGAAAAAATTCAGAACAACTGTCTAAAATAGATAAAATCCGGATTCCGGTCATTCACACTCGTCAGGTGCCGCTTATCAGTACAAGGGACAAGATTAAGCGATGATCATTCGTGTCTAGGACAAGCACGAGGGTGGCATCACAAAGATCAAGATGGCAATGCGGAGCTCGAGGGAGATCAAGACCAAAAGACAAAAAGAGTTGCCATTTTGGACTGTTGTAAATCTAAGAATATTTTGGAACTATTTCGTAAATTCGAACATGTCAAACAGAAGAAGAACGCAACACGAGAACTCACATGAAAAAAGGCGCGCCAATTCCTTTAAACGACTACGGTTCTGCGAAATTTATCCTTTATTAGCGACGAATCTGCGACCTTATCATAGTGTCTCGCGACGAATTTTCAGGAGTGTTTTTGTAATTGTATATGGACACAGAATATTGCCCTAGATTTCACTTCTCTGCCTATATATACTCCAAATTTGTGCCAAACCAACCATGCTTTACTTTTTCTTATAGTTAGTTTAATTTAGTATAGTTTTCCTCTTCTTCATCATCATTTCTCCATTGAAATGTAATGAGAGCTTTTGAGTGGTAGAATAATGAAGCTGGGAGTTTTTTTTACCTTGTGTCTTTATTTTCTTGCAGTGTATTTTAATTCATAGCAATAACTTTTGTTACTTGTTTGTTAAAGTAGTTGTTTTTTTGTTCTTCTTTTCTTCTTTTCTAATCTCTATTTTTTAAGCCATGATACTCAATGGAGTCCAATGCTTAGGTGAGGACCCAAGTAGTTAGCTTGCTATTTTTGTTCTGACCGTATTCTTCCATTCTTTCTTCTCTTCTTCTTGTTTTATTTTCTTTTCATATGTGAGTAGATTACTCACTTGTTAGGGTTAAGAAAGGATGGTAAGAGGGTTGGAAAAATCCCTTGCGCTTCTCTTCGCAAAACAACTTGAAATCAAACCTAGACCAAAAAAACACAACTCTCTCCCTTAGGCGCACTAAATGACATATAGCCGCGACCTAAGTCGAGACTTCCTTTAGGCGCACTACAACGTGATATGTAGTTATGATCTAATTGGAGAATTATTATGTATGTTTGGCCTAGGATTGGAAATAAGAGCGTGGAACCGACGGACAAGGAGTGCTAATAATGGATTTAGCATTTAAATGCTTGCTTAAACTCGCAAATATCATTCCTATGTCCTCCTAATCCCCGTTACTTCCGATTATTCCAACATCATTTTAAGGAAGGCACAAGACAAGTACAAGATTAATTCCTAACTTTACTAACCAACCCTAACCCTAACAAGTTCTCTTTGAACATAAAAATACAAACACTTAGGATAGAATTGAACAAACTTGTACATTTTTACTTAACTCGTCTAAAATAAGAACGAAGCACTAACCATCTCCAAGTGTACGACCCGTACTCAACCGGCTAGCTACATACAAAACCGTCTTGATTCCGGTAAGTAAGAACATATAGAACACATATCACAAAACGTCTACTAATCCGATGGTAGCGGCAATGATGGTAAAAATGGAACTGGTGGGGCGTTTAATGGTAGTCCACGTTGTCGTTGGCACTAGGAATGAATACAATAAAGAGCATTGCCTCTTACTCTAGATGGCATCTGGCTGTAACAGAGAACATCGTCTTTCAGTCAAGATATTTGATTCATGTTTTAAAGGGAGCGACCTCAATTACCAAACATTGTGAGATAAGGAGAGAAAGGGAACGACTCATATATTGCACCAAATTGTCCGAAACTGACCTAAAATCCTATCCAATTTCTTTCCTATCTAGGGATCCCCTTACATAAGTGAGTACCGTAACTAGGTATATATACGTTTTTTCTTGAGCAAATAACTAATTACATGTGTCACTGGCTGCTATTGTCGGCATTTCAGATTTAGCAATAGCAATAAAAGAAATATGTGGAGAGAGAGATAAATCGAAATCATGGAAAATATGGCTCAAATGGAGAGACATAGAAAACAAAATTTTAATAAATTAAGAGTAGGAAAAATACCTTTTGCCCTTTGGGTCCGGTGATTGGTTGCGAAAAGGTGTGTATGTGTTTGTTGTACTGTAAATAACCGCAATCAAGACGGTATTACGAATAGCTAGCCGCGATGAGTACGGGTCGTCTGCAGGGAAACGGTGAATTTCTTATCTTTTTTTAGACAAGTTGATAAAAGAGAGGAGGGATTGTTGTCGTTTTAAATTAAGATGGGTAGAAAATTTTATAATAGAAAGGTTTGTAAGGTTTATAGGACTTAGTAGTTAATGGATGAAGTAAAGAAATATAATTCTTTTTATCTTTTAATAGTTTAATATTAGAGAGATAGCAATGAATGTGGATTAGGATTCTTAGAGAGAATTAGGGTTTCTACTACTGCCCCTTTTCCTTCCATTGATCTCTATTTATCTCAAGCCCTTAATAAAACAAGTATTAACGAATCTCAAATCGTGGTCGTGACTATCATGAATTGATAGCGCACCCGATAAGAGAGTTAACATTTATTTTGTTAAAATTTATAAAAATTAAAACTTCAAAAGAATCTAAGGGATTTTTCATCCATTATTCCACCCTATCCTACAAACCCTATTTAGCAAGTATTTACTCGCTCATGGTTATTAGTGTAGTAAAAGAGAGATGGAAGATGAATGAAACCATATTAAAATTTACAAGTGCAGAAAGTAATGCTGAATGTAATGCAGAAAAGTAATGCAGAAAAGTTATGCGGAAAGTAATGCAGAAAAGTAACACGGAAAGTAAATGAGAAAAGAATTAAAACAAAAAACTACCTTTATTTATCAACTATTGCATTACAAAATTCTCCTTAAAAATGTAGATTACAAGAACCTTAGTTTTGCTCGTAGATCTATCTCTTGAATTGAACTTTTGAATTTGGAATATTGAATTTTTGATAGACAGCTTTGGTCCTTTATATAGTCTCTAAAATTATAAACCCTAGATGACATATTGGAGTAGATAATATTACGATCATGCCCCTAAATTTCAACATCCAACAGCCGCCATCAGACCGCGGAACCGCCGCCCTGTCCTATATTGACCGTGGATCCGCCGCCATATTGTGGGTTTGTGACTTGGGATATTTTCTGCCTTTTTCTCTCGATATTTGAAGATCCTCTTGATACAAAGATTCTGAAAATATTACTCCTAATCTCTGCCGTTGCTAAATTTCTCGATTTGCTTCTAATATTTGTTAGATTCGGTTTGATGCGGATATCCTACTTAGATTTCAGACCTGAGCTAATCTTATTATAATACCTGCATAATATCTCAAATCAAATTGTTTGTAGTATTTGTTATTTTTGAGATATTATTCTAACCATTTATATGATATGATATCTTAAGAATATTGATTTAGAATATTTGACATGATGTACATATTTTAATATGAATATTTTATTTAAATATTATATGCATATATTTTTCCTATTATAAATGAAAAAACATATGATAATAATCTTTTTACAAATAAACCCACATATATTCTTTATTTACAATTAACACCTTTTAGTTATTAATAATTGTAAGAAAAAGGTCCATACAAATGTGCAATATTTTTGACTAATTAAATACCCCTAAACATATCTTTGATTGTCCCGAGAAAACTATTTATTAAAAAGAAAAAGAAAAAGAAAAACCTAGCACACTTTCATAGGCAACACGATTGCACTTAGCTCGTGCAACAAGCCTTTAAATCTCTAGGTGTCCCCAGTAGAAGGAGTGTTGTCTCCTGAGGGTTTTCAGCGGATTACACTCACAAAATCCCAAAATAAAAGAAAGAAGACAAAAATTACATGCAAAGATAAGGAACATATAAAAGAAAAAACTTGAAAATAAGTGTTTCAATTACACTAGATTTTTAGTTGTCATGAGCCTTATCTTAATGGTCATGAAAAGATTTCGAAAATCACATCATCCCTCAATAAAACAACGTCTTTAGTCTTCCTCCTCATCTCTCCTCTAAACATCAATCATATACCACTACGTATGTGTAAAAGACATCCTTACATTTGGAGAATTCAATTCAAGCTATCATACCCTTTATCTATATACTTTAGTACTTTTTAGTCGGTGATATTTTATATGGATTTGCTCACACATTTTTCATGCGACCTTTAATACTTCTTGAGGTACTAACCAACCGATTACCGAATGTGCTCACTTATTAATGTTAGTGTATATGCCCTAGAGGCCATTACTGTATCATACTAGTTTGTATATTACTTAATGGAAGCTTGGGATATTCACAGTTGTATAGACAATCTTGCTCAAAATGGTAGTATGCTACTTGGTTTGTTTCTACTTCAATATGTGCATGTGTTTCTTTTAGCATATTGCTTATACATATTAGTAGAGCCCTTAGGATATTTGCTTGATTACCAGCGTTGTGATGGCAGTCACACTCGTGGGGGCTGGGTAATCCATAAGCACATCCTTATACAGGTCCCTGGTCGTAGGACTATCGAGACAGGGCATCGATACTCCGGAGTAGACTAGCGTATGCGCTTCTCATCCCAGCAGGGAAGACGGTCTGTCCCACAGCCATCAGTACGTCATACTTGAGATAGTATGCGGGTGCTCGTTAGGTTACGAGTACACTGAACAGAACTCGTCGGGAACTGATTGGTTGGTACTATACCTATCGTCAGTTATCAGTTCCCAGGTGACATGAGTACAGCTTAGTCCGCTGACTTGACACTGTCACTTCGCCTCGAGTGTGTTCCCACTGTACTTTGATTACTACCCTACCACGGCTCAAAGGAGTCATGCAAACAGGTAGTAGTTGGGTGCAGTCCCGAAGCACTTGGAGGCAGTGACGGTTAGACAGGATTCGTCTCTCCCGGTATTGGGAGTTGATATCGCGCTATGTCACGGAGAGCCATTACATACAGTCGTCCCTGGCCAGGGCAAGCGAGATATACTGGTAGGTTTCCAGTGTTATCTCAGGGTGTTCTGGGCTACACTCCAACACGACTTGTACCGCTATTAGGGGACTGACGTTTACCGCCCCCTAGGCCCGCCATGCAATATTCTCAGACGAACAGACCGGACTGTACGGAGATTGTCACATTCAGGCTCGGTAGGAGTTCAAATGGGTTTCACCTCGTCCGTCTTCTTATCGGCATCTACCTGGGGGCCGTTACGCACAGCTAGTGCCGCTTGCGGTCTGTGGTTAAACCCACTGCCAGCGTAGTGTCGAGTCTTTAGAGTCCCACACAGAGAGCTATTCGCCTTTAGGTAAAAGAGTAGAGGTCGCATAGTTTTGCGACAGGGTTCGGTCACATCCGTGCACTTGTGCACGTTTGGTGTCCGGACAGAGGTCGCATGGTTTTGCGACAGAGTTCGGTCACATCCGTGCACTTGTGCACGTTTGGTGTCCGGACAGTTATTACTAGCGGGCTTTAGTTTAAGCCAGATCCTAGTATACGTTTTGGGATTGGTTTTATCTCGTTTGTATGCGTGTTCCTCGGAACGCGGATGCGGGTGTGTATGCACAGTTGACAGAGGCTGAGGATTCTCATTAGGGTTGTTGACTGTTGACTTTTGCTAAACCCTAATGAGAATAAGAAATATGATTAATAATAATATTAATTAAGTATTAGTGTGCCATGGTTTGGTTGAAAGGTTGACTTCATTGACTTGTTGACTTCGTTGACCGGTTGACTAGGTTGGACTTGTTGACTATCATCATGACAATGGCTATCATTTCATGGCTTGACTTTTGCTTTCTTGTTATACTTTACAAAATGAGTGCATGAAATGATATTGCCATTTTGATATGATATGAACCATCACATAATACTCAATTACTATTATTGTTATGATTATTTTTTTGTTATGAGAGAGAGGTTGAGAAAAGTTTGGCTCATTCTTTCATTTGCTTTCTCTCTCTTGACAGCTCTCTCATCCTCAAGCTCTCCCTCTTCCTCTTGCTCTCTCTAGTTCATGGTTCTATTTGTCTCATGTGTTGAGAAGCAAGAACCATAGAGATCAAAACCATTACACTTCTCTACTCATCCTAGTACATAAGGTCTAGCAAGCCAAGTGTTCTAGTTTTCTTCAAGTTTGAAGTAGAAGCCAAAAGGTAGAAGCTTTCGGGTGGATCCATCTTCGGCGCGAGGAGATGACGAGGTGAGGCCAATCCGACCACCGCAAGGAATTGAAGACGAAGGAGTTCCCCTAACCGAGTGGATAAAACTCCTAGTTAGGTTGTTAGATAGTTATTTAACAAAGATCCGTATTTTGAGTCCATGTTACCACCCAAAGAAAAATCGTTTTTCACCATTTCCGCAACCCCAAAGAACCGGGGAAGGGTAACGTGGACTTACAGTGGCATCAGATCCTAGTTAAACACTATCTAACATGTTAGCAAAGTAACTAGAAGTTCGATCGGAGAAAAAATCACGAAACACGCCCGAAAAATCAAGTTTCTGCCGATTCTGTTTTCTGTTCAAAAATTAATAAATCTTACACTAAAAATCGGCTCAGGCTTTTTTTAAGACACCCAAGAAAATAGGTCCACCGACTCGGTCAAAGAGCCGCGGAACCGCGGCAGGAGCATGCTCCCGCCGCGGATCCGCGATCGAGTTGACTCGGTCGTGGCACTGTTTTCCTGCAGTGCGTTTCTGGGGTTGTTTTGGGATTTCTACAATATGTTTTTTCTGCCCAGATTTTCCAGAAAGCAAAATTTGTTTTTGGGCTTAAAAATCTACATTTTGATCGAACTTCTAAAGACTTAAGCTAACGGGTTTATATCTGTGATGTGATATATGTATTGAACGTCTGCTAATCGCTATACGTCGATTAGTGGGGGTTATACATATCTGTGATCTGTAATGTTGATGGTATGTGTATATGAATTCATTGGATTGTCGCGGATGAATAGCCGGGGGGGGTGTGAGATGAGAGTTTTCTTTATCTTTCAATTCATGTAATTTTGTAATTGATGTAATATTATTTATTTGGCCGCACAACCGGGGTGAGGTTGTAGCCGTCATTGTATAATTTCTTTTACTGTTTTTGCTCCTAGGATAGACCCATGGAGGGGGTGCACAAACTACCGGGTACCTCAAAGTGCCGAGTGGCCTACTCACGTCGTTGAGGGAGGTTGCTTCGCTTCGGGTATTTGGCGGGTAGTTTGCCGCACCCGTAGGGGTCTTGGGTAGGGTATTGGCTATTCATCACGACCGTGTAATCCGCTTTCCGTTACAGGCTCCTACGGAATGCAGATTCCTAGTATATCCAATGTGTTCATCTGTGATCTGGATTGGCTATCATTGCTATATATCTATATATGATATATATTTAGGCGTTGCTTATGTTTTGCATCCGCGCTAGTCCAGCCCCCGCTCTGTCGTTAGTTAAGTAACCTAACGGGTAATGATGGGGCCCCGTGGCGAATGCGGATGGCATAAGCGTACGTCATATTTTGGTTGTTTTCTGCAATGGTAGGATTAAATGATGGGACGCATTAAAAATTAATGCAAGAAAATAAACCAAGTTAAAGTCGTTGGAATAATTTCAAAACCCACTCGGTTTCTTTTCAAAAACAACTTTTAAACGCGGAGCTTAAGCCGCTCCTTTTAAAAGCTATCAAGGTTCCTTCGATTATATCAAGTTCACTACGTTCACGGTTTCGCCAAAACCATTCGTAGCCCTCCATCGTTTCGTATGAATATTCAATAGTGTTCAAGCTATGTTTGTTGACTTTCGTCAAGGCATAGTGATTGGTAGCTGTTGGGTGTTCATATGTAGCATAGATAGATGCGTTGGTTTGGGACAGTCATATTACCTTGTTGACCTTTGTCAAGGGTATATACGGGTGGGTTCAAATTAACCTGGACAATGATGGGTAGAACTTGACATGTGACTTATGATTTGTTGACCTTCGTCAAGGTCATAAGAGCATAGGGAAAAAATCCACATCGGGAGTTTCTAAAGAACCAGAAACTTGCTAGCGCTGCATACCATTTGGAGTGTGATGATTCTGGTACGATTCCTTCAGTTTTATCACACGATGATATTTGGGTCCCGATCCTACTGTGAGTATATGCTACTCCTCGGGAACTTTCTCACTTAACGATCAATGCTATAAACCAAGTAGGTGTCTAAAAAGGTGTTAGCGGGGCTACGCCCCCAGTAAAAGGAGGTTATTTAATTAAGGAACTTCGCGAAAGCATTTGAAAACCTCCCTCGAAGTACCGACACCAGCCTGGCTGAACGGTTAAGCAAGTATTGTACGGTGAGATTGATCCTGACTTATTCTTCCTTTTTGGTTTGAGGAGGGATTCGAGAAACAGTGGGAGCCATCCTGTTTAGATAAATTAAAAACCAATCTAAACTTGCAAGAGCATCATGCTGAGTGATTTCTTCTCTCTCTCTTAATTGCAGCGACCCAGTGACCACACATAGGTTACATCTAGATAATAAAATGACTGAATCAGACTGTTATGATTGGCAAAGGTCTGTCCAGATGTCCATTGCCCATGACAAGCTGGGACACCTCTTAACTAATCAAACCCCTGCCGTCTCAGGACCAGTTTCCCCTGTCACGGATATTGATATCCGTAAGATATCGGAAAAAGACTGTGCGAAAGCCAAGTACCTCGTGTTGGCCTCAGTTGATGGTGCATACCAGAGGCAACACGAGAAGATGGACTCAGTTTCTATCTTCCTCCATAACAAAGATTTATATGGAGAGCAATCTCATATCACAAGATATGAGACCTCGAACGAATTGCTTCAAGCGAGCTTGGCTATCGGGTCATCTGTAAGGGGCAACGTCCTTACAGAGACCAGCTATTTTGAGCTCGCGGACCTGAAGACCACGTTGAAGAACGGGTCAGATGCTTTTTTATTCTACAGTCTCTACCTTCAACCCTGAAGGAAACCAGGGAAGAAGAAAGAAAGGGAAGGGCAAAAGTTTCGGGGCTGGATGTAGAAAAGGAGGACGTTCCTATTGTTACAGGAATGAACATTGGCAGAAGGATTGCAGGGCTAGGAAAGCCAGTAGCCAGGATTCGAAGCATGTTGTGGCTTCGGCTTCGGATGTGTTTGTAGTAGAGAACTGTATGTCAGTTAACTCTACTTCCTGGGTATTGGATACCGGATCAGGATCTCACATCTGTAATTCATTACAGGCTCTGAGAAACCGTAGGGTTATCAGGAAAGGTGATATGACTCTCAGGGTTGCTAACGGAATGAGCATGGACACTGAATCCGTAGGGGAATATCATCTTGGACTGACAACTGGGCAGATATTGATTCTGCGTAACTGTTTGTATGTACCAGGTGCGACTTGTAATATCATATCTGTATCCTTACTTTCTATGGAAGGATATGGTTTTACTTTTGTAAGCGATGTGGTCCACATCCACCTAAATCAAGTTCTGATTGGGTCAGGTACATTAGAAAACGGGATATACGTATTAAATCAAGCTCAGATTTTCAGTGTCCAGAACACACTTAAAAGAAAGTCTCCGGAAAGAAATCAGGCTTTCTTATGGCATTGTAGACTGGGTCACATTAATGAGACACGGTTAACAAAGTTACATAAAGAGGGATATTTGAATCCGTTCGAGTATCGGTCTTATACCACTTGTGAATCTTGTCTCATGAGAAAGATGACAAAGACTCCGTTCACTGGACACGGAGTAAGAGCGAGCGAGCTCTTGGGACTCATACATAGTGATGTGTGTGGTCCAATGTCTACACATGCGCGAAGTGGTTATTCATACTTCATTACTTTCACAGATGATTTCTCTAGGTATGGACATGTCTTCTTAATGAAGCACAAATCCGAGGTCTTTGAGAAATTTCAGGAATACAAGAATGAAGTTGAAAAACAAACAGGCAAAAGTATAAAGACACTGAGATCTGATCGAGGTAGTGAATACTTGAGTACCGAGTTTAAAAGAGAATGGAATTCTCTCTCAGCGTACTCCTCCATACACACCACAACACAACGGTGTGTCTGAAAGGAGGAATCGAACCCTATTGGATATGGTTCATTCCATGATGAGTAAGGCTGAGTTACCGTGATCTTTCTGGGGTTATGCACTAGAAACAGCTGCATATCTCTTGAACAAGGTTCCAACCAAGACTGTGCCTACCACCCCATATCAGATGTGGAGTGGGAAGAAACCCTGTCTTAAATATCTTAAGACATGGGGATGTCCAGCTTTTGTAAAGAAGCAGCATGCGGACAAGCTCGAGGCACTCTCAGTACTGTGTAAGTTTGTGGGATACCCAAAGAACTCCAGGGGGTATCTTTTCTATTCCGTAGAGGAACAAAGGGTTTTTGTTTCTCAGCATGCCCACTTCTTGGAAACTGAATTTTTAGAAAGTCAGATAAGTGGGAGCGCAATAGAACTGGAAGAAATTCCAGAACCACAAGCTATTACTGAAAGCTTGGAAGAACCAGAAGGTTCAGGAGAACCGGACATTCCTGAGCCACTCCACAGGAGTAGTAGGCAGTCTCATCCGCCCGAGAGATACTACGGTTTTCTCATAGACGGGGATAGAGAGGATTGTACAGTTGATTATGATAAGCCTACTAGCTTCCAGCAAGCCATTCAGAGCGGTGACTCAGTAAAATGGCTGGATGTAATGCGGACCAAGATGGAGTCCATGTACACCAACAATGTTTGGACTTTGGACTTTGCTCCAGAAGGGGTAAAACCCGTAGGCTGCAAATGGATCTTCAGAACGAAGATTGGTGTAGATGGGCAGGTTGAAACCTATAAAGCTAGGCTAGTTGCAAAGGGTTTTCGTCAAAGACCTGGTTTGGACTATGACGAGACCTTTTCTCCAGTGGCTATGCTAAAATCCATTCGGATCCTTCTTGCCATTGCTGCTTTCCACGATTATGAGATCTGGCAGATGGACTTAAAGACGGCTTTCCTAAATGGAAATTTGGAAGAGTGCGTCTATATGGATCAGCCAGAGGGATTCATTCAGAGTGGGAGCAGCGGTAAAGTGTGCAAGTTGCTCAAGTCCATCTATGGACTGAAGCAGGCATCGCGGAGTTGGAACATCTGCTTTGATGATACTGTCAAAGAATTTGACTTTATCAAAAACCCAGATGAACCATGCATTTACAGTAAGATTGTAGGGAGAACTGTAGTATTCCTCGTCTTGTACGTGGATGACATTCTCCTAATAGGAAATGATATTCCTATGTTACAGTCAGTCAAAGGATTCTTGTCACAGAGGTTCTCCATGAAGGACCTGGGCGATGCCAACTACATTCTGGGGATCCAGATCTATCGTGATAGATCTAAAAGGATGTTGGGACTTTCACAGTCCAGGTACATTGACGTTTCAGTATGGAAGATTCCAAGCGCGGTAATCTACCGGCTTGTCACGGAATCACCCTCTCCAAAGAGATGTCTCCCAAGACTGATTTGGAAAGGGCTCGCATGTCATCTATACCCTACGCATATACGGTAGGCTCTATAATGTATGCGATGTTATGTACCGGACCAGATGTAGCATACGCATTAAGCGTTGTAAGCCGGTATCAGTCGGACCCAGGGGAGAAACACTGGATAGCAGTAAAGAACATTCTCAAGTATCTGAGAAGGACTAAGGAGATGTTCTTGGTGTATGGCGGAAAAGACCTCCAGATCGAGGCCTTTGCTGACTCCAGCTTCCAGAGTGATAAGGATGACTCCAAGTCCATGTCGGGTTATGTCTTTACCCTCAATGGAGGGGCGGTTTGCTGGAAGAGTTCCAAGCAGAAGACCGTTGCTGACTCAACTGTGGAAGCGGAGTACATAGCTGCTTGCGATACCGCAAAGGAAGCTTTCTGGATGAAGAAGTTCCTCACGGAGCTTCAGGTAGTTCCTACCATTGTTGATCCAATACCGTTGTATTGTGACAACAACGGCGCTATAGCTTTAGCGAAGGAACCCAGGTCCCATCAGAAGTCTAGGCACTTTTTGAGGCGGTACCACCTGATCAGGGAGAACGTAGATCGCCGGGAGATCGAGGTGAAGAGAGTAAATACGGAAGATAACACTGCTGATTCACTCACGAAGGCCTTACTCCAGACTCAGTTCGAGCGGCTGATCGAGATGATAGGTCTCCGATACGCCAGTACATGGCCTTAGCGCAAGTGGGAGATTGTTAGTGTATATGCCCAAGAGGCCATTACTGTATCATACTAGTTTGTATATTACTTAATGGAAGCTTGGGATATTCAAAGTTGTATAGACATTCTTGCTCAAAATGGTAGTATGCTACTTGGTTTGTTTCTACTTCAATATGTGCATGTGTTTCTTTTAGCATATTGCTTATACATATTAGTAGAGCCCTTAGGATCTTTACTTGATTACCAGCGTTGTGATGGCAGTCACACTCGTGGGGGCTGGGTAATCCATAAGCACATCCTTATACAGGTCCCTGGTCGTAGGACTATCGAGACAGGTCATCGATACTCCGGAGTAGACTAGCGTATGTGCTTCTCATCCCAGCAGGGGAGACAGTCTGTCCTACAGCCGTCAGTATGTCGTACTTGAGATAGTATGCGGGTGCTCGTTAGGTTACGAGTACGCCGGACAGGACTCTTCGGGAACTGATTGGTTGGTACTATACCTATCGTCAGTTATCAGTTCCCAGGTGACATGAGTACAGCTTAGTCCGCTGACTTGATACTGTCACTTCGCCTCGAGTGTGTTCCCACTGTACTTTGATTACTACCCTACCACGGCTCAAAGGAGTCGTGCAAACAGGTAGGCGGTGATGGTTAGACAGGATTTGTCTCTCCCGGTATTGAGAGTTGATATCGCGCTGTGTCACGGAGAGCCATTACACACAGTCGTCCCTGGCCAGGGCAAGCGAGATATACTGGTAGGTCTCTAGTGTTATCTCAGGGTGTTCTGGGATACACTCCGACACGACTTGTACCGCTATTAGGGTACTGACGTTTACCGCCCCCTAGGCCCGCCATGCGATATTCTCAGACGAACAGACCGGACTGTACGGAGATTGTCATATTCAGGCTCAGTAGGAGTTCAGATGGGTTTCACCTCGTCCGCCTTCTTATCGGCATCTACCTGGGGGCCGTTACGCACAGCTAGTGCCGCTTGTGGTCTGTGGTTAAACCCACTGCCAGCGTAGTGTCAACTCTTTAGAGTCCCACACAGAGAGCTATTCGCCTTTAGGCAAAAAAGTAGAGGTCGCATGGTTTTGCGACGGGGTTCGGTCACATCCGTGCACTTGTGCACGTTTGGTGTCCGGACAGTTATTACTAGCGGGCTTTAGTTTAAGCCAGATCCTAGTATAAGTTTTGGGATTCGTTTTATCTCGTTTGTATGTGTTTTTCTCGGAACGCGGATGCGGGTGTGTATGCACAGTTGACAGAGACAGAGGCTGAGGATTCTCATTAGGGTTGTTGACTGTTGACTTTTGCTAAACCCTAATGAGAATAAGAAATATGATTAATAATAATATTAATTAAGTATTAGTGTGCCATGGTTGGGTTGAAAGGTTGACTTTGTTGACTTGTTGACTTCGTTGACCTGTTGACTAGGTTGGACTTGTTGACTATCATCATGACAATGGCTACCATTTCATGGCTTGACTTTTGCTTGCTTGTTATACTTTACAAAATGAGTGCATGAAATGATATTGCCATTTTGATATGATATGAACCATCACATAATACTCAATTACTATTATTGTTATGATTATTTTTTTGTTATGAGAGAGAGGTTGAGAAAAGTTTGGCTCATTCTTTCATTTGCTTTCTCTCTCTTGATAGCTCTCTCATCCTCAAGCTCTCCCTCTTCCTCTTGCTCTTGCTCTAGTTCATGGTTCTATTTGTCTCATGTGTTGAGAAGCAAGAACCATAGAGATCAAAACCATTACACTTCTCTACTCATCCTAGTACACAAGGTCTAGCAAGCCAAGTGTTCTAGTTTTCTTCAAGTTTGAAGTAGAAGCCAAAAGGTAGAAGCTTTCGGGTGGATCCATCTTCGGCGCGAGGAGACGATGAGGTGAGGCCGATCCGACCACCGCAAGGAGTTGAAGACGAAAGAGTTCAAGTTAAGCTATAACCCCCTAACCGAGTAGATAAAACTCCTAGTTAGGTTGTTAGATAGTTGTTTAACAAAGATCCGTATTTTGAGTCCATGTTACCACCCAAAGAAAAATCGTTTTTCACCATTTCCGCAACCCCAAAGAACCGGGGAAAGGTAACGTGGACTTACAATTAAGGCGTAATTAGCAATATCCTAGTCTTGCAACACCTAAGGCTTAGCAGTAATTCCCAAACCAGTTGGTCAAAGGCACCAGGTGATAAGGCACTCTCGCTATGTTTTTTTATGATGTCTTAAGTAATTACAAAACCAGTGTTCATTTTTCTTCACCATTTATATTTTATGTGTCATTTATATTTTGTTGATTTATATTTTTTTCTTCATACCAAGGCTTTTAGACAAGAGTATTTATCCTTTACTATCCCATGTTTCAAGATGTGTGTAACTTCATATTGTAGGGTATCAACGTTCAGAAATTTGGACTCAAGAATAGGGATTATTTTTCAGACTTATTTCTATCCACAATTTAGTTATTCCTTCATCTTACTAATCCTTGGGACAATAGCTCATTATTACGTATTACTAGCTTTGTTTTAAAATATCTAATTTTCTTGTATTTCTTAAACCTCTTCCTTTCTTTCATATGTATTTTTCACTTTCTAACTTTTATTTGCAAAAAAAAATTATGCAATGCAATATTTACATATGATGCGTAGATATATACAAACCATCCACCCAAATTTGTTTGCAGCAGTGTCCTCACTGATGTTGTCTTGTAAGCTCAAAACCTGAAGATTAGGAGGAACGGTTCAATAAGATGGTATAAAGAAGGGGTCCAGAGTGAATGATAGTGAAATTTTCTCCCAAACTTGTTCTTGGCTCACAATCATGCAAAAATTTATTTTCTTTGAAGAGCCATTTAAAAAAAAAATTCTTCTTCCCTCCAAACTTAAGTAAAACAGTGTTTTCATGACTAAGCATTGAAATTTAACATAACAGGGGGTAAATATTATCGGTCTACACAAATTTTTACAAAGACCAAAATTTAAAACCAACCATTCAAATATTTTATTTAGGTAACACCATAGTTGGTAGATGATCGTGTAACAGATAGACGTGAAGAAGACTGGAGACTGAATAAAAATGAAGGTTGTATCATGTCTCAAGTAGAAGAAACAGAAATAAGAGTATTGAGAAGAGATGGAGTGGGGGGGGGGGAAGAGAAGATATGTAATCGAAAGGTTTTACATCTCGGGTGGTGGAGACAAAAAATTGATGGTGAAAGAAAACGAGAATTTGAAAGATAAGGAATAAGTGGAATAGTCGTATTCTCGTACGTGATAAGAAGAAGGGGTGGCGGTTCAACTTCTTCGGCCTCAAAGGGAGGCGCACTAATTTCCAGTGGAGATTGATTCTTCACAACATCCAAGTTTTTAAAGAACGCGAATTTTTCGGCGAAAATACTTTCGAAACTTTCATCGATGACGATCTCATCGTAAAGAAAGGAATCAGTGCAATAGGCAGATTCACTAGGAAGATTGAAAGTTTCAAAGTCAATGTGTTGCGCACCAATGTTCAAAACACTCGATTCATCAGAAATTATGGAGGTAGGAGACTCGAAAAACTTGTCTACCTTATTCTTAAAAGAGTCTAACTCAAGTGGTCTTTCAAGAATTATAAAACTCGAAATATCGGAGTGCGATTCATCAAACTTCAGTGGAATTGAAAGAAGATAAGAAGAAGAACCAAAGAAAGTGGGTAATACAATGGGTAAACAAATTTAGCTGTCTAGCATTATTGAACTAGATATAAGAGATGAAGGCTGAATATCGTTTTGCATATCGGATAGGTTGGTGGTAAGAATAGGATCAGTTAAATGTACAGGAAAATGTTCACATTCAATGGAAGGAACATAATGGGTTGGAGAATCCAACTCATCCAACATAGTGGATTCATTTTCAAAGATATTCTCATTACCACTCTCATTAACACCTTCAGTCAAATCAAATGAAAAGTTCTTTAAAAATTTATCAATTATACTATCCTCAATTGCTGGATCACTTGGTTCTCTTGAGGAAATTGAAAGGTTTGAAATGTCAAGTGTAGTCAAATAAGGAGTGGTTTGATTTAAAATGGTGTAAGGCTCTCTTTCACACTCATGATTGGGCAAGTCAAACATGTTAGTATCGGGCACCTCATCAATTAGATTATTAATTGGTTGATCATCAAATACATTTGGTTAGGGTTCAGGATGGAAGGTGTTGAGATCAAAAGAATTGGTTTTGGTTTGACTTGGAGGAATCCCTTATTCATTCTTACTACTCAATTCCAACTCTACTTCAAGACTAGAGATTGTTTGTGAAGAAGTGTCAATGAAGGATTCTCTTTGAACCGTGGAACTTCTTAATTGATATTCAAAAGCACTGTTTAGATAGGGTGCAAAAGTTGAGTATGGTTGGAATATGTTTAATTGTTGGCTATGGGCAACTTCAATGTGTTCCGTAATCGACATGGGTTTACGAATTGCCACATTAGGCTGAAACGAAGTATCAAAATGAGAGGGTGTGAAAGTTTGGTACTGTTGATAAGAATTAGAAGGGTGTATCCAAGTTTCATAACTAGGATTAGGATCAACATTGTGATATGAAGAATATCGAGACTGGTTTGTTAGTTGGCGACTGGCTATTGGTATTTGCTCAGCAATGGTCATGGGTGTAAAAGTTACCCTATTCGTCTCAAAACGAGTATCAACATTTTCATATGGAAATGATTATAATTATTGTCCTAACGGTTTTGGATTAGTGAAAGGTATGAAACTTTGGCTACGAGCCTTCGTAATATACTCAGCGATAGACATGCGTTTAGAAGTTGCCGTATTCGCCTCAAAAGAAGTATCAACATTCTCATATTGAAATAATTGTAATTGTTGTCCTAACGGTTTTGGAGCAGTGAAAGGTATGAAACTTTGGCTACGAGCCTTCGCAATATGCTAAGCGATGGACATGCGTTTAGAAGTTTCCTTACTAGCCTTAAAAGGATTATCAACGTATAAAGGTGTTGAATTTTGACGCGGTTGATAGAAAATTGAGTGAGGTGTCCAACTGTTATTTCTGGCGCGCTCTATCCTATCCCTTAAAGAAATGGTAGGGTCGAAATTTGTACCAAAGCAATTATGACAATAAGAAATATCTGGTTGTTTGTAGAAAAGCTCGGCAAGAGTTGATCGGTTTGGATTACCCATTATACAAGAATGAAAAGAAAAAAGGGTAAAATGGAATTTTTTTTATATTTTTATATTTTGAAATTGTTTTGCTTTGAAATAGGGAATCGATTCAATTAAATGCAAACGTGCACAAACAATCCCTAGAGTTAGGGCCACCTAGGTCAAGTCACTAAATCGCTTCTAGACTTCCAAAGGACAAGAAGTAGGATCAATTCTCTATCACCTCCTTATCAATTTTGCAGCCAGGTAAGTGGAAGGTATTCGATATACGAATCACCGAAATAGCGGGCCTAACTAAGTAACTGCTTTCTTTAGTCACACTTGCCTAGACACTACAAGAGAAGTGCAGATAAGCAATAGAGTACCCACGACCATCCTTTGTCCTAATTGAGCGTGACTGTCCTTAGAGGCTTGGTCTAGATATTTTTTTATTAATTTAGGGTGATGCGTATACTTGTTTATGATTTGTGGGGCTTAGGAAGGGTGATGAAATCCCCACCTAATCTGAATTTAGGTTTCTTGCCTCTTAATGTCCATTTTAAATATGCAAAACAAACCAAAATCTAAAACTCGCCAAAAGATTTTTTTTAGAGGTGTTGTTTGCAAAGAATTTTACAGGTAACAACAGTTTATTGGAGCTTTATAGGAGAGAAGAAGAAGAGTAAATAATACCAGAGAAAGATGGGGGCCTAGCACCCCAATATGGCCACGGTTTAGCCGCCGCAAGAACAAATTGGCCGCGGTTCCGCCGTTGGTTGGTGAGATCTCCCATCCAAACTTTGGCACAACACTTTAATACTCCTCTGCACTTATTTGATAATCTCTGCATTTCTATTGGTTCACTCCAAGTGCTCCAGAATTCATGCAAAACTCGTTCAAGAATTGTTAAAAATACAAGATGCGGTTTTTATTTATATTTTTTTTTATATTCGCTGGTTTTATATTAGAAATCAACCCGAATAACAAGAAAAATAATTACGACCGTTTCTCCGGCAACGGCGCCATTTGATTGGTTGCGAAAATGTGTGTATGTGTTTGTTGTGCTATAAATAACCACAATCAAGACGGTGTCGCAAATAGCGAGCCAGGATGAGTACGGGTCGTCTACAGGAAAATGGTGAATTTCTTATCTTACTTTAGACGAGTTGATAAAAGAGAGGAGGGATTGTTGTCGTTTTAAATTAAGATGGGTAGAAAATTTTATAATAGAAACACTTGTAGGGTTTATAGGACTTAGTAGTTAATAGATGAAGTATAAAAATATAATTCTTTTTATCTTTTAATTGTTTAATACTAAAAAGATAGCAATGAATATGGATTACGGTTTTTGGAGGGAATTAGGGTTTCTCACTACTACCCCTTGTCCTTCCATTGATCTCTATTTATCTCAAACCCTTAACAAAACAAGTATTAACGAATCTCAAATCGTGGTCATGACTATCATGAATTGATAGCACGCCCGATAAGAGGGTTGACATTTATTTTGCTAAAATTTATAAAAATTAAAACGTCAAAAGAATTTAAGGGATTTTTCATCCATTATTCTACCCTATCCTACAGATCCTAGCAAGCAAGTATTTACTCGCTCATGGTTATTACCATAGCAAAAGAGAGATGGAAGATGAATGAAACCATATTAAAATTTAGAAGTGCAGAAAGTAATGCTGAATATAATGCAGAAAAGTAATGCCGGAAAGTAATGGAGAAAAGTAATGCGGAAAGTAAATGTGAAAAGAATTAAAATAAAAGACTATCTTTATTTATCAACTATTGCATTACAAAATTTCTCCTTAAAAAGGTAGATTACAAGAATCCTAGTTTTGCTCATAGATCTTTCTCTTGAATTGAACTTTTGAATTTGGAATATTGAATTTTTGATAGACAGCTTTCGGTCCTTTATATAGTCTCTGAAATTAGAAACCCTAGATGCCATATTGGAGTAGGTAACATTATGATCATGCCCCTAAATTTCCACATCCAACAGCTGCCATCAGACGGAAGAACCGTTGCCCCTTCCCTATATTGACCGCAGATCCGCCGCCATATTAAGTTTGTGACTTGAGATATTTTCTGGCTTTTTCTCTCGATATTTGGAGATTCTTTTGATACAAAAATTCTGAAAATATTGCTCTTAGTCTTTACCGTTGCTAGATTCCTCGATTTGCTTCTAATATTTGGTACATTCAGTTTGATGTTTCGATTTGATGTGGATCTCCTACTTTGATTTCAGACCTAAGCTAATCTTATTGTAATATCTGCACAATATCTCAAACCAAATTGTTGGTAGCATTTGTTATTTTGAGATATTATTCCAACCATTTATATGATATGAAATCTTAAGAATATTGATTTGGAATATTTGACATGATATGCATATTTTAATATGAATTTGTTATTTAAATATTATATACATATATTTTCCCTAATTATATTAATTATAAATGAAGAAAATATGATAATAATTTTTTATAAATAAACCCACATATATTCTTTATTTACAATTAACACCTTTTAGTCATTAATAATAGTAGGAAAAAAGTCCATACAAATGTGCAATATTTTTGACTAATCATCCGGTCCTAGATACAACGTTGGATAAAATAAATTATCCAACAAATCAGGACCGTTCAATGCTAACCGCGGTTAAAATTTAACGGTCGTTATTTAGCCACTGCTTAAAGTAGCGATTAATATCAAAAGTTAATTTATCTAACAAATCTTGACCGTGCAAATCCAACCACTACTTTAAGAAGCGGTTAAAATCCAACGGGTCTGATTTAACCGCCACTTAAAGTAGAGGTTAAAAATTAATATCACACACCTGCTCTTGTAAATTTTTTCTAATGGTTGAGGAATACATCACCTATCGATTTTGAAACCCTTGATTTCGCCAGAGCACTCTGCATTTTCCTCAACGAAGCTTTTCGAAGTGATCTCCCGATTTTGGATCCCTATCTTCCGCCAGAGCACGTTTACTATTAGTTATGTATATGCCCTAGAGGCCATTATTGTACATATAATGTATATTATAGTGGATGCTTGGATATATATAGAGAGGATTTTCTTGCTCGACATGATAGTATGCTATCTGGTTGCTCTTTGTCTTAAAATGTAGACTTGTATTGTGATACTGTCTTGCTCTCACATGTTGATGAAGCCCTTAGGATGTGTACTTGACTACTAAGACTATTATGGAGATCATACTAGTGGGGCCAGGGTAGTCCACAAGTACATCCTATAATTGTTCCTAATCGAGGGTGTATCGAGACAGGGCATCGATACTCCAGAGTAGACTAGCGTATATGCTTCTTGACCCATATAATGGGCGATGGATGATCTCATATCCATTGGTGTTTGACATCAAAGATGGTATACGGGTGCTCAGTGGACACTGGGTACATTGAACGGACTCGCCGAGAATTCCTAGGTGGTATTATACCTATCGTCAGATAGCAGTTCTCTAGTGACACTGGTACAGGTTAGTCTGTAGACCCGAGATCGTCATAGAGTCTTTTTTGATTCCCACTGTGCTTTGATTTCCACCCTACCACGTTCAAGAGAACGTCCAAAACGGTGGCTTTTGGGTACAGTCCCATATCACATGGAGGCAATGGGCGATAGGAGGGATTTCGTCTCTCCCGGTATTGGGGGTTGATGTTGCGATGTGCTTGATTGCTATAATAGGAAGTCCCTGGCCAGGGCTGATATGGAGATCTACTGGTAAGTGTTATCAGTAGTTTCTCAACCCGTTATGAGGCTCACATCGGCATGACTTATTGGTTACTGGGGTCTGACGATTACCACCCCTAGACTGGATATGCGACATATCAGACGAAGAGACCGGACTGTACGATAGTGTTACTGACAGGCTTTACAGGAGTATGAGAAAGCTTGCTTGTTGATCTTCTGATCGCTCAATACCCGGATAGCCGTTACGTACAGCTAGTACCGCTGACGGCTTGTGGGTGCTTGATATGATCATCACCTACTGCCGGCGTATTGACGAGTTTTTAGAGTCCTATATAGAGGTTTACTGGATTAGGCAAAAGAAGTAGGAGCATATATGTGATATGTGCGGGACCAAGATTAGTACGAGTATGTGATACCGTATTATATTCTCGCGATATTTGTATCGATCGGTTATATGTAATATAGCCGGGTTATCGAATCAAGTGTTGATTCGATAAGATGATATATATGATATTAGTCGGTTATATGTGATATAGCCGAATTATTAAATCAAGTGTTGATTTGATAATTCAATGTATAATTGTATATTTCATATACTAGTTTGCATTAACTAATACAAGCTCACTTATTCATTTCTTTTTTACTCACTAATGAACACTTAATATATATGTGATATATATTAATGTGTCATGCTTGATTATACATGCAACATGGGTGTATGAGACTTACACCATACTTGAGATAATATTAAGGTTTTTATTTATTTAAGTAATTCAAAATTGAGTGGAATTTTTTTCATGGTTAGAAGCTTGGAGAACCTTGTGATGACCATTGACTTAGTCCACCAATTTTGTTATTCCTTAGATATTTATTAACCTAACCATTATCTACAACCATTGTTATGTCTCTACAAGGGTTATATGAGATATTTTCTCATCCATGGTTGCCATTCACTCTCTCATTTTATTTGCTTCATCTTCTTCAAGCTCAAGAGCTTAGCTCTCTAGCTTTTGAGAAAGTGAGAAAAAATAGTGAGAAAAAGAAATCTAAAGTGAGCAAAATTCTTACTTCATCATCCTCTACTAGATTAGCCATTTAGTTTAGGGTGTTAGCTTCACTAATCCCTAATTAATGAAGAGATAGCTTGAGTCGGTATCTTCTTGACGTAGATCATCTTCAGCTTTGAAGACTTCGAGCAAATTTGCATCTTTCACCTTGTGGAGCCTCTCAAGAGTTCGGGAGACCATTACTCGCACCGAAGGGACCACTACTTGGAGCTATTGAAGTGAAGGACCAGTCTACAAAGGTTGTATTCCTTGTTCACTTAGTTGTAAAGTAGTTTACATTTGTTATTGTCTAATTCTCAAGTTAAGATTCTAGGGTTAGGGTTAAGTAGCATGGCAATTTTTTGAAAATGGTATGGACGATACCTCCCGAAACCTTGCTGTCGTGCTAGGTAACCCTACATTACGTCTTCCTCAATGAAGTTTTTAAAAATGGTTGTGGTAATTTTTTTTTATTTCTACATTTGCATATGCTAACATGTCGATTAATCTAGCATATGAGTGGACTATCGCTGAATTAGAAGAAGAAGAATGAATAGTAATGAAAACGGACGAAGTTTAATGCTTGAAAAAACCCATTATTCCTATCGATTAAGCAACTTCTGAAATGAAAAATGTTGAGTTTATATCGTCAACTAGTGGAAGTAAATGTAAAAATGTTTCATCTCCTAAAATCAATCCTGATAAGAATAACGAAAGAGGTGTAATAAGTGATTCAAAATATGAAAATTTTGAGAATACTACATGTGATTTGGCAGAACCTGAAATTGGCATGATATACAATTCAGTAGATGATGCTTATAAATATTATTTGGCTTATGCTTGAAACATTAGGTTTGCTATCAGAGTTCGTTTTACTCATCGTGCAGTTCACAGTATTTCTGTAATCTCTAGACTATATGAATATAATATGGCCGCAAAATCTAAACAGTTCAAGCTCGATATAAAACATCAAATATCTTTTTTGTCGTTCTGGAGATGTAATTATATTGGATCCAACTGCGAAACTCGTATGTTTGTTGTTAAAAGGAAAGGTCGATGGATAGTAATTTCTTACAAAAGATAGCATAACCATCCATTTGTACCGCAGTCAATAGTGTAATACATATATTGTCACAACAGAATTTCCAAATTCGATAGAAGTCAGATTCATAATTTGAAGGATAGTGGGGTTAGTCCAAGCAAAACATATACGATACTAAGACAAGGTCATGGCGGGGTAGAGAATCTTACTTACGGGCTAAATGATGTAAAGAATATATTAAGAAAAATACGTTATCAATCTATGGATGTATCAGACGTCCAAGCTATTTTAGCTTATTTGCAATCCATTCAAGTTAAGTGGCCTAATTTTACTTACGTAGTAAAATATAACGAATAAAATCATATCGATATTCTCTTATTCATGGATGTGCGCTCTAAAACTTCCTATAAAACTTTCGGCGATATAATTACTTTTGATACCACGTATCAAACTAACAAATATCAAATACCCTTTGCCCCATTCATTAGGGTTATTCATCATAATAAATCATAAATATTTGGTTCAGCATTACTGCGGAATGAGCATGAAAAGTCTTTTACCTGATTGTTTCAGCAGTAGTTAATTACAATGAATAATAAGGCATCGCTATTTATAATCATCGATCATGATCAATTTATAACAAATGCTATTACAAAGGTATTTTTAAATACAAGACATCATTATTGCATATGGCATATTACTAAGAGGTATCCTAAGAAATTACAAAGTTTATATCATCAGTATACTGGTTTTCAAAACGACTTCAAATGTTGCATAGATAAAATTTTAACAGTTGAGAAATTTGAAAATCAGTGATCTGCGCTAAATGAAAAGTACCAAGTTAGTAGGCATAATGGCTTTCAATAATATACGGTATAAGGGTGAAATGGATACCAACTAATACAAAACGAATATTTTTTGCAGGAATGCGAACAACGGGGCGTCATGAGAGCATGAATACTTTTTTTTATGCTTATCTTAATTGGAACACCACAATTAAAGAGTTTGTTATGAAATTGAGAAATGCACTACAAATGCATTATGGGCACGAGAAAAGAATGGATTTTGATACGATGTGAAAAAATCGTATGCATGCAACAAATATGCCGCTGGAATTAGACGTTTCCAAAATTTACACCGAAAACATTTTTGAAAAGATTCAGGTAGAGCTCTAGAAATCTTAAGCATTTAATAAGCAGAAAGTTTTAAAAGTCGATAGGACAACCATATATAAAGTTCATAATGTATTCGGTCCAAAGAAAGACTTGCAAAGGGTAAATTATGTCCAATTTACGACAAAAGAGCAATTTTCCAAGTGCATTTGCAATCATTTTGAATCAACCCGACTATTATGTAGGCATATATTTAGAGTTTTTGTACCTAAGAGTGTGAATAGTATACCATCTCAATATATTTTACCAAGATAGACGAGAAATGTTAATCAAAATATTGTCAGAACGAGTCGGTATAGATGACTGAAACATTGCGGTATAGTCATTTATTGTCACGCCACGCTTCCCGGTGTATGGTAAGGAGATGCGACGGGTCACGCGACGTATTTACTCAGAAGTAAATACGCTAAGCGTAACTAAGCAATATAAAGTAAAATATACACAAGAGACATGAATATAAATGAACAACAACTTTTATTTATTTAACAATTCTTTACAAGTAAAATTGGAAATGTAAATACAGGAATAGAAAGCAATGCCTAAACAATGGTATAACTGAAATGAAAATTATATACAAGTTCCAACAGCTCTGGATCGATGGAAAACTGCTCCAAGTCTCCAGTAACGGGCTCGATCTCTAGTGAGTCGGATCCACCTGACAACATTCTAAAAAAAGAAAAAAAGGAATGTCGTCAGCGAACAATCGCTTGGTAAGTCCCAAAGAAAGAAAGAAGTAGAATAGACAGAAAAGAGAATATAACTGTATAATGTTATCTTTTGTTCTGTTAACGCAGTTGTATGTAGCTTTGTACAGAATATGCCAGTGTATATGAGAGGAGTCCCACTATTCCGGAGACTAAAGTATACGGAGCATAAGGAACCGTTAAGCCACGGTACAATATCAATGGATATTCAGGTTAGGTGTATTAAAGTGACTGTCTCGTGCCACTTCTAACACATTCCGTACCAGTCTACCCTTTTAAAAACCCCGCAATATCTTTTGTATTGATCGTATTGTTTGTTTTATAGATTCAAGACTTGCCGAAACCATGATATTATGTAAAAGAATGAATATAAATGGATAGTCATGTACTCAGAGTATATCCAAGGTTCGGTTCAGTCGATATAGATTGAATTATGGTATAAATGGATTCATGTTGTATTGCAGTTATACTTGAATTGAATTCAAGTCAGATTGATTAGACTGAGACTCTGAGTCAGACACTTTAAAAGAATTTGAAGTCTTCAATTGGTTTTGATTTATCGGTAACTGCTGCACATGGACAGCAGGATTTGTGTCTTTTTCCAAGACAATTACCGTATTGATAACACCGTTTTTAAGTTTTCTACCTTAGATAGGTAAGCACCCATATTCTCCGGCTCCTTGAGGCTCAAGAGAACTGGTCCCACTTAAACCTATGTTTACTAGGGTCCTTATTGTAATTTAATATAACTTGAGGGGGTTTTATGAAAAATAGTTTTGATATATTTCCAAAATACACCTCAAGTATTTAATTATAGCCTTAAGGGTTTTCATAATTGTATTTTTTATAAAATGAAATATTCTAGTGGATATAACCTAGATTTCATTGTATATGGTATTTTAATGTAATATTGGAATTGTATTGGTTTGTAATGGTGGTTTCATTAAATTGGTGATTCGTTTGATATAGAAAACATGGAATATATATATTGTATACTTAAAATATATATTTTGATAGTGTGTGTGTGTGTGTCTGTTTGTGTGTGTGTGTGTGTTTATAAAAATAGAACTTATTTATTAACTAGAAATCACATTTTTCTTAAAATTTGCATTAAAAATTCCATTGAGATCGAATGCTCCTTGCGGAGGTCTGCATCTCGCTCTACTATGCCCAAGGATGTGCGATAACCCGCACCATCCCGATCGGGGTTCCCCAAAATGGGTTGTAGAGGCGTATTTGTAAGGAATTAAATAATACACTTTTAAAGAAAATGGTTTTTGAATGTTTATGGTATTTAAATGTAAAATCATATTTTCCCACAAGCTAATGTTCCACAAATCATCGTGTTGTGTTAAGAATGTGTGTTGTGATGAGATAGGTGATTAGCTCGTGAGTTTTCTAAAGGTATTATTGGTAAAATGAATAAACAATACCGTATGTAAACATGATGGTATTTTACATGTAAAATTGAAATAGAAATTGCAATACGAATTATTTTGAGATGAAAATTGTTCTAATGTGTTTATTTATATTTGTTAAACATTATAAGAAGATACGGTAATTTATTTTTTTAAAAGAAATTGTGTTTTGAAAGAAAAGAGAGTCGGAAGTCGGAATAACTCCGCTTCCAACGAGTTTTGAAAAGAAGATGTTTAAGAATAGAAATTGAGAAGGGTGAAAGGAATTTACGGATTGGAAAACAAGAGGAGAGATAGGGGAAGCTATTGGAATCGTCGGGGAGTCATTTCGTTGCCAGAAACTTCCCGAAACGTCACAGGAATCTTGCCTTTTGCTAACTCCACTTGTACAACTTGGGACTTGGAAATTGTAGAGTTTTTGTATAGAATTTATGAATGAAGAGGGGTAAAATGTAGTGTGGTATTTATAGGGAAAATTAGGGTTTAGGGTAATGAAGAATAGAATTAAAATGTGTATTAAATTGTGGATTAATACCCATTTTTAATTCTCTGGAAATATGCAGAGAAATCAAACAGTATGGGGGTAGTGGGGTAGTCCAAGGGGTGCCAGGGGAAAAAATCCAAGGCAATCCCTACGGATTAGCCCGGCGGTGCCGGCCTCCCCTTCATATCTCGCTGATCCAATCCGGTGAGATGGGCTCTTGATTCATGCCATGTGTCCCTGTCGTTTGGTATACCTCAATGCACGTGTTTGATTACTTTGTGACTTTTTATTTTACGTGTTGTGCACGTGCAAACTTTTGAGCTTCTAAAAGTTTAATGAAAAATCAACAAAAAATAGTGTGGCTGGGGGATTTGAACACAGGGGCTACGTCACAGCAGTGCAAGGCTTTACCAATGAGCTACAAGTGTTTTCTTGCTGTTCAAAAGCAATTCAAATACTTATAGCATACACAGGATTGCAAATACTCCATTTGTATATTAACTTTTAAACAAATTTTCTATACACTGAAAAAGAGTTGTTACATTCTAACCTCCTTACGAAAATTTCATCCTCGAAATTTACAATTATTTTAAGGACTAGTTTACAAATAGGTGAGGGTATCTTGCACACATCTTGTCTTCTCTTTCCCATGTCGATTCTCCTGGAGTGTCTTTTCTCTACATCACTCAAATCAAGTTGACTTCCTTGTTCCGAAGTGACTTCACTTTCCTGTTCAGGATCTCAACAAGTTCCTGCTCACAAGATAAATCTGGTTGTATAGTGAGTTCGGAGTGATCAAGTACTTGGCTGGGGGCACTCACATACCTTCTGCGTTGGGATATATGGAACACATTGTGTACTCCTTCCAATTAAAGTGGAAGTGCCAAGCGATAAACCACTTCACCGACTCACTCCATGGTTCGGAGATATCTTTAGAAAATACATGATCTCCCGGCTGGAACTCCAAATGACGGCGCTTTGCTTCAGCCCAGTGCTTCTGTCGATCTTGGGCTATGCGCATTCTTTCCCTGATAGTATGAACTACTTCAATAGATGCTACTATTATCTCAGGTCCAAGGAGTTATCTATCTCCGATGCCGTCCCAACTTAATGGCGATCGGCACTTCCTTCTATATAGAGCTGCAAACGGTGCCATTCCTATACTTACTTGGTAGCTGTTGTTGTATGAAAACTCTACAAGATGTAGGTGATCTTCCTATGATCCTCCGAAGTCTAGCATACACGCTCTTAGCATATCTTCAAGTATCTGAATAGTTCACTCAGACTTACCATCTATTTGTGGATGGTAAGTTGTGCTAAAGTTCAGACTTGTTCCCAAGCTAGCTTGCAGACTCTGCCAAAATTACGATCGGAATCTGGTGTTACGATCGGAGAAAAGGCAAACCGGTACTCCATGTAATCTCACGATTTCCTGCATGAGTTTATGGGTATCAGAAATAGTACATAATGAAGAGTTTAAATCTTACTTAGATTCTTACCTCCATGTACTTCTTTGCTAGTGTCTCGGTAGATTGGCCAACTCGAAATAGGATGAATTGAGCCGACTTTGTGAGTCGATCCACAATAACCCATACCACATCGTTACCTTTCGTGCTACGAGGAAGTGCAGTCACAAAATCCATAGTGATGTGCTGCCACTTCCATTCTGGGATAGCTAACGGTTGAAGTAAACTAGCTGTCCTATGATATTCAGCCTTTACTTGCTGATACACCAAGCATTTAGCGACGCTTCTGGCTACTTCACGCTTTATTCCATGCTATCAGTAATTTTGACACAGATTTTTATACATCTTTGTGCCTCCAGGGTGTACTGAATAAGGAGAGTTGTGAGCTTCTTTCATCAACTCTTCCCGTACAGAACCTTTTGGTACACACAACCTACTGCCATATCTCAAAGATCCGTCTTCATGGATGATGAAGTTTGTTCTAAGTCCACTTTCTACTTGTTCTCTGATCTTTTGCAACTTGGCATCACTTGCTTGGGCTGCTTTGATCTGATTGACAATGGTAGATTGAATTTGTAAGTTCATCAAACTTGAATCGTTACCCAGCATGACCACTTCAATCTCCATCTGATGTAAATCTTGTTGAATCTTCCACTGTGTGGTGAGATTCAATGCTAATGGTTGGCGACTAAGTGCATCAGGTACTACATTCACCTTTCCAGGATGATATTGTAGGTTGATGTCGAAGTCTGCCATAAGTTCTAACCATCTTCTCTGCCACTTATTCAACTCTTTCTGAGTAAACACATATTTTAGACTCTTGTGATCTGTGTATATGTCCACTACCAAGAAGATAATGACACCAAATCTTGAGTGCAAAGATTAAGGCCGGTAACTCCAAATCATGCGTCGGATAGTTGCGCTCATGAATCTTCAGCTGTCTGGATGCATAAGCTACGACTTTACTGTGCTGATGTAGAACACATCCTAATCCCTTACCAGATGCATCGCAATGCACTACAAAACCTCCAGATTGGTCTGGTATGACAAGGATAGGTGTTGATGTCAATCTTGACTTGAGTTCTACGAAAGCTCATTCGTATGCTTCTGACCACACGAATTCTTCATCTTTACGTGTGAGCTTGGTCTGGGATATTGCAATCTTCGAAAATCCTTCAATAAACCTTCTGTAATATCCTGCTAAACCCAAGAAACTTCGAATGTCCTTCACTGACTTCGGTGTTGGCCATACGCTTACTGCTGATACCTTAGCTGGATCTACAGAGATTCCATCGCCTGATACAATATGTCCAAGAAAACCGACTTGATATAGCCAAAACTCGCACTTGTTGTACTTGGCATAGAGTTAACGCTGTCGTATAGTCTTCAGGACAATTCGTAGGTGTTCGGCATGTTCTTTCCGACTCTTAGAATACACCAGGATGTCGTCGATGAAGATGACAACAAACCTGTCTAGGTACTCTCGGAAAAATTGATTCATTAGGTTCATGAATATAGCTAGTGCGTTGGTCACTCCAAATAGAATCACAAAAAATTCGTAATGTCCATAGCGAGTTCTGAATGCCGTTTTATAGATATCGGATTCTTTGATCTTTACCTGATGATAACCCGAACGAAGATCTTAATTGGAAAAAACGCAAGACCCACTTAGCTGATCAAACAGGTCGTCGATGCGCGGAAGTGGATACTTTTTCTGTATAGTTACTTCGTTCAGAGCTCTATAATCAATACACATTCGATATAAACCTTACTTCTTCTTCACAAGTAGAACGGAAGATCCCCAACTTGAAGTGCTCGGACGAATCCATCCTTTCATCAATAATTCGTCCAACTGAGTACGGACCTCCTTCAAACCTTCAGGGCTTAACCGATACGGTGCTTTGATCACCAAGTGTTCTCCAGGTACTAAATCAATGCTGAATTCAAGAGCTCGATTGGGAAGCAAACCTGATATGTCTTCAGGAAATACATCGTCGAACTCTCGAACAACCTCTGGCTTCGATCCTTCCTCCGTTTGAAGTGTTGCAATCACTGCCTTCTTCGGTTTTACCTTGTATGTGCTTGGATCCAGGGTATGATCTCCAATTTTGAAATAAAAGACCAGATGGTCTGGAATCTCGAACACTACCCTCCTTTGACGACAGTCTATGGGAGCGTAAAAAGTTCCGAGCCAATCCATACCCAAAACAACATCAAAATTCGGTATGTCCAGCACCTTGAAGTCAGCATAGAATTCTCTACTGCAGACGACCACTGAATACAGGTCGTATCCCATTATTGCCTTTAGAACGTCGTTCCCTGAACTGACATTCGAGCTAGATACGAGAGGTTTGACTGGAATCGCATGAGTTCGGACGAACCGTTGCGACATAAAGCAATGAGATGCTCCAGTATCGAAGAGTGCTAGTGCAGGAAGTGAAGCTACTAAGATTGTACCTAAGTTATGTGGGATATGTTTAGGTATAGAAAAAATATATGGATATAACAAGTATTGAACCGCTTTGAAAATTGAAAGGTTTTCAGTAATGACTTGGCCAGTGGCTTCAGCTTCTTCCACAGTTATTGTGAAAGCCTGTCACCTTGGTACATTCCTCCTTGCTGGAGGAGCATTCCTCTGTCCGTTCCGTTGTCCTTGAGGTAAGTTCCTTTGAGCTTGATGGAACTGACGAGGAGGAGGTGCAGCCGGTCCACGAGGTGGTGGAGCTGGGAGATCTAGTCGTGGAGCAAGTGCCTATATGGCTGGTCGCTACGGGTAGGTGATTGCTGATCTGGGTGCAGCATTTGGATTGAGTCTTCGGGGACAAGACCCAATATCATGTGTAGCTAAGCCACAGACTAAGCAAAGGCAATTAGCATGCCGGCTGTCCTTCACTAGGTGTCCATCCCTCATGCAGTAGATGCAAAAGGCTATGTTGGGCCGGTTGATTGGTACTCCCGGTCTCCTGGGCATAAAAGGTGGCCTTGAAGAGGCTCCTCATTCCGGCAGATTGGGGTCTGCCCTTCATCTTCACCACTGCCTCATATCGACAGACAGCTTTCAAGGCCAATTCGTGGGTTGGGAAATCCCCTTTATCTAAGGCAGCTTGGATCTCCAGATATAACCCTTGCTGAAATCGTCTGGACTTGATCTCAACAGTCGGCATCAAGTGTGCCGCAATCTTGTTAAGGTCTTGTGTTAGCTGTGTAGTATGTGATATTAGAAAATCGAATATTGAGACACATCTTACCTACTAAGCATAGTAAACTTAGCATCATACTCATCCACATACTTGGTTCACATCGAACCCTATTATAGATGGATGAATTGCTGCTCCAAGTCAAATCGAGCAGTCTCTGGAAAGTACTTCGTGTCGAACATGTCGTGAATTGTTTTCCATTCGATCGGTTGGTCAAGACGGCTTTCTTCCGCCTTCCACCAAACTCGGGCGTTGTCGATGAGTGGCAGCTTCGCAACTCGTACCCAAGCGATCTCGGACACATGTGCTGCTGCCGGATCATCCTCAATGCTCTGAGCCCATTCTTCCACTTCCATAGGGCTCTCTTTTCTGTTGGATATATATGCCCTAAAGGCCTTCATTGTATAGGATGCTAGGGATATGTATGTACATGACAATCTTGCTCGATATGATAGTATGCTATTTGGTTTGTCTTTATTTTAACATGTGATATATTTTACTCTGTATTTCATATATTGTGAACAAGTTGATAAAGCCCGTAGGATGTTTGCCTGACTACCAGCGTTGTGATGGCAGTCATACTTGTGGGAGCTGGGTGGTCAATAGGCACATCCTTAAATGTCCCTAGTCGCACGAGTATTGAGACTAGGCATCGATACTCCAGAGTAGACTAGTGTATACGTATCTAGACCCTGACGAGGGGCGATGGATTGGTCCCGTAGCCATTGGTGATGTGCACCTAAGATTGTATACAGATGCTCACTGGGTGTGAGTTCACCGGACAGGACTCGCCGAGGACTGACTAGATGGTATTATACCTAGCGTCAGATAGCAGTTCTCTGATAACATGTGTGCAGATAGTCTGTCGATCTGAGGTCGTCATTTGTCTCGTGTGAGTTCCTACTTTGCTTTGATTACTACCCTACCACGGTTCAAAGGAGTCGTGCAAACAGGTTTTAGTTGTGTACAGTCCCGAGACACATGGAGGCAGTGAGCAACTATTAGGGATTCGTCTCTCCCGGTATGGGGAGTCGATATCTCACAGTGATCGGTTGGTCATTACCATAAGTCCCTGACCAGGGCTGACTGAGAATTACTGGTGGACGGACCAGTAGATCCTCGGATGGTCTTGAGCCACACCGACACGACTTGTACGGTTATTAAGGGTATGGCGTTTTCCACCCCCTAGACCTTACATGTGATACTCTCAAACGAACAGACCGGACTACACGGATATTGTCACGGACAGGCTCAGTAGGGTTTCGGACGAGCTTGCTCGTCGGCCTTCTTATCGACATCTACCTGGGGACCGTTATGTACAGCTAGTACCGCTTGCGGCTTGTGGTTAAACCCACTGCCAGCGTAGTGTCGAGTCTTTAGAGTCCCACACAGAGGGTTGTTCACCTTTGGGCGAAATAAGGTAAAGGTCGTATGGTTTTTACGACAGGGTTCATTTGTAAGACTACGGTAGCGCCCCGGCCGTATGTTCGAGGTCAAAATGCGGAAACGAAAACTTTTTCAAACTAGAAACCGGCGCTATCGTAAGCTTAAAACCTGGATCGAACCATTAACCTACAACTAGCTATCTAGAGAGAGGGTTGGAAAGCTATACTGATCGATCCGTGTTCTTCGGTCTTTGGCCACCATCCCAAGCTCCTCGCGGCATCTCCGGTCTCGATCTCCTCGTCGAAAAGGGCACCACATCATCGATTATTTTTACGGGCTCCCGCTTCATCCGAAGCAACTCGGGCATGAAGTGTGCTGGACGACGTGTCCAAGGTGTTGTAGAGAATGTTTGTGATCACTTTGTCTCTTGCATCCATAGATTTGGATGGAAGTTGAAGGTGTTGCCATTAATGAAAATGGTGAGCTAGAGAAGAAAGAGGAAGAAGAAGAAGAGAAGGCTTTCTCTCCTTTTCTTTTTGTGATGTTATGATCAAAATTAGAGAGAGAGTGAGTAGAATAATATGAGAGCTCACTCCCTCATGGCAGCCCCTCTCTCTCTCTCCCCTCTTATCATATCATCATAAAACCATCATATAATGTGACATTTGCACACTAAATGAGACCATGAGTCATCATATATGTCCATGTCACATTAATGCATCTCATGATGAATTCTAGCTCATTATTTCCATAAGCAAACATTAATCCAAATGTTTACCACAACAAAAAGATACGGCAACATCTAAAGTAAACTCGTGACGGATCACAAGGATATCCCTCACCTGTATATACATACCTGCATCCGCATTCCGACTGAATGCGAATGCGATGAGACTAAAGTAATCCAACAAATCTAATACTAGGATCCGGCTTAAACCAAAACCCACTAGTATGATCCGCCCGATCATGATATGTGTACAACTGCACGTATATGATCGGACCCTGCCATATATCATACGGCCTCTACAACGTTTCGCCTGAAACTTGAGAAACTGTCTATAGGGGACTCTAAAGACTTGTTAATACTTTGGCTGTGGATTTAACCACTAGCACGTCAGAGGTATTAGCCATACGTACTACCAAGTATTGACCAAAAGGGAGGTCAATGAGCGAACTCATCCTGACAGCCTACTGAGCCTGTCAGTGACAATATCCATACAGTCCGGTCCATTCGTCTATGAGCATCGCATGGCGGGCCTAGGGGGTTGGTAAAAGTCAGACCCCCAAAAGCGGTACAAGTCGTGTCGGAGTGTAGCCCAGAACACCCTGAGATACTACTGGAATACCTACCAGTAAATCTCCTGCCTCGGCCGAGGGTTTTGTGTAATGGCTCTCCTAGACACAGCGCGATCTCACCCCCAATACCGGGAGAGACGAATCCCCTGCCGATCCGTTCACTTGCCTCCATGTGGCTCGGGACTGTACCCAACTAAAACCTGTTTGCACGACTCCTTTGAGCCGTGGTAGGGTAGTAATCAAAGCACAGTGGGAACTCACACGAGACAAATGACGATCTCAGGTCGATGAACTAACCTGTACACATGTCACCAGGGAACTGCTATCTGACGTCAGGTATAATACCAACTAGCATGTTCCCGGCGAGTCCTGTCCGGTGTACTCATAACCCAATGAGCACCTGTATACATCTTAGGTGAACCAACTGACACCAATGGCTTGTGAGACCGGCCACTGCCCCTCGTCGGGGTCTCGACTGTATACACTAGTCTACTAATGGAGTATCGATGCCCAGTCTCGAAACTCCCACGACTAGGGACCACTTTAAGGATGTGCTTATGGACTACCCAACTCTCACGTATATGATCGCCATCATACTATTGGTAGTCAAGCAGGATCCTAAGTCTTTCAACGTGTAATAGTGAACATGTCAGCTAAAGTTGTACACGACTGATAAAGACAAACCATGGTAGCATACTATTTCCTATCAACGTGTAATAGTGAACTACAATGTCACCTAAAGCATGTACACGATGATAAAGACAAACCAGATAGTATACAAACCTCTCGAGTAAGACTGTCCTACCGGTATAGGTCCTCCCTCAATCATTGCAATCACGTGCCTGCGATCCAATAATTGACTCTGAGGGCACTATATCCAACAATCTCCCACTTGCACTCAAGGCTAATTATTGCGATGTCGCATACTCACAGCCCGTGTGATACGGAACACCCAACTCCTCTACTAATCAGTCTCACAAAGCTCGTTTGCGAAACTATTGCGTTCGAGAAATAGCCTCAGCTAGTGGATCCGCCCTGATGTTTCTTTCTATGTCTCTCTTTATCTCAAGTTCGCGGAGAAAGCCATCTCCCGAAATGAGCAATAACTGTCTTAGAATATGTCTGGATATCTGATGGGACCTAGTTCCTAAATGAACTCCAAATCCAAACTTCTTAAACTGTATCTTCAACTGAACTTAATCAGTATCCTGCGCCACACCTCCCTCAGTATCCGCTTGGACCACCTGTCCAAAATACTGTCCCTCGTCTGAGGGAAAACTATAACTCTGACAGTCACTCTGTCATTCTAGTCACCTTGGAAGCCTGGAAAGATAACCGTCTCCCGAAGGAGGCTGTCGTTATCAGATCCCTAGAACATCCACTCATGTTCTAAAACTGCTTCCGAATGTCTCTCCAGGATATGATTAATATCAACTTACTGCATCTCGTGCAAAAACAACATCTGGTGTGGTACTTGACATCTTGTGATCAACTCAATTGCCTAAGCAAGTGATTTGCAAATCATGCACATCCCTCTCCCCTTTAGTCTGTAAGACACCTTCAGAGAGGGTGACACCATCACCTGCAGGTACACTACCGTGCCAAGAGTCGTCCATTCTAAAATACCTTTAGAATGCTATCTAAGTACCCAAATTGGGACACTTCCCAAATCTAGATCTAAAACCATAGATCTAGTAACCAGAATGTCTGATATTATATCTATATCCTATGTGGAGAAACCACTGTGTGACAATAACCGATCGTAGTATAGGAATTTCACTTCCTACTCTGTGTATGCCATTTAAGTACCAGGACATCACACCCTACTACCTTCTTAACAGATCCATCCCATATTCTGATGAAGTCAAACGTATGACTGTCACATCAGAAATAGATGATCTATCTCCGCTATATCTACTTTAGTCCATAAATAGACGTAAGCTACTTATCCACCAATGCTTTCGCTGCTCCCACTGACTACGACAACCCTCTGGCAGAGTCATATACACATACACTTCTAAAGTCAGTTCAGAACGACACGATACTCATCCTCCTGCCGGGTCTCATAGCTTGGAACAACAGTAGTGTCAAGTCTGGATAAACAAGAGCCTCCCTGTCACCGTCTTTGAGCATACCGAAGTACCTCTCGAGTGCCTGAGGTTTCCCACCATATCTGCGGAGTGGCCAATGGAATGTCAAACCAGATTGAATCTTTAGGTTCTTATCAAATTTTCAGTAATCGTTTGCGGTTCTGGAATCACTTCCAGTTCTACCACACTCCCACTACTGCTTTCTGAAAAAAAAATCCATTTTTATTAAAACTGTGGCGAGTCAAGAACAATATCACTATTGATCTTCCAGATGGTAGAAAGTCAACCCTCGTCATAGCCCGGGTCAACCCACAAACAGCCATTACAGAAACGTGTCTTGAGTTATCCAGAGTCTGGTTTTAAGCATAAGCCGGACAACTCCCCGTACATTAACATCGTTAAGATATGAACCATTCTATATCCAATATAGAAACAGAGGCACTGATTTAATTGGAACCAGATTCAAATCATGCAGCTGTCTCCAGTGCATGTCAACTGAATGGAGAGAGGCCGATCAGCATTACTCAACTTAGGAATACATCCAGATATGAGTAACCTGAAAGAGAAGCAAGTTCTCATAATCATTACTATTAACTGAATACCATACACAAGTATCTATATCTTCGATTATCTTGAAGAATCACGATACTTGCGACACCTGGTTCTCTACTTTATTCTTATACCTATAACTTCTCAAAACTTAGACCTTGTATTTCTACGAAACACTTGTCTAATAACCAGAGAAGTCACAAGTAAACAGAATATAGTACGAGGACCAACCCCTCTGTCCTAATGGACACTGGACAATATACAATACTCTGTATAAGTCATATGAGTCTAATAACTCATTCCCTGTGTGTTGTAGGTTGAAAACTGTACTATGGTTATGAAGAATTACACCGCTGTTTGATGCTCCTTACCTAACCATCCACTGATATAGGTAAATGTCATGGACATAATTTCAAAAAGTTATATCTCACTTTATAAAAATAAACGTACAGATATATCAATTTGAAATTGGTGCATAACAACGGATATTCAAAACCAAATATTTGCCGTCCGGCAAACAGCCCAGGCGATTTCCTCAAATATCACCAATTACAACGAATTCCGATATAATGAGGATGACCACCTAATTCCTAATAACTTACTCCCACTCATCATCTGTAAAACCATACAGATGTGAGAATCATACTTGGTAAATACATACCCTGGAGCAAGTGTCTAATTGGGAAATCAGTTTTCTATTAACAGTACACAGTGAAACTGAAACATGTAAATGTTTCGAAGGGGTATCCGGGTATTCCTAGTAATGCCACTCCATTATCAGATTCATAACTATAACCGTATATTTCTTCGCCATCTCTCAAAATCCCTTTATATGTCTTTAGTCATTATCTTCTATACACCCTCTTAGGCTAAATGGTTTTCTTCCTTCCCTACTATTCGGCACCAGCCTATGCTTTGGAAGAAGACTATCCAATAAGCATAATAGGTGTACTCTCCTAATCCTAGGAGTACTCGCAACCCGAGAGAAGCTAAAGATAAAAGACAACTGAATAAAACCTTATTCCTATTTCTCCTGAACCAGAATCCATCCCCGAACTGGAACAAGTTCCTTCGAGTTCGTATATAACCATACGATGGAGTATCCAATAACTGTGGATCTTCATAATGACACGGAGTGTTCTGGAGAAATACAAAGGTGAAGTAGGAGTGGCGATGAAATACTTGGTTTGGTCGTGAATAGTAGTCGCAATTTACATTGCCCTCTTTCTAATCCCTTTATTTGTCTTTACTTGATACCTTCTGTACACCACCGTTAGGCTAATTGGTTTTCTTCATTCCCCACCATTCGGCACCTGCCTATGGTTTGGAAGAAGACTATCTAATTAGCGTAATAGGTGTACCGTCCTAATCCAAGGAACACTCACAACCTGAGAGAAGGTAAAAAGAAAAGACAACTGAATAGTCCTATTCGTTTTCTCCAGAACCAGAAACTATCCTCGAATCTGGAACAATGTTCCTTCGAGTTCGTATATAACCATACGATGGTTTTATCCAATGGAAGTGGATGTTCGTAGTAATACGGGGTGTTCTGGAGAAAAGGGTAAAAGTAGGAATGGCAATGAGGTATGCAACTCTGACAGTCCAAAAGCCAGTGTTAAAAGAAGGTTCGGTCAACTTGGTCACTGAGTCATAGTCACGGATCGGGTCATGGTCTCTGCCAAAGAGAGAGAGAAAAGAAACACTCAGCGTGCACTCTAACCTAGATCAGAATGGCTATCAATTTATCTAATCAGGAAACCTCCCACTGTATCCCCAAATTCTCCTCCAGACCTGAAAGAAGAATTAGTCGGGATCACCCGAGGAGTAAACCAACTCATCAGTGGGAATCGGGATCCAACTATCATCGCATGATAACGTGACGGAATCCACTACCGTTATCACACTTCAGAAGGTATGCGCATGCCTGGCAAGTTTCAGTTTCTTTAGAAACTCCCGATGTGATTTTTACCCCTAGTACCCAAGTGACCTTGACACAGTCAACAAATCAAAGATTCCTAGTCAAGTTCAACCCGTCATTACCCTGGATTGCATTAAACTCACCCGTACGAGCCCTTGACATAGTCAACAAGGCCGCACGACTGTCCTAACCAATCCCATTAATATGCCACAAACAAACACTACTTAGCTACCGCACACTACGTCTTGGCACAGTCAACAAATGCAGCACAAATACTAAGTAATACTTGTAAGAAATGACGGAGGGTTACGTTTAGTTTTTGGCAAAAAAATTTTAACGTAATGAACTTAATATCGTTGAAGAAACTGCATAGCTTTTTATAAAAATATAGTGGCGAAAACCTTTGCTAAAGAGGTCACTCCCGGTGAAGGGATCTCGGCTCTTTCCCCGTAGAATGAGGTGCAGGATATTCCAACTGAATACCACAATGCAAAGCAAAAAGTAATCGGCTATAGTGAAGTTATTACCCTGACGCAAACTTCTGTCCAAGGGGTCACTCCCGGTGAAGGGATCTCGGCCCTTGCCTCGTCGACTGAGGTGCTGGATATTCATAACCGAATACCACTGTGCAAAACAAAAGAGAACGTCCTTGCAATAACAGTTTGTTTTTGAAAAATGTTCCAACAACATCAGAATAGGTTTGTTTAGATTGCATTGATCCGAATCAATGCAGTCCCATCAATTGATCACACCAATAAAGAACGAAAATACGATGTACGTATATGCCATCCGCATTCGCCACTGGGTCCCGTCATCACCCGTTAGGTTACTTAACTAACGACAGAGCGGGGACTGGACTAGCGCGGGTGTAAAACATATACAACATCTACTAGTATATATATCAATATATAATAATCGCTCAAGGCATGATAAAATGCAACATCACAGAAATGTAATAAGCGTCACAGAACAATACACATAAACTGGGATCCCCGGGTTTCATAGAGCCGCTACTGAAACCCGACGTTCCCCTGGTCGTGTGGATAGCCTGTGCAATGAAATCCTAGACCCCTATGGGTGCGGCAAGTTACCCGCCAAAACCTGAAACGGGGCAGCCCCCGTCAACAAAGTGGATGGACCACCCAACACTTCACGGAATCCGGTAACTTGCGTACCCCTCCTTGGGTCAACCTGTACCCCCTACGAGTGCGGCGAATAGCCCGCCAATTCTTGAGTAAAGCCCCCTCCGTCTCAAAGCCATGAGATGCGGGCCCGTTGCCCTCTAGAACCCGGCTACCCGTGCACCCCTCCGCGAGGTAATCCTAGTACAGAAAGTAAAATATACAACGGGTATATCGACCTCAGCCCGGTCGTGCCCCAAAAGAATAATATACAAACAGGCAATGACGGCAATCCACATGTCAGACGCTCGCCCCGCAATATCAAATGTACATATACAACCAAACTGTACTACCATTGCATCCAGGCTACCCATCATGAAAAATCCGCAACATCACAGCAAAACACAGAACATCAACGTGAATGTCACGTTCGTAAATCCGTCTAAAAGAGCTATAGCAATTAGACAGGATTTACCGATCAAATGACATTCACGGTCGCAGATATAATGTAAATACTGTGAACTAACATGTTTAAAATTTTCGATCGACAAAATTTCCCGAAGTGGGCCCCAAGCACAATACCCAGTACTCAAATAAATCTGGGCCCAAAATAAAATTACCAGAAAACCCTTTTCCAAGTCAGAGACCTACTGAAGAAATTTGGTGCTGTGAAGCCAAAAAATGGCGGCAGAACCGCGGCCAAAAGGGGGTGGGTAGGGCCGCGGTTCCGCGGCGTTACTATTGGATCATGTTACCAAATTTCTACAGTGCTCCTAAAAAACCCTGCCTGATTTTCTGCAGCAAACAAAATAATTTTTTGACCACAGGAAAAAATCGACAGAAACTGTGACTTGGAAACGCGGTTTTTGAAAATTTCGTCCGATCGAAGTTCTAAACACACTAGAGCAAGCTAGTAAAGGTTAATGGCGTGGCTCTGATACCATGTAAGACTACGGTAGCTCCCCGACCGTCTGTACGAGGCCAAAATGCAGAAACGAAAACTTTATCAAACTAGAAACCGGCGCTATCGTATGCTTAAAATCCGGATCGAACCATTAACCTACAACTAGCTATCTAGAGAGTGGGTTGGAAAGCTATACCGATCGATCCATGTCCTTCGTTCTTTGGCCACCATCCCAAGCTCCTCGCGGCATCTCCGGTCTCGATCTCCTCGTCGGAAAGGGAACCACATCATCGATTCTTTTTACGGGCTCCCGTTTCATCCGAAGCAACTCGAGCACGAAGTGTGCTAGCCGACGTGTCCAAGGTGTTGTACAGAATGTTTGTGATCACTTTGTCTCTTGCATCCATAGATTTGGATGGAGGTTGAAGGTGTTGCCATTAATGAAAATGGTGAGCTAGAGAAGAAAGAGGAAGAAGAAGAAGAGAAGGCTTTCTCTCCTTTTCTTTTTGTGATGTTATGATCAAAATGAGAGAGAGAGTGAGTAGAATAATATGAGAGCTCACTCCCTCATGGCAGCCCCTCTCTCTCCTCTTATCATATCATCACAAAACCATCATATAATGTGACATTTACACACTAAAAGAGACCATGAGTCACCATATATGTCCATGTCATATTAATGCATCTCATGATGAATTTTAGCTCATTATTTCCATAAGCAAACATTAATCCAAATGTTTGCCACAACAAAAAGATATGGCAACATCTAAAGTAAACTCGTGACGGATCACAAGGATATCCCTCACCTGTATATACATACCTGCATCCGCATTCCGACTGAATGCGAATGCAATGAGACTAAAGTAATCCAACAAATCTAATACTAGGATCCGGCTTAAACCAAAGCCCACTAGTATGATCCGCCCAATCATGATCGACCCTGCCATATATCATACGGCCTCTACAACGTTTCGTCCGAAACTTGAGAAACTGTCTACGGGGGACTCTAAAGACTCGTCAATACATTGGCTATGGATTTAACCACTATTACGTCAGAGGTACTAGCCGTACGTAACGAGCTACCAAGTATTGACCAAAAGGGAGGTCGATGAGCGAACTCATCCTGACACCCTACTGAGCCTGTCAGTGATAATATCCGTACAGTCCGGTCCGTTCGTCTATGAGCATCGCATGGCAAGCCTAGGGGGTTGGTAAAAGTCAGGCCCCCAAAAACGGTACAAGTCATGTCGGAGTGTAGCCCAGAACACCCTGAGATACTACTGGAATACCTACCAGTAAATCTCCTTCCTCGGCCGAGGGCTTTGTGTAATGGCTCTCCTAGACACAGTGCGATCTCACCCCCAATACCGGGAGAGACGAATCCCCTGCCGATCCGCTCACTTGCCTCCATATGGCTCGGGACTGTACCCAACTAAAACCTGTTTGCACGACTCATTTGAGCCGTGGTAGGGTAGTAATCAAAGCACGGTGGGAACTCACACGAGACAAATGACGATCTCAGGTCGAAGAACTAACCTGTATACATGTCACCAGGAAACTGCTATCTGACGTCAGGTATAATACCATCTAGCATGTTCCCGGCGAGTCCTGTCCAGTGTACTCATAACCCAATGAGCACCTGTATACATCTTAGGTGAACCAACTGACACCAATGGCTTGTGAGACCGGCCACTGTCCCTTGTCGGGGTCTCAACTGTATACACTAGTCTACTAATGGAGTATCGATACCCGGTCTCGAAACTCCCACGACTAGGGACCACTTTAAGGATGTGCTTATGGACTACCCAACTCTCACGTATATGATCGCCATCATACTGTTGGTAGTCAAGCAGGATCCTAAAGGCTCTATCAACGTGTAATAGTGAACATGTCACCTAAAACTGTACACGACTGATAAAGACAAACCATGGTAGCATAATATTTCCTATCAACGTGTAATAGTGAACTACAATGTCACCTAAAGCATGTACACGATGATAAAGACAAACCAGATAATATACAAATCTCTCGAGTAAGACTGTCCTACCGGTATAGGTCCTCCCTCAATCATTACAATCACGTGCCTGCGATCCAATAATTGACTCTGAGGGCACTATATCCAACATCGTTCACATACGCGTACTTGTGCGTGTTTTGTGTTCAGGATGTTGATACTAGTGGGCTTTGGTTTAAGCCAGATCCTAGTATCTGATTTTGGGTTGGTTCAGTCTCATTGCATTTCGTATTCTTCGGAACACGGATGCGGGTATGTATATACAGTTGACAGAAGCAGAGAAAGAGACACCTCATTAGGGTTTTGACCAGTGACTTGATTAAAACCTTAATGAGATGGGGAAATTGATTATTAATCTTTTATTAGAGATAATTGTGTTATGGCTAATTTGGTTTGACCATGTTGACCCTTGTTGACTTAGATATTTTTATTGAGCAAAAGATATTTGTGCTTAGCATTAATTGTAATATGATAATGGTCTAATCAACATCAACCATGACTATTATCTTAATAAAATTTTGATTATTCTTTTTCCCTAATATGAGAGCTCACCCTTCATTTTATCATGACACATTCTCTCTCATGGTTGCTCTCTCCTCTTCCTCTCTCAAAGCTCAAGTGTTTCATGAGTTGAAAATCAAGAGCTCTTGAGACCAAACCACCAAAACACTTCTCTACTCACTCTAGGGTTCTTAGTCTAGCACACCAAGCACTCTAGTTACTTCATTATAGAGGTTGGAGCTCAAGGTAGAGACCTTCGGGTGGATCATCTTTGACGTGGAGAAGCCGGTGAGGAGGAACCATCCGCAACCACTCCAAGGAGCTCACAACAAGGAGAAGAAGGAGTTCAAGCTTGAAGTATAACCATCCAACATAGTAGCTAGAACTCCTAGTTAGTTTGTTAGTTAATATTTAGCAAAGATCCTAGTGGCTAGTCTATGTTATCTTGCAAAGAAAAATTCGATTTTTACCTATTCCACCTCCCTGTAAACTACCGGAGTGGGTAACATAGACTTACAGTTTCACGAAAATTGCTTTGGGTGCAATGCCCGAATTGCTTTACTCCGGGCGCTTCCGCTTCTGGACAGTTTAGTAAGATAGCAGTCTGCTGATGATGTTCTTCCAGGAGGCTTCGTACTGCCTCAAGCAGTATCGTCTGCTCATTGATCGGAGCAGCAACGGTAGACGTAAGCGGTAGAGGTGGTGGTGTGTTGTTGAAGTTGGTGCTAGTATTGTTTAGAGAATCCATAACCTTGAAAGAAAAATAGGGTTAAGATAAATTCAAAGTATATGAAATTGCAAGATTCAAGGAATATGAAATGTAAAGAATGTTTTTAATTACTGATTCTTGTGTTATATTGCTTAGGACTTCATGCAGATTTAACCTGCATGCCCATGCAGAACTGACCTGCATGGGCCGCTAACAAAACCTGTCACGCCCCGCTTCCCGTTGTACGGTAAAGAGACGTGATGGGTCACGCGACGTATTGACTCAGAAGTAAATAAGCTAAGCGTAACTAAGAAATATAAAGTAAAATGTACACAAGAGACATGAAAATAAATGAACAGCAACTTTTATTTATTTAACAATTCTTTACAAGTACAACTGGAAATGTAAACACAGGAATAGAAAGCAATGCCTAAACAATGGCATAACTAAAATGAAAAGTATATACAAGTGCCTGCAGCTCTGGGTCGATGGAAAACTGCTCCAAGTTCTAAGTACTGGGCACAATCTCTAGTGAGTCAGATCTACCTGACAACATTCCAAAGAAAGAAGAAAAGGAATGTCGTCAGCGAACAATCGCTCGGTAAGTCCCAAAGAAAGAGAGAAGTAGAATAGACATAAAAGAGAATATAACTGTATAATGTTATCTTTTGTTCTGTTATCACAGTTATTTGTAGCTTGGTACAGAATATGCCACTATATACGAAAGGAGTCCCACTATTACAGAGACTAAGGTATACGGAGCACAAGGACTCGTTAAGCCACGGTACAACAACAATGGATATTCAGATTAGGTGTATTAAAGTGACCGTCTCGTGCTACTTCTAACACATTCCGTACCATTCTACCCCTTTAAAAACCCCATAATGTCTTTTGTATTGATCGTATTGTTTGTTTTATAGATGGAAGACTTGCCAAAATCATGATATCATGGAAACAGAATGGATATAAATGGATAGTCATGTACTCAGAATATTTCCATGGTTCGGTTCGGTCGATATAGATTGAATTCTGGTATAAATGGATTCATGTTGTATTGTAGTTATACTTGAATTGAATTCAAGTCAGATTGATTAGATTGAGACTCTGTGTCAGACACTTTAAATGAATTTGACGTCCTGAATTAGTTTTGATGTTATCAGTAACTGCTGCACATGGATGGCAGGATTTGTGTCTTTTTCCAAGATAATTACCGTATTGATAACACCGTTTTTAGGTTGTCTACCTTAGATAGGCAAGCACCCATATTCTATGGCTCCCTGAGGCTCAAGAGAACTGGTCCCGCTTAAACCTATGTTTACTAGGGTCCTTATTATAATTTAATATAACTTGAGGGTGTTTTATGAAAAATAGTTTTGATATATTTTCAAAATACACCTCAAGTATTTAATTATCGTCTTAAGGGTTTTCATAATTGTAATTTTTATAAAGTGAAATATTCTAGTGTATATAACCTAAATTTCATTGTATATGGTATTTTAATATAATATTAGAATTGTATTGGTTTTTAATGGTAGTTTCATGAAATTGGTGATTCCTTTGATATAGCAAACATGGAATATATATATTGTATACTTAAAGTAGATATTTTGATTGTGTGTGTGTGTGTAAATAGAACTTATTTATTAACTAGAAATCATATTTTTCTTTAAAATTCCATTAAAATTTTCATCGAGATTGAATGCTCCTTGCGGAAGTCTGCATCTCGCTCTACTAGGCCTGAGGATGTGCGATAAACCGCACCATCCCGATCTGGGTTTCCCAAAATGGGTTGTAGAGGCGTATTTGCAAGGAATTAAATAATACACTTTTAAAGAAAACGGCTTTCGAATGTTTATGGTATTTAAATGTAAACTCGTATTTTCCCACAAGATAATGTTCTACAAATCATCGTGCTATATTAAGAATGTGTATTGTGATAAGGTAGGTCATTACCTCGTGAGTTTTCTAAAGGTATTGTGGGTAAAATGAATAAATAATGTCGTATGTAAATATGATGGCATTTTACTTGTAAAAGTGAAATAGAAATTGCAATACGAATTTTTTGAGATGAAACTTGTTCTAATGGGTTTATTTATGTTTGTTAAATATTATAAGAAGATATGGTAATTTATTTTTTTAAGAGAAATTGTGTTTTGAAAGAAAAGAGAGTCGGAAGTCGGAATAACTCTGCTTCCGGCGAGTTTTGAAAAGAAAATGTTTAAGACTAGAAATTGAGAAGGGTGAAAGGAACTTACTGATTAGAAAACAAGAGGAGAGATAGGGGAAGCTATTGGAATCATCGGGGAGTCGTTTCGTCGCCGGAATCTTCCCGAAACGTTGCCGGAACCTTGCCCTTTGGTAACTCCACTTGTACAAATTGGGACTTGGAAATTTTAATGAGTTTTTGTATAGAATTTCTGAATAAGAAAAGGTGAAATGTAGTGTGGTATTTATAGGAAAAATTAGGGTTTAAGGTAATGAAGAATAGAATTAAGATGTGCATTAAAATGTGCAGAGAAATCAAACAACATGGAGGTAGTGGGGTAGGCCAAGGAGTGCTAGGGGAAAAAATCCAAGGCAATCCCTACGGATTATCCCGGTGGTGCCGGCCTCCCCTTCATATCTCGTCGGTCCAATCCAGTGAGATAGGTTCTGGATTCATGCCAAGTGTCCCTGTCGCTTGGTATATCTCAGTGCACGTGTTTGATTACTTTGTGACTTTTCATTTTACGTTTTGTGCACGTTCAAACTTTTGAACTTCTAAAAGTTTAAAGAAAAATCAACAAAAAATAATGTGGCTGGGGAGATTTCAACACAGGGGCTACGTCACAGCTGTGCAAGGCTTTATCAATGAGCTACGAGTGTTTCTTGTTGTTCAAAAGCAATTCAAATACTTAAAGCATACACAGGATTGCAAATACTCCATTTGTATATTAACTTTTAAACAAATTTTCTGTACACTGAAACAGAGTTGTTACATTTATACAATGAGTTCAATCTTATTGTCGTGAAAGGTGTTGCGTCGGTGAATGGATGCAAAATTATGCTTGGGGAATTGTCCAAACTTGTGATGCGGATATTTGAATTTTTAGTTGAAATATCGAATGTGAAAGAAGACTTGGTTGATGAAGCAACGGATGACTTGAAATCCATAAAAGTTGATATTTCAAAACTACAAAATCCTTTACAATCTAACCTTAGGGGTCGTAAAAAGAATCGGATTAAATCATGGATCGATAATAAAATAGTGATGAGAAAAAGAAGAAGAGTTTCTGCACATGATGCAACCAATTAATATTTCATAACAAAAGAATTTGTCCTAAGAAACAAGCACAACATGTAGAAAGCATACATTCTGGTCAATCGAATCTCATGTGTTTTGAGCCGTCATGTGATTTGAACCAACCATCCGATTGATCGGAATAGCTTGGTGTAAATGAATGGTATTTGATGTAAATGAATGATGTTTGATAAACTATAACGTATTTTTTGATTTTTTGCTAAATGAATGACATTTGTTGTAAATGAATGATATTTGATGTAAAAGAATGATACTTGATAAAATATTAGTTGTTGATATTGGTTGTGCCAATTAATGATATTGTTAAGTGTGTTGATATTGGTTGTGTCAATCAATTCTGTTTTTAAATTTGTTGGTATAGAAAATATAACCTCTACTTAAAACAGTGGTTACATAGCATGCTATATGCTCCTGGAGTGAGCTCAAAATATAACCGCTATTTTAAGTAGCGGTTAAGTAGTCAGAATATTATTCGGACAAAATATAACCGCAACTTAAAACAGCGGTTGTATAGTGTGCTCTCGGTTCCTGGAGTGGGCTCAAAATATAACTACCATTTTAAGTAGCGGTTAAATAATTAGTGAGCTCAAAATATAACTAGCTCAAAATTTAAGCGTTGTTTAAAGCAGCGGTTAAATAGTGTACTTTCTGTTTCTGGAGTGGACTCAAAATATAACCGCTACTTAAAATAGTGGAAAAATATTCAGTGAGCTCAAAATATACAAAAATGTAGATCATTTTCACACTATCACTCCCCGCTTCCCAAAAACGAGAAACGAGAGTAATAAGCCCGCAACGTATTCATATCGAGAAGCACTCTTTCTCGATATGAATATGCTAAGCGTCTATATAAACAGTAAAAGAAATTATAGTACAAGAATTTTTAAACTTATAAAATATCCAACAATATTTATAACCATCCCAAAAATAATAAATGAACACAATTCGAAAATTTAAGAAACTAGGAATAGAAGATAGCCTTAAACAAAAGGTATACTTACTGAGGAAAACTAGAGCTCGATCTGACTTGAAACATATAGATTGTCCTTCTCGGTTGGTACCACCTCGTACCTAGACTCATCACCTATCCCAAAGTCATCTGATGATATTCTCAAGAAAACAAAACATGAAAACAGAAATGCCGTCAGCAAACTAAAATTCGGTAAGTCTTCATTTTATTAGAAAATAATATTTTTCTATATTAACAGTATTTATAATGAAACATGATATTTTGATTACAATTTAGTTATTAATGTTTATAATCTAATAGGCTTAATATAAGATTTCAATCAGTTGGAACAAATGTAACACAATAATAATAATTGTTTAATTTGTAGAAAATAGTACCAATAAAGTTTTGTAATTTAGGAATAACAATATGTATTTGGTTGCTATTAACATCATCAAAAAGTAACAAGGTACAAGATTCATGATTATAAAAATATGTAAGGTATATTTTATTTTAGAATTATTTGAAAATAAATTAGTTTAGTAAAGTATCATGTCATACTAACAAGAATGTAGTGTAGAATTATTTTTGGTATACTACTTAAATTATGATGTATCAATATAAACATTAAACGATATTTGACATGAAATATGGTATTCATAATAATAGGCATGAGAATAACTATGAACAGTAAACAGTAGTGTGTATGTCAAATAAATAGCATGTGTTAATCAGTGCAATGTAATTAGAGTATCACGATATTCGATATTTCAGTGATAGTAATTATAAATATAAGCTCGATTGTGCGAGTTTTATTATATAATCAAGATATTCCATAATAATACGGAACAACAGCAACATGAAATTCACGAGACTCATGAGATTTATATATAATGTTGTTCCCGCCAAAAATTTTGGATCAAAACTTGATGTTCCCTTAAAAAAATAAAGAGAAACCTCCACGTGTTAAACACGTGCACCCACATGCAAAGCATGTAGGTACCGCTTCATATAGGATTAAATCCTTGAGGGCCTCACATGTTTCCCACGAGGGCGCCAACGCCAAGACCAAACTGATAGAAATTAATCCTATAGTGACGCCTCACATGCTCCTCACGTGGGCGCCAGCGCTAAGACCAATCTGATAGGAATTAATCCTATAGTGGCGTCTCACGTGCTCCTCCCGCGGGCGTCAATGTGCAAAGCACATGAATACACATTATAAGTATTAAAACTTTGAGTAGAGCCCACGTGCACAACACGTGAGCGCCGGCGCCCACGTAGAATAAAATTCTACTCTCTGTTGAGCAGAGCCGTTGGATTAAAGATCCAACGGAGATGATAAATCATCAAAAATACAGATTTAAATTCTGTCGGGAGAAAACATCCTCCAAATTGGATTACAGAATAAAATTCTATTTTGGAATATATTCTCTCAATCTTTCTAAACAAAAAAGATTGCCCTGTATAAAACAGAGAACTGGTGGATTAAAAATCCAATGGTGATTAAAAAATCACCGTTTTACAGAATAAATTCTATGCAAAGGAAAATATTTCCCCAATCTTGTTAGAAACAAGAAAATATGTTCTGTAAAACAGAAACCCTTGGATCAAAGATCCAGTGGTGGGTAAAAATCCCCAAAACATTTAGGATCTCTTAATGAGAGATTTCTTCAAAAACTAATTAACAAACTTGCCTCTACTATATAAAGGACCCAATACTTCAAGTCTGAGAGAGAGAAACCCCCCATAAGCTTCTAAAAAAAACTAAAGCAGAAAACTTCAGAAAGGAACAGAGAAGAAGATCTCCCTCCTTAAGAAACTCTAAATAAATAAATAAAAAGAGATCAAAACATCTAATTTACCTATTGAAAGGTTTAACCCTTTTCAAAAAACTTAGTTCTTTCTCTGGATCTGAGATCCACAAGACAAGTCTCCCACAAGTTGAGAATTTAATTCTCATCGGGAAGAACTTGTTTTTGAGAATCAAAAATTCAGAAAAGAACTAGGAATCGAATTCCTCAAAACAAAGCATATAAGGAAAAACCTAGCGTCCAGCACCTCATGTATCCCTCACGTGGGCGCCACTGAAGAAAGGAGTGCTTAGCACTCATTGGGCAGCGCCTAGCGCCTCACATATTTCTCACGTGGGCGCCACAGAAGAAAAGAGTGCTTAGCACTCATCGGGAAGCGCCTCACGTGTCCCTCACGTGGGCTCCACAGAAGAAAAGAGTGCTTAGCACTCATCGGGCAGCGCCTAGCGCCCAACGCCTCACGTGTCCCTCACGTGGGCGCCACAGAAGAAAAGAGTGCTTATCACTCATCGGGCAGTGCCTAGCGCCTAGCACTCATTGGGAAGCGTCCGGCGCCTAGCTACTCACGCACTCTCCACGTGGACGCCATAAAGAGTGCCTAGCACTCCATATAAAGATAAAAGCAGTAAAGTGTTTTACACTTATTGGGTAATTCCTTATGACTGAAAGCTTCACATGATCATATGTAGGCGTCAGAACTTATATAAGTGCTCAGCACTGTTTGCATAAAAGGGGGACTGATTAAATAGAGCCTAAGCAAGTGCTTAGCACTTTTCAATAAAAAAAGACCACTGAGCGGATCAAGCCCAAAATTGGCTAGGCCCTTTGAGGAAAGAACATTCTAGATTGAAACCAACCGAGCCCATATGCTCATGATTGCCCAAACTAATCTCAGTCTCACATATGACTATTGATCTATCAATCTTTGATATCTCAAATGATATTCATCTTATATCTCCTAAGATAATTTTAGTCTCAAACATGACTAACTATTTCTAGGGTCACCATAACCCGTTTCCCTCAAATACGGAATTTGGTTTAAGGATACATCTTTCCAGACCTCTGATATATGTCGTTATAATTCTTCAACGTCTTCAGAGAGGTGGCAGGTCCCGACAACCAACAATTCTTCAGTGCATTCCTAAACCGTCCAAACCGACATGCACACCTCAAATCAGACCACATCCTATACTGGGTGCATTCCATATCACCCATGTTCATTCGATCACGTAACAAATACACGTGTTAAACACACTGGACCACTACGTCCTTAAACTGGTAATGGACCGAAATGTCCTTAAACTAATATTCGCCTCCAAAATGGCGATAATGTACCGAAATGTCCTTAAACTAAAATAATAGAGCCCAAATGCTCTTCTGTTGGATCTGAAATAAAAATGATCCTGAAACCCCGTTAAGTGGATCTTAGTCTCAAATTGGACTAATGTATCCTTAACAAAAATCAAATCAAGCCCCAAATGCTCACATGCATTTAAGTTGATCTTAATCTCAAACCAGATTAACGATCCTTAAATCAACACAAACCCAAATCTAAAAGTATACGGAATTGGACTAATTCGCGCCCTACAGGGGACGACATAAATTAGTCTCCGTATACGATCCATGGGCAACCTAAACAAACAAAACGCATACGACACGAAGTGAACTTCCGAAGCAGTAGAAAGTGGTTATTGCGATGCGATAACGTAATTAACTACAGGGCCTTGCGCCCGCAGGGAAGAGCGTCCCTACAATCAAAAAACCCTCGCAAATGAGGGGAATCTGACGAAGTCTGCTACAACGGCCGCATCCGTCCAAACCTCCGATATACGGTACCATAAATCAACTTAGTATCTTCGGAGAGGTGAACGGATAAATCTAAATAGCATTTTCCCCCAAATTTAGACAGGACAATTCATCCCGGTTCATCCCCGTTTTCGGCGGTGAACAGATTCTGGCACACCAGGTGAGACCTTTTCCTCTTTCCACTCTACACTTAGTGTGTCGTGTTTTGCGAAAAAAATCGCAGTTTGCTATGGTTACCCTTGGGTTTGAGGTACTAAGAGTTGGTGTCTTGCTTCTATCTAGGAAGAATAAGAAAAAAAAGATCTACGACTTCAAGCTGCACAAACTGCAACATCAACTCCCGCTCTGCTCCAACTGGAGGAGTGACATATAGACCCAATGCGGCCTCCATCTTTTCAATGCCGGTAGGGCAGGTAACTCAAGCCATCACTGGATTGTTCTTCGGGACCATACTCTCGCCAGCGAATTTCATCACCCCAGTGCCACCATAGGAAGCTCCCAAGAAGTAGGTCTTCGATCAACTGGCAATCACCACGGTCCCTCTCAACAAGTCGTCCAAGTCCTCCACCTCAGACTTCAACAGGCTGAGCCGAAGCTCAAATAGGCCCGCAAAGAGGCTTGCGATACCTGAAGGGGCTATCCCAAAACGAATATTCCTCCTAACTCCTCCGGTAGGTGAAGACGTCAAAGGTGCTTCGCCTACCAAAAGATCGGACTTCGACAGATTGGCCATTCCAACTTCTCCAGGTGAAGTCGTCAAAAGTACTTCTCCTACCAGGAAGTCGGCCTTCAAAAGATTGGATGTTCCCTCTCAACGGACGTCCATCTTTGACAGGCTGGCACCAACAGTAGCCCCTCATCAAAGACGGGGACATGATGGAGCCGCTTCCACAACTGAGGTAGTCCCGTCTGCAAGACACGCTCGACGTCACCTCTGGCGCCGAGTGAAGAAAGTCGGGGTCAAATCCCCTTCTGGATTTACCCCACCAGCTCCAATGGTTTGACGCTGCTGTTCCAACCGAAAACAGCTTTGATCTGCTTAGGAGGGTGCGAAAGAACTCTCCAACTGCGGTACTAAAGAAATCTCCCCTACCTGCTGAAAACATGACGTAGGCAAAGATAGAGCAGTCCCCTCAATGGCTCTCTTCCTAAATTCACAGGGTCTGACGGAAAGTCTATAATTCTGTGATCAACAAAGACTGCTCTCGCCGACTGAAGAAAATGAAGGCTCGACAAAAGGAGGACCATACCTCCGTCATACATAGAAGGACGTCATCAACATGAGTGTCTGTTACAATGGCTCCTTCAACTTCGACCTCCCATAAAAGGGAGAGGCTGGAGAATCTCCCACCGCCGGCGGCGAATTCAAATGGCGATAGACCCAAACGCCCTAAGTCTGGGAGTATGATCATACACACGGTTTACATGGCTTCCGGGAAAGAGGAAAGTCGTGCTTCCGTGGGACATCGGCCGCAAACTCGATCGTTGACAAAAGCTCACGAGCAACAACAAAAGCTCCAGGAAATGCTGATCAAAATGTCAGCACTTACCGGGCAGAAAGAAAGCCTTGAATCGGCATCTGAACAGCTTCAAGAGCTGGAGACCGATACAGAGTTCCTGCAAAGGGTGCTTGAAAAGAAGGATAAGGAGGCCGCGGAATAAGCGGCTAACATAAAGCGGATGGCACTTCTGTTCTAGGACATGGTTGGAATGATGATCCATCCAGAACCTCCAGCCGAAGATCCATCGATAATCGTCGAGGATGACAGAGGGGAAACATCAAACCCTCTTCCGGCTTTATCAACAGCTATGGAGGAAACAATCTTCAATGCCGCTCTCGATGACTATATATCTCAACAAATACGAGCTCATCAAACGAATGAAGCGGCTGGCCAAACTGTCAAAACTGGGCGACCGTATCCGGGATGGTATGACCAAATCAAGTACCCTTCAGGATATATGTTCCCCAAGTTTCATGTGTACAAAGGGACAGGCAATCCGTATCAGCATGTCGCTCAGTTCAGGGCTCTATGCGGCAACACTGGAGGCGATGACAAACTGCTGCTTCGCCAATTTATCGGTAGCCTGTCGGAGACGGCATTCGAATGGTATTCAGAGCTCCCAAATGACTCCGTAAAGACATTCACGGAGATGGAGCTGCTATTCACACAGCGGTTCGCCGGTGCAAGTGAGCGCACCCCGGTCATGGCTTTAATTAACGCCAGGGTAAAGTCAGGAGAAACCTAGGTCCAGTACGCGATCCGGTAGCGGAACCTATGGTCGAAGTACAAACAACGCATCGAAAAATCCCCTGCCATGGGTATGTTCATCGAGACCCTTGATCCTCAAACGATCGTATCTTAGTTCATGACGTCCTTCAAGCCGACCACCTTCCAGGCCCTGATCGAAAAACTGGCCCAAATGGACCAGATGGGCTACGAGCCTCCCTCCTAAAAAAAATAACGCGTCTAACGGGTTACGACCTAGGTCAATGATAGATGACGACGCTTGTGTCCGCTCGCTATCTTCCTGAGTTAGAACCCTGAAAGTAGTATCCAGCAGATCCGTTGCCTCCAAAATGGTAACAATGGACCACTATGTCCATAAACTAACAATGGACCCTGATGTCCCTAAACTAACAATGGACTGAGACGTCCTTAAACTAAAACTTTAGACCAGAATGTCCTTAAACTAGTGCGTCGCCTCAAACATGGCGATAATGGACCAAAATGTCCATAAACTAGTGCGCCGCCTCAAACATGGTGTATCGCCCCAAATACGGCGATATTCTCTCTTGATATCTATATTGCAATCAAAGCTTCAACGGCGAAGACTGCAACTCAAGTCCCATTCACAAACCGAAAAAAAATGGTATGTCCACAAGCAAAATGGGCACGGATGAAAACCTGAAAGAGCGTCGTGAGTAAAAACAGCATACCTACCGGCGAGTTTGTGAAAACCCGGAAGGGCGCAATCTCGTTAAAAAACGGTCTGTTCACAAGCAAAATGGGCACGGATGAAAACCCGAAAGGGCGCCGTGAGTAAAAACAGTAGGGCCACCGGCGAGTTTGTGAAAACCCGGAAGGGCGCAATTTCGGAAAATTTTCACTTACGAGATCCTCTCGACTCGTAAGGAGAACTCCCCTTATAAGACCCTCACGGCTCATAGGATTCAAAAGCCTTAAACTACAGGCACTTAAACCTGTTCTTAAGCCATCATATCCCCAAGTTGCCCTACAGGTGGTCCAATATTGGCTCTTATATACAATCCACGGGCACAAATAAATATAGCCATCACCTAGTTCCCCCAATGGCGTGAAATGTCCCCATATGGTGAATGACACTTGTAAGTCCCCTCGACTTATAGGGATAAAATACTCTTGTAAGATTCTTACGACTTGCAAGGGAGAGCACACACTTAAGAATCCCCATGATTCCTAAGGAGAAAATACACCTATGAGATCCTCACGACTTGTAGAAAGAAATAACTTTATGAGACCCGTACGGCTCATAAAATCGAAAATTCTTAGTCAACAGGATCCTAACCCTTTCTACTAAGCCATCTTTGTTCAAATCGATAAAGGCAAATGATGATTCGCACCTGGCAATATTCCAGTGGTAGCGATGCTGATGCCTAAACAGGTGTCAAGCTCCAAGTCTTTTCAGAGCAAATGATGATTCGCTCCTGGCAATATTCCTGTCGCAGTGATGTTGATGCCAAGATTGGTATCAGATCTTAAGTTCCATACTCACAACAAAAAATCAACGAGAAAAAATGCATATAAAATAGCCGAAATGATGGGGCAACTCGCAATAAAAATCAGCGAGCAAAAAATATGCATATGAAATAGCCGAAATGTTTGAGCAAATCTCAATAAAAAGCAGCGAGTAAAAATATAAAAATAGCCGAAATGATTGGGCACCGCGATAAATAGCCGAAATAATTGGGCAATCGCGACTTTCACAATATAAAAATCTGAAAAGATAGAGCATCGCGACAATAAAAAATAAAATAAAATAAAGCTCCTTTTCCCTGCAGGTGAGTCCATACTGACCCCTGACCCCTGTATACCATCCATGGGCACAAATGAAAAAGGGAACCATGATTTTCCCATTAGGCTCCATTAAAAGAAAAGACAGATCTCAACAGCAACATCTACATCCTAGAGATCACCCCGTCGTACCTTCTTATTCCATCAGGGTGCGGACGTGACGTCAACAAAACTCTGACGAGCCAAATCAAAAAAGGAGTGGCGGAAAAATCCCAGCTCCAGCTCGGCGTTACTTCTCATTCCAGTAGGATGCAGACGCAATGTCAACAAAAGGCCCAAGGGTTGAAACAAAACGGAGCCATGGAAAATTCCTAGTTCCAAGTCTTAACGGTTCACATACGTCCTAAAGATTACCCCGGTGTTACTTCTCATTCCAGAAGGATGTAGACGCAACGTCAACAAAAGGCCCAAAGGTTGAAACAAAACAGAGCCATAGCAAATTCCTAGCTCCAAGTCTTGACGGTTCACATACGACTTAAATACTACCCCGGCGTTACTTCTCATTCCAACAGGATGCAGACGCAACGTCAACAAAAGGCCCCAGGGTCGAAACAAAATGGAGCCATGGAAAATTCCTAGCTCCAAGTCTTGACGGTTCACATACATCCTAAAGACTACCCCATCATACCTTCTCCACATTCCATCAGGGTGTAAACGCGATGTCAACAAAGCTCTGACGAGCCAAATAAAAAAAAAGGTGTGACGGCAAAATCTCAGCTCCAGCTCGGCGTTACTTCTCATTCCAGCAGGATGCATACGCAACGTCAATAAAAGGCCCAAGGGTCGAAACCAAAAAGGATTGACGGCAAAATCCCAGCTCCAGCTCGACATTCTTCTTGTTACAGCAGACGCAATGTCAACAAAGGCTCCAAATAACCAAACCAAAAAGGAGTGACGGCAAAATCCCAGCTCTAGCTCGATATTCTTCTCGTTACAGCAGACGTAATTGTTAGTTATATGTATGCCCTAGAGGCCATTACTGTACATTGGATGTATATTGTAGTGGATGCTGGGACATATATAGGGAAGACTTTCTTGCTCGACATGATAGTATACTATCTAGTTGCTCTTTACCTTAACGTGTACACTGTTTGTCTCTCTGTTACATGTTGGTAAAGCCCTTAGGATGTGTACTTGACTACCTGGACTATGATGCGGATCATACTAGTGGGGACATGGTAGTCCATAAGTACATCCTTCAAAGTCCCTAGTCGAGGGTGTATCGAGACGGGGCATCGATATACCAGAGTAGACTAGCGTGTGCCTTCTCGACCCATACAGATGGGCGATGGATGATCCCATATCCATCGGTGTTTGACATCAGAGATGGTATACGGGTGCTCAGTAGAGACTGGGTACACTGGACGGACTCGCCGAGAACTCCCAGATGGTATTATACCTCATGTCAGATGGCAGTTCTCTGGTGACACTGGTACAGAGTAGTCTGTTGACCCGAGATCGTCATAGAGTCTTGTGTGGTTCCCACTGTGCTTTGATTTCCATCTTACCACGTCTAAGAGGGCGTGCAAAACGGTGGTTTTTGGGTACAGTCCCGAGTCACATGGAGGCAATGAGCGATAGGAGGGGATTCGTCTCTCCCGGTATAGGGGGTTGATGTTGCGCTGTGTTTGATTGGCTATAACAGGAAATCCCTGGCCAGGGTTGCTGAGATTTACTGGTAAGTGTTACCAGTAGTTTCTCGAATTGTTATAGACCTCATATCGACACGACTTATCGAGCTATTGGGGTCTGACGTTTACCACCCCTAGGCGAGATATGCAACATATCAGACGATCAGACCGGACTGTACGGTAGTGTTGCTGGTTGGATTCACTGGAGTGTGAGCGGGCTTGCTCGTCGATCTTCAGATCGCTCAATACCCGGGTGGCCGTTACGTTTAGCAGACCGCTTGCGACTTGTGGGTGTTTGATATGATCATCATCTGCTGCCGGCGTATTGACGAGTCTTTAGAGTCCTACACAGAGGTTTCCTGGCTCAAGCGAAACGAAATAGGAGCGCATATGAGATATGTGCGGGACCGAGAATAATGCGTGTATATGATACCGTATTCTATTCTCACGATGAATGTGTCGAATGGTTGTATGCGATATAACCTAGTTATCGAATCATGGATTGATTCGATAAATTGATACATTGTATATTAGTCGGTTATATGCGATATGACCGGATCGTTAAATCAAGTGTTGATTTAATGATTTAATGTATAATTATATATTTGATATATTACTTTGCATTAACTAGTATTGGTTCACTTTAAAAGGATTTTCTCACTTGGTTTGTGCACATTGTATATGTGATATACTTTTGTACACAAGATTGTATCATGTTTGATGATGCATGCTAGTTTGGGTTTGTGTAAAGAATTAAACTATGGTTACTTAAGTGGTTAGGGTTTCTTTTATTTCCTCATTTATTTATTTCATTTATTCATTTTGAAATAAATAAGCATAAAGAGAAAGAATGGTGGCTTTATTTGTAGTTTAGTTGAAGCTTCATGAAGCTTTGACCAAAGTGACCATTTTGTCTCATGCTTAACCCTAACCACTCTATTTAACCTTGGTTCATTCTCTACACTTAACCATGGTAACTATTATGATAAGAATGAATGGAATTATCTTTTCAAGTGAATTCTTTTATTCTATCATATTCATTATCTTCTTCTTCTTCTTCAAGAAGAGAAACTAGATTCCATCAATGGTGATTGATGAATTAGAGTGAGAAATCCAATTCTAAAGTCTACCCACTTCCTATTTCTTCATCATCTACCTCTTGCCAAGTAGTAGAGTGTGTTTCCTTCACAAGTTTTCATGGCTTGGTGAAGGTGGAGCTTGATCTAGTGATGCCTCGACGTAGATCATCTTCAGCACGTCGTCGATGACCTAGCCCGCATCTACTCCGATGAAGCCGACGCTAGATCCCGGATCTTGATTTGGACAGCGGAGAGGACTTCATCACGGAGCCGTGGAGGTGGAGGACCGGATCTACAAAGGTTGTATATCCGTTCTTTTAGTTTAGATGTAAACTAGTTTCCTTTTCGCCTAGAATTCTAGCCAACGATCCGTACACTAGGGTTTCTCGGCACCGTAATTTTTGAAATTGGCATGGTTGATGCCTTGTGAGTCCTCCTTGGGGTGCCTAGGAACCCTACAGTGGTATCAGAGCCTAGCTAGAGCCTTAGGCGAAGTCTAGACGCAATTTGAAGTCCGATCGAACCGAAAAAATAACCCCGAAATTGCTCTCTGTACTTTTTCTAAAATCGGGGATTTTTCCACATTAAAAATATGCAGAGAAACAAGCAGGATAATCTAAGAGTTACTGTGAATTTCGATGGACTAATTCCATCAATGAGCCGCGGATCCGCGGCACGAGCATGGCTCGTGCGGCGGTTCCGCGGCCGTTTTGTCGTTTTGTGTGTTTTGTTTTACACAGTAATTCTCAGATTTCTGTGCTGGTTTTCCTGGGAATTTTTAATATTTATTCAAGAGTTGAATTTTCAGGGATTGTTTTGGGGATTCGGTGTTTCGATCGGAGTATCAAATTTTGTCTATGTGGCTTTCCGGATAAATTTTAGAATATGTTAAAAAGTTCGACCGGATATAAATACCCAATTTTTCCCCTGTCGGGAAATTTCCAAGTGTTGGATTTTTCCGTAGTTTGACGGCGTTCTAAGTAGTGCAAGTAACGCGATGGACCCTCTAGAAGACAACAAACCTTAACTCGATTATGTGACCGTCTTGAACTGCCCTTTGAACCTTCGGGTTTGGGGCAGTACGGCGTGCCACATGTGAGGCGTTGGCTTGAACCTTCTACGGCTGGACCGTTGGTACTGAGGCACGAACGGAATGTTGTTAGACTTATTTCATGTGTTGAGCTGTATCGGGAAAACTTGGGTGTTTGACTGTTCGATCGAAAAGTTTAACATTTTCTGTTTATCTGGAATGGAATACAATAATTGGAATTCACAAATAGTTATGTGATAACTGAATGAATGTTATAAACACAGCAGTTTAGTCTCACTTGATCGGTTGCCACGGAATTTTGATGTGATCAAAAGTCCGTCGCAATCACGTAGCGTACGCGGATACTCGCCGGGTAAACTTAATAGACAGCCTCACTCCATAGCCCCGACCAAGTAACTGTAGGAGAACCCCGTCGCCGAAAGTATCCGTTCGGGTGCTCGCGGTAGCGGTGTTCCGCCTTGGTGCACTTCGTCGACGGTAACGGGGGTATGGCCGTCTACTGAAGTTTGCGACGAGCATTCGATCAGGATGTCGGGAATCTTGTTGAATTGCCCGACTTGATATTGAAAAGTGTTTTCGATAATGAGACTAAAATGCGGGGTTTATAATTGTTAGGCATGCGATGTCTAAGGAATTCATTTGGTCAGGCATGCAATGTCTGAGGTGGTTGCGGATTCCAACTGTTGTAGTTTTACACTTTCTTTTCTGTGAACATAAGTGTAATATGTGATTTCGCCGGTTTCGTTGCTATATGTCAACGACAATTGGGATGCGCATATTTACTTACGTTGATGACATGTGATGTTATGTGTTGCTGGTTATGTTATATTGGATCGTCGTGTTCGAATAGCCGGGGGTTTTTATGTGAGATGAGTGTTTTTCATTTTCATTCATGTAAAAACTTGTATGTAATATTCTTTTATTGGGGCACTTCCAGGTTGCGGAAGATGTCACCGTTTGTATATTATTTACTTTTCCGCACTAGGATAGACCCAAGGAGGGGAGCACAAGTAACCGGGTTCTGGAGTCCAGTGGGAGACCAACTCGAGGAGTCGAGTCCGGGTCTCCTAACTCTAGAATTGGCAGGGTTGCTTGCCGCTCTCGTAGGGGTCTAGGGGTGTGGGTTTGGCTATTCATCACGACCGTGGAATCCGTGTTTTATACTGGCTCGTATTGAAAACACGGACGTCCTAGTATATCCAATATTTCATATGATTCTTCTGCTGCGATATCTGTGATGTGATCATGTGATGTTCTGTGATAGATATAGTATATAGTATATATGATATATTATATAGACGTTACTTTTGTTTTACACCCGCGCTAGCCCTGCCCTGCTCTGTCGTTAGTTACCTAACCTAACGGTGCACGAGGGGACATCGAGGCGAATGCGGATGGCATAAGTGTACGTCATATCTATCTGTGATGTTTAGGTATTTAAATGATGGGACTTCATTAATGTGAGTAATGAAGTAAAAGAAACCTAAGATGTTGTAGAATCGAATTTCAAAATAAAACAGGTAGCTACAGTTCTTGCTTTGCACAGAGGTATATATGATATATCCTGCACCTTATTCGATAAGGAAAGGACCGAGATCCCTTCACCGGGAGTGACTCCTTTAGCAATAACTGGCAGATGCTACACACTCGGTTTGTCTTTTGATTGCTTTTAAGAGGTCTGCTTTGCACAGTGATATATATGATATATCCCACACCTCATTCAACGAGGAAAGGACCGACGATCCCTTCACCGGGAGTGACTCCTTTAGCAAAACTAGAAAAGCCTCAAAAACACTCCATTTCAAAATTCATTCGATCCTACAACGATATCAAGTTCATTACGCAATAGGTTTTCAGAAAAACCTGTCGTAGCCCTCCGTCATTTCAGATAAATCCTGTTTAGTATTCGTGCTGCGTTTGTTGACCTTGTCAAGGCGCAGTGTGTGGTAGCTAACCAGTATTTATCTGCTTATGCATATGATGCAGATTGGGGTAGGGTAGTCGTGCGGCCTTGTTGACCTTGTCAAGGGTCGTGCGGGTGGGTTTGATTCAATCAAGAAATGACGGGTTGAACTTGACTTGCGGTCTATGGTTTGTTGACCTTGTCAAGGTCATAGATCGTTCGGGGAAAAATATTATCGGGAATTTCAAGTGTTGAAATTTGCAATGAGATTGCATACCTTCTATGAGATAGTTGGATCCCGATACCCGCTGCGAGTAAGAGTTACTCCTGGGAGAGTTTTATACATTACAATTAGCCGATCAAGTAGGTGTCTAGAAAGGTGTCAACGGGGTTACGCCTCTGGGAAAACGAGGTTTACATTAATTAGGTTCGTGCGAAAGCACGGGGGACCTCCCTCAAAGTACCGACACTGGCCGGGCTGAAAGATTGGCGAACTTGTAGTGTGTAATTAATCCCGGCTAGTCTTTCCTTTTAGGGTTTGAAGGAAGATTTGATAAAAAGCAGTGGGAGCCATCCTGATTAGATAAAATAAAAACCAATCTATTCTTGACAGAGCACACGCTGAGTGTTTTCTTCTCTCTCTCTCCAGGTAGCGACCATATCACGCCTTAATCAAGATAATAATACGGAATATTGACCGAACCCGCTTGTTATACTGAGCTAGGGAACGTTGGTCCCGCTCCAACTTATAATTGTTATAAGACAGAGCAGGAAATTGGGGAATACCAGATTTCCCGTGCCGCCCAAACGAAGAAAGTGCATGATGATGCATCATCTTCGGGTATGTTCATTACAGAGGACTGTTTCTCAGTATCCTTTACGTCCTGGGTATGTGATACCGGATCAGGATCCCGCATATGTAATATGTTACATGGGGCTACAGAAAGGTAGAGAACTGAGAACGGGTGATAAGTTTCATGAGGCAGAAAACGGGGCAAGTGTTGCAGCCAAGTCTGTTGGTCACTGTCACCCTGTATTACGAATACATTGATTCTGAACAAATTTTATTAGATACCGAACCTGATATACAAAATCATATCTATCTCTTTATTAGTAAAGAAATGATAAAATTTTGTATAGTTGGATAATGTTTTGAACATTTCCTATATCAAAAGTTGATCGGTTCAGACACGTTATCTAAAAGCATTAATGTTCTAAATCAAACTACAGTTCTTAGTATACGGATCACACACAAGAGGAAGAGTTCAGAAATGAACGAATTCTTCTTGAGGCATTGTAGACTAGGTCAGATCAATGTGACCTGACTAGCTAGAGTTACATATAGATGCATATTTAAATCAGTTTGAATTTACATCTTGTGAAACTCGCCAGTCATGTCACAAAGATAAGATGACCATAGCTCCGTTTACTGGAAACAGAGAAAGAGTTAGTGAGCTCTTGGGATGATACATGTTGATGTATGTAGGTCCCCTGTCTACACATGCCAAGACCGGTTCTTTGTACTTCATTACATTCTCTGATAATCTCTCAAGATTCAGACATATGTTCCTGTTGAAACACAAGTCCGAACCTTTTGAGATATTCACAGAATATAAGCGAGAAGTAGAGAACCAGAATACGGGTATAAGTACTATATTCTTTGATGAGATCAAGGAGGAGAATACTTGTGCACGGAATTCCTGGACTATTCTAAAGGAGAATGAAATTCTCTCTCAGCATTACTCCTCCGTATACACCATAGCACGATGGTATATCGGGGCGGAGCAATCACACCCTATTTCATATGGTGTGCTCTATAATGAGTACTACTGAGTTACCTGTTTCCTTTAGGGAGTTATGCACTTATGAAGTTGCATACCTATTGAATAGGGTTCCAATCAAATCAGTTGCCTACCGCTTCATATGTGATATAGAAAGGGAAGAGCCCATATCTTAAGTTGGTTAAGATTTGGGGTTGTCCGGGCTATGTCTAAAAGCATAATCCGAACAAGCTCGAGGCAAGGTCTGTTATGTACAACTGGAAATGTTCCAGCTATACAAACTGCAGCTGATGATTTGAAAGAACCAAAGGATTCAATAGTTACCAACGAACCTCAGCCTCTCCGCCGATCTAGTAGGGTTCCTCACCCACCTGAGAGATACTTCGGTTTCTCTATGACAGTGGGAGCGAGGATTACATCATAAGATGATGACCCAACTAGTTTCGAGCTGGCCATCAGGAGTGGGACTCTGTAAGAATGGCTGGATGCTTACTGAACTGAGATGGAATCCATGTATACCAGCAAAGTATGGACTTTGGTTGCTATATCTGAAGGGTTAAATCCCCATCAGGAGCAAGTATATCTTGAGAAGATTACTTGGTGTAGATGGAAAAGTTGAGACTTTCAAAGCTAGACTTGTTAAAGTTTTTCGTCATCGACCAGGCGTGGATAATGATGAAACTTTTTCAAGTAGCTATGCTTAAGTCCATCCAGATCCTACTTACCACGGCTACATACCATGACTACGATCTCTGGTGGTTGGGTGTCTTGACTGCTTTTCTAAATGATGATTTGGAAGAGAGCGTCTATAAGTACACAGCCAGAGGGCTTCGTAGACAGTGGGAGCAGCGGAAACGTGTGCAAGATGTTTTATAGGATAAAGCAGGCATCGCGGAGTTGGAACATCTGTTTTGATGGATAAGTCAAACAGTTTGACATCATCAAAATGGTAGATGAACCTTGTATATACAAAAAAGGTAGTAGGGAGTATGGTGATGATCCTCGTAGAGTACGTGGATGACATACTCTTGATAGGGAAGGAGTTTCCTATGCTACGCTTGGTCAATCTCCGCTTATCACAATGATTCTCTATATAGGATCAAAGTGATACCCCCTAAATCCTGGATTTTGGATCTATGAGATAGATCTAATTGGATGCTAGGATTCTCACTAGTTGTAGTGAGATGGTATCAATCGATCCTGGGGAGAATCACTGGAATGGTTCCAGGGTGATAAAAACGACTGAATTTCAGTCACAGGCATTGTCTTTACCCTCAGTAAAGGGACGGTATGTTGGAAGAGTTCCAAGCTAGATACCGTGGCATACTAGACGATTAAGGCTCGATACATCGCTACTTCAGATGCTACCAAAGAGGCAGTCTGGATGTATATTAGTTCATGAGATGGACTTCGTTCCTCCCATTGTGTGACAATGGAGTTGTGGCTTATGCCAAGGAACACCCGTCCCATCAGTGATCCAGACATATTCTAAGGCAGTGTCACCTGATCATGGAGATGGTTGATCTCCAAGGAGATCGAGGTTTGGAGAGTAGATTCAGAGGACAACACAGCGGATCCACTCACAAAGGCCTGTTCCCAGAGAGAGACTTTTATGGGATGGTTGAGTATGAGATACTACAACCACTGCTACAGATGGCCCTAGTGCAAGTGGGAGATTGTTAGTTATATGTATGCCCTAGAGGCCATTACTGTACATTGGATGTATATTGTAGTGGATGCTGGGACATATATAGAGAAGACTTTCTTGCTCGACATGATAGTATGCTATCTGGTTGCTCTTTACCTTAACGTGTACACTGTTTGTCTCTCTGTTACATGTTGGTAAAGCCCTTAGGATGTGTACTTGACTATCTGGACTATGATGCGGATCATACTAGTGGGGACATGGTAGTCCATAAGTACATCCTTCAAAGTCCCTAGTCGAGGGTGTATCGAGACGGGGCATCGATATACCAGAGTAGACTAGCGTGTGCCTTCTCGACCCATACAGATGGGCGATGGATGATCCCATATCCATCGGTGTTTGACATCAGAGATGGTATACGGGTGCTCAGTAGAGACTGAGTACACTGGACGGACTCGCCGAGAACTCCCAGATGGTATTATACCTCACGTCAGATGGCAGTTCTCTGGTGACACTGGTACAGAGTAGTCTGTTGACCCGAGATCGTCATAGAGTCTTGTGTGGTTCCCACTGTGCTTTGATTTCCATCTTACCACGTCCAAGAGGGCGTGCAAAACGGTGGTTTTTGGGTACAGTCCCGAGTCACATGGAGGCAATGAGCGATAGGAGGGGATTCGTCTCTCCCGGTATAGGGGGTTGATGTTGCGCTGTGTTTGATTGGCTATAACAGGAAATCCCTGGCCAGGGTTGCTGAGATTTACTGGTAAGTGTTACCAGTAGTTTCTCGAATTGTTATAGACCTCATATCGACACGACTTATCGAGCTATTGGGGTCTGACGTTTACCACCCCTAGGCGAGATATGCGACATATCAGACGATCAGACCGGACTGTACGGTAGTGTTGCTGGTTGGATTCACTGGAGTGTGAGCGGGCTTGCTCGTCGATCTTCAGATCGCTCAATACCCGGGTGGCCGTTACGTTTAGCAGACCGCTTGCGACTTGTGGGTGTTTGATATGATCATCATCTGCTGCCGGCGTATTGACGAGTCTTTAGAGTCCTACACAGAGGTTTCCTGGCTCAAGCGAAACGAAATAGGAGCGCATATGAGATATGTGTGGGACCGAGAATAATGCGTGTATGTGATACCGTATTCTATTCTCGCGATGAATGTGTCGAATGGTTGTATGCGATATAACCTAGTTATCGAATCATGGATTGATTCGATAAATCGATACATTGTATATTAGTCGGTTATATGCGATATGACCGGATCGTTAAATCAAGTGTTGATTTAATGATTTAATGTATAATTATATATTTGATATATTACTTTGCATTAACTAGTATTGGTTCACTTTAAAAGGATTTTCTCACTTGGTTTGTGCACATTGTATATGTGATATACTTTTGTACACAAGATTGTATCATGTTTGATGATGCATGCTAGTTTGGGTTTGTGTAAAGAATTAAACCATGGTTACTTAAGTGGTTAGGGTTTCTTTTATTTCCTCATTTATTTATTTCATTTATTCATTTTGAAATAAATAAGCATAAAGAGAAAGAATGGTGGCTTTATTTGTAGTTTAGTTGAAGCTTCATGAAGCTTTGACCAAAGTGACCATTTTGTCTCATGCTTAACCCTAACCACTCTATTTAACCTTGGTTCATTCTCTACACTTAACCATGGTAACTATTATGATAAGAATGAATGGAATTATCTTTTCAAGTGAATTCTTTTATTCTATCATATTCATTATCTTCTTCTTCTTCTTCAAGAAGAGAAACTAGATTCCATCAATGGTGATTGATGAATTAGAGTGAGAAATCCAATTCTAAAGTCTACCCACTTCCTATTTCTTCATCCTCTACCTCTTGCCAAGTAGTAGAGTGTGTTTCCTTCACAAGTTTTCATGGCTTGGTGAAGGTGGAGCTTGATCTAGTGATGCCTCGACGTAGATCATCTTCGGCACGTCGTCGATGACCTAGCCCGCATCTACTCCGATGAAGCCGACGCTAGAGCCCGGATCTTGATTTGGACAGCTGAGAGGACTTCATCACGGAGCCGTGGAGGTGGAGGACCGGATCTACAAAGGTTGTATATCCGTTCTTTTAGTTTAGATGTAAACTAGTTTCCTTTTCGCCTAGAATTCTAGCCAACGATCCGTACACTAGGGTTTCTCGGCACCGTAATTTTTGAAATTGGCATGGTTGATGCCTTGTGAGACCTCCTTGGGGTGACTAGGAACCCTACAGTAATGTCAACGACGGCTCCAAATAACCAAACCAAAAAGGAGTGACGGCAAAATCCCAGCTCCAGCTCGACATTCTTCTCGTTACAGTAGACGCAATGTCAACAAAGGCTCCAAACAGCCAAATCAAATTGAAGCGATGACAAATTCCTATCTTCAGGGTATCGACGGCAAGTCATATAAAGCCTAAGTGACTATCGGAGATCATCCCACACCGGCGTGGAGTGGTTATGACTCATCGGGGATCCAAACTGAGCCTAACCTCAAGTAAAAAGCGACATGGCAAATTCCTAACGCTTTCTCTTCCGACGATCATATAGCCTAAGGAGATTACTTGAAGACGTCTCTTCCAGCCCCCGAAGGGATCAGAGACATGACAGTCGCAGGGCTACTCGAACAATAGCTTAAAGACTGCATATCGAGGAATATATCAGCCAACGCGACGATACCACGGACTAAAACCTTAGTACCACAAAACCTAATGGATGTCTGTCATAAAGAGCAGGGGTTATCTATATTTCACATTAGGGTATACCTACAAGATCTTATCGACTCACCTCGACTCATAGGGGAAAACATCTTTATGAGACCCTCATGGCTCATGAAGGTGAAAAGCCTTAGGCGACGGGGATATCAACCTGTTTCCTAAGCACCGTGGCCCTACAAGAAAGTCCAAACTGACTCTTGTATACTATCCACAGGCCATATTCTCCAAAGTCGCATACCGACGAGGAGGAAAAACCACTTGTGAGTCCTCTCGACTCGTAAGGAGAAAATTCTCTTGTGAGATCCTTACGACTCTCAAGAGAAAACGCACTTAGAAGTCCTCACGACTTCTAAAGAGAAAAGACACCTACGAGATCCTCTCGACTTGTAGGGAGAAAAATCTTCATAAGACCCTCACGGCTCATAAAGTTGAAAAGCCTTAGGTGACAGATTTAAAACCTGTTTCCTAAGCCATCATCGCTGCCCTAGAAGCAAGTCCAAACTGACTCTTGTATACTATCCACAGGCCACATTCTCCAAAGTCGCACATCGACGAAGAGGAAAAACCACTTGCGAGTCCTTTCGACTCATAAGGAGAAAATTCTCTTGTGAGATACTTACGACTCTCAATAGAAAACGCACGAAGGACGAAGCCGTTACTTAAGCTTTAGCCCTCTTACTGATAGGTTAGCTGTTTCAGCCGTTACTCCTTTCCCTTTCCATCGTACTTGGGCTTTCTCTCTTGCTCGAACAGAAGGCGCATTCACCTACTAGCACCTCACGACTTCTAAGGATAAAAGATACCTACGAAATCCTCTGGACTCGTAGGGAGAAAAATCTTTATGAGACCCTCACGGCTCATAAAGTTGAAAAGCCTTAGGTGACAGATCTAAAACCTCTTTTCTAAGCCAACATCGCTGTCTTGCAAGCAAGTCCAAACTGACTCTTGTATACTATCCACGGGCCACATTCTCCAAAGTCGCATATCGACAAGGAGGAAAAACCACTTGTGAGTCCTCTCGACTTGTAAAGAGAAAATTCTCTTGTAAGATCCTTATGACTCTCAAGAGAAAATGCACATAGGAGTCCTCACGACTTCTAAGGAGAAAAGACACCTACGAGATGCTCTCGACTCACAGTGAGAAAAGTCTTTATGAGACCCTCACGGCTCATAAAGTTGAAAAGCCTTAGGCGGCAGATCTAAAAGCTGTTTCCTAAGCCATCATCGCTGCCCTGCAAGCAAGTCTGAACTGACTCTTATATACTCCACAGGCCACATTCTCCAAAGTCGCATACTGACGAGAGGAAAACAACTTGCGAGTCCTCTCGACTCGTGTCACGCCCCGCTTCCCGGTGTACGGCGAAGGGAACGCGACGAGGCCACTACGTATTTACTCAGAAGTAAATACACTAAGCGTATCTAAGCAATATAAAAATAAAAGCACAAGAGACAAGATATAAAAAAGCAACAACTTTATTTATTCACATTCTTTTTGTACAATGCATGGAAAATTAAATACATCTGAAAGAAAGCAATACCTAAACAATGGCATAACAGAAAAGAAAAGGTACTGAAATAAAAGTGTACAATGAACTAAAGCTCTGAGTCTTCAACGAAATGGTCCAAGTCTTCAGCGCTGGGCTCGATCTCTGACGTGTCCAGGTTACCTGACGACATTCACAAAAGAAAGAAAAAAATATCGTCAGCGAACAGATCGCTCGGTAAGTCCCAAAGATAAGGGAGAAATAGAATAGACAGAGAGTAAGAGAGAGAGTGTAGCTTTTAAAATGGTATTATATTGTTATAATATTATGTTAAGTGTTAACGCTGTTGTTTGTAGTTTGGTACAGAAGGATGCCATTGTATACGAGAGGAGTCTCTATATACTATAGACTAGGGCAAATGGAAGTACAAGGCTCCGTCGATTATACCACGGAACAACGGCATGGATGTAATTACGTCTTATGGTTGCTGTCTCGTGCCACTTCTAACACCTTCCGTACCAATCTACCCCATAAACCCCGAGATGTCTTGTTTATATAGTTGTATTGTATTGTCTTGTATTGTAAACTGTATAAATTGTAGAATTGGATGACTTACCGAAACCATGATATCAGTAAATGGATGTAACTGTAGAATCATGGATGTAACTAGAGAATCATGTAAATGGAAGTATATCCATGGTCCGGTTCAGTCAATATATATTGAATGGATTCATGTTGAATTGTAATATTGTAGATTGCAGATTGTAAATTGTAGATTGTAGATTGTACTTGAATCATATTCAAGTCAGTTTATTAATGAGACTCAGTCTGAGTCAGATAATTAGAAAAGTAAATTGAAGTCCTGATTGTTTTGATATTATCGGTAACCACTGCACATGGGCGGCAGGATTTGTGTCTTTTTCAAAGACAATTACCGTATTGATAACACCGTTGTTAATTGTCTACCTTAAATAGACAAGCACCCACTTCTCCGGCTCTCTGAGGCTCAAGAGATTGGTCCCGCTTAAACCTATATTTACTAGGGTCCTTAGGGTAATTTTTAGAACTTGAGGGGGTTTTATGTAAAAATACTTTTGTATACTATTCAAAATACACCCCAAGTGTTTAATTATCGTCTTTAGAGTTGTAATAATTATAGATTTTTATATTTGTGTCATTCCTAGTGAGAATAACCTAATTTTCATAATATATGGTATTAAATTGTAATATTGCATTTGTTTGGACTTCATGGTATTTTAATGTAAAGTGATTCTTGTGATTTTTGAAAAGAATTGGAATATTTATATTTTTTCAAAATAGATATTTTAATGATACATATATACATAATTATATAAAAATAATTTTAATATATATTTTATATTTCTAAAAATCTCATTTCCAGAGATGTTGTATTTTAAATCTCTCGAGACCGAATGCTCCTTCCGGAGGTCTGCATCTCGCACTACTAAACCAAGGAATGTGCGATAATCCGCACCATCCCAGTCGGATTCCCCAAAATGGGTTGTAGCGGCACTTTGCAAAGATTTGTGTAAAATACTAATCTTTTAGAAAACGGTTTTAATAGTAATGGTATTTATTTGAAATGTTTTGTTTTCTCATATTCTATGTTCCCGAAAGGTATTGTGCTATGTTGCATATGAGTTTTGTGAGGAGGTAGGTCATTACCTCGTGATCTATTTAAAGGTATAGCAAGTTTGCGGTGTTTAAATGTCGAAAATGAAACTATATGGTATTTTAATGAAAAAGTACGGTAAAATGGAAATAGCAATTTCTTTTGATATGGAACTTGTTCAATATGATTACTTAGTGTTTAATAGTCAACATGTGATGGTTTAATAAGATTTTATTAAAGGAAAAGTGAGATTTTAGAAAGAACCGAATCGGAAATCAGATTTGCTCTGATTCCATCGAGTTTTAGAATTTCGTATTTTCAGAAAGAGTAGAGAAGGAGGAAGGTGGGACTTACTGGTTTAGAATCAAGAGAAGAGGTAGAGGAGGAAGTAGGATCCGCCGGTGCGTCGTTTCGTCGCCGGGAGCTCTTAGGGTTTTCGTCGGAAGATTCGCCGGAGCTTCGCCTCTTTGCTCACTTCAAAGCACACTAGGGTTCTAGGAAATTTCTTGAGAGTTTGCTCAGAATTTTGGAGTGAGGGGATAGTGTGTAGGGGTTGTATTTATAGGGTTAGGCTAGGGTTAGGGTAGATGAAAGGTTTAAAATGAAAAAATGTGATAAATTGTAATAAAATGTATTAAAACATAGTAATTAGGGTTTTAAGCAGTCTCTGGTACTGGTCCAAGTAATTAAACTATGCAGGTGTACAGGGGAGACCAAAATCCACCTTTTCTCTGTTGACGGCTCGGCGGTCTGGCCGAGTCCGGACGGCGGCGGTGGCCCGAGTCGGCCGGTCCATCGGCCGATTCGGCTGATCCCGACCGAGTCGGGTGGTCGGAGTTCTCGTCGTTGGTTCATGTGGCCTCTGGTACAGTTACTTTTCAGGGTGTAGTGGGGTTTTTTTGTGAGATATGCACGTGTAAATTGTTGGTATTCTAAAAATTCAAAATAAAACAAATATTAAAAATAATGTAGGGTATGGGATTTGAACTCTGATGACTTAGTTCAGCAGTGCAAGGTATTTCCAATGAGCTACAAGCTCCTTCTTGTAATTAATTAGCAAAACAAATATTTAACTTGTGCTCAGGCAAAAGTACCCCTTTCTTTAAATTTTGAAAAATTCTACAGAAATTTTTACAGGAAATTTAGGGTTGTTACATTCTAACTCCTTATAAAAATTTCGTCCTCGAAATTTGTAAAAGAAAAGTGTAACTGATTCAAGGAAAGTTTAGTGACTAAATTTCTGACAGTGTATGAAAAATAACAATGTGATGCAAGGGTTTTTTAAAAAAATGTGAAAGAGTCTTACTAGTGTTACCTTGGTCAATTGTCCTGGCTTCTATGGTTGCTAAGTTGTAAGCCTGTCGCCATGGCACGTTCCTCCTAGCTGGAGGCACATTCCTCTGTCTTCGATGTATGTTCCTCAGTGCCTGATGGAATTGGTGAGTAGACGGTGCAGGTGGTGGAGTTAGGAGTGCAAGACGAGGTGCAGGATAGGTGGTGGGTGTTTGGATAACTGTCTTTGAAGAGGCTCCTCTTGCCACCTGATTGGCAGGACGCTTCACTCCGGCAAATTAAGGTCTTCCCTTCTTCTTTAGCACTGTCTCGTATCTTCGGGCAGCCTTCAAAGCTAAATCATGGGTTTGGAAATCCCCTGTAGCTAATGCAGCTTGGATTTCCGGGTCCAACCTTTACTGAAATCTTCTAGCTCTGATCTCAGCAGTCGGTATGAGATAGGCCGCAAACCTGTTACGGGCTTGTGTTAGCTGTGTAGTATGTGATATTAAAATCCTTGAGACATATTTTACCGGCTAAGCATGGTGAACTCAGCGTCATATTCATCTACTGACTTGGTCCATATTGAACCCTGTTGCAGATGGATGAACTGCTGTTTCATGTCGAACCTGGCAGTCTCAGGGAAGTACTTTAGGTCGATCATGTCTCGGAAAGTCTTCCATTCGATAGGTTGGTCAAGACGGCTTTTTTTTGCCTTCCACCAAACCCGTGCATTGTCCGTGAGCTGTAATTTTGCAACACGAACCCAAGCTATTTCTAGCACTTGTGCTGCGGCCAGATCATCCTCGATACTCTGAGCCTATTCCTCAGCTTCCAGTGGGCTCCCCTTTCCGGAGAACTGTTTGGGATGTAAAGCTCTGAATTGCTTCACCCCAGGTGCTTCAGCCTCGGGACGGTTCAAGAGCAGCTGCTGTGCCTCTAGGAGGCTATGGATTGCCTCAAGCAGAACCGTTTGCTCGTTGGGTGGAGCAGGAACGGCAGGTGTGATTGTTAGTAGAGGTGGAGTTTTGTTGAAATTGGTGCTGGTGTTATTTGGGGAATCCATAAGCTTGAATGAAAAATTTAGGTTATGACAGATTCAAAGTATATGATTCAAAGAATATGAAATTGATAAGATTCAAGGAACATGTTTGTAAAGAATATTTTAGTTGCTGGTTCTTGTGTTATATTGCTTAGCTTGTTCACGCAGAACAGAATTGTATGGCAGTGTTCCATACTATTTTGACCTGCATAGGCCACCAACAAAACCTGTCACGCCCCGCTTCCCGGTGTACGGCGAAGGGAACGCGACGAGGCCGCTACGTATTTTACTCTGAAGTAAATACGCTAAGCGTATCTAAGCAATATAAAAATAAATACACAAGAGACAAGATATAAAAAAACAACAAATTTATTTATTCACATTCTTTTTGTACAATACATGGAAAAGTAAATACATCTGGAAGAAAGTAATGCCTAAACAATAGCATATCAGAAAAGGAAAAGTACTGAAATAAAAGTGTACAATGAACAAAAGATCTGGGTCTTCAACGAAATGCTCCAAGTCTTCAGCGCTGGGCTCGATCTCTGACGTGTCCAGGTCACCTGACGACATTCACAGAAGAAAGAATAGACTGTCGTCAGCGAACAGATCGCTCGGTATGTCCCAAAGATAAGGGAGAAATAGAATAGACAGAGAGTAAGAGAGAGAGTGTAGCTTTTAAAGTGGTATTATATTGTTATAATGTTGTGTTAAGTGTTAACGCTGTTATTTGTAGCTTGGTACAGAAGGATGCCAGTGTATATGAGACGAGTCTCTATATGCTAGAGACTAGGGCAAATGGAAGTGCAGGGCTCTGTCGATAATACCACGGAACAACGGCATGGATGTAATTACGTCTTATGGTTGCTGTCTCGTGCTACTTCTAACACCTTCCGTACCAATCTACCCCTTAAACCCCGAGATGTCTTGTTTATATAGTTGTATTGTATTGTCTTGCATTGTAAACTGTATAGATTGTATAATTGGATGACTTACCGAAACCATTATATCAGTAAATGGTTGTAACTGTAGAATCATGGATGTAACTGGAGAATCATGTAAATGGAAGTATATCCATGGTTCGGTTCGGTAATTATAGATTGAATGGATTCATGTTGAATTGTAATATTGTAGATTGCAGATTGTAGATTGTAGATTTTACTTGAATCATATTCAAGTCAGTTTATTAATGAGACTCGGTCTGAGTCAGACAATTAGAAAAGTAAATTGAAGTCCTGATTGTTTTGATGTTATCGGTAACCGCTGCACTTGGGCGGTAGGATTTATGTCTTTTTCAAAGACGGTTACAGTATTGATAACACCGTTGTTAATTGTCTACCTTAAATAGGCAAGCACCCACTTCTCGGGCTCCCTGAGGCTCAAGAGATTGGTCCTGCTTAAACCTATATTTACTAGGGCCCTTAGGGTAATTTTTAAAACTTGAGGGGGTTTTATATAAAAATACTTTTTTATACTTTTCAAAATACACCCCAAGTGTTTAATTATCGTCTTTAGAGTTGTAATAATTATAGATTTTTATATTTGTGTCATTCCTAGTGAGAATAACCTAATTTTCATAATATATGGTATTAAATTGTAATATTGCATTTGTATGGACTTCATGGTATTTTAATGTAAAGTGATTCTTGTGATTTTTGAAAAGAGTTGGAATATTTATATTTTTTCAAAATAGATATTTTAATGATACATATATACATAATTATATAAAAATAATTTAAATATATATTTTATATTTCTAAAAATCTCATTTCCTAAGATGTCGTATTTTAAATCTCTCGAGAGCGAATGCTCCTTGCGGAGGTCTGCATATCGCACTACTAAGCCCAGAGATGTGCGATAATCCGCACCATCCCAGTCGGTTCCCCAAAATCGGTTGTAGCGGCGCTTAGCAAAGATTTGTTTAAAATACTAATCTTTTAGAAAACGGTTTTAATAGTAATGGTATTTATTTGAAATGTTTCGTTTTCTCGTATTCTATGTTCCCGAAAGATATTGTGCTATGTTGCATATGAGTGTTGTGAGGAGGTAGGTCATTACCTCGTGATCTACTTAAAGGTATAGCAAGTTTGCGATGTTTAAATGTCGAAAATGAAACTATATAGTATTTTAATGAAAAAGTACGGTAAAATGGAAATAGCAATTTCTTTTGATATGGAACTAGTTCAATATGATTAGTTAGTGTTTAATAGTCAACATGTAATGGTTTAACAAGATTGTATTAAAGGAAAAGTGAGATTTTAGGAAGAACCGAATCGGAAATCGGATTAGCTCCGATTCCGTCGAGTTTTAGAATTTCTTATTTTCAGAAAGAGTAGAGAAGGGGGAAGGTGGGACTTACTGGTTTAGAATCAAGAGAAGAGGTAGTGGAGGAAGTAGGATTCGTCGGTGTGTCGTTTCGTCGCCGGGAGCTCTTAGGGTTGTCGTCGGAAGATTCACCGGAGCTTTGCCTCTTTGCTCACTTCAAAGCACACTAGGGTTCTAGGAAATTTCTTAAGAGTTTGCTCAGAATTTTGGAGTGAAGGGGAAGTGTGTAGAGGTTATATTTATAGGGTTAGGCTAGGGTTAGGATAGATGAAAGGTTTAAAATGAAAAAATGTGATAAATTGTAATAAAATATATTAAAACATAGTAATTAGGGTTTTAAGCAGTCTCTGGTACTGGTCTAAGTAATTAAACTATGCAGGTGTACAGGGGAGACCATAAGCCACCTTTTCTCTGTTGACGACTCGGCGGTCCGGCCAAGTCCTGCTGGCGGCGGCGGCCCGAGTCGGCCGGTCCGCCGGCCGATTCGACCGATCCCGGTCGAGTCGGGTGGCTGGAGTTCTCGCCGTCGGTTCATGTGGCCTCTGGTACAGTTACTTTTCAGGGTGTAGTGGGGTTTTTGTGAGATATGCATGTGTAAACTGTTGGTATTCTAAAAATTCAAAATAAAACAAATATTAAAAATAATGTTGTGTATGGGATTTGAACTCTGGTGGCTTGGTTTAGCAATGCAAGGTATTTCTAATGAGCTACAAGCTCTTTCTTGTAATTAATTAGCAAAACAAATATTTAACTTGTGCTCAGGCAAAAGTACCTCTTTCTTTAAATTTTGAAAAAATTCTATAGAAAGTTGTACAGGAAATTTAGGATTGTTACAACTCGTAAGGAGAAAATTCTCTTGTGAATCCATACGACTCTTAAGAGAAAACGTACTTAGGAGTCCTCACGACTTCTAAGAAGAAAAGACATCTACGAGATCCTCTCTACTCGTAGGGAGAAAAGTTTTTATAAGACCCTCACGGCTCATAAAGTTGAAAAGCCTTAGACGACAGATCTAAAACCTGTTTCCTAAACCATCGCTACCCTAAAAGTAGGTCAAGATGGACTCTTGTATACTATCCATGGGCCATATTCGTCAAAGTTACATGCCAATGAAATGAAGAGGCTACTTACTGGTCCTCACGACTCGTAAGGGAAAAATACCCGAATGAGATCCTTACGACTCATGGAGGCGATGAACACTTAGGAATCCTCACGATTTCTACGGAGAATATGCACCTATGAGATCCTCACAACTCATAGGGAGAAAAACCTTCTCGGGACCCTTACGGCTCATGAAGATGAAAAAAAGCCTTAGGCTACAAAGATCGTAAATTTGTCTCCTAAGCCATCAATTCCATGGCCAGGCATAACTTTGCACTACTTCACCCATGTGCATACTTACGTGGGCAAAGTAGTGGGGGCATTTGTTCCCGCCAAAAATTTTGGCTCAAAACTTGTTGTTCCCTTATAAAAATAAAAGGAAATCTCCACGTGTTAAACACCGTGCACCCACATGCAAAGCATTTAGGTACCGCTTCAGATAGGATCAAATCCTTGAGCGCCTCACGTGTTTCCCATGAGGGCGCCAGTACCAAGACCAATCTAATAGGAATTAATCCTATGGTGGCGCCTCACGTGCTCCTCACGAAGGCGCCAGTGCCAAGACCAATCTGATAGAAATTAATCCTATGGTGGCGCTGTTCATATCATAATATTGCATTATTATATTCCCCAGTCCTAGTTATTTTACAAATAAACAGGTGCTTTTGACCCATGTCTACTACTTAGTTACAGGTTACAGGTTCTCAGAGCTAAAACAGTGAAATCGATGAAAAAGACGATACGAAAGTGAGACTTCGACCAACAAACAGAGAATCTTGATAAAGCCTACACGAAGATCAGTTCATAAAGTACAAGGCAGTGCAAGGTTCAAGACTTCGTCACGAAGCAACGGCAAAAGTCCACTACAATATTTACTGGAAAGATCTGGAAGAAACATAGAAGCCAACCTGAGAAAAGAACCAAAGAAATAAGAAAACAAAAACACCAGGAACAAAGCCAGAAAATTTGAGAACACAAGCTCGTACTTTGGCCGCGGAACCGCGGCCAAAGCATGCTTTTGGCTGCAGATCTGCAGTGATTAAGAGCCCGTGTCGGTGGATTTCTCTGGCGTGCGCGGAGCGTTGAATAAGTCTTTTTCTTAGGGGGTACTTTTGTAAAAGCATGTATGCGAGTCAATTGTAACCCTAGGGTTCCTATCATCTATAAATAGGAACTCTAAATCTTGTATTAGGTTATGCCTCCTTTCATTAATAAAATTCAGATTTCTTTTGGAGAGCATCGATGCCTCTTTTCATATCATCTATTCAGATCTGACAACCCTGTGTAAATGTTTGGAGAGAGCCATCTGTAAAGTAAGTAGTTTTATTTAATTGCCTTAGTATAGATCTTTAATTCCTTGCCCTAGATAGATAGATAGCATGTTCTTCAATTCCCTAATGAGCGAGTAGTCTCCTCGCTTGTTAGGGTTAGCTTTGGGGAAGGCTTTTGAGAGATGAGATCTCTCATCCCTTTCTTGCCCATCACATATAATCAATAGGACTCCATGCATACATGCACACACCGCTCCCTACGGCACCCTATCCCACGAGGTAGCGGTGATACCGTAGTATAAAGGCCCGGTTGCGCATATTTTCCATGGAGGTTAGGCTAAGGATTGATAAAGGAAGGACAAGAACCTAGAGGAAGAAACACCTTCCCGAATGGTTCTAATCCCCTTTATTAATAATTACCATAACACCTCATAGATCTTAATTTGGGTATAGAAAGCGGTGAGATTTATTTACATTTCCAAACCTACCCTAGACCTAACCCTAGCAAGATTTAGATCTAAATAGATTTAGTTTTAAGATTTAATCAATCCGACACCAATCGGAATTAACTCGTTAGAGCGACTAGGAAATTCACAACATCCCTGTGGACCGACCCGTACTCACCGGCTAGCTACCAAGCGACGCCGTTCTTGATTGCGGTTTAGAAATATTTTTGACGTACGAATCAAATGGCGCCGTTGCCGGGGATGGCTTGTTATTTCCTTTTACCAATTTCGGTTTAATCTAAAATTGAAAAATCATAAAAAACTGAAAATTTAAAAATATAAAAAATTTATCATTTTGTTATTTTGTGAAGGGTATTTTTGTTTGAATTTTGCAGGATCTACAATCGAGTTCGGATCTGGAAATCTCCAGAGATCAAAACAGTAAACGAAAGATCTGAACAGTAGAGGATTTGAACAACAGAGCAACTGAAAAGATTTGGAGAACTGAACCGCCTAGACGACCGCCCTGCCGCCGCGCGAACCACCTTTCGACCGCTAAACCGCGGCGGCCTGGTCTAGTCATTGCGTAAAAAAAATTCTCAGGAACCGCGCCGCCTTTTCAACCGCGGAACCGCCGCCAAAAGTCGCTTCTGGCCGCGGAAGCGCCGCGCGTGGGTGACGTTAGCCTCTGGAAAAAGCGCTGTAATCTTTCTGATCTCCTCTTCTGCAAATCACAATATATCTTCTGTAAAATCTCCTGCAGGATTCTTTGCGCTAAAAAAATCTTTCCCCCTTCTAATAACAAATCTTGTGCAGGATTCTTTGCGCCGCGCTTAAAATAATTTTTTTTTATTGCAAGTGGTTGTTACTGTTTTGCATATATTTAATCTAACTTTAAGGGGCTTGAGACCAATCTAGATTGGGTGGGGATTTCATCACCCTTCCCAGGACCCCAGAAATCACAAAAGGCATTTGCATTGACCAATCTTTAATTAAAAAATACTAGATTCAGCCCTAAGGACGTCGCGCTCAATAGGACAGAGGAATAGCTGTAGGCATCGACCGTTGATCCTAACCTGACTTTGCGGTGTCTAGGCAAGTGTGTCTAAGGCGAGTGGTTACTTAATTATGACCACTACTTATAGTGGGGAGCCTCCCACTCACCTGGCACTTACCTCCCACTCAATTTTAGGACAGAAATAAGCAGAAGTTCGCATGCAGAAATCTATAGTTTTGGTTTAGAATTAGATACTCTTATATAAGGAATAAATTATAGTTCAGAGAGTCTTTTAAACCTGACTTTCGTAACACTGCGCAAAGCAGGCCAGTGCAGATTTCAGAATTCGTACACCGATAGTATCGTACAGTTTTGATAGGTTTTTGTCCAGATTCTGGTTTTCCCTATAATACATAAAATTTAGCATCTGTGAGTCGTGAGCAATTCTCAATAAAAAAAATCCAGATTATGATAAACGAGTAGCGAGTTATGCCTATTTTACTACAACCGTGCAGATAGTTTCTGCTGCAGTTCAAATTCGTCATATTTTGTTAGGATGCTATTTTTATAAACTTCTATTAATTTTCAGGTAAATTAAATTAGGAATAAAATGTATCTAATTCTTTATAGATAGTCTAGAAGCTTGAGTTTTCTCAAATTGGACTCCAGAATTAGGAGTTGTGCCCCTTTGAATTTCAGGTTAAAATAATTTCATATGATAAATGAAAACAAATCTAGCCACTTAAATAAAATCATCTACATACCATATCATGCATGTAGATAAATTGAAATATCTAATTTAATAAACTAATTAAGAACATATATTATAGATCCAGATTAAATTAAAGATAAAAAAATTAAAGTGTTTATATGTTCAGAAATAAAAAGGTTGATAGAGAAACTAATAAAAGATCTAACTACTATAGTGGTTCTTCATATCCATCAGTTTTATTAATGCCAAAGGATGAATGTACGAAGCCCGTAAAATAACAACTCTAATTTGGTGTCATCTAAACAAGAATGGACGTCAACTTATTATGGCACGTGCGACTCGCATAATTAAATGAATAAAATATAATTAAAAATAAAAGGATTTGTTAGTTTTTTTAAAGTTTAAATATTTGATCTTTTTATTTGAGAAAAATCTTAAATATTTTTAGTTAAGATAACAAAGATCTTTTTAAAAAATATTTAAACTAAGTAAATTATTAAATTTCTAAAAATGAAAAGTCTTATAAAAACCTTTAAACTTATATTATTTTAACTCTTTAAAAATATATTTTTATTCATGGTATCAAATATATAAACGTGCATCGCACCTGCAAAATACTAGTTATTTTTAATTACTTCACGTAGTCAATTAACATATTCGATGAGAAAACAAGATATGATAATCATAACTAATTATGCATAAATTACATATATGAATCAATTATCTAACAAGAAAATAAACATATCACAGCGGTCTTACTTGGATTGTAGATTATTGTTTATCATCAAAAATACAGATCATGGACTTTAAACTGCCATACATTAATCAATCTTCATATAAATATTAAATTGTTGAACATGACATCTTAATGATTTTAAGAACAAATAAAAATAAATAAATAAATAAATAAATAGATTGTCTAATCATGAACCTATCACCACTAATCTATTTAAAAACGGTTATAATTGACTAGGTGCGTAGCAAACATATTATCCTCAACAATAAACAAATAAAAAATATGCTTTTTTATAGTTAAAACAATTTATTAATTTATTATTATCCTAAAATTCTTATAGAAATTACCTTTGTTTTCCTTGCAAATCAAGATTTGTGTTTGAAATGTAACCTTTTATCTAATAAAATCTAGAATATGTAGTATCATATAAAATAATTATTTTTGTGAAAACTATAATTCTAACAAAAAACGGTTCTTTTTATAAGATAAACTAGATTTTGCAACGGGGTGAGCGCCTAGCGTGAAAGCCGTTTCAAATTGAAAAACAAAAAGAAATATTGAGAGTAACTTACGAAGAGATCGTCTATGGCGACGGTGATGATGTTTGGCTTCGGATTTGGTCGAAAGGGTGGCAATAACTGAATCGACGGCGACACTTGATGACGAGGCGACGGCTAGGGAGGCGCTCGTGTTTGGGCCATCGAGTAGAAGAGAAAGATCACGGCGATGATGCAATTGCAGGCTATGATGGTGGAGGAGATGGAGACGGTGACGTAGGAGTTGCTGATGATGAGGAAGATGGCTGGAGCAAGGGGAAGATGCTCGATTTGCTAGGGTTATGGATTTGAGATATGAGAGGAGAGTGGAAAATGACCGGCTTTTTTTTCTCCCTATCTTTCTTTCTTTCTTTTTGTTTGGGGTCACGGTATTTTGATACATGGCAGAATAAAGAAAAGGTTTCTGGATCAAGATTTATTAAAATTTTATCAATCCCCGAAATCAGAACAGCCAACAAAAAACAACCAAAAAAATATTTCAAAATAAAAAACAAATAAATTTATAATAATAATGTTGATTATATTAATGATATCAGCATAAAAACAATAATATTTAAACAATTGCAGTTTTGAAAATAATATGTTATAGAAAAATATAATAAGTATATTTAATTATTTTCACTACAGTTAACTAAGAGTCAAATATAAATATTAATAAGATATAATTAAGTTAGTCACAATATAATAATATAACCGACAACTACAACAATCACTAAAATATACTGCTTACTAACAAGAATATAAATATAAAAAATAAAAATAAAAATGCAAAAATAAAAATATAGTCATACAAAATAATATAATAAACTAATAATTATAATAAAGAAATAAATAATTTAGAGAGGCTAGGGTTTAAACTTGAGACCTGTGGAATAACAATACAATATCTCAACCGATAAAATACAAGTGATGATCATACCTATATTCAAATAGATGAATATATAACCGAGTTTAAAAAGAAATGATCTTATTATAAAGAAAATAGTATATGGATTTTACGGTCGTTATATTCTTCCCTCCTTAAAATAAATTTCGTCCTCAAAATTCAGAAGGATTGTGCCGCGTTACTGGACAAGGTAGAGATAACACGGTCGTTTATCTCCTTCGCACTCCATCAGTTGATGTAAGATGGAATATGATAAATTAGAATTCCGAACCAGAAGTTCCAAATTTGGGACAAGGACTATTAGGAGTAATCAAAAAAAAATTCAAGAATGTATGCAAGGGATATATTAAGAGGTGCATGCAAGAAAGATCAATAGAGAGATTCAAGAAATCCAGATGGAATCAAGGAGGTAATAAGAAAAGGTCATGACAGAGATGCAGGGTTCGAACTTCCGTTTCATCATTGTCGAGAGTTGATCGTCAGGGAAGATAAGAAAGGACTCAAGACAGATTCAAGAGAGAAAATTTAAAAGAACATAATAAATGGTATGGTCCACGTGGAGTCATGATCGTCAAGAGAGTAAGGAAAATTCAAGGTACTATGATTCAAGAGTGATATCATGATGCAGTAATTACACACACAAATGTAAATCATTTTCTCATAAATTTACATCATTTACAGAAATCAAATATCATAGTTCAGATACAAATATCAACACACATCATATATACTTATGAAATCTAAAAATTTATTGTTCAATACACAGTCATACATAATATACACATACAAAATCCAAAATTTATTACATCCCTTAGGTAGTTTCTGATTAGCCACCTCATAACAAATACTACATCTAAAATTTCCAATAGTACTTGTGTCCCATTTTTGTGAGTTCAGAGAAAGTTCCCACGACAAGCAATCCATGTATTTCATTACAAATACACCTTAATCGAGTGATCCACTGTCTTGTCTTGGAAGACCCTCATTCTGATCAAATTTTCAAGACTTTGTTAAACCAATTTTGTTAGGATTGGGTACACACTTCAGCATATGCCTAACAAAATGATATTGCTGCAAAAAAACAAATTAGAGTTCAAGTATAGCTTTCTTTAAGGTCTGAAGCATGTCTCTTGAAGCTAGTTTCTTAGTAGTCTTTTTATCGGTTTCTGTAGAAGTCGCCGTATAAATCATGTCATTTGCTTCAATTTCAACTATAAATGAAGCGACACCATCTTTGTATGCCTTTGATAAATTATTCTCTTATGCTTTTTTATAGCAGAACTCGTTCAATTCTTATACTGGATTCATTTTCATTATCCGGCGGTGGATGAATCGAATTTCATGTCACCATAGGCTCTAAGAGATGCCTCATACTTTCCCAAACAATTTTTTTATTGAAATTCGAATCGATATAAATCGCAGATGACATCGAATCAATAGCCAGGGCAATTTATATCGATTCGAATTTCAATAAAGAAATTGTTTAGGGAGTATGAGGCGGCTCTTGGAGTCTATGGTGACACCAGAAACAATGGAAATGAATCCAGTAAGAGAATTGAATGGGTTTTGCTCCAAAAAGGCATATGAGAAGAATTTATCAAAGACATACAAAGATGACGCCGCTTCAATTATAGATGAAGTTGAAGCAAATGGTATAGTTTATACGGCGACTTCTACAGGAACCGACAAAAAGACCACTACGAAATTAGTTGCTAGAAACATGCTTCAGACCTTACAGTAAAGCTAGATCTGCACTTTTCGGTGTATCCCTCTTTTGTGTATCCCTCTTCGACGTATATTGGAGTCCTTCTTTACGAATATTTTTTTAGCAGAGAAGGAGGAGAAGGAGGAGTCGATTTAGCCCTCTTTTGTGTAGCGCTCTTAGGTGTATATTTGCGTTTACCGGCTATTATAACTACATAATAAACATCGAAAATCCTAAATATATTAACAAAAAACCCTACATAAATAAGAACAAATCCTAAACTAATAAACTCATTTATTTATGTTATAAAATTGATCCAAGAAATATGAGAATACCCATCAACAATCGCAACTCAAATCACAAGAAAAAAGCCCCAATTTACATCTAAAAACCCTAACAAAAATCCCCCAAAAAACAACAAACCGTATACTAATTAAAGTAATTAATTTAGCTTATGATATCGATCCACGAATCAAGAGAATTCCAGCAAGAATCGCTGTTCAAATCACAGCAAAAATCGTCCAATTCCGATCTCTAAGTCTTAAACTGCTGAAACTGTGCTGAAGCTATTCGGGCAGTGGTTCTTTTTATTAAATGGGAACCGCTAGCTACTTTAAATAGCAGTTAAATAGGCAGTGAGCTAAAAATATTACTATGTAAAAATATAACTTCTACTTTAAGTAGCGGTTAAATAGGCAGTGAGCTTAAAATATAACCGCAACTTACAACAGCAATTACATAGTGTGCTCTCTGTTCCTGAAGTGAGCTAAAAATATAACCACTATTTTAAGTAGCGGTTAAATAGGCAATGAGCTCAAAATATTTCTAGCTCAAAATTTAACTGCAATTTAAAACAGCAGTTACATAATGTACTCTTTGTTCCTGGAGTGTGCTCAAAATATAAGCGCTGGTTTAAGTAGCGGTTAAATAGGCAGTGAGCTCAAAATATAACTAGCTAAAAATTTAACCGCTCCTTAAATCAGCGGTTAAATACTGCGCTCTCTGTTCCTGGTGTGAGCTTAAAATATAGCTGCTACTTTAAGTAGTGGTTAAATAGTCAGTGAGCTCAAAATATAACTAGCTCAAAATTTAACCGCTACTTCAATCAGCGGTTAAATAGTAGCTCAAAATATAACCGCTTCTTTAAATAGCGGTTAAATAATCAGTGAGTTCAAAATATGCAGAAATGTAGATCATTTACACAAATGTACATCATTTTCTCACAAATGTACATCATTTACAACAAACAAATATTAGAGCTCAGATACAAACTTCAACACACATCATATATACAAACATCAACACACATTAATAAACATCATATATAGTTGGAAAATAAAAACAAATATCATATTTATTACATCATTTGAGTAGCTTTTGATTAGCCATCTCATAACACATCCTATATCTAAAATTTTCTATAGTATTTGTGTCCCATTATTCTGAGTTCAAAGGAAGTCCCTGTGATAAGCAATCCATGTATTTCATTACAAATACACCGCAATTGAGTGATCCAGTGTCTTGTTTCAGATGGCCCTCATTCTCACCAAATTTGCAAGTTTTTGGTTAATCAATTTTGCTGGGATTGGGTACAACCTTCAGCATATGCCTAATAAAATGATTTTGCTGTAAAAAAATTATTGATCTAAACAAATTATTACAACTTATAACCAAATGAAAATAGTAATCGTTTTAAAATTAGTCTAACCAGTACTTCACATTCAAGCTTATATAGTTTCATGACATTTTTGAACATTGGATCGTATAGCACAAAACTTTCCTTCATAATGTACCAGACACACAAAATCCAATGATTTTCGTGATGCATGGGGATATAAACCTGAGATTAAAATTTTAATTCATCATTATAAACCATATTTGTTGCAAATAAAATGAAAATGAGAATAAATTACAGACTTACCGTTTCACATTCTAGTACAGACTTCTAGAAAGGATTTTTCCATTTTACCCCTTTCTATAAGCTAGGTTTGCTCTTGTGTTTGCTCTTTACTTTCTCCGCTTTGTATCCTCGATAACAATCACGGAGCAACGTCTAGAAAATAAAAGGTAAAATAAACATCATGATATTGAATAATATTTAGTTGATGTACAAAAATTATTGAATAACAATGACTTATACAAAATTCAGAATAAAAAAAGAAGGCTGTGGAGGAAGATTGGCGTCTAGATAATAAATCGATGTAAGCTGTTATCATTTCTCCTCTAACGCACTCCCCAATTCGCAGCGAGAGAAAATCGGAAAAATATACAACTGCTCCTTCTCTTATATGAAGGAATTCAACTTCTCTGGAGGTTATCAAAACATGAATATTTAATATTTAACTTATAAATGTGAAATTATAATTAATTCATTAAAAGTAGACAAACCTTATTTTTCGACTCTCGTCAAAGTGTTCGATCCATAGTTTCACCCGCACGTACGTTTTTTTCGATTCCAAGTGTTGAAGTCGAAAATTGCACCCCGGTTGACCAAGTCAAAGTCAAAGTCAACCCCAAGCCAAGTGGGCCCATGCTCAGGTCGAGCCCGAACATGAAGCGGCCGGCCCTCCCCCATGCCAAAATGAAACCATGTAATAAATAATTTTTATGTAATTTTTTATGCATGAATGTATGCAAAATGGGCATAAAGCCAATATTTTGTAAGCCCATGGCTTATATGCAAAAAAGAAATGGCACATGAGCCATGGGATGGGCAAATGCCATTTTGCAAAGCCCAAGGGGCTATATGTAAACATGTAAGCCTATATAAGGCAACATGATGATGAATAAAAAACACTTTTCATTCTCTCAAAAAACCTAGGGTTTGTGCCTCTTTCCTCTTTCTGAAGGTTCTAAACCTTCTTCTTTCTTTTGAATTAAATCAAGAGTTTTACTCTTCCTTTTCCAAAACTAAATAGTTTTCACCATAAAACCCACAAAGGAGAACTTGGATCTACCATCAGATCTCAAAAAGAAGAGATTTTTAAAATCCCACATTTCTTGATCTTCAAGATCCGGACAACAAAGGAAGAAGAAGGAGACCCATCTCCAGAAACCCCACTTTGGGGAAGAACTAGGGCCCAAGGGGAGAAACCTTTCATCAGCTTCAAAATATCTTAGGAGTTTAACTCCTCATATATATATATATATATATATATATATATATATATATATACACATACACACAGAATAATAAGTGCTCCTTTCTGGGAGTACAACTCCCATTGCAGGAACCAAGTCCCTTTTGCTGCTCGAGCGCCCACGTGCTGACACGTGGTGCGCTAGCGCTCTTGCGCTCAGCACGCTAGCGCCTAGAGCGCTAGCACTCGAGCGCCCATGTGCTGACACGTGGCGTGCTAGCGCTCATAGCGCTAGCACGCTTGCGCTCGAGCGCCCACGTGTTGACACTTGGCGCGCTAGCGCTCAGAGCGCTAGCGCCCAGAGCGCTAGCGTCCGAGCGCCCACATGCTGACACGTAGAGCGCTGGCTCTCATAGCGCTAGCGTGCTTTCGCTCAGAGCGCTAGCGCCCAAAGCGCTAGCGCCCGAGCGCCCACGTGTTAACACGTGGCGCGCTAGCGCTCTTGCGCTCAGAGCGCTAGCGCCCAGAGCGCTAGTGCCCGAGCGTCCACGTGCTGACACGTGGCGCGTTAGCGCTCTTGCGCTCAGAGCGCTAGCGCCCAAAGCGCTAGCGCCCTAGCGCCCACGTGCTGACACGTGGCGCACTAGCGCTCAGTGCGCTAGCGCCCGAGCGCCCATGTGCTGACACGTGGTGCGCTAGCGCTCTTGCGCTCAAAGCGCTGGCGCTGGCCCCACGCATCGTTTGGATGCCTTTTCCCCCCTTTTATATATATACATATGTATACATATGTACACACACATACTCCACGACACTGTCCCTGTTAGAAAATTTTTTCTAACGGGGCACTGCCCCGCACCCCATAAGGGGGCTGCTAGCCCCCTTGACCCCCAACCCGCTATCCGGGTAGCGGGAACCCCGTAAAAACTCTGCGTGGCTCCCGATATATCCAAAGCCCCCTCCAAAACAACACACACGTACACTGCACATTGAGTTCGCATGACCAGTTTAACCCGTCGATCGGAGGTTCCCTCGCTCCAAAGGCGAGGGGTAATTAACGGCAGCTTAGTCCACGGCTGCCGGAGATTCGGATCTCCACAATCTATAAACCCCAGCCTACCCTAGGCAGGGGGAATCTGTAGTACGCCTGACAAGCGCGCGCGTATTCCCATCTCAATGGGGTGACGAAAAACACCCTACAGATTCTGGCACGCCCGGTGGAACAAATCTCTCCTCCTATATTTCGAGTTAAATGTTCATGCGAACTCATTCAGTATACATATCTATATTTATACTAAAATACTGCTCTTTCATGCAGGTCTTCAAGCAATCACTTTTCAACAATGTTTCCAAGGACGATCTCAGCTCTCAGCACAACTCCCGTCTCCTACACGATGAAGATGGACTCCAGGACGGTCCTTCCGGCCAGTCTCGGGCGACAATAGGAGGAGAAGCCGCTACCATTCGGCTCTATCCTATTCGTGTCAGCTAACGCCATCCCGGCTCCTCAAGCTCCAGCAACAGAAAGTCCGGTCTCGAAAGGCAGGAGACCAAATGTGGTGATCTTGAGGGCGCCCCAACCAAAACGAAAGTCGGTGTCTGAACGACTTTCCTTGGCCCCAGCTGGAGGCAAGGCCATCAACACCAACAAAATAACAAGGCGTCTCGAGCAAGCTCCGGCGGTGCCCCTAACAACTGCTCGATTGGGTGTCTTCTCTGAGCTCCCTACTAATCGACTCACAATGGCTTCCTGGGTAACGGATGCCCGCCACGCCTTCAAAATCGAGAAGCTAAGATAGAAAAGGCTCAGGTTCAGAGCCAACAAAAGGGCTAGGGCTCCTGCTAGGCTGAACCTCATGAGGTTCGAGGAACAGGATTACCCCGCCAAAGATGAGGAAATGGCTGGGTATGTGGTTCGCACTGTCTACATGGTCGGACATGAAGAAATGAATCCTCCTCTTCTTTGCAGCCATGGTGATGATATGATTGACGCTACCCAGCATCAGCTCAATCTAAGTGAGGAAGAGCCCGCTCAGGCCGATAATCCAGAGGAGCCCGTGGTTCCTGCGGAATTGAGCTCAGGCAATAAAGATGACCCGGTTGTCATAGCCGGAACTACAGAACAAGCGTTATTCCGATGGCTTCAGAGGCAGCTTCAGGACAGGGACGAGAAGTTAGCCAATGTACAGTCCAAGGTCGACAAATTGGCAAACGTCGCGGCAGATCTCGTGACCCAAGTCGCCCGATTGCAATTACAACAGAATCAAATTTTGGTTCATGAGCCAGGGATTGATACCCGGAGGCAGCCAACTGATACCCCCTTCAACCTAAGAGCAGAGAGCCTTCGCGAAAAACTGCCGCAATCAGCCTCCAGTCCCTCCGATACATACGCCGGGGGGAATCGCCTCTGAAAGAGAAACTGGAAAAAGTCTATTCCTTCAAAAGGGAAAAAGTCCACAAGATATTCAGGGACGCCCTAAGAAACGGTCTACAACTGCCAGAATCAAAGAAACCGCAAGAAGCGAATATGACCGACGACCCAAAATATTGCCCCTATCACAGGGTAATAGGTCATGCCATTGAGGACTGCTTCGTCTTCAAAGATTGGGTCGAAAGGCAATACAAGACGGGAGAGATAGAACTGTCTAAAGGCATGTTAGCAAACAGTCAAGCTACGACCGCCGATTTCATGCAAATAGAGACCGAATCCTTTCGGGAACCTAATCCTCCCAGACATATGCAATTATCTGGAAAGGGCGAACCAAAGGCTGATCGGCCTCAAGGACCAGCATCGGTAAGGGCACCTACTCTAATGGAGAGGAAGAAGAAGGTGTACTCCTTCAGGAGGGATGAGATCCGCAATATATTCGAGAAAGCCTTGAACAACGGTCTGCAACTGCCTATTCCGAAGAGGCCACATGAAATGAATATGACTGGCAATCCCATACACTGCCCATACCATAGAGTGATGAGTCATACCATTGAAGACTGTTGTGTTTTCAAAGATTGGGTAGAGGACCAATACAAGCTTGGAAAAACCTCACAGTCCTCAGATGCATCGGCAAGCCACAGAGCTACGGTCATCAATACAGCTCCGCCAAGATCAAAATTCAAGGAGCTGGGATAAGCAAAACGACCACCACGTCATTAAACTGGGAATGATAGACCTCTAAGTCTTTAAACTGGGAACCGATGACCACCACGTTGTTAAACTGGGAACAATTGACCACTAAGTCGTTAAACTGGAAGCAGCTGACCACCATGTCATTAAAATGGGAACATTCAACCTCTAAGTCGTTAAACTGGGAATGTAAATATATATATATATGTATGTAAATAAACAAAAAAATGTGTAAATAAAATAAAAATAAAGAAAAGCCGAAATGATGGGGCAACTCGCAATAAAAATCAGCGAGTAAAAATAAAAATGAAAATAAAGCCGAAATGATGGGGCAACCGCGAATAAAAGCCGAAATGATGGGGCAATCGCGATCTTCACGATAAGAAAAGCTGAAATGATAGAGCAATCGCGGTAAAACAAAAATGAAAACAAAAAAACAAACAAAACAAAGGCAAATGATGAGTCGCTCCTGGTACCATATTCCAGTGCAGCGATGCAGACGCCAACCAAAATCCAATTTCTCAAAATTCTTCCGGCCCTACGGTTGGTCCCAAAGTTGACCATCGTATACAATCCACGGGCTCAAATAATTCTCATCATACCCATGCCCCACCGCAATCACCAGTTACGCGGCTGGTCTCCGCTTTTGGAATTATGCGTCATTGGAAAGACCCACTCATGTGTCCTCACGATGCATGAGGAGAACAAACCTTCGTGAGATCCTTACGACTCACCAAGGAAAAACACACTTGGGGGTCCTCATGACTCCCAAGGAGAAAATACACCAACGGGATCCTTACGACTCGTAGGGAGAAAATGCTTTTATGGGACCCTCACGGCCCATAAAATTGAAAAGCCTTAGGTGATAGGGATCTAAACCTGTCTCTTAAGCCACGCTCCCCAATCCCCAAGTGGCGAATGATGAGTCGCTCCTGGTACCATATTCCAGTGCAGCGATGCAGACGCCAACCAAATTCTAAATCCCATACCCCAAGTGGTGAATGATGAGTCGCTCCTGGTACCATATTCCAGCGCAGCGATACAGACGCCAACCAAATTTCAAAACCCCGGGGCAAATGATGAGTTGCTCCTGGCATTATTCCAGTGCAGCAATGCAGATGCCGACAAAAAAAAAATAATCCCAAAATCCTCTCAAAGACAGATGATGATTCGCTCTTGGTACCATATTCCAGTATAGCGATGCTGATGTCAACCCAAATCACAATCAACAAGTCAACTTCAACTCCTACACCGCAGAAAGCGGAGCAAGTCAGAATCCAATCTCGACACCGCAAGAAGCGGAGCAAGTCAAGTTCACCCCTGACACTGCAGGAAGCAGAGTAAGTCAAATAGAGCGTCGACCGTCCATGTCGCAAAAAGGGCAGTGCAGGCTTCCCACAAAGCGGGAACCAAATCGCTCCGGATCAGAGCGTCGACCGTCCATGTCGGAAAAAGGGCAGTGCAGGCTTCCCACAAATCGGGAACCAAATCGCTCCGGACCAGAGCGTCGACCGTCCATGTCGCAAAAAGGGCAGTGCAGGCTTCCTACAAAGCAGGAACCGGATCACTCCGGGCCAGGGAAAAGTCTATCGCGGACACTCCGTCTTGGAGACGCGTCAAGCGTCGACCGTCCATGTCGCAAAAAGGGCAGTGCAGGCTTCCTAGAAAGCAAGAACCAGATCACTACGGGCCAGGGAAAAGTCTATCACGGACACTCCATCTCGGAGACGCGTCAAGCGTCGACCGTCCATGTCGCAAAAAGGGCAGTGCAGGCTTCCTACAAATCGGGAACCAAATTGCTCCGGATCAGAGCGTCGACCGTCCATGTCGCAAAACGGGCAGTGCAGGCTTCCCACAAATCGGGAACCTAATCGCTCCGGATCATAGTGTCGACCGTCCATGTCACAAAAAGGGCAGTGCAGGCTTCCCACAAATCGGGAACTAAATCGCTCCGAATCAGAGCGTCGACCGTCCATGTCGCAAAACGGGCAGTGCAGGCTTCCTACAAAGCAGGAACCAGTTCACTCCGGGCCAGGGAAACGTCTACCACAGACACTCCATCTCGGAGACGCGTCAAGCGTCGACCGTCCATGTCGCAAAACGGGCAGTGCAGGCTTCCCACAAATCGGGAACCAAATCGCTCCGGATCAGAGCGTCGACCGTCCATGTCGCAAAACGGGCAGTGCAGGCTTCCCACAAATCGGGAACCAAATCGCTCCGGGTCAGAGCGTCGACCGTCCATGTCGCAAAACGGGCAGTGCAGGCTTCCCACAAATCGGGAACCAAATCGCTCCGGATCATAACGTCGACCGTCCATGTCGCAAAACGGGCAGTGCAGGCTTCCCACAAATCGGGAACCAAATCGCTCCGGATCAGAGCGTCGACCGTCCATGTCGTAAAAAGGGCAATGCAGGGTTCCCACAATTCGAGAACCAATTCGGTCTAGATCAGAGCATCGACCGTCCATATCGCAAAAAGGGCAGTGCAGGCTTCCCACAAATCGGGAACCAAATCGCTCCGGATCAGAGCGTCGACTGTCCATGTCGCAAAAAGGGCAGTGCAAGCTTCCTACAAAGCAGGAACCAGATCACTCCGGGCCAGGGAAAAGTCTATCACGGACACTCCGTCTCGTAGACGCGTCAAGCGTCGACCGTCCATGTCGCAAAAAGGGCAGTGCAGGCTTCCTACAAAGCAGGAACCAGATCACTCCGGGCCAGGGAAAAGTCTATCACGGACACTCCGTCTCGGAGACGCATCAAGCGTCGACCGTCCATGTCGCAAAAAGGGCTGTGCAGGCTTCCCACAAATCGGGAACCAAATCGCTCCGGATCAGAGCGTCGACCGTCCATGTCGCAAAACGGGCAGTGCAGGCTTCCCACAAATCGGGAACCAAATCGCTTCGGATCAGAGTGTCGACCGTCCATATCGCAAAAAGGGAAGTACAGGCTTCCCACAAATTGGGAACTAAATCGCTCCGGATCAGAGCGTCGACCGTCCATGTCGCACAACGGGCAGTGCAGGCTTCCCACAAATCGGGAACCAAATCGCTCCGGATCAAAGTGCCGACCATCCATGTCGCAAAACGGGCAGTGCAGGCTTCCTACAAATCGGGAACCAAATCGCTCCGGATCAGAGCGTCGACCGTCCATGTCGCAAAACGGGCAGTGCAGGCTTCCTACAAATCGGGAACTAAATCGCTCCGGATCAGAGCGTCGACCGTCCATGTCGCAAAACGGGCAGTGCAGGATTCCCATAAATCGGGGACTAAATCACTCCGGATCAGAGCGTCGACCGTCCATGTCGCAAAAAGGGCAGTGCAGGCTTCCCACAAATCGGGAACCAAATCGCTCCGGATCAGAGCGTCGACCGCCCATGTCGTAAAAAGGGCGGTGCAGGCTTCCCACAAATCGGGAACCAAATCGCTCCGGATCAGAGCGTCGACCGTCCATATCGCAAAAAGGGCAGTGCAGGCTTCCTACAAAGCAGGAACCGGATCGCTCCGGGCCAGGGAAAAGTCTATCACGGACACTCCGTCTCGGAGACGCGTCAAGAGTCGACCGTCCATGTCATAAAAAGGGCAGTGCAGGCTTCCCACAAATTGCGAACCAAATCGCTCCGGCCAAGAAAACGTCTACCACAGACACTCCGTCTCGGAGACGCGTCAAGCGTCGACCGTTCATGTCGTAAAAAGAGCAGTGCATCCTAAAAAGTGGGAACCGAAGAAAGTCGCCTCCACGCAAAAGAAGATCCATCAATTTCATGCACACGACTCACATATGTGGTGTGCATTTATTGATGGGGGGCACTTTGTTGAAGTCAAAAATTGCACCCTGGTTGACCAAGTCAAAGTCAAAGTCAACCCCAAGCCAAGTTGGCCCATGCCCAGGTCAAGTCCGAACATGAAGCGGCCGGCCCTCCCCCATGCCAAAATGAAACCATGTAATAAATAATTTTTATGTAATTTTTTATGCATGAATGTATGCAAAATGGGCATAAAGCCAATATTTTGTAAGCCCATGGCTTATGTGCAAAAAAGAAATGGCACATGAGCTATGGGATGGGCAAATGCCATTTTGCAAAGCCCAAGGGGCTATATATAAACATGTAAGCCTATATAAGGCAACATGATGATGAATAAAAAAAACACTTTTCATTCTCTCAAAAAACCTAGGGTTTGTGCCTTTTTCCCCTTTCTGAAGGTTCCAAACCTTCTTCTTTCTTTTGAATTAAATCAAGAGTTTTACTCTTCCTTTTCCAAAACTAAATAGTTTTTCACCATAAAACCCACAAAGGGGAACTTGGATCTACCATCAGATCTCAAAAAGAAGAGATTTCTAAAATCCCACATTTCTTGATCTTCAAGATCCGGACAACAAAGGAAGAAGAAGGAGACCCATCTCCAAAAACCCCACTTTGGGGAAGAACTAGGGCCCAAGGGGAGAAGCCCTTCATCAGCTTCCAAATATCTTAGGAGTTTAACTCCTCATATATATATATATATATATATATATATATATATATATACAGAATAATAAGTGCTCCTTTCTGGGAGTACAACTCCTATTGCAGGAACCAAGTCCTCGAGCGCCCAGCGCTAGCGCTCATAGCGCTAGCGTGCTTGCGCTCAGAGCGCTAGCGTGCTTGCGCCCAGAGCGCTAGCGTCCAAAGCGCTAGCACTCGAGCGCCCACGTGTTGACACGTGGCGCGCTAGCGCTCAGAGCGCTAGCGCCCAGAGCACTAGCGTCCAGAGCGCTAGTGCCCGAGCGTCCACGTACTGATACGTGGCGCGCTAGCGCTCATAGCGCTAGCGTGCTTGCGTTCAGAGCACTAGCGCCCAAAGCGATAGCGCTCGAGCGCCCACATGTTGACACGTGGCGTGCTAACGCTCTTGCGCTCAAAGCGTCAGCGCCCAAAGCGCTAGGGCCCGAGCGCCCACGTGCCGGCACGTGGCGCGCTAGCGCTCTTGCTCTCGGAGCGCTAGCGCCCAAAGCGCTAGCGCCCTAGCGCCCATGTGCTGACACGTGGCGCGCTAGCACTCAGTGCGCTAGCGCCCGAGCGCCCACGTGCTGACACGTGGAGCGCTAGCGCTCTTGAGCTCAAAGCGCTGGCGCTGGCCCCACGCATCCTTTGGATGCTTTTTCCCCCTTTTTATATATATACATATATATATATATACATATATATACATATGTACACACACACACATACTCCACGACACTGTCCCTGTTAGAAAAAAAATTCTAACGGGGCGTTGCCCCGCACCCCGCAAGGGGGCTGCTAGCCCCCTTGACCCCCAGCCCGCTATCCGGGTAGCGGGAACCCCATAAAAACTCTGCGTGGCTCCCGATATATCCAAACCCCCCTCCAAAACAACACACACGTACACTGCACATTGAGTTCGCATGACCGGTTTAACCCGTCGATCGAAGGTTCCCTCGCTCCAAAGGCGAGGGGTAATTAACGGCAGCTTAGTCCGCGGCTGCCGGAGATTCGGATCCCCACAATCAATAAACTCCAGCCTACCCTAGGCAGGGGGAATCTACGCCTGATAAGCACGCGCGTATTCCCATCTCAATGGGGTGACGAAAAACACCCTACACCAAGATGTGGTATTTAATTTCTTGTATGAGCATCTTTTTTTATCTTTTTCTTCTTTTCTGGATTTGTGTACGGTAAGAGCAAGAAAGAACTTAGCTTCTTTAGTCTCTTCGAATCTTCCTTTGCTGCTTTTAAAATTTCTTGCTCCATGGGATCATTCAGATCTATACCCGCTTCAATGAGTCTTTTAAGTAAATAATCATCTTCTATTTCTTCCGCAATGTCTGTCTGACTGCCCGGGGAAATCCATCAGAATAAATTGTTCAAGCGGTAATTCTTTAGGAATACCCTCTGTCGCTTCAATTTTTTCAATAGGTTTTTCTACTTCAAGTTCAGGGATTATTGTAAGTCTATTTCACATGCTTTACAAGGTTTATATAGAAGCGGAATTTCAAAATACCGAATTTTTTGAGCATGCAAGAAAGACTTTTAACCAAGATCTACTACAAAACCTTAACTAGCAGACCACAAAGGTAATTATTCTACTGTGTTAGAATTTTATACATATCGGATTCGTGTCCTTTGGATCTTGAATTCTCTTCTTAAGTTCCTTTTGGGTCTTCAGTGTAGTTTGATCGCTGGTCTCCTGGATCCTAGATGATCCACCAAAAGGTCATAAGTTCAAGCTACAACTTTCAAATGAAAGAAACTCAACTAGCTAGTTTGCTAATCTAGCTAGTCAAGGATGAGTGGAGATGATTAGCAGTGAGTTTTCTTTCTCAAAACCCTTATTTCTCAACTCATAAGAATGGTAGGGTTTTGTGAAGAGGAGGAAGCAAAGAAGCAAGAGAGGATGGCAACTCAAGAATGAACTCAAGAAAAAATTCTTGCAACCATGAAGAATAGCCGAAGAATAGATACTCAATAATAATATTAAGCCTTTTTTTATTCTTTTAAAAAATCTAGCCATACTTCAATAGTGATGGCAATAAATGCCCAGACCATCCCGCATGCCATGCTTCCTTTACATTTCATTTTCTATTTATCAATAAATAGAAAAATCCATATTATGAGGTGTCCCCTTCTAGAATGTATTTTGTATAAATACAAAATACTTTCTACCGTATATACATACCCGTATTTGTATCAAAATATCAAAATACAAAATACTGGTATTAAATCAATATCTGATTTAATGAACCGACTTAATCCTAAGCCCGCCAGTATTAAAAATCGTCCGATTAAATTCCGTGGAACTAGTAAATGCAATCGATCGGAACCCTGCACGTACAAACATACGACATCCACATCGTTTCGCCTGAACCAGAGAAACCTTCTGTATGACACTCTAAAAACTCGTTAGTACGCTGGCAGTGGGTTTAACCATAAGCGCGTCAATGGTACTAGCTGTACGTAACGGCTATCCAGGTACCCGTCAAAAAGGAAGGTCGACGAGCAAACTCATCTGAACCCTTAACCGTGACAATATTCGTACAGTCCGGTCTGTTCATCTGAGAGTATCGTATACCGGGTCTAGGGGTTGGTTAACGTCAGACCCCTACTAACCAGGATAAGTTGTGCTGGTGTGGCTCAATACCATCCGAGAAATTATTGATCTAACTATCAGTAATTCTCAACTGCTCTGGCAAGAGGCTTATGGCGTTGACCAACCAAACACAGTGCGACATCGACTCCCTATACCGGGAGAGACGAATCCCTAACAACCACTCACTGCCTCCATGTGGCTCGGGACTGTACCTAACCAAAACCTGTTTGCATGACTCCTTTAAGCTATGGTAGGGTAGTAGTCAAAGCACAGTGGGAACTCACACGAGACAAATGATGATCTTAGGTCTACAGACTACCTGTACACATGCCACACGAGAACTGCCATCTGACCCTAAGTATATTACCATCCAGCAGCTCTCGGCGAGTCCGTCCAGTGTACCCACCCACAGTGAGCACCTGTATACAATCTTAGGTGAAACACACCAATGGATGTAAGATTAACTGTCGCCCCTCGTCGGGGTCTAGAAATATATACACCAGTCTACTCTGGAATATCGATGCCCTATCTCGATATTCCTACGACTGGGGACACTTTTAAGGATATGCTTATAGACTACCCAACTCTCACAAGTATGACCGCCATCACAACGCTGGTAGTCAAGCATGTCCTACGGGCTTTATCAACATGTATAAGTAGTACGTAATAACAAGTAGAACATACGTACATGTTAGGATAAAGTCAAACCGGCTAGCATACTATCATTTCGAGCAAGATTGTCCTATAAACACACACACACACACATATCCATAATACCCATTACAAATAATGGCCTCTAGGGCATATATATCCTACAGCTATATCTTCCAAACTTATGTTCAAATTTGTATCGGCAGTGCTTAAATCAATCTCAAAACATTCAGCAAAAACGGTCTCCACCTCCATCATTTTTTCCAACCGTATCATCAACATTTTCATTATCGGGAATTTTAGCCCTGAGATTTTCATCCCTCGCCTTTTTTCCGATGGTCTCCTCCCCTAGATTTTTTTCAACGGCCTACTCAACTTTTTCAACCTCGGATTCTTCAGTCCCGACAATTTCATCCCTTTTTGAGGCTTCATCTCCCTTCTCATCAATCTCACCCTTTAGAACTCGTTTGATCTCTTCATGTAATCTCTTGAGATTGTCGTCATCCAACAAAAATTTATTAAATTTATCCGAGTTCACCTACAAATAATAAGTAATAAATAACAATAATTGGATCTAATATGTTAAAGGTGATATAAAACAAAATAAAACATAAACAATACTTACATAATCGAGAAGTAACTGATGGGTAATCTCGATGTTAGGCTCGTATATCATAGTTAGTTGACTGTGAGGGTGTATTATCTTCCTGTTAATATCAGTGTAACAAGCGAAGTAATCGCCAGCCACATCCTGACCTTCTCCTGTACTAGCATCAAATTCAACTCCTTTTCCTTCGATATCAATTTAGGCTTCGTCCTAAAAATTTATATACTCCGAAATCACATCATATATTGGTTTCTTCTTGGTTGGTTTCTCCTTCGCAGTTTGTATAAGTTGAACGTCAATGGGTACACTCTGATTACCGCCAAATTGTCGTATTATCCTTTCGGGATATTACCACTGGACAATAACGAAACAAATGAGAATAACGAACAAATGAGAGGAACTTGTAACGGTCCAAAGTATTTACTGAGAAGGAAAAATTCTTCAAATGCACCAACATACTCAGTGTATGGATCCCATATGAACTGTCATTAAAGAAATAGTTGAAAATATTCATCATTATTCATAAAGAATTAAATAAATGTCATTAAATTAAGTAATAAAATAGTAAATACCTGTAATTCATTCAAATTATCAAGCAATCCCCGGTAGAAATTTTTATGATTATCACGACCCAGAAATAGCACATGGCCGGCACTTAAATTACGTGACATCATTCTAATATCACCGCGACCCAAGTAAGCCAAAACCAAGATCTAAAACCTTTTTTTAAAAATTATGGAGGTGAGTTTTCGAAAGGGTTTATAAACACAAAATCAAGTTTTGTTTGAAGGCTAATTTGTTTGAAAGTGTAAGTAAGTTTGGTTTGAAGTAGAGTTTGAAAACATTTTTGTCATTTAAAATTGGGTAGCATCTCCTTTGTAAATTTTGAATAAAAATATTTACAAAGACATAATATATATTAAAGAATCCCCAACGGGAGCTAGCTTTCACACCCAATGGCGGAACAACCACACAGTTAATATACGACGCCCAAGGCGAAGAATAATGCAAGTAGTAAGTAATAAATACTATATAAATATCATCAAATCGACTCAAATCAAGCTTGACATCCAAAAGAATAGTAATGAGTCTCGACTCGATCTTATACTACGAATATACAAGTTTTGGTGCGATAGAAAGACACTAGATACAAAGAAATATACACAAAAGGGCAGTTACTACACATCGTAACCCACCTAGAAAAACAATACGATACACCCTGAAGAAGATGTGCCGAAGAGCCTCTAAATATCCGTACGGTCGATCCTGTAAGAAACTATGGCATAACTATGTGAGTTGCAAACTTAATGAGTAGGATAATCATCATAAGATATGTACATCATACGCATTATATATACATATATATGCCGCATTCATTATAAATGAATATAAGCGCATCATAATCAGATCACACGAATGGAAACACCTCGTCAATAAAATCATCATAAAACCATGTTAATCGTCTACACGTAAATCTCATGTGTTTTCTTAGGCGATGTCCCTAAGATCTGCCCTCTTTCTTTCACTGTTTATTTATGGAATCCCGGGGATATCTGCCGTGTCCATGATTAACAACGGTCGGTATCCTCCGGATATCCGCCTTGTCCAATACTATCACCGGTATTAAATAACCTTGCTAGGCTCCCTGCCCTTCCTTTGCGGACTTCCTTCCCCTCGGTCTTTTTACCAGGCCCATCATATACCCGTAACCAGTTACGTCCCTTTCTCGGTATCGGATATTTTCATCATTCATAAATACATAGAAAACTCATGGTGGACGTTCTAAATCATCATATCAAGAGAAAACCATGCTTTTGCAAACATAAGCAAGTTTATAAAACATATTGCGGTATCTTGAAATCCATGGAAAAGATCAATCTCATCATAATCAACAATGCATCATTTATCAACTATCGTATACGAATTTATATGGCAATAAAATTTGTATATCGCAATCATGGTAATCAACTATTTATACTAGCATGGATGTCATTGAAATACGGATAATATGGCAGTTTCTAAGTGTCATTGCAGTACTAATAATGTATAGTGTAGCATGTGTGTCTGTGACTGTGCCTTATGACAATCATTACTAATTGTGCTAGTATTATATCAATTGTATACATGTAAGCATGGCAAGTCTAGCACGCATGTGCAACATGGCAATCCTAATAAGTATAGACAACATAGAAATCTAACAAGTGTGTGTGCAACATAGCAATTCTAGCAAATGAGTATATATAAGCATGAGTTTTAAAATTGATACGAGGTTTTATAAATTTCTAGTAGTTGGGGATGATGTACACCATCCGTCCGAATTCCCACTTGTAGATACTCATCTACTCATCAAGTATGGTTCGATCTAGTCGAAACCAACGATCGCCTTCCCCTTCCTCCATGCCGCGTCGTAAGTCTCCAGGACCGAATCTACAAATTAAAACAATAACGAAATCATATAAGCATGTAAACCGTAATCTACGTTATTGAACTAAGCGCACAAAGGTTAAAACTTATGATTAACGTGTGCTAACGCATGCTAACTATGTAGAACTACCCTCGGAATCGTCATCTAAACCTAAAAAGATCAAATCAAAGTTTAGAAATCCGTTTAAAAACCTAAAACTCAAAACTTTCAAAAGTACTGAAGGGCAGACGTCTGTACCTATACGAAGCAGACGTCTGGTTAAGGTGTTACTGTCGTACAGAGAACACAACAGATGTCTGAAGAAGGACTCCCAGACGTCTGAAGGTCAAAATCAAGAAATCCAAATAAAAGGGCAGACGTCTCTCTCATCAAGTATCAGATGTCTGACCTGAAAACGTTTAAACCCAGCAAGTTCAAGAAAGACGTCTGAAGTTTTAAGCCCAGACGTCTTCTGAACAAAATAATTAAAAGCAGTTTAAAGGCAGACGTCTGAAGCTTTGTGGCCAAGACATCTATAGAAGGATTCTGCTGAATCAAAATTTTGAAAAACTCGAAAATTTCTAAAACCTTAAAAATTCATTTTTTACACCAAAATACCCTAAACTTCCCAAAATAAGGTGTAGTTACCAAGTAAACTATACTAATTTTCACCACAACTAGTGGATCACTTCAAAACTCAATTTTGAAAGATCAAACCCAACAAAAACGATGACTTTTAGCTTAAAACACAAAGTTAACATGACAAGACTTATAAAAACTTAGTAAAATGGGATATTTACCTATTTGGGTGAAGGAAAAGAGAGATATAAACTCTAAAGATGTCCGCTTGAAGATCCTTGAAGTTGTGATGGCTTCGCTTGAAGTCTATATGGATCTAGTGGGAAAACTTGACAAGATCCATGGTTTTAGTGGACAAAATATTGGATTTTTGAACGGAGGGAGATGGGTTTTTATGGGATATTATGAGAGGAGATATTCTAGGAGATGGAGGATTGCGAGAGGATGAGAGCGAAAATAGATGAAAGAATGATAGGGTGTGGGTTTGGGTATAGGATAAAGGTTCTCTCTATCTCTCTCTAATAATCCAACTAACCCTAGTAAAGGAAAATCTAACCATGGTAAAATCCCAACATTTTATAATAATGTTAACATATCAATTTTGCTTTCCATACTAAAATAAATCTGTTGGGACTTCATCCGCGCGCTCTTTTACGGTTTTGAAAGAAAATGATTTTAGAAATAGTGCGCACGTAAGCTCGGTCTCATCTTAAAATTCATAAACCGTAAGTGCATAGCGCATTATAGCGAGCCGGCAAGAATGGGTCGATCCACAGGGAATTGGTGATTAGTGATTGTTGCTTAAAGTTCAAGAAGAAAGAATTTGGGTTTTGTCACAAAAATGGAAAATACGGAAATATAGAACTAGTTAAGAAAGGTGGCCATGGCTTTGGTTCGGATGGTTGAATCATGACGAATTCTTGGACGCTCCCTTGATCATGAGTTGTTACGTCCTTTTGTTGATTCCGACGTGAAACATGGCTTGTCAAGGCGATTGTGGGGAACATATCATCAAGGTATCGAAGTTCAACGCAAGACACGAAACAAATCCGTATTGTCTTACTTACCGTTTGTATGTCCAAGCTTGAAGTAGCAACACTAAGCATAAGGGTTAGCAAGCATATATCAACACCAAATACACAAAATAGCATTTGAGAGCAAGTGGTTTTTGCATTAAGATTGCTAAGTGAATTGTGATAGTATACGGTATATGAAATGAAGTGGTGTGTCAATCAACTTGTTAACAAAATACCCCATCTAACACGTAGCAAGCTTAACACTAAATTGATTCTAACCTTAAACTTAAAAAATGGTGATCATGAGAGAATAGGGTATGTGATAAAGATTATAAGTAACCATCAAAATCAACATACCATATCAAACACATTCATTTAGCAATCTTAAGGATACAAACACAATTTGAGCACATTAAATATTCACAAGAGATGGAGGAAGGCAAATCCATTCATCTCACATCCTCACCATCACCACAACCATAAGATTACTCAAAAATCATACTAAAAAGAAATGAAAAACATCATAAGAAGTTAAGAAGCAAATAAAGAAAGAAAGAACAATTGTATTAACAAATGAAGAAGTTGAGATACATGATATTGGTTACTTATTCAACCTCCTTAATGAAGCTCTCAAATGAGAGCTCCAAGAGGGAGGAAGAAGAAGAAAACCATCCTTGAGCTCCACACAACTTTCTACAAAGCTTAAACTAAAACTTTTACAAAAACTTGGACTAAAGAAGTTATCAAATATATCCTCCCTTGCTCTCTGTTCTAGTATTTATAGGCAAAAAATCAAAATAATCAAACAATAAAATAAGGATGATGTGACAACTAGAAATGACCAGAAGAAAATTGGAGAAAAAAGCAGCTAGTGGGGCCGACGGCGCCGGGAATTTTGAGATTTCCGCCGGTTCTCTGTTGAAGTGTGGGGCCCGTTTTCTTATGGTGATCTTGTGTGCTCTCCATGATCTCTCTGATGATGTTTGATTTTTCTATATACGTTTGGTTTGCACCCAGTAGATTTGGAGGGAAATGTGGCATTAAATCACATCATATCTTTTTGCTTCACTCATCACATATACCAACTTGTCTCGCCACTTGCATAAGTCATGATTTGTATGCCCACTTTTGCAAGGCAGCCCCACCAAAGTTCATGCATCACAAGAGCTTGTGTTCATGCTTGTATTGTGTTTGACCATTTTGTATAAAATGTGTACACTTATTTTATTACAAGAAGAAACTCTTTGAATATTGATCGGTTTCCTGTTCCGGTTGTAGTGTCAGCTCACAAATGTCGTATCCATGTTTTTTTGAGTGTGTTTCCAGTATTTTAACACGAATACCTATAATCTGTATTTATTGAGCAGACACGGGTTAATAGTACCGATATATCACAAAATTGATAATGAATGAGCGGTATTGAAATGTTGTTTTTCGTGATGAAAAAATTCCCCTAAACTTACCTTTTGCTCGTCCCGAGCAAAACAAAATCCTAATCTCACATTCGCAGGGAACATATTGGGTTATGCCAGCGCCCCGTCTGTCAATCCGTGGCCAAATGTGGAACAAAAACTTTTCGAAACCGGCTCTAACGGAACCCTAATCGACGGATCGTGCCATTAACCCTATACTAGTTATCATAAAGGAGTTTATAGAGGTTATACCGATCAATCCGTGTCCTTCGGTCTTCAACCTCTGTCCCAAGCTCCCCGCGGCTTCCTTAATCATGTTTGATTTCCGGTCTCCCCACATCGAAGAAGATCCACGTCGAGGGTTAGTAATATGGGCTCCCGCCTCAAAACCGAAGCAACTCGGGTATCTAGTTTGCTAACCTAGATAGCCAAGATGAAGTAGAGAGTTTGTGTGAATACTTTGTCTCAATACACCCAATGATTCTCAACTCATGAAAGGGTTTGGGTGGAGGTTGAAGAAGATGCCATTGGAGGAAAGTGTGAAGCAAAGCTTTTTGGCAACTAAAGAAAAATGTGTGCTGCCTTTTTTCTTGTGTTGTTTTTGGCTAAGTGTTTTTGTGTGTGTTATTTTGTGAGAATTGGCAACTCAAGAAAAGCAACTCACCTACAAAAAAAGATCTGCCATTCTCACAAAGAATATCTCACACAAAATATCTTTTTCAAAACAAAACCATCCATGTCACAATAAATTATCACATGAACCAATACCATGAGTCACCAAGTGAATGCACCATGAATCAATGCTCACAAATGAGTCACAATTTCCTCACAAAATAAACATTTAAACCCCTAAATGTTTAATACAAAAAGAAAATGGCATCAACTAAAGTAAACTTGTAACGAATTACAAGAATACCCCTCATCCGTATATACATACCCGCATCCGTATTCCGACTGAATACGAATACAACGAGACGAAAATAATCCAACAATATAATACTAGAATCCGGCTTAAACCAATACCTGCTAGTATTATCCGTCCGATCATGATCCGTGCATAAGTGCACGTATATGTTCGAACTCTGCCATAAACCATACGGCCTCTACAACGTTTCGCCCAAATCAGGGAAACCCTTTGTGTGGGACTCTAAAGACTCGTCAATACACTGGCAGTGGTTTTAACTACAAGCACGTCAGTGGCACTAGCTGTACGTAATCGCTACCCAGGTATTGAGCGAAAGGGAGGCCGACGAGCAAACTCAACATGAAACCTCTACTGAGCCTGACAGTGACAATATCCGTAAAATCCGGTCCGTTCGTCTATGATTATCGCATATCAAGTCTAGGGGGTGGATAAAGTCAGACCCTTAATAACTTGACATTTAGTATCGGAATGAAACCTATCACCACCTGAGAAACTACCGATCTTAGATCGGTAATTCTCGTCTACCCCGGCCGAGGATTTCTGGTGATGGACACCCGTGCACACCGCGACATCAACCCCTAATACTGGGAGAGACGAATCCCCTGACGATCTGCTCACTGCCTCCATGTGGCTCGGGACTGTACCCAACTAAAACCTGTTTGCACGACTCCTTTGAGCCGTGGTAGGGTAGTAATCAAAGCACAGTGGGAACTCACACGAGACAAATGACGATCTCAGGTTGATAGACTAACATGTACACATGTCACCAGGGAACTGCTATCTGACAATAGATATAATACCAACTAGCATGTTCCCGGTGAGTCCGTCCAGTGTACTCATAACTCAATGAGTACCTGTATACATCTTAGGTGAACCAACTAACACCAATGGCTTGTGAGACCGACCACCACCCCTTGTCGGGGTCTTGATCCGTATACACTAGTCTACTCTTGGAGTATCGATGCCCAGTCTCGAAACTCCCATGATTAGGGACATTTTAAGGATGTGCTTATAGACCACCCAGCTCTCACATATATGATCGCCATCATACTGCTGGTAGTCAACCATGAATCCTATGGGCTCTATCAATATGTAATAGTGATCTGTAATGTCACCTGAAGTATGTACACGATTATAAAGACAAACCAGATAGTATACTATCATCTCGAGTAAGATTGTCCTACCGGTATAGGTCCTCCTTCAATCATTGCAATCACGTGTCTGCGATCCAATAATTGACTTGAGGGCACTATAGCCAACAGAACACGTTTGCACTGATTTCATGCAACATGCCATTAAATCTCTAGGTGTCTTTAGTAGGAGTAGTTTTGTCTCCTGAGAGTTTTCAGCGGATTACACCCACAAAATCCCGTCAAGCTAGTTTCGTGAGAAAACGGTTGATTCTAATCTTAAGTTAGGTATCAAAGGTAGAAGTTCTATTACCCTAATCTGAAACATCTAACCCGTATTTTTCATCCCTCGTATCTCATTTAACATAAGCTCTTACACGTTTTTACGTGATTGTGCGAATAGTGTTGTAAAGTTTTAAGAATTTCGATTAGGGTCATCATGTCATAAATACAGACCAAGACCAATTTCTAAAGGATCACACGAGTTTTGAAAAGACCTAAGATTTTCTCAAGTTTTGTTCTCCAGTTAAGTTTCAAGTCAGAATTTCTATCATTTTTAATAGAGAACTAAGTCTTATTCTTCACTCTTACCCTTCACCTATTTTTGCTCATACACACCTTTCGTGATCGTGTATAAAGTCTTATAATCTTACAAATGAAACCTTCATATCTCCGCTAAAAAAACTGTTTATAATAGAAAACTTGTCCCTGCCAAGATTATTCTCCCACAAAGAACCGTGAGGACTTTTAACTCGAAGAGAACACTTGCTTAGTTTGTTTTATTTGGCGATTGGAGACCTAGCAAGATTTGGGTCTATGAATCCCAAACCAGATGGTTTTAGGGCATTAGGTATGGAGACACCCCTAAGACTTAATTGCCCAAAGTTACCAAGGTCACAAGACAAAATACTCATTTTGTTGCATTTAAAATATTCTGAAAGCAGTGCGAAAGGAGATATTGCCAGTTTTTCTTTTTAATTCCAAAGACGTGTTCATATGGATAAGGTGTGTAACCACTCCAATAAGGTTCCAGATGGGTTATTTTTCAAAAATTTTAGCTTCTATTAAAACATTCAATAATATTCCTCATATCCACTGCACTTTATGAACTATTCTTGATATTACTTAATTCAGAACAAATCTGTTTGATTCTAAAGATGCTTATCAATTTTCAAAAGTTTAAAGACATTTCAGACCTTTCATCTAATTCTCAAAACTCACGACACGTGTAAAGTGTTATAAAAGACGTATATTAACTAAGGTTAAACTCAAAGGAGGGCTATCTTTCGGGTTTTCAATCTCATAAAAAGGATTTAGTAGATTCTATCTTATCAAACTAAACTGTCAGACTTCGAGTCTAAGTTTCCCAGCTAGCTAACTTGATAACAAAGTTTTTAATTTTTTTTAGAAAAATTTTCAAATTTTATAGGTTTTTCAATATATATGTAATGCAGAATTTACATATGATGTAGTAAAGTAAACGGAGTGCTCACCTCCAAACCTGAGTTTTACGATGTTCTCATCGTTACCCCCGTCTCCGGTAGCTAGACTTAGACATCAGGGTGAGATTTTATTCACAAAAAGAAAACTCTAAGAGCTAATTATAATATTCATAGGTTAAGAGATTGCGTTTGTCCAGAAATTAATACCAGCCATTCAAAAAATTTGTCAATATAAGGCCAGGACTGGTAAAAGAAAATGTACATATTGGTGGTATGGTTAAATATTAGTAAAGGGCATGGGTGTGTGAAAGTAGGAATCAGAAAACGTTGAATGTGAATACGAAGTTTTGAAAGAGCCAAAAAATTGTTGCCTGAATGAATTGTATGTTCAAGAAGCATGTGTTGAGTTCCGAGGTCAGGTTTGTTTAAAAACTGGAGTTCATCCTCAAAGAGTTCAGCAAAAAAAGGTTCGTAGGATGTTACTAAAGTGATCTTGACTCAAACTCACAAAGAATATCAAGTTCATCTGCAAATATCTCCTCAAAACTCGGCATGAAAGAATATTTCCAACGGTTGTTTTCCTTCCTATAATCCTCCACAATCATATTTTTGTCGTTACAGCTCACATCTCCCAAAACAAGTTCTTCCTCATCACATTCACATATGGGTAGGTCCATGTCATCTAAAAAGGTAGATTCCCACACTAACGTTTCATCCAAAACTATATCAATAGGTGATACTAAAATTGTGGGTTCCTGATTGTGAATTATATCGAACACTACATCGACACTATACCCGTCAAATTCACAAGCTCCCTCCTCTAAAATTTTAGCGCAAAAATCAGTCGTTGCAAGAATCTCAACTTCAAGTAATATATCGGTCAAATCATCCTCAAGATCACAAGTGACAAGAGGCCTATTTGGTACTGATTTGTATGTCAAAAACTATGTAGTAACCGCAATCAAGAACGGCGTCGCATGAAGCTAGCCGGTGAGTACGGGTCGGTCCACAGGGATGTTGTGAATCTCCTAATCGCGCTAACGAGTTAATTCTGAAGGGTGTTCGGATTGATTATTAAATCTAAAATCTAATTCTATCTATCTAAGATTATCTAGATCTAGTCTTGTTAGGGTTAGGTTTAGGGATGGTTTGAAAATGCAAGTAAATCTCAACGCTTTCTATACCCGAATGAAGATCTATGAGGAGTTATGGTAATTATCAATAAAGGGGATTAGATCCATTCGGGAAGGTGTTCCTTCCTCTAGGTTCTTGTCCTTCCTTTAGAGATCCTTACCCTAACCTCCATGGAAAACGCGCGCAACCGGGCTTTTACACTACGGTATCACCGCTACCTCGAGGGATAGGGTGACGTAGGGCGCGATGTGTGTGTGTATGCATGGAGTCCTATTGTAAATATTTGATGGGTAAGAAAGGGATGAGAGATCTCATCTCTCAAAAACCTTCCCCAAAGCTAACTCTAAACAATTTATCTAAGGCAAGGAATTAAATCTACCTAGGGCAAAGAATTAAAATCTAAACTAGAGCAATTAAATAAAACTACTTACAGATGCATCTCTCCAATCATCAACGCAGGTTTGTCAGATCTGAATTCATGAGTTGAAAAGAAACACCGATGCTCTCCATGAAGAATTCTGAATTTATTATTTAAAAGGAGGCATAAGAAATTACAATGATTAGAGTTCCTATTTATAGAAGATAGGAAACCCTAGGGTTACAATGACCCGCATGTCTACGTTTACAAAAATAGCCCTATAAAGACCAGTCAACGCCGCCACAAAAATATGGTAAAAATATTTTCTCCTGATTGCACTACCCTGCCTCGGAGCCGCGGCCTGAGACATGGTTTGGCCGCGGTTCCGCGGCCAAATGTTGGAGTTGGGCTGCACAATTTTGTGGTCAGGCTCTGGTACTTTTTATCTTCTTATTTCTTTATATCTTTTCTCAATTTGGCTTCTGGTTCTCTTCCAGATTTTCCAGTGAACATTGTTGTGGACTTTAACCGTGGCTTTGTGTCGACGTCTTGAACCTTGCTTTGTGAACTGATCTTTATGTAGGCTTGATCAAGAGTCTTCTGTTTATTGGTCAAAGTCTCACTTTTACATCGTCTTTTCATTGTTTTCACTGTTTTCGCTCCAAGAACCTATAATCTGTAACATGTAGCAGACATGCATCAAAAGCACCTGTTTATTTATAAAAAGAATAAGAATGGGGAATATAATAATGTAATATTATGGTGTGAACAGGTACCTGAAGGCTAGTGTTGGACTAACTCGAAGGGTTTTCTTACTTGTCCTGATAACACTTCTTCGTTCCTTTCTCTCATCTAAACTCCAATCACATATCCCCACGTGTGTGTATAAATCACCCCTACACTTGGAAATTCAAATCAAGCAATCATACCCTTGTCCGTTGTCCAAAGTACTTATTAATTGGTGAATTTTTAATTGAATTTTGCTTACACATCCTTCATGCGACCGTTAATACTTCTTGAGATACCAACGACCGATTACAAAATGCGTTTGCACTTTTAAAGCGTAATTCCTAGTCTTGCAACACCCAAGGCTTTTTAGCAGTGACTCTCAAACCAGTTGGTCTAAGGCACTAGGTGATGAAACACCCTCGCTAAATATTTTTCTATTTTTACAGCCTTAAGTAATCACAAAAATCAGTGTTCATTTTTTTTATTCACTCTTTTTTTTCTTTTATTTTCTTCGTACTAAGGACTTTAGACAAGAGCATTTCAAGGTCTCTTCTACTATTCCAAGTTTCAAGGTGCGTGATCGTGCAAATTGTAGGGTATACGTTTTCAGAATCTAGACTTAAGCTAGGAATTATTTTTCAAACTCATACTCTAATAAAAATATCAATATTTTTCCCTTATTTCAACTTAGCCCAAAAAGTGAACCCAAAATTTGCCTATTTCTAAATAAACTACAAAGACATATACTCTCTACCGTTAAACTTTAAGGAAGGTTATTCTTAGGGTTTTAAATTTACTAAGTCTAAGATCTAGTTGTTCCTAGCCAGTTAACCTATTTGTCAAACTCAAGTCAAATAAGCCAAAATTGAATACATTAATTTTTATAATTTTCGAAATTTTTCAATTTTTATGGGTTTTCAAATAAATATGCAAATGCAAAAATATACATATGAATGCGAAGGAAGAAGACGTACCGAGCATACCCCCAAACTTGAACTTGACAGTGTCCTCACTGTCATGCTACACCAAGAGGGTCAAAATTGTCGGCACTCACCTGTTTATTTATTTATAAATTTTTTTTATTTTATTGTTTTGAATTTTTATTTTATTTTATTTATTTTTTTATAGAAAAAGAAAACAAAAAATATATATACATATATACAAAGGTTCCCCCCAAACTTAAGCTTGGCCTTACACAAGCCAAAGGTTAGCACCAACCATTCAAAAATCTTATCGTGGTAATGCCCGAGTTGGTGAAATAATGGGGTGTAGAGAAAAGAAATGAGAAACACGCGAGACCGTGTGGAAAGAAGAATGGTAGAATATGGTCTCGGTGGGGGAGAAGAATGGCGGAAAGGAGAAAGAAGGGTAGTACGATCTTGAGGGTGTAATTCGAGTAAATAAATTAGCGCAATTTATGATGACCGATGTGTTAAAAGCGATTGCGCTAACCTATCAACTCGTCGAGAAATGGGATAAAATCCCTCAAGATTCACAAGAAAGCATGGGTACGCCGAACTTGGTATAGGAGATGAAAGCGCAACGGTCATTTGTACGGTCGGAACAATAGGAAGGATGAAAGGAAGTGAATTAGGGATAGTAAAATTCTCGCCGTAGTAACCTGTCTCGAACTTGAAAGATTCCATTAATGGTTCGAAACAACTGTAAACAACCGAGTCCGATGGTTCAACTAACTCATCTGAAAATGTAGAGGACTCAAACTCGGGCAGTAAGTCATCAATATCATCCGAAAAAGTGAAACACTCATAAGTGTTATCGTCCGTGAAAACTGTGTTAGATTCGAAGGAAATTTTTTCAAGCTCATAGTTTTCAAGCGGGGTCGGAACGATGGAAAGGAGGGAGGGTGATACAACAGTCAAAGGTTCAGGAGGATGAATTGGAAAATCAGACACATCAAACAAAAATGGTTCAACCTCAATATGATCCTCAAAACTCTCCTCAACACTATCCTTATAATTCTCCTCAATATTTATCTCATCCATGTCATTATCATCAACATCAAGACGCATATGAAGTTCGGGAGAAACATCTAATGACTCGGGATGATGAGTTGAACATAAAATTTCAATCAAATCGACAGATTCATCATCCGAAATATTCCCGGCATCTATATCCTCAATCAAGTGAAAATCAATTTCTTTAGACACCTCATCAAAAGCATGGATATTTATTAATTTAGGTTCTAGAGTGGAGGTGTAAAGATCGAAAGAATTAAGTGTAGTTTCACTCGAAAGGAGTTCTTCACAATTTAGCAAATCAAACACTACCAAGTCACACAACTCATCATTTTGGACACATGTTTGAAAATTGGAGTTGTTGGATTCAATTGGGTATGGGTAGGTTTGATTTGGATATCCTCTCACATTCTCACTCTGTCCAACCGCCTCCTTATACATTGAAAAATTTGAAGCTAGCGGGAAACTAGCTACCGGTTCAGCAGGTTGCATAAGGGCGGCCACGGACACTTCCACATTCCTAGTCATTTTGTTTGTTGCTGCGATATACGCCTCCAACGACTCTTCCAAACTAGACTTAGGTGGTGAGGGGGTTTCGGTAAAAGATTCGAAATTGTGTGGATATGCAAAACTCCCAACAGGCTGTGTAGAAACAGTGTCTAGTGAAGGTGGGAAAGTCGGGTAGGACTGGTAGGAAGTGGGTGGTAGGACAGGGGTAGGATCAACATCTGGATAAAAAGGTGAAAAGTCGTGTGGATCCCTAGAACTAGATGAGTGGAGAGGGGTGAAAGATCGGCTGCGAGATTGAGCAATATGCTCAGCAATGGACATCGGCTTAGAAGTTACAGCAGGACTTGGAAAAGTGGTGTCAATATATGGAGGTGGTAAAGGTTGACTTGGTTGACACAAAGTGGGTTGAAAAGTCAAACTGTTTCTCCTAGACACCTCTATGTGATCTTTCAAAGATTTTTTAGGCATGGAGGGATCGTCTTTAAATTGACCGAACAAATTGACGTACGACGCAAGATTAGGTTCGGGATACCAAAGTTCGGCAAGTGATTTATTATGTAGGGTACCCATGTTAGAAGGAGGGGAAAAGAAAGAATGTTTGTTGGTGCAAGGATTTATTTGCGGCTAAAAAATTTTGCAAGTTTCTATAAAATTTTCCTTATTCTTTTTATCTATATTTGGAAAAAAAATTGTTGCACAAAGATTTTCTAGTAAAGATATGGAACAGCAAAGATTACTTGCAATTTATTTCTAATTTAAGCGGGGCGCAAAAATCCTGCACAAAATTGTTATTTGGAAGTGGAAATATTTTTATAGCGCACGGAATCCTGCAGGAATTTTCAGAAAAGATATTTCAAAATATACAGAGAAGAGACAGTGGGGCTTACAGAAAATTTTTCCAGATGATGCCTCGAAATTACCGCACTTCCGCGGCCAATGTGAGGTTCCCACCGCGGTTCCGCTGTGGAGAAGCGGGCGCGGATCCCCAAAAAAAAATTTGGTGCTCTGATTCGACGAGACGGCCGCGGTTCCGCAGCCTAAGGTGGGTTTTGGCCGCGGAAACGCGGCGGGGTAGGTGATTTAGATCTCCAGAAAAATTTCCCTGTTCTGTTATTTAAAATCGCTTCTGTTCCGATGTTTTGTTTCCTGTTTTGCTTTCTGGAAATTTCCAGATCCGATTTTCGTATATCCTGCAAAATTCAAACAACAAAGTATCCTTTCCAAAAAAAATAACAATTGATATATTTTTATAATTTTTGGATTTTTCAGATTTTTATGATTTTTTAATTTAAGATTAACCTGAAATTGCAAAAAGGAAAGTTCTACGCCATCCCCGGCAACGGCGCCATTTGATTTGTATGTCAAAAACTATGTAGTAACCGCAATCAAGAACGGTGTCGCATGAAGCTAGCCGGTGAGTACGGGTCGGTCCACAAGGACTGTAAGTGCACGGCGGCGCCCCGGCCGTCAATCCGACGGCCAAATGCGGAAGCGGTGAATAACTTAAATTTTCTTGAATTGGCAAACCGCCGCGCACTAAACACCCGGATCGTAACCATTAACAAGTCTAAGCTAACTACAAGAAAGGGAATAGAGATATACCAACGATCCAAGTCCTCCGGTCTTCTCGTCATCGTCCCGATCTCCTGCGGAATGTCCCGTCTCCTCCTCGTCGCCGGAAGTGCACCACATCGCCTACTTTGTTTACGGGCTCCCACCTCAATGCCGAGGCAACTCGGGCACGAAGCCGGCTACTCGACGTGCCCAAGGTTTGCTGTAGAATGTGTAGTAGAGGATTGTGTCTCATTTGGGGTTCATGGAGGTGCCTTTTGGTGGAGGGATGATACAAGGATTATGTGGAGGAACTTGTAGGCTTTTGGAGCATGAAATGAACAAGATTTCCACCCTCAAAAAACTTGGACAGCCCTTCCAAGGGGAAGGCCGGCCATGACATGAAGAGAGGAGAGAATGAGAGTGTCATATGCAAGATAATGAGAGAGCCATCCAATAATACAATGGAGAGAGAAAAGAAGGCCATCATGCAAAAAGAATCATCACAAAAACAAACCCACACTCAATCACCACCATCATCACCTCCCAAAGTCCAACCATGATGAGAAAAGAAAAGTCAATGATGGTGCACATCATGAAAACCATCATGATGCTACAATAAGCAAAGACCCCCTCCACAAAAGCCTATTTGCAACAATGCAAATAAACCCTCCTCCACCAATCTTCGGCCAATGAACGGAACAAAGGAAATTGGCCGAAACGGAAAGCAAACTGGCAACTCCAGAAAACTGGTCCCGTAATAAATTACGGGAAAACCCCAATACTGTGCATACACACCCGCATCTGTATTCCGACCGAAATACAAAATGCAATGAGACAAAATCTACACTGTACTATACTAGGATCCGGCTTAAACCAAAGCCGGCTAGTAATATTCATTCGATCCTGATCCGTGCAATACCGCACGTATCTGATCGAACCCTGCCATATAACCATACGGCCTATAGTACAGACTGTCCGATCCTGATCCGTGCAATACCGCACGTATCTGATCGGACCTTGCCATATCTCCATACGGCCTCTACAACCTTTCGCCCGAAAGCTGAGTAACTGAATGTGGGGGACTCTAAAGACTCATCAACACCTTGGTTGTGGATTTAACCACTAGCACGTCAGAGGTATAAGCCAATACGTAACGGGCTACCAGGTATTGACTAAAAGGGACGTCTGTGAGCGAACTCAGCCTGTCACCCTACTGAGCCTGTCAGTGACAATATCCGTGCAGTCCGGTCCGTTCGTCTATGAGTATCGCATGGCGGGCCTAGGGGGTTGGTAAAAGTCAGACCCCCAAAAGCGGTACAAGTCGTGTCGGAGTGTAGCCCAGAACACCCTGAGATACTACTGGAATACCTACCAGTAAATCTCCTTGCCTTGGCCAAGGACTTTGTGTAATGGCTCTCCTAGACACAGCACGACCTCACCCCCAATACCGGGAGAGACGAACCCCTGAAGATACGCTCACTGCCTCCATGTGGCTCGGGACTGTACCCAACTAAAACCTGTTTGCACGACTCCTTTGAGCCGTGGTAGGGTAGTAATCAAAGTACAGTAGGAACTCACACGAGACAAATGACGATCCCCAGGTCGATGAACTAACCTGCACACATGTCACCAGGGAACTGCCATCTGACGTCTGGTATATGACCAACTAGCATGTTCCCGGCGAGTCCTGTCCGGTGTACTCATAACCCAATGAGCACCTGTATACATCTTAGGTGAACCAACTGACACCAGTGGCTTGTGAGACCGGCCACCGCCCCTCGTCGGGGTCTCGACTGTATACACTAGTCTACTAATGGAGTATCGATGCCCAGTCTCGAAACTCCCACGACTAGGGACCTTTTAAGGATAAGCTTATAGACCCCAGCTCCCACTTATATGATTGCCCTCATACTGCTGGTGGTCAAGCAAGAATCCTAGGGGCTCTATCAACGTGTAATAGCGACGTGTCAGGTCACCTAAAGCAGTACACGATGATAAAGGTAAACCAGATAGCATACTATCATCTCGAGTAAGACTGTCCTACCGGGATAGGTCCTCCCTCAATCATTACAATCACGTACCTGTGACCTAATAATTGACTCTGAGGGCACTATCTCCAACAATCTCCCACTTGCACTCAAGGCTAATTATTGCGATGTCGCATACTCACAGCTCGTATGATACCGAACATCCAACTCCTCTACTTGTCAGTCTCACAAAGCTCGTTTGCGGAACTATTGCGTTCGAGGAATAGCCTCATTGAGTGGATCCGCTTAGTTGTTTCTTTCTATGTCTCTCTATATCTCAAGTTCGCGGAGAAAGCCATCTCCCGAAAAGAGCAATACCTGTCTCAGAATATGTCTGGATGTCTGATGGGACCTAGCTCATAAATGAACTCCAAATCCAAACTTCTTAGACTGTATTGTCAACTGAACTTAATCAGTATCCTGCGCGCCATGCCTCCCTCAGTATTGCCTTGGACCACCTGTCCAAAATACTGCCCCTTATCAGAAGGAAAACTATAACTCTGACAACCTCCTTGTCGTCCATGTCACCTTGGAAGCCTGGAATGATAACTGTCTCCTGAATGAGGCTGTCGTTATCATATCACTAGAACATCCACTTATGTTCTAAAACTGCTTCCGACCGTTTCTCCAGGATTGGATTAATGTCAACTTATTGCATCTAGTGCAAGAACAACATCTGGTGTGTTGCTTGACATCTCATGATTGACTCAATTGCCTGAGCAAGTGATCTGCCAATCATGCACGTCCCTCTCCCCTTTAGTCTGTAAGACACCTTTAGAGAGGGTGACTCCATTACCTGCAGGTACACTACCGTGCCAGGAGTCGTCCATTCTAAATACTCTTAGAATGCTGTCAAAGTACCCTGATTGGGAAACCACCCAAATCCAGATCTAAAACCATAGATCTAATAACCAGTATGTCTGATATAATGTCCAAGTCCCATGTGGAGAAACTACTGTGTGACGACCAAAGTATAACCGATCGTAGTATAGGAGTTTCTTTTCCTACTCTGTGTATGCCATCCAAATACCATGACATCACACCCTACTACCTTCTCAACAGATCCATCCCCTATTCTGATGAAGTCAAACCCATGACTGTCACGTTAGAAAAAGATGATCTATCTCCGCTATATATGCTTTAGTCTATAAATAGACATAAGCTACATGTCCACCAATGCTTCCGCTGCTCCCACTGACTACGACAACCCTCTGGCAGAGTCATATAGACGTACACTTCTAAATACTAGTTTAGAACGACGCTATACTCATCCTCCCGCCGGGTCTCGCAGCCTGGAACAACAGCAATGGTAATTGTGGGTAAACAAGAACTTCCCTGTCACCGTCCTTGAGGCTACCGTAGTACCTCTCGGGTGCCTGAAGTTACCCACCAAAACTGCAGAGTGGCCAATGGAATGTCAATCCAGATTGAATCTTTAGGTTCCTATCAAATCTTCAGTAATCGTTTGTGGTTCTGGAATCACTTCCAGTTCTACCATACTCCCACTACTGTTTTCTGAAAAAATCCATTTTTAATAAAACTGTGGCGAGTGTTGAACAATATTTCTATTGATCTCACAGATGGTAGAAAGTCAACCCTCGTCATAGGCTGGGTCAACCCACAAACAGCCATTACAGAAACGTGCCTTGAGTTGTCCAGTGTCTGGTTTTAATCATAAACCGGACAACTCCCCGTACCTTAACATCGTTAAGATATGAACTGTTCTATATCCAATATAGAAACAGAGGCGCTGATTTAATTGAACCAGATTCAAATCATGCAGCTGTCCCCAGCGCATGTCAACTAAATGGAAGGAGGCCGATCAGCGTTACTCAACTTAGGAATACTTCCAATTATGAGTAACCTGAAAGAGAAGCAAGATCTCTTTATCATTACTATCAACTGAATACCATACACAAGTATCTACATCTTCGATCTCTTTGAAGAATCCCGATACTTGCTATACCTGGTTCTCTACTCTATTCAAATACCTATAACTTCTCAAAATTTGGACCCTGTGTTTCCGCGAAACGCCTGTCTAAAAACTAGAGAAGTCATAAGTAAACCGAATATAGTACGAGGACCAAGCCCTCTGTCCTGATGGACCCTGGACAACATACAATCCTTTGTATAAGTCCCTTGAGTCTGATAACTCATTCACTGTGTGTCGTAGGTTGAAAACTGTACTTATGGTTAAGAAGAATTACACCGCTGTTTAATACTCCTTACCTAACCATCCACTGATATAGATAAATGTCGTAGACATAATTTCAGAAAGGTATATCTCACTCTATGAAAATAGACATACAGATATATCAATTTGAAATTGGTGCATAACAGCGGATATTCAAAACCAAATATTTGCCGACCGGCAAACAGCCCAGGTGATTTCCTCAAATATCACCGATTACAACGAATCCCGATATAATGAGGATAATCACCCAATTCCCAATAACTTACTCCCACTCATCATCTGTAAAACCATACAGATGTGAGAATCGTACCTGGTAAATACATACCCTGGAGTAAGTATCTAATCGGGAAATCAGTTTTCCTTTAACATTACACAGTGAGACTGAAACATCGAAATGTTTCGATGGGGTATCCTGGTATTCCTAGTAATGCCTCTTCCAGATTCACGACTGTAACCGTATAATTCTTTGCCACCTCTCCAAATCCCTTCATATGTCTTTAGTCTTTACCTTCTGCACACCCTTTTAGGCCAAATGGTTTTCTTCCTTCCCTACCGTTCGGCACCAGCCTATGGTTTGGAAGAAGACTATCCAATAAGCATAATGGGTGTACTGTCCCAATCCTAGGAACACTCGTAATGAGAGAGGGTGAAGATAAAAGACAACCGAATAAACCTTATTCCTATTTCTCCTGAACCAGAATCCATCCCCGAACTGGAACCAGTTCCATTCGAGTTTGTATATAACCATAAGATGGAGTATCCAAATAAACTGTGGATCTTCGTAGTGATACGGAGTGTCCTGGAGAAATACAAAGGTGATTTAGGATTGGCGAAGAGATACTTGGTTTGGTCGTGAATATCTGTTGCAATTTACTTTGCCCTCTTACTAATCCCTTGCTTTGTCTTAACCTAATACCTTCTGCACACCATCGTTATGCTAATTGGTTTTCTTCATTCCCTACCGGTCGGCACCAGCCTAAGGTTTGGAAGAAGACAATCCAATTTGCGTAATAGGTGTACTATCTCCTAAACCAAGGAGTACTCGCAACTTGAGAGAAAGTAAAAAGGAAAAGACAACTGAATAATCCTATCCGTTTTCTCCAGAACCGGAAACCATCCTCGAATAAATTCTTTCGAGTTCGTATCTAACCATACGATGGTTTTGTCCAATGGAAGTGGACGTTCGTAGTAATACGGGGTGTCCTGGAGAAAAGGGTAAAAGTAGGAGTGGCAATGAGGTTTGCAACTCTGACAATCCAAAAGCCAGTGTTTAAGAAGGTTCGGTCAACTTGGTCACTGAGTCAAAGTCTTAGGGTCGGGTCAATGGTCGCTGCCAAAGAGAGAGAGAAAAGAAACACTCAGCGTGCACTCTAACCTAGATCAGAATGGTCACCAATTTATCTAATCTGGAATCCTCCCACTGTACCTCAAATTCTCCTCCAAACCTGAAAGAAGAATTAGTCGGGCTCACCCGAGGAGTAAACTAACTCATCAGTGGGAATCGGGATCCAACTCTCATCGCATGACAACGTGACGGAATCCGCTCACGCTATCACACTCCAGAAGGTATGCGCATATCTGGCAAGTTTCAGTTCTTTTGAAACTCCCGATGTGATTTCTGCCCTATGCTCTTATGACCTTGACTTTGGCCAACAAATCATAAGTTACATGTCAAGTTCTACCCGTCATTCTCCAGGTTGATTCGAATCCATCCGCACAAGCCCTTGACTTTGGCAAACAAGGCTATACGACTGTCCCAAACCAACGCATCTATCTATGCTGCATATGAATAACCAACAGCTACCAAACATTGTGCCTTGACTTTGGCCAACAAACACAGCTTGAATACTATTGACTACCCATATGAAACGACGGAGGGCTACGAATGGTTTCTGGCGAAAACCTTTAACGTAAAGAACTTGATATCGTTGAAGGAACTGATAGCTTTTTGAAAATATAGTGACGAAAACCGTTGTTAAAGAGGTCACTCCCGGTGAAGGGATCTCGGCTCTTTCCCCGTAGAATGGGGTGCAGGATATTCCAAATGAATACCACGGTGCAAAGCAAAAGTAATCGGCTATAGTGAAGTCATTGCCCTGACGCAAACTTTTTGTCCAAGGGGTCACTCCCGGTGAAGGGATCTCGGCCCTTGCCTCGTCGACTGAGGAGCAGGATATTCTAAATGAATACCGCGATGCAAAACAAAAGTGAACGTCCTTGCAATAACAGCTTTTTGAAAAGTGTTCCAACAACATCAGATTAGGTTTGTTTTTAACTTGCATTGATCCGAATCAACGCAGTCCCATCAATTGATCACACCAAAAAGAACGAAAATATACTGATGTACGTATATGCCATCCGCATTCGCCACTGGGTCCCGTCATTACCCGTTAGGTTAGCTAACTAACGACAGAGCGGGGACTGGACTAGCGCGGATGTAAAACATATACAACATCTACTAATATATATACCAATATATTATATTTCGCTCAAGGCGTGAATAAAATGCAACATCACAGAAATGTACAGCATCACAGAAACAATACAGATATCTGGGATCCCCGGGTTTCACAGAGCCACTGCTGAAACCCGACGTTCCCCTGGTCGTGTGGATAGCCTGTGCAATGAGAATCCTAGACCCCTACGGGCGCGGCAAGTCACCCGCCAAAACCTGAAGCGAGGCAGCCCCCTTCAGCACCGTGAATGGACCACCCAGCACTTCACGGAATCCGGTAACTTGGGCACCCCTCCTGGGTCAAACCTATACCCCCTACGAGTGCGGGGAATAGCCTGCCAATCCTAGAGTGAAGCCCCCTCCGTCTCAATGCCATGAGATGCGGGCCCGTTGCCCTCTAGAACCCGGCTATCCGTGCACCCCTCCGCGGGGTATCCTAGTACAGAAAGTAAAATATACATACAACGGGTACATCGACCGCAACCAGGTCGTGCCCTAAAATAATAATACAAACGGGCAGTGACGGCAGTCCACATGTCGGACGCTCGCCCCGCAATATCAAATGTACATAATACAACAACACACTGTACTAGCATTGCATCCAGGCTATCCCCACGACCGATCCGCAACATCACAGCATAAACATAGAATATCAACGTGAAAGTCACGTTCGCAAGTCCGTCTAACCGGGCTATAGCAGTTAGACCGGATTTACCGATCAAGTGGCATTCACGGTCGCAGATATAATGTAAATACTGTGAAAAATGTGTTTAAAATATCCGACCGATCGAATATTAACAAGTGGGCCCCAAAACAAAACTGTAGCAGTTACAGAAAATATGGGCCCAATTTTAATGTTCCAGAAACCCAAATTTAACCCCAGAGGCCCACTGGAAAATTTCCACACACTGATCAATGACTACGGCGGCGGAACAGCGGCACTAAGTTGGTACATGCCGCGTTTCCGCGCTCCAATTGGAGAATCAGTGTCTCGAATTTTTCCACTGGTCTCAGATCTTCAAGAACAGTACTTTTATGGAACCTGAAAAAATTTTGGACTTAAAAAATTTTCGACAGAAAACTGTCGTGGGTGTATTTGGGTTTTCGGACATTTCGATCGATCGGAACAGAAAAACACATTACACAAAGCTAGACTAAGTTAATGGGGAGGCTCTGATACCACTGTAAGTGCACGGCGGCGCCCCGGCCGTCAATCCGACGGCCAAATGCGGAAGCGGTGAATAACTTAAATTTTCTTGAATTGGCAAACCGCCGCGCACTAAACACCCGGATCGTAACCATTAACAAGTCTAAGCTAACTACAAGAAAGGGAATAGAGATATACCGACGATCCAAGTCCTCCGGTCTTCTCGTCATCGTCCCGATCTCCTGCGGAATGTCCCGTCTCCTCCTCGTCGCCGGAAGTGCACCACATCGCCTACTTTATTTACGGGCTCCCACCTCAATGCCGAGGCAACTCGGGCACGAAGCCGGCTACTCGACGTGCCCAAGGTTTGCTGTAGAATGTGTAGTAGAGGATTGTGTCTCATTTGGGGTTCATGGAGGTGCCTTTTGGTGGAGGGATGATACAAGGATTATGTGGAGGAACTTGTAGGCTTTTGGAGCATGAAATGAACAAGATTTCCACCCTCAAAAAACTTGGACAGCCCTTCCAAGGGGAAGGCCGGCCATGACATGAAGAGAGGAGAGAATGAGAGTGTCATATGCAAGATAATGAGAGAGCCATCCAATAATACAATGGAGAGAGAAAAGAAGGCCATCATGCAAAAAGAATCATCACAAAAACAAACCCACACTCAATCACCACCATCATCACCTCCCAAAGTCCAACCATGATGAGAAAAGAAAAGTCAATGATGGTGCACATCATGAAAACCATCATGATGCTACAATAAGCAAAGACCCCCTCCACAAAAGCCTATTTGCAACAATGCAAATAAACCCTCCTCCACCAATCTTCGGCCAATGAACGGAACAAAGGAAATTGGCCGAAACGGAAAGCAAACTGGCAACTCCAGAAAACTGGTCCCGTAATAAATTACGGGAAAACCCCGATACTGTGCATACACACCCGCATCTGTATTCCGACCGAAATACAAAATGCAATGAGACAAAATCTACACTGTACTATACTAGGATCCGGCTTAAACCAAAGCCGGCTAGTAATATTCGTTCGATCCTGATCCGTGCAATACCGCACGTATCTGATCGAACCCTGCCATATAACCATACGGCCTATAGTACAGACTGTCCGATCTTGATCCGTGCAATACCGCACGTATCTGATCGGACCTTGCCATATCTCCATACGGCCTCTACAACCTTTCGCCCGAAAGCTGAGTAACTGAATGTGGGGGACTCTAAAGACTCATCAACACCTTGGTTGTGGATTTAACCACTAGCACGTCAGAGGTATAAGCCAATACGTAACGGGCTACCAGGTATTGACTAAAAGGGACGTCTGTGAGCGAACTCAGCCTGTCACCCTACTGAGCCTATCAGTGACAATATCCGTGCAGTCCGGTCCGTTCGTCTATGAGTATCGCATGGCGGGCCTAGGGGGTTGGTAAAAGTCAGACCCCCAAAAGCGGTACAAGTCGTGTCGGAGTGTAGCCCAGAACACCCTGAGATACTACTGGAATACCTACCAGTAAATCTCCTTGCCTTGGCCAAGGACTTTGTGTAATGGCTCTCCTAGACACAGCACGACCTCACCCCCAATACCGGGAGAGACGAACCCCTGAAGATACGCTCACTGCCTCCATGTGGCTCGGGACTGTACCCAACTAAAACCTGTTTGCACGACTCCTTTGAGCCGTGGTAGGGTAGTAATCAAAGTACAGTGGGAACTCACACGAGATAAATGACGATCCCCAGGTCGATGAACTAACCTGCACACATGTCACCAGGGAACTGCCATCTGACGTCTGGTATATGACCAACTAGCATGTTCCCGGCGAGTCCTGTCCGGTGTACTCATAACCCAATGAGCACCTGTATACATCTTAGGTGAACCAACTGACACCAGTGGCTTGTGAGACCGGCCACCGCCCCTCGTCGGGGTCTCGACTGTATACACTAGTCTACTAATGGAGTATCGATGCCCAGTCTCGAAACTCCCACGACTAGGGACCTTTTAAGGATAAGCTTATAGACCCCAGCTCCCACTTATATGATCGCCCTCATACTGCTGGTGGTCAAGCAAGAATCCTAGGGGCTCTATCAACGTGTAATAGCGACGTGTCAGGTCACCTAAAGCAGCACACGATGATAAAGGTAAACCAGATAGCATACTATCATCTCGAGTAAGATTGTCCTACCGGGATAGGTCCTCCCTCAATCATTACAATCACGTACCTGTGACCTAATAATTGACTCTGAGGGCACTATCTCCAACAAGGATATTGTGAATCTCCTAATCGCGCTAACGAGTTAATTCCGAAGGGTGTTCGGATTGATTATTAAATCTAAAATCTAATTCAATCTATCTAAGATTATCTAGATCTAGTCATGTTAGGGTTAGGTTTAGGGATGGTTTGGAAATACAAGTAAATCTCAACGCTATCTATACCCGAATGAAGATCTATGAGGAGTTATGGTAATTATCAATAAAGGGGATTAGATCCATTCGGGAATGTGTTCCTTCCTCTAGGTTTTTGTCCTTCCTTTAGAGATCCTTACCCTAACCTCCATGGAAAACGCGTGCAACCGGGCTTTTACACTACGGTATCACCGCTACCTCGAGGGATAGGGTGACGTAGGGCGCGGTGTGTGCGTGTATGCATGGAGTCCTATTGTAAATATTTGATGGGTAAGAAAGGGATGAGAGATCTCATCTCTCAAAAACCTTCCCCAAAGCTAACTCTAAACAATTTATCTAAGGCAAGGAATTAAATCTACCTAGGGCAAAGAATTAAAATCTAAACTAGAGCAATTAAATAAAACTACTTACAGATGCATCTCTCCAATCATCAACGTGGGTTTGTCAGATCTGAATTCATGAGTTGAAAAGAAACACCGATGCTCTCCATAAAGAATTCTGAATTTATTATTTAAAAGGAGGCATAAGAAATTACAATGATTAGAGTTCCTATTTATAGAAGATAGGAAACCCTAGGATTACAATGACTCACATGTCTACATTTACAAAAATAGCCCTATAAATACCAGTCAACGCCGCCACAAAAATATGGTAAAAATATTTTCTCCTGATTGCACTACCCTGCCGCGGAACCGCGGCCTGAGACATGGTTTGGCCGCGGTTCCACGGCCAAATGTTGGAGTTGGGCTGCACAATTTTGTGGTCAGGCTCTGGTACTTTTTATCTTCTTATTTCTTTATATATTTTCTCAATTTGGCTTCTGGTTCTCTTCCAGATTTTCCAGTGAACATTGTTGTGGACTTTAACCGTGGCTTTGTGTCGACGTCTTGAACTTTGCTTTGTGAACTGATCTTTATGTAGGCTTGTTCAAGAGTCTTCTGTTTATTGGTCAAAGTCTCACTTTTATATCGTCTTTTCATTGTTTTCACTGTTTTCGCTCCAAGAACCTGTAACCTGTAACATGTAGCAGACATGCGTCAAAATCACCTGTTTATTTATAAAAAAAATAAGAATGGGGAATATAATAATATAATATTATGGTGTGAACAGGTACCTGAAGGCTATTGTTGGACTGACTCAAAGGGTTTTCTTACTTGTCCTGATAACACTTGGTCAAATTAATTACATCATCATCATTTATGAAATCATCAAAATTTGTTTGATCTCTTATCTCACTTGGCTGACTTTATAGATGACGGATATTGACTTTATTGGGTTCAAATTGACTGTGCTCACTCCCTAGAATTCTCACAGCTAAATATTTCACTTGTTCGTCGATTCTAGCCAATAATTGAGCTTGAGCGTGAAACAATTGATCAGATTATTGTATGCACATGGCTAGCGTCAAAGCTGTTTGATTCTTGAATGCAATCATCACTTCAATACATTTCTCTAAAGCGGTCAACCTAGCATCCATCTCACTATCATACCCTATCTGTGTCAACTATTTCAGGAAGGGAGGGTTGTGACGGTAGTGATGCTAAAGAAGTCATCTTGTCGACCACTTTCTCTAAGTTTTCAATCATTTAATCTATATTTGAAGTGGGATTGGGTTCAAGAGTGTTAGGTGGGTGACCGTTATCAAAATTCGGGAAGGGTTGGCCACCCCGTGGGAAAGGACAGTTTTCATGAATATGTGAAGAATCTTTGCAATTTGAACAAAAGAATTGGGTGTGAGTATAAACAAAAGAATGTGGATCGTGAAGAATCGAATCAAACTGTGTATTACCCATATCAACAAGAACTCACAAAAAAAGAGAATATCACATCCCTAGCAGTTTATGTTATGCTAAGTCAACTAGACCTGCTTAAGAACCTGATTGTCGAAGTAAAATTGTGTGGAGAAACAGGCTCAAAATATACGGATCATGAAACCGGGTAAGTGCAGAGATAAGGGGAGCTTTTCCAACGCTTTCGCGAAGTTTCTTAATTAGAATAACCCTTTCTCTCTTGGTGGTTTCGCCGTGAACACTTTGCCTAGACACCCCATGAACGATATGCCGTTAAGCGGTGTTCTAAACACAATTAACTTCTCCAAATGAGCGCGAAGTCCTTAAATTCAGAGTTATAATTGATTTTAAAATTACTGTGGGTATACAAGAATGCAATTTTGTGATTTGTGGGCTACGGAAAAAGGTGATGAAATCCTTTACCATATCTTGTTTGGTTCTCATGCCCTTAATATCCGTATTAAGATACAAGTGCGCAAATCAATAAAAGAATTTAAGTAATTCAATCAATCAAGTAAATCTTTTTCGTTTTAGGCTTAAGCACTGCAACAAATACATGTTAGTTCTCTGTTCTATTAGCGGCAATTTTGCGAAGAATCCTGCGGAAGATATAATAGTGGAATGCATCGGATTTGAGCAAAGGTGTTAGAATACATATCTATATGATTTGGGTTAAGAACCCCCGTTGAAATGATCACGGGTACTTGAATGTTCGCTTGCGAGGCTAAAACTACCCAGATCTTTGGCATTGTAGTTCACTAACTCCTTATTATTGAAATTGAACCTTGCTTCGCATGATCGCTGCTCGTAATTCCGATGAAATCTGAAAATGTCGGAAAATACGATATTTAGTGCAAAAAGCGATATATATGCCCAAACTCCTGCACACACAAAATTATAAAAATCAAAAAGTAACAGTAGAGTACTAACAGAACACTGGAGACACCACAAAATGATAAATTCCAAAAACCTTCAAGAGGGCCGGTGGTACCGGGAATTGTGAAGAAACCGACGACCAAATGAAAATATTGAGTGCTTAAATTTTGTGTGGCTCCTCCAGGTTATATTAGTATTATTATTTTATATTTTGATTTTTTAGTTTAATCACAGAGTGTTAGCAGGTCACAAAGACAGAGAAGAAAAGTTAGAAATGTATGTTTTATTAGTTGTGAAAATTTTTAGTTAAAATTTGTTTGTTAGTTTGAACCAGAAATAACAACCCCTAATGACTACCGCTTCCCCGGCAACGACGCCAAAAACTTGTTGGGACTTCACCCGCATTTTTTTACGGTTTTAAAAGAAAATGGTTTTATAAATAGTGTGCACGCGAGCTCGATCTCGTTTTAAAATTTATAAACCGCAAGTGCACCGCGCGTTGTAACGAGCCGGCAAGTACGAGTCGATCAACAGGGAATTGGTGATTAGGAATTGTTGCTTAAGGTTCAAGAAGAAAGAATTTGGGTTTTGTCACAAAAATAGAAAATACGGAAATATAGAACTAGTTAAGGAAGGTGGCCGTGGGTTTGGTTCGGATGGTTAAATCGTGACGAGTTTTTCGACGCTCCCTTGATCATGAGTTATTACGTCCTTATGTTGATTCCGACATGAAGCATGGCTTGTCAAGGCATTTGCGAGGAACAAGTCATCAAGATATCAAAGTTCGACGCAAGACACAAAACGAATCCGTATTGTCTCACTTACCGTTTGTATGTCCAAGCTTGAAGTATCAACACTAAGCACAAGGGTTAGCAAGCATACATCAACACCAAATACACAAAATAGCATACGAGAGCAAGTGGTTTTAGCATTAAGCTTGCTAAGTGAATTGTGATAGTATAGGGTATATGAAATGAAGAAGTGTGTCCATCAACTTGTTAACAAAATACCCCATCTAATACTTAGCAAGTTTAACACTAAATTGATTCTAACCTTGACCTTAAAAAATGGTGATCATGAGAGAATATGGTATGTGATAAAGATTACAAATAACCATCAAAATCAACATACTATATCAAACGCATTCATTTAGCAATGTTAAGGATACAATCACAATTTGAGCACATTAAACATCCACAAGAGATAGAGGAAGGCAAAACCATTCATCTCACATTCTCACCATCACCACAACCATAAGATTACTCAAGCATCATACTAAAAGGAAATGAAAAACATCATAAGAAGTTAAGAAGAAAATAAACAAAGAAAGAACAATTGTATTAACAAATGAAGAAGTTGAGATACATGATATTGGTTACTTGTTCAACCTCCTTAATGAACCTTTCAAATGAGAGCTCCAAGAGGGAAGAAGAAGAAGAAAACCATCCTTGAGCTCCACACAACTCTCTTCAAAGCTTAAACTAAAACTTGTACAAAAACTTGCACTAAAGAAGTTATCAAATATATCCTCTCTTACTCTCTGTTCTGGTATTTATAGGCAAAAAATCAAAATAATCAAATAATAAAATAAGGATGATGTAACAACTAGAAATGACCAGAAGAAAATTGGAGCAAAAAGCAGCTGGTGAGGCCTGCGGCGCCGGGGATTTTGAGATTTCCGCCGGTTCTCTGTTGAGGTGTGGATCCCGTTTTCTTGTAGTGAGCTCTCCATGATCTCTTTGATGATGTTTGATTTTTCTATATACGTTTGGTTTGCACTCAATAGATTTGGAGGGAAAATGTGGCATTAAATCACATCATATCTTTTTGCTTCACTTATCACATATACCCACTTGTCTCACCATTTGCACAAGTCATGATTTGTATGCCCACTTATGCAAGTCGGCCCCACCAAGGTTCATGCATCACAAGAGCTTGTGTTCATACTTGTATTGTGTATGACCATTTTGTATAAAATGTGCACACTTATTTGTTTGCAAAAAAAAACTCTTTGAATATTATTGGTTTCCTATTCCGGTTGCAGTGTCGGTTCATAAATATCGTATCCATGTTTTTTTGAGTGTGTTTCCAGTGTTTTGTCACGAATACCTGTAATCTGTATTTATTGAGCAGACACGGGTTAATAGTGCCGATATATCACAAAATTGATAATGAATGAGCGGTATTGAAATGCAGTTTTTCGTGATGAACAAAATCCTAATTGGATAATTAAAATAATGGTTTATTGTAAAATATACGGATATATTTATAGGGTATTTTATGGAAACCAAATACGACTCATTTTCTATAATTGATTAAATTCTAAAATAATTAATTAAATTCCAAAATAACATTATAATTTTCGAAATATTACAACGATGATGGAAGAATTGATATGTGCGTACACCCCATTGTCTAGCAAGGAGTCTAACCTCCTTGATGCTAGTATCGGAGATAGGTCGAATGACTGAGATCCCAGTGTATGCCTAATACTGAATAAAAATTAATTGTTATATTCGCTAAAATTATCTTTACAATAAAAGAAAATAATTATACAACTAATATGATACCTGCAAAACTTTAAAACAACCTTTTATCGCTCTCACATTTGACGGTGCTGCTTAGTTCAATTCGTTTATCAAATACGAAAAACCCTTGCCCCCAAGCGTACATGGAGATGAGTTACTCGTCGCGCATAATCGAAGCCATTTTGAATTAAGTTCTTGGAGCGTGTAGGGAATAATACCATGCAAATATTGTACAAAACATAAGTTTTTGTACATTGAACAATTTTCCTCTGATCGCCAATAGTCCAAAGATTACTAAAAGTCTCATACACCCACGTCGAAAGTATGACACGGTCTTTCCTCTTCTCTTTCGGGGGATTAACTCCTAACACGTCGAAAAAATTTATGAAGGAACTCATAAATACTTCATAAACAATTAGAGAATCTGTGATCGGGAGATCGAAAATCCATGATACGTCTTTAAGAGTGATCGACGCTTCTTCAATGGGTAATTGAAAAGTGTTAGTCTCGAATCGCCATCTCTCAACTAATGCAGATATCAATGGCAGGTCGTGTTGTTGGTGGCTAACTTTACGATACTCACCAAAACCCCATTCCTCTAATAATTCAATCTGCTGATCCGTCAGATGCCATTGTCCAGACATGCTCGTAGATTCGAGCGCAAGAAGATTTCCTTTATATTTACCACTCCAAATAGCTTCGGAAATGTGATTTGCTTAATTATACAATACAACATTTTTTATGGGGTCAGGATTGTATTGAATAGATGATGTCTGAGATGCTGATGGCTGGGTAGGATTGACTACATTCACCTTTGATTGTAGTTTCATTTTTTTGTTACGTTCTTGGAGTTCTTCTTTACGAATATTTTTTGGCGGAGGAGAAGGAGGAGAAGTCGGTTTAGCCCTTTTTTATGTAGCTTTCTTCGGTGTAGCCCTCTTTGGTGTATATTTGCGTTTACCAGCCATTATAAACACATAATAAACTAAAAAATCCTAAATATATTAACAAAAAACCCTACATAAATAAGATCAAATCCTAAACTAATAAAGTCATTGATTTATGTTATAAATTCAATCTAATAAATATGAGAATACCCATCAACAATCGCAATTCAAATCACAGGAAAAAATGCCCAATTTATATTTGAAAATCCTAACAAAAACCCTCCAAAAATTAACAAACCATTTACAAATTAAAGTAATTAATTTACCTTATGAGATCGATCCACGAATCAAGAGAATTTCAGAAAGAACCGCAGTTTAAATCACTGCAAAAATCGCCCAATTTCTTTCGATCTTTAACCCTTAATCCGTTGATACTGTGTTGAAGCTGTTCGGACGATGGCTATTTTTATTAAATGGGAATCGCTACTTAAAGTAGCGGTTAAATCTGAGCCATTTGATTTTAACTGCTATTTTAACCGGCGGTTAACATTAACGGCTCAGATATGTTGAACATATCAATTTATGTAACGTTGTATAATGTTCTGTCCGTTTCCCTTTTGGGAAGAAGGAAAACAAATAATATAAGAGAATCATCCCCATATAATTATGATTTATATGATGTGACAACCCATTAGAGGTTGTCTTTAACTGATATAATAACTAGGTGATGGACAAAGATTCTCATCTATATGTCTCATTGGGGATGGATGGTCTTTTCTAATTGTGCTCCTCATAATCTTAAATTATTAATGAAAAAAATTATTATATTAACTAAAGGTCTTATAATTTATATGGAAAGATTTATTCTCATGGTCCCCCATCTCTTGGATTATCCCTGCCATATCTCACATCAATCTTTTCCTTTTCTTACGCTATAAAAATGAAATCATGATGAAGTAAATAAGGTGGATACTTGGTGGGTTGGGTGTGGTTAGAAGTTAGAGCAATGCATGAATATCCTGTTACGTCACCCTTTGTATGGCACAATAATGCAAATCCAAGGGCAATTTTGAAGAAATATTCCTTGAATTGGATGATTATATGCCGAGTCTTCAAATAATGTAGTCTCCATGGTTTCAATTCGAGACATAATAATATAACCCAATTCGAAAAGTTTTAGCTCTATATTGTTCCCACATCTTTCAAAATAGTTTTTGTCGACCAATAAATATAAAATAAAGATCGATTTAATTTTTTCAAAGCAACTATAGTTTCAATAGATGCAAAGTTATTGTAAAATTCCCATTTGATGCAAAAATGTAGACTTTCCATGACATTGTACACAATTTACCAATTTTTTTATATAAAAAAATAGCCTTTAAAATCGGTGCTATTGCTAGATAGTCACAATGTTTATGACAGTAATTTATTGTAGTTAAAAGAAATTAACTATATGAGAAGTAATCACGATCCATTATACAACTATGCATGAGTTGCTTGCAAAGTGCGTGATGAACGATTATATGACAAGTCTCCAAATATTGTCAGTAGCTAGAAGTAGCATCAATGATAGTCACAGTGATTTGATACTCACTGATATATAGTTCAATTCGTAAGTTGTAGATTATTGCTATCTTTCAAAATATTTTCTGAATGAATAAATATAAAATAGGAAAATAATTTTTCTAGATGACTCCTTGTAGCCTGCATGTGGCTTTCATGTTGCTATCGCTTATCCTTCTGGGAACGATGAGGGTAGAATGCCGGATAGAAAAAATATTTTCCTGGAAAATAAACAATTATTTGATATGTCCGAAGCAACCTCAAGTCTCAACATCATGACATGTGGACCCCACTAGAATGGTCAACGAAGTCAAACCAAAAACAGTGAGGGAAAAAAAAGAAAAGAAATGGAGCATGTATCTTGGTCCTGACAGCAATTGCTGCAGGGAACATGGCGATTCCATCTTAATTTCTCTTCTCCATCACATCACTACTTAATTGTTTAACTAATGGGAAACTAATCCTTAAATTTATTTCAATTTCTTAATCCATCCAATATTATTTTTTTGAAATTAAATGAGAAATTGAACCAATGGAATCTAAATTTGATTGGGAAAAAACAGAATTAATTTTTTTTTTACCAGGGCAGAGCCATGATCCTCGGCTATTTTCCTATTCATTCTCATAATCCTTCAATAGAACTTCCAATAACTGAGCTAAAGAGTTACTCCATAAACTTAAAAATTTACTGGATTAGATTGAATCATGGAAATAGCAGGGGCGGAATCAAGAGGTCGAGCTAGCGGGGGCCTAGACAAATGCTTCATATATTACTCATCGGTTTGCTGCATATCACTATAAATATACATATTGATGAATTTTTTAACAAGTTTAGATTTAGCCTAGCGGTAAAGACAGATTTTAGACCCTAAAGACATTCGGTCCAAGTCCCCACACTTCATTTCGTAAGAATTGATATGGTAAAGTGTATTAACGAATTATGGCTTTCAAAAATATTTAGTAGTATTTTTTAATTATTGATATATTTTTACTATTATGTATTTTAACTCAGTCTTTCAGAAAAAATTCTCATGCAACCCCTGGAAAATAGAACTATTATAATAGATTTTACTATTTCATTAGTTTTCTTAAAAGACGGTGAACGATATAGAAGATAGAAATATGGACTTCATGCAAACTGCAGCACAATTATATAAAAAATAGGATCATGACATTTATTAATATCTATTGGTAGGAGTCTTGCACCTACCCTTCTTAGATCTCCTTGATACACAACTTGTGATGAGGTCCCAAGATCAAAATCAAAATATGTGCAAACATTGTAAGAAAATATGTGCAAACAGCAGCTAGTGAGCCCTTCAAGGATTTGTGGCTCCACAGATTTATGACAAAGACTATCTAAAGATTAAGAAAAGGAAGAATACAACTTACATGCATACTGAGGTTTAAGTTGGATGGGATCCATACGCGACCAATATATAATTCCAAAACTTATATATAAAATAAAAATTAGCATGAATGAAAATAAAAATTACTTGATGAAAGGAATAATTTAATCTTATACACCAATTACTCCATCTCATTATATAATTGGAGCTCCAAAAAGAGACGAGAAAAAAAATTTGCATGCGTGGCGTAAGGTACGGTGTGCTCGGGTACAGCAGAAGACATCACTTAATTAATTATACGAGACACCAAGAGAGTGAGGGGCTTCTCTTTTGTCGTTTTGCACGTCTCCAAGAGAATGCTAACTGGATGCTCTGTGGGACCCAGGGCAATGGGAAGCCCTCCTTTTGCATATGCCCCCCCTGATTTTTTTCTCCATAAATGCAAGAAAAGCAGAAAAATCTTTTTTACAAGGGTTTGTTGAGAAAATTTCTCTATTCTCTATAAACCCCTTGCAAACCCTTGGATGGTCTTTGAGATTTGTGCAAGGGAAGAGAGAGAGTGCAAAAAAGATTCGTACGAATCTCAAAATCCATCCAAGAGCTTGCAAGGGGCCTGCTGAGAAATTTTCTCAACAAGCCATTGTAGAGAAGCTTTATCCAAGAAAAGTCCTTTGCCGTGGAGGGGACACTTGAATATTTAGGTTTTCTAGGTTTCTCGAAACATCTGTTTTCAAGCAATTATAATGAGAAATGTGAAGTTTCCCTGCATTATATGGAGCTCTCTCTTATGATGATGTTGTGGCGTAATGGGGAAGCTTCAAAATACTGTACAAAAAGAATTAATTGAAAGTGCTATGGGCTGCATCAAAATGGCAACAAGTCTATAATTTTTCAAAGAAGAATGTCCTTAAGGTAATTCCAAGGGAAAAAATAGAAAAGAGAGAGACCGCAGCTAAGAAAAACTTTACCCCGCGTTAAACCAAGTGCTCACAACTATGAACGTTGAAGCAAAAGTCCAGGCTTGAGCAATGAACTTAATTCAAATTCGATTAGGAGACCGATCGCTAGTTAAGATCTCTATGATCAAGGATTAGCGTCTCTTCTAATAGCATGTGTCTAATAAAAAATAAAATTTATCGTATTCTAAAAATTCTAAGAAATGCGTGCAATAATCATTGTTTGAAGGTTATGGCAATTTGTGAAATAGAATAACATTTGAATTGGGCCGTTTTTGTATTCCATTTGTGGCTGCTTATAAAAATATATGAGAATTTTTGCTTTAAGTACTTTTAATGGAACGCATGGGGCATTTCCCAACGTTTAAGTCACAAAAGAAAATACGAGAATTGATTTTCGAAATTAGAGACAGCGAGAAACATGGAGTAATTTTAAGCTTTGTTTTATTTTAACCGCAACGAAGCCCACCGGCCCCGCTTGTCCCTCTTTGAAACACTAAATGCAAGATCCCGGATCTCCCGGGTTCGATCCCGGCTCTCTCCCAACAAACTCCTATTGCCCACTACTGGGTTATATGGCCCGCACAATTTTAAGCTTTGTTTACCCCACCCTAAGATGAAAGAAAGAGAAAGAAAGCAAGTGAGAAAGAGGATAGCATAACTCAAATAAAAAAAATTTAAAAAAATTACCTTGTCAACGTGTTTCTTGGATTTTTGGCCGATTCCTTAAAAAAAGATTGAAATTGGAATACCCTAAAAATGATGATCGTTTGCTGATTTCAATTCCCTCTTCTTTTTTTCTTTCTAATTCTTCTCAGACAAATAGAGAAAACGGAAATTCCAGCTATTCCTGAAACCAATTTCTATCCTTATCAAACAAAAACAGCCAATTGATGCATCATAAATCAAATAAACTCATGATTCTAGTGAAATACATTGGAGTACTGCATTAGGGCCCCACCCCCACACCATTTTTGTTTCGCAAGAAAAATAGTTTTACTACCAGTATGGTGGAATTCATGTAGGCTACATGGATTTTTATTTGATAAAAAATGGATATGATATCAACTACATAGAGAATTGTTGTTAGTATTTGGTGTAAGAGTCGCAACACTTGCGGACCGTGGCGGAAATAAAAAAACAAAAAATTTCAAAAACATAGCACCAAACACCTCAAATACAAGCGGTTGACAAAATCTAGTAAGTAATAAATAAGGTTTAAGGGACTATAACCTTTGTAGCATATCCACTCGCCTAGTGGAAGATCCAAACTAAACTCCGCGTAATAGGGATCAGGCCTGCAAGCGGACTTCCTTACCGAAAATGATCCACTTCGAAGAAGACCCCAATCCAAGCTTCAACTTCACCAAAAAAATATATCTTGTAAAGTAACTTGATCTCATAATTTGCTAAAGAATGAGATGAAGAGATGTAGTAATCACTCCCTTATTTTTCTCTCTTGAGCTCTCATTTCTCTACAAAAAAAAGAGAGGAGAGAATAGATGCATGAAGAAGTGAGGAAGGAGAAAGAATGCTTCATCCAAAAATAGTGTTTTATTTCTATTTTAAATTGATCTACAACCATACCTCTTTTCATTATTATTGCAAAAATGGACTCATTTCGTTATTTAATAATAATATGAAATGAGGCGTCCCTTCTAGATGTATTTATATATCAAATATATAAAATCTAGTATGTGTATCATATACACAAAGTATATGTATCATTCACTTATACACGTATTTGTATTATATACAAATAGCAAATGAGGGAGAAATTGAAAGTGAACATAATATATATATATATATATATATATATATATATATATATATATATATATATATATATATATATATCAACACTTGATTTAATAATCCGGTTTTAACATAAACTTAATACTATTATTAAATGTCTGATTAATGTACGTGTATCAAATACACATGTTTAATCGAACTCCTGCACGTATCATCATATGCACACTATATTGTTTCGCCCGAGCATGGAAAACCTCTATGTGGGACTGTAAAGATTCAATCAATACGCTGGTAGTAGCTTAGGATCATATTCGATTGAATCTGAAACACTTTTAAATCATTCTCCTCATGGGTTAACCCACAAGCACGTCAGCGGTATTAGCTACACGTAACGGCTACCCAGGTATTGATTAAAAGAAAGGTTGACAAGAATGTTCATCCGAACACAATCAGTGCCTATCAGTGACAATCAACATACAGTCCAGTCTTTTCGTCAGAGAGTGCCGCATACTGGGTCTGGGGGTGGATACTATCAGACCCCTAATAACCCGATAAGTTATTCTGATGTCAAACTCATAACCATTTGAGATACAACTGATAACACTTTTAAACTCATCTCAACCGCCTTGGCCAAGAACTTATGGTTATACTCAATCAAACACAGCGTGATATCAACTCTCCATACCGGGAGAGACGAATCCCTTTGACCGCTCGCTACCTTCATGTGCTTTGGGATTGAACCCAACTAAAATCTGTTTGCAAGGCTTTTTAAAGCCGTGGTAGGGTCGTAATCAAAGTACAGTGGGAACACACAAAAGACATTATGACGGTTTCAGGTCAAAAGACTAGCATGTACTCATGTCAACAGAAAAATGGTATCTAATAATAGATATAATACCATCTAGGAGTTCTCGGTGAGTCCATTAAGTGAAACTCATTCTCCAATAAGCACATATATACAATTGTCGGTGTTAAACACCAATAGCTGTGGGACCATCTATCACCCTCCAACTAGGTCAGGAAACGTATACACTAGTATAATCTGATGTACCAATACCCAGTCTCGATACTCTTACGACTAAGAACATTTAAGGATGTGTTTACAGACTATCAAGTCCCCACTATTATGATCCCCATCATAATCCTGGTAGTCGAGAAAAGATCCTATGGATTTTATCAATAAGTATTAGCGATACATAATAATAAGTAAAACGTATACATAAGAATGATAAAGACAAACCAGATAGCATACTATCATCTCTAGCAAGATTGTTTTATCCATATAGGTCTTCCTACAATTACAATAATTGCCTTTAGGGTATCTATATGCAACAATCTTCTACTTGCACTTAAGTCCGATTATAACAGTATCATATACCCAACTTTTCTTATAACATTTTCACAAACCGTATTTGAGAAACAGTCTCGGTGAGTGGATCCGCTACAATGTCTCTCATTTCTTCTCTCTTTATCTCAATCCCGCGGAGATCAACTATCTCCCGAATTAAGCGTTACCGGCTTTAGAATTTGTCTAGATAGCTGATAGAACCAAGTTCAGAAATGAATTTATTCATCCAAACAACTTTTTGGGCTGTATCCTTCATTGAGTCATACTCAACACCCAATGTCATATTTAACTCAGTATCCTACTTGGAACCCTTTCTAATATATTCCTCCTCAAAAGAGGGTAAACTTATAACCCATGACAGACACTCTTTCAAATATATCATCTTGGAAGCTGGAATCGGTAACCGCCTCTATTTGAAGGCTGCTATTACCATGCACTAAGAAAATCCTCATATGCATAAGCTACATCTGATCTGGTACATGACATCGCATGATTGACCCACTTTCGAAACATATGAAATGCCATTTATGCGAGTCTCTCCCCTCATCAGTCTAGAAGTCATCTTTTCAGAATGGGTGACTCCATGATATCCAGGTACACTACCGCGCTAGTAGTCTTCCATTCTAAACTATTTTAGAATGGTGTCAGAGTACCCGAATCGGGACAATCCCTATCTAGTCACCAGATTGATTGATATGTAATCCAAATACTATATGGAGAAACTATTGTGACAACTATAGTTTGACCGAATTGCAGTATAGGAATGTTATTTCCTATCCGGAGGATGTCTTCCACATACAATATGAGGAACGTGATAATACTCCCTATATCCTTCTTATATATACTAGGTTCATATATAATTTTTGATGAAGTCAAACTTTTTGACTGTTACATCAAAACAGATGATCCAACTCAGCGATGCTTTCTTTAGTCCATAAATGGATTTAAGTTAGTTGCACACTTTTCTGCTGTTCCTACCGACTACAAGGACCTCTGGCAGCGTCATATACATATACACTTCTTAATCTCTATTTAGAAAGACATTATTGACGTACACCTGCCAAATCTTATGGTCATAAAAGACAACAATGGAAAGTCTTATCCAAACGGACTTCATCACAGATACTGGAGAAGAGGTTTCATCACAATCCGGGTATTTGATGGAAACCTTTTGCTTCAAGTCTATCCTTATTAGGTTACTACCTTTCCATCTGCACTGATCTTCTTTTGGAAGATCTACTTGCTCCTAATGGGATTTATCCCTTCAGGAGCATCCAACAAGGTCCATGCATTGTCAAAGTGTGTAGAGTCTAACTCGAATATCTTGGCATCCAGCCATCAATCGAAAGTCACTTTTCCTATAGCCTGCTGATAATTAGTAGGGTCATCATCAATCATGATGCAAACCTCCCCGTCACCGTTTACAAGGCAATCGTAGTATCTCTCGGATGATTGAGCTTGTCTACTAAATCTGCGGAGTGGCTAAGCTTTCTTAGTTTCTACTAAATTTTCAATAACCATTTGTAGTTCTATAATCTATTTCAGTTCTAAGATACTCCCACTAATTTCTTTTGTTAGAAATTCCTTTTCTAAAAAATTATGGGGTGTCAAAAACAAAACAACTTTTGATCATGAAAATAGTAGAAGTTAAACCCTTACGAATGCTTTGGATATCCCACAAACTGCTCATTACTGAAATGTGCTCTGAATTTTTCCGGATTCTGCTTTCAATATAAGCCGGACAACACCATATCTTAACAAACTTAAAACATAGTCTTCTTTCATTCTATATCACATATAGAATCTTAGGCACTAATTTAGTCGAAACCATATTCAAATGGTATGTGGCCGTCTCCAGTGTATATCCCTTAATGAAAAGGGCAACTTAGAATCACTCATCATGGAGCGTAACATATCCCATAGGGTGCAAGTCCTCCTCTCGGTTACTCCATAATTCTATGGTATATACGGAGGAGTAAATTGAAAGAGAATCAAATTCTCAATTAGACAACTACGAAATATAGAGCTTAAGTATTCACATCCTCGATCATAGCGAAATTTTTTGATACTTCCAACATATGGTTCTCCAAATTTTTGGACTTTGCATTTCTACAAGAATGCGTATCAAAAAGCCAGAGAACTCGTAGATAAACGGAATGAAATATGAGTACCAACCCCTTGTTCGTTTAGATATCGGACCACATACATCATCATGTATAACTACTAAGAGTTCAATGAATCTTATTCCGTGTTTGTAAATTGAAAACTGTGTTTTGTTTAAGAATATCTATACTGTGTGATATTTCAGAAAATATAAAATAATATTTTTGGAATTTAAATAATAAAATAATAAATTTCACGAAAACTATAGAAGTATGGATTTGAGTTTTCGTAAGACGGTATAATTATATACCTATATTTTGAAAAGCGTTTGCAAATTAATATGAATTATTAATTATGGAACCATTTATTGGATTTAAGCTTTTATAAATTATTATACAATTATTTATATACAAGTTTATGTTAAACTTGATTAGTATATTACTAATTATGAATTAAGCCAATCCATTCTTGTTAACCATGTTTAATGTGCCATAACACATTTCATTTGTTGTATATTTAGTTTCATTTTTGTTGTTGATATTTTGTTTTTAAAGAAAAGAAAAAAAATGAAAAAATAAATAGAGGAGACATGATAAGACTAGAAATAATGAGGAGAGAGAGAGTGTGTGTGTGTGTGTGTGTGAGAGAGAGAGAGAGATAGAGAGAGAGTGTGTGTTTTCTTTAACCATTCTCTTCCCCATCCTTCATTTTCCTTCATCTCTTTCTTTACCTTCTTCTTCCTTCACCTCCACCTCCACCCCCACTACCACCTTGAACCACCCCCAAAACTTCATCTAAAATTCACAAACCCTTCATAAAAAATGTCCACAAGCTCATTCTACACCCCATGGTGGAAGTAATTTGGAGTTTTGAGCGCTTTGGACCACCAAAGAATTTTCTTGAGTTACTTCCTTGAGGTAAAAACACTCTCCCTTGTTCAAGTTCTAAGTTTCCTAACCTCAAGTTTAGTTTAGAGTTAAAAAGTTTTAGTTTTGTGATCTTAGAAAATTCTAGGATGAGAGTTAATGGAAAGAACTTGTAGTAGAGCTTAGTAGAGGGTTTAGGGAGTGTATACAAGACCATCAGTGATAAGTGGGAGTAATATAGTGAAGAAATTCTCGGATTCGACGAACTTAGAATTTTTCGATATCGGATTTTTGACCAATTGTGGTGATCAATTAGAATCCGCAATGACTCGAGAACTCTGAAAAATAATTTGCATATATATAGAGATGTGCAGGCTATTAGGAATATACCTTAGAAACCCAAACCACCAACTCCCACACTTGGTCGCTAAAATAATCTATATGGCCGCAAATTGCGGCTTGATCATGGAATTTGGGTTTGGTTCTTGGTCCATAGCTCAAACATCTGATATCTAGGCCTACCCTATATGCAGAATGTCCTAATTTCACCCTGGGTAAAATCTGGGAGTGTTTTACTAAGTTGGTGATTTCGTTTTGCGACTTTTGAAAACTAAGTTTTTGATATTTGAGTTTTGACTCGGTCGTTTGATATTTGTACGTCAACGTCGGAAGTTGTTTGGTTATTCTTGCATGCGTGGACTATAGGTTCTAACTTATATGCGTTTCGCGTGCCGTATCGGTTTTCAGATTCGATTTTGATTTCATTACGATATGCATTGAATTGTAGGTACATTCGCGTGGACTTCCGAGATAACGAAAAAGAACAAGGCGTTCATCGACTTCGGCTAGAGTAAGGATAGTAGGTGAGTAGATGTATAACTACGGAGGAAGTCGGGTGGATGGCATATAGCACCCCTGCAACCATAGTACTAAGAGATCAGAGATATAGTATAAATATAGATATTAAGATGTGTATACCTAGCTAATAGGTTTCTGGGATACTATAACCATAGTAGTGTATGTGTAGGAAAGCATGTTCCTAGTTCTAGTTTTCTTAGTCCATGAGACTTAGGTACTTAAGCTTATATATACATATATAACCATGAGGATAATTACGAGATGATATGATAAGATGAGGACATGATGAAACAAGATGACACGAGTCGATATACTTGATATGAGGATGCGAGACGATATATATATATGCTAAGATATGATATGAGGTAATACATATGCTGATATGAGATAATATGATGTACGTGACTATAGATCTGTACTTTGATTTGTTGATACCGTACGATGTATTATACCATACGTGATATGCTGAGGATGAATCACCAACACACACACACACACACACACACACACACACACATATCTACTCGAGGGATATGATTTTAGACTACTTAAGTAGATAATAGGATACATTTTGAACCATACCTATTTTCAAACTAACGAATCGTTAGGCGCTTTAAATGACAACCTCAAGGGACGCTACGGATTTTCAAATGGTATCTATTTTTCAAAAGCACCATAGCCCCATTTTCAAAAACTATGATTCGTATTATTCAAACTATATCTGTATGGTTCATATGTAGTCACTTATTTTATACCGTTCATGTTTACGCTGTATTATTTTCCTTGCGACAGACGTACTACGTTCCCGGTACTTATCTATGTTAGGAATATGTATGCCCTAGAGGCCATTATTGTATATTATAGTGGATGCTTAAACATATATATAGAGGACTTTCTTACTCGATACGATAGTATACTATCTGGTTTCTTTATCTTAACATGTACACTTTTTTTAGTTTACTATCTCATTGATACATATTGATAAAGCCCTTAGGATGTTGGCTTGACTACCAGGACTATGATGCGGATCATACTACTGGGACCTGGGTAGTACATAAGCGCATCCTTCAATTGTTCTTATTCGAGAGAGTATCGAGACAGGGCATCGATATTCCATAGTAGACTAGTGTATACGTTTCTTGACCCTGTATGGGGCGGTGGTTGATCCCATATCCATTGGTGTTTGACATCAAACATTGTACACAGGTGCTCATTGGAAAATGGGTACACCGAACAGGAATCGACGAGAACTCCTAGGTGGTACCATACCTATCGTCAGATAGCAGTTCTCTTGTTACACTTGTACATGTTAGTCTGTAGACTCGAGAATGTCATAGTGTCTTGTGTGGTTCCCAATGTGCTTTGATTTCCTCCCTACTACGGCTCAAAGGAGTCGTGCAAACAGGTGTATTTTAGGTTCAGTCCCGAGTCACATGGAGGCAGTGAGTGATAGGAGGGGTTTCGTCTCTTCCAGTATTGGGAGTTGATGTTGCGCTATACTCGATTTGCTATAACAGAAAACTCTCTGGCCAGGGCTGATGAGATTTACTGGTAAGTGTTATCAGTAGTTTCATGAAAGGTTATATGCCACACATCGGCATGACTTATCAAGTTATTTGGGTCTGGCGATTTCACTCTCAGACTCGATATGCCACATATCAGACGAAGATACCGGACTGTACGGTAAGTGTTGCTTATAGGCTTTACGGGAGTTTGGACAAGTTTTCTTATTGATCTTCTAGTCGTTCAATACTTGGGTAGCCATTACGTTCAGGTAGTACCGCTGATGGCTTATGGGTATCTGATGTGGTCATTACCTACTGCTGGCGTATTGACGAGTCTTTAAAGTCCCACATAGAGATTTCCTTAGATCAAGCGAAACGAAGTAGGGAACATATGGAGATATGTGCGGGAGCTTGATTGAATACGAGTATATGATATCGCATTCTAATCCAGCGATATTTGATATCAGCCAGGTTATATATGATATAACCGGATTATTGAATCAAGTGTTGATTCAATGATTTGATTAATATGTGTGTGTGTGTGTGTGTGTGTTTATATATTTGATATTGGCTATATATATATATATATATATATATATATATATATATATATATATGATATAACCGGATTATTGAATCAAGTGTTGATTTGATAATTTGATATATATTTATATATTTCATATATATATATATATATTAACTAATATTTAGCTCACTTAAGATTTTCTTCTCTTAATACACACACACACACACTTGTATCATGGTTGATGATACATAGAACATGGATGTATGAGAATCACACAAGAATAAAAGATAAAAGGAATGATTTATATTTTTAAGAAAAAGAAAAAGAAGAAGAGAATGAGTCATGGTTTTGGATGCTTGGAAAAGAATTGACACATCTCTAATTCTTGTTTTATTCTTAGATATTTTATCATTCCTATCTTATCTTATCTCTTGGCACATGGTTCACATCTCATCCAAGTTCATCTTCTTCATTCTCTCCTTACTAGAATTTTCTTGAGTGGAGAAAAAGAAAAGAGAAAAATAATTTTAGTGAGCAAATCTCCTACTTCATCAACCTACACTAATCTAGCCCATTAGTTTTGGTTGTTAACTTCACTAATAGCTTGATTAGTGAAGTGTGAGCTTGAGTTAGAAAGACTTCAAGGTGGATCATTTTCAGCAACGAAGAAAACAAGAAACCTTGATCCTTTCTTCAAGTGGAGCCTTAAGAAGAGTTCTACAAACTTCAACTTGGAGCTTTAGAAGTGAAGGACTAGACTACAAAGCTTGTAGATTTTTTATACTTAGTATAGAACACTGCTTGCTTACTTCTAAACCCTAATTCTCCAGTTCGATTCTTATTTAGTATACTTAGACCTCTATATTTTTTATAATTGTATACTTGATACTCATATAAATATAATATAGGTGCTAAGACATACTTTCATAGTATCAGAGCCAAGCTAGAGACTTAGGCGAAGTCTAGACGAATTTAAAGTGTTCAATTGTAGTTTTAAACACGGTTTTTGGTTAGTTTCTGTCCATTTTTCAAATTTTCACAATTAAAAATATTTAGAAAATCATACAGGTAAAACTATGGAGGCCTATGAAAAACGAGGACCTAATTCCTATAAGTGGCCACGGAACTGCCGCCTTGACCATGTCTTGGCCGCAGTTCCGCCGCCGACTTGATAAATTAGTGCTTCGTTCTTCTTCTGCTGCTTCATATTAACATTTTTGGTTTTCTGAATATTTTTAATGGGGCTCAAGTTGTTGAGGTCTCTGTAAATTGGTATTGTTTGAAATATCGATCAAAATGTTTAAATATCGTCTAGATAGCTTTGGATATGTGATACACTTTTTGGAATCCACATTGATTAGTTTTGTGAAAACAAGTTAAAGAAATGTAAATCTCGCATTTTAGTCTAAAATGATGGATTACCACGGAGTTTTGATTTGGTACGAAACTTCGTCGCAATCTCGTATCGTACGCTAATACTCGTCGAGAGACACTACTAGACAACCATGCCCTATAGCTCCGACCATGTGACTATAGGAGAACCCTATGGCCAAAAGCATCCACTTGGGTGCTCGCGGCCACGGTGTTCAGCCCAAGTGCACTTCGTTGACGGCTTCGGAGGTGCGGCCATCTACTAAAATTCCCGACGAGCATTCGATCATTAATTGGAAATCTTGTTGAATTACCCTACTTAATTTTTGAAAAGTTTTCTCTAATTCGAGACTTAAATGCAAGGTTTATAGAGTTGGGCATGAAATTCGAAATAAGTGATAATCCGGGTTTATGATGTCTAAAGATGATGCAGATTCTAATTGTTGTAGTTTTCATTTCTTTACTGCGACCGTAAGTGCAATATGTGGCAGTATTCCCAATCTCGTTGCTATACGACAACAGAATTAGGGATACACATATTTACTTACGTTAATGACATGTGATGTTATTGTGTTACTATCGATATGTTCTATTGGATCGTCGTGATTGAATAGCCGGGTTTTTTTTTTACGTGAGATGATAGTTTTTCAATTGTCACTCATGTAAATATTTGTATGTAATATTCTTTTATTGGGACACTTCCGGGTTAAGGTTGTTGTCTCCATTCGATATATATTATTTATTTTTCCGCATTATGATAGACCTAAGGTAAGGAGCACAAGTAACCGGGTTCTAGAGTCTAGTGGGAGGCCATCTTGAGGAGTCGAGACCGGCTGCCTAACTCTAGAATTGGCAGGGCTTCATGTCGCTCTCGTAGGGGTCTAGGAGTGTGGGCTTGGCTATTCATCATAACCGTGGAATCCGTGTTTTTTATTACTGGTTTAATCTAAAACACGGACCTCCTAATATATCCCATATTTCATATATTTGCTTCTGCTGTTTTTGTGATGTGATGCGATCATATAACTACGTGAGACGAATGCTACTTATATATATGATATACTAGTAGACATTATATATATTTTGCATCCGCGCTAGTCCTGACCCCGCCGTGCCGTAAGTTAAGTAACCTTACGATGAAGACCCGGGTTCCTATGGCGAATGCGGATGGCATATATGTGTGTTTTATTTTCGTTTCTTCTGTGTTTTTTAGGAAACTTAAATGATGTGACATCATTAAAAAGATTAATGAAAAGAAAAGAAACCTAAAAGATGTTGTAGAATCAAATTTTTCAAAAAGGTAGCTCTAGTTCTTACTTTGCATAGCGGTATTCTATTATGAATATCCAGCACCTCATTCGATGAGGAAAGACCCTAGATCCCTTCACCGGGAATGAGCTCTTTAGCAAACTAGGATATGCTACAACCCACTCGGTTTGTTTTGAAAACTATTTGATTTTAAAATGGAGCTTAAACCACTCCTTTTCAAACCACTAGATTCTACAACGATATCAAGTTCATTACGTTAAAGGTTTTCTTCAAAACCAGTCGTAGTCCTCTGTCATTTCAGATACGTAATATTTAGTATTCGTGCTGTGTTTGTTGACCTCCGTCAAGGCACAGTGTATGGTAGCTGGATAATATTTATCTGCAGCATGTTGATGCAATCGGTAGGGGCAGTCACACAATCTTGTTGATCTCTGTCAAGGGTTTGTATGGGTGGGTTCGAATCGATCAAGAAATGATGGGTTGAACTTGACTAGCGGCCTATGGTTTGTTGATCTCCGTCAAGGTCATAGGCCATTAGGGGTAAAAATATATATCGGGAATTTCAAGTGTTAAAATTTGCAATGAGATTGCATACCTTCTATATGAGATAGTTAGATCCCGATACCCACTGCAAGTAAGTGTTACTCCTGAAAGAGTTTTCCACTTTACAATTAGCTAATCCAGTAGGTATCTAAGAAAGGTGTTAAAGAGGTTATGCCCCTGCGGAAACGAGATTATTTAATTAGTTCCATGCGAAAGCACGGGGAGACTCTCTCGGAGTACCAATACTTGTCTGACTGACCGATTGGCGAACTTATAGGGTGTAATTAATCCCGGCTAATTTTAACTTTTAGGGTTTGAAGGAAAATTTGATAAAAACAGTGGGAGTCATCTTGATTAGATAAGATAATAACCAGTCTAATCTTGCAAGAGCGCACGCTAAGGTGTTTTCTTCTTTCTCACTCTAGGTAGAGATTGTGTCACGCCTTAATCAAGATAATAATATGGATGTATTGACCGAACCCGCTTATTATACTGGGCTGGGGAACATTGGTTTCTCCCTATCTTATGACAACAGTCATGAGTTTGGGCAAGGGATAGCGGAATACAAGGATTTCCACGCAATCCGAATGAAGAAAGAGCATTCTGATGAATTTTCTTCGGGTGTGTTAGTTATTGAGAACTGTTTCTCAGCTGCTCTACGTCCTGGGTATTATATACTGGATCAGGATCCCATATTTGTAATGTGTTATAAGGGTTAAAAAGAAGTAGAGAACCGAGAAAGGGTGATGTGTTTCTCAGAGTAGGGAATGGAGCAATTGTTGCTGCCGAAGCGGTCGGCGAATATCACCTAGTATTGCCAAATGGTAATACATTGATTTTGAACAACTGTTATTACGTACCGTCGATGATGTGCGATATAATATCCGTTTCTTTATTAGATAAAGAAGGATATAAGTTTACATTAGAGAAAAATGTTATGAACATTTTCCTAAATCAAGTGTTGATTGGGTTTGGTACGTTATGTAATGGTATATACGTTCTAAATCAAAATACAGTTCTGAATATACAGAACACAAATAAGAGAAAAATTTCAGAAATGAACGAAGTCTTCTTATGGCACTGTAGACTTAGTCATATCAATGCGACCAGACTAGCTAAGTTGCATAAAGATGGATATTTGAATCCGCTCAAATTTACATCTTATGAAGCTAGTCGGTCATGTCTCAAAGGAAAGATGACCAAAAATTCGTTTACTGGACACAGAGAAAGAGTTACTGAACTCTTGGGACTAATACGTAGTGATGCATGCGGTCCTATGTCTACACATGCCAGGAATGGTTCCTCGTACTTCATTACATTCACCGATGATCTCTCAAAATTCGGACATGTGTTCTTGTTGAAACACAAATCTAAACCTTTTGAGAAATTCAAGAAATATAAGAGCGAAGTAGAGAACCAGACATGTAAAAGTATTAAAATCCTTCGATCTAATCGAGGAGGTGAATACTTAAGCACGGAATTATGAGATTATCTAAAAGAGAATGTGATTCTCTCTCAGCTTACTCATCCGTATACACCACAGCACAATGGAGTATCGGAGTGGAGAAATCACACCCTATTAGATCTGGTGCGCTCTATGATGAGTGTTGCTGAGTTACCCATTTCTTTTTGGAGTTATGCACTTGAGACAGCTGCATACATATTGAATAGGGTTCTTACCAAATCTGTGCCTACCATTCCATATGATATATGGGAGGGGAAGAGACCATATTTTAATTTCATTAAGATATGGGGTTGTCCGACTTATGTTAAAAAGCAAAATCCGGACAAGATTGAAGTAAGGTCCGTTCCATGTAAGTTTGTTGGATATCCCAAATATTCGCGAGGGTATATCTTTTACCACACCGAGGAACAAAAGGTGTTTGTTTCTCAACATACCACCTTTTTAGAAAAGGAAATTCTTGTAAAGGAAATTAGTGGTAATGAGGTAGAGCTGTAAGAAGTTCTAGATACACAAACTACAACTGAAGATTTAGTAGAACCGGAGGATTCAATTGTTCCTGACGAACCTCAGCCACTCCGCAGATCTAGTACGGTTTCTCACCTATCTGAGAGATACTACGGTTTTCTCATAAACGGTGGAACCGAAGATTGCATTATAGAAGATGATGACCCGACTAGTTTCGAGCAGGCCATCACAAGTGGGGACTCTATGAAATAGCTGGATGCTATGCGATCTGAGATGGAATCTATGTACACCAATAAAGTATGGACTTTGGAAGTTGCTCCTGAAGAGGTGAAACCCATTGGGAGCAAGTGGATTTTTAAGAAGAAAATTGGTGTAGATGGAAAGGTTGAGACCTTCAAAGCTAGACTTGTAGCAAAAGGTTTTCGTCAACGACCAGGTGTTTACTATGACGAGACCTTTTCTTCAGTAGCTATGCTTAAGTCCATCAGGATCCTATGCCATTTCTGCATACCATAACTATGAAATCTGGTAGATGGACTTCAAGACCGCTTTTCTAAATGGTGATTTAGAAGAGAGCGTGTATATGACACAACCAGAGGACTTCGTAGACAGTGGGAGCAGCGGAAATGTGTGCAAGCTGCTTAAATCGATCTACGGATTAAAGCAGGTATCGCGGAGCTGGAATATCTGTTTTGATGTAGCAGTCAAAGAGTTTGAATTCATCAAAAACGTAGATGAACCATGTATATATAAAAAGGTTGTAGAGAGTAAGGTCGTATTCCTCGTATTGTACGTAGATGACATACTCTTGATAAGAAATGATGTTTTTATGCTGCACTCGGTCAAACTCTTCCTATCACACAAACTCTCCATGAAAGATCTGGATGATGCCTCCTACATCCTGAGGATAAAGATTTATAGGGATAGATCTAAAAGGATGTTGGGATTGTTTCAATCCAGGTACATAGACACCATACTAAAGAGATTTAGTATGGAAGATTCAAAGCATGGTAATTTACCCGCTTGCTCAGGAATCACTCTCTCCAAAGAGATGTCTCCCAAGATTGATTTGGAGAGGGCTCGTATGAACGTGATACTCCATGCCTCTGCAGTCGGGTCTATCATGTACGCGATGTTGTGCACCAGACCGGATGTAGCTTATGCACTTAGTGTGGTAAATAGGTATCAATCAGACCCGGGGGAGAAGCACTGGATAGCTGTGAAGAACATTCTTAAGTACTTGATAAGTACTAAAGAGATGTTCTTGGTGTATGGTAATGGAGAACTACAAGTGGAGTCCTTTACCGATTCAATCTTCTAGAGTGATAAGGACGACATCAAGTCTGTCTCGAGCTTTGTCTTTCAATGAAGGGGCAATATGTTAGAAGAGTTCCAAGCAAGATACTGTTGTCGGCTCAATGATGGAGGCTGAATACATCGCTGCTAACGATACTGCCAAAAAGGTTGTAAGAAGTTCATTGCTGAACTTGGTATTAGTTATATGTATGCCCTAGAGGCCATTACTGTACATACAATGTATATTATAATGGAGGCTTGGACATATATAGGGAGGACTTTCTTGCTCGACATGATAGTATGCTATCTGGTTGTACTTTATCTTAACATGTACTTTGATTGTCTCTATGTTACATGTTGATAAAGCCCTTAGGATTTTTACTCGACTACTGAGACTATGATGAGATCATACTAGTGGGGCCACGGTAGTCGACGAGTACATCCTATAACTGTTCCTAGTCGAGGGTGTATTGAGACAGAGCATCGATACACCAGAGTAGACTAGCGTATACGCATCTTGACCCATATGATGGGCGATGGATGATCCCACATCCATCGGTATTTGACATCAAGGATGGTGTATGGGTGCTCAGTGGAGACTGGGTACACTGGACGGACTCGCCGAGAACTCCCAGATGGTATTATACCTCATGTCAGATGGCAGTTCTCCAGCGACACTGGTACCGAGTAGTCTGTTGACCCGAGATCGTCATAGTGTCTTGTGTGATTCCCACTGTGCTTTGATTTCCATCATACCACGTCCAAAAGAGCATGCAAAATGGTGGCTTTTGGGTATAGTCCCGAATCACATGGAGGCAATGAGCGATAGGAGGGGATTCGTCTCTCCCGGTATAGGGAGTTGATGTTGCGCTGTGTTCGATTGGCTATAACCGGAAATCCCTGGCCAGGGTTGCTGAGATCTACTGGTAAGTGTTATCAGTAGTTTCTCGAACTGTTATAGACCTTATATCGACACGACTTATCAAGCTACTGGGGTCTGACGTTTACCACCCCTAGGCGAGATATGCGACATATCAGACGACGAGACCGGACTGTACGGGAGTGTTACTGATTGGATTCACAGGAGAATGTACAGGATTGCTTGTTGATCTTCTGAGCGCTCAATACCTGGGTGGCTGTTATGTTTAGCTGACCGCTTGCAGCTTGTGGGTGTTTGATATGATCATCACCTACTGCCGGCGTATTGACGATTCTTTAGAGTCCTACACAGAGATTTCTTGGCTCAGGCAAAATGGAGTAGGAGCACATATGTGATATGTGCGGGACCGAGGATAATGCGGTATGTGATACCGTATTGGATTCTCGCGAAATGAGATATCGGCCGGGTATATGTAATATAGCCGGGTCATCGTATTAGTCGGTTATATGCGATATAGCCGGATTGTCGGATCAAGTGTTGATTCAATAATTTAATGTATAATAATATATATGATATATTAAATTACATTAACTAATATTAGCTCACTAAAATATTCTTTTTCTCACTCGGGTAATACATTGATATATATGCAATATATGTTAAATGTATTATTTTATTTTGTTACAACAAATATTATATATGTGATATATAATGTTGTAACAGGATATGATTACTAATGCAACATGTTTAGTGGAGTTTAAACATGATTAGGGTTTGGATTAGGGTTAAGACTTCCAGTAGATTCTAGAAGCTTTTCTTTTGTCTTGAAAAAGATATTATGCTTGATATTTTCAAGTGACTCACTTTTAACCCAAGCCAAACCCTAGCCCTAGTTAATTCTCTACATGGGTTTAGTTGACCATGGTTGCATTATTCATCATATTTATCTTTTCATTATTCATCACAAAAGGATTCTATTATTGATTCATCTTCTTCTTCCTTCTTTCTTTCATGGAAAAAGCTTTCTAGCTTTTTTCCAAGTGATGAAAATGAGTGAGAAAAAGATTATAAATGAGAGCAAAAATCCTACTTCATCATCCTCATCTACCCTTGCCATTTAGATGAGGGTGTTCACTTCATTTAGGGAGTGTTAGCTTGTGTTAATGAAACTTCAAGGTAGATCATCTATGTTATCGAAGATCGGAAGCAAGACCGCATCTTTCTCTTCGTGGAGCCTCTCGAGAGTCCGGAACACGATGATCGCAGCGAAGGGACCACAACACGGAGCTTAAGAAGTGAAGGACCGAATCTACAAAGGTTGTAATCCCTCTCACTTAGTGTTAAAGTGTTTAACATGTTTGTTTTCGCATAAACTCTAGTTTAAAGATCCGGCTTTGGGTTGTTCGGCACGGCTAAAATTTAAATCGGGCATGGTTGATGCCTCGTAGACCCTTGTGCATGTGTTTAGCAACCCTACAGTGGTATCAGAGCCAAGCTAGAGCTTTAGGCGAAGTCTGAGCGAAGTTTAAAGTCCGATCGAACCCGGAAACCCCGATGTTTACCCCTCTCTGGACATTTTTCAAAATTGTGTTTTTTATGAATTAAAAATACTCAGAAAAACAAGCAGAAAAAACTAAGAATTACTGTGAAGTACGGCTCATTAACTCGATTATATGACCACGTAACCGCGGCCAAAATTTTGAATTAGCCCCTAGAACTTCATATATTTATTCTTAGGTCCTTTCTTGTCATTTTTTTCTGGGAAGTTTTTAATTCCACTCAAGTGTTGAGTTTTCTTGGGCTGTATTGGGGACTCGTTGATTCGATCGGATAATTTAATTTCGTTTAGTTTTTTCTGGATAACTTTTAGAAACTGTTAAAAAGTTCGAACGGATATCAATAACTCACTTTTTCCCCTGTCGGAAATTTTTTCAAAAGTTGGATTTTTCCGTTGTTTAAGAACGTTCTAAGTCGTGCAAGTAACTCGGTGGACCCTCTAGAAGACAACAAACCTTAACTCGATTATGTGACCGTCTTGAACTGCCTCTGAACCTTAGGGTTTGTGGCAGTACGGCGTGCCACATGTGAGGCGTTGGCTTGACCCTTCTACGGCTGGACCATTGGTACTGTGGCATGTGATGGATATTTTTAAACTAATTTCAAGTGTTGAGATATATTGGGGAAATCTTGGGTCTTTGATTATTCGATCGGAAAGTTTAACATTGTCTATTTATCTGGAATGTGATACAATATTTGGAATCCATAAGTAGTTATGAGATAACTAATTTGAATGTTATAAATCTAGCAGTTCAGTCTCAGTTGATTGGTTGCCACGGGATTTTGATGTGGTCAAAAGTCCGTCGCAATCACGTAGCGTACGCGGATACTCGCCGGGTAAACTTAATAGACAGCCACGCCCCATAGCCCCGACCAAATGACTGTAGGAGAACCCCGTCGCCAAAAGCATCCGTTCGGGTGCTCGCGGCAGCGGTGTTCCGCCTTAGTGCACTTCGTTGACGGCATCTAGGGGTGCGGCCGTCTACTAAAGTTTGCGATGAGCATTCGATCAGGATGTCGAGAATCTTGTTGAATTACCCGACTTGATATTGAAAAGAGTTTTCGATAATGAGACTAAAATACGGGGTTTATAACTGTTAGGCATGCGATGTCTAAAGAATTCATTTGGTTAGGCATGCGATGTCTAAGTAGGTTGCGGATTCCAACTGTTGTAGTTTTACACTTTTTTTCTGTGACCGTAAGCGTAGTATGTGGTGTATCGCCGGCTTCGTTGCTATACATCAACGACAATCGGGATACGCATACTTGCTTATGTTGATGATATGAGATATTATATGTTGCTGTGATATGTTATATTGGATCGTCGCGTTTTGAATAGCCGGGGGTTTTATGTGAGATGAGAGTTTTTCTTTTTTCATTCATGTAAAATTCATTTGTATGTAATATTCTTTTATTGGGGCACTTCCGGGCTGAGGATGATGTCACCATTGTATATTATTTACTTTTCCGCATTAGGTAGACCCAAGGCGGTGAGCACAAGTAACCGGGTTCTAGGGTCCAGTGGGAGACCATCTCGAGGAGTCGAGACCGGGCCTCCTAACCCTAGAATTGGCAGTGTTGCTTACCGCTCTCGTAGGGGTCTAGGGATGTGGGTTTGGCTATTCATCGCGACCGTGGAATCCGTGTTTTATACAGGCTCGTATTAAAACACGGACGTCCTAGTATATCCAATATTTCATATATGTTCTTCTGCTGCAATGTTCTGTGATGAGATCATATTACTGCCTGAGACGAATGTTTATATTATATATATGAGATATATGTTGTATTGCAGATTTTGTTTTAAATGTGATGCTTGTGAAGCATAATAAAATAGGACTTCATTAATGAGATTAATGAAACTAAAAGAAACCTAAAGATGTTGTAGAAACTTGTTTAAAAACTGGTAGCTCTAGTTCTTGCTTTGCATAGCGGTGTTCCTTGTAGAACATCCAGCACCTTATTCGATAAGGAAAGAGCCGAGATCCCTTCACCGGGAGTGACCTCTTTAGTGAAACTAGCAGATGCTACAAACTCGGTTTGTCTTTTGATTGCTTCTATAGTTCTTGCTTTGCACAGCGGTATTTGTGAAATATCCTGCACCTTATTCGATGAGGAAAGAGCCGACGATCCCTTCACCGGGAGTGACCTCTTTAGCAAAGCTAGAAAAGGCCTCAAAAACATTCCATTTAAAAATCACTCGATTCTACAAAGATATCAAGTTCATTACGCAAAGGGTTTTCTTAAAAACCTGTCGTAGCCCTCCGTCATTTCAGATAAGTACTGGTCAGTATTCGTGCTACGTTTGTTGACCTTAGCCAAGGCGTAGTGTGCGGTAGCTGATTAGTGCTTATCTGTGAATGCATATGATGCGATTGAGTTAGGGTAGTCGTGCGACTTTGTTGACCTTAGCCAAGGGTCGTGCAGGTAGGTTTAAATCAATCGGGAAATGACGGGTTGAACTTGGGTAGCACTTATGATTTGTTGACCTTAGCCAAGGTCATAAGCTGCTAGGGGAAAAATATTATTGGGAATTTCAAGTGTTGAAATTTGCAATGAGATTGCATACCTTCTATGAGATAGTTGGATCCCGATACCCGCTGAGAGTAAGAGTTACTCCTGGGAGAGTTTTACACATTACAATTAGCCGATCAAGTAGGTGTCTAGAAAGGTGTCAACAGGGTTACGCCCCTGGGAAAACGAGGTTTACTTTAATTAGGTCCATGCGAAAGCACGGGGAACCTCCCTCAAAGTACCGACACTGGCCTGGCTGAAAGATTGGCGAACTTGTAGGGTGTAATTAATCCCGGCTAGTCTTTCCTTTTAGGGTTTGAAGGAAGATTTGACAAAAAAACAGTGGGAGACATCCTGATTAGATATATTAGATAACCAATCTAATCTTGCAAGTGCATACGCTGAGTGTTTTCTTCTCTCTCTCTCCAGGTAGCGACCATATCACGCCTTAATCAAGATAATAATACGGATATATTGACCGAACCTGCTTGTTATACTGAGCTGGGGAACGTTAGTCCCGCTCCAACTTATAATTTTTATAAGACAGAGTGGGAAATTAGGGATTACCGGAATTCCCGTGCCGCCCAAACGAAGAAAGTGCATGCTGATGCATCATCTTCGGGTGTGTTCATTACAGAGAACTGTTTCTCAGTATCCTTTACGTCCTGGGTATTTGATACCGGATCAGGATCCCACATATGTAATTTGTTACATGGGCTACAGATAGGTAGAGGACTGAGAACGGGTGATAAGTTTTATGAGATAGAAACGGTGCAAGTGTTGCAGCCAAGTCTGTTGGTCACTATCACCCTGTATTACCAGAATACATTGATTCTGAACCAATGTTATTAGATACCGAACCTGATATACAACATCATATCGCTCTCTTTATTAGTAAAGAAATGATATAATTTTGTATTGTTGGATAATGTTTTGAACATTTCTTATATCAAGAGTTGATCGGTTCAGGTACGTTATCTAAAAGCATAGACGTTCTAAATCAAACTACAGTTCTTAGTATACAGAACACACACAAGAGGAATAGTTCAGAAATGAACAAATCCTTCTTGAGGTATTATAGACTAGGTCACATCAATGCGACCCGACTAGCTGAAGTTACATTGAGATGCATATTTAAATTTGTTTGAATTTACATCTTGTGAAACTTGCCGGTCATGTCACAGAGAATGAGATGACCACAGCTCTGTTTATTGGAAACAGAGAAAGAGTTAGTGAACTCTTGGGATTGATACATGCTGATGTATGAAGGTCTCCTGTCTATACATGCCAAGACCGGTTCTTTGTACTTCATTCCATTCTCTGATGATCTCTCAAGATTCAGATATATGTTCCTGTTGAGACATAAGTCCGAACCTTTTGAGATATTCACAGAATATGAGTTAGAAGTAGAGAACCAAAAACCGGGTATAAGTATTATGTCCTTTGATGAGATCAGGGCGGAGAATACTTGAGCACGGAGATTCCTGGACTATTCTAAAGGAGAATGAGATTCTCTCTCAGCATTACTCCTTTGTATACACCATAACACGATGGTATATCGGGGCGGAGCAATAGCACCCTATGTGATATGGTGTACCCTATGATGAGTACTACTGAGTTTCCTATTTCCTTTTGGGAGTTATGCACTTGAGATGCTGCATACCTATTGAATAGGGTTCAAATTAAATAAGTTGCCTACCACTTCATATGTGATATGGAAAGGGAAGAGCCCATATCTTAAGTTGTTAAGATTTGGGGTTGTCCGGCCTATGTCTAAAAGCAAAATCCGTACAAGCTCGAGGCAAGGTCAGCTCTATAAAACTGGAAGTAGTTCCAGCTATACAAACTGCAGCTGATGATTTGGTAGAACCAAAGGATTCAGTAGTTTCCAACGAACCTCAGCCTCTCCGCTGATCTAGTAGGGTTTTTCACCCACCAGAGAGATACTTCGGTTTCTCTATGACAGTGGGAGCGAGGATTGCATCATGAGATGATGAACCAACTAGTTTCGAGCTGGCCATCAGGAGTGGGACTCTGTAAGAATGACTGGATGCTTAGCGATCTGAGATGGAATCCTTATACACCAACAAAGTATGGACTTTGGTTGCTTTATCTGAAGGGTTAAATCCCCATCACGAGTAAGTATATCTTGAGAAGATTACTTGGTGTACATGGAAAAGTTGAGACTTTCAAAGCTATGCTTAAGTCCATCCAGATCCTACTTGCCACGGCTACATACCATGACTACGATATCTGGTGGTTGGGTGTCATGACTGCTTTTCTAAATGATGTTTTAGAAGAGAGTGTCTATAAGTACACAGTCAGAGGGCTTCATAGACAGTGGGAGCAGCGGAAACGTGAGCAAGATGCTTTATAGAATAAAGCAGGCATCGCGGAGTTGGAACATCTGTTTTGATGTGCTAGTCAAAGAGTTTGACTTCATCAAAATGGTAGATGAACCTTGTATATACAAAAAGGTAGTAGGGAGTATGGTGGTGATCCTCGTAGAGTACATGGATGATATACTCTTGATAGGGAAGGAGTTTCCTATGCTACGCTCGGTCAATCTCCGCTTATCACAAGGATTCTCCATATAAGATCAAGGTAATACCTCCTAAATCCTGGGTTTTGGATCTATGAGATAGATTTAATTGGATGTTCGGATACTCACTAGTTGTAGTGAGATGGTATCAATCGATCCTGGGGAGAATCACTGGAAAGGTTCCAGGGTGATAAGGACGACTGAATGTCAGTCGCAGGCATCGTCTTTACCCTCAGTGGAGGGACGGTATGTTGGAAGAGTTCCAAGCTAGATACCGTGACATACTAGACGATTAAAGGCAAGATACATCGTTACCGAAGATGCTACCAAAGAGGCAGTCTGGATACATATAAGTTCATGAGATGAACTTCGTTCCTACCATTATGTGACAATGGAGTTGTGGCTTTAGCCAAGGAACTACCGTCCTATCAGAAATCCAGATATAATTCTTAGGCAGTATCACCTGATCATGGAGATGGTTGATCTCCAGGGAGATCGAGGTTAGGAGAGTAGACACAGAGGACAACAGCGCGGATCCACTCCCAAAGGCCTTTTTCCCAGTAGAGACTTTTATGGGATGGTTGAGTATGAGATACTTCAACCACAGCTAATTGTTGGGTATGTGATACCACAACAGATGGCCCTAGTGCAAGTGGGAGATTGTTAGTTATATGTATGCCCCAGTGGCCATTACTGTACATACGATGTATATTGTAATGGATGCTTGGACATATATAGGGAGGACTTTCTTGCTCGACATGATAGTATGCTATCTGGTTGTACTTTATCTTAACATGTACTTTGATTGTCTCTATGTTACATGTTGATAATGTTAGTTGTATGTATGCCCTAGAGGCCAGTATTGTACAGATGATGTATATTATATTGGATGTTTGGATATATATAGAGATGACTTTTTTGCTCGATATGATAGTATGCTATCTGGTTACTCTTTATCTTAACATGTATACTAGTCTCTTTATACTGTCTTATAGTTACATGTTGGTAAAGCCCTTAGGATGTGTACTTGACTACCTGGACTATGATGCGGATCATACTAGTGGGGACATGGTAGTCCATAAGTACATTCTTCAAGGTCCCTAGTCGTGGGTGTATCGAGACAGGGCACCGATATACCAGAGTAGACTAGCGTATACGCTTCTCGACCCATGAGATGGGCGATGGATGATCCCATATCCATTGGTGTTTGACATCAGAGATCGTATACGGGTGCTCAGTGGAGACTGGGTACACTGGACGGACTCGCCGAGAGCTCCCAGATGGTATTATACCTCACGTCAGATGGCAGTTCTCAGGTGACACTTATGCAGGTTAGTCTGTAGACTCGAGATCGTCATAGAGTCTTGTGTGATTCCCACTGTGCTTTGATTTCCACCTTACCACGTCCATGAGGGCGTGCAAAACGGTGGTTTTTAGGTACAGTCCCGAGTCACATGGAGGCAATGAGCGATAGGAGGGGTTTCGTCTCTCCCGGTATTGGGGGTTGATGTTGCACTGTGCTCGATTGGCCGTAACAGGGAAGTCCCTGGCCAGGGCTGATTGGAGATTTACTGGTAAGTGTTACCAGTAGTTTCTCGACCCGTTATGAGCCTTACATCGGCACGACTTATCGGTTATTGGGGTCTGACGTTTACCACCCCTAGACTTGATATGCGACATATCAGACGAGGAGACCGGACTGCACGGTAGTGTTGCCGGTTGGCTCGACGGGAGTTGTAGCAGGTTTGCTTATTCTCTTCTGATAGTTCAATACCCGGGTGGCCGTTACGTTTAGCTGACCGCTTGCGGCTTGGGGGTGCTTGATGTGATCATCACCCACTGCCGGCATATTGATGAGTCTTAGAGTCCCACAAAGGAGTTACCTAGTCCAGGCGAAACGTTGTGGTGCGCGTATGTGATATGCGCATGGACCCGGTTAAAATGCGCGTATATGATACCGTATATTGATTGGGCGGCTTGCTTTTGGTAGGGTCATATGTGATATGACCGGATTGATAAATCAAGTGTTGATTTATCATTTAACCATTAGCTTCTCACTAGAAATCCTTTCTTGTGTTTGATGGATGTATGCATGCATGTATGCTTTCTTTATAGATTCATGCACATATGGATGTGCATACATACATACATACATACATCATCTATCATGGTTGTTTATACATAGAAAATGGTGGCAATATAAGACTCACACCATGGTTTATATTATGGATTTTTATTTCTATTTATGCTAAAACAAAAGAAAAGAGATAAGATTAAATCATGGATGAGTTTCTACACTCTTCTTTTGACCTAACCATGCTCACCTACCTTTTGACCATGGTTTAATCTTTCTCTTGTGTTTTAACTAAAGTAAAATTAAATATCCATAAAAGATAATCATGGTTTGAGATGAAGAAAGAAAAATATATATACTTATATTTTTCTTTTTCTCATTGGAGTTATTCTTCTCTTCTTCTAAAAATAGCCATCATCTTCTTCAACCTTGATCTCTTGCTCTCTAGATTTTTCAAGTGAGCAAAATACTCATCAAGTTAGGATTTTGAAGTGAGAAAAGCCACCACAACATCATTCTACACAAGTCTTGCCCACTTGTTTAGAGTGTTAGCTTCGATTTTCATTCTTGATCCTGCGAAGTTGCTAGCTTGGGCAAAGCGGACTCCGGGTGGATCATCGGTGGCCTAGAGGAGTTCAAGCGGAGCTTTTACAAACCCCAAGTAGCCAAGGAGTCTAGCGTAGGGAGCTACAAAGGTTGTACTGTCAAAACCCTAGCTTTTCTTTCATGAGATGATATGTGAAATTTGAAACCCTAATTTTTCTAGGAATGATTCTTTGTTTGTTAACTTAGCACCCTAAAAATTCAATCTTTGGTACATGTGATGCTTCCAAACCCTTCATGAGGTGCTAGGTTAACTCAAGTTTGGTATCAAAGCCGACCTAGAACATTAGGCGACACTTTAACGAAGTAAAAACTCCGATCGAACCGAAATACGACTTTTTAGAACCCTCCTGGACATTTTTCCGAATCCGGTTATTTTCAGAATTAAAAATATGTAAAAAATAGAGCAGGGAATTCTAAGAAATATTGTGAAAAATGAAACCCTAATTCTCCAATTCCACCGCGGAACCGCGACCATAGCTTGCTTAGGCCGCGGCTCCGCGGCCGTACAGAGCCTTTAAGGCTTCATTTTTTGTACAGTGTGTTCTTACCTGCTTGTAGATGGTTTTGGGTATTTTAATCTGAATTTAGTACCGTATATTCTGGAGATGGTTTTGGACTCGTCGATTCGATCGGAATTTTGATTTCGTGTCTTTTCCGGGTAAATTAGAAAGTATTGAAGTGTTCGAACGAGTATCATTTGCTCACTTTTCACGGGGTTTAAATCTTTCGGAGATACGTGCAAGTTTTATGGTGGACCCTCTAGAAGACAACAAAGCTTAACTCGATTATGTGACCGTCTTGAACTGCTCTTTGAAACTTAGGGTTTGGGGCAGTACGGCGTGCCACATGTGAGGCATTGGCTTGACCCTTCTACGGCTGGACCGCTACTACTGTGTCACACTCCGGGTTTTTGAACTCCGCTCAAGTGTTGAGCTTTAGGGAATCTTGGGTATTTGATCGTTCGTTCGAAAACTTTAATACTATCTAATTATATGGAATGTGATGCAATGTGTGGAATTCATATTACTAGACATGAAATACGAAATATGTGATATTTCGCATTTACGATGTCTAAAGAGAATGTGGATTCCAGATATTGCAGTTTTACACTTTCTTTTCTGTGACCGTAAGTGTAGTATGTAGTGGTATTGCCGATTGTCGTTGCTATACGTCGACGACAATCGGTGTATGCATACTTACTTACGTTGATGATATGAGATATTATGTGTTGCTGAGATATGATGTGCAGGATTGTCATGATTGAATAGCCGGGTTTTTTTTATGTGAGATGAGAGTTTTATATTTTCATTTATGTAAATTCAAATGTAATGTAATATTCTTTTATTTGGGGCACTTCCGGGTTGAGGTTGATGCCACCAGTGTTGTATATTATTTACTTTTCCGCATTAGGATAGACCCAAGGAGGGGAGCACAGGTGACCGGGTTCTGGGGTTCAGTGGGAGGTCATCTCGAGGAGTCGAGACCGGGTCTCCTAAACTCCAGAATTGGTAGGGTCACTTGCCGCTCTCGTAGGGGTCCAGGGTGTGGGCTTGGCTATTCATCGCGACTGTGGAATCCGTATTTTCTATTGTTGGCTAAATACTAAATACGGACGTCCTAGTATATCCCACATTATATCTATGTTTCTGCTGCGATATCTATGATGTGATCATTTGATATGTTGTGATGGATACAGTATATAATATATATGATATATTATATAGACGTTACTTATGTTTTGCACCCGCACTAGTGTAGGGTTCCTAGGCACTCTAAAGAGGTCTCACAAGGCATCAACCATGCCAATTTCAAAATTTAACGGTGCCGAGAAATCCTAGACGAGATCGTTGGCTAGATTTTTAGGCGACAAAGCAAACTAGTTAACACTTAACTACTAGAATACGGAAATACATGTTAGTGTATATGCCCTAGAGGCCATTACTGTATCATACTAGTTTGTATATTACTTAATGGAAGCTTGGGATATTCACCTTGTATAAACAATCTTGCTCAATATAGTAGTATGCTACTTGGTTTGTTTCTACTTCAATGTGTATATGTGTTTATTTTGCGATATCACCTATACGCATTAGTGGAGCCCTTAGGATTTTTGCTTGATTACCAGCGTTGTGATGGCAGTCACACTAGTGGGGGCTGGGTAATCTGTAAGCACATCCTTATACAGGTCCCTAGTCGCAGGACTATCGAGACAGGGCATCGATACTCCGGAGTAGACTAGCGTATGCGCTTCTCATCCCAGTGTGGGAGATGGTCTGTCCCACAGCCATCAGTACGTCGTACTGGAGATAGTATACGGGTGCTCGTTGGGTTACGAGTACACTGGACAGGACTCGTCGGGAACTGACAGGTTGGTATTATACCTATCGTCAGTTATCAGTTCCCAGGTGACATGAGTACAGCTTAGTCCGCTGACTTGACACTGGCACTTCGCCTCGAGTGTGTTCCCACTGTACTTTGACTACTACCCTACCACGGCTCAAAGGAGTCGTGCAAACAGGTGGTAGTTGGGTGCAGTCCCGAAGCACTTGGAGGCAGTGCCGGTTAGACAGATTCGTCTCTCCCGGTATTGGGGGTTGACATCGCGCTGTGTCTAGGAGAGCCATTACACGAGTAGTCCCTGGCCAGGGCAAGCGAGATATACTGGTAGGCTTCCAGTGTTATCTCAGGGTGTTTTGGGCTTCACTCCGACACGACTTGTACCGCTATTGGGGGACTGACGTTTTACCGCCCCCTAGGCCCGACATGCGATGTATCAGACGAACAGACCGGACTGTACGGAGAATGTCACATTCAGACTCAGTAGGAGTTCAGATGGGGTTCACCTCGTCAGCCTTCTTGTCGGCATCTACCTGGGGACCGTTACGCACAGCTAGTGCCGCTTGCGGTCGTGGTTAAACCCACTGCCAGCGTAGTGTCGAGTCTTTAGAGTCCCACACAGAGGGTATTCGCCTCTGGGCAAAATGAGTAGAGGTCGCATGGTTTTGCGGCAGGGTTCGTTCTCATCCGCGCACTTGTGCACATTTGGAGTCCGGAAGGATTATACTAGCAGGCTCTGGTTTGAGCCAGATACTGGTATATGTTTAGGGGTTGCTTTTATATCTCGGTATTCTTGTTCCTCGAAACGAGAATGCAGGTGTGTATGCACAGTTGCTTGAGGCGGAGGATGAGGTATTTCATTAGGGTTTCGGAACGGGTGCGTATGCACAGTTGACAGTCGTCATTTTCCAAACCCTAATAGATTTATGAAATATCAATTAATAATAGTAATTAAATGAAATATTGTTATGGTTGATTTTTGTTGACTTGTTGACCATGGTTGACTTGTTGACCATGGTTGAATATTGACCACCATCATTGCTCTGCAAGGATACTCCTTGATTCTTGCTTACACTCATTTATTGAAAGTATGATAGTGGTCATTCCAAAACAACCATCAACTATTCTCATTTCAATTATTATTATTAATTAGATAATTCCTTTTCTTTTAGTTATGGTTGCAAAAGAAAAGAGCTCATTCTATCATAATCATTCTCTCTCCTCACTTCATCTTCTTCTTCCTCTAGCCAAAGGAGAATCCTTCTCATGTGTTGAGAATCCCTCTCCTTAAAAGAAAAGCACCCCTTAGACACTCTTTACTCACTCTAGGATCAAGGGTTTAGCAAGCCGGAGATTCTAGTTCACTCAAAGTTCGAGAAAGAGCCCGAAGGTTGAACCCTCAGGTGGATCCATCTTCGACGGAAGAAGGCGACGAGAAGAGAACCATCAACCTCTACAAAGTTTGAAGAAGAAGGAGTTCAAGTTTAGGTATAACCATCTTTCCGAGTAGCTAACTCTCTTTAGCTTGTTTGCTAGTTTTAGTTTAGGAAAAAATCCCGACTTTGTTAGTCCATGTTGCCCCATGCGCTAAAAATTTGATTTTTATACCGTTTCCGCCTCCCCGTAAGAACCGAGGGTCGCAACGTGGACTTACAGTGGTATCAGAGCCTAACTAAACTTAAACTAGCTTGGTAGTGAAGTGTAACGAAGTTCGGAACCGAAAAAATCCAAAATCCAAACTTTTACAAAACCCTAGTTTCTGTTAAAAATTTTTCTGGTCAAAACAAGATTTGTTATACACCTAAAATCGGCTCAGGGTTTTGTGTGAACACCCAAGAAAAACGATCCCTTGATTCCTTCAAACCGCCGCGCATCCGCGGCCTCATCTATTCTCATGGCCGCGGATCCGCCGCCGTTTGGGCCCTTCTTGCGATCGTGTTTTGTGCAGTGTTCTTCTGGTAGGGTTTTGGGATTTTTAAAATATGTTATATGTGCCCAGATTTTCCAGAACAGAAATTTACTTTTGGGGTCCTATAATTCCGTATTTTTTTTCCGAACTTCACTGCACTTTGACTATGATGGTTATATTTGTGATGTTTGCATGTATTGAACGTCGGCTAATCGCTATAAGTCGATTAGTCGGGGTTATACATCTCTGTGATCTGTGTTTGATAATGGAATGTGTATATGAATGTGTTGGACTGTCGCGGATGAATAGCCGGGGTGGATGTGAGATGAGCTTTTGTTTTTCTTTCATTCATTTGTAAATGTAAATTGATGTAATAATATTATTTGTATGGCCGCACAACCGGGTCGGGGTTGTAGCCGTCATTGTATAATTCTTTTTACTGTTTTTGCTCCTAGGATAGACCCATGGAGGGGTGCACAAACTACCGGGTACTTGGCGGGTAGTTTGCCGCACCCGTAGGGGTCTTGGGTGGGGTATTTGCTATTCACCGCGACCGTGTAATCCGCTCTTCGTTGCAGGCTCGAACGGATTGCGGATTCCTAGTATATCCAATGTATTCATCTGTGATCTGTAATGTTTATCATTGCTTTATATTTAGGCGTTGCTTATGTTTTACAGCCGCGCTAGCCCAGCCCCCGCTCTGTCGTTAGTTAAGTAACCTAACGAGTGATGACGGGACCCCGTGGCGAATGCGAATGGCATAAGCGTACATCATATTTTGGTTGTTTTCTGCAATGGTAGGATTAAAAGATGGGACGCATTAAAAGAACTAATGCAAGAATATCACGCATTAAAAGAACTAATGCAAGATAATAAACCAAGTTAAAGTCGTTGGAACACTTTCGAAAAACCACTCGGTTCTTTTCAAAACTAACTTTTAAATGCGGAGCTTGAGCCACTCCTTCTAAAAGCTATCTCGTTCCATCGATTATATCAAGTTCACTACGTTCACGGTTTCGCCAAAACCATTCGTAGCCCTCCGTCGTTTCGTATGTATATTCAATAAGTATTCAAGCTATGTTTGTTGACCTTCGTCAAGGCATAGAGATTGGTAGCTGTTGGGTGTTCATATGTAGCATAGATAGATGCGTTGGTTTGGGACAGTCGTATTGCCTTGTTGACCTTCGTCAAGGGTATATACGGGTGGGTTCAAATTAACCTGGATAATGACGGGCAGAACTTGACATGTGCCTTATGATTTGTTGACCTTCGTCAAGGTCATAAGAGCATGGGGCAAAAATCCACATCGGGAGTTTCATAAGTACTGAAACTTGCTAGATTTGCATACCATTTGGAGTGTGATGGTTCTGGTAGGATTCCTTCAGTTTCGTCACGCGATGATATTTGGATCCCGATCCTACTGTGAGTATATGCTACTCCTCGGGAAATTTCTCACTAAACGATCAATGCTATAAACCTAGTAGGTGCCTAGAAAGGTGTTAGCGGGGCTACGCCCCCAGGGAAAAGAGGTTCTTGAATTAAGGAACTTCGCGAAAGCGTTGGAAAACCTCCCTCAAAGTACCGACACTGGCCTGGCTGAACGGTTAAGCAAGTATTGTGCGGTGGGATTGATCCCGACTAATTCTTCCTTTGTGGTTTGAGGAGGGATTCGAGAGACAGTGGGAGCCATCCTGTTTAGACAAATTAAAAACCATTCTAAACTTGCAAGAGCATCGTGCTAAAGTGTTTCTTCTCTCCTCCCTGCAGCAACCAAATCGAAATGACTGGACTTAAGTTACTTCTAGATAAAAACATACTGACAGGGCCAAACTACAAAGATTGGCTAAGGAATGTCAAAATGGCAATCACTTACGACAAGCTGGGGTATCTTCTTACCACCAAAGCTCCCCCCGTCCCAGGTCCCACCTCCAGCGTCGCGGATAAGGAAATCCGTAAGACTTGGGAGATTGATTGCGCGAAGGCCAAGTGCCTCGTGCTTGCCTCTATGGACAACGATCACCAGAGGAGGCACGAGAATATGGACTTGGAATCCATATTTCTTCATACAAAAGAACTGTATGGAGAGCAGTCTCGTATCGCAAGATACGAAGTGTCGAAGAAGTTATTTTCGGCAAAGTTGGCCGTCGGATCATCGGTAGCGGACCACGTGCTTAAGATGATTGGCTACATTGAGGAGCTCGCGGAACTTGGGACCACGTTGGATAGTGAACTCTATACAGATTTAGTTCTCCAGTCCCTTCCTTCCACTTACGCCCAGTTCATACTGAATTTCAACTTGCAAGAAAAGGAAGTTGAACTTTCAGAACTCCTCAACATGCTGAGGAGCGCAGAGGGCACCCTACAGAAAGGTAGGGAAACACCCGCTTTGTTTGTAGGAGGATCTTCTTCCTCTAGGTCCAAGGCGAAAGCCAAGGGAAAGAGGAAGAAAGCCCCCGCCAAACCAAGAGGCGGTGTTAGTAAAGTGGGAACGAAGGGAAAGGAAAAGGCAACAAAGATAGCGGGGAAGCTTGTGGGTAAAGAGGAATGCTTCTATTGTCACAAGAGTGGACACTGGAAGAAAGATTGCAGGGCTTGGAAAGCCAGGACACAGGAACTGAAGCAGGTTGCGGCTTCAGCTTCAGGTGTGTATGTTATTGAAAACTGTCTTTCTATAAACTCTACTTCCTGGGTATTGGATACCGGATTAGGATCTCATATCTGTAATTCTTTGCAGGCGTTGAGAAACCGTAGGTTTTTGAAGGCAGGTGACATGACCCTCAGAGTTGCGAACGGAGCTAGCATGGATGCTAAAGCCGTGGGGGACTATCACCTGGGAATGTCAGATGGACATGTTTTGGTTTTGCGTAATTGCTTTTTTGTACCCAACGCAACTTGTAATATCATTTCTGTATCTTTGGTTTCTAAAGAAGGTTATGAATTTGCGTTTGTAAGTAATGTTGTAAACATTCACCTTAATCAAGTTCTGATTGGGTCAGGTACATTGAGCAATGGTATATACGTATTAAACCAACCACAGATTTTCAATGTCCAGAATACACACAAAAGAAAGTCTCCAGATATCAATCAGGCTTTCTTATGGCATTGTAGACTGGGTCACATCAATGAGACACGGTTGACTAAGTTACATAAAGAAGGATACTTGGATCCGTTCGAGTATCAGTCTTATGCCACTTGTGAATCTTGTCTCATAGGAAAGATGACAAAGACTCCGTTCACTGGACACGGAGAAAGAGCGAGCGAGCTCTTGAGACTCATACACAGTGACGTGTGTGGTCCAATGTCTACACATGCGCGAAGCGGTTATTCATACTTCATTACTTTCACAGACGATTTCTCTAGGTATGGACATGTCTTCTTAATGAAGCACAAATCCGAGGCCTTTGAGAAATTTCGGGATTACAAGAATGAAGTTGAAAAACAAACAGGCAAAAGTATTAAGATTCTAAGATCGGATCGAGGTGGTGAATACTTGAGTGCCGAGTTCCTGGACTATTTAAAAGAGAATGGAATTCTCTCTCAGCGTACTCCTCCATACACTCCGCAACATAACGGTGTATCGGAAAGGAGGAATCGAACCCTATTGGATATGGTTCGTTCCATGATGAGTAAGGCTGAGTTACCGCGATCTTTCTGGGGCTATGCACTAGAAGTAGCTGCATATCTCTTGAACAAGGCTCCCACCAAGACTGTGCCTACCACTCCATATCAGATGTGGAGTGGGAAGAAACCCTGTCTTAAGTACCTTAAGATATGGGGATGTCCAGCTTTTGTAAAAAAGCAGCATGCGGACAAGCTCGAGGCACGTTCAGTACAGTGTAAGTTTGTGGGATACCCAAAGAACTCCAGGGGGTATCTGTTCTATTCCGCTGAGGAACAAAAGGTTTTTGTTTCTCAACATGCCCGCTTCTTGGAAACTGAGTTTTTGGAAACCCAGATAAGTGGGAACGCAATAGAACTGGAAGAAATTCCAGAACCACAAGCTATTACTGAAAGCTTGGAAGAGCCAGTAGGTTCAAAAGAACAGGACATTCCTACGCCGCTTCACAGGAGTAGTAGGCAGTCTCATCCGCCCGAGAGATACTACGGTTTTCTCATAGACGGGGATAGAGAGGATTGCATCATAGATTATGATGAGCCTACTAGTTTCCAGCAGGCCGTTCAGAGCGTTGACTCGGTAAAATGGCTGGATGCAATGCGGACCGAAATGGAGTCCATGTACACCAATAAAGTATGGACGTTGGACATTGCTCCAGACGGGGTAAAACCCGTAGGATGCAAGTGGATCTTCAAAAGGAAGATTGGTGTAGATGGACAGGTTGAGACCTATAAAGCTAGACTTGTAGCAAAGGGTTTCCGTCAAAGACCTGGCTTGGACTATGACGAAACCTTTTCTCCAGTGGCTATGCTGAAATCCATTCGGATCCTTCTTGCCATTGCTGCCTTCCACGATTATGAGATTTGGAAGATGGACGTAAAAACCGCTTTTCTAAATGGAAATTTAGAGGAGTGTGTCTATATGGATCAGCCAGAGGGTTTCATTCAGAGTGGGAGCAGCGGAAAGGTGTGCAAGTTGCTTAAGTCCATCTATGGACTAAAGCAGGCATCGTGGAGTTGGAACATCTGTTTTGATGAAACGGTCAAGGAATTTGGCTTTATCAAAAATCCAGATGAACCATGCATCTATTGTAGATTTGTAGCGAGAACTGTAGTATTCCTCGTTTTATACGTGGATGACATTCTCTTAATAGGAAATGACATTCCTATGCTACAATCTGTCAAGGGATTCTTGTCACACAGGTTCTCCATGAAAGACCTGGGTGATGCCTCTTACATCCTGGGGATCCGGATCCATCGTGATAGATCCAAGAGGATATTAGGACTTTCACAGTCCAGGTACATCGACACCGTACTGAAAAGATTCAGTATGGAAGATTCCAAGCGCGGTAACCTACCGGCTTGTCACGGGATCACCCTCTCTAAAGAGATGTCTCCCAAGACTGATTTGGAGAGGGATCGCATGTCTATTATACCCTACGCTTCTGCGGTAGGCTCTATAATGTATGCGATGTTGTGTACCAGACCGGATGTAGCTTATGCACTGAGTGTAGTAAGCCGGTATCAGTCAAACCCTGGGGAGAAACACTGGATAGCAGTAAAGAACATTCTCAAGTACCTGAGGAGGACTAAGGAGATGTTCTTGGTGTATGGCGGAAAAGACCTCCAGATCGAGGCCTTTGCTGACTCCAGCTTCCAGAGTGACAAGGATGATTCCAAGTCCATGTCGGGTTTTGTCTTTACCCTCAATGGAGGGGCGGTGTGTTGGAAGAGTTCCAAACAGGAAACCGTTGCAGACTCGACGATGGAAGCGGAATACATCGCTGCATCTGATGCCGCAAAAGAAGCTGTCTGGATGAGGAAGTTCTTAAAAGAACTTCAGGTGGTTCCGTCCATTGTTGACCCAATACCTTTGTATTGCGACAACAACGGGGCTATAGCTTTAGCGAAGGAACCCAGGTCCCATCAGAGATCCAGGCACATCTTGAGGCGGTATCACCTGATCAGGGAGATCGTGGATCGCAAGGAGATCGAGGTTCGAAGGGTTGCTTCAGAAGAAAACACTACAGATCCATTCACCAAGGCCCTACCCCAGACTCAGTTCGAGCGGCAGATCGAGATGATAGGTCTTCGATACGCCAGTACATGGCCTTAGTGCAAGTGGGAGATTGTTAGTGTATATGCCCTAGAGGTCATTACTGTATCATACTAGTTTGTATATTACTTAATGGAAGCTTGGGATATTCACCTTGTATAAACAATCTTGCTCAATATAGTAGTATGCTACTTGGTTTGTTTCTACTTCAATGTGTACATGTGTTTATTTTGCGATATCACCTATACGCATTAGTGGAGCCCTTAGGATTTTTGCTTGATTACCAGCGTTGTGATGGCAGTCACACTAGTTGGGGCTGGGTAATCTGTAAGCACATCCTTATACAGGTCCCTAGTCGCAGGACTATCGAGACAGGGCATCGATACTCCGGAGTAGACTAGCGTATGCGCTTCTCATCCCAGTGTGGGAGATGGTCTGTCCCACAGCCATCAGTACGTCGTACTGGAGATAGTATACGGGTGCTCGTTGGGTTACGAGTACACTGGACAGGACTTGTCGGGAACTGACAGGTTGGTATTATACCTATCGTCAGTTATCAGTTCCCAGGTGACATGCGTATAGCTTAGTCCGCTGACTTGACACTGGCACTTCGCCTCGAGTGTGTTCCCACTGTACTTTGACTACTACCCTACCACGGCTCAAAGGAGTCGTGCAAACAGGTGGTAGTTGGGTGCAGTCCCGAAGCACTTGGAGGCAGTGCCGGTTAGACAGGATTCGTCTCTCCCGGTATTGGGGGTTGACATCGCGCTGTGTCTAGGAGAGCCATTACACGAGTAGTCCCTGGCCAGGGCAAGCGAGATATACTGGTAGGCTTCCAGTGTTATCTCAGGGTGTTTTGGGCTTCACCCCGACACGACTTGTACCGCTATTGGGGGACTGACGTTTTACCGCCCCCTAGGCCCGACATGTGATGTATCAGACGAACAGACCGGACTGTACGGAGAATGTCACATTCAGACTCAGTAGGAGTTCAGATGGGGTTCACCTCGTCAGCCTTCTTGTCGGCATCTACCTGCGGACCGTTACGCACAGCTAGTGCCGCTTGCGGTCTGTGGTTAAACCCACTGCCAGCGTAGTGTCGAGTCTTTAGAGTCCCACACAGAGGGTATTCGCCTTTGGGCAAAATGAGTAGAGGTCGCATGGTTTTGCGGCAGGGTTCGTTCTCATCCGCGCACTTGTGCACATTTGGAGTCCGGACGGATTATACTAGCAGGCTCTGGTTTGAGCCAGATACTGGTATATGTTTTGGGGTTGCTTTTATATCTCGGTATTCTTGTTCCTCGGAACGAGAATGCAGGTGTGTATGCACAGTTGCTTGAGGCGGAGGATGAGGTATTTCATTAGGGTTTCGGAACGGGTGCATATGCACAGTTGACAGTCGTCATTTTCCAAACCCTAATAGATTTATGAAATATCAATTAATAATAGTAATTAAATGAAATATTGTTATGGTTGATTTTTGTTGACTTGTTGACCATGGTTGACTTGTTGACCATGGTTGAATATTGACCACCATCATTGCTTTGCAAGGATACTCCTTGATTCTTGCTTACACTCATTTATTGAAAGTATGATAGTGGTCATTCCAAAACAACCATCAACTATTCTCATTTCAATTATTATTATTAATTAGATAATTCCTTTTCTTTTAGTTATGGTTGCAAAAGAAAAGAGCTCATTCTATCATAATCATTCTCTTTCCTCACTTCATCTTCTTCTTCCTCTAGCCAAAGGAGAATCCTTCTCATGTGTTGAGAATCCCTCTCCTTAAAAGAAAAGCACCCCTTAGACACTCTCTACTCACTCTAGGATCAAGGGTTTAGCAAGCCGGAGATTCTAGTTCACTCAAAGTTCGAGAAAGAGCCCGAAGGTTGAACCCTCAGGTGGATCCATCTTCGACGGAAGAAGGCGACGAGAAGAGAACCATCAACCTCTACAAAGTTTGAAGAAGAAGGAGTTCAAGTTTAGGTATAACCATCTTTCCGAGTAGCTAACTCTCTTTAGCTTGTTTGCTAGTTTTAGTTTAGGAAAAGATCTCAACTTTGTTAGTCCATGTTGCCCCATGCGCTAAAAATTTGATTTTTATACCGTTTCCGCCTCCCCGTAAGAACCGGGGGTCGCAACGTGGACTTACAATACAACCTTTGTAGATCCAGTCCTCCACCTCCACGGCTCCGTGATGAAGTCCTCTCCGCTGTCCAAATGCAATCCCGGGCTCTAGCGTCGGTTTCATCGGAGAAGAAGCGGGTTAGGTCATCGACGATGATGCCGAAGATGATCTACGTCGAGGCATCGCTAGATCAAGCTCCAACTTCACCAAGTCAAGAAAACTTGTGAAGGAAACACACTCTACTACTTGGCAAGAGGTAGAGGATGAAGAAATAGGAAGTGGGTTCACTTTAGAATTGGATTTCTCACTCATTTTCACATTCCACCATTGTTGGTAGAAAGCTTTCTACAATGTTGAAGATGAAGAAGAAGAAGAAGATAAATGATATGATAAGTTCATAAGAATAATTGAAAAAGAATTATTCTTATCATAACTTGAACCATGGTTAGATGTAGAGAGTTAACTCAAGTTAGATGAATGGTTAGGGTTTGAAGAAGAAGACAAAAAGGTTACATGAGTCAAAGTTGCATGAAGCTTCAAGAAGCTTCATTTAAGAAAGCAACCTTTTTATTTTCTTTTCACTTTTTCTTTTAATCCAAATTAAAAGATAAATGAATGAATAAATGAATAAAAACCCTAACCATTTACTTAACCATGGTTTAACTCTTTACACAAACCCTAGCAATCATGTATCATCAAACATAATACAATCAAGTGCACAAAAATATATCACATATACAATGTGCACACCCGAGTAAGAATATCCATTTAAAGTGAACCGATATTAGTTAATGCAAAGTAATATATCAAATATATAATTATGCATTAAATCATTAAATCAACACTTGATTCAATGATCCGGTCATATCGCATATAACCGACTGGTATCCAATATATCGGCTTATCGAATCAACCCTCGATTTAATAACTAGGTTATATCGCATATAACCATTCGATACATTCATCGCGAGAATAGAATACGGTATCACATACACGCATTATTCTCGGTCCCGCACATATCTCATATGCGCTCCTATTTCGTTTCGCTTGAGCCAGGAAACCTCTGTGTAGGACTCTAAACACTCGTCAATACGCCGGCAGCAGATAATGATCATATCAAACACCCACAAGCCGCAAGCGGTCTGCTAAACGTAACGGCCACCCGGGTATTGAGCGATCAGAAGATCGACGAGCAAGCCCGCTCACACTCCTGTGAATCCAACCAGTAACACTTACCGTATAGTCCGGTCTGTTCGTCTGATATGTCGCATATCTCGCCTAGGGGTGGTAAACGTCAGACCCTAATAGCTCAATAAGTCGTGTCGATATGAGGTCTATAACAATTCGAGAAACTACTGGTAACACTTACCAGTAAATCTCAGCAACCCTGGCCAGGGATTTCCGGTTATAGCCAATCGAACACAGCGCAACATCAACTCCCTATACCGGGAGAGACGAATCCCCTCCTATCGCTCACTGCCTCCATGTGGCTCGGGACTGTACCCAAAAACCACCGTTTTGCATGCCCTCTTGGACGTGGTAAGATGGAAATCAAAGCACAGTGGGAACCACACAAGACTCTATGACGATCTCGAGTCAACAGACTACTCTGTACCAGTGTCACCAGAGAACTGCCATCTGACGTTAGGTATAATACCATCTGGGAGTTCTCGGCGAGTCCGTCCAGTGTACCCAGTCTCTACTGAGCACCCGTATATCATCTCTGATGTCAAACACCGATGGATATGGGATCATCTATCGCCCATCTGTATGGGTCGAGAAGGTACACGCTAGTTTACACTGGTATATCGATGCCCCATCTCGATACACCCACGACTAGGGACTTTCAAGGATGTACTTATGGACTACCATGTCCCCACTAGTATGATCCGCATCATAGTCCAGGTAGTCAAGTACACATCCTAAGGGCTTTACTAACATGTAATAGAGAGACAATCTGTGTACACGTTAAGGTAAAGAGCAACCAGATAGCATACTATCATGTCGAGCAAGAAAGTCCTCCCTATATATGTCCCAGCATCCACTACAATATACATCCAATGTACAGTAATGGCCTCTAGGGCATACACATAACTAACAATCTCCCACTTGCACTAGGGCCATCTGTAGCAGTGGTTGTAGTATCTCATACTCAACCATCCCATAAAAGTCTCTCTCTGGGAATAGGCCTTCGTGAGTGGATCCGCCGTGTTGTCCTCTAAGTCTACTCTCCTAACCTCGATCCCTTAGAGATCAACCATCTCCACGATCAAGTGATACTGCCTTAGAATATGTCTGGATCACTGATAGGACCTTCGTTCCTTGGCATAAGCCACAACTCCATTGTCACACAATGGGAGGAACATAGTTCATCTCATGAACCAATATACACCCAAACAGCCTCTTTGGTAGCATCTTAAGTAGCGATGTATCCTGTCTTTATCGTCTAGTATGTCACGGTATCTAGCTTGGAACTCTTCCAACATACCGTCCCTTTGCTTAGGGTAAAGACAATGCCTGTGACTGACATTCAGTCATCTTTATCACCCTGGAACACTTCCAGTGATTCTCCCCAGGATCGATTGATACCTTCTCACTACAACTAGTGAGTATCCTAACATCCATTTAAATCTATCTCATAGATCCAAAACTCAGGATTTAGGAGGTATCATTTTGATCCTACACGGAGAATCTTTGTGATAAACGGAGATTGATCGAGTGTAGCATAAGAAACTCCTTTCTTATCAAGAGTATGTCATCCACGTACTCTACGAGGATCGTCACCATACTCCCTACTATCTTTTTTGTTTATACAAGTTTCATCTACCATTTTGATGATGTCAACTTCTTTGACTAATCCATCAAAACAGATGTTCCAACTCCGCGATGCCTGCTTTATCCTATAAAGCATCTTGCACACGTTTCCGCTGCTCCCACTGTTTACGAAGCCCTCTGGCTGTGTACTTATAGACGCACTCTTCTAAAATATCATTTAGAAAAGCAGTCATGACACCCAACCACCAGATATCGTAGTCATGGTATGTAGCCGTGACAAGTAGGATCTGGATGGACTTAAGCATAGCTACTTGAAAAGGTTTCATCATTATCCACACCTGGTCAATGATGCAAACTTTTAACAAGTCTAGCTTTGAAAGTCTCAACTCTTCCATCTACACCAAGTAATCTTCTCAAGATATACTTGCTCCTGATGGGGATTTAACCCTTCAGATATAGCAACTAAAGTCCATACTTTGTTGGTGTATAAGGATTCCATCTCAGATCACTAAGCATCCAGCCATTCTGACAGAGTCTTACTCCTGATGGCCAGCTCGAAACTAGTTGGGTCATCATCTCATGATGCAATCCTCGCTCCCACTGTCATAGAGAAACCGAAGTATTTCTCAGGTGGGTGAGGAACCCTACTAGATCGGCGGAGAGGTTGAGGTTCGTTGGTATCTACTGAATCCTTTGGTTCTATCAAATCATCTGCTGTAGTTTGTATAGCTGGAACACTTCCAGTTCTACATAACTTACCTTGCCTGGAGCTTGTCCGGATTTTACTTTTAGACATAGCCCGGACAACCCCAAATCTTAACTAACTTAAGACATGGGCTTTTCCCTTTCCATATCACATATGAGATGGTAGGCAACTGATTTGATTGGAACCCTATTCAATAGGTATGCAGCTTCTCAAGTGCATAACTCCCAAAAGGAAATAGGTAACTCAGTAGTGCAAATCATAGAGCACACCATATCAAATAGGGTGTGATTGCTCCGTCCCGATATACCATCGTGCTATGGTGTATTCGGAGGAGTAATGCTGCGAGAGAATCTCATTCTTCTTTAGAATAATCCAGGAATTCCGTGCACAAGTATTCTTCTCCTTGATCACATCAAAGGACATAATACTTTTACCCGTGTTTTGGTTCTCTACTTCTAACTTATATTCTGTGAATATCTCAAAAGGTTCGGACTTGTGTTTCAACAGGAACATAGGTCTGAATCTCGAAAGATCATCAGAGAATGTAATGAAGTATAAAGAACCAGTCCTGGCATGTGTAGACAGGAGACTTACATACATCAACATGTATCATCCCAAGAGTTCATTAACTCTTTCTCTGTTTCCAGTAAACGGAGCTATGGTCATCTTATCTTTGTGACATGACTGGCAAGTTTCACAAGATGTAAATTCAAACTGATTTAAATATGCATCTAAATGTAACTTCAGCCAGTCGGGTCGCATTGATATGACCTAGTCTACAATGCCTCAAGAAGGATTCGTTCATTTCTGAACTCTTCCTCTTGTGTGTGTTCTGTAGACTAAGAACTGTAGTTTGATTTAGAACATCAATGCTTTTAGATAACGTGCCTGAACCGATCAACTTTAGATATAGGAAATGTTCAAAACATTATCCATCAATACAAAATTTTATAATTTCTTTACTAATAAAGAGACTGATATGATTTTGTATATCAGGTTCGGTATCTAATAACATTCGTTCAGAATCAATGTATTGGTAATACAGGGTGACAGTGACCAACAGACTTGGCTGCAACTCTTGCCCCGTTTTCTGTCTTATGAAACTTATCACCCGTTCTCAGTTTTTCTACCCTTTTGTAGCCCTATGTAACAGATTACATATCTGAGATCCTGATCCGGTATCATATACCAAGGATTCGGAGGATACTGAGAAACAGTTCTGTATAATGAACACACCCGAAGATGATGCATCAGCATGCACTCTCTTCGTTTGGGCGGCACAGAAAATCTGGTATTCCCCAATTTCCTGCTCTGTCTTATAACAATTATAAGTGGGAGCGGGACCAACGTTCCCCAGCTCAGTATAACAAGCGGGTTCGGTCAATAATCTGTATTAATATCTTGATTAAGGCGTGACATGGTCGCTACCAGGAGAGAGAGAGAAGAAAACACTCAGCGTGCGCTCTTGCAAGAATAGATTGGTTATTATTTTATCTAATCAGGATGGCTCCCACTGCTTTTTATCAAATCTTCCTTCAAACCCAAAAAGGAAAGACTAGCCGGGATTAATTACACACTACAAGTTCGCCAATCTTTCAGCCAGGCCAGTGTCGGTACTTTGAGGGAGGTCCCCCGTGCTTTCGCACGAACCTAATTAATGTAAACCTCGTTTTCCCAGAGGCCTAACCCCGTTGACACCTTTCTAGACACCTACTTGATCGGCTAATTGTAATGTATAAAACTCTTCCAGGAGTAACTCTTACTCGCAGCGGGTATCGGAATCCAACTATCTCATAGAAGGTATGCAATCTCATTGCAAATTTCAACACTTGAAATTCCCGATAATTTTGCCCCGAACGATCTATGACCTTGACAAGGTCAACAAACCATAGACCGCAAGTCAAGTTCAACCCGTCATTTCTTGATTGAATCAAACCCACCCGCACGACCCTTGACAAGGTCAACAAGGCCGCACGACTACCCTAACCCAATCTGCACATATGCATAAGCAGATAAATACTGGTTAGCTACCGCACACTGCGCCTTGACAAGGTCAACAAACGCAGCACGAATACTAAACAGGACTTATCTGAAATGACGGAGGGCTACGACAGGTTTTTCTGAAAACCTATTGCGTAATGAACTTGATATCGTTGTAGAATCAAATGATTTTTAAAATGGAGTGCTTTTGAGGCTTTTCTAGTTTTGCTAAAGGAGTCACTCCCGGTGAAGGGATCGTCGGTCCTTTCCTCGTCGAATGAGGTGCGGGATATATCATATATATCACTGTGCAAAGCAAAAACTGTTAAAAGCAATCAAAAGACAAACCGAGTGTGTAGCATCTGCCAGTTATTGCTAAAGGAGTCACTCCCGGTGAAGGGATCTCGGTCCTTTCCTCAACGAATAAGGTGCAGGATATATCACATATACCGCTGTGCAAAGCAAGAACTGTAGCTACCTGTTTTATTTTGAAATTCAATTCTACAACATCTTTGGTTTCTTTTATTTCATTAATCACATTAATGAAGTCCCATCATTTAAGTACCTAAACATCACAGATAAATACGACGTACACTTATGCCATCCGCATTCGCCTCGATGTCCCCTCGTGCACCGTTAGGTTAGGTAACTAACGGCAGAGCGGGGCAGGGCTAGCACGGGTGTAAAACATAAGTAACGTCTATATAATATATCATATATACTATATACTGTATCTATCACAGAACATCACATGATCACATCACAGATATCGCAGCAGAAGAATCATATGAAATATTGGATATTCTAGGACGTCCGTGTTTTTAATACGAGCCAGTATAAAACACGGATTCCACGGTCGCGATGAATAGCCAAACCCACACCCCTAGACCCCTACGAGAGCGGCAAGCAACCCTACCAATTCTAGAGCTAGGAGACCCGGCCTCGACTCCTCTAGTTGGTCTCCCGCTGGACTCCAGAACCCGGTTACTTGTGCCCTCCTCCTTGGGTCTATCCTAGTGCGGAAAAGTAAATAATATACAAAAGGTGACAACTTCCGCAACCTGGAAGTGCCCCAAGAAAAGAATATTACATACAATTTTTTACATGAATGAAAATGAAAAACACTCATCTCACATAAAAACCCCCGGCTATTCAAACACGACGATCCAATATAACATATCCAGCAACACATAACATCACATGTCATCAACGTAAGTAAATATGCGCATCCCAATTGTCGTTGACATATAGCAACGAAACCGGCGATATCACATATTACACTTACGGTCACAGAAAAGAAAGTATAAAACTACAACAGTTGGAATCCGCAACCACCTCAGACATCACATGCCTGACCAAATGAATTCCTTAGACATCGCATGCCTAACAATTATAAACCCCGCATTTTAGTCTCATTATTGAAAACACTTTTCAATACCAAGTCGGGCAATTCAACAGGATTCCCGACATTTTGATCGAATGCTCGTCGCAAACTTTAGTAGGCGGCCGCACCCCCGATACCGTCGACGAAGTGCACCAAGGCGGAACACCGCTACCGCGAGCACCCGAATGGATGCTTTCGGCGACGGGGTTCTCCTACAGTCACTTGGTCGGGGCTATGGAGTGAGGCTGCCTATTAAGTTTACCCGGTGAGTATCCGCGTACGCTACGTGATTGCGACGGACTTTTGATCTCATCAAAATTCCGTGGCAACCGATCAAGTGAGACTAAACTGCTATGTTTATAACACTCATTCAGTTATCTCATAACTATTTGTGAATTCCAAGTATTGTATCACATTCCGGATAAATAGAAAATGTTAAACTTTTCGATCGAACAGTCAAACACCCAAGTTTTCCCGAAACAGATCAACACATGAAACAAGTTTAAAAACATCTAGTTCATGCCTCAGTACCAACGGTCCAGCCGTAGAAGGGTCAAGCCAACGCCTCACATGTGGCACGCCGTACTGCCCCAAACCCTAAGGTTTAAGGTTTGTTGTCTTCTAGAGGGACCATCGCGTTACTTGCACTACTTAGAACGTTATTAAACCACGGAAAGATCCAACACTTGGAAATTTCCCGACAGGGGAAAAGTTGGGTATTTATATCCGGTCGAACTTTTTAACATATTCTAAAATATCCGGAAAGCCACATAGACAAAATTAGACAATCCGATCGAAACACCGAGTCCCCAATACAACCCAGAAAACTCAACTCTTGAGTTCAGAAAAAAAATATTCCAGGAAAACCAGCACTGCAAAATAGGAATTACTGTGTAAAATTCAATGGGAGAAGAGACAAAATGGCGGCGGAACAGCCGCATTAGCACGCTAATGCCGCGGTTCCGCCGTACTTTAGAAAGATCATTAGGTAATTTTTGCACCGTAATTCTTAGAATTTCCTGCCGATTATTCTGCATATTTTTAATTCTGAAAATTCCACAAATTTGAAAAATGTACAGAGAGGGTTGTCGGGTTAGGGTTTCGGGTTCGATCGGGTTTCTAACATCGTCTACGCATCGCCTAAGGCTCTAGCTAGGCTCTGATACCACTGTAGGGTTCTGTTCAGTCGATAAAACTGCACATTTGTAGTACATTTTTCCTACCATTTTTATATTAAAAAAGGACTTTATTATACATATGAGGGTTTATGTGTAAAAACATTATTTTCCATGTGTTAATATATTTAATTATCATTTGGTAGGAAAATGTATGCAAATAATATTATTGGTCTAATCCTAGTAGAACAAAGTCTACTAAAATCTTATATGAGTTGTTGTGCAGATTATTTCCAAGTTGTTATGAAGGATTTAACAAACAAATCAATTTGTTGAAGAATACTTTCCAAATTAAAGAGCAAACTTGGAGACTAAGTCTGGAAGCAACCGAGAAAATATTTTCAGATTCTGAAGAAGCCTAGGAATGCCAAATGTCACCATCAGAGAGCCCAAGAAAAACGACAAAATGATCCACACCATGGAGCGCGGATCCGCGGCCAAATCCACCCTGGGGCCGCGGATCCGCCGCGGTTTGATGAGGTCAGAATGCAATATTTTGGGAGATTTTCAAGTGCTGAATTTTACCAACTTCGCAACAAAAAGATTCTGGGTTTTCACTATATAAAGGCACCGAGGGCATCTTGGAAAAGCTATCAAGCCGAAGAGATCACGAAGCTCCCGACGCTCACGCATCCAGGCTGATCATCGACTGTTCGACTACCTCCCTAGGAAAGATCGAGAAGCAAATCAAGTTTTGTAATCATTTTCTATGGATTAAAAGTGTAGTTGAAGGAGTTGATTAATAAAGGTAGTTTTTATTTAATTGTTTGTTTTCTTTTACATTATGTTTTCCATCACTTTCTTTTCATATTCTTCTTCCAACATGCGCGAGTAATTCTCCGCTTGTTAGGGTTCGTAGGATTAGGGTAGGCTAATGAACGATGAAAAATATCTAAACCCTTTTTAAGTCCTATAAAGTTTAGGAACTTTATCAAAATAATCATTAACATCCTAATCGGGCGCGCTAGCAATTCTTTACTAGTTCCGACCGCGATTAGAGATTAGATTAATGATTGTTTTGGTAAAGGCTAGATATGAACGGAGTTCCGTGTCGAGATAAGGGTTAAGAGTGGGATTCCTTTTCCCTCCAGAAACCCTAATCTACACGCATCGCCGTCGTTCTAGTTCTAAATCTATTAATGGATAAAAAGGGTAACTTTAATTAATCATTCATAACTACTAAATCCTAACGAACCCTACAAGCCCTTCTTATTATAATTAATCACATCTTTAAACTATTCTAGATCTATATTTACATTCTTATTAAACGTAGATCTAGAAACCATCCTACAACAATTCTTATTTCTTTCTCCTTTTCAACACATCTAAAGTAAAATTAAAAGGTTCCACGTTTCCCAGAGGACGACCCGTACTCATCTCGGTTTAGCTACGTGCGACACCGTTATTGATTGCGGTTAAACTACAAACAAACACTTTTTCGTGTCAATCAAATGGCGCCGTTGCCGGGGATACGTGCGTAATTTTTATTTTTACTATTTGTGTTGATTTCTTAGACGAGTCATATCATTATTAACACAAAACTGCAAATTGCATATTTAACGATTTGTGCGTGGATTTTTGCAAGGAGATCTGGAGTCACAGAATTGAGGGAAACAGGAAACAGAGACATTTTTAGAGATCCAGAGGAGCACAGAGGGACACAGGAAATTTTTCATCAAGCGATCCAACCACCTCGCGGCGGAAGCGCGGCATAAAGGCATCTTTGGCGGCGGAAGCGCGGCGTCTTGGATGGATTAGGGCTACAGAACTCTCTGGTATCTTTCTTAACTCCTCCTCTCTCCTCCCAAATCCAATAAAATCTATTTTCTGCAGGATTCTTTGCAAATTGCGCCGCTCAAAAATCTCTTTGCAAAAGTTTTGTGTTTGGTTTTGTTTTGCATATTTAATACGGATTTTAAGGGGCAAAGACCAAATCAAGATTAGGTGGGGATTTCATCACCCTTCCTAAGCCCCACAAATCACAAACCGAGCATATAGATCAACCCTTCATTAATTTAAAAAATATCTAGACCAGACTCTAAGGACTGTCGCGCTCAATAAGGACAGAGGAAGGTCGTGGGTAATCTATCGTTTATCCGCATTACTTTTGTAGTGCCTAGGCAAGTGTGACAAAGGCTAGTGGTTTTTAATTAGGCCCACTGTAGTGGTGGTTCCTTCCCGCTTACCTGCCACTTACCTCGCTACAAGGGTAGTACGGAGGTGGTAGAGGATTTATCCTGCGGCTTGTCCTTTGGAAGTCTAGGAGCGGTCTAGAGACTGGACCTAGGTAACCTTAGTTCTAGGGTTGCTTGTGCATTTAGGGAAATTTGTCTTGAGTCCCACTTTTTCAAAACAAGCCAATTTTAAATCACACACACGCTGCCACTTGCACTAAACCCGCTTAGTGCATGCTCGGCTGGACACGGGATCCTAGTGCCCGTCTTGTCCGCGTTCCTGCTATCGACGCCGAAGTCGGTACTTCTTCATCTTCTTTTCCCCCACCACACACCACATCAACCGTGATGGACGGCACTCCATCTAATTATAACACCACGCTGCCACCACCCGCAGGTGAGCAGAATCCACCGCGCATCTCTCTCCAAGAGAGATGCTATCCTATTCGTGGTCCCCTTCCTACTTGTCTATCTCTTCCACCACCTAACGGGGATAATTTCGAAATTAAACCCCACTACATCAATCTGCTGCCCAAATTTCACGGGCTTGAGTCGGAAGACGCGTACGTTTTCATCACCAAATTCGAAAACGTATGCGCAATGATGGGTACTTCACAATTGACTTTAGATGCTATGCGCTTACGTCTTCTCCCATTCACACTATGCGACTTGGCAGAAAAATGGCTTTATAATACTGCCGCACACTCTATCGCTAATTGGGATGAATTCGTCGTAGCATTTCTTAAGAAGTTTTACCCAAATCATAAGACTGCACATGTTAGGAGCGAGATCAATCAGTTCACCCAGCTTCCCAACGAACCATTTTGGAAGTGCTTTGAACGTTTCAAAGATCTGCTTGTCCAATGCCCCCATCACGGAATACAAAGATGGGATTTATGTCGGATTATATATGAGGGCATTAATCCAGCGACAAAGCAGATGCTTGAAACAATGTGTCAATGTAATTTCATGTCTAAAGATGACGGTGAAGCATGGAAATATCTGGAAGATCTCGCAGAAAGCACTTTGCAGTGGGAAAGCGTAAGACCACCTTCAACTAAGGGAGGTATTCACCAACTCGACGTTTCCATCGCAGTAAAAGCCGAAATGGCAGCGATGCAAAAGAAACTCGATGCTATGGAGAACAAATTTTCATCATTCTCCCTAAATCAGGTTACGCTTCCTAAGACCGTTTGTGGTTGCTGTTCGGATCCTTCACACTTAACGGAAGAATGTCCTATGAATGCATCGTTTCAAGCTAATGCTGCTTTTCAGCAGCGACCTAGAAACGATCCTTATTCTTCTACATATAATCAAGGATGGAGGAATCATCCTAACTTTGCTTGGAATCAAAACCAACAAAGTAATTATCAAAGACCTCCTCCACAGCAACCACAACCACAGAATCAGCCCCCCTTTCAGTCACAAAATTTCCAAAATCCGGCCAACATTTCTACACCACAAGTGGCCGGTATTGACAACTCACTTGCACAAACTTTGGATATGTTCATGAAACAATCCATGCAAAATTCGGCTGATATGAGGTCTTCTATTGATGCCCTAACGAAAAACTCCTCCTCCCATGGTGAGAGTATTAAATCAATAGAAAACCAAATCGCACAGTTAAACGCCGCATTGAGTGCGAGAGAGAAAGGGAAACTCCCATCTCAACCCCTACCGAATCCTGGCCATTCACAAAGTCATAATGTGAATGCCGTCACTACGTTGAGATCGGGGAGAGTGCTGAATAACCAAGTGGGCGAGCAGGTTGATGATAGTGACACATTTGATACCCCTTCTTCTTCTTCTTCACCTAACTCGTCTAGTCTCCCACCTTCATCCGAGCCTATTCTCCGTTTTCCCCAAGGCTCAAACATTTCGCCAAATCTATCTAAGTCGATGCCCACTCCAATTTTGGGATCGAATCAGTCGCCACAGTCTTCTCCACAAACGTTGGACCCAAAACTTATTGATCGTGCTCCATTTCCAAACCGATTAAGGGCCAACCGATCTAACCCGCAAATGGAGAAGATTGTGGAAATGTTTAAGCAAGTTAGCGTGAATATTCCTCTTCTAGATGCTATTCAACAAGTCCCATCTTATGCAAGAATCCTTAAAGACTTGTGCACTAGGAAGAGAAAAACTCAAGTGCCTAAAAAGGTTTTCATGACGAGTAATGTTAGCACAGCTTTTACCCAACAAATACCAAAGAAACGTAAGGACCCCGGCTGTCCTACAATCTCTATTTCTATTGGGGGTAAAAATATAAATCGTGCTTTACTCGATCTAGGCGCTAGCGTCAACTTACTTCCTTATTCGGTATACGAGCAGTTAGGAATTGGAGAGTTAAAACCCGCCCATTGTACTCTTCAAATGGCTGATCGATCTATCACCAAACCTCGGGGCGAACTAGAGGATGTGTTAATTAAAGTCGGGGAATTCATATTTCCCGTGGACTTTATTGTTTTAGATACACAGCCTGTGGCAAACCCACGCAATCAAATCCCGGTGATACTTGGTCGACCCTTCCTAGCAACTTCTAACGCTGTGATTAATTGTCGTAACGGTTCTATGAACTTATCCTTGGGGAAAATGACAATTGAGCTTAATATTTACAAGCTAGGAAGTCAGCCATCAGAACCTTCTGCTCATTTGCTGGATGTTTGTTCCATCCACGAGATAGCTCCCGAAAGCTGCATGGATGAGGAACTTTGCTTTGATGTTCTCGACAACACTAATGAGACATCGTTTGATCTTGCACCACTTCACAGTGAGGATATGTTCAATGAGTCCGACCTTGAGATTGAACCCGTTGACTCGTTGCAAAAGTCAGCAGCACTTTCCGAGTCAATATCTTATGCAAGTTTTGAACCTCTTAAGGAGTCCGAATATCATTCCGTTACCCCTCCTTCTATTGTCTCTCCGCCAATTCTTGATCTCAAACCACTACCTTCTCATCTTAAATATGCATATTTAGGAGAGAATGAGACTTTGCCAGTGATTATTTCCGCTTCTCTAGCCTTAGAGCAAGAGAATGCACTTTTGGCGGTGTTGAGATCGAATCGGGAAGCATTTGGTTGGACAATGGCCGACATCAAAGGGATTAGTCCCTTAATTGTTGAACATCACATACATCTGATGGATGAAGCCAAACCAACCCAAGACCCACAAAGACGGTTAAATCCCGTTATGAAGGAGGCGGTAAAGAAAGAAATCGTCAAGTGTCTTGATAGTGGAATAATTTACCCCATATCTGATAGTCAATGGGTAAGTCCAATTCATGTGGTCCCTAAAAAGTCTGGCATCACGGTCATCACTAACGAGGCTAATGAGTTAATCCAAACACGCACCCAAACTGGGTGGCGCGTATGTATCGATTACAGGAAACTCAATGCCGCGACGAGGAAAGATCACTTCCCTCTACCTTTCATTGACCAGATGTTAGAACGATTAGCGGGACACGAATACTACTGTTTCTTGGACGGATACTCTGGTTACAACCAGGTCCCTATCGCCGAAAAGGATCAAGATAAAACCACTTTTACTTGTCCTTTCGGAACTTTTGCTTATAGACGCATGCCCTTTGGGTTATGCAACGCTCCCGCTACATTTCAGCGGTGTATGATGGGGATATTTTCAGATATGGTGGAAAATTTTCTAGAAATTTTTATGGACGATTTCTCCATTTTTGGGGACTCCTTTGAGGACTGCCTTCGTAATCTTGACGCTGTTCTTACCCGCTGTAAGGATAAGAACTTGACTTTGAATTGGGAAAAATGCCATTTCATGGTCCAAGAAGGTATTGTACTTGGACATATAATTTCACATAAAGGCATTGAGGTAGACAGAGCTAAAATAGATGTCATTCAAAACCTCCCTCGTCCCAATTGCGTCAAAGATATACGATCCTTCCTTGGTCATGCAGGATTTTATACGAGATTTATTAAGGACTTTAGCAAAATTGCTAGACCCTTAACCCTTCTATTGGCCAAGGACACTACATTTCACTTCGATTCGGATTGTGAGGCTGCTTTTGAATCACTTAAAGAATCACTCACTACAGCCCCCGTTCTATCATCTCCGGATTGGAACCACCCGTTCGAGCTTATGCGTGACGCATCAGATTTTGCTATTGGTGCTGTCTTGGGACAGCATATTGATAAGATGCCACATGTAATTTACTATGCAAGTAGGACCCTGAATGATGCACAAATAAATTACACAACTACCGAGAAAGAACTCTTAGCAGTTGTATTTGCATTAGAGAAATTCAGGCCCTACTTGATTGGCTCGCCTATTGTGGTTTACACAGATCACTCCGCCCTCCGACATCTTTTAACGAAGAAGGATGCAAAAGCCAGGCTAATACGTTGGATCCTATTGTTACAAGAATTTGATCTTGTTATCAAAGACAAGAGTGGATGTGAAAACGTAGTAGCAGACCATCTTTCACGCATCACTTCTTCGCCAACTGTGACCGTGCCGATAAATGACTCATTTCCCGACGAACAGCTCTTGAATGTATCCTACGAACCTTGGTTCGGAGATATCGTGAACTATCTTGCGACGGGACTTATACCTAGCGATTGGTCGAAACAAGACAAACTTCGGTTTTTATCCCAAGTAAAATATTTTTACTGGGATGAACCATATCTATTCAAGTATTGTTCCGATCAAATCATTCGCAGGTGTGTCCCTAACGATGAATTCAAGAGCGTGTTATCATTTTGTCATGATCAGGCGTGCGGCGGTCACTTTGGACCTCGAAAAACGGCGGAGAAAGTTTTGCAATGTGGCTTTTATTGGCCAACATTATTTAAAGATGCATTTGAGCATTGCAAAACTTGTCCGCGATGTCAGCATTTGGGTCGGATTTCACATAGGAATGAGATGCCGCTCCAACCTATCTTGGTTGTGGAAATATTTGATGTTTGGGGTATTGATTTTATGGGCCCTTTTCCCAACTCCTTTGGGAATCTATATATCTTGTTAGCAGTTGATTATGTCTCGAAGTGGGTGGAAGCTATACCGTGTCGCACTAATGACAACAAAGTTGTCATTAAGTTCCTTAAAGAAAACATCTTCTCGCGATTCGGACACCCTCGCGCTATCATTAGCGACAACGGGACACATTTCTGCAATAGGTCTTTCGAGGCCTTGATGCGGAAATATTCAATCACTCACAAGCTTTCTACGCCCTATCACCCCCAAACAAGCGGGCAGGCTGAGATCTCAAATAGGCAGATCAAACAGATATTGGAGAAGACGGTTTCGAAAAACCGTAAGGATTGGTCAACCAAATTGACGGATGCTCTTTGGGCATTCCGCACCGCTTATAAGACCGATCTTGGTATGTCTCCTTACCGCCTTGTGTTTGGGAAGGCATGTCACCTCCCTGTTGAGATTGAACATAAGGCAATGTGGGCTATTAAAGAGCTTAATTTTGATCTTGATCATGCTGGCGGCTTTCGGAAGCTGCAATTAAATGAGCTAAGCGAACTCCGCGATGAAACTTACGATAATGCGGTGATAGTAAAGAATAGGACTAAAGTGTTTCACGATAAAAATCTTTCTAGAAAAACCTTCACATCGGGGCAACAAGTCCTTCTTTATGATTCACGTCTCCATCTTCATCCGGGTAAGCTTAAATCTCGTTGGAAAGGACCTTTTGTGGTGCGGTATGTACACCCGCACGGGGCGGTTGAAGTCGAAAATTTGAAAAACGGTTCGATTTTTAAAGTAAATGGGCATAGATTAAAACCGTATTTTTCTGCTGACCCCGCGGAGGAGCTCCTGTTTTTACAGGAGCCGCTTTATCAAAACTAAATTTCCTCCGCCTCACCTCCATGTTTTTTAAAAAACATTTTCTCATTTTAAAAATGGAGGTGAGTAAAAAATGATTTGATTGAATATCTGTGCGTGTCAAAGAATAAGTTTGGGGGAATTTATCATTTAACTATTATTTTATCCCTTGTATCTCTCCCTTAGTATACAGGTCCATGTTCTCAAAAGGCTGCATCAGTGAGGACACTGCTAAAAACAGGTTTGGGGGGGAGGTTTGTATTCACTGAATTATCTTTGACACCGGGCATTAAAAAAAATAATAATAATAATAAAAAAAAAATTATAACAAAAGAATAGAAAGTGAAACATTACATCCAAAAGATAGGAATAGTTTAAGAAAACCAAGAAAATTAGAAGTTTTCTTATACGAACTAGTAATAAGTAGTTATGAGCTGTTGTCCCAAGGGTTAGTAAGATAGAGGAAGTCACTAATCTGAGGATAAAAATAAGTCTGAAAAATAGTTTCTATTCTGGAAGCCAAACATTTGAATGTTGATACCCTACTATATGCACTTACACACGTCTTGAAACTCGGGATAGTAGAGGATACCTTGAAATGCTCTTGTCTAAAAGCCCAAGTATGAAGGAAATGATGAAGAAAATATAAAATGGTGAAAAGAAAAAAATGAACACTGGTTTTGTATCACCAAGGCAGCAATAAAAAAATATAGCGAGGGTGCCTCTTCACCTAGTGCCCTAAGGCCAACTGGTCTGGGAGTCACTGCTAAGCCTTAGGTGGTGCAAGACAAGGAAAATATTATCACCAAATCAGCAAGCACATGAGTAATCGGTCGGTTAGTACCTCAAGAAGTATTAACGGTCGCATGAAAATGTGTAAGCAATTCTAAGTATTCATCAAAGAAAAAGTACTAAGGTAGATGGACAAGAATATGATAGCTTGAATTGAATTCTCTGAGTGTAGGGATGTTCTTTACACACACGTGGGGTTATATGATCAATGTTTGGACAAAAGGTAGGAATGAAGAATAAAGACGATGTTTTATTGAGGGATGATGTGATTTCTAACATTTTTTCATGACTATTAAGATAGGGCTCATGACAACTGAAAAGCTAGTATAGTTGGAAACTCTTCTTTTCAAAGTATTTCTTTTATGGTTCTTATCTTTATATGTAAATTTCACCATCTTTCTTTTGTTATAGGATTTTGTGGGTGTAATCCGCTGAAAACCCTCAGGAGACAACACTCCTCCTACTAGGGACACCTAGAGGTTTAACGGCTTGTTGCACGTGCTCAGTGCAATCGTGTCTGCCTACGAAAGTGTGCCTAGTTTTCTCCTTTCTTTTTCTTCTCTTAAATAAACTAATTTGCTCGGGACGATCAAAGATAAGTTTGGGGGTATTTGTTCAGTCGATAAAACTGCACATTTGTAGTACATTTTTCCTACCATTTTTATATTAAAAAAGGACTTTATTATACATATGAGGGTTTATGTGTAAAAACATTATTTTCCATGTGTTAATATATTTAATTATCATTTGGTAGGAAAATGTATGCAAATAATATTATTGGTCTAATCCTAGTAGAACAAAGTCTACTAAAATCTTATATGAGTTGTTGTGCAGATTATTTCCAAGTTGTTATGAAGGATTTAACAAACAAATCAATTTGTTGAAGAATACTTTCCAAATTAAAGAGCAAACTTGGAGACTAAGTCTGGAAGCAACCGAGAAAATATTTTCAGATTCTGAAGAAGCCTAGGAATGCCAAATGTCACCATCAGAGAGCCCAAGAAAAACGACAAAATGATCCACACCATGGAGCGCGGATCCGCGGCCAAATCCACCCTGGGGCCGCGGATCCGCCGCGGTTTGATGAGGTCAGAATGCAATATTTTGGGAGATTTTCAAGTGCTGAATTTTACCAACTTCGCAACAAAAAGATTCTGGGTTTTCACTATATAAAGGCACCGAGGGCATCTTGGAAAAGCTATCAAGCCGAAGAGATCACGAAGCTCCCGACGCTCACGCATCCAGGCTGATCATCGACTGTTCGACTACCTCCCTAGGAAAGATCGAGAAGCAAATCAAGTTTTGTAATCATTTTCTATGGATTAAAAGTGTAGTTGAAGGAGTTGATTAATAAAGGTAGTTTTTATTTAATTGTTTGTTTTCTTTTACATTATGTTTTCCATCTCTTTCTTTTCATATTCTTCTTTCAACATGCGCGAGTAATTCTCCGCTTGTTAGGGTTCGTAGGATTAGGGTAGGCTAATGAACGATGAAAAATATCTAAACCCTTTTTAAGTCCTATAAAGTTTAGGAACTTTATCAAAATAATCATTAACATCCTAATCGGGCGCGCTAGCAATTCTTTACTAGTTCCGACCGCGATTAGAGATTAGATTAATGATTGTTTTGGTAAAGGCTAGATATGAACGGAGTTCCGTGTCGAGATAAGGGTTAAGAGTGGGATTCCTTTTCCCTCCAGAAACCCTAATCTACACGCATCGCCGTCGTTCTAGTTCTAAATCTATTAATGGATAAAAAGGGTAACTTTAATTAATCATTCATAACTACTAAATCCTAACGAACCCTACAAGCCCTTCTTATTATAATTAATCACATCTTTAAACTATTCTAGATCTATATTTACATTCTTATTAAACGTAGATCTAGAAACCATCCTACAACAATTCTTATTTCTTTCTCCTTTTCAACACATCTAAAGTAAAATTAAAAGGTTCCACGTTTCCCAGAGGACGACCCGTACTCATCTCGGTCTAGCTACGTGCGACACCGTTATTGATTGCGGTTAAACTACAAACAAACACTTTTTCGTGTCAATCAGGTTCCTAGGCACTCTAAAGAGGTCTCACAAGGCATCAACCATGCCAATTTCAAAATTTAACGGTGCCGAGAAATCCTAGACGAGATTGTTGGCTAGATTTTTAGGCGACAAAGCAAACTAGTTAACACTTAACTACTAGAATACGGAAATGCAACCTTTGTAGATCCGGTCCTCCACCTCCACGGCTCCGTGATGAAGTCCTCTCTGCTGTCCAAATGCAATCCCGGGCTCTAGCGTCGGCTTCATCGGAGAAGAAGCGGGCTAGGTCATCGACGACGATGCCGAAGATGATCTACGTCGAGGCATCGCTAGATCAAGCTCCAACTTCACCAAGTCAAGAAAACTTGTGAAGAAAACACACTCTACTACTTGGCAAGAGGTAGAGGATGAAGAAATAGGAAGTGGGTTCACTTTAGAATTGGATTTCTCACTCATTTTCACATTCCACCATTGTTGGTAGAAAGCTTTCTTCAATGTTGAAGATGAAGAAGAAGAAGATAAATGATATGATAAGTTCATAAGAATAATTGAAAAAGAATTATTCTTATCATAACTTGAACCATGGTTAGATGTAGAGAGTTAACTCAAGTTAGATGAATGGTTAGGGTTTGAAGAAGAAGACAAAAAGGTTACATGAGTCAAAGTTGCATGAAGCTTCAAGAAGCTTCATTTAAGAAAGCAACCTTTTTATTTTCTTTTCACTTTTTCTTTTAATCCAAATTAAAAGATAAATGAATGAATAAATGAATAAAAACCTTAACTATTTACTTAACCATGGTTTAACTCTTTACACAAACCCTAGCAATCATGTATCATCAAACATAATACAATCAAGTGCACAAAAATATATCACATATACAATGTGCACACCCGAGTGAGAATATCCATTTAAAGTGAACCGATATTAGTTAATGCAAAGTAATATATCAAATATATAATTATGCATTAAATCATTAAATCAACACTTGATTCAATGATCCGGTCATATCGCATATAACCGACTGGTATCCAATGTATCAGCTTATCGAATCAACCCTCGATTCAATAACTAGGTTATATCGCATATAACCATTCGATACATTCATCGCGAGAATAGAATAAGGTATCACATACACGCATTATTCTCGGTCCCGCACATATCTCATATGCGCTCCTATTTCGTTTCGCTTGAGCCAGGAAACCTCTGTGTAGGACTCTAAAGACTCGTCAATACGCCGGCAGCAGATGATGATCATATCAAACACCCACAAGCCGCAAGCGGTCTGCTAAACGTAACGGCCACTCGGGTATTGAGCGATCAGAAGATCGACGAGCAAGCCCGCTCACACTCCTGTGAATCCAACCAGTAACACTTACCGTATAGTCCGGTCTGTTCGTCTGATATGTCGCATATCTCGCCTAGGGGTGGTAAACGTCAGACCCCAATAGCTCGATAAGTCGTGTCGATATGAGGTCTATAACAATTCGAGAAACTACTGGTAACACTTACCAGTAAATCTCAGCAACCCTGGCCAGGGATTTCCGTTTATAGCCAATCGAATACAGCGCAACATCAACTCCCTATACCGGGAGAGACGAATCCCCTCCTATCGCTCACTGCCTCCATGTGGCTCGGGACTGTACCCAAAAACCACCGTTTTGCACGCCCTCTTGGACGTGGTAAGATGGAAATCAAAGCACAATGGGAACCACACAAGACTCTAGGACGATCTCGGGTCAACAGACTACTCTGTACCAGTGTCACCAGAGAACTGCCATCTGACGTTAGGTATAATACCATCTGGGAGTTCTCGGCGAGTCCGTCCAGTGTACCCAGTCTCTACTGAGCACCCGTATATCATCTCTGATGTCAAACACCGATGGATATGGGATCATCCATCGCCCATCTGTATGGGTCGAGAAGGTACACGCTAGTCTACACTGGTATATCGATGCCCATCTCGATACACCCACGACTAGGGACTTTCAAGGATGTACTTATGGACTACCATGTCCCCACTAGTATGATCCGCATCATAGTCCAGGTAGTCAAGTACACATCCTAAGGGCTTTACCAATATGTAATAGAGAGATAATCTGTGTACACGTTAAGGTAAAGAGCAACCAGATAGCATACTATCATGTCGAGCAAGAAAGTCCTCCCTATATATGTCCCAGCATCCACTACAATATACATCCAATGTACAGTAATGGCCTCTAGGGCATACACATAACTAACAACTAGCCCTGCCCTGCTCTGTCGTTAGTTACCTAACCTAACGGTGCACCAGGGGACATCGAGGCAAATGCGGATGGCATAAGTGTACGTCGTATTTATCTGTGATGTTTAGGTGACTTAAATGATGGGACTTCATTAATGTGATTAATGAAAGAAAAGAAACCTAAATGATGTTGTAGAATCAAATTTTCAAATAAAAGGGTAGCTACAGTTTTGCTTTGCATAGCGGTATATATGATATACCCTGCACCTTATTCGATGGGGAAAGAGCCGAGATCCTTTCACCGGGAGTGACCTCTTTAGAAAAACTGGCAGATGCTACAACACTCGGTTTGACTTTTGACTGCTTTTGGAGTTTTGCTTTGCATAGTGATATATATGATATATCTCGCACTTTATTCGATGAGGAAAGAGCCGAGATCTCTTCACCGGGAGTGACCTCTTTAGCAAAACTAATGAAAGCCTCAAAATCACTCCATTTCAAAATTCACTCGATTCTACAACGATATCAAGTTCATTACGCAATAGGTTTTCAGAAAAACCTGTCGTAGCCCTCCGTCATTTCAGATAAATCCTGCTTAGTATTCGTGCTGCGTTTGTTGACCTTGTCAAGGCGTAGTGTGCGGTAGCTGACCCGTATTTATCTGCTTATGCATATGATGCAGATTGGATTAGGGTAGTCGTACGGCCTTGTTGACCCTGTCAAGGGTCGTGCGGGTGGGTTTAATTCAATCAAGAAGTGACGGGTTGAACTTGACTTACGGTCTATGGTTTGTTGACCTTGTCAAGGTCATAGATCGTTTGGGGCAAAATATTATCGGGAATTTCAAGTGTTGAAATTTGCAATGAGATTGCATACCTTCTATGAGATAGTTGGATCTCGATACCCACTGCGAGTAATTGTTACTCCTGGGAGAGTTTTACACAGGACAATTAGCCGATCAAGTAGGTGTCTAGAAAGGTGTCAACGGGGTTACGCCTCTGGGAAAACGAGGTTTACTTTAATTAGGTCCGTGCGAAAGCACGGGGAACCTCCCTCAAAGTACCGACACTGGCCTGGCTGAAAGATCGGCGAAGTTGTAGGGTGTAATTAATCCCGGCTAATCTTTCCTTTTAGGGTTTGAAGGAAGATTTGATAAAAACCAGTGGGAGCCATCCTGATTAGATAAGATAATAACCAATCTGATCTTGCAAGAGCATACGCTAAAGTGTTTTCTTCTCTCTCTCTCCAGGTAGTGACCATGTCATGCCTTAATCAAGATAATAATATGGATGTATTGACCGAACCCGCAAGTTATACTGTGCTGGGGAACGTTGGTTCCGTTCTTTCTTATAAGAGTTATAGGACTGAACATGATATAGGGGAATACCAGGATTCCCATGCCACCCGAATGAAGAAAGTACATGTTGGTGCATTTTCTTCGGGTGTGTTCGTTACAGAGAACTGTTTCTCCATTTGCCCTACGTCCTGGGTATTAGATACCGGGTCAGGATTCCATATATGTAATCAGTTACATGGGCTTAAAAAAGGTAGAGAACTTGGAGAAGGTGATAAAAACATAAGAGTTGGAAATGGTGCAATTGTTGCAGCTAAGATCGTCGAGGAATATCACCTTGCATTACCAACTGGTAATACATTGATTCTGAACGAATGCTATTACATGCCGAACCTGATATGCAACATTATATCGGTTTCTTTGTTGAGTAAAGAGGGTTATAATTTTGTATTACAGGATAATGTTATGAACATTTTCCGTAACCAAAAGTTGGTTGGATCAGGCACGTTGTGCAGTGGCATTTATGTTCTAAATCAATCAACAGTTCTGAGTATAACGAACACACACAAGAGGAAGAGTTCAGATCTGAACGAATCTTTCTTGTGGCATTGTAGACTAGGTCACATAAATGCGACACGACTAGCTAAGTTGCATAAGGATGGATATTTAAATTCGTTTGTATATTCATCTTATGACACTTGCCAGTCATGTCTCAAAGGCAAGATGACCAAAATTCCGTTTACGGGACACGGAGAAAGAGTTACCGAACTCTTGGGACTGATACATAGTGATGTATGCGGTCCCATGTCTACACATGCCAGGGATGGTTCTTCATACTTCATTACATTTACTGACGATCTCTCTAGATTCAGATATGTGTTCCTGATGAAACACAAATCAGAAGCTTTTGAGAAATTTAGAGAATATAAACAAGAAGTCGAGAACCAAACCGGAAAAAGTATTAAAATCCTTCGATCTGATCGAGGAGGTGAATACTTGAGCAATGAATTCCTGGACTTCCTAAAAGAGAATGGGATTCTCTCTCAGCTGACTCCTCCATATACACCACAGCACAACGGTGTATCAGAATGGAGGAACCGCACCCTATTAGATATGGTGCGCTCTATGATGAGCACAGCTGAGTTACCTATTTCCTTCTGGGGATATGCGCTGGAGACAGCAGCATACCTATTGAATCAAGTTCCATCTAAATCTGTACCTACCACACCATATGAGATATGGAGTGGGAATAGGCCATATCTTAAACGAGTTAAGATATGGGGTTGTCCGTCCTATGTCAAAAGACAAAATCCAGACAAACTCGAGGCACGGTCAGTTTTTTGCAAGTTTGTGGGATATCCAAAGAATTCATATGGGTATTTTTTCTACCACAGTGAGGAACATAAAGTGTTTGTTGCTCAACATGCCACCTTTTTAGAGAAGGAATTTCTTGTAAAAGAAATTAGTGGCAAAGTGGTGGAGCTGAAAGAGGTTCCAGATACACAAACCGCAACTGAAGATTTAGTAGAACCAGAGGATTCAGTAGCTCCCAACGAACCTCAGCCTCTCCGCCGATCTAGTAGGGTTCCTCGCCAACCTGAAAGATACTACGGTTTTCTCATGGATGGTAGGAGCGAGGATTGCATCATGGAGGATGTTGACCCAACTAGCTTCGAGCAGGCCATCACGAGTGGGGACTCAGTGAAATGGCTGGATGCTATGCGGTCCGAGATGGAATCCATGTACACCAACAAAGTATGGACTTTGGAAGATGCTCCTGAAGGGGTAAAACCTATTGGGAGCAAGTGGATCTTCAAGAAAAAACTTGGTGTAGATGGGAAAGTGGAGACTTTCAAAGCTAGACTTGTTGCAATGGGTTTTCGTCAAAGACCAGGTGTGGACTATGACGAAACCTTTTCTCCAGTGGCTATGCTTAAATCCATCCGGATCATGCTTGCCATCGCTGCATATCATGATTACGAAATCTGGAAAATGGATGTTAAGACCGCCTTTCTAAACGGTGATTTAGAAGAGTACGTGTACATGACTCAGCCAGAGGGCTTCGTAGATAGTGGGAGCAGCAGGAAGGTGTGCAAGTTGCTTAAATCCATTTATGGATTAAAGCAAGTATCGCGGAGTTGGAACATCTGCTTTGACGTCGTTATCAAAGAGTTTGATTTCGTCAAAAACGTAGATGAACCTTGTATTTACAAGAAGGTGGCAGAGAGTAAGGTTGTCTTCCTCGTATTGTACGTGGACGACATACTCTTGATAGGAAATGACATTCCTATGCTGCAATCGGTCAAGCTCTTCTTATCACAAAGATTCTCAATGAAAGATCTTGGTGATGCCTCCTGCATATTGGGGATTAGGATCTATAGAGATAGATCCAAACGGATATTGGGATTGTCCTAATCCAGGTACATTGACACCATACTAAAGAGGTTTAGTATGGAAGAATCCAAGCGTGGGAACTTACCCACGATCTCTGGAGTCACTCTCTCCAAAGAGATGTCTCCCAAGACTGATTTGGAGAGAGCTCGCATGCAAGGGATACCCTATGCTTCGGCTGTAGGCTCTATCATGTATGCGATGCTATGTACCAGACCCGATGTAGCATACTCACTAAGTGTAGTGAGCAGGTATCAAGCTGATCCTGGAGAGAGTCAGTGGACAGTTGTGAAGAGCATTCTCAAGTACTTGCAAAGGACTAAAGAGATGCTCTTGGTGTATGGTAACGGAGAACTCCAAGTGGAGTCCTTTACCGATTCGAGCTTCCAGAGTGATAAGGACGACTCTAAGTCGCAGTCGGGATTTGTCTTTACCCTTTACGGAGGGGCGGTTAGCTGGAAGAGTTCCAAGCAGGAAACCGTGGCAGACTCGACGATGGAGGCTGAATACATCGCTGCCAACGATGCTGCCAAAGAGGCTGTCTGGATCAAGAAGTTCATTACAGAACTTGGAGTGGTTCCATCCATTGAGCATCCAATATCTTTGTATTGCGATAACAATGGAGCGGTGGCTTTGGCCAAGGAACCCAGGTCCCATCAGTGATCCAGGCATATTCTGAGGCGGTATCACCTGATCCGGGAGATAGTTGATCGCCAGGAGATCGAGGTCAGGAGGGTTGACACGAAGAACAACACAGCGGATCCACTCACGAAGGCCATTCCCCAGATACAGTTTGAGAGACTCTTCGGGATGCTCGGTATGCGATACTATAGCAGCTGGCCCTAGTGCAAGTGGGAGATTGTTAGTTGTATGTATGCCCTAGAGGCCAGTATTGTACAGATGATGTATATTATATTGGATGCTTGGACATATATAGAGATGACTTTCTTGCTCGATATGATAGTATGCTATCTGGTTACTCTTTATCTTAACATGTATACTAGTCTCTTTATACTGTCTTCGTCAATCGACGGCCACAACCACACAAGCAATATAATATACAACGCCAACAGCGAGGATCAAAATTCAAAAGGAAACTCAAAACCACAAGAAAACCACAGAAATAAAACGCGCGACTCTAAGGTCGGAGGAATAACATCACTGGTCTCTATCTCAAAATAAATACATGTTTGGTTGATGGAACTTCTAGATACAACAGAATAATGCTATACAAGATATATAATGGGGGTACGATACAAGTAAACCCACCTACTAGCAAATCATCCGAAGGAAACTATGCCCGCAAAGCCGTAATGAAACCTGTACGGCAACCTGCAAGAAACTGGGGCACAACGGGGGTGAGTTGCCAACTCGTGAATAGAAAAACATCTACGCACAGAAATTGCATAAATAACGCAACCTAGGTCAATGATCATAATATATCCTCAAATATAAGAATAACATGCAACCTATAACAAGGCTAGGGTAGATATCTAACCCGAGTGTAATCTCATGTGCCCGTGTCAGTGCCTCAGGTAGCAATATATCATATGAATGAGGTATGAATGCATGAAAACAGAATACATGTAAATGAAGAACTGTTTTCATAATTTAGTGAGATTTCCTTTGTATTTTTAAAATGAGGTATCATAATGAAATCAGCATAAAACAGTGCCTAGCATCGGCACAAAACGTAATCCCAATATCTCGATATCTCTGTATCACAGTCTCTGTACCTCAATATCTCGAAATCTCAATATCACAGTCTCAATATCTAGGGCGCCGTCAGTCCAGACCGGCCCCTACCATCCATCTCAAGACCATGACGGTATCCTCCGGATATCCGACGCGTCGGGTAAAATCACGGGTAGGTAGTGCTCCCCTGCCAGGCTCACATCGTCATCATCACGCGCTTCTTGCCCCGGGGTACCTTACCGGGTCCACCATGTAGCCGAAACGGTTCATCCGCCTCCTCGAATCGGGTCTCGAAATCCATCAGCAAACTCATGGTGGACGACTCATACAGCATGGGAAAAACCGCACATTTTATTTAAAAAGAGCGAAATCAGTTTATATAAGTTTTGCGGTTTTCCCCCCAAATCCAGAAAATTTCATGGAAATCCGAATCCAAATTATCAATAGCATGTAAAACCATGAATATAGGCATAACAATGAATAACAGTATGCATGAAGTGACAAGTAATAACTACAATGTTAAGCTGGCATATAAGGCATGTACACTAATATCATGTCAAATTACTAACTAACAAGCTAAGCCAAGCAATAATATTTTCTAAGGTGTACGTGACATGGAAATTACCGATGAAGATGTGTGTGAGCCGGCAAGTAAGTGTACGTGGTACATACGCATCATCGGTAATGGTGCTGGTGTCCTAACAGCATGATATCAATAATGGAGTATGAAACATAATATAAGCATGCGATGCGAAGTGAACCACAATAAAGAGCGGGAGCTGAATACTAGACGCAACTATAACTAATCTGCATTAACCTGATATAAGTCCTACAAATGGTGCCTTTTGAAATAACATGAATCATGGGGGTTTGAAAATAGGGGCTACGGTGTTTTTATGAAAAGATACGTCTTTTGAAATATCCGTAGGATCCCTTGGGTTGTCTTTTAAAATACCCACGATTCGTTAGTTTTGAAATAGGTAAGAATCGAATCTAATCTAACAACTAAACTAAACTAAAGGGCTAAGCTGACCAGCTGGGCTACAGGTAAGGAAACCGCCTAACATCTGAGTCGATACATATACATACATGTATATATTAGTCGGTGATCCCGCCTCAATAATATCATATCCGATACCATATCTATAATCAGACATCCCAAGTCAAGAGTGCGGATCAATCATCAAAATATAGCTCGTACGTAAATCCGTCGTACGGCATCCCCAAATCTGGGTACGGGTTAATATCATATTCATCACACTATTCATCTAGTATCCTCTTTATCCAAGATCATAGTCCAGGGTACTGACCTATGTCTAGTACAATACTAATATCATCAATATAGTCATGATCTGACTACTGATCGACAGTCTCGTACAAACCGATATCACAACCACAAAACAAATCTCATCGACTCAGCTCAATCCCTAGTATCGCCCTCATATCCGTATATGAACACATAGTCCCATACCCATGTGAACACATAACTATAAAGAATCCCATGAGCACATATAAGTAGGAATGTATGCAAGTATGTATGTGTGTATGTGTAGTGCAACACTACCCTAGGGTTCGCAACAATAAAGTAATCCAACACACCAATATCCATCCTAACATCGTTATTAATCCCAAATAACATATAATAATTGTTGGTGTGTATACGCATCCGTATACACCACCACGGACTGCGGGGGTGCTATACGCCATCCACCCGAGTTCTCCCCGTGGATATAAATCTACTCACCTGGTCCTCGCTCGCCGGTGCCGACGTCGCCACGCGCTTGCTTGTCGTCTCGAAGTCCACATGGGGGTACCTACATATCACAACGCATCGTATCGCATTAAAATCCGACTCATGACCAAAACGACACACGAATCCCACATAAGTCAAAACCTATGGTTGCTTTCACAAATGAACCCAAAAACCCTCGACGTCGGCGTACAAACGCCAAACAATCGAGAAAACTCCCAACACACTCATTTGTACAATTACAAGCACTAATTATAATATAAAATAGCTTACAATTCCCAAAACCCCAATTTCGCTTAAAAAGTCATTTTTCCGAAAATATAGCAAGCACAAATTATCGTTTTTGTACAAAACATGATGTTTTAATAATTCTAGTGACCAAGATGATAACTTAATATCTTAATTATGCCATAGAAACCACTACGTAAATTTTAAACCCACAATTTAATTCAATTTCAAAAACCTAGTTTGCAATTTTAACCAATCTCAACCATTTTATAGCAAAAATGCACATACAACAATCTAGCTTAGATTTGCATGATTTAAAGCATTAAACTACATTTTAAAATGTTAATGAAGTCATAAAACCCTAATTACATTTTTAATCTCACACATGCAATTAAATTCCAAAACCTAGTTTGCAAAACAAAAAACTTATTTTGGACATTTTAAATGTTACAATTTGGAAAATAGCAACTAGATTAATTTTGCATAGTATTAACATGTTAAATACATCACACAACTATAATCTCATTTCCCAAAACCCTAACTACATTTTCACAAACCCTAATCTCATGAATTTGGACTTGCAAATTTCAAACCTAAAATTAAACCCTTTACTAACTTAATTTGAAGTAATAACAAATAATGTAACAAAAGATCAAGATTTTATACCTCACAAACTATGGATCAAACCTTGCAATCTAGCCTCTCAAATGCAAATTTTTCTCCAAGAATCATGTTAGAATGGGCTAAGGAAAAATGGGTAGAGATTGGATTTGGGTTTAGCTTTGAATTTGTGAGAGAAATGGTTGATTTTTGTTGGGTTTTAATGAGGAAATGAGAGGAGAAATTTTGGGGGGCTGCCTAAGAGAGGCTCGGCCAGAAATTGGTGAGGGAGTGAGAGAGAGGTGTGGGTTTCAAGTCAACACAAGACCAAGTCAACAATTACCCATACTTCATTAATAAAACATTACCCCTTTTCTTTTTTTCTTTTTCTTTTGCTTTTCTCTTCAAATTCAAGTGGGGAAAAGGGTGGGGGCTGCTGAATTCAGCCAAGGGGAGAAGTAAATAGGGGGGTGTGAGTGTGGGTATGGGTGTGGGGTGATGAAAAATGATAAATATAACACCCCAAACATCCATTTACACAAAAAAAAAGCCCTTTATCTTCAATAATTTCTAAACCGATTTGGCAACCGATTTCGTTTCAAAAACAACAAGATAAAATTTTATTTAATGTTTTATGATGCACAAAATTTGTTTCAACTCATTCCAATTTGTAATTTTCCCTAATTAAATGTATTAGTGACGGCTTAAAATAATATTAAAATAATATTTTTTTCAGAAAATTTGAAATTTCACCAGTGGCTCAATAAACACCAAATACTAGCAATTACATAGCTAGAATATGTATATTTAATTTTTGTAATAAGATATTTGTATTTTGACTTTTTACAGAAAACCCCCTTATTTTACCGATTTTCCGAAATTTCACCGAAACAATTTTCAAAACGCTACAATCTTCCCCCCTTAAAGAAATTCGGTCTCCGAATTTAAATTCAAACTCCCCCCAAATACAAAAACATCTAAGCAAAATCATCCAGTCGTCGGGGCTCCAAAACCATAAGTACATAATACGCATCATAGCGCAATGCATGCGCATGAGCAACGAGCATATAACTCAAAATCAAAACTCCGTCAAGCATCCCGCCTTCATTGGAGTCATGGTAAAGACACAAATGTCAAATCCAATACAAAACCAATATGCTATAATTCGGAACTACACACGTAAATATCAAATCTATATATGTAAATATCTGAAGGAAATGAATGCCAAATATATTCAGGTACTGTCCTCTGACTAGTCCTGTCCAGTACGAAAACACATAGTAAATATCATAAAAACGTACTGCTCTATAGGAAAAATCAATCCCAAAATACGCGTATGAGTACTACGTGCGTCTGGTGCGCACGGAAATCAAAATCCAAATATGTGCCATACATATGCACAGAAACAACATCCAAGTGCATCGGGTGTTCATGAAACATCTGTCGTAGGCAACATGTGTGCCTGACAGCAAAATCAGGTGCATCTGTCATGCACGAAAAATCTCGATTTAGTGCACCTGGTGTGCACCAAAATCACATCTCAAAACATGCGTCCAACATGTGCGAAAATCCAAGGCAGGTGCATCCATCATGCACGAAATCATGAAATCCAATATCAAGCGCCGAACATGCGCAAAATCAAATCAGGTGCACAAGGTGCACAAAACAAATATCGAGTATCACAATCGAAATTGAAGTCCAGTGCATCTAAGTGCACAAAAGGCGTATCACTGCACTGCAAGCATATATAAACTATACAGAGTGCAGGAACCAAATCGTCTGCGTGCATACGCACAAAATCAACTCAAATGTCTAAAACCGTAAAATCACAAATATGTGAAACCCAAGAACGAAAACAATATCAAGTGCAACACTGTGCAAAGATCGTAAATCCTCAATCATCAAAATCAAATCATTCGAATAAATCACCCAAAATATCGAAATCAATAATGGCGGCATAGTACCGCTCAAGCGCATTCTCTAAGAATCTCGGGCCAATTGTCGCGGTCACTAGTGGGACGTCTCGTCGATGATCATGAACTCTGGCCTGCTGGTGTGCGTAACAATGACCACTCCTGGGTCAAGGTCTTCACTGGGAATTACCAATCTCTCGGTCTATCGGCTCATCGGCCTTGTCAGGTGTGCTAACGGGGATGATCCCGTGCTGGCACGTCTCTTGTCATCTCCCGGTCAATCATCGCGACCACTCGTAAGACAGCATATCACTGGCGTCGGCCTCTGGCTCTCTGAATGTATGTGACACATCTGATCCTGGGTGCAAGTATCATTGCAGCAGTGTCCTGGAAGGAATCCTGCTCACGGTCTCTTCCATGTCTCGTCCCTGCCAACTGTCCGGAAGTCATCGTCCTTTCCTATATCTGCATCTTGCTCCGGAATGGCTGCATACCCATCGCGACTCCTTCTGGAAGGTATATCCAGTACTCTGCCTCGGCATGCGTATCGCATCTCTGACGTCGGCGGAGTGGAACGTCGTCTTATCCAGATCTTGTACGGACCTCTTTACTCCACTTTCTCTAATGTCGACTGCTTCGGACTTGTCTCATCGTGGCTACATGGACTGAGCTCCAATGGCTATCCTCGTATCGGGAGTCTCCCAAGAAATGCATCTCACCACCTAGCATCCGAATTAAGTCGAGCCATCCGATCGAGTCGTCAAAACCTCATAATCCCTCAAGAGCTCAACCTCTTGGGCACAGTTTAATAGTATCGAGTACATACCACAGCATCGGTGGTCCAGCCGTAGAAGGGCAAACCCAAGCCTCACTAATGGCGCCGTAGAACTGCCGCAAACCCGAAGGTTCAAAGGATTTCACACGGTCATTAAGTCGAGTTAGGGTTTCATTCTTCTAGAGGGACAATAGAATTGCCTGCATGTCTTCCGACTACTTTAAATTTGGAATAATAGGTTTCTGACATTCGATCGTCTCTGTCGGCTCCCAACGTCTCCGCGTGAAGTCGTCTCTAGCTGGAACCAATCTATCTGATGACCTCGCATCGGGGTAGGCGAACGATCCACATGTCCTAGTCATTCATCCTCGATGACTAGCGACCTTCTATCATCTCTTAGTATAACTCGTTCTGCCCTAATTCCAGCATCTGGGGCAATATCTCGTCGTTCGCAACAATAACTGGCTCGCTCGTCAGCACGCTGAACAGTGCCTCGATCATCATGAATAAGCAACACACCAACGGTTATCAAAATCTGGCTGGCCTCTATCATTGGCTCAATCCTCTAGTGTCAATCAGCACATCCGAGTAACCTCATAAAGGCGATCCACCAAACGCTCGTGGCACGGAAACACAGTAAAAAGACACATCTCTGCAATCGTGTGTTGCCGGAATTTCGCCCTGGTCAGTCCTCGTTCGTGACGAGCTCGTGCTGACCGCAACTCTTGCTGTAGCTCTCCCTGCCCGTAATCGTGGCAGCAAAACCATAACTGGTACTGATGAAGGCTAGATCGGAATGAATATAATACTGAACAAAGAAATGTACATCCTAAGGCTCCTTAAGTGGAGTGGCGTGTCGTAAGTATGCCGCGGAACATACCCACGGTACGTCACTCTACTTTAGACACCTATTCCATCAACCAAGGGTCATCCTACGCTCCGAAGGTAAAACCTAACGCTCTGATACCAACTTTGTCACAACCCGAAAGTACGGAACATGACCGGCACTTAAACTACGAAACGTCTCGAGGCGTTCGTAATCTAAGTAAGCCGAAAACCCAGAAATCCAAACCAAGAAAAGTAGTAGAGTGAAGGAAAACCAATTTAAATCAAGTAGTTTTAATAGCATAAGCCGAATTATGCGGGTTTCTAAAAACATCAAAAATTTACTGAAAATTTCGGCAGAGTCTCCTTTGTAAATACTGGCTCCCAAATGGGATACAACATGAATAGTATACGAAATCAATAAAAAGGCATCCCCAAGCGGTAGCTAGCTCTTCATCAATCGACGGCTACAACCACACAAGCAATATAATATACAACGCCAACAGCGAGGATCAAAATTCAAAAGGAAACTTAAAACCACAAGAAAACCACAGAAATAAAACGCGCGACTCTAAGGTCGAAGGAATAACATCACTGGTCTCTATCTCAAAATAAATACATGTTTGGTTGATGGAACTTCTAGATACAATAGAATAATGATATACAAGATATATAATGGGGGTACGATACAAGTAAACCCACCTACTAGCAAATCACCCGAAGGAAACTATGCCCGCAAAGCCGTAATGAAACCTGTACGGCAACCTGCAAGAAACTGGGGCACAACGGGGGTGAGTTGCCAACTCATGAATAGAAAAACATCTACGCACAGAAATCGCATAAATAACGCAACCTAGGTCAATGATCATAATATATCCTCAAATATAAGAATAACATGCAACCTATAACAAGGCTAGGGTAGATATCTAACCCGAGTGTAATCTCATATGCCCGTGTCAGTGCCTCAGGTAGCAATATATCATATGAATGAGGTATGAATGCATGAAAACAGAATACATGTAAATGAAGAACTGTTTTCATAATTTAGTGAGATTTCCTTTGTATTTTTAAAATGAGGTATCATAATGAAATCAGCATAAAACAGTGCCTAGCATCGGCACAAAACGTAATCCCAATATCTCGATATCTCTGTATCACAGTCTCTGTACCTCAATATCTCGAAATCTCAATATCACAGTCTCAATATCTAGGGCGCCGTCAGTCCAGACCGGCCCCTACCATCCATCTCAAGACCACGACGGTATCCTCCGGATATCCGACGCGTCGGGTAAAATCATCGGTAGGTAGTGCTCCCCTGCCAGACTCACATCGTCATCATCATGCGCTTCTTGCCCCGGGGTACCTTACCGGGTCCACCATGTACCCGAAACGGTTCATCCGCCTCCTCGAATCGGGTCTCGAAATCCATCAGCAAACTCATGGTGGACGACTCATACAGCATAGGAAAAACCGCACTTTTTATTTAAAAAGAGCGAAATCAGTTTATATAAGTTTTACGGTTTTCCCCCCAAATCTAGAAAATTTCATGGAAATCCGAATCCAAATCATCAATAGCATGTAAAACCATGAATATAGGCATAACAATGAATAACAATATGTATGAAGTGACAAGTAATAACTACAATGTTGAGCTGGCATATAAGGTAGGTACACTAATATCATGTCAAATTACTAACTAACAAGCTAAGCCAAGCAATAATATTTTCTAAGGTGTACGTGACATGGCAATTACCGATGAAGATGTGTGTGAGCCGGCAAATAAGTGTACGTGGTACATACGCATCATCGGTAATGGTGCTGGTGTCCTAACAGCATGATATCAATAATGGAGTATGAAACATAATAAAAGCATGCGATGCGAAGCGAACCACAATAAAGAGCGGGAGCTGAATACTAGACGCAACTATAACTAATCTGCATTAACCTGATATAAGTCCTACAAATGGTGCCTTTTGAAATAACATGAATCATGGGGTTTTGAAAATAGGGGCTACGGTGTTTTTATGAAAAGATACGTCTTTTGAAATATCCGTAGGATCCCTTGGGCTGTCTTTTAAAATACCCACGATTCGTTAGTTTTGAAATAGGTAAGAATCGAATCTAATCTAACAACTAAACTAAACTAAAGGGCTAAGCTGGTCGGGCTACAGGTAAGGAAACCGCCTAACATCTGAGTCGATACATATACATACCTGTATATATTAGTCGGTGATCCCGCCACAATAATATCATATCCGATACCATATCTATAATCAGACATCCCAAGTCAAGAGTGCGGATCAATCATCAAAATATAACTTGTACGTAAATCCGTCGTACGGCATCCCCAAATCTGGGTACGGGTTAATATCATATTCATCACACTATTCATCTAGTATCCTCTTTATCCAAGATCATAGTCCAGGGTACTGACCTATGTCTAGTACAATACTAATATCATCAATATAGTCATGATCTGACTACTGATCGACAGTCTCGTACAAACCGATATCACAACCACAAAACAAATCTCATCGATTCAGCTCAATCCCTAGTATCGTCCTCATATCCGTATGTGAACACATAGTCCCATACCCATGTGAACACATAACTATAAAGAATCCCATGAGCACATATAAATAGGAATGTATGCAAGTATGTATGTGTGTATGTGTAGTGCAACACTACCCTAGGGTTCGCAACACTAAAGTAATCCAACACACCAATATCCATCCTAACATCGTTATTAATCCCAAATAGCATATAATAATTGTTGGTGTGTATACGCATCCGTATACACCACCACGGACTGCGGGGGTGCTATACGCCATCCACCCGACTTCTCCCCGTAGATATAAATCTACTCACCTGGTCCTCGCTCGCCGGTGCCGACGTCGCCACGCGCTTGCTTGTCGTCTCGAAGTCCACATGGGGGTACCTACATATCACAACGCATCGTATCGCATTAAAATCCGACTCATGACCAAAACGACACACGAATCCCACATAAGTCAAAACCTATAGTTGCTTTCACAAATGAACCCAAAAACCCTCGACGTCGGCGTACAAACGCCAAACAATCGAGAAAACTCCCAACACACTCATTTGTACAATTACAAGCACTAATTATAATATAAAATAGCTTACAATTCCCAAAACCCCAATTTCGCTTAAAAAGTCATTTTTCCGAAAATATAGCAAGCACAAATTACCGTTTTTGTACAAAACATGATGTTTTAATAATTCTAGTGACCAAGATGATAACTTAATATCTTAATTATGCCATAGAAACCACTACGTAAATTTTAAACCCACAATTTAATTCAATTTCAAAAACCTAGTTTGCAATTTTAACCAATCTCAACCATTTTATAGCAAAAATGCACATACAACAATCTAGCTTGGATTTGCATGATTTAAAGCATTAAACTACATTTTAAAATGTTAATGAAGTCATAAAACCCTAATTACATTTTTAATCTCACACATGTAATTAAATTCCAAAACCTAGTTTGCAAAACAAAAAACTTATTTTGGACATTTTAAATGTTACAATTTGGAAAATAGCAACTAGATTAATTTTGCATAGTATTAACATGTTAAATACATCACACAACTATAATCTCATTTCCCAAAACCCTAACTACATTTTCACAAACCCTAATCTCATGAATTTGGACTTGCAAATTTCAAACCTAAAATTAAACCCTTTACTAACTTAATTTGAAGTAATAACAAATAATGTAACAAAAGATCAAGATTTTATACCTCACAAACTATGGATTAAACCTTGCAATCTAGCCTCTCAAATGCAAATTTTTCTCCAAGAATCATGTTAGAATGGGCTAAGGAAAAATGGGTAGAGAATGGATTTGGGTTTAGCTTTGAATTTGTGAGAGAAATGGTTGATTTTTGTTGGGTTTTGATGAGGAAATGAGAGGAGAAATTTGGGGGGGCTGCCCAAGAGAGGCTCGGCCAGAAATTGGTGAGGGAGTGAGAGAGAGGTGTGGGTTTCAAGTCAACACAAGACCAAGTCAACAATTACCCATACTTCATTAATAAAACATTACCCCTTTTCTTTTTTTCTTTTTCTTTTGCTTTTCTCTTCAAATTCAAGTGGGGAAAAGGGTGGGGGCTGCTGAATTCAGCCAAGGGGAGAAGTAAATGGGGGGGGTGGTGTGAGTGTGGGTATGGGTGTGGGGTGATGAAAAATGATAAATATAACACCCCAAACATCCATTTACACTAAAAAAAGCCTTTTTTCTTCAATAATTTCTAAACCGATTTGGCAACCGATTTCGTTTCAAAAACCACATGATAAAATTTTATTTAATGTTTTATGATGCACAAAATTTGTTTCAACTCATTCCAATTTGTAATTTTCCCTAATTAAATGTATTAGTGACGGCTTAAAATAATATTTTTTTCAGAAAATTTGAAATTTCCCCAGTGGCTCAATAAACACCAAATACTAGCAATTACATAGCTAGAATATGTATATTTAATTTTTATAATAAGATATTTGTATTTTGACTTTTTACAGAAACCCCCCTTATTTTACCGATTTTCCGAAATTTCACCGAAACGATTTTCAAAACGCTACATGGTGGAAATATAAGACTCACACCATGGTTTATATTATGGATTTTTATTTCTATTTTTGCTAAAACAAAAGAAAAGAGATAAGATTAAATCATGGATGAGTTTCTTCACTCTTCTTTTAACCTAACCATGCTCATCTACCTTTTGACCATGGTTTAATCTTTCTCTTGTGTTTTAACTAAAGTAAAATTAAATATCCATAAAAGATAACCATGGTTTGAGATGAAGAAAGAAAAATATATATACTTATATTTTTCTTTTTCTCATTGGAGTTATTCTTCTCTTCTTCTAAAAATAGCCATCATCTTCTTCAACCTTGATTTCTTGCTCTCTAGATTTTTCAAGTGAGCAAAATACTCATCAAGTTAGGATTTTGAAGTGAGAAAAGCCACCACAACATCATTCTATACAAGTCTTGCCCACTTGTTTAGAGTGTTAGCTTCGATTTTCATTCTTGATCCTGCGAAGTTGCTAGATTAGACAAAGCGGACTCCAGGTGGATCATCGGTGACCTAGAGGAGTTCAAGCGGAGCTTTTCCAAACCCCAAGTAGCCAAGGAGTCTAGCGTAGGGAGCTACGAAGGTTGTACTCTCAAAACCCTAGCTTTTCTTTCATGAGATGATATGTGAAATTTGAAACCCTAATTTTTCTAGGAACGATTCTTTGTTTGTTAACTTAGCACCCTAAAAATTCAATCTTTGGTACATGTGATGCTTCCAAACCCTTCATGAGGTGCTAGGTTAACTCAAGTGATAAAGCCCTTAGGATTTGTACTCGACTACTGGGACTATGATGAGATCATACTAGTGGGGCTACGGTAGTCGACGAGTGCATCCAATAACTGTTCCTAGTCGAGGGTGTATCGAGACAGGGCATCGATACACCAGAGTAGACTAGCGTATACGCATCTTGACCCATATGATGGGCGATGGATGATCCCACATCCATCGGTGTTTGACATCAAGGATGGTGTACGGATGCTCAGTGGAGACTGGGTACACTGGACGGACTCACCGAGAACTCCCAGATGGTATTATACCTCACGTCAGATGTCAGTTCTCCGGGGACACTGGTACAGAGTAGTCTGTTGACCCGAGATCGTCATAGTGTCTTGTGTGATTCCCACTATGCTTTGATTTCCGTCATACCACATCCAAAAGGACGTGCAAAAAGATGGCTTTTGGGTACAGTCCCGAATCACATGGAGGCAATGAGCGATAGGAGGGGATTCGTCTCTCCCGGTACAGGGAGTTGATGTTGCGCTGTGTTCGATTGGATATAACCGGAAATCCCTGGCCAGGGTTGCTGAGATCTACTGCTAAGTGTTATCAGTAGTTTCTCAAACTGTTATAGACCTTATATCGACACGACTTATCAAGCTACTGGGGTCTGACGTTTACCACCCCTAGGCGAGATATGCGACATATCAGACGACGAGACTGGACTGTACGGGAGTGTTACTGATTGGATTCACAGGAGAATGTATAGGCTTGCTTGTTGATCTTCTGAGCGCTCAATACCTGGGTGGCTGTTACGTTTAGCTGACCGCTTGCAGCTTGTGGGTGTTTGATATGATCATCACCTACTGCCGGCGTATTGACGATTCTTTAGAGTCCTACACAGAGGTTTCTTGGCTCAGGAAAAACTGAGTAGGAGCACATATGTGATATGTGCGGGACCGAGGATAATGCGGTATGTGATACCGTATTGGATTCTCGCGATATGAGATATCGGCCGGGTATATGTGATATAGCCGGGTCATCGTATTAGTCGGTTATATGCGATATAGCCGGATTGTCGGATCAAGTGTTGATTCAATAATTTAATGTATAATAATATATATGATATATTAAATTACATTAACTAATATTAGCTCACTAAAAGATTCTTTTTCTCACTCGGGTAATATATTGATATATATGCGATATATGTTAAATGTATTATTTTATTTTGTTACAATAAATATTATATATGTGATATATAATGTTGTAACATGATATGATTACTAATGCAACATGTTTAGTGGAGTTTAAACATGATTAGGGTTTGGATTAGGGTTAAGATTTCTATTAGATTCTAAAAGCTTTTCTTTTGTCTTGAAAAAGATATTATGCTTGATATTTTCAAGTGACTCACTTTTAACCCAACCCAAACCCTAGCCCTAGTTAATTCTCTACATGGGTTTAGTTGACCATGGTTGCATTATTCATCATATTTATCTTTTCATTATTCATCACAAAAGGATTCTATTATTGATTCATCTTCTTCTTCCTTCTTTCTTTCATAGAAAAAGCTTTCTAGCATTTTTCCAAGTGATGAAAATGAGTGAGAAAAAGATTATAAATGAGAGCAAAAATCCTACTTCATCATCCTCATCTACCCTTGCCATTTAGATGAGAGTGTTCACTTCATTTAGTGAGTGTTAGCTTGTGTTAATGAAACTTCAAAGTAGATCATCTATGTTATTGAAGATCGGAAGCAAGACTGCATCTTTCTCTTCGTGGAGCCTCTCGAGAGTCTGGAACACGATGATCGCAGCGAAGGGACCACAACACGGAGCTTAAGAAGTGAAGGACCAAATCTACAAAGGTTGTAATCCCTCTCACTTAGTGTTAAAGTATTTAACTTGCTTGTTTTCGCATAAACTCTAGTTTAAAGATCCGGATTTGGGTTGTTCGGCACGGCTAAAATTTAAATCGGGCATGGTTAATGCCTCGTAGACCGTTGTACGTATGCCTAGCAACCCTACACTTGGTGTGGTTCCATCCGTTGAAGATCCAATACCTTTGTATTATGATAACAATGGAGCTGTGGGTTTGGCCAAGGAACCTTGGTCCCATCAGCTATCCAGAAATATTCTAAGGCGGTATCACCTGATCCAGGAGATAGTTGATCGCCGCGAGATCGAGATCAGGAGAGTAGACATGAAGGGAAACACGGTAGATCCACTCACGAAGGCCCTTCCCAGACACAGTTTGAGAGACTTTTTGGGATATTGGGTATGCGATACTACAACAACTGGCCTTCGTGCAAGTAGGAGATTGTTAGGAATTTGTATGCCCTAGAGACCATTATTGTATATTATAGTGGATGCTTGGGCATATATATAGAGGACTTTCTTGCTCGATATGATATTATACTATCAGGTTGCTCATTATCTTAACATGTACAGTTGTTTTAATTTACTATCTCATTGATACATGTTGATAAAGCCCTTAGGACGTTGGCTTGACTACCAGGGCTATGATGCAGATCATACTAGTGGGGCTTGTGTAGTTCGCAAGCATATCTTTTAACAGTTCCTAGTCGAGAGAGTATCGAGACAGAGCATCGATATTCCAGAGTAGAATAGTGTGTATGTTTCTTGACCCTGTATAGGGCGATGGTTGATCCCATAAACATTGGTGTTTGACATCAAAGATTGTACACATATGCTTATTGGAGAATGGGTACACCGAACAGGACTCGCCGAGAACTCCTAGATGGTACCATACCTATCATCAGATAGAAGTTCTCTGGTGACACCTGTACAGGTTTAGTCTGTAGACCCAAGATCGTCATAGTGTCTTGTGTGGTTCCTACCATGCTTTGATTTCCTCCCTACCACGGCTCAAAGGAGTCATGCAAATAGGTGGATTTTGGGTACAGTCCCGAGTCACATGAAGGCAGTGAGTGATAGGAGGGGTTTCGCCTCTTTCAGTATTAGGAGTTGATGTTACGCTTTGCTCGATTGGTTATAACAGCAAGTACCTGGCCAGGGCTGATAAGATTTACTGGTAAGTGTTATCAGTAGTTTCATAAAAAGTTATAGGCCACACATCGGCATGACTTATCAAGTTATTTGGGTCTGACGATTCCACCCCCAGCTCGATATGCGACATATCAGATGAAGAGATCGAACTGTACGGTAAGTGTTGCTTATAGGCTTTACGGGAGTTTGGACAAGTTTGCTTGTTGATCTTCTACTCGTTCAATACCTGGGTAGCCGTTAAGTCCAGCTAGCTGCTGACGGCTTGTGGGTATCTGATGTGGTCATTACCTACTGCTAGCGTATTGACGAGTCTTTAGAGTCCCACATAGAGGTTTCCTAGCTCAAGCGAAACAAAGTAGGGCACGTATTGAGATATGTGCGGGAGCTTGATTGAATACGAGTATATGATACCGTATTCTAATCCAGCAATATTTGATATCAGCCAGATTATATATGATATAACCAGATTATTGAATCAAGTGTTGATTCAATGATTTGATTAATATATATATATATATATTTGATATTGGCCGGTTATATATGATATAACCGGATTATTGAATCAAGTATTGATTTGATATCTAATATTGAATATTACCCGGTTGTATGTAATATAACCGGATTATTAAATTAAGTGTTGATTTAATAATCTGATATACATATATATATATATTTGATATTAGCCGGTTATATATGATATAACCGAATTATTGAATCAAGTGCCGATTTAATAATTTGATATATATATTTATATATTTGATATATATATTAACTAATATTTAGCTCACTTAAGATTTTCTTCTCTTAATATATATATATATATATATATATATATATATGCATTTGTATCATGGTTGATGAAACATAGAACATGGATGTATGAGAATCATATAAGAATAAAAGATAAAAAGAATGATTTATACTTTTAAGAAAAAGAAGAAGAAGAAGAAGAAGAGAATGAGTCATGGTTTTGGATGCTTGGAGAAACATTGAGAAGATACGACTCATCTCTAATTCTTATTTTATTCTTAGATATTTTATCATTTCTATCTTATCTTATCTCTTGGCTCATGGTTCAAAACTCATCCAAGTTTGTTTTCTTCATTCTCTCCCCACTAGAATTTTCTTGAGTTGAGAAAAAGAAAAGAGAAAAATAATTTTAGTGAGAAAATCTCCTACTTCATCAATCTACACTAATCTAGCCCATTAGTTTAGGTTGTTAATTTCACTAATACCTTGATTAGTGCAGTATGAGCTTGAGTGAGAAAGACTTCAAGGTGGATCATCTTCGGCGATGAAGACAACAAGCAAGCTCGATCCTTTCTTCAAATGGAGCCTTAAAAAGAGTTCTAGGGACTTCAACTTGGAGCTTTAGAATTGAAGGACTAGACTACAAAGGTTGCAGACTCTTTACACTTAGTATAGAACATTGCTTGCTTACTTCTAAACCCTAATTCTCCAGTTCGATTCTTGTTTAGTATACTTAGATCTCTAGATTTTTTAAAATTGTATACTTGATGCTCATATAAACCCAGTAGCGGTGCTAAGACATACTTTCAATCTTGCATGACTTCACCTGCTAGGACACACGCACCTTTACCGATGATGCGCATGTTGCACGTACACAGACTTGTCGGTTCACACACATATCATCGGTAATTGCCATGCCACGTACACATTAGAAACTGCTATATCACTGTATTGTTCCTTAATTTGTAGAATTATAGTTATTTGTTTAGTACTCTTTACCGCATATGCTAGTTTAGATATTGCACTTCCTTACCTAGTTACACGACATGTTTATATAAAAACAGCGGTTATACCTTACAGTATTGTTCTGTTCTTCCATTTACCGTTTCATCATGGTTACTTGATTACGAGATTCTGTTTTTGTGAGATTGTTGGATTTGAGAACCACAAATATATTTTTAAAGTCTTATAATTGTTTTAAAAACACGGTTTCTCTTGATATGATATTTCGACGTCTACCATGAGATTTCTCGGTTCTGAGCTATGTTACTACTCGATTCGAGGAGTGAGGAGGCACCGTCTACGGGTATATGGTGGACCCGATACGGTACCTCGGGGCAAGAAAATCGTATAGAGAGACGTCGATCCCGGCAGGGGAATACTACCTACCGGTGATGGTATTGTACTCGGCGAATATCTGGAGGATACCGACCGGAGTGATTGAGATAGATGGATATAAGGGCCGATCCGATGAGACGGCGCCTGAGATATGATGATTTATGTGTCGATACTGGACACGGGTTTTATGATGATTTCGAGTGTTGATATTGGACACTCGGGTTTCATGATAATTTGATGTGTCGTTGCTGGACACACGTTGGATGATACACGCATATATTTACGTATGACACAGATGACTTGGTACTATATACTGATACTGACACGACATTGTTATTTTACACATATGTAGACACAATTACCCCAGATACCACACGGTATGATGTTTTATATTACAGTATGACCTAGGAGATCGTTATACATTCGGTTTCTACCTGTTGATATTTTCTACTCACGAGTTGGCAACTCAGCCCCGTTATGCCATAGTTTTCTTGCAGGATCAACCACTCGGATCAGTAGCGGCTTGCTGGCACAATACTCCTTTCTGAGTGATTTGCTTTGGTAGGTGGGTTACCGTTCGGAGTGTAACCGTCGTTGTTTACTTATATATTTCAGTTGTATCTAGTTAAAAGCTCCATCAAGCAGACTATGTATATTTGGTAGACTTAGAAACCATAGATGTGTATATTCTTTCAGACTTAGAGTGAGATGTGTGTATTATTCCTTATTCTGGGATTGATGATGTTTTAGTTTCTTACTTTCTTTTCTATGTTTGATTTTCGCCTTGGGCGTCGTATATTTATATTTGTGTGGTTGTTTCCACCAATTAGCGAAGAGCTAGCTCCCGCTTGGGGATGCCTATATATTGTTATGTATTGGTTTTGGATCAAAATTTACAAGGGAGGTGCTGCCCAAATTTTAAATGACGAAAATGTTTTCATAACTAGTATACAACTCACTTGTATTTCCATATACCATTACTTATACCTTTAAGAAAAGAACTTGATCCCATTATACATTTATTTCAAAACTTCACTTCCATTATTTTTCCTCAAAAGGTTTAGATTTCTGAGGTTTCGGCTTACTTGGGTTACGGTGGGGTCCTATAGGCGTCACGTGATCCAAGTGCCTGTCACGTGCCAATTTTAGTTCGTGACAAAGTTGGTATCAGAGCGTTAGATTTAACCTTGGTTCGAGTCTAGATTTGACTATGCAGAGTCTATGGCGTATATATATTTCGGAACCTAGGCTTGACCTTATGGAACTTAGACTTGACTGAGGGGTATTAGACCCGAACTTTCATTACGTAGGTTGACCATGGTTGATGTAGTAGGTAACTTAAGTAGAATGACGTACCATGTGTATGTTCCGCGGCATACTTACGATACGCTGCTCCGTTTAAGTGACCTTAGGATGTACATTTCTTGAGATCAGTTATTCTATTTGTTCTTATGATCTATCCTCATCGATGTTTGCTTACGGTTCTTGTCACCATAGCTACGAGAGCAGAGAGAGTTGCAGCTAGAGATGCGGTCAGAGCGAGCTTGTCAGGGACGAGGACTAATCATGATATTCTTCCGGTGACGTAGGAACGTATCGATTTATTGTTTTACTAGAATTTCTCGTTTGACACGCACGTTTGAGATCTGAACTAGACGATTGGGCCATCGCTTGAGACCGGTCAGATTGAGAGGACCGTTGAGGTATAGCTTACTCCAGAGATCGTGGTGTTATCTACCGTGCAGACAGATGAACTACCTATTGCTGAGATTGACCGGATGTCGCCTCTAGAGTTTATGAAGCTGGTGCCACATGAGTTTACATGCAAGGATGTGACAGAAGATCGCCGGTCATTCTTGGATAAAGTGACTAAGATGATTCGTTTTTTCGAGTTTCCCGACGCATGATCAGTTAAGTCGAATGATTCTAGTTTGAAGGGTCTTACTTAGACCTGGTGTAAGTCGATCAAGAGAGGACGAGCAAAGCGTATTCCTCCGATGACTTGGATGGGTTCCAAAGGACATAATTGTCCAGCTGTCTTCCAAAGAGTGTTGAAGATAGCGAATTCATAGTTTTGAGTCCTTGCGAGAGACTCTGGATATGACTATAGCTAAATACGGATTGCGTTCTACGCAGCCACAACGATATGAATCTAAATTGGTCGATATTGAAGGAAAGTGGATACGAGATTCATGTGAACTCTTAATGAGTCGTTCTTCTCCGTTGATACCAGATGCTTGATAGGTACGCAAAGGCATTGGGTACGGCTATAATTCTATAAGTAAGTCGTGATGAAAATGCAGCTGTCCCGGAATGAGAAACGGGTTAAGTAAAAAGTGCCAACTTCCGGACATCCGACAGAGATGAGATTGGAAGAGACCGTAGAGGGTTCTTTTCAGGACATCATAGCGATAAAGATTTGGACCCAGGATCGGTTGTATCACACATACTTAGAGAGCCAGAGGCCGCCATCATTGATGTGCTACATTATGAGTGGTCATGTTGATTGGCCAGGAGATGTTCAGAGGAGCGCCATAGCGGAACTGTTTCCGTCATTACTCCTAATCGGGCTATCTAGCCGAGAAGTCATGCAAATGGTGATCCACAGATGAAAAAAATGAGGACCCAGGAACAGGGGACGCCAGACCGTGGGCAGGAGGCAAGTATATATTCTTGCTTTGCCAGCCTTGGGTGCACCGACACCTTTCGATATTGAAGGAAGTATACCTCAATGTTATTCATTTTTGATTTGTGTTTAGTGATCCGAGTTTCACACTCATATCGTTTTAGACTTTTGAGTTTTGATGATTAGTTTCATGATTGATATTTTCATGCACCATAGCTGCATTGACAGATATTTCCTGTGTGCACCACAGTTGCACTTGATTCATATTTTTATATACCATTTGTACCGATTTTTGTTTCGTGCATATCCATTGCACTTGATATCGATTTTGAGCACTTGTTGCACATATTTGTGATTCCGTGCATCCCAATACAGTCGATTTTGATTTTATGCACTCCGATATACATGATTTTGATTTCGTGCATATAGTATGCACTTGATTTTTGACTTATGCACTCGGTGTAGTTCACATACTCTTTCATTGCATTAATATGGGTTTTGTGCACGCAGTTGCATATGTTTATGATTTCATACACCTCGGTATACTTGATTTTGATTTTATGCAAAATGTATACCGTTGATATTAACTCATATGCTTGATATTTCTTTTCGCGCAACCTAGTGCCCTAGATTTATGTTTTCGGGGACTATGTGCACTCGATATTCATTTTCGTGTATCCTATTGCACTAAATACTTTTGTGCGGACCTGACGCACTTGATTTAGATTTTTGCGCATACTTGGCGCACTTGATGTGATTTTGTGCACACCAGATCCACTTAATCGAGATTTTCGTGCAAATTAGTTTCACTTGGTTGAGATTTTCATATACTCTAGATGCATTTGGTATCATTGTCGTGCACACCCATTGCACTTGACAGATGCCTTTGTGCACACCCGTTGCACTTAGTTTTCTCTTTCGTGCACATTGTGGCACATGGATTTGACTTTGATTTCCGTGCACACCAGACCCACGTAGTATTATCATGTACACCTATTAGGGCCGATTCTTTTCGAGCATCGTGTTTTATGATATACATACTATATTATATAGTAGCCGAGCAGGACTGGTCTGAGGACAGTACCTAAGTATGTTGCATGCATTGACATTTGCCAAAGAGGTTTTCCAAAAGGAGCTATAGTCTCACTATTTTCCTACGTGTCCATGAGTGACACGAATTTTTACAAGGAAAACCTTTTGAGATATTTCGAAAAGGGGTGAGACGTATATCTTAAATAAAATGCATATAGATATATATCTATTTCTTCATAAATGAACATCCGCTACTTGTGCCGTGATATATGCATCACACGGCGATTTGAAAAGAATTTTGCATGAGTTTTATTCAATTATTTAGATGATTTCATGAGGATGCGTACTATAATGTATTATAGTCTTGATTATAGTATATTTGATTTTAACAGTGGATTTCGAAACTTGCATCTTCATCATAACTCCCATGATTGCATGACACTTGACGGAATTTCGATTTTTGAGTGTTACAGTCGCTTTCATGCACACACGTTGTGTTGGCTATAGTGCCTTCAAGGCAATTATCATAGTCGCGGACTTCTGATTATGATAATTGAGTGAGGACCTAAACCGATAAAACAGTCTTATTCAAGATGATAGTATACTATTTGGTTTGTCTTTATCATCATGTACGTGTTGATAGAGCCCATATGATTCTTGCTTGACTACCAGCATTGTGATGACGATCATATACGTGGGAGCTGGGGGTCTATAAGCACATCCTTAAATGTCCCTAGTCGTGGGAGTATCAAGACCGGGCATCGATACTCCAGTGTAGACTAGTGTATACTGATCGAGACCCCGACGAGGGGCGGTGGCCAGGTCTTACAAGCCATTGGTGTTAATTTGTTCACCTAAGATAGTATACAGGTGCTCATTGGGTTATGAGTACACTGGACGGACTCGCCGGGAACTTGCTAGTTGGTATTATACCTATTGTCAGATAGCAGTTCCCAGGTGACATGTGTACAGGTTAGTCTGTCGACCTGAGATCATCATTTTTCTCGTGTGAGTTCCCACTGTGCTTTGATTACTACCCTACCACGGCTCAAAGGAGTCGTGCAAATAGGTTTTAGTTGGGTACAGTCCCGAGCCACATGGAGGCAGTGATCGTATCGTCGGGGATTCGTCTCTCCCGGTATTGGGGGTTGATGTCGCGTTGTGTATGGATGGCCATCACCCGAAATCCGTGGCCACGGTGGACGAGAATTACCGATCCAGGATCGATAGTTTCTCAGGTGGTGATGGGTTTCATACCGACACTAAATATCGCGTTGTTGGGGGTCTGAATTTATCCACCCCCTAGACTCGATATGCGATACTCTTAGATGAACAGACCAGACTGTGCGGATATTGTCACTGTCAGGCTCAGTAGGGGTTCTGCATGAGTTTGCTCGTCGGCCTCTCTTTCGCTCAATACCTGGGTAGCCGTTACGTACAGATAGTGCCGCTAACGTGCTTGTGGTTAAACCCACTGCCAGCGTATTAACGAGTCTTTAGAGTCCCAATAGAGGGTTTTCACGGTTCAGGCGATATGGTGTACATGACGTATGTTGGTACATACAGGTGTCCGATTAATTATGTACATGCTGCGCAGACTTTAATCGGACGATTGATAATACTAGCGGCTTAGGATTAAGCCGGATTATTAAATCGGGTTTTTGATTTAATAATTAATATATGTATTTTTATATACGTATTCTAGTATTATTGTTCACTATTTATTTTCTCTCTTGGCTATTCGTATTTTTGTACGAATACGCGTATATGTATTTCGGTACATGTACCAGGAAGTATTCCGTATTTTATACGGAATATCTTCTAGAAGACGCCACCTCATTTATATGATTTTCCATTTATGGAAATTCATTTGTTTTATTAATGAGGTGGAAAAGGTGATATGACTTTAGGCATGGGTCAAAGCATGGACTTTGTGGTCTGGTTTGCTTTGTTTAATTGGAAAAAGAAAATGATTTTTTTGTGGGAATGAGAGAGGGGGGCCGGCCATTTTTATGAGTGTGGTTTTATTTCATTTGGCTCATGATTTTGTTACACTAGACTTGCTTCATTTTTGCTCCCCACTCTCTCATGCTCACAAAAAACTTAGCCAATTCTTTGCTCATGCCAAAACCTCATCACCTCTTTCTTCTTCTTCTTGAGTTGCTCCATGGAGCACATGGATGAGAGAAAATTGTAGTGACACTTTCATAAACCCCCACTCTCCATCACTAGCAACTTTGGAGCGTCGGTTGTCTCGTTCGACGAGGCTGGAGCTTGCGCCGTTTCTCTCAGCTGGATCATCGGAGATGGAGGAAGACCGACAACCAAACTTCGTCAAAGAGCAGCTAGGAGCTTGGAATGAAGACCGAAGGACACGGATCAACTCGGTATAACGATTCTAACTCTTAGTTAGCATGCTAGATTAGGGTTTAAGGTCGATCCGTAAATCGGGTAGCGGTAGCGCCAGTTTAGTAAATTTTTGTTCCGCATTTTGGCCGCGTTTTGATGGCCGGGGTGCTGCCGTAACCCTTCATGGTATCAGAGCCACCCTTTAAACCCTTAGCAAGCTTGTTTAGACAGTGTTAATACATTGAAATCGAAACGAACCCGAAACAGTGCGCTATTACGTTCTCTGTCGATTTTCAAAGTGTTCAAAAAAAATTTCAAACAAGTGCAGAGGACTCCTTGAGTGACCATAAGAGCACACACCAAAAACGAACCACACCCACCTGTTTTGGGCCGAGCCCAAGTGGGCAAATTCCGGTGAGGCCGGTCCTGTTGGGGTGTTTGGACTTCATTTTTGGTGTGTGGTTTGGTGTCTGGGAAATTGATGCAGTGGTATTATTTATTTGGCCCATTTTTGATATTGTGTTATCAGTTGTTCGGGGGCTATTCGAGGTGTTTCGGAGTCGATGTTTTAACACTGTTTAAATGTTTATTTCAGTACATACATTTATATCTGCGATCGTGAATGTAATTTTATCGGTAAACCCATCTAACTGCTATATGTTCCTTTAGACGGGTTTGTGAACGTGACATTCACGTTGATGTTCTGTGTTGTGCTGTGATGTTGGTTGGATCGTCGTGGTGGATAGCTATGGTACAATGTTAGTACAGTTTAATTTCATTTGTATATTTGATATTGCGGGGCGAGCGTCCGACATATGGACTGCCGTCATTTCTAGTTTGTATATTATTCTTTTGGGGCACGACCGGGTTGAGGTCGATGCCACCAATGTATATTATTTTCTTTTCTATACTAGGATTACCCCGCGGTGGAGTGCACGAATAGCCGGGTTCTAGAGGGCAACTGGTCCGCATCTCATGGCGTTGGGACGGAGGGGACCTTACTCTAGAATTGGCGGGCTATTCGCCGCACTCGTAGGGGGTATAGGATGACCCAGGAGGGGTGCTCAAGTTACCGGATTCCGTGAAGTGCTGGGTGGTCCATTCACGTTGCTGAAGGGGGCTGCCTCACTTCTGGTTTTAGCGGGTAACTTGCCGCGCTCGTAGGGGTCTAGGTTTCATTGCACATGCTATCCACACGGCAGGGAACGTCGGGTCTTACTTGCGGCTCAAGTGAAACCCGGGGCTCCAGATTATCCACCATTCTGTGTTGCTTCTGTGATGTTTCTTATATCATTCCTGGGATGATTGTTATATATTTATATATATACTAGTAGATGTTGTATATGTTTTGCACCCGCGCTAGCCCAGTCCCCACTCTGTCGTTAGTTAAGTAACCTAACTAGTGATGACGGGACCCAGTGGCGAATGCAGATGGCATATACATACATTTTATTTTCGTTCTTTTCTGGTGTGATTAATTGATGTGACTGCATTGATTCTTATCAATGCAAGGATAAAACAAACCTATATATATGATGTTGTTGGAACCAAGTTTTTAAAAAACTGACATTACAGACGTACACTTTTGCTTTGCATCGTGGTATTCATTTTGGAATATCCTGCACCTCATTCGACGAGGCAAGGGCCGAGATCCCTTCATCGGGAGTTACCCCTTGGGTAAAAGTTTGCGTCAACGTAATAACTTTACTATAGTCGATTATTTTTTCTTTGCATCATGGTATTCAGTTAAGAATATTCTGCACCTCATTCTACGAGGAAAGAGCCAAGATCGCTTCACCGGGAGTGACCTCTTTAGCAAAAGTTTTCGCCACTATATTTTTATAAAACCACTTGGATTCCTTCAACGAGATCAAGTTCATTACGTTAAAGGTTTTTTCACCAAATACCTGCCGTAGCCCTCCGTCATTTCTTATAAGTACTATTTGGTATTCGTGCTATGTTTGTTGGCAAGCGTCAAGACATAGTGTACGGTTGCTGAATAATACTTATTTATAGCATGGATATGCGATTGATCGGGACAGTCGTACAATTTTGTTGGCAAGCGTCAAGGGCTTGTGCAGGTGGGTTCGAGTTAATCCAGGACAACGACGGGTTGAACTTGACTAGTGGCCTATAACTTGTTGGCAAGCGTCAAGGTTATAGGTCGTTAGGAGTAAAAATCATATCGGGAGTTTTAAACATACAGGAAACTTGCCAGGCTTGCGCATACCTTCTGGAGTGTGGTGACTTGAGTGGCTTCCATCAAGTTATCATGTGATGATAGTTGGATCCCGATTCCCACTGATGAGTAGGATTACTCCTCGGGTGATTCCAACTAATTCTCCTTTTGGATTTGGAGGAGAATTCGAGGAAACAGTGGGAGCCATCCAAGATTAGATAAAATGATTGACCATTCTGATCTAGATTAGAGTGCACGCTGAGTATTTCTTCTCTCTCTAGCTGCGACTATGACCCAACCTTTGACTAAAACTCATGAAATCAAGTTAACCGAACCTTCTTAGAACACTTTGACTTTTGGAATGTCACGGTGTCGCATACATCATTGCCACTTCTATATCACCTTTACATTTCTCCAGAACACCTCGTATCACTATGAACATCCACTTCCATTGGATAAATCCATCGTATAGTTACATACGAACTCGAAAGAACTTTTTCGAGGATGGATTCTGGTTCTGGAGAGATAGAATAGGATTATTCGGTTGTCTTTTCTCTTTACCTTCTCTTAGGTTGTGAGGGCTCCTAGGATTAGGAGAGGGTACACCTATTGAGCTTATTGGATAGTCTTCCTCCAGACCATAGGTAAGTGCTGAACGGTAGGGAAGGAAGAAAACCAACAAGTTTAACTGTGGTGTACAGAAGGTAATAAGTAAAGACATATAAAGGGATTAGAATAATGGCAAAGGAAATTGCGATCACCATCATTCACGACAAAGACCGTGTATACCCCTGCCACTCCTCCATTCACTTTGCTTTTCTCTAGAACACTCCGTATCACTACGGATATCCACTTCCATTGGATATGCCGTCATATAGTTACATACGAACTCGAAGGAATTTGTTCTAGATTCGGGGATGGTTTCCGGTTCAAGAAAAATTGGATAGGATTATTCAGATGTCTTTTCTCTTTACCTTCTCTCAGGTTGCGAGGGCTCCTAGGATTAGGAGAGTACACCTATTACGCTTATTGGATAGTATTCTTCCAAACCTTAGGCTGGTGCCGAAGGGTAGGGAAAGAAGAAAACTAATTAGCCTAAAGAAGGTGTACAGGAGGTAATAAGTAAAGACATAATAAAGGGATTGGAGTGAGTGCAGGTATAGTATATGGTTACTGTCGTGAATCAGGATAGTGGAAGAGGCGTTACTAGGAATACCAGTTAACCCTTTTGAAACATTTTTCATGTTTCAGTTTTACTTTGCGATGTTAATTGAAAACTGTTTTCCCAATAAGAATCTAACTCCAGGGTATGTATTTACCAGATCAGTTTCTCATATCTGTATGTTATTACGGATGGTGAGTGGGAGTAAGATATTGGGAAATGGGTGATTACTTCCTCATTATATCGGAATTCATTGTAATTGGTGATATTTGAGGAAATCATCTGGATTTTGCCGGATGGCAAATATTTGGTTTTGAATATCCGTTATTATGCACCAATTTCAAACTGATATATCTGTACGTTTATTTTATAAAGTGAGATATAACTTTTTGAAATTGTGTCTATGACATTTACCTCTATCAGTTGGTGATTAGGTAAGGTGCATTCAACAGCGGTGTAATTCTTCTTAACCATACTACAGTTTTTCAACCTACGACGCACAGGGTTTGAGTTGTTGAACTCAGGGGACTTATACAAAGTTTTGTATGTTTTCCAGTGTCCATTAGGACAATGGGGCTGGTACTCGTACTATATTCTATTTACTCATGACTTCTCTTATTTTAGACAGGTATTTCGTTGAAATACAAGATTCAGATTTTGAGAAGTTATAGGTACAAGAATAAAGTAGAGAACCATTTATTAGAAGTATCAGGATTCTTCGAAGTAGTCGAAGATGTAGATACTTGTGTTTGGTATTCCGTTGATAGTAATGGTTTTGAGAACTCGCTTCTTTTTCAGGTTACTCATATATGGATGCACTCCTAGATGAGTAATGCTGATTGACCTCCTTCCATTTGGTTAATATGCACTGGAGACAGCTGCATAATTTTGAATCTGGTTCCAATTAAATTAGTGCTTTTGTTTCTATATCAGATATATATAAAATCAATTTATATCTTAACGATGTTATGGTATAGGGAGTTGTCCGGCTGATGCTTAAAACCAGAATCCGGATAAACTCAAGGCACGTTTCAGTAATGGCGGTTTGTGGGTTATCCCGGGGTTTGACGAGGGTTAACTTTCTACCATCAGGAAGATCAGTATTTATATTGTTCTTGACTCACCACAGTTTTAGTAAAAACGGATTTTTTCAGAAAAACAAAAGTGGGAGTATGGTAGAACTGGAAGTGATTCCAGAACCACAAACGATCACTGATGATTTAATAGAACCTAATGATTCAATTAGTTTTGACGTTCCATTAGCCACTCCGCAGATTTGGTGGGTAACCTCAGGCACCCGAGAGGTACATCGGTCTTCTCAGAGACGGTGACAGGAAGGTTCTTGTTTACCCATACTTGCCATTGCTGCTGTTCTAGACTATAAGACCTGGCAGGAGGATGAGTATAGCGTTATTCTAAACTAGCTTTAGAAGTGCACATGTATATGACTTTGCCAGAGGGTTGTTGTAGTCAGTGGGAGCAGCGAAAGCATAGTGGGCAAGTAGCTTATGTCTATTTATAGACTATAGCAGGCATAGCGGAAATAGATCATCTGTTTTTGATGCGACAGTCATAGGCTTTGACTTCATCAGAATGGGAGATGGGTCTAGTAAGAAGGTAGTAGGGAGTGATGTCCAGGTATTGGTATGACATGCACTTGATAGGAAGAGACATTCCTATACTACGATCGGTTGTACTGTGGTTGTCACAAAGTTGTTTATCCACATAGGATATGGAAATTATATCAGGGTTTCTGGTTACTAGATCTATGGTTTTAGATCTAGATTTGGGAAGTATCCTAATCTGGATACTTTGACATTATTCTGAAGATATTTAGAATGGACGACTCCTGGTATGGTGGTGCATCTGCAGGTGATGGAGTCACCCTTGTTTCCCCCAATGAGAGCAAAACTCTGTTTTGAAATTCAAAATTTAAAAATTGAAGCTCAAAATTTAAAAATTGAAGCAACGCTTCAGATTCGGCGCTAGGCGTGCTGTGCGCCATGTGTCAAACACAAATGCGCTAGCGCAGGCTGTGCTGCGCTCTGCGCTGCGCGCTACGTGTCAAACGTAGGTGCGCTAGCGCAAGGTGCGCCAGCGCTGGAATTAAGAATTCCCTACCGTTAGATCAAAAGATCTAATAATAAATTATTAATTAATCAGAATTAAATTCTATTAAGGAAAGATTCCTCAAAATCTTTCCAAACAACAAGATTGTGCTCTGTAAATCAGAGCACCGTTGGATCAATGAACCAACGGTAAATAAAAATTACCAAAGACAGAATAAATTCTGCATGGAAAGATCTTTCCAATTTTGTTAAAAACAAGAAGATTATCTTCTGTAAAACAGAACCTCAGGATCAAAGATCCAACGGTAGGGAAACATCCCCAAATCAGTCAGAGAAAGATCTTTTTAACTGATTTAACAATTCAATTTGCCCTATATAAAGGCCCCAAGACTTCAAGTCTGATTTAGCGAAACCTCCCTACAAAGTTTGAGAAAACTCAAAGAAAGAAAAGCAAGCTTTTAGCAAAAGAAGATCATTTCTTTAAGGTAAAGAACACGATTCTTGAACACAGAGATGAAATCATCTCATGAAAAGAAGAACTATCTTCTAAAAAAGATCATAGATCTACAAAAGACCAAGGTCTTTGATAAAAAAAGAGATCAAAAGATCTCATCATAAAAACAAAAGAAGTATTTACTTCATTCACAGATCATTGATCTACAAAGGAAAAGTCCTTTCCAAAATAAGAACTATTGTTCTTGAATCTTGAGGCAAAGCCTCCTCTAAAAAAAGAACATAAACTTGTTCTCTGATCATAAAATTTGATCAAATGCATTTTGCGCTACTGAAAAGTGCCTTGCACTCATGAACTGCGCCTTTGCGCTCCTTGGACCGGCGCTCAGCGCCAAAACGTGCCACGTGTCAATCACAGATACAACTTGCGCTTTGCGCTTCTGAAACAGCGCACTGCGCTCATGGGCTGGCGCTCGGCGCTAAGCGCAACACGTATCATTCACGTATGCGCCAGCGCAATGCGGTCATGGACTAGCGCTCAGCGCTCACAAACTGGTATCTGCGCTTAGCGCAGAGCGCAACACTTACATGCGCGCCACGTGGCAGAAGCACACTGCGCTTTTTGATTGGCGCATAGCGCCTAGCGCACCATATGTTGCGCTGAATGAACACAAATTGTTCTTTAAGGAGACAAGACTCTGATAAATGCCATGCATTCAATACAAGACAGAAAATGTCAGGATCTAATGCTCAGTGTAAATAAAAGGACTAAGCCCAAACAAATGTTCAACAGCTTAGAACAATAAAATGTTAAACATTTTAATCTTATTGGACTTAACCCAATTTTGGCCATAAGTCCTCAACTTATATTGAACTGAGCCCATCTGCTCATGAATATTCAACAGATCTTAGTCCCAAACTAACTACAGATCTTCCAATCAATTCACACCCGTTCGAGGGTACATCTCTTTACTCCTCTGATGTCTGTCGTTGTAATCCTTCAACGTCTTCGGAGAGGTGACGGGTCCCGACAACCACAGATTTCTATAGACTACGATGTCCTTAAACCCTATAGACTACGATGTCTTTAAACTACGGACTGTGGGGTCCTTAAACTCATGGACTACGATGTCCTTAAACTCTATAGACTATGATGTCTTTAAACTACGGACTGCGGGGTCCTTAAACTCATGGACTACGATGTCCTTAAACCCTATAGACTACGATGTCTCTAAACCGGACTGTGGGGTCCTTAAACTCATGGAATACGATGTACTTAAACCCTATAGACTACGATGTCTCTAAACCAGACTGTGGGGTCCTTAAACTCATGGACTACGATGTCCTTAAACCCTATAGACTACGATGTCTCTAAACCGGACTGTGGGGTCCTTAAACTCATGGACCGAGATGTCCTTAAACTAACAACGGACCGAGATGTCCTTAAACTAACAATGGACCTTAATGTCCTTAAACTAATCGACCGCAATGTCCCTAAATTAAACAATAGAGCCCGATTGCTCTCTTGTTAGATCTAAACGATCCCATTAAGTTGATCTTAGTCTAAACATGAGACTAACGTATCCTTAACAAACGTTTAAGTTGATCTTAGTTTCAAATGAGACTAACGTATCCTGAAACCCAACCCCCAAACCCAAATATAAGATGATACGGATTTGGACTAATCCACGCGCTACGGGCGGCAACATAAATTAGTCTCCGTATATAATCCACGGGAAACCAAACACAAAACAAACACCCACGACACGAAGAGACCATCTGGAGAAGGAGAAACTTGTTAACGCGATGTGGTAGCGTAATTAACTGCAGGGGCTTGCGCCTGTAGGGAAGAGCGCTCCCACAATTAAAAACCCTTCAAACGAGCGGGAATCTGACGAAGTCTGTTACATCGGCTGCATCCGTTTAAACCTTCGATACATGGTGCCATAAATCTACTTGGCATCTTCGGAGAGGTGGACAGATAGCACCAATTAGCATCTGCCCCGAATTTCACGCTAGACGGACCTGCGCGGTCGCGTCTCCGTGTTCGGCGGGGAACAGATTCTGGCACGCCCGGTGGGACCTTTTCCTCTTTCCATTCCACACTTCGTGTGTCGTGTTCGCGAACGAATCACGGTTTGATATGGTTACCCTTGGGTTCGAGTTACTAAGATTTGGTGTCTTGCTGGGTGCAGAAAACAATGGCGTCTACTTGCATGAAGTGTTCCAGCTGCAATTGCAACTCGCGTTTCACCTCATCTGGAGGCGTAGCTTACGGGCCCCAAGCGGCCTCCCTGTTCACGATGCCGGTGGACCAGGTGACTCAGGCCGCCACTGGATTGTTCTTTGGGACCATGCTCCCACCGATGGGTTTCAGCGCCCCTGTACCAACACCAGAAGCTCCCAAGAAGTCGGTCTTTGATCGGCTTGCTACTACCGCGGTCCCTCTCAATGGGTCGCCCAGCTCCAGCGCCTCGGTATTCGCCAGATTGGGCCAAAGTTCATGCGGGCCCATGATGAAGCCTACAGTTCCAGAAAAGGTTATTCCGAAGAGGGTAGACATCCCTGCTCCCGAAGTCGCCAAGACGGATTCTCCTGCCAAAGGGTTGGTCTTCACAAGACTGACTGTTTCGGCTCCCACTCCGGCTCCCGTTCCTACTCAAAAGTCTGTCTTTGACAAATTGGATACCTCTACTCAACGGACGTCGGTCTTCAAGAGGCTGGTACCGGCAGTGCCTCACCTGAATAGGGGGCAAGACGAAGTCACCCCTCAAGCTGAAACAATCCCAACAGCTCGACACACTCGACGTCACCACTGGCACCGAGTAAGGAAGGCTGGGGGCCACTCCCCCTCTGTGCTAACTCCACCAGCCCCAACGGTGGAATTCAATGCTGCTGTTCCAACCGGGAACAGTTTTGAACTGCTGAACAAGGTGCACATGAACTCTCCTACCGCCGTACTGAAAAGAACTCCTCCACTGGTGGAGAATGTTACAGAGATAAAGCTGGATCAGCCCCCTCAACGACTGTCCTCTAAAGTTTACAAAGTCTGGCGGCGGGTCCGGGAGTCGGTGATTGATCAAGACTATCCCCGTCGACAGAAGAAGCTCAAGGCTCAGTAGGAAGGGAACCGTCCTGGCAAGCCACAAAGGACGACAATCACCTGGGTGTCCGCTGCAACGGCCCCCTCAACGTTAACTGCTCAAAAGAAAAGGAGGCCAGAGAAAGCCCCTGTGACTACAGCAGATCGCAAAGACGCTAAGCCCAGACGCCCTAAGTCAGGGGGCATAACGGTCCATACTGTTTACATGGCTTTCGGAAAAGAGGAAAGCCGTGCTTCGACGGGTCACCGACCGCTCACTCGATCAATAACAAGGGCTCAGGAACAACAGCAGTAGAAGCTTCAGGAGATGCTGACTGCAATGGCCGCACTCACCGGGCCAAAAGAAATCCCGGAGGCATCATCAGAGCAGCGTCACGAACAAGAAACCGATGCCGACTTCCTACGCAGAGTCCTCGAAAAGAAGGACAGAGAAGTAGCAGAACAAGCTTCCAACATAAAACGAATGACGCTTTTCTTCCAAGACATGGTAGGGATGATGTTGCAGCCGGATCCTCCAGTTGAAGGCCCTCCGATCATTATTGAAGACGACAGGGGGGAGACATCTAACCCTCTTCCGGCTCTTTCAGCAGCTAAGGAGGAAACTATTTCCAAGGCCGCTCTGGATGACTATATAGCTCAGCAAATACGAGCTCACCAGGCGAGTGAAGCGGCCGGCCAAGTCGTTAAAACCGGACGACCGTATCCAGGCTGGTATGACCAAATAAAATACCCGCCGGGATACACAATCCCCAAATTCCATGTATACAAGGGGACAAGCAATCCCCATCAACATGTCGCTCAGTTCAGGGCTCTTTACGGCAACACCGAGGTGATGATAAGCTTTTGCTTCGCCAATTCGTCGGCAGCTTGTCGGAGACGACATTTGAGTGGTACTCCGAACTTCTAAACGACTCCGTCAAGACTTTCGCAGAAATGGAGTTGTTATTCACCCAGCGATTCGTGAGTGCTAGTGAACGCATCCCAATAACGACATTGATCAATGCTAGGGTGAAGCCAGGTGAGATGTGGGTTCAATACGCAATCCGATGGCGGAATCCGTGGTCGAAATGCGAACAACGCATTGAAGAAGCACCGGCGGTGGGCATGTTCGTGGGCACTCTGGACCCTCATGCAACTGTTTCCCAATTCATGATGTTCTTCAAGAAGACTAAGTTCCAAGCCTTGATTGACAAGCTGGCCCAGATGGACCAGAGGGGTCATAGACCGTCTCCTCCAAAGCCGGACTCTCGAAACGAGAAGGGAAAGGGGAAAGTGATCGTTGTAGCCAATGCTCAACAACAGCCCAGTGGCCCGAGGCCAGTTGATCGCCAAAATAACAGAACTCGATCTCTCGAAGATAAAATGAGACGCTCTTACTCGTTTCCTAGAGACAAGACGAAGAGGTTATTCGAGTTTGCACTGCGCAACAGGCTCATTAATCTGCCGGAGCCAAGACGCCCAGCGCAACCCGCCGACATTAGCAATCCTAACTATTGCCCTTATCACCGAATGTTGGGCCATCCGATCTAGGATTATTACATTTTCAAAAGCTGGATAGAAGATCAATACCAGCAGGGCAAATTCGTATTATCTAATAATTGGAAGGTGAATCCGCCTCGGCCACACACTCCCAAGAATACGGATACACCGGGGGCATCATGCTCTTTCGTGGGAGAAGCTCCATGGGAGGTCGCTCTTTCAGCCAAGACAAAAAGAATGCTGAAGGATCTCCACACATGTCCGGCAATTAGGTGGAAGAATCCACTGGAGCCTGAAATCATCGAAGGGATGCTGAAGCAGCGACCAACTCCAAAAAACGGTGGTGATAGCCAAAGCACTCATACCCAGCCGTCAAAATCTTCGAAGAAGAAGAAGAAATCCAAGAAGCCCGTGAAACCTGGCGACAAGCGCACGGACCTACATAAGCAAATTGACGCGCTGGAAGAGTATAACCAGAAAGCGCGGACTCCGGTCACACTTCAAGAGTTTCTCAGCCACGTCCTTGAGGACGGAAAAAATGGAGAAGACTCATCGGATGAATCTGAAGATTACGTGGCACGTTGCCATTTGATCTCTCACTCATTGATAGACGATGAAGAGGCTCCTTGTACAAAGAAACTGGGGGCAGGTCCTGATCCAGAACTTCTGGGGCCATCAGATGAAATAATTGATGCATTCCTGAACACAACTCTTCTTAAAAGCAAAGCTGATCGGGAGTGTGAGATGGCCATATTTGAAAAAGCCAAACGCCGGCGACTGGATGAAAGGGTTGAAACACTCCCGCCAGATCAAAATACCTCCGTTGCAAATAAAAACAGGTTCAAGGTGAGGAAGAGGTTCACCAAAGCCATATCAATGGGAATGAAGCTGCCACCCTTCGAAGGAAATATTCCTGGTGAAGCGGAAACACATCCTAGCTACTGCTTATACCATCGAAAGATTGCACATCCTACCGAAGAGTGCAACGCTTTTAAAAGATGGTGGCAGGGATACGTTGCTCACCAGCAACATTTTAAGCGGATGAAACGCAAAACTCGTCGGGAGCAAAGAAATATGACCGAGGAGGATAAAAGAACTACCAGCAACTGTCGCATGGTCAATGCCGGGGGATCGCAAGTTCTCACCTTCGGGAGCGACTCTGACGAAGAAATGGCTCTTGGCCCTCTCGTTAAAGAGTCCACTTTGGGAAAAGAGGAAGAACCAAAGGCCTGTGAAAATATTCAGCTGCGCAACCGTACGCTGCCCGAAAAGAATCTTTGGCCCTCGGACAGTGGGTCAAATAGAAAAGATAAAGGGAAAGAAAAGGTCTCTGAGGATATCATCCTTGATGACCAAGCTGTCGAAAAGCTGACAGCCAAGGACCCGCCAAAGAAAAGTAAGGTGGACTACAACGTTCTCTCACACTTGAGAAAGATACCCTCGCAGCTTAGTATTGTCGACGCCCTTCTGCTATCCAAAGAGGCGAGAGATTCTTTAATCAAGGTACTGCAAGAGCCCGAGCAATTCCAAGCTTTCCTTGCCGAAGAGAAGATGAAGGACGAGCTAGAAGAAGTACACAGCCGATATCACCTTCGGCGATGAAGATCTCCTCCTTGGGACATGCGAGCACAACCGTCCCCTATATGTCTCCAGATACTGCCATGACATCAAGATAGGTAAAATCCTGGTCGACAATGGGTCTTCCGTCAATCTCCACAACATGAGGGTGTTAAAGGAAATCTGCATGAGCATTCAACACCTCGCTCGCGATAAAATCACCATCTCCGGGTTCGACTCTCAGTCATCACGGACGCTTGGATCCGTGATACTGACGTTACGCTTTGGGCTGCTCATCACTGATATCAAGTTCTACGTCATTGATGCCAAGACATGTTACAACGCTTTGCTCGGCCGGCTCTGGTTACACGAGTACAACATTATCCCTTCTACACAACATCAGTGTATGAAATATTTCAAGGATGGTCTCGAGTATACTGTGACAGGAGAGCTAAACCCATTCTTCATGAACGAAGTCCGCAAGTACGAAGATGCAAAATACTTCTTACCGGACTTTGAGGACACGGAAAGATATCACAAACCGAAGAACAAAGCTATCACCACCATTCCGGTCTTCGGGAGTGATACCGAGGATGAAGAAGAGAAAGTTTACTCAGGCCCGCCCCAGTACAATAAGCCAGGACCGTCCACTCCTATGTTGATCTTCAGCAGCTACTTGGAAGATAAGGTCAATGCCATATTCTCTGCTCGGCTATCAATACAAACCTTCGCCGATGAAGAGCAAAGTTTGCAAGTTTCCATGGTTCTGCCCAAGCATTATAAAGAGCTAGACGCGCTTGATACCTACAGTGTGGAAGAACTGCAGACATTCTACTCCCCCTCCCATGCGAAAAGGCAAAAAGGCGATCATATTCTACCGATCCGGGGAAACCAAAGTGAAGAAAGAAATCTGGCATGGCGCGGATTCTACACTTGACAAGCTCTAGCCTATCCGTTTTCCTAGATATTACACAGATGGACTAAAGAGATTCTTGAGACGCCAAGGTGTACCTCTTAAGCAAACTGCATGACAAGCACGGTTCTATAACAGAATCTGGAACGTTCTCGGAACTTAGCGAAAGTTGCCCAACGGGAGAATGGAAACGACCAGGCTTGGGTATGTTCAATCCAAGAAACGGGAACTACTCCGCGACTGCTACGTAATACATGACTTTGATGAAGAAGGAGACGCTCTGTGGGAAGATGCTAACCCTGAACCAGAAAGAGCTTCCGCCGTGAAAATGCCCAGTCCATCGTTCGGAGAACAAATGGACAAGCTTATAAGGAAAGCAAGTCAAAAGGTTCGAGATGACCATAATCGCGAAATGGCCATCTACGAGAAAGCCAGGACGCAACGCCTCCTTCAGCAGGCTGTGAAAAATGAAAATGCTCCTTCTTGTCAACCCGTTGTACAAAAGGCCCGACGCAGAGACATAAATAAACCAAAAAGCGGGAAAGGCGTTCAACAGCGACAAAGCGGAACCAAGAGACCACTCGATCAAAAATCGAACAATCCAGATTCGTCTCTCATAAAGAAGATGGGTCGAGAATATTCTTTTCCTCAAGACAAGACAAAGAAGATATTCAATCTTGTCATAAAACACCAGATGATGACACTCCCGGAATCCAAGCACCCCGATCAAGCAGGCGACGTCTCTCACCTGGACTATTGCTCCTATCACAGGGCAATAGGACATCCTCTCGAAGACTGCTTCATATTTAAAGACTGGGTAGAAGACCAGTATCAGCAAGGCAGGTTCACTCTATCCAACAGCTGGAGGCTAACCCCGCCACAGAAACATGAACCCAAATCTACGAGGGTAGAACCGGATCCACATCAGTTTTGGAAGCGAGCTCGTACCTGTCACGTGATAATGTTGTTAGAAGAAGAGCCCGAGAATATGGATGAACTCCCCTGGTGCTTCGAAAACGATGATGACGAGATAATCCCAGAATTTCCACCGGCACCAAAAGAGCTGGAGGATGGAATACATACTACTGCAGATAACCTCAAGAAAATTGATTTGGGGACGGCAAGTGACCCGCGGCCGACGTTCGTCAGTGAGCTATTGTCTGAAGAAAGGGTGGCTACGCTAAAAGACGTGCTCATGCAGCATAAAGATTGATTTGCATGGAACTATTCCGAGATACCAGGATTAGATCCAGAGATTGCTGTGCACAAATTGGCAATATTTCCGGATGTCAAACCGATCAAACAAGCACCGAGAAGAATGCGGCTTGAGCTTGAGATGAGCATCAATGCCGAGGTCAAGAAGCTAATCAACTCCGGCTTCATCCAAGAGGTTCAATATCCTGACTGGATCGCTAACATCGTCCCAGTAATGAAGAAGAATAGGACGGTGCGTATATGTGTGGACTTTCGGGATCTCAATAAAGCCTGCCCGAAAGACGACGTCCCAGTACCGGTCACCGAGATGATGATAGACAACACGTCCACCCACGAAGTCTTCTCCTTTATGGACAGCTCATCAGGATACAATCAGATAAAGATGCATCCCAAAGACCAGAAGCATACCGCTTTCCGGACCCCTTTGGGCATATTCTGCTACAAGCTGATTCCCTTCGGTCTAAAGAACGCCGGCGCCACCTATCAGAGGGCCATGACGAAAATTTTCGACGACCTCATACATGAAATTGTCGAATGCTATATCGACAATCTCGTAGTTAAAAGCAAATCATACGAGGAACATTTAGAGCATCTGAAGATCGTGTTTCAGCGCCTTCGGCAATACAACTTGAAGATGAACCCTCTCAAATGCGTGTTCGGAGTTTCCTCAGGCAAATTCTTAGGATTCATCGTCCGACACCGAGGCATCGAGATAGATCCATCAAAGATCAAAGCGATTATAGAAATGCCTCCCCCAAGGACTCTCAAGCAATTGCGGTCTCTCTAAGGAAAGCTCGCGTATATCCGGCAATTTATAGCCAATCTCTCGGGCAATTGCCGTCCCTACAGCCAGCTAATGAAGAAGGGAACCTCTTTCGTCTGGGATCGCAAACGCCAAGACGCACTGGACGAAATCAAGCAATATCTGCAGAATCCGCCAGTACTAGCCGCTCCCGTTAAGGAAAAACCTCTCGTCCTGTACACAACAGCCCTTGAAGGTTCTTTGGGCGCTCTGTGGGCACAAGAGAACGACCAAGGGAAAGAAAGAGCTTTCTACTACATGAGTCGAGTTCTACTGGGGGCAGAAAGCAACTACTCCATCGAAAAACACTGCCTAGCCTTGATCTTCACAATAACGAAGCTCAGACACTACGCGCTGGCACATGAGGTCCATCTTATATCAAAAGTGGATCCTCTCAAGTACTTTATGTCAAAGGACATATTAACAGGACGACTCGCTAAATGGGCCCTACTCCTGATGGAGTTCTCGATAACTTATCGTCCTCTTAAGGCAGTAAAAGGCCAGGCCATCGCCGACTTCCTCGCCGAACATCCGATACCTGCCGATTCTCCTTTGAACTGCGAACTACCAGACAAACATGAGTTTGAAACGATCGACGGGGAGAGAAGAGAGAGTGATACCCGGTGGGAACCTTACTTTGATGGGGCGTCTTCCATGAAGAAACGTAAACAAAGCACCCCTATAATCAAATCCGAGGTAGGCCTTATCTTTGTAACTCCACAAGGAGGGATAATGCGCTTCGCCTTCTCTTTAACAGAGCCAAGGATGAACAACGAAGCCGAGTATGAAGCTTTGATAGCAGGTCTTGAGATTGCCATCGACATAGGAATTGAAAACCTCCTCATATAAGGAGATTCCCAACTGTTCGTTAGTCAAGTAAACGACGACTATCAAACGTGCAAACCGGAGCTGGTAATGTACGGTGAGAGAGTACAACAGTTGCTGGTTCAAATTCCTTCCTACACCTTGGAAAGCATACCGCGTGCGGAAAATAGCAAGGCGGATGCACTAGCCAAGCTCGCTAAAGAACCGGCTGACGAAAACCTCGATGACATGAGGATCGTAGTGCAAAGCCGTCGGGTTCTCGCACCGGCAGAAATATCTCTGGAGTTGTCCGAAGAAAAGGAAGCGACCGAGCAAACGACTCTACAAATAAAAAACTAAGAAAAGGCTATGGATTGGAGAGAAGTATTTATAGACTACTTCAAATCCCGTCGAACACCTGAAGATGCATCCTCAAGGCATCAGCTTATAAAACGAGCTCTGTCTTTCGCGTTCGTCAATGATACTCTGTATAAAAGTTCATTCAATTCTCTGTGGCTAAGATGCTTGGGACCTAAAGAGGCAAAGACAGTCGTCTAAGAAACTCATGACGGACTCTGCGGTTCTCACCAAGCCGGGTCGAAGATGAAGCTGAAGATCAAACGGATGGGTTATTATTGGCCCACGATGATTCAAGACTGTCTCGAGTATGTGAAACAATGCCACTCGTGCCAGATCCATGGGGATTTTATCCATCAGCATCCAAATCCACTACATCCAATGGTGGCTAGCTGGCCGTTCGAAATGTGGGGGACTGACATAATCGGCCCCATCGAACTAGCATCGTCCAGAGGACATCGATTCATTTTGGCGACAACTGACTACTTCTCCAAATGGGCAGAAGCAGTACCGCTGAGGGAAGTGAAGACGGAGAATATCCTCCATTTCTTCAAGACACACGTCATTTATCAGTTTGGCACTCTGCTCCGGATTATCTCCGATAACGAGCCAGCCTACAGAAGCCATAAGATTAGCCGCTTCGCACAATAGCATAACATAGACTGGAGATACTCCTCAATATATAATCTCGGGGCTAACGGTCTAGTTGAGGCTTTTAACAAGACCTTGACAAAGATCGTGAAAAGACAGTATCTCGAAATAAGAAGGACTGGCATGAGAGACTGCACGATTCTCTCTGGGCATATCGAACTACATTCAAAACAGCCACGAACACAACGCCGTACGCATTGGTATTCGGTACAGAGGCGGTACTTCCCCTCGAGATAGAGCTACCCTCTTTATGAGTGGCAGTTCACTATGAGGTAACAGATGAAGAGAATGCTCACTTTCGGCTTGAGGAGCTCGATGCTCTTGATGAAACCCGGCTCATAGCGCAACAAAATCTAGAGGCTTATAAAGTAAAGATGACGCGCTCATACGAAAGATTGACTAGGCCAAGAACATTCCGCCATGGCGAACTCGTGCTAGTGGTCAAAAGACCTATGATCCCTAATTGTGCCAAACGGAGGAAATTCGAGCCAAACTATGAAGGCCCGTATATCATAGACAAGGTCTACCAGGGTGGGGCCTATCTACTTATGGACATGCATGGCGAAAGGCCCTTCAGGCCAATAAATGCTCGCTTCCTGAAAAAGTACTACGTTTGACGAGTCACGACCTAGGTCAATGAAAGATGACGACGACTATGTCTGCTCGCTATCTTCCTAAGCCCAAACTCTATAAGTAGTAGCCGGCTAACGGACCGAAACGTCCTTAAACTAACAGCGGACCGAAACGTCCTTAAACTAACAGCGGACTGAAACGTCCTTAAAACTAACAGCAGACCGAAACGTCCTTAAACTAACAACGGACCGAAACGTCCTTAAACTAATGATGGACTACTATATCCTAAAACTAGTTGTTGACCGAGACGTCGATAAACTACTGTGGGTTACAGCATCCCAAAGTTGATAAAAAAGGGCGGTATGTCCATAAGCAAAATGGCACGGATGAAAACCCGAAAGGGCTCCGTGAGTAAAAACAGCAGGGCTACCGGCGAGTTTTGTGAAAACCCGAAAGGGCGCAATCTAGTTAAAATACACTTGCAAGGTCCTCTCGACTTTGTAAGGAGAAACTACCTGCATGAGATCCTTACGACTCACAAGGGAGCAACGCACTTAGGGATCCCCACGATCCCTAAGGAGAAGTTACACTTGCGAGATCCTCACGACTCGTAAGGAGAACCTTCTTATGAGACCCTCACAGTTCATAAGATTTGAAAGTCTTAAGCTACAGGGATCTAAACCTGTTCTTAAGCAACCACCACAACCTCTAATTTTGCCCTACAAGCGGTTCAGTGCTGACCCTTGTATACAATCCACGGGCGCGAATAAACATTTCCCTAACAAAGTCCCATCCGTGACTAGAGATATGTTTGCACGGTGAACAACCCTTGTGAATCCTCCCGACTTATAAGGAGAAAATACTCTTGTAAGATCTTTACGACTTATAAGAGAAGCCATAGACTTAGAAGTCCTCACGACTCTTAAGGAGAAAACGCACCTACGAGATCCTCACGACTTGTAGGGAGTAATATCTTTATGAGAACCTTACGGCTCATGAAGTCAAAAGCCTTTGTCGACAGGATCCTAACACTGTCTACTAAGCCATCTTTGTTCGACATCGACCGAGGCAAATGATGATTCACTCATGGCAATATCCCAGTTGTAGCGGTGCTGATGCCGAAATCGGTGTCTAATTCCAGGCTTGCAGTAAGAAGCTAGCGAGCCACACATACATACAAAATAGCCGAAATGATTGGGTAACTTGCAACAAAATCAGCAAGTAAAAACAATGTATGCATGCAAAATAGCCGAAATGATTGGGCAACTTGCCATAAAAAGCAGCGAGTAAAAATAAAATAAATAGCCGAAATGATTGGGCGCCGCGAAAAATAGCCGAAATGATTGGGCGATCGCGACCTTCGCGATATAAAAGCTGAAATGATAGAGCATCACGGAAAGAAATAAAGAAAAATGAAATTTATGCCCTACAGGTAATATCACATCAATTCCTGTATACGTTCTAGGGGCGCAAACAAAGAAGGAACCACACCTTCCCCCCCTTAGGCTCCATCAGAAGAAGAAGCCAAATCTCGATGTTTTCCAGACAACCTGGAGACCACTTCGATATTCGTCTCATTACAACAGACGCAACGTCATCCACATGACCCCGTTCGGAAATACGTCATCCACATGACCCCGTCCGGAAATACGTCATCCACATGACCCCATTCGGAAATACGTCATCCGCATGACCCCTTTCGGAAATACGTCATCCACATGACCCCATTCGGAAACACGTCATCAACATGACCCCGTTCGGAAACACGTCATCCATATGACCCCATTCGGAAATACGTCATCCACATGACCCCGTTCGGAAATACGTCATCAACATGACCCCGTTCGGAAATACGTCATCCACATGACCCCGCTCGGAAATACATCATCAACATGACCCCGTTCAGAAATACGTCATCAACATGACCCCGTTCGGAAACACGTCATCAACATGACCCCGTTCGGAAATACGTCATCCACATGACCCCGTTTGGAAACACGTCATCAACATGACCCCGTTCGGAAATACGTCATCAACATGACCCCGTTCGGAAATACGTCATCCATATGACCCCGTTCGGAAATACGTCATCAACATGACCCCGTTCGGAAATACGTCATCCACATGACCCCGCTCGGAAACACGTCATCCACATGACCCCGTTCGGAAAGACGTCATCAACATGACCCCGTTCGAAAACACGTCATCCACATGATCCCGTTCAGAAATACGTCATCAACATGACCCCATTCGGAAATACGTCATCAACATGACCCCGTCTCGGAAACACGTCATCTACATGACCCCGTTCGGCAATACGTCATCTACATGACCCCGTCACGGAAATACGTCATCTAAATGACCCCGTTTTGGAAATACGTCATCCACATGACCCCGTCTCGGAAATACGTCATCCATATGACCCCGTTTCGGAAATACGTCATTTACACGTCAATCCCACTAAACACTTACGGATCTTCTCGATTCGTAAGGAAGAAAACTCTCTTATAAGATCCTTATGACTTATAAGGGAAAACACACTTAAGAATCCTCACGATTCCTAGGGAGAAAATACACCTACGAGATCCTCAAGACTCGTAGGGAGAAAAATCTTTATGAGACCCTCACGGTTCATAAAATTGAAAAGTCTTAGGTGACAGATCATAACCACATTTCTTAAGCCATCACCACCTTACAAAGAGTCCAAGATGGACAGCTATATATTATCTACAGGCCACACTTGCTAAAATCACATGACAACAACACAGTAAGGAGAAGAAAGCAACAGTAGAACAAAAAATGTGTATCTTTTATTCATGAATATAATTGAGTACAAGGAAAATCATATAAAAGAATAAAAATGGATACATTTTATTCAAAGATTACAAGTGTTCAATCTATACAAAAACAGCTACCGGGAGGGAGGTGTCTTCAATAAATCAGCTAGCTGCTCGCGCACTCCTTTCAACTCCTTCTTACGATCAGCCGCCGCGGCCAGCTCTGCTTCAATTTAGTCCCGTTGATATAGGCAGGATGAAAGTTTCTGATCAATTTCCTGCTGAGCAGTCTCCTGACTCTGCGCAACCTGCTCACTAAGATCAAGCTTCTTCCTCAACACCAGCCCATCAGAGATACATCGTTGAAGGCTTTCAAAGAGGGAGTTCAGCTGGGCAGCATTTGCTGCAACCTCAGCGCGCAGTTGAACAGATTCAGCGGAAGTCGCCTCACGTTCCTTTCGCTTAAGGGTTGCCTCTCGTTCGAAATGGCGAATGAACGGAATGCTCTGCTCAACCCATGCAGCTCGCTGAGAGTTCAAAGCCAACACCTCCGGAACAGGACGTCTAAGCTCAAGCTCATGCAGGCAGGCCTCAATCTTCCTGCAGTGGTTAACCCAAGACTCGACGACGCCTTCACTATGGAAGTTCATAAGCGTCGCCAGCATTAGATTAACCTCCGCAGCAAAGTCCGCATCAAATGTGGGGGCCTCCACGTCAAGCTCCTCAATATAGTCGCTTAACATGCGCAGACTATTTGTGGCACCCTTCAAGGATAGACGTCTGGAAAAGGGTCCGGCCGACATTATGACGCGAGACTTGAATGGGGCTGGAGTTGATGTGATTGCTGCAAAATCGATCATAATCAGATGTCGGCTCAGGAAATAAAGAAAATACACGAAAAGTAGAGTCTACTATACCGGCTACAACAGGGGGCAGAGCTGGGAGTTCCGGTGGCGCAACGATAGCCTCGTCCCCTCCTTCAATTTGTAAGGCTATAAGTAATACAAAGAAGAATTGGGAATAATGTGACTACTCATTAAAGAAAGGACGCAGTTCAGAAAAGATACTCACCGACACCACCAGGCGGACTAATCTCTGACAGGAAGGAGAAGTGTGGGTGCAGCACCTGATACAGGTGGTCAAAAAGGACTCCTGCAAGGACGCAGTAATGCAACGTCAGTACATAAGCCATACAGCCTAAAAGTAGGACTGATGGGTCACAAATCCATACCTTCCAACATCTGAGACGGTACGAGAGAAGGTAGAGGAGTGGTAACCGTCAAGGCGGTAATTGATGGCGCTGCCTCGAGTAGCGCAATCTCAACACTCGCCGCACCTGCATTAGAAATAAGATAAATACTGTCAGAAAAGATTGAGAAGGATTGCAAAATAAAGAGAAAAGCAACGACCCAAGATCTACCTGGTGAGTCGCCAGTCGGAACCGCGACGAGGGCGTCACTTGATACAGCGACGGCTTCTCCCTCCTCCAACGGGATGGTCCCACCTCCCGTTGCCTCATCCCTTGACTCTACAAGAGCCGTCGTAACGCTTGCGACGCCAGGAGATGGCAAAGAGCCGCAGGCGGAAAGAGCGACGATCGGGGCGGTGCCCGACTCTTGAGAGGGAGCGGCCACCTCGGGCTCAGCAATTGTAGCCATCTCACCCCCCGCCACCTCGATCTCGACAATGGTGGCCGTCTCACCCATCGCCACCTCGGGCTCGATAATGGCAGCTATCTCAGGCACAGCAATCGTGACTGTCTCACCAGCCGCTGCTTCGAGCTCGTCAATTGCAGCCACCTCGTCTGCCGCCGCCTCGGGTTTGGCAATCACGGCTACCAACTATATCGCTGCCCCAGGCTCAACGGTCGCCGCCACTTCTTCGGTAAGACTCGGCCCTGCAAAATAAGATATGCGAGAACTGCTAATTGAAACTTTGACAACGGAACCCCATATCACATTATCTTGAGTTGATCTTCCGTTTACTTCCAGAGCCGAACGTGCTGCCCGTCTGTAGGCAGTAAACAAGGCAGCCGGAGATTCCTCTGAGGGAGTAGGGGCAGGGATAGCAGTGCTCGAACCCGCACCCAGGGCTAAGGCAACACTACGCTCCCTTACTGCACGCATTCTGCGCTTCCTTTCCGCCCGGACCGTGAAAGCCGATTGTTCAGTTGATAAAACTGCACATTTGTATTACATTTTTCCTACCATTTTCATATTAAAAAAGGACTTTATTATAATATATTATACATATAAGGGTTTATGTGTAAAAACACCATTTTCCATGTGTTAATATATTTTAATTAGTATTTGGTAGGAAAATGTATGCAAATAATATTATTGACTTAATCCTAGTAGAACAAAGTCTACTAAAATCTTATTTGAGTTTTTGTGCAGAATATTTCCAAGTTGTGCAGAATTTTCCAAGGCTAGAATCAAGCAAATCAAGTTGTTGAAGAAATCTTGCCAAATTAAGAAGCAAACTTGGAGACCAAGTCTGGAAGCAACTGAGAGAAGATTTCTTAATTCTAAAGGTGCCTTGGATTGCCAAATGTCACAATCAGAAAGCCCAAGAAAATTGACGAAGTGATCTTCACCATTGAGCGCGGATCCGCGGCCAAACCCACCCTTGGGCCGCGGATCCGCCGCAAATATAGGGAATCAGAGCACAATATTTTTTGGTGTAAATCTATGCTGAATTTTACGAAGTTTCCAACTACAAGATTCTGGCTTTGCACTATAAAAGGGCACCGAGAGCCTCTTGGAAAATCTATCAAGCCGAAGAGATCACGAAGTCCAAGACGGCTCACGCATCCAGGCTGATCATCAACTGTTCATCTACCTCCTTCGGAAGAGTTCGAGAAGCAAACCAAGTTTTTGTAATCATTTTCTAAGGAATAAAGTGTAGATTGTTCAAGTTGATTAATAAAGGTAGTTGTTTTATTTAATTCTTTTGCATTTTACATTATGTTTTCTCTCTCTATCTTTTCATCTTCTTCTCCCAACATGCGCAAGTAATTCTCCGCTTGTTAGGGTTCGTAGGATTAGGGTAGGCTAATGGACGATGAAAATAATTAAACCCTTTTTAAGTCCTATAAAGTTTAGGAATTTTATCAAAAGAATCATTAACATCCTAATCGGGCGCGCTAGCAATTCTTTGCTAGTTCCGACCGCGATTAGAGATTAGATTAATGATTGTTTTGGTAAAGGCTAGATATGAACGGAGTTCCGTGTCGAGATAAGGGTTAAGAGTGGGATTCCTTTTCCCTCCAGAAACCCTAATCTACACGCATCACCGTCGTTCTAGTTCTAAATCTATTAATGGATAAAAAGGGTAACTTTTAATTAATCATCCATAACTACTAAATCCTAACGAACCCTACAAGCCCTCTTATTATATTAATTACATCTTTAAAATAATCTAGATCTATATTTTACATTCTTATTTAACGTAGATCTAGAAATTTTTCTATAAAATTCTTTATCCCTCCTCTCTTTCTCAACACATCTAAAGTAAAAGTAAAAGGTTCCACGTTTCCCAGAGGATGACCCGTACTCATCTCGGTCTAGCCACGAGCGACACCGTTATTGATTGCGGTTAAACACCATACACACTTTCACGTATCAATCAAATGGCGCCGTTGCCGGGGATACGTGCGTAATTTTTTATTCTTACTATTTGTGTTGAATTCTTAGACGAGCCATATCATTATTAACACAAAACTGCAAATTGCATATTTAACGATTTGTGCGTAAATTTTTGCAGGGAGATCTGGAGTCACAGAATTAAGGAGAACAGGAAACAGAGATATTTTTAGAGATCCAGAGGAGCACAGAAGGCTATACAAAAAATTTCATCAACTGTTCCTTGTTACACGCGGCGGAACCGCGGCAAAAGCACCAATTATGCGGCGGAATCGCGGCAGGTTGGAGGAATTAGGGCTTCAATCTTCTCTGGTATATTTCTTAACTCCTTCTCTCTCTCCTCAAATCCAATAAACTCTATTTTCTGCAGGATTCTTTGCAAAACTGCGCCGCTAAAAAATCTTTTTGCAAAAGTTTTGTGATTGGTTTTGTTTTGCATATTTAATACAGACTTTAAGGGGCAAAGACCAAATCAAGATTAGGTGGGGATTTCATCACCCTTCCTAAGCCCCACAAATCACAAACCGAGCATATAGATCAACCCTTCATTAATTTAAAAAATATCTAGACCAGACTCTAAGGACTGTCGCGCTCAATAAGGACAGAGGAAGGTCGTGGGTAATCTATCGTTTATCCGCATTACTTTTGCAGTGCCTAGGCAAGTGTGACAAAGGCTAGTGGTTTTTAATTAGGCCCACGACATGGTTCCTTCCCACTTACCTGGCACTTATCTGGCTACAAGGGTAGTACGGAGGCGGTAGAGGATTGATCCTGCGGCTTGTCCTTTGGAAGTCTAGGAGCGGTCTAGAGACTGGACCTAGGTAACCTTAGTTCTAGGGTTGCTTGTGCATCTTAGGGAGATTTGTCTTGAGTTCCACTTTTTCAAAACAAGCCAATTTTAAAATCACACACACGCTGCCACTTGCACTAAACCCGCTTAGTGCATGCTCGGCTGGACACGGGATCCTAGTGCCCGTCTTGCCCGCGTTCCTGCTATCGACGCCGAAGTCGGTACTTCTTCATCTTCTTTTCCCCCACCACACACCACATCAACTGTGATGGACAACACTCCATCTAATTATAACACCACGCTGCCACCGCCCGTAGGTGAGCAGAATCCACCGCGCATCTCTCTCCAAGAGAGATGCTATCCTATTCGTGGTCCCCTTCCTACTTGTTTATCTCTTCCACCACCTAATGGGGATAATTTCGAAATTAAACCCCACTACATCAATCTGCTGCCCAAATTTCATGGGCTTGAGTCGGAAGACGCGTACGTTTTCATCACCAAATTCGAAAACGTATGCGCAATGATGGGTACTTCACAATTGACTTTAGATGCTATGCGCTTACGTCTTCTTCCATTCACACTGTGCGACTTGGCAGAAAAATGGCTTTATAATACTGCCGCACACTCTATCACTAATTGGGATGAATTCGTCGTAGCATTTCTTAAGAAGTTTTACCCAAATCATAAGACTGCACATGTTAGGAGCGAGATTAACCAGTTCACCCAGCTTCCCAATGAACCATTTTGGAAATGCTTTGAACGTTTCAAAGATCTGCTTGTCCAATGCCCCCATCACGGAATATAAAGATGGGATTTATGTCGGATTATATATGAGGGCATTAATCCAGCGACAAAGCAGATGCTTGAAACAATGTGTCAATGCAATTTCATGTCTAAAGATGACGGTGAAGCATGGAAATATCTGGAAGATCTCGCTGAACACACGTTGCAGTGGGAAAGCGTAAGACCACCTACAACTAAGGGAGGTATTCACCAGCTCGACATTTCCATCGCAGTAAAAGCCGAAATGGCAGCGATGCAAAAGAAACTCGATTCTATTGAGAACAAACTTTCATCAGTCTCCCTAAATCAGGTCACGCTTCCCAAGACTGTCTGTGGTTGCTGTTCGGATCCTTCACACCTAACGGAAGAATGTCCTATGAATGCATCGTTTCAAGCTAATGCTGCTTTTCAGCAGCGACCTAGAAACGACCCTTATTCTTCCACGTACAATCAAGGATGGAGGAATCATCCTAACTTTGCTTGGAATCAAAACCAACAAAGCAATTATCAAAGACCTCCTCCACAGCAACCACAACCACAGAATCAGCCCCCCTTTCAGTCACAGAATTTCCAAAATCCGGCCAACATTTCTACACCACAAGTGGCCGGTATTGACAACTCACTTGCACAACCTTTGGATATGTTCATGAAACAATCCATGCAAAATTCGGCTGAGATGAGGTCTTCTATTGATGCCCTAACGAAAAACTCCTCCTCCCATGGTGAGAGTATTAAATCAATAGAAAACCAAATCGCACAGTTAAACGCCGCAATGAGTGCGAGAGAGAAAGGGAAACTCCCATCTCAACCCCTACTGAATCCTGGCCATTCATAAAGTTATAATGTGAGTGTTGTTACCACGTTGAGATCGGAAAAAGTGCTGAATGACCGAGTGGGTGAGCAGTGTGATGATAGTGACACCAATGATACCCCAGCTTCTTCTTCTTCCCCTAATTCGTCTAGTTTCCCACCTTCACCCGAGCCTATTCTCCGTTTTCCCCAAGGCTCGAACACTTCGCCAATTTCGCCAAATCTATCTAAGTCGATTCCCATTCCAATTTTGGGATCGAATCCGTCCCCACAGTCTTCTCCACAAACGTTGGACCCAAAACTTATTGATCAAGCACCTTATCCAAACAGGTTAAGGGGCAACAGACCAAGTCCACAAATGGAGAAGATTATGGAAATTTTTAAGCAAGTTAACATAAACATTCCTCTCTTAGATGCTATTCAACAAGTTCCGTCTTATGCGAAAATCCTAAAGGACTTGTGCACTAGGAAAAGAAAAGTTCAAGTACCTAAAAAAGTTTTCCTTGCGAGTAATGTGAGCACTGCTTTTACACAACAACTTCCCAAGAAACGAAAGGACCCCGGAAGTCCTACAATTTCTATTTCTATTGGGGGTAAAAATATTAATCGTGCTCTACTCGATCTAGGTGCTAGTGTTAACTTGCTTCCGTATTCGGTTTATGAGCAATTAGGGATCGGAGAGTTAAAACCTGCGCATTGCACTCTTCAGATGGCCGATCGATCTATCACCCAACCAAGGGGTGAGCTAGAGGATGTGTTAATCAAAGTCGGGGAATTCATATTCCCTGTGGACTTTATCGTTATAGATACACAACCTGTGGCAAACCCATGCAATCAAATCCCGGTGATACTCGGTCGACCCTTTTTGGCCACTTCCAACGCAGTAATCAATTGTAGAAACGGCTCTATGACCCTATCCTTTGGAAAGAAGTCAATTGAGCTTAACATTTACAAGTTGGGAAGTGAACCCTCCGAACCCTATGCTCATGTGTGTTCTGTCGAATTAATGGATGTCGACAGCAGCGAATATGATCAACCTCATAATTCTGACTCTTTTCATATGTTGTTGCTTGACACGGACTCTTCCACCGAGTTGTCCGGGTCAACATCTAACGCTGATAAGGAACTTTTTATAGAGTCTGACGATCACCCCATTTCTTCTGATGACATTATTTTTCGGGGTATCGATGAAAGCTTTGAGAAAATTTTCGCTGACGTACTCGCATTTTTACAAGACACGGGTGTTGAGATGAATCAACTCCAAGATGAAGAAATTGGACCTCCACCCCTTCTTTTGGACAATCATGATAATGCGAGTAATCCATCATTACTATCACTGTGTCGTCTCTCCAAATTGAGAGGCAATCCTTTTCCATTACACCTCTTATCACCTCCCCACTTCTTCATGTCGAAAGGTGACATGTTCTTCCACCAACCTTGGTGCTTTATCGATAAAATTTTTGAATGGTTGGTGTTGACCTTCGGTCTTTGCAAAGCTTGGCATTGATCAATAACCTTGACCCCCTCATGTGATTTTAAAAGATTAAAATTGTTTAACTCAAATTTGGGGGAGGTGGTATATTTTGGGCTCTTGAAAGAAAATGATTTTTACAAAATTGTGAGCCAAAAAAAAAAAAGTTTGGGGAAGGATTTTCACTTTCATATATTCTTGCCCCCATTAATAATTTCCTCCCAAGTCTACAGGTTTTTGAGCTTAACGGATGACATCAGTGAGGACACTACTGTAAACAGGTTTGGGGGAGGTTTGTGCTTATTTACACATCAATTTGCATCATACTTTGCATAAGCACAACATTTTCAACAATTTAAAAAAAAAATTCTTTTATAACAAAAGAATAGAAAGTGAAAAATTACATCCAAAAGATAGGAATAGTTTAAGAAATCCAAGAAAATTAGAAGTTTTCTTAAATGAACTAGTAATAAGTAGTTATGAGCTGTTGTCCCAAGGGTTAGCAAAATGAAGGAAGTCACTAATCTGAGGATAAAAATAAGTCTGAAAAATAGTTTCTATTCTGGAAGCCAAACATTTGAATGTTGATACCCTACTATATGCACATACACACGTCTTGAAACTCGGGATAGTAGAGGATACCTTGAAATGCTCTTGTCTAAAAGCCAAAGTATGAAGGAAGTGAAAAAAATGAAGAAAATATAAAAATGGTGAAAAGAAAAAAATGAACACTGGTTTTGTATCGCCAAGGCAGCAATAAAAAAATATAGCGAGGGTGCCTCTTCACCTAGTGCCCTAAGGCCAACTGGTCTGGGAGTCACTGCTAAGCCTTAGGTGGTGCAAGACGAGGAAAATATTATCACCGAATCAGCAAGCACATGAGTAATCGGTCGGTTAGTACCTCAAGAAGTATTAACGGTCGCATGAAAATGTGTGAGTAAACCTAAGTATTCATCAAATTAAAAAGTACTAAGGTAGATGGACAAGAGTATGATAGCTTGAATTGAATTCTCCGAGTGTAGGGATGTCCTATACACACACGTAGGGGTATATGATCAATGTTTGGATGAAAGGTAGGAATGAAGAATAAAGACGATGTTTTATTGAGGGATGATGTGATTTCTAACATTTTTTCATGACTATTAAGATAGGGCTCATGACAACTGAAAAGCTAGTATAGTTGGAAACTCTTCTTTTCAAGGCCTTTCTTTTATGGTTCTTATCTTTATACGTAAATTTCACCATCTCTCTTTTGTTATAGAATTTTGTGGGTGTAATCCGCTGAAAACCCTCAGGAGACAACACTCCTCCTACTAGGGACACCTAGAGGTTTAACGGCTTGTTGCACGTGCTCAGTGCAATCGTGTTGCCTACGAAAGTGTGCTTAGTTTTCTCCTTTCTTTTTCTCCTCTTAAATAAACTAGTTTGCTCGGGACGATCAAAGATAAGTTTGGGGGTATTTGTTCAGTTGATAAAACTGCACATTTGTATTACATTTTTCCTACCATTTTCATATTAAAAAAGGACTTTATTATAATATATTATACATATAAGGGTTTATGTGTAAAAACACCATTTTCCATGTGTTAATATATTTTAATTAGTATTTGGTAGGAAAATGTATGCAAATAATATTATTGACTTAATCCTAGTAGAATAAAGTCTACTAAAATCTTATTTGAGTTTTTGTGCAGAATATTTCCAAGTTGTGCAGAATTTTCCAAGGCTAGAATCAAGCAAATCAAGTTGTTGAAGAAATCTTGCCAAATTAAGAAGCAAACTTGGAGACCAAGTCTGGAAGCAACCGAGAGAAGATTTCTTAATTCTAAAGGTGCCTTGGATTGCCAAATGTCACAATCAGAAAGCCCAAGAAAATTGACGAAGTGATCTTCACCATTGAGCGCGGATCTGCGGCCAAACCCACCCTTGGGCCGCGGATCCGCCGCAAATATAGGGAATCAGAGCACAATATTTTTTGGCGTAAATCTATGCTGAATTTTACCAAGTTTCCAACTACAAGATTCTGGCTTTGCACTATAAAAGGGCACCGAGAGCCTCTTAGAAAATCTATCAAGCCGAAGAGATCACGAAGTCCAAGACGGCTCACGCATCCAGGCTGATCATCAACTGTTCATCTACCTCCTTCGGAAGAGTTCGAGAAGCAAACCAAGTTTTTGTAATCATTTTCTAAGGAATAAAGTGTAGATTGTTCAAGTTGATTAATAAAGGTAGTTGTTTTATTTAATTCTTTTGCATTTTACATTATATTTTCCCTCTCTATATTTTCATCTTCTTCTCCCAACATGCGCAAGTAATTCTCCGCTTGTTAGGGTTCGTAGGATTAGGGTAGGCTAATGGACGATGAAAATAATTAAACCCTTTTTAAGTCCTATAAAGTTTAGGAACTTTATCAAAAGAATCATTAACATCCTAATCGGGCGCGCTAGCAATTCTTTGCTAGTTCCGATCGCGATTAGAGATTAGATTAATGATTGTTTTGGTAAAGGCTAGATATGAACGGAGTTCCGTGTCGAGATAAGGGTTAAGAGTGGGATTCCTTTTCCCTCCAGAAACCCTAATCTACACGCATCACCGTCGTTCTAGTTCTAAATCTATTAATGGATAAAAATGGTAACTTTTAATTAATCGTCCATAACTACTAAATCCTAACGAACCCTACAAGCCCTCTTATTATATTAATTACATCTTTAAAATAATCTAGATCTATATTTTACATTCTTATTTAACGTAGATCTAGAAATTTTTCTATAAAATTCTTTATCCCTCCTCTCTTTCTCAACACATCTAAAGTAAAAGTAAAAGGTTCTACGTTTCCCAGAGGACGACCCGTACTCATCTCGGTCTAGCTACGTGCGACACCGTTATTGATTGCGGTTAAACTACAAACACACACTTTTTCGTACCAATCACCGATCTTCTCAAGACCTCCGTCAATGGGACGTCATCATCCACGCTAGGAGCTACCTCTGGAGCCGTTACGGCGTCCGTCATCGGTTGCTTGAGTAAAGCCTCTTTTGGCAATCCTGAGGAAGCCGGGACTTCGATGCCTGGCCCTGGAAGCATCTCCGCATCACCTTGCAGGATCGGCATGGTGGTCCCTGCGATAAGATAAAGAAGGGGTCAGATTGTCCATAAGAAAGGAGAATGAAGATGCAATGAGCCGAGATATACCAATGCCCAACAAAGCGCGATTCCTCTCCTCCTCCTTGAAGGTCCTGAGGGAAGCCGCCAGAGCCTCTTCAGTGGTAAAACCTGTTACAAAAGGAAAAATGTCAGTCAAGACATGATAATAAAAATAAAGATATAATGCAATAACAAGGTGCGACTGATGTTTACTTGATTGCACGAGGGTGGCCATCTCCGTTTGGTGGCTTGCGGATCGCACAGAAGCTACAATAGCGGCCTCGAGATCAGTATCTTCCGGCGCTATGAAGAGACCTTCGTTGGTCCCATATTCGCTCAGGCCTTCCTTATAAGGAGCCTGAGGCTCCAGGCAGAGTACAACATCTAGGGAGAGGACCGACTTCTTCTTCCTCTTCTGCGCACGAGCTCCAGTCGCAGCCAGCACCAGCTTGCGCTTGGTGGGAACTTTGGGACGACGAGTCCCGATGTCTGAGCCCACGCCAGATTCGGGAGAAGCTACATTTACCATCTCCGCGGGAGCACGGGGCACCGATAGTACATCCACCGTCTCCACAGGAGCACGGGGCAACCCGCTCATAGGGCTTAGCATACGTGGAGGCTCAACTGCAGCGACCACTCTTAGCTGAGGGTGGACAGTGGTCCGTCGCTTCAAAGGGACATTGCGATCGCCGGCAGAGGGCGCACTCTTGCGATCGAGCAGCAGCCGCCTCTCTTCCCTAATAACAACACCCATTGCGTGTTGATACCGGCCACGTGTACGTTAAGGGACCTCGGGTTGCAACTCGGCTCGCTGATAAAGAAGTGAGAGCCCGTATTCAAGCGCATGAAGTGATGCAGCGCACTCCGCATTCCCTCTTTGGTGGCAGCGGGTTCTACCAAGCAAGCCTCCAGCGGGACCCCTTGATTATAACTCAGCTGCTAGGTAAAATGACAAGGGTTGTATTTCATGAATAGCGCCGCATCATTTTGCCTGAATACAATGAAGCCTGTCCTGATGGAGTATAAATGGAGAATCTCCCGGGCTTTCAACACGGAGGCCCCATCCTTAAAAACGTCGCGCAATGCCAGCACCGTCTTGGAAGTTTCCTGGCCGATCATCAGGACTTTGTTCGTGAAAGACATACCATCTCCGACTGTGCGCGGACGAAAGAGCAAGCCCCTAGCTTCCCGCTGTGACGGACTCACGATGGAGGCGTTAACCAGCTGCATAATTCGCGGGAACTTGCATTTCTCGTAAAACGAAGATCTCTTGTGAATGCCAAAGAACCTGAGCACGTGAATCTCCATCCATGAAATGAAGTAATGCATCGGGAAGTTGGCAGGATGCACCTCCGGTTCAGTGGTATCCGCCGCGACGCTAAGACCGTGCTATAGGTGGGCTAACCCGGCGATCCCAATGGCCACTTGCATTTCGGCAACCATGCGATGCGTGGGGTAGAAGACGGAAGGCCTCATGTAATGAGGATGCATAGGGAGCGTGAACCAACTCAACCATAGCCCAAGAAACCCAAGAAAGAAAGCCTCCTCGTCAATGCCCAGAGCGGCGATTTCTGACAGAGGGATGATCGCAGCATCAGGAAGAAAAAATCCCTTCTGATCGGTTTCCAGTACCGACCGATGGTCCAAGCCAAAGCCAAAGGGATCATCGAGCTTGGCAAACTTTTCGCCTCATTGCGACAAAATCTCCGGGCGAAGAAACCGGGCAATGAAGTCCGCAAAACTGACCTTCCGACCTCCGGATTCTAGGAAGAGGCTCTCGTACATGTCAGCACCTTTATCATATTAGGGAACTGGTGCTGAATGGCATTCTCTGGCGTGAGGCCCATCACCACCGGCTTGGTGGCAAAAACTTATTCATCCGGAGGAAGCAGCTCCTCGTAGTGCTCCCCCCTGATCGGTAGACCAGAAACCTCGGCGAATTCCTCCAAGGAAATGGAGACCTCTCTGTTCGGTAGAAGGAAGGTATGGGTAGGGATGTTCCACTGCTTTAAGAACGCCTTAATCCACCATGTGGGAGGTGAAAAATATTGGAACAACGAAGCTTAAACTGCAGGGTATAGGCCGAGCTTTAGCAGCTGCGATTTCTTCGCCGACAAGATGTACCGGGCCCACTGCAAGTACCCGGCCGGATGACGGGGAGTTATCTCGATGTTGTAGGGCTGTCCCCAAGGGCGCGACTCGCCCTGGAATATGCGCTGCCCCAGGGTATCCAAAGCCGCTGGCGGCTGCATGGGTACGGCGGCAATTGAAGGTTGAAGAAGACCCTCCGAAGTCCAATCGACAACCTCCACGGTATAGTTCACCGGGGGTGCATCTGCGTACGGAATCGCTGAGATAGGCTCCGACGGCGTCGCACAAGAGAAGTTTTGACGATCTCTGATAATCTGGTCATACCATCTACCCTACAAGTGAAGATTTTTGTGTTCCGGGTCACCGTCTTTGATGAGCGCGAGAACCTCCCGGTCCACAGGTGCGTCAGGGAATCCTCCCTCTGAACGAGCAAACGGAAATGAAGCATCGAAAGACATGTTGCCTGCAAAAAGAAGGACAAAAGTTAACTGTCAGTACTACAGTTTTAACGGTACTTTAAAATTTGTACCACACTGCAATACAGTGGAAAGGGGACCAAAGGGGGACCCACAAAATCTAGATGATAATTCATCAATTGATAATTAATAAACCAGCCTCATCATTGGATGATGCTGTTAATTAATGAGGAAATCCTTAAGAAAATTCTCATTGAATGAGAGATCCCTCGGGAAAAGGAGAAAATCTCCCTTTGAGAGCAAACCTCTATGACAGAGTGACACTTGTCAAACCCTGATCATGAAGGAATAAAATTCCTTAAAGAGCCTGGCTCTATAATGATGATGGAAAAACCCATCAGAAAATAAAATTAAAACCGATTAATTTTTATGAATAAAAATTCTGGGATCGTCAAGATCCATGAAAAAACTCTTAAGAGTTCTTCATCAAAGATTAAGAAATCTAAAGAGCAAGGCTTTGTTTATGGGCTAAGAAACCCAAGAAAAGATCTCTTTAGATCTATGGGTTCATGAGAGCAAAGATCTGCTGATGAAACCCTAAATGGGTTTTCTTTAGATCAAAGATCTATGAAGAGCAAGGCTCTGATTAATGGGTAAAACCCTAATTTATTAAAAGTTCTTAACTTTACCTAAGTTTGGAAAGAGTTTTTACTCTTGAAAAGTCCTTAAACAAAAGAGCTATGCTCTGAACAAAAATTTTCAAAGAAGGAAGATGATAACCATCTAAGGGACCAAAGATCCTATTTATAGGTATTGAACCGTCTCTTCAACTTCTTAGTTGATCACAGGGCTCAGATGCTGCCACCGCTGCACTCACGTGTGCGCCACGTAAGCGCAATGGTGGGGAGGCATTTGTTTCCCCCAATCAGAGCAAAGCTCTGTTTTGAAATTCAAAATTTAAAAATTGAAGCAACGCTTCAGATTCGGTGCTAGGCGCGCTGCGCGCCACGTGTCAAACACAGATGCGCTAGCGCCAGGTGCGCTGCGCCCTAGGCAGCACCTTCCAATCAGAGCAAAGCTCTGTTTTGAAATTCAAAATTCAAAATTTTATGCAATGCTTCAGATCTAGCGCTAAGGCGCTGCGTGCCACGTGTCAAACACGGGTGTGCTAGCGCAGGCTGCGCTGCGCTCTGCGCTGCGCTCTGCGCTGCGCACCACGTGTCAAACGTAGGTGCGCTAGCGCAAGGTGCGACAGAGATGGAATTAAGAATTTCCCACCGTTAGATCAAAAGATCTAATAATAAATTATTAATTAATCAGAATTAAATTCTATTAAGGAAAGATTCCTCAAAATCTTTCCAAACAACAAGATTGTGCTCTGTAAATCAGAGCACCGTTGGATCAATGATCCAATGGTAAATAAAAATTACCAAAGACAGAATAAATTCTGCATGGAAAGATCTTTCCAATCTTGTTAAAAACAAGAAGATTACCTTCTGTAAAACAGAACCCTTAGGATCAAAGATCCAACGGTGGGCAAACATCCCTAAATCAGTCAGAGAAAGATCTCTTTAACTGATTTAACAAATCAATTTGCCCTATATAAAGGCCCCAAGACTTCAAGTCTGATATAGAAAAACCTCCCTACAAACTTTGAGAAAACTCAAAGAAAGAAAAGCAAGCTTTTAGCAAAAGAAGATCATTTCTTCAAGGTAAAGAACTTGATTCTTGAACACAGAGATGATATCATCTCATGAAAAGAAAAACTATCTTCTAAAAAAGATCATAGATCTACAAAAGACCAAGGTCTTTGATAAAAAAAGAGATCAAAAGATCTCATTATAAAAACAAAACAAGTATTTACTTCATTCACAGATCATTGATCTACAAAGGCAATGTCCTTTCCAAAATAAGAACTATTGTTCTTGAATCTTGAGGCAAAACCTCCTCTAAAAAAAGAATATAAACTTGTTCTCTAATCATAAAATTTGATCAAATGTACTTTGTGTAAGTCCACGTTACCCGTACCGGTTCTTTCGGGATGCGAAAACGGTAAAAAACGATTTTTACGGTAAAGGTAACATGGACTTTAGAATATGATCTTTGCTAAACAAACACCTAGCAAACTAACTACAAGTTTAACTACTATGTTAGGGGTTATACCTAGGTCTTGAACTCCTTCTCTTCTTGCTCCTTGGAATGGTTGGATCGGCCTCACCTCGTCGTCTCCTTGTTGTCGAAGAAGGATCCACCCGAAAGCTTCTACCTTGAGCTCCTATCTCAACCGAGAGGAAACTAAAGTCCTTGGCTTGCTAGACCTTGTACTCTAGAGTGAGTAGAGAAGTGTTTTTAGGGTTTTATCTCAATGGCTCATGTTTCTTAACTCATGAGACATGAGAGCCTTGAGAGAGAGGAAGAGGGAGAGCTTGGATGAGAGAGAATCAATATGATAGAATGAGCTTGACTTTTTACAACCATGCTCACAAAAGAGAAAATAATCATGATAATAATAATAATTAAGTATTGTGATGGTTCATATCAATGGCCATTATCATTTCATGCATTTAATGTATTTTGTAAAGAACAACAAGCAAGCAAAAGTCATAGCCATGAAATGATGATGGTCAACAAGTCCAAAATAGTCAACCGGTCAACAAAGTCAACAAGTCAACAAAAGTCAAACTTTCAACCCAACCATGGCACAATAATACTTAATTAATATTATTATTAATCATATTTCTTATTCTCATTAGGGTTTAGAAAAAGTCAACAGTCAACAACTCTAATGAGAATTTTATGCCTCTGCCTCTGTCAACTGTGCATACACACCCGCATCCGTGTTCCAAGGAACACGAATACAAAGAGATAAAACCAATCCCAAAACACATACTAGGATCTGGCGTAAACCAAAGCCCACTAGTAATAACTGCCCGGACACCAAACGTGCACAAGTGCGCGGATGTGAACGAACCCTGTCGCAAAACTATGCGACCTCTACTCTATTTTGCCCAAAGGCGAATAGCTCTCTGTGTGGGACTCTAAAGACTCGACACTATGCTGGCTGTGGGTTTAACCATAGGCCGCAAGCGGTACTAGCTGTACGTAACGGTCCCCAGGTAGATGCCGATAAGAAGACTGATGAGGTGAACCCATCCGAACTCCTACTGAGCCTGAATGTGACAATCTCCGTACAGTCCGGCCTGTTCGTCTGAGAATATCGTATGTTGGGCCTAGAGGGGCGGTAAACGTCAGTCCCCTAATAGCGGTACAAGTCATATCGGAGTGTAGCCCAGAACACCCTAAGATAACACTGGATAACCTACCAGTATATCTCGTTTGCCCTGGCCAGGGACGACTATGTGTAATGGCTCTCCTTGACGCAGCGCGATATCAACTCCCAATACCGGGAGAAACGAATCCTGTCTAACCGTCACTGCCTCCAAGTGCTTCGGGACTGCACCCAACTGCTACCTGTTTGCATGACTCATTTGAGCCGTGGTAGGGTAGCAATCTAAGAACAGTGGGAACACACTCGAGGAGAAGTGACAGTGTCAAGTTAGCGGACTAAGCTGTACTCATGTTACCTGGGAACTGATAACTGACGATAGGTATAGTACCAACCAACAGTTCCCGACATGTCCTGTCCAGTGTACTCGTAACCTAACGAGCACCTGCATACTATCTCAAGTACGACATATTGACGGCTGTGGGACAGACCGTCTCCCCTGCTGGGATGAGAAACGCATACGCTAGTCTACTCCTGAGTATCGATGCCCCGTCTCGATAATCTTACGACCAGGGACCTGTATAAGGATGTGCTTGTAGATTACCCAGCTCCCACTAGTGTGACTGCCATCATAATGCTGGTAATCAAGCAAAGATCCTAAGGGCTCCACTAATGTGTATAGGCGATATGCTAAAAGAAAGACATGCACACATTAAAGTAGAAACAAACCAAGTAGCATACTACCATTTCGAGCAAGATTGTCTATACAACTGTGAATATCCCAAGCTTCCATCAAGTAATATACAAACTAGTATGATACAGTAATGGCCTCTAGGGCATATACACTAACAATCTCCCACTTGCACTAAGGCCATGTACTGGCGTATCGAAGACCTATCATCTCGATCAGCCTCTCGAACTGAGTCTGGGGTAAGGCCTTCGTGAATGGATCTGCAGTGTTATCTTCTGTAGCAACCCTCCGAACCTCGATCTCCCGGCGATCCACGATCTCTCTGATCAGGTGATACCGCCTCAAGATGTGTCTGGACTTCTGATGGGACCTGGGTTCTTTCGCTAAAGCTATAGCCCCGTTGTTGTCACAATACAGAGGTATTGGATCAACAATGGATGGAACCACCTGAAGTTCTATCAAGAACTTCCTCATCCAGACGGTTTCCTTTGCGGCATCAGATGCAGCGATATATTCCGCTTCCATCGTCGAGTCAGCAACGGTTTCCTGTTTGGAACTCTTCCAACACACCGCCCCTCCATTGAGGGTAAAGACATAACCCGACATGGACTTGGAGTCATCCTTGTCACTCTGGAAGCTGGAGTCAGCAAAGGCCTCCATCTGGAAGTCCTTTCCGCCGTAAACCAAGAACATGTCCTTAGTCCTTCTCAGGTACTTTAGAATGTTCTTTACCGCTCTCCAGTGGTTCTCCCCAGGGTTTGAATGATACCGGATTACCACACTCAGTGCATAAGCTACATCTGGTCTGGTACACAACATCGCATACATTATAGAGCCTACCGCAGAAGCGTAGGGTATAATAGACATACGATCCCTTTCCAAATCAGTCTTGGGAGACATCTCTTTGGAGAGGGTGATCCCGTGACAAGCCGGTAGATTACCGCGCTTGGAATCTTCCATACTGAATCTTTTCAGTATGGTGTTGATGTACCTGGAATGTGAAAGTCCTAATATCCTCTTGGACCTATCACGATGGATCCGGATCCCCAGAATGTAAGAGGCATCACCCAGGTTTTTCATAGAGAACCTGTGTGACAAGAACCCTTTGACAGATTGTAGCATAGGAATGTCATTTACTATCAAGAGAATGTCATCCACGTATAAAACGAGGAATACGACAGTTCGTGCTACAATTTTACTATAGATGCATGGTTCATCTGGATTTTTGATAAAACCAAAATCTTTGACCGTCTCTTCAAAACAGATGTTCCAACTCTGCGATGCCTGCTTTAGTCCATAAATGGACTTAAGCAACTTGCACACCTTCCCGCTGCTCCCACTCGGAATGAAACCCTCTGGCTGGTCCATATAGACACACTCCTCTAAATTTCCATTTAGAAAAGCGGTCTTTACGTCCATCTGCCAAATCTCATAATCGTGGAAAGCAGCAATGGAAAGAAGGATCCGAATGGATTTGAGCATAGCCACTGGAGAAAAGGTTTCGTCATAGTCCAAACCAGGTCTTTGACGAAACCCTTTGCAACAAGTCTAGCCTTATAGGTCTCAACCTGTCCATCTACACCTATCTTCCTCTTGAAGATCCACTTGCATCCTACGGGCTTTACCCCATCTGGAGCAACGTCCAAAGTCCATACTTTGTTGGTGTACGTGGACTCCATTTCGGTCCGCATTGCATCCAGCCATTTTACCGAGTCAACGCTCTGAATGGCCTGCTGGAAGCTAGTCGGCTCATCATTATCAATGATGCAATCCTCTCTATCCCCGTCTATGAGAAAACCGTAGTATCTCTCGGGCGGATGAGACTGCCTACTACTCCTGCGGAGCGGCACAGGAATGTCATGTTCTTTCGAACCCTCTGGTTCTATTAAGCTTTCAGTAATAGTTTGTGATTCTAGAATTTCTTCCAGTTCTATTGCGCTCCCACTTATTTCTTTTTCTAAGAACCGATGTTCCAGAAAGTGGGCATTACGAGAGACAAAAACCTTTTGTTCTTCTGCGTAATAGAAAAGATACCCCCTGGAGTTCTTTGGGTATCCTACAAACTTGCACTGTACTGAGCGTGCCTCGAGTTTGTCCGCATGCTGCTTTTTGACAAAAGCTGGACATCCCCAAATCTTCAGATATTGAAAATAGGGTTTCTTCCCACTCTATATCTGATATGGTGTGGTAGGCACAGTCTTAGTTGGAACTCGGTTCAAAAGATATGCAGCTGATTCTAGTGCATATCCCCAGAATGATCGCGGCGTCTCAGCGTTACTCATCATGGAACGTACCATATCCAATAGGGTTCGGTTCCGTCTCTCCGATACACCGTTATGTTGTGGAGTGTATGGAGGAGTAAGCTGAGAGAGAATTCCATTCTCTTTTAGGTAATCCAGGAACTCGGCACTCAAGTATTCGCCACCTCGATCAGATCTCAGTGTCTTGATACTTTTGCCTGTTTGTTTTTCTACTTCATTCTTGTATTCCTGGAATTTTTCAAAGGCTTCAGATTTATGCTTCATTAAGAAGACATGCCCGAATCTTGAAAAATCAACCGTAAAAGTAATAAAGTAAGAATAACCACTTCGTGCATGTATAGACATTGGACCGCATATATCGCTGTGTACGAGTCCCAAGAGCTCGCTCGCCCTTACTCCATGTCCAGTAAATGGAGTCTTTGTCATCTTTCCTTTGAGACTGGATTGACAAGTTGCATATGATTGATATTCGAACGGATCCAAATATCCTTCTGTATGTAACTTTGTCAATCTTCTCTCATTGATGTGACCCAGTCTACAGTGCCATAAGAAGCATGATTTATTTCTGGAGACTTTCTTTTGTGTGTATTCTGGACATTGAAAATCTGTGGTTGGTTTAATATGTATATACCGTTGCTTAATGTACCTGACCCAATCAGAACTTGATTAAGGTGAATGTTTACAACATTGCTTACAAATGCAAAATCATAACGTTCTTTAGACATTAAAGATACAGATATGATATTACAAGTCGTACTGGGTACAAAATAACAATCCCGTAAAACCAAAACATGTCCATCTGACAATCCCAAGTGATAGTCCCCTACGGACTCAGCATCCATGCCAGCTCCGTTTGCAACTCTGAGGGTCATATCACCTGCCTTCAAAACCCTACGCTTTCTCAGTGCCTACAAAGAATTACAGATATGAGATCCTGATCCGGTATCCAATACCCAGGAAGTAGAGTTTACTGATAGACAGTTTTCAATAACATACACACCTGAAGCCGAAGCCGCAACTTGCTTCGGGTCCTGGTTCTTGGCTTTCCAAGCCCTGCAATCCTTTTTCCAGTGTCCTTTCTTATGGCAATAGAAGCATTCTTCCTTTCCCGCAAGCTGTCCCGCTATCTTTGTTGCCTTTGCTTTTCCCTTCGTTTCCACTTTACTAGCACCGCCCCTTGGTTTGGTGGGGGTTTTCTTCTTCTTCTTTCCCTTGGCTTTCGCCTTGGACCTAGAAGAGGAAGGTCCTCCAACAGACAAAGCGGGTGTTTCCCCTACTTTCTGTAAGGTGCCCTCTGCACTTCTCAACATGTTTAGGAGTTCCAAAAGTTCAACTTCCTTTCCTTGCATGTTGAAGTTCAGGATAAACTGGGCGTAAATGGAAGGAAGGGACTGGAGAATCAAGTCAATGTAGAGCTCGTTCTCTAACGTGGTCCCAAGGTCCGCGAGCTCTTCAATAAAGCCAATCTCTTAAGCACGTGTTCCGCTACCGATGATCCGATGGCCAATCTCGCCGAAAACAACTTTTTCGAGACTTCGTATCTGGCGATACGGGATTGCTCTCCATATAGTTCCTTAGTATGGAGAAATATGGATTCTAGGTCCATATTCTCGTGCCTCCTCTGATGTTCATTGTCCATAGAGGCAAGCATGAGGCACTTGGCCTTCACGCAGTCGATCTCCCAGGTCTTACGGATTTCCTTATCCGCAACGTTGGAGTTGGGACCTGGGACAGGGGGAGCTTGGGTGGTAAGGAGATACCCCACTTGTCGTAAGTGATTTTCATTTTGACATTCCTAAGCCAATTTTTGTAGTTTGGCCTTGTCAGTATATTTTTATGTAGTAGTAACTTAAGTCCGGTCGTGACTATTGGTCACTGCAATTAGGATAGAGAGAAGAAACACTTTAGCATGATGCTCTTGCAAGTTTAGAGTGGTTTTTTAGTTTGTCTAAACAGGATGGCTCCCACTGTTTCTCGAATCCTTCCTAAAACCAAAAAGGAAGAATTAGTCGGGATCAATCTCACCGTACAATACTTGCTTAACCGTTTAGCCAGGTCAGTGTTGGTACTTCGAGGGAGGTTTTCCAACGCTTTCGCGAAATTCCTTAATTAAAGAACCTCTTTTCCCTGGGGGCGTAGCCCCGCTAACACCTTTCTAGACACCTACTTGGTTTATAGCATTGATTGTTAAGTGAGGAATTTCCCGAGGAGTAGCATATACTCACAGTAGGATCGGGATCCAAATATCATCGTGTGATAAAACTGAAGGAATCCTACCATAATCATCACACTCCAAATGGTATGCAGCACTAGCAAGTTTCAGTTTCTTTAGAAACTCCCGTTGTGGATTTTTTGCCCCATGCTCTTATGACCTTGACGCAGGCCAAAATATCTTAAGTCACATGTTAAGTTCTACCCATCATTAACCAGGTTAATTTGAACCCACCCGTATATACCCTTGACGTAGGACAAAATGACAGTACGACTGTCTCAAACCAACGCATCTATCTATGCAACAGATAAATATCCGGCAGCTACCAATCTCTATGCCTTGGCGTAGGTCAAAATACATAGCTTGAATACTACCGAATATTTAACTGAAATGATGGAGGGCTACGAATGGTTTTGGCAAAACCGTGAACGTAGTGAACTTGATATAATCGATGGAACGTGATAGCTTTTAAAAGGAGTGGCTTAAGCTCCGCGTTTAAAAGTTGTTTTTGAAAAGAAACCGAGTGGTTTTGAAATTGTTCCAACGATTTTAACTTTGGTTTATTTTCTTGCATTAATTTAATGCGTCCCATCATTTAATCCTACCATTGCAGAAAATAACGAAAATATGACGCACGCTTATGCCATCCGCATTCGCCACGGGGCCCCATCATTACCCGTTAGGTTACTTAACTAACGACAGAGCGGGGGCTGGACTAGCGCGGATGCAAAACATAAGCAACGCCTAAATAGATATCATATATAGATATATACATTCGTCAGATGCAATGATAGCCATTCCAGATCACAGATGAACACATTAGATATACTAGGAATCAGTGTTTCGTTCGAGCCTGCAACGAAAAGCGGATTACACGGTCGTGATGAATAGCCAAGACCCCACCCTAAACCCCTACGGGTACGGCAAACTACCCGCCAAATTGCCGAAGTGAAGCAACCTTCCTCAACAACGTGAGTAGGCCACTCGGCACTTCGAGGTACCCGGTAGTTTATGCACCCCACCTTGGGTCTATCCTAGGAGCAAAAACAGTAAAATAAATAATTTACAATGGCGGCTACAACCTCATCCCAGATGTGCGGCCATAAAAATAATATTACATCAATTATATATTACATCAAATGAAAAGTAAAGAAAACTCTCATCTCACAACCCCCCGGCTATTCATCCGCGACAATCCAACGAGTTCATATACACAAACCATGAACATTACAGATCACAGATATGTATAACCCCCACTAATCGACGTATAGCGATTAGCAGATGTTAAATACATATATCATATCACAGATATAACCCATTAGCTAAAGTCTACAGAACTTCGATCAAAATACGGATTTGTAACAACCCCAAACACAAATTTGTTCTCTGGAAAATCTGGGCGGAAACAACATATTCTAAAAATCCCAAAACAGCACACTGAGTACACTGCAGCAAAAACGATTCACGGCCGAGTCAACTCGGCCGCGGATCCGTGGCAAGAATCTTGTTCTTGCCGCGGTTCCGCGGCGCGTTGACCGAGTCAGTGACTCCTTTCTCATGTGTGTTCATAAAAACCCTGAGCCGATTTTTAGTATGTGTGGAATTAATTTTTGAACAGTTTAAAAATCGCCAGAAAGTTCAGATCTTGGACTCGTTTTGTGAATTTTTTTCTCCGATCGAAATTCTAAACACTTGACTAACATGCTAGTTGTTGTTTAGCTAGGCTCTGATACTACTGTAAGTCCACGTTACCCGTCCCGGTTCTTTCGGGGATGCGGAAACGGTAAAAAATGATTTTTACGGTAAAGGTAACATGGACTTTAGAATAGGATCTTTGCTAAACAAACACCTAGCAAACTAACTACAAGTTTAACTACTATATTAGGGGTTATACCTAGGTGTTGAACTCCTTCTCTTCTTGCTCCTTGGAGTGGCTAGATCGGCCTCACCTCGTCGTCTCCTTGTTGTCGAAGAAGGATCCACCCGAAAGCTTTTACCTTGAGCTCCTACCTCAACCGAGAGGAAACTAAAGTCCTTGGCTTGCTAGATCTTGTACTCTAGAGTGAGTAAAGAAGTGTTTTTAGGGTTTTATCTCAATGGCTCATGTTTCTCAACTCATGAGACATGAGAGCCTTGAGAGAGAGGAAGAGGGAGAGCTTGGATGAGAGAGAATCAATATGATAGAATGAGCTTGACTTTTTACAACCATGCTCATAAAAGAGAAAATAATCATGATAATAATAATAATTAAGTATTGTGATGGTTCATATCAATGGCCATTATCATTTTATGCATTTAATGCATTTTGTAAAGAACAATAAGCAAGCAAAAGTCATAGCCTTGAAATGATGATGGTCAACAAGTCCAAAATAGTCAACCGGTCAACAAAGTCAACAAGTCAACAAAAGTCAAACTTTCAACTCAACCATGGCACAATAATACTTAATTAATATTATTATTAATCATATTTCTTATTCTCATTAGGGTTTAGAAAAAGTCAACAGTCAACAACCCTAATGAGAATCTTCTGCCTCTACCTCTGTCAACTGTGCATACACACCCGCATCCGTGTTCCGAGGAACACGAATGCAAAGAGATAAAACCAATCCCAAAACATATACTAGGATCTGGCTTAAACCAAAGCCCGCTAGTAATAACTGCCCGGACACCAAACGTGCATAAGTGCGCGGATGTGAACGAACCCTATCGCAAAACTATGCGACCTCTACTCTGTTTTGCCCAAAGGCGAATAGCTCTCTATGTGGGACTCTAAAGATTCGACACTACGCTGGCAGTGGGTTTAACCATAGGCCGTAAGCGGTACTAGCTGTACGTAACGGTCCCCAGGTAGATGCCGATAAGAAGACTGATGAGGTGAACCCATCCGAACTCTTACTAAGCCTGAATGTGACAATCTCCGTACAGTCCGGTCTGTTCGTCTGAGAATATCGCATGTCGGTCCTAGGGGGCGGTAAACGTCAGTCCCCTAATAGAGGTACAAGTCGTGTCGGAGTGTAGCCTAGAACACCCTGAGATAACACTGGATAACCTACCAGTATATCTCGCTTGCCCTGGCCAGGGACGACTATGTGTAATGGCTCTCCTTGACACAGCGGGATATCAACTCCTAATACCGGGAGAAACGAATCCTGTCTAACCGTCACTGCCTCCAAGTGCGTCGGGACTGCACTCAACTGCTACCTTTTTGCATGACTCATTTGAGCCGTGGTAGGGTAGCAATCTAAGAACAGTGGGAACACACTCGAGGCGAAGTGACAGTGTCAAGTCAGCGGACTAAGCTGTATTCATGTCACCTAGGAACTGATAACCGACGATAGGTATAGTACCAACCAACAGTTTCCGACGAGGCCTGTCCAGTGTACTCGTAACTTAACGAGCACCCGCATACTATCTCAAGTACGACGTACTGACGGCTGTGGGACAGACCGTCTCCCCTGCTGGGATGAGAAGCGCATACGCTAGTCTACTCTGGAGTATCGATGCCCCGTCTCGATAATCCTACGACCAGGGACCTGTATAAGGATGTGCTTGTAGATTACCCAGCCCCCACTAGTGTGACTGCCATCACAACGCTGGTAATTAAGCAAAGATCCTAAGGGCTCCACTAATGTGTATAGGCGATATGCTAAAAGAAACACATGCACACATTAAAGTAGAAACAAACCAAGTAGCACACTACCATTTCGAGCAAGATTGTCTATACAACTGTGAATATCCCAAGCTTCCATCAAGTAATATACAAACTAGTATGATACAGTAATGGCCTCTAGGGCATATACACTAACACTTTGCGCTACTGAAAAGTGCCTTGCACTCATGAACTGTGCCTTTGCGCTCCTTGGACTGGCGCTCAGCGCCAAAACGTGCCACCTGTCAACCACAGATACAACTTGCGCTTTGCGCTTCTGAAACAGCGCACTGCGCTCATGGGCTGGCGCTCAGCGCCAAGCGCAACACGTGTCATTCATGTATGCGCCAGCGCAATGCGCTCAGTGCTCACAAACTGGCATCTGCGCTTAGCACAGAGCGCAACACTTACATGCGCGCCACGTGGCAGAAGCACACTGCACTTTTTGATTAGCGCAAAGCACCTAGCGCACCATATGTTGCGCTGAATGAACACAAATTGTTCATTAAGGAGCCAAGACTCTGATGAATGCTATGCATTCAATACAAGACAGAAAATGTCAGGATCTAATGCTCAGCATTATTAAAAAGGCTAAGCCCAAACAAATGTTCAACAGCTTAGAACAATAAAATGTTAAACATTTTAATTTTATTGGACTTAGCCCAATTCTGGCCATAAGTGCTCAACTTATAGTGAACTGAGCCCATCTGCTCATGAATATTCAATAGATCTTAGTCCCAAACTGGACTATAGATCTTCCAATCAATTCACACCGGTTCGAGGGTACATCTCTTTACTCCTCTGATATCTGTCGTTGTAATCCTTCAACGTCTGCGGAGAGGTGACGGGTCCCGACAACCACACATTTCTATGGACTACGTTGTCCTTAAACCCTATAGACTACGATGTCTTTAAACTACGGACTGTGGGGTCCTTAAACTTATGGACTACGATGTCCTTAAACCCTATAGACTACGATGTCTTTAAACTACGGACTGTGGGGTCCTTAAACTCATGGACTACGATGTCCTTAAACCCTATAGACTATGATGTCTCTAAACTGGACTATGGGGTCCTTAAACTCATGGAATACGATGTCCTTAAACCCTATAGACTACGATGTCTCTAAACCGGACTGTGGGGTTCTTAAACTCATGGACTACGATGTCCTTAAACCCTATAGACTACGATATCTCTAAACTGGACTGTGGGGTCCTTAAACTCATGGTCCGAGATGTTCTTAAACTAACAACGGACCGAGATGTCCTTAAACTAACAATGGACCCTAATGTCCTTAAACTAATCGACCGCAATGTCTCTAAACTAGACAATAGAGCCCGATTGCTCTCTTGTTGGATCTAAACGATCCCGTTAAGTTGATCTTAGTCTAAACATGAGACTAACGTATCCTTAACAAACGTTTAAGTTGATCTTAGTTTCAAATGAGACTAACGTATCCTGAAACCCAACCCCAAACCTAAATATAAGATGATACGGATTTGGACTAATCCACGCGCTACGGGCGACAACATAAATTAGTTTCCGTATACAATCCACGGGCAACCAAACACAAAACAAACACCCACGACACGAAGAGACCATCTGGAGAAGGAGAAACTTGTTAACGCGATGCGGTAGCGTAATTAACTGCAGGAGCTTGCGCCTGCAGGGAAGAGCGTTCCCACAATCAAAAACCCTTCAAACTAGCGGGAATCTGACGAAGTCTGCTATATCGTCCGCATCCGTTTAAACCTTCGGTACATGGTGCCATAAATCAACTTGGCATCTTCGGAGAGGTGGACGGATAGCACCAATTAGAATCTTTTCCGAATTTCAGGCTAGACGGACCCGCGCAGTCGCGTATCCGTGTTCAGCGGGGAACAACCCTCTCTAAAGGTGTCTTAGAGACTAAAAGGAGAGGGATCTGCATGATTAGCATATCACTTGCTTAGGCAATTGAGTTAATCATGAAATGTCAAGTACCACACCAGATATTGTTTTTGCACTAGCTGCAATAAAGATATATTAATCCAATCCTGGAGAAACATTGGGAAGCAGTTATTGAACATTAGTGATTGTTCTAGGGAAATGATTACGGAAGCCTCCTTTAGGAGACGATTATCATTTCAGGCTTCCAAGGTGACCTGGATAACAGAGTGGCTGTCAGAATTATATTTTTCCCTCTTCTGAGGGACGGTATGTTGGACAGGTGGTCCAAGCGGATACGGAGGAAGGCATGGCGCATGTTACTGATTAAATTCAGTGGATGATACAGTCTAGGATTTGGAGTTCGTTTGTGAACTGGGTCCCATCAGATATCCAGACAAATTCTAAGACAAGTATTGCTCATTTCAGGAGATAGCTTTCTCCACGAAGTTGAGATCTAGAGAGATACAGAAAGAAACATTGGAGCGGATCCACTCACTGAGGCTATTTCTCGTACGCAATCATTTTTCGCAAACGGGCTTTGCGAAACTGATTAGTGGAGAAGTTGGGTGTTCGGTATCACACGGGCTGTGAGTATGCGACATCGCAATAATTGGCCTTAAGTGCAAGTGGGAGATTGTTGGATATAGTGCCCTCAAATCAATTATCATAGCGCGGACTTATGATTATGATGATTGAGTGAGGACCTATACCGATAAAACAGTCTTACTCAAGATGATATTATGCTATCTGGTTTTTCTTTATCATCATGTACATGTTGGTAGAGTCCATAGGATTCTTGCTTGACTACCAGTATTGTGATAGCGATCATATACGTGGGAGCTGGGGAGGTCTGTAAGCACATCCTTAAATGTCCCTAGTCGTGGGAGTATCGAGACCGGGCATCGATACTCCAGTGTAGACTAGTGTATACTGATCGAGACTCCGACGAGGGGCGGTGGCCAGGTCTCACAAGCCATTGGTGTTAGTTTGTTCACCTAAGATAGTATACAGGTGCTCATTGGGTTATGAGTACACTGGATGGACTCGTTGGGAACCTGCTAGTTGGTTTTATACCTATTGTCAGATAGCAGTTCCTAGGTGTCATATATACAGGTTAGTCTGTCGACCTGAGATCATCATTTGTCTCGTGTGAGTTCCCACTGTGCTTTGATTACTACCCTACCACGGCTCAAAGGAGTCATGCAAACAGGTTTTAGTTGGGTACAGTCCCGAGCCACATGGAGGCAGTGATCGGATCGTCGGGGATTCGTCTCTCCCGGTATTGGGGGTTGATGTCGCGTTGTGTACGGATGGCCATCACCCGAAATCCGTGGCCACGGTGGACGAGAATTACCGATCCAGGATCGATAGTTTCTCAGGTGGTGATGGGTTTCATACCGACACTAAATGTCGCGTTGTTGGGGGTCTGACTTTATCCATCCCCCTAGACTTGATATGCGATACTCTTAGACGAACAGACCGGACTGTGCGGATATTGTCACTGTCAGGATTCCCTTTCGCTCAATACCTGGGTAGCCGTTACGTACAGCTAGTGCCGCTGACGTGCTTATGGTTAAACCCATTGCCAGCGTATTGACGAGTCTTTAGAGTCCCATACAGAGGGTTTTCACGGTTCAGGCGATATGGTGTACATGACGTATGTTGGTACATACAGGTGTCCAATTAAATATGTGCATGCTGCGCAGACTTTAATCGGACGGTTGATAATAGTAGCGGCTTAGGATTAAGCCGGATTATTAAATCGGGTTTTTGATTTAATAATTAATATATGTATTTGTATATACGTATTCTAGTATTATTGTACACTATTCATTTTCTCTCTTGGCTATTCGTATTTTTGTACGAATACGCGTATATGTATTTCGGTACATGTACCAGAAAGTATTCCGTATTTTATACAGAATAGCTTCTAGAAGATGCCACCTCATTTATATGATTTTCCATTTATGGAAATTCATTTGTTTTATTAATGAGGTGGAAAAAGTGATATGACTTTAGGCATGGGTCAAAGCATGGACTTTGTGGTATGGTTTGCTTTCTTTAATTGGAAAAAGAAAATGATTTTTTTGTGGGAATGAGAGAGAGGGGGGCTGGCCATTTTTATGAGTGGGGTTTTATTTCATTTGGCTCATGATTTTGTTACACTAGACTTTCTTCATTTTTGCTCCCCACTCTCTCATGCTCATAAAACACTTAGCCAATTCTTTGCTCATGCCAAAGCCTCATCACCTCTTTCATCTTCTTCTTGAGTTGCTCCATGGGGCAAATGGATGAGAGAAAATTGTAGTGACACTTTCATACACCCCCACTCTCCATCACTAGCAACTTTGGAGCGTCGGTTGTCTCGTTCGACGAGGCAGGAGCTTGCGCCGTTTCCCTCAGGTGGATCATCGGAGATGGAGGAAGATCGGCAACCAAACTTCGTCAAAGAGCCGCTAGGAGTTTGGAATGAAGACCGAAGGACACGGATCAACTCGGTATAATGATTCTAACTCTTAGTTAGCATGCTAGATTAGGGTTTAAGGTCGATCCGTAAATCGGGTAGCGGTAGCACCAGTTTAGAAAATTTTTGTTCCGCATTTTGGCCGCGTTTCGATGGCCGGGGCACTGCCGTAACCCTTCACGTTGTGCTGTAATATGTTTAGCTTATTCATGATTTTGGAGCCCCGTTGATTTGATTGATTTACTGAAATGTTTTAATATTTAGGGGTTTAAATTTAAATTCGGGGACCGAATTTATTTAAGGGGGAAGATTGTGAAATTTCAGAAAATGTAAAATAATGTTTTTGGAATTTAAATAATAAAATAATAAATTTCATGAAAACTATACGAGTATGGATTTGAGTTTTCGTAGGACGGTATAATTATATACCTATATTTTGAAAAACATTTGGAAATTAATATGATTTATTAATTATGGAAGTATTTATTGGATTTGGGCTTTTATAAATTATTATACAATTATTTATATATAATTTTATGTTAAACTTGATTAGTATATTACTAATTATACATTAAGCCAATCCATTCTTGTTAACTATGTTTAATATGCCTTGACACATTTCATTTGTTGTATATTTGGTTTCATTTTTATTGTTGATATTTTGTTTTTAAAGAAATGAGAAAAAATGAAAAGATAAATGGAGGAGACATGATAGGACTAGAAATAATGAGGGGGGAGAGAGGGGGAGAGAGAGAGAGAGAGAGAGAGAGAGTATGGCTGCTTCAACCATTCTCTTCCCCATCCTTCATTTTCCTTCATCTCTTTCTCCACCTCCTTCTACCTTCACCTCCACCTCTACTACCACCTTGAACCACCCCCAAAACTTCATCTAAACCTCACAAACCGTTCACAAAAAATGTCCACAAGCTCATCCTACTCCTCTTGGTGGAATTAAGTTGGAGTTTTGAGCACTTTGGACTACCAAAGAATTTTCTTGAGTTGCTTCCTTGAGGTAAAAACACTCACCCTTGTTCAAGTTCTAAGTTTCCTAATTTCAAGTTTAGTTTAGAGTTAAAAAGTTTAAGTTTTGTGATCTTGGAAAATTCTACGATGAGAGTTAGTTGAAAGAACTTGTAGTAGAGCTTAGTAGAGGGTTTAGGGAGTGTATACAAGACCATCAGTAATAAGTGAGTGTGATATAGTGGAGAAATTCTCGGATTCGAATTACTTAGATCTTTCCGATTTCGGATTTTTGACGAATTGTGGTGATCAATTAGAATCTACAATGACATGAGGAATCTGAAAAATATTTTACATATACAGAGAGATGTAGGTTATTAGGAATATACCCTAGAAACCCGAGCCACCAACTCCCTCACTTGGCCGCCAAAATAATCTATATGGCCGCAAGTTGCGGCCTGATCATGGAATCTGGATTTGGTTGTTAGTCCATAGCTCAAACATCTGATATCTAGGCCTACCTTATATGAAGAATGCCCTAATTTCATCCTAGGTAAAATCTGGGAGTGCTTTACTAAGTTGTTGATTTCGTTTTGCGAATTTTGAAAACTAAGTTTTTGATATTTGAGTTTTGACTCGGTCGTTTGACGTTTGTACGTCAACATCGGGAGTTGTTTGGTTATTCTTGCATGCGTGGATCATAGGTTCCATCTTATGTGCGCTTCGCGTGCCATTTCAGTTTTCGAATTCGATTTTGATTTCATTATGATATGCAGTGAATTGTAGGTACCTTCGCGTGGACTTTCCGGATGACGAAGGAGAGCAAGGCGTTCATCGACTTCGGCTAGAGCAAGGATAGTAGGTGAGTAGATATATATCTATGAGGGAAGTCAGGTGGATGGAGTATAGCACCCCCGCAACCATAGTACTAAGGGATCAGAGATATAGTATAAATATAGATATTTAGATGTGTATACCCAGTTAATATGGTTCTGGGATACTATAACCATAGTAGAGTACGTGTAGGAAAGTATGTTCCTAGTTCTAGTTTTCTTAGTCCATCACTAAGAGATCAGAGATATAGTATAAATATAGATATTTAGATGTGTATATCCAGCTAATAGGGTTCTGGGAAACTATAACCATAGTAGCGTATGTGTAAGAAAGTATGTTCCTAGTTCTAGTTTTCGTAATCCATAAGACTTAGGTACCTACGCTTATATATACATATATAACCATGAGAATTATTACGAGATGATACGATGAGATGAGGACATAATGAAACAAGATGACACGAGTCGATATGTTTGATATGAGGATGCAAGGTGATACACACACACACACACATACACACACACACACACACATACACACACACATATACATACATACATACATACATACATACATACATATATATATATATATATATATATATATATATGAGGTGATATATATGATAATATGAGATAATATGTTGTACGCGACCATAGATCTGTCCTTTGATTTGTTGATACCATACGATATATTATAGCGTACGTGATATGATGAGGATGAATCGCCAACACACACACACACACACATATATATCGACTCGAGGAATATGATTTTAGACCACTTAAGTAGATAATAGGATACATTTTGAACCATATAAATGAGGTGATATATATGATAATATGAGATAATATGATGTACGTGACCATAGATCTGTACTTTGATTTGTTGAAACCGTACGATATATTATACCATACGTGATATGATGAGGATGAATCGCCAACACACACACACACACAAGCATATAGACTCGAGGAATATGATTTTAGACCACTTAAGTAGATAATAGGATACATTTTGAACCATACATATTTTCAAACTAACGAATCGTTAGGCGCTTTAAATGACAAACTCAAGGGACGCTACGGATTTTCAAATGGTATCTATTTTTCAAAAGCACACCTCATTTTCAAAAACTACAATTCGTATTATTTAAACTATAACCGCATGGTTCATATGTAGTCACGTATTTTATACCGTTCATGTTTATGCTGTATTATTTTCCTTGCGACAGACGTATTACGTTCCCAGTACTTATCTGGTATGACTTCGTCTGTGAGGACACACGCACCATTACCGATGATGGGATGTTGCATGTACACAGACTTGCCAGCTCACACACACATCATCGGTAATTGCCATGCTACGTAAATATTAGAAACTGATATATCGCGGTATTGTTCCCTAATTTATAAAATTACAGTTATTTATTTAGCACTCTTTACCATACATGCTAGTTTAGATATTTCACTTCCTTACCTAGTTACACAATATATTTATATGAAAACACCAGTTATACCTTACAATACTGTTCTGTGCTTATATTTACTATTCCATCATGGTTACATGATTATGAGATTATGTATTTATGAGATTTTTGGATTTGAGAACCGCAGATATATTTTTAAAGTCTTATAATTTTTTAAAACGCAAATTCTCTTGATATGATATTTCGACGTCTACCATGATATTTCTCAGTTCTGAGCTATGATACTACTTGGTTCGAGGAGTGAGGAGGCACTGTCTGCGGGTACATAGTGCTCCCAGTATAGTACCCCCGAGTAAGAAGATCGTATAGAGAGACGTTGGGCCCGGCAGGGGAATACTACCTACTGGTGATGGTATTGGACTCGGCGGATATCCGGAGAATACCAACCGGAGTGATTGAGACAGATGGATATGAGAGCCGATCTGATGAGACGGCACCTGAGATATGCTGATTTACGTGTCGATAATGGACACGGGTTTTATGATGATTTCGAGTGTCGATATTGGACACTCAGGTTTCATGATGATTTGATGTGTCGTTGATAAACACATATTGGATGATACACGTATATATTTACGTATGACACAGATGACTTGGTACTTGATTGATGTGATTTATATGTAGAGTAGTAGTTATACTGCAATCAATAACGGTGTCACGTGTAGCTAGACCGAGATGAGTACGGGTCGTCCTCAGGGAAATGTGGAACCTTTTATTCTTACTTTAGGCGTGTTGATTAGGAAGGGAGAATAAAGAGTGGTGAAGAATGGTTGTAGGTTCTAGATCTACGTTAAACACGGATGTAAAATATAGATCTAGATTAGCTACGGATGTAGGTTTATATAAAAAGGGGTCTTGTAGGGTTCATTGGGATTTAGTAGTTATGGATGATTAATTAAAAATTACTCTTTTTATCCTTTAATAGATTTAAAACTAGAACGACAGTGATGCATGTAGATTAGGGTTTCTGGAGGGAAAAGGGTTCCCACTCTTAACCCCTATCTCGACATGGAACTCCGTTCATATCAAGCCTTTACCAAAACAATTGTTAATCTAATTTCTAATCGTGATCGCGATTATCAATGAATTGATAGCGCGCCCAATTAGGATGTTAACTATTCTTTTGATAAAGTTTATAAACTTTATAGGACTTAAAAAGAGTTTAAGGATCTTCATCATCCATTAACCTACCCTAATCCTATGAACCCTAACAAGCGAAGAATTACTCGCGCATGTTGGGAGAAAAAGAGATGGAGAGGGAAATCATATTAAAACTACAAAGAGATAGAATAAGAAAACAACTACCTTTATTAATCAACAAAATTCATTTACACTTTGTTCTCTTAGAAAATGATTACAAAATGCTAGTTTGCTTCTCGATCTCTTCTAAGGAGGTAGAAGAATCGTTGATGATCGGCCTGGATGCGTGAGCCTGTCGTAGACTTCGTGATCTCTTCAGCTTAATGGTTTTTTCCAAGAGGCTCTCGGTCTTTATTTATAGTCCCAAAGCCAGAACCCTTTTTTTCTAAATTGGAAGCCAGAGGTTAAGATCCAACAGAAGAAATCCCAACTCCCAAGTCTTCTGGAACGCGGAGGATCCGCGGCCAACAGGTGGGTTTGGCCGCGGATCCGCGGCCTTGTGGAGGGATCTTTTGATTTTGTCTTCTGGGCTTTCATCTTCATGACACGTGGCGATCTTTTGAATCTCAGTAAACTGAAAATCTTCTCGTAGTTACTGCCAGACTTGATTTCTTAGTTTGCTTTCTTAATTAGGCAGGTTTGCACTAACAACTTTGATTCCCTTGATTTTAGCCCTGAAAATTCTGCACAACAACTCAACAAATAATATTAGTAGAGTTTGTTTTATTGAGATATTAATTTCACCATTAAGATTTGTTCAATGGTATTTATGCATACATTTTCCTACCAATGTTAATTATAATATATAAACACATGAAAATAGTATTTTTACAGATAAACCCTCATATGTATCATATATTATAATAAACACCTTTTCTAATATAGAAATAGTAGGAAAAATATCATAATAAATGTGCAGTTTTATCAACTGAACAAATACCCCCAAACTTATCTTTGATTGTCCCGAGCAAACTAGTTTATTCAAGAGGAGGAGAAAAAGAAAGGAGAAAACTAAGCACACTTTTGTAGGCAACACAATTGCACTAAGCACGTGCAACAAGCCGTTAAACCTCTAGGTGTCCCTACTAGGAGGAGTGTTTTCTCCTGAGGGTTTTCAGCAGATTACACCCACAAAATTCTATAATAAAAAAGAGATGGTGAAATTTACATATAAAGATAAGAACCATAAAAGAAATACTTTGAAAATTTAGAGTTTCCAACTACACTGGGTTTTCAGTTGTCATGAGCCCTATCTTAATAGTCATGAAAAGATGTTAGAAATCGCATCATCCCTCAATAAAACATCGTCTTTATTCTTCATTCCTACCTTTCATCCAAACATCGATCATATAACCCTATATGTGTGTAATAGATATCCCTACACTCGGAAAATTCAATTCAAGCTATCATACTCTTGTCCATCTACCTCAGTACTTTTTACTTTGATGAATATTTGGTTGGATTTGCTCGCACATTTTTCATGCGACCGTTAATACTTCTTGAGGCACTAACTGACCGATTACTCATGTGCTTGCTGATTAGGTGTATTAGTATTTTCCTAGTCTTGCACCACCTAAGGCTTAGCAGTGACTCCCAGACCAGTTGGTCTAAGGCACAAGGTGATGAAGCACCTTTGCTATATTTTTTTATTGCTGCCTTGGTGATAACAAAACCAGTGTTTATTTTTCTCCACCATTTTATCTTTTATTCAATTTTTTTACTTCCTTCATACTTTGGCTTTTAGACAAGAGCATTTCAAGGTATCCTCTACTATCCCGAGTTTCAAGACGTGTGTAAGTGCGTAAAGTAGGGTATCAACATTCAAACGTTTGGCTTTCAGAATAGGAACTATTTTTCAGACTTATTTTTATCCTCAGATTAGTGACTTCTTTCATCTTACTAACCCTTGGGACAACGGCTCATAACTACTTATTACTAGTTCGTTTAAGAAAACTTCTAATTTTCTTGGTTTTCTTAAATTATTCCTATCTTTTAAATATAATTTTTCACTTTCTACTCTTTTGTTATATAAAATTTTTTTGAATGCCCAGTGTCAAAGATAATTCAGTGAATACAAACCTTCCCTCCAAACCTGTTTTCAGCTGTGTCCTCACTGATGTTGTCTTTTGAGAGCATGGACCTGTATACTTGGGGAGAGACAAAAGGGGTAAAATAATAGTTAAATGAAAACTATCCCCAAACTTGTTCTTTGGCGCGCACAGATATTCAGTTAAGTCCATTTTTACTCACCTCCATTCTTAAAATGAGAAAATGTTACCAAAACATGGAGGTGAGGCGGAGGAAATTCAGTTCTGATAAAGCGGCTCCTGTAAAAACAGGAGCTCCTCCGCGGGGTCAGCAAAGAAATACAGTTTTAATCTATGACCATTTACTTTAAAAATTGAACCGTTTTTCAAATTTTCAACTTCTACTGCCCCGTGCGGGTGTACATACCGCACCACAAAAGGTCCTTTCCAACGAGATTTAAGCTTACCCGGATGAAGATGGAGACGGGAATCGTAAAGAAGGACTTGCTGCCCCGATTTGAAAGTTTTTCTAAAAAGGTTTTTATCGTAGAAGATTTTAGTCCTGTTCTTTACTATCACCGCAATATCGTAAGCTTCATCGCGGAGTTCGCTTAACTCATTCAATTGCAGCTTCCGATAGCTGTCTGCATGATCAAAATCGAAGTTAAGCTCTTTAATAGCCCACATTGCTTTATGTTCGATCTCGACAGGAAGGTGGCATGCCTTCCCAAACACAAGGCGGTAAGGAGACATACCAAGATCGGTCTTATAAGTGGTGCGGAATGCCCAAAGAGCATCCATCAGTTTGGTTGACCAATTTTTACGGTTTTTAGAAACCGTCTTCTCCAAAATTTGTTTGATCTGTCTATTTGAAATCTCAGCCTGCCCGCTTGTTTGGGGATGATAGGGCGTACAAAGCTTGTGAGTGATTGAATATTTCCGCATCAAGGCCTCAAAAGACCGATTACAGAAATGTGTCCCGTTGTCGCTAATTATAGCGCGAGGGTGTCCGAATCGTGAAAAGATATTTTCTTTAAGGAACTTAATAACAACTTTGTTGTCATTAGTGCGAGGCGGTATAGCTTCCACCCATTTCGAGACATAATTAACCACTAACAAGATATATAAGTTCCCAAAAGAGTTGGGAAAAGGGCCCATAAAATTAATACCCCAAACATCGAATATTTCCACAACCAATATAGATTGGAGCGGCATCTCGTTTCTTCGTGAAATCCGACCCAAATGCTGACATCGCGGACAAGTTTTGCAATGATCATATGCATCTTTAAATAATGTTGGCCAATAAAAGCCACATTGCAAAACTTTCTCCGCCGTTTTTCGAGGGCCAAAATGACCGCCGCATGCCTGATCATGACAAAATGATAACACACTCTAGAATTCATCGTTAGGGACACACTTGTGAATGATTTGATCGGAACAATACTTAAACAGATAAGGTTCATCCCAGTAAAAGTATTTTACTTGGGATAGAAATCGAAGTTTGTCTTGTTTCGACCAATCGCTAGGAATAAGTCCCGTTGCTAGATAATTTACAATATCCACGAACCAAGGTTCGTAGGATACAGTCAAGAGCTGTTCGTCAGGAAATGAGTCATTTATCGGCACGGTCAAAGTTGGCGAAGAAGTGATGCGTGAAAGATGGTCGGCTACAACGTTTTCACATCCACTCTTATCTCGGATGACAAGATCAAATTCTTGTAACAATTGGATCCAACGTATTAGCTTGGCCTTAGCATCCTTCTTCGATAAAAGATGTTGTAGGGCGGAGTGATCAGTGTAAACCACATTTGGCGAGCCAATTAAGTAGGGCCTGAATTTCTCTAACGCAAATACAACTGCCATGAGTTCTTTCTCGGTAGTTGTGTAATTTATTTGTGCATCATTCAAGGTTCTACTTGCATAGTAAATTACATGTGGCATCTTATCAATGTACTGTCCTAAGACCACACCAATAGCAAAATCTGATGCATCACACATAAGCTCGAACGGGTGGTTCCAATCCGGAGATGATAGAACGGGGCTGTAGTGAGTGATCCTTTAAGCGATTCAAAAGCAGCCTCACAATCCGAATCGAAGTGAAATGTAGTATCCTTGGCCAATAGAAGGGTTAAGGGTCTAGCAATTTTGCTAAAATCCTTAATGAATCTCCTATAAAATCCTGCATGACCAAGGAAGGATCGTATATCTTTGATGCATTTGGGACGAGGGAGGTTATGGATGACATCAATTTTTGCTTTGTCTACCTCAATGCCTTTTCGTGAAATTATATATCCAAGGACAATACCTTCTTGGACCATAAAATGGCATTTTTCCCAATTCAAAATTAAGTTCTTATCCTTACAGCGGGTAAGAACCGCATCAAGATTACGAAGGCAGTCCTCAAAGGAGTCCCCAAAAATGGAGAAATCGTCCATAAAAATTTCCAGAAAATTCTCCACCATATCTGAGAATATCCCCATCATACACCGCTGAAATGTAGCGGGAGCGTTGCATAAACCAAAAGGCATGTGTCTATAAGCAAAAGTACTGAAAGGACAAGTAAATGTGGTTTTATCTTGATCCCTTCAGCGATGGGGACCTGGTTATAGCTAGAGTATCCGTCCATGAAGCAATAGTATTCGTGTCCAGCTAATCGTTCTAACATCTGGTCAATGAAAGGTAGAGGGAAGTGATCTTTCCTCATCGCGGCATTGAGTTTTCTGTAATCAATACATACGCCCCACCCAGTTGCAGTGCGTGTTTAGATTAACTCATTAGCCTCATTAGTTTTGACCGTGATGCCAAACTTTTTAGGGACTACGTGAATTGGACTTACCTATTGGCTATCAGATATAGGGTAAATTATACCACTATTAAGGGACTTGACGATTTCTTTCTTTACCACCTCCTTCATAACGGGATTCAACCGTCTTTGTGGGTCTCGGGTTGGTTTGGCTTCATCCATCAGATATATATAATGTTCAACAATTAAGGGACTAATCCCTTTGATGTCAGCCATTGTCGAACCAAATGCTTGCCGATTCGATCTCAACACTGCCAAAAGTGCGTTCTCTTGCTCTAAGGTTAGAGAAGCGGATATAATCACTGGCAAAGTCTCATTCTCATCTAAATATGCATATTTAAGATGAGAAGGTAGCGGTTTGAGATCAAGTATTGGCGGAGAGACAATAGAAGGTGGGGTAAGGGAATGATATTCGGACTCCCTATGAGGTTCAAAACTTGCATAGGATATTGACTCGGAAAGTGCTACTGACTTTTGCAACGAGTCAACGGATTCAAACTCAGGGATGGACTTATTGAACATATCCTTACTATGAAGTAGTGCAAGATCAAATGATGTCTCATTAGTGTTGTCGAGATCATCAAAGCAAAGTTCCTCATCCATGCAGCTTTCGGGAGCTATCCCGTGGATGGAACAAACATCCAGCAAATGAGCAGAAGGCTCCGATGATTGACTTCCTAGCTTGTAAATATTAAGCTCAATTGTCATCTTCCCGAAGGATAAGTTCATAGAACCGTTACGACAATTAATTACAGTGTTGGAAGTTGCTAGGAAGGGTCGACCAAGTATCACCGGGATTTGATTGCGTGGGTTTGCCACAGGCTGTATGTCTAAAACAATAAAGTCCACGGGAAATATGAATTCCCCGACTTTAATTAACACATCCTTTAGTTCACCCCGAGGTTTGGTGATTGATCGGTCTGCCATCTGGAGAGTACAATGGGCGGGTTTCAACTCTCCAATTTCTAACTGCTCGTATACTGAATAAGGAAGCATGTTAACGCTAGCGCCAAGATCGAGTAAATCACGATTAATATTTTTACCCCTAATAGAAATAGAGATGGTAGGATAGCCAGGTTCCTTACGTTTCTTTGGTATTTGCTGGGTAAAAGCTGTGCTAACATTACTCATCATGAAAACCTTTTTCGGCACTTGAGTTTTTCTCTTCCTAGTGCACAAGTCTTTAAGGATTCTTGCATAAGATGGGACTTGTTGAATAGCATCTAGGAGAGGAATACATAAGTTAACTTGCTTAAACATTTTCACAATCTTCTCTATTTGTGGGTTAGGTCTGTTGGCCTTTAATCTGTTTGGAAACGGAGCTTGATCAATAAGTTTTGGATCCAACATTTGTGGAGAAGATTGTGGGGACGGATTCGATCCCAAAATTGGAGCGGGGATTGTCTTAGATAGATTGGGCGAAGTGTTCGAGCCTTGGGGAAAATGGAGAATAGGCTCGGATGAAGGTGGGAGACTAGACGAATTAGGGGAAGAAGAAGAAGCTGGGGTATCATTGGTGTCACTAACATCATCAAATTGTTCACCCACTCGGTTATTCAGCACTTTTCCCGATCTCAACGTAGTAACATCATTCACATTATGATTTTGTGAGTGGCCAGGATTCGGTAGGGGTTCAGATAGGAGTTTCCCTTTCTCTCTCGCACTCATTGCGGCGTTCAACTGTGCAAGTTGGTTTTCTATTGATTTAATACTCTCGCCGTGGGAGGTGGAGTCTTTCTTTATGGTATCAATAGAAGACTTCATATCAGCCGACATTTGCATGGAATATTTCATAAACAAATCCAAAGTTTGTGCGAGTGAAGAGTTAATAGTACCGGCCAATTGCGGTGCGGAAGTGTTGGCCGGATATTGAAAATTTTGTGACTGAAAAGGGTGCTGACTTTGTGGTTGTGGTTGCTGTGGAGGAGGCCTTTGATAATTGCTTTGGAACTGGTTTTGATTTTGGGGTTGGTTTTGGTTCCAAGCAAAGTTAGGATGATTCCTCCATTCTTGATTGTATATGGAAGAACAAGGATCGTTTCTAGGTCGCTGCTGAAAGGCAGCATTAGTTTGCTCGTGACCTTGAAACGATGCATTCATAGGACATTCTTCCGTCAAGTGTGAAAGATTTGAGCAGCAACCACACACGGTTTTAGGAAGCGTAACCTGGTTTAGGGAGGCTAATGAAAATTTGTTCTCAATAGCGTCGAGTTTCTTCTGCATCGCTGCCATTTCGGCTTTTACTGCGATGGAAATATCGAGCTGATGAATACCTCCCCTAGATGAAGGTGGTCTTACGCTTTCCCACTGCAAAGTGTTTTCAGCGAGATCTTCCAGATATTTCCAAGCTTCACCGTCGTCTTTGGACATGAAATTGCATCGACACATTGTTTCAAGCATCTGCTTTGTTGCTGGATTAATGCCTTCATATATAATTCGGCACAAATCCTATCTTTATATTCCATGATGAGGACATTGGATAAGCAGATCCTTGAAACGTTCAAAGCACTTCCAAAATGGTTCATTGGGAAGCTGGGTGAACTGATTGATCTCGCTCCTAATATGGGTGGTCTTATGGTTTGGGTAAAACTTCTTAAGAAATGCAATTATGAATTCATCCCAGTTAGTGATAGAGTGTGCGGCAGTATTATAAAGCCATTTTACTGCCAAGTCGCACATAGTGAATGGGAGAAGACGCAAGCGCATAGCATCCACAGTCAATTGTGAAGTACCCATCATTGCACACACGTTTTCGAATTTAGTGATGAAAACGTAGGCGTCTTCAGACTCAAGCCCATGAAATTTGGGCAACAGATTGATGTAGTGGGGTTTAGTTTCAAAATTATCCCCGTTCGCTGGTGGAATAGATAGACAAGTGGGAAGTGGACCACGGATAGGATAGCATCTCTCTTAGAGAGAGATGCGCGGTGGATTCTGCACACCTACGGGAGGTGGCAGCGTGGTGTTATAATCTGATGGAGTACCGTCCATTTCGGTCGATGTGGTGTGTGGTCGGGGAAAAGAAGATGAAGAAGTACCGACTTCGGAGTCGATAGCAGGAACGCGGACAAGACGGGCACTAGAATCCCGTGTCCAACCAAGCATGCACTAAGCGGGTTTAGTGCAAGTAGCAGCATGTGTGTGATTTAAAATTGGTTTGTTTTGAAAAGTGTGTCGGACTTAGACAAATCACACAAAAATGCACAAACAACCCTAGAACTATGGTTACCTAGGTCCAGTCTCTAGACCGCTCCAAGACTTCCAAAGGACAAGCCGTAAGATCAATCCTCTACCACCTTTTTACTACTTTTGTGGCTAGGTAAGTGCCAGGTAAGTGGGAGGTATCCACTACGTAAGTAGTGGGCCTAATTAAGTAACCACTTGCCTTAAACACACTTTCCTATACACCACAAAAGTAATGCGGATAAGCGATAGATTACCCACGACCTTCCTCTGTCCTTAATGAGCGCGACCGTCCTTAGAGTCCGGTCTAGATATTTTTTAAATTAATTTAGGGTTGATGCAGATGCTCGGTTTGTGATTTGTGGGGCTTAGGAAGGGTGATGAAATCCCCACCAAATCTGAATTTGGTCTTTGCCCCTTAAAGTCCGTATTAAAATATGCAAAACAAACCAATCACAAAACTTTGCAAAAAGATTTTTGAGCGGCGATATTTTGCAAAGAATCCCGCAAAAAAGAGATTTTATTGGATTTCAGAGGAGAGAGAAAGAGGTTAGAATCTTACCGGAGAAGTTTGGAACCCTAGATCCTCAATTTGGCCGCGCTTCCGCCGCCAATACACTCCTTCTGCCGCGGATCCGTCGCAAGAAAGAGAGATCAATTGATGAATTTTTTTCTGTGGCCTTCTGTGCTCCTCTGGATCTCGATGAATGTCTCTGGCTCTCTGTTTCCTCAAGTCTGTGACTCCAGATCTCCTTGCAAAATTTCACACAATTCGTTAAATATGCAATTTGCAGTTTTGTTTTAATTATGATATAGATCGTATAAGAATTCAACACAAATAGTAAGAATAAAAATTTACGCACGTATCCCCGGCAACGACGCCATTTGATTGATGTGATTTATATGTAGAGTAGTAGTTATACCGCAATCAATAATGGTGTCGCGTGTAGCTAGACCGAGATGAGTACGGGTCGTCCTCAGGCAAACGTGGAACCTTTTATTCTTACTTTAGGCGTGTTGATTAGGAAGGGAGAATAAAGAGTGGTGAAGAATGGTTGTAGGTTCTAGATCTACGTTAAACACGGATGCAAAATATAGATCTAGATTAGCTACGGATGTAGGTTTATATAAAAAAGGGGCTTGTAGGGTTCATTGGGATTTAGTAGTTATGGATGATTAATTAAAAATTACTCTTTTTATCTTTTAATAGATTTAAAACTAGAACGACAGTGATGCATGTAGATTAGGGTTTCTGGAGGGAAAAGGGTTCCCACTCTTAACCCCTATCTCGACATGGAACTCCGTTCATATCTAGCCTTTACCAAAACAATTGTTAATCTAATCTCTAATCATGGTCGCGATTATCAATGAATTGATAGCGCGCCCAATTAGGATGTTAACTATTCTTTTGATAAATTTTATAAACTTTATAGGACTTAAAAAGAGTTTAAGGATCTTCATCATCCATTAACCTACCATAATCCTATGAACCCTAACAAGCGAAGAATTACTCGCGCATGTTGGGAGAAAAAGAGATGGAGAGGGAAATCATATTAAAACTACAAAGAGATAGAATAAGAAAATAACTACCATTATTAATCAACAAAATTCATTTACACTTTGTTCTCTTAGAAAATGATTACAAAATGCTAGTTTGCTTCTCGATCTCTTCTAAGGAGGTAGACGAACCGTTGATGATCGGCCTGGATGCGTGAGCCTGTCGTGGACTTCGTGATCTCTTCAGCTTGATTGTTTTTTCCAAGAGGCTCTCGGTCTTTATTTATAGTCCCAAAGCCAGAACCCTTTTTTTCTAAATTGGAAGCCAGAGGTTAAGATCCAACAGAAGAAATCCAAACTCCCCAGTCTTCTGGAAAGCGGAGGATCCGCGGCCAACAGGTGGGTTTGGCCGCGGATCCGCGGCCTTGTGGAGGGATCTTTTGATTTTGTCTTCTGGGCTTTCATCTTCATGACACGTGGCGATCTTTTGAATCTCAGGAAACTGAAAATCTTCTCGTAGTTACTGCCAGACTTGATTTCTTAGTTTGCTTTCTTAATTAGGCAGGTTTGCACTAACAACTTTGATTCCCTTGATTTTAGCCCTGAAAATTCGTCACAACAACTCAACAAATAATATTAGTAGAGTTTGTTTTATTGAGATATTAATTTCACCATTAAGATTTGGTCAATAGTATTTATGCATACATTTTCCTACCAAATGTTAATTATAATATATAAACACATGAAAATAGTATTTTTACAGATAAACCCTCATATGTATCATATATTATAATAAACACCTTTTCTAATATAGAAATAGTAGGAAAAATGTCATAATAAATGTGCATTTTTATCAACTGAACAGTACTATATACTGATACCGGCACGACATTGTTATTTTACACATATGTATATACGATCTTCCTAGATACCACACGGTATGATGTTTTATATTACAGTATGACAAAGGAGATCGTTATACATTCGGTTTCTACCTGCTGATATATTCTACTCATGAGTTGGAAATTCACCCTCATTGTACCATAGTTTTCTTGCAGGATCGACCGCTCGGATCAGTAGCGGCTTTCTGGCACACTGCTCCTTTCTGAGTGGCTTGCTTTGGTAGGTGGGTTACCGTTCGGAGTGTAACCGCCATTGTTTACTTATATATTTCATTTGTATCTAGTTAAAAGTTCTATCAACCAGATTATGTATATTTGGTAGACTTAGAAACCACAGACGTGTATATTCTTTCAGACTTAGAGTGAGATATGTATATTATTCCTTATTCTGGGATTGATGATGTTTTAGTTTCTTACTTTCTTTTTTGTGTTTGATCTTTGCCTTGGGCGTTGTATATTTTTATTTGTGTGGTTGTTTCTGCCAAACGGCGAAGAGCTGGCTCCTGCTTAGGGATGCTTATATATTGTTATGTATTAGTTTTGGATTAAAATTTACTAGGGAGGTGCTGCCCAAATTTTCAATGACAAAAATGTTCCATAACTAGTATACAACTCACTTGTACTTCCATATACCATTACTTATACCTTTAAGGAAAGAACTTGATCGCATTATACCTTTATTTCAAAACATCAGCTCCATTATTTTTCCTCAAAAGGTTTAGATTTTTGGGCTTTCGGCTTACTTGGGTTACGGTGGGATCCTATAGATTTCACGTGATCCAAGTGTCGGTCACGTGCCAATTTTGGGTCGTGACATACTGTTATCCTATGCACCTTACCCGATCAACATCAACACCCGATCAACATTTGATGAAGGTAAATGTTCAGAATATAATTTTGCAAAATTTATATTCTTTTTTATCAAATAAAGAGACGTATACTATTTTTAAAAGTTGATGCATCACAACAGTTATTCAAAACCAAAAATTTGCAATTAAGCAAAATCAAGTGATAGTCCCCAATAACAACATTTGCTCCAATTTCCGACTCTAAGGATCAAATCACCTTTCCCAGTACTATATTCCTTATCAGTATCTATAATATCTTAAAGATGTAGGATCCTAATCCGGTATCTCATACGTAGAAAGTAGAGTTAATTGAGAAATAATTTTCAATTATAGACACACTAGAGGATGAAGCATTATCGTGCTTCAAGGAGGTGGCCGGGTATTCCAGTAATTCCTCTTCTACTGCCCAGGCTCATGAAAGTAGTTGCAATCTCCTTTCCCTTCAACTGCAACCCATTTAAATGTCTTTACGTTTTATCTTCTGTACACCATTCTTAAGTCGGTTGGTTTTCTTCCATCCCTTACTTTCAATTTCAGCCTAAGATTTGGAAGAAAACTATCCAACAAGTGTAACTTGTGTATTCTCCTTATTGAAGGAGCTTGTTTAGCGCCGAAAACCGTACTGAGGCGCGGGGAGCGCGTCTAGCTTGAATTTGGGGGCGGATGCATAGGTATGATCCATCCACCTCTCCGAAAATACTAAGTTGATTTGTAGCGCCATTTATCGGAAGTTTGGAAGGATGCGATTGATGTAAATGATTTCAAATTACATGTTAGGTTGAGAGGTTTATTAATTGTAGGGAAACTTTTTCCTGCAGGCGCAAGCCTCTGCAGTTAATTACGTTATCGCGAACGATAACAGTTTTCTACACTTTAGATTTATTCCTTCATGTTTTGTGTTTTAGTTTTGTTTATTCTAGGTTACCCTTGGACTGTATACTGAGAATAATTTATATCGACGCCCATAGGGCTCAGATGAGTCCAAATCCGTATATATTAGATTTGGGAAAGAACTTTGGTCGCATCTCTCATATTGATGAGGTTCGTCAGTTCAGGGGGATACTTGTGTTTTATCTAAGAATCGTTGGTTTTGTTTTAGACGAAGATCATCTTACAGGGTTTGAGCATATGTGCCAAATTGATTTTAAGATCAACACTTAGCCAATTTAGGACCAAAAATTGGTCTGGCGCATGGCATATCGGTGCATTCCCACATGCATATCATATAGCGCATGAAGGTTTTGGCGCATGATCATGTGGCACAGCTGGGCGGTTTTGGCGCATGATCACTGTTTAATATGTATGCTCTGAAGGCCTGTATTGTATAGGATGTTAGGGATATATATGTACAGGACAATCTTGCTCAGTTATATAGTATACCATTTAGGTTGTTTTTATCTAAACATGTGTATTTGGTTTTTATGTTTCTTTATATTACTTATACATATTGATAAAGACTCGTTACAGTAGTATAATATTTTGGTTTGATTTTATCTTAACATGTGCATATATTTTCCTCGATATCACATATGGCTAATACATGTTGATAAAGCTCGTAGAATTTTGCTTAATTACCAATGTTATGATGGCGATCATACTTGTGGGAGCTGGGTAGTCTATAAGCATATCCTTAAATGTCCCAAGTTGCGGTTGTATCGAGACCGGGCATCGATATTTCAGAGTAGACTTTTGTATACATTTTTAGACCCCGACGAGGGGCGGTGGTTAGTCCCACAGCTATTAGTGTGATCACCTATGATTGTATACAGGTGCTCACTGGGGGTGAGTACATTAGACGGACTCGCTGAGAACTTCTGGATGGTATTATACCTATCGTCATATAGCGGTTCTTAGGTGACATGAGTACAGGTTAGTCTTTAGACCTGAGATCGTTATTTATATCATGTGAGTTCCTACTGTACTTAGATCACTACCCTACCATGGCTCTACTGAATCGTGCAAACAACTTTTAGTTGGGTATAGTCCCGAACTATATGGAGGCAGTGAGCGATTGTCAGGGATTTGTCTCTCCTGGTATTGGGAGTCGATATTGATGGATACAGGGCCCTCAAGGCAATTATTGTAATTGTAGGTAGACAATTATGATAATTGAACATGGACTTATACACGTAGAAAGGTCTTACTTAAGATGATAGTATGCTATCTAGTTTGTCTTTATCATTAAGTGTATACATTTTGATAAATCCCGTAGGATTATTGTTTGACTACCAGAGTTATGATGGCGATCATATACGTAGGAGTTGGGTGGTCCATAAGCACATCCTTAAATGTCCCAAGTCAAGGGATTATCGAGACTGGACATCGATGTTGGATATAGTGCCCTCAAAGTCAATTATTGGATTGCAGGTACGTGATTACAATGATTGAGGGAGGACCTATACTGGTAGTACAGTCTTGCTCGAGATGACAATATGCTATCTGGTTTGTCTTTATCATTGTGTACATGCTTTAGTTCACTATTGCATGTTGATAGAGCCCATAGGATTCTTGTTTGACTGCCAGCGGTATGATGGCGATCATATACGTGGGAGCTGGGGTCTATAAGCACATCCTTAAACTGTCCGTAGTCGTGGGAGTTTTGAGACAGGGCATCGACACTCCAGAGTAGACTAGTGTATACAGTCAAGACCCCGACGAGGGGCGGTGGCCAGTCTCACAAGCCATTGGTGTAAGTTGGTTCGCCTAAGATGTATACAGGTGCTCATTGGGTTATGAATACACCAGACAGGACTCGCCGGGAACATGCTAGTTGGTATTATACATATCGTCAGATAGCAGTTCCCAGATGACATGTGTACAGGTTAGTCTGTCGACCTGAGATCGTCATTTGTCTCGTGTGAGTTCCCACTGTGCTTAGATTACTACCCTACCATGGCTCAAAGAAGTCATGCAAACAGTTTTAGTTGGATATAGTCCCGAGCCACATGGAGGCAGTGAGCGGATCGTCGGGGATTCGTCTCTCCCGGTATTGGGGGTGAGATCGCGCTGTGTTTAGGAGAGCCATTACACGAAATCCCTGTCCAGGGTAATTGAGATTTACTGGTAAGTATTCCAGTAGTTTCTCAAGGTGTTCTGGGCTACTCTCCGACACGACTTATTGGGGTCTGACGTTTACCATCCCCCTAGGCCCTATATGCGATACTCAAAGACGAACGGACCGGATTGTACGGATATTGTTACTGTCAGGCTCAGTAGGGTTTCTGGATGAGTTCACTCGTCAGCTTCCCTTCCGATCAATACATGGGCAACCGTTACGTACAGCTAGTACCTCTGACGTGCTAGTGGTTATACCCAGATGCCAGTGTATTGATGAGTCATTAGAGTCCCCCACAGAAAGTTTCCCAAGTTCGGGCGAAACGTTGTAGAGGCCGTATAGTTATATGGTAGGGTTCGAATATACACGTGCACTTGTGCACATGTCATGGTCCGGACGGATAATACTAGTGGGTTTTGGTTTATGCCGGATCCTAGTATTATATTGTAGGAATATTTTTGTCTTATTGCATTTGTATTCGGTCGGAATACAAATGCGGGTATGTATTTACAGTTGAGGTATAATCTCGTAATTTGTTACGGGATTATTTTGGGAGTTTCCAGTTTTCTTTTCAGTCTTGAAGACTTTGTTTTATGTGACCAATTTTCCCTTCATCAATTTTTCCCTTGACCATTCCTTGCACTGAATTCCTTGGAATGGGGGCTGCCCATTTCGAGCACTGTTAGTGGGCTTGATTGGTAAGGGGGTAGCATGGGATTAATCTATGAAGCATGGTCTTTATTTATTGGTTTTTGAATGTGCTGTTGACTTGGAGATTGGAGAGAGAAACATGTGTGCTGTGCATTTTTCTTTTTGGGTTGTGAATGGTTTTTCATTGATGGCATTAATTCATTCATCCACTCACCTCTTGGCTTGATAAAAAATTCTCCAGTGAACAATTTTCTTTCCATCATCCTTTAAGTGGCCGAGCCATTTTCCAGTGAGAAAATTCCTTCCCTCCAAGCAAAAAACTTTATGGCTCACAAGTTCATATCCATGGCAACTTTTTTAACCTCCCCCCAAGAGTTTGGGTATCTTGAGACAAAATATTCTACACTCTCTCTATTTCATTCTTGGACATGTCGGCTAGCAATGTCCGAGTTGCCTCGGTTCGAGGCGGGAGCCCGTATAAAGATTCGATGACGTGGTGCCACTTTGACGAGCGAGACTGGGAGCGGACTTCGTCGGCGCAGCAGCGGGGAGCTTGGTGCGGAGATTAAAGACCGAAGGACACGGATCAATCGGTATAATTTCCAAACTCCTTTTACAGTTTGCTAGTTTACGGTTAATGGAACGATCCAGGATTTTTGGGTTGCGGTGGCGCCGGTTTCGTAAAAAGTTTTTGTTCCGCATTTGACGTCGGTTTGACGGCCGGGGCGCCGCCGTGTCCTAACAATCAATACTCCGGAGTAGACTAGTGCATACTTTTCGAGACCCCGAAGAGAGGCGATGGCCGGTCTTATAAGCCATTGGTGTTGAGTCACCTAAGATAGTATACAGGTGCTCACTAGAGATGAGTACACTGGAAGGATTCGCCGAGAACTTCTATATGGTATTATACCTATCGTCAAATGGAAGTTCTCTTGTAGCATGAGTAAGATTAGTCCTTTGACTTGAGATTTTCATTTGTCTCGTGTGAGTTTCCACTGTACTTAGATTTCTACCTTACCATGGCTTAAAGGAGTCGTGCAAACAGGTTTTAGTTGGGTACAGTCCCGAGCCACATGGAGGCAGTGAACAATCATTAGGGATTCATCTCTCCCGATATTGGGGGTCGATGTCGCGCTGTGTTGGGTCAGCTATCACCATAACATCCTTGGCCAAGCTGGATGGGATTTACTGATGTGATATTAGTAGTTTCTTAGTGGGTGATGAGCTTCAGACTGGCATGACTTATCAGGTTAGTAGGTGTCTGACGCTATCTACCCCATAGACCCGGTATGCGATTATCTCCGACGAAGAGGTCGAACTGTACGGAGACTGTCACAGACCTGCTCGGTAAGAGTACGGATGAGTTTGCTCGTCGGCCTTCCATTTTCTTAATACCTGAATAGCCGTTACGTACAGCTAGTGCCGCCGACGTGCTTGTGGTTAAACTTGAAAATAGTTCCTAGCACATCTACTAAGGTTTTAACAAGAGCAAGTATGCAATTTTAAAAATCTAGAGGGCTAATTCTATAAACAAGAATCTAACTAAACATTTAGGGTTTCAATGAAAGCAAACTAGAGATTAATACTAAGTGAAGAGGAGCTACAACCTTTGTAGTCTAATTCTTCACTTCTAAAGCACCAAGTGGAAGTATCTTGAGCAAGTTTTCCAGATGTTCTCTTTGTCGAAGGTGATCCACCTTGAGGCAACTCTCTTTCAAGCTCTCGCTTCACTAAACAAAGTTTTAGTGAAGATAACTACCTAAACTAATTTGCTAGTTTAGCGTAGATAATCGAAGTAGGGTTTTAGTTCACTTAACTTTATTTCTTTTCTTCACTTTATCAATAAAATAAAAACCAAGAGAGAAAGATAAAGAAGATGGAGATGAAGATGAGATAAACATAGAATTGAGATGGGTATGCAAGATATTTTAGCCATGGTTATCTTTTTGAATAAAACAAGAATGAGAGATATGTTCTACATACATCTTAACAAATGAATTCTTTTTTATTTTTTAAAGATTAATGATAAATATCATGATTCTTATCTCATTTCAAATGTGATTCTCATACATCCATCTTCCATGTATCAACAACCATGACTGTAACATTTCAGAAATACAAAATATTATTTTTGGAATTTAAATAATAAAATAATATATTTCACGAAAACTATTCGAGTATGAATTGGGGGTTTTCGTAAAATGGTATAATTATATACCAATAGTTGGAAAATAATTGGATATTAATACGAATTATTAATTATAAAGGTATTTATTGGATTTGGACAATTTATAAATAATTATGCAATTAATTATATGCAAGTTTATATTAAACTTGATTAGTGCACTATTAATCATGATTAAACCAAATCCACTTTTGTATTAACCATGGCTAGTGCACCATGACATATTGCATTTGATTCATGCATGGCTTCTTAGTATTTGTAGATATTTGGGGTTTTAAAAGGAAAAAGAAAAAGATAAGAAGAGACATGGGAGACTAGAGGGCATGGGCATGAGTGAGAGTGAGAAAGAGAGGGGGTAAATCCTTGACTATGGCATCATTCCTTCATCCTTCACTTCATTATTTCTTCAACTCCTCCTTCATCTTCATCTCCTCCTCCTTCCTCCACCTCACTACCCATGAGAATCATCTCCAAAACCCCATCAAAACCCATGGCTTCCTTCACAAAAATTGTGCACCACCTCATCCTACGTCCCATAGCAAACTCAAGTTTGGATTTTGAACACTTTCAACCATCTTGGAATTTTCTTCAGTTTCTTCAAGAGGTATAACCTTCACTTTTTTCTTGTTATTTAGTTTCTTAACCTTCTAGTTATGTTTAGAGTTTGATTAAGCTAGATTAGCGATTTTGGAAATTTCTAGGATGTTTTTAGTGGGTGTTTTAAGTTGTAGAGATGTAATTGAGGTTTAGTTAGTGTTTACAAAACCTTAGTGATGATAATTATGGATAAACTTGAGACTAGAACCCCAAAACACGAACTTAGAATTTTCCGGGTATCGGTTTTGGCGATTTGTGATGACTCGATAAGATCTGCTGTGACCCGAGAGCTCTATAAAATAAGTTCCTATCACAGAGAGGTGTGCAGGCCACATAGAATTTTCCCCAGAGACCCGAGACCCCAACTTCTATTGCAGGTCAGACTTTTATTGCCCCAGGCTGCAAATTATGGCCTGTTCTTGATGTTTTGGTGTGGATTTTGGTACATGGCCCTGTTATTTGTTGTGTAGACCTACCCTATATGCTAAATCTCCTAATTTGACCTAGGGTATAATCTGAGATTGATTTTCCATGTTGCTGATTTCGGGTTTTCGATTTCTGAAAATTTGGTTTTGGTATTTAAGTTTCGGTACGGTCGTTCGACGTTTGGACGTCAACGCAGAGGGTTAATTGGTTGTTCTTGCATGCGTGAGACATAGGTTCTAACCTATGAGCACTTCGCATGCCGTATCGGTTTTCGGACTTGGTTTTGATATCGTTACGATGTGTATAGATTTGTAGGTACCTTCGCGTGGACTTCCGAGATGACGAAGGAGATCAAGATGTTCATCGAAGCAAGGATATTGCAAGTGAGTAGATCTATATCTACGGGGGAAGTCGGTTGGATGGCGTATAGCACCCGCGCAACCATAGTAATGGAGAATCGATATATAGAATATATTTTAGAGAAACCTATGCTATGAACTTGCGGATATGATCAGAAGATTTAGTATGAGATGATATGGTAAATATAAGATGACTTGGATTGATATATTGATAAGATGAAATGAGAATATGATGAAATAAGATAACATGAGAGGATATGCTTGATATGAGGATGTGAGGCGATATGAATACATAAATACATATGCCAAGATACGTTATGAGATTGATGAGATACGATATGCGATCGATATAGATACGATATGAGGTTGATATATATGTATGTATATATAAGAATATGAGATGATGTTATGTATTAGGACGATAGATCATTATTCTGATTTGATGACATCGTACGATGAATTATACCGTACGTGATATGAAACCGGATGATTGATCCTCACTCTCGACTCGAGGATGATGTACGAGGATTATATTACATCTGATACTATGAGGCCGGATCGACGACTTATGGTTTTGTCTTGATTCGTAGAATCATTGCTTCTAAACACCTTAGTGGATAATGAGTTATATTTGATGTATCCAGGGGTAGTTACATATCTTATTACCGTTCATGTTATACTGTATTATTCCCCGTGATATACGTACTATGATCCCAGCACTTACCTGTATATGGCTTTGTCTACTAGTATACCTGCACTATTACTGATGATGCGCATGTTACATTTACACAGATTTGCCGGCCCACACATTCATCATCGGTAATTGCCATGCCACTTACACAGTAGAACTGCTGTACCACGGTATTACTCTTAACTGTAAAGTACAATCATTGTTCAGTAATTATCACATTACATGCTTATATGATAATACTTGAGTTGCTTACAGTACTGTTCTATGTTTGCATATACTGTACTTTATGGTTACATGCATTGAGATGTTATTTTCATGAGATCTCTAGATTTGAGAACCGCGGTTATATTTCAAAGGAAATTATGAATTTATTTAAAAATGCGGTTTCTCATGATGTGATTTGAGGCGTCCACTATGGGTATTCTTGGTTTTGAGTTATGAGCATACCCGATTTGAGAAATGAGGAGAAACCGTCTACGGGTACATGGTGGGGCCCGGTACGGTACCCCGGGGCAAGAAGATTGTGGAGTAGACGATGAGCCTGGAAGGGAAGCACTACTGACCGGTGATAGTTTGGGCTCGACGGTTATCCGGTGGATACCGACCGGAGTCGTGAGATCGGATGGATATGATGGCCGATCTGAGGATGTGGCGCCTGAGATATGAGAATTTACGTGTCGATACTGGACACGGGTTTTATAATGTTTCGAGTGTCGATTTTGGACACTCAGGATTCTTGATGTTGATGTGTCGTTGATGGACACACGTTGCTTGATACACATGCATACATGCATATATATTCATATCACTATCATTACATATTGATACTGGCACGACTGTATTGTACACATGTGCACATATGATCACCCTAGATACCATAGTATTACCTTCTTTATACAGTAGGACCTAGAGATCGTTGCTCATTCGATTTCTACCTGCTGATATTTTCTTCTCACGAGTTTGCAACTCACCCTTGTTGTGCCACAGTTTTCTTGCAGGTTCAACCGCTTGGATCAGTAGCGGCAATAATGTCACACTGCTTTCTTCTGGGTGTTTTGCTTTGGTAGGTGGGATACACTTTTGGATCGTGACCACTCTTGTACCTATTATTTCTATTGTATCTAGTTAAAGCTTCATTAATCAGAAACCAGACTATGTACATTTGGTAGACCCAGACACAGACTTGTATACTCGCGAGATTTAGAGTGAGATGGGTGTTTGTCTTTTATTTGAGCTGGATGATGTCTTGGTTTTACTTATTCTATTTCTGTGTTTGATCTTCACCGTATGGCATCGTATATATGCTTTATTGCATGGTTGTGATTCCACCAATTGGCGAAGAGCTATCTCTCGCTTGGGGATACCTATATTTTGCATGTATGTGGTTTTGGATCAAAATATATAAGGGAGGTGCTGTCCAAATTTTAAGGATGAAATTTTTTTCAAAGATAGATTGCAAACTGTTGCATTTTCATATAATACTATTTATACTTTAAAAGAAGGCTTAAATTTCGTATGCCGATATTTCAAAACTGCACCTCCACTATTTTCCACAAAAAGGTTTAGATTTCTGGGCTTCGGCTTACTTAAATTATGGCGGGGTCCTCAGACTTCACGTAATTCCCGTGCCGGCCACGTGCCAATTCCGGATCGTGACAATGTTGGTATCAGAGTGTTAGGTTTAACTTTGGTTTTAGTTTAGGCTTGACTTTATGGAACTTAGACTTGACTAAGGGGGGTTTTTTTGGGACTCAAGATTTCATCTCATAGGTTAACCTTAGTTGATGGAGTAGGTAGCTTGAGTAGAGTGACATACCGTATATATGTTCTGCGGCATACTTACGACACACTGCACCGCTTAAGTGACCTTAGGATGCACATTTCCTGAGATCCGTGCTTCTATTCGTTCCTATGATCATACTCTCATTGATTCCATTCATTCCTATGATCATATTTCCATTTCAGACCTATCAATTCCTTTCGTTTCTATGATCTATCTTCATCGATGTTTACTTGAGGTTCCTGTCACCATGGCTACGAGCGTAGAGAGAGCTGCTGCTAGAGATGCGGTCAGAGCGAGCTCATCATGGACGAGGACTGACCATGATATTCTTCTGGTGACATAGGAACGTATCGGTGTATTGTTAGTGTTGAGATCTCTCGATTGATACGAGTGTTGTAACAACCCTAAACTTCTATACAAATTTTTTTGTAAATTACAGAAATGAATACCTTAGCCTGAGCATAAGTTATAAATTTAAATTGCTTTTGAACAGTAAGAAAGCACTTGTAGCTCATTGGTAAAGCCTTACACTGCTGTGGCATAGCCCCAGTGTTCAAATCCCCCCAGCCATATAATATTTTTATTGTTTTTTCTTTTAAACTTTTAGAAGCTCAAAAGTTTGCACGTACACTACACGTAAAATGAAAAGTCACCGAAAAATCAAATATGTGCACCGAGCTATATGAAGCGACTAGGACACGTGGCAACAATCCCATACCCACCATACCAAGATGGCCGGCGATCTTTCATGGGGCCAGCGCCGCCGGCCCCCCGTTCCTATTGCCTCCAAATTTTAAGCCCTAACCCCTTAGACTCTTCCCACTACCCCCACGCTGTTTGATTTTCCTGCACATTTTCAGAGAATTAAACTGAGCCTTCAAACTAAATATTAATGCATTTTTAATTCTTATTTCAATACCCTAAACCCTATTTTCTCCTATAAATACCACCCTACACCATAGCCCTCCTCATTCATAATTCTTTTGCCAAAACTCTCTAAAATTTCTAAGTCCAAAAGTTGTACGCGTGGAGTTAAGGTCAAAGTTCCGGCGATATTTCGGGACAAATCCGGCGACGACGTGACCCCACGACGCTTTCGAAAGTTCCCTCTACCTACCTTCTCTTCTCCAAATCTGTAAGTTCCCTCTCCCCTCCTACATTTATAATCTAAAACACTCTCTTCTCAAAACTCGTCGGAAACGGAGTTATTCCGACTTCCGATTCTCATTTTTTTAAAAACTCAACTTTTCTCGAACAAAAAATTTACCATCTCTTCTTATAATGTTTAATAAACATAAAACAACTTTTACAACAAGTTTCAATTCAAAATAACATGCATTGCAATTTCATTTTTACGGTAAAATACCATCAAGTTTACATGCGACATTACTTTATTGTTTTGCTCATATCACCTTTAGAAAGCTCACGAGGTAATGACCTACCTCATCACAACACCCATTTTGACATAGCACGATGGCTTTTGTAACAATTTTTGTGGGAAAAAATACAATTTACATTAAAATACCTTAAACTATCAAAACCCGTATTCTTTAAATTGTTTTAATTAATTCCTTGCAAATAAGCCACTACAACCCATTTTGGAGAACCCGATCGGGATGGTGCGGGTTATCGCACGTCCTCGGGACTAGTAGAGAGAATTGCAGACCTCCTCACGGAGCATACGATCTCGATGGAATTTTTATTACAATTTCTAAGAAAACGTGATTTCTATTTAATAAATAAATTCTATTTTTAATAATTATATATATAAATATTATCAAAAATATATATTTTAAAAATATAATATATTCCATGTTTTCTAATCAAAAGAAAAGAATCACAAAATTTCATGAAAATACCATCAAGAATTAATACAAGTCAAATTAAATGAAAATACCATATACTATTCAAGTTAGGTTTATATCCACTAGACTACCTTATCACTATTAAAAATTACATCTATGAAAAGCCTAAAGACGATAATTGAATACTTTAGGTGTATTTTGAAAATATATCAAAACTATTTTTCTATAAAACCCCCTCAAGTTATATTAAATTACAATAAGGGCCCTAGTAAATATAGGTTTAAGCGGGACCAGTTCTCTTGAGCCTCAAGGAGCCGGAGAATTTGGGTGCTTGCCTATTTAAGGTAGACAAACTAAAAACAGTGTTATCAATACGGCAATTGTTTTGAAAAAAGACACAAATTCTGCTATCCATGTGCAACAGTTACCAATAATATCAAAACTAATTTAGGACTTCAATTCAGTTTTAGTGTCTGACTCAGGCAGAGTCCCAGTCTAATCTGAAATCAATCAATCTATCCTTGAATATGATACAAGTATAACTCGAATTCAACATGAATCGATTTATACCAGAATTCAATCTATATCAACATGAACATGATTTGACCGAACCATGGATATACATTTGACCAGTTTATATGACTATCCGTCTATATCCTTTCCATTTACATGAACTACTGATATAATGGTTTCTGCAAGTCTTACATCTAAAATTTACTTCTATACAAAAGACATTACGGGGTTTTAAAGGGGTAGACTAGCATGGAATTTATTAAAGGTGGCACGAGATGGTCATTAAAAGGCGTAACTATACATCCATTGCTATTGTTTCGTGGTTTTATCGACAGAGCCTTATACTACGGGTTACCATAGTCCACGGTGTAAGTTGGACTCCTCTCGTATACACTGGCATATTATGTGCCAAGCTACAAACAACTGTGTTAGCATAACAATCAAATATTATACCAGTTATATCCTCTTATCTGTCTATTATTTTTCTATCTCTCTTTGGGACTTACCGAGCGATTATTCGCTCATGACATTCCTATTTCTCTTCTTTCTTTAGAATGATGTCAGGAGGACCCAACTCTGAGGAGTTCGAGACCAGACAAGAGAAATTAGAGCAGACCACTGAGCAGCACGACCACTAGGCTTCACTTGTACTCAATTTTCTTTCAGTTCATGCCATTGCTTAGGCATTTCTTTCCATTCTTGTATTTACATTTTTAGTTTAATTGTAAAGAAATGTTTACTAAATAAAAGTCGATGTTCATTTACATCCGTTGTCTTTCTTGTGTATATTTACATTATATTGCTCATTTACGCTTAGCGTGTTTACTTCTGAGTAAATACGTTGCATGATCCGCCATGTCCCCTTGTCTGTACACCGAGAAGCGGGGCGTGACAGGTTTTGTTGGCAGCCCATATAGGTCAGTGCTGCATGGAAGCCTACAATGCAGGTCAATTCTGCATGGACATGCAGGTCAATTCTGCATGAAGTCTTAAGCAATATAACACAAGAATCAGCAACTAAAAACATTCTTTACATTTTATATTCCTTGAATATTACAGTTTCATATTCTTTGAATCTATCCTAACCCTATTTTTCTTTTAAGGTTATGGATTCTCCAAACAATACCAGCACAAACTTCAATAACACACTACCACCTTTTCCACTTATGCCTATCGTTGCAGCTCCGATCAACGAGCAAATGGTATTGCTTGAGGCAATCCGAAGCCTCCTGGAAGGATTGCAGCAACAGACTGCTATTTTATTGAACCGTTCAGAAGCGGAAGCACCCGGAGTGAAGCATTTCCGGGCATTGCACCCGAAGCAATTTTTTGGGAAAGAGAGCCCTTTGAAAGCTGAAGAATGGGCTCAGAATATTGAAGAAGATCTGGCAGTAGCACAAGTGCCAGAGATCGCTTGGGTATGGGTTGCAAAACTGCAATTCACCAACAACGCCCGAGTTTGGTGGAAGGAGGAAGAAAACCGTCTTGACCAGTCGATCGAATGGAAAACTTTTCGCGAAATGTTCAAGGCAAAGTATTTTTCCGAGACTACCCGATTCGATATGGAGCAGCAATTCATCCACTTACAACAAGACTCTATGTGGAGCAAACTAATGGATGAGTATGATGCTGACTTTACTATGTTGAGCAGGTTCGCGGCACACCTCATTCCGACTGCTGAGATCAGATCCAGACGATTTCAACAAGGGTTAGATCCAGAGATCCAAGCTGCCTTTGCTACAGAGAATTTCCCAACCCACGAACTGTCTCTGAAAGCTTCCCATCGATATGAAGCAGTAGTTGTTGGGTATAGTGTCCTCAAGTCAATTATTGGATAACAGGCACGTGATTGCAATGATTGAGGGAGGACCTATACCGGTAGGACAGACTTACTCGAGATGATAGTATGCTATCTGGTTTGTCTTTATCATCGTGTGCATGCTTCAGGTGACACTACAGATCACTATTATATGTTGATAGAGCCCATAGGATTCTTGCTTGACTACCAGCAGTATGATGGCGATCATATACATGAGAGTTGGGTAGTCTATAAGCGCATCCTTCAAGTGTCCCTAGTTGTGGGAGTTTCAAGACTGGGCATCGATACTCCAATAGTAGACTAGTGTATACGGATCGAGACCCCGACGAGGGGCGGTGGCTGGTCTCACAAGCCATTGGTGTCAGTTGGTTCACCTAAGATGTATACAGGTGCTCATTGGGTTATGAGTACACCGGACGGACTCACCGAGAATATGCTAGTTGGTATTATACCTATTGTCAGATAGCAGTTCCCAGGTGACATGTGTACAGGTTAGTCTATCGACCTGAGATCGTCATTTGTTTTGTGTGAGTTCCCACTGTGCTTTGACTACTATTCTACCATGGCTCAGAGGAGTCGTGCAAACAGGTTTTAGTTGGGTACAGTCCCGAGCCACATGGAGGCAGTGAGCCGATCATCAGGGAATTCGTCTCTCCCGGTATTGGGGGTTGAGGTCGCAGAGTGCATGGATGGACATCATCAGAAATCATCGGCCGGGGTAGTCGAGAATTTCCGTTCTAGGATCGGTAGTTTCTCAGTTGGTGATAGGTTTCATGCCGACACTAAATGTCAAGGGATTAGGGGTTTGACTTTATCCACCCCCTAGGCTCGACATGCGACACTCATAAATGAACAGACTGGATTGTACGGATATTGTCACTGTTAGGCTCAGTAGGGTTTCAGAATGAGTTCACTCGTCGGCCTTCCTTTCGCTCAATACCTGGGTAGCCGTTACGTAGAGCTAGTGCCACTGACGTGCTTGTTGTTAAACCCACTGCCAGCGTATTGACGAGTGTTTAGAGTCCCACACAGAGGGTTTCCCTAGTTCGAGCGAAACGTTGTAGAAGCCGTATGGTTTTATGGTAGGGTTCGATTATATTCGTGCACTTGTGCACGGATCATGATCGGACGGATCATACTAGTGGGCTTTGGTTTAAGCCAGATCCTAGTATTAGATTGTTGGATTATTTTCGTCTCGTTGTGTTCGTATTCAGTCGGAATACGGATGCAGGTATATATATACAGATGAGGGGTATTCTTGTAATCCGTTACAAGATTACTTTTGAAGATGCCACTTCTTTTTATAGTATTAAACATTTAGGGTTTTGTTAAATGTTTAATATTTTGTGAGGTGTAAAGTGTGAGGCTAAGTTTTGGCATGGTGCATTTATTGTGCCGTGCTTTATTATTTATTGTTTTATATTGTGAGATAGTTGTGAGGGTTTTATGGTAGATATTTGTGTGATGTTTTTTTCTTTTATTACTACAAAATACCTCACAATATAAACACTTGAAAAAGAGAGGGCAGCCAAGCTTCATTTTTTCCAAGGGTTGCCTTTTTCATTTTGTGTTAAGTATTAAGCTCACACTCTTCACACTCCAATGGCTTCTTCTTCACCTCCATCCATACCCTCTCATGTATTGAGAATCCATGGATGTATTGAGACAAAATGATTACACACGCTCTCTACTTCATCTTGGGCACCTAGGTTAGAAAACTAGTTGTCCGAGTTGCTTCGGTTTGAAGCAGGAACCCGTATTAAGAATCCTCGACGTGGATCGTCTTCGATGAGGGAGATCGGAGAGCGAAATTGTTTCGGGGCAGCCGTGAGGAGCTTGGGAAGAGTTTGAAGACTGAAGGACACGGATCGATCGGTATAATCTCTTAAACGCCTTTTACAGATTTCTAGTATAGGGTTAATGGTTCGATCCGAGAATCAGGTTCCGTTTGCGCCGGTTTTAAAAACTTTTTGTTCCGTGTTTAGCCACGGATTGATGGCCAGGGCGCTGGCGTAACCCCACATGGTATCAGAGCCAACCCATTAACCGCATACTAGTTGGTTTAGACAATGTTAAACTATCAAAATCAAAACAAACCCAATTCACTGCACTGCTGATTCCAGTCTATGTTGTTTTTTAAAGTGACTTCTAAAATTATTCTAATAACTGTGGAAGACTACTGACCTTACCACTAGACCATAGACCAAATACGAGACATTTCCACCAAAATAAAACCGGCCAGAATGCTTGAAAAACCGAGGAGGCCGACCAAGAATAGGCTTCTGGATTTCGTATTTGGTGTATGGTTTGGTCTCTGGAATGTTGGTTCCGTGGTATTGTTTGTTTAACCCAGTTTTGATATGGATTTATCAAGTTGTTTGGGGCTATCCGGGGTTATTTCGAAGTCGATATTTTCTAACGTTGTTTAAAGTTTATAGTACATTACATTACTATCTGCGACCATGAATGTCATTAGAGGGGTATAACTTGTCTAATTGCTATAGTCCTTTTAGACAGGTTTGCGAACGTGACATTTACGTTGATGTTCTTTGTTGTGCTATGATGTTGCGGATTTGTCGTGATGGATAGCTTAGATGCAATGGTAGTACAGTTTAGTTTTATTTGTATATTTGATATCGCGGGGCGAGCGTCCGACTTGTGGACTGCCGTCACTGCCTGTTTGTATATTATTCTTTTGGGGCACGACCGGGTTGAAGTCGATGTCACCGTTGTACATATTTTCTTTTCTGTACTAGGATTGCCCCGCGATGGAGTGCACAGATAGCCGAGTTCTGGAGGGAAACGGGTCCGCATCTCATGGTGTTGAGAAGGAGGGGGCCTCACTGTAGAATTGGCGGGATATTCCCCGCACTCGTAGGGGGTACAGGTTGACCCAAGGAGGGGTGCCCAAGTTACCGGATTTCGTGAAGTGCCGGGTGGCCCATTCACTTTGCTGAAGGGGGCTGCCTCGCTTTTGGTTTTGGCGGGTAACTTGCCGCGCTCGTAGGGGTCTAGGTTTTCATTGCACAGGTTATCCACACGACCAGGGGAACGTCTGGTTTCACTTACGGCTCAAAGGAAAACTGGGGCTCCCAGATTATCTGTATTGTTCTGTGATGCTTATTACTTTTCTGTGATGTTGCATTTATCACGCCTGGAGCGATTATTGTATATTGTTATATATATACTAGTAGATGTTGTATATGTTTTACACCCGCGCTAGTCCAGTCCCCACCCTGTCGTTAGTTAAGTAACCTAACGGGTGATGACGGGTCCCAATGGCGATTGCGGATGGCATATACGTACATTATATTTTTCGTTCATTTGTGGTGTGATTAATTGATGGGATTGCGTTGATTCAGATTAATGCAAGGAAAACAAACCTATTCGATATTGTTGGAACATTTTTTTAAAAAAAGCTGTTATTATAAGGAAGTTGTCTTTTGTTTTGCACAGAGGTATTCGGTTATGAATATCCAACACCTCATCCTACGAGGCAAGGGCCGAGATCCCTTCATCGGGAGTGACCCCTTGGGCAGAGGTTTGCGTCAGGGTAATAACTTTACTATAATCGATTACTTTTTGCTTTGCACAACGGTATTCAGTTATGAATATCCAGCACCTCATTCTATGAGGAAAGAGTCGAGATCCCTTCAGTGGGAGTGACCTCTTTAGCAAAGGTTTTCGCCACTATATATTTGTAAAACCGCTCGGTTCTTTCAACGATATCAAGTTCATTACATTAAAGGTTTTTCGCCAAAAAACAGTCGTAGCCCTCCGTCATTTCAGATTAGTATTGCTTAGTATTCGCGTTATGTTTGTCGTTGCTATTCGTCGAGGCATAGTGTGCGGTAGCTCTGTAATGCTTTTCTGTCGCATAGACATGTGGATTGGTTAGAACGGTCGTATGACTTTATTGATTATTCGTCAAGGGTCGTGCGGGTGAGTTTAACGCAATCAAGATAATGACGGGGTTGAACTTGACTAGGACCTTTTGATTTGTTGATTATTCGTCAAGGTCACTAGGGTCCTAGGGGTAAAAATCACATCGGGATTTTCAAATATGCAGGAAACTTGCCAGGCATGCGCATACCTTCTGGAGTATGACAACTTGAGTGGATTCTATCAGGTTATCATGCGATGATAGTTGGATCCCAATCGCACTGATGAGTTGGTTTACACCTCGGGTGATCCTGACTAATTCTTCTTTCAGGTTTGGAGGAGAATTTGAGGATACAGTGGGAGACATCCTGATTAGATAAAGTGATTGACCATTCTGATCTAGGTTAGAGTGCATGCTGAGTGTTTCTTTCTCTCTTTCTTTGGCAGCGACCATGACCCGACCCTAGACTATAACTCCGTAACCAAGTTAACCGAACTTTCTTAAAACACTGGGTTTTGGATTGTCAGAGTTTCATACTTCATTGCCACTCCTACTTTTACCCTTTGCTTTGCTCCGGAACATTCCGTATCACTACGAAGATCCTATTTTCGTTGGATATGACCATCGTATAGTTACATACGAACTCAAAATTTTTTTTTACAGATTCGAGGATGGTTTCCGGTTCTGGAGAAAATGAATATGACTATTCGGTTGTCTTTTCCTTTTACCTTCTCTCAGGATATGAGGGCTCCTAGGATTAGGAGAGGGTACACCTATTGCGCTTTTTGGATAGTCTTCTTCCAAACCATAGGTAGGTGACGAAAGGTAGGGAATGAAGAAAACCGATTAGCCTAAGTATGGTGTACAGAAGGTAATAAGTAAACACAAATGGATTAGAAAGAGGGCAAAGTAAATTGCAACTGCTATCATTCACAACCAACCCACGTATTTCATCGCCACTCCTACTTCACCTTTTGTATTTCTCCAGAACACCCTGTATCACTATAAAGATCCACAGTTATTGGATAATCCATCGTATGGTTATATACGAACTCAAAGGAACTTGTTTCTATTCGAGGATGGATTCTGGTTTAGGAGAAATAGAATAAGGATTATTCAGTTGTCCTTTATCTTTACCTTCTCTTAGGTTGCGATAACTCCCAGGATTAGGAGGGTACACCTATTAAGCTTATTGGATAGTCTTCTTCCAAATCATAGGCTTGTGCCAAAGGTAGGGAAGGAAGAAAACCATTTAGCCTAAGTGTGGTGTATAGAAGATAATGAGTAAAGACAAACAAAGGGATTTGGAGAGATGGCAAGGAAATATACGGTTACAGTCGTGAATTGGATAATGGAGATACATTACTAGGAATACCGGGCTACCCCTTCGAAACATCTTCATGTTTCAGTTTCCTTATGCGTTGTTAATAGAAAACTGATTTCCCATGTTTGATTCTCAGGGTATGTATTTACCAGGTTTGATTCTCACATCTGTATGGTTTTATAGATGATGAGTGGGAGCAAGTTATTGGGAATTAGGTGATCATCCTCATTATATCGGAATTCGTTTTAATTGGTGATATTTGAGGAAATCACCTGGCGTTTTTCCTGATCGCAGATATTTGGTTTTGAATATCCATTGTTATGCACCAATTTCAAATTGATATATCTGTACGTTTATTTTATAAAGTGAGATATAACTTTTTGAAATTATGTCCATGACATTTACCTATATCAGTTGATGGTTAGGTAAGGAGTATTAAACATCGGTATAATTCTTCTTAACCATAGTACAATTTTCAACCTACGACGCACAGGGTTTGAGTTATTCAACTCAGGGGACTTATATAAAATATTGTATGTTGTCCAGTGTCCATTAGGACAAAGGGGTTGGTCCGCGTACTATATTCTGTTTACTTATGACTTCTCAAGTTTTAGACAAGTGTTTCGAGAAATACAAGGTCCAAGTTTTGAGAAGTTATAGGTACAAGAATAAAATAGAGAACCATGTATTGTAAGTGTCAGGTTTCTTCAAAGTGATCGAAGAATTAGATTCTTATGTTTGGTATTCAGTTGATAGTCATGGTTTTAAGAACTTGCTTCTCTTCCAGGTTACTCATATATGGATGCATTCCTAAGTTGAGTAATGCTGATCGGCCTCTCTCCTTTTGGATGACATGCACTGGAGACAGCTGCATGATTTGAATCTGGTTCCAATTAAATCAGTGCCTCTGTTTCTATATTGTATATAGAATGGTTCATATCTTAACGATGTTAAGATATATGGAGTTGTCCGGCTTATGCTTAAAACCAGACTCTGGATAACTCAAGGCACGTTTTCTTAATGGCAGTTTGTGGGTTAACCCAGGCTATGACGAGGGTTAACTTTCTATCATCTGGAAGATCAATTGTGATATTGTTCTTGACTCGCCACAGTTTTAGAAAAATGAACTTTTTCAGAAAACAGTAGTGGGAGTATGGTAGAACTGGAAGAGATTCCAGAACCACAGACGATTACTGAAAATTTAATAAGAACCTAAAGATTCAATCGGGTTTGACATTTCATTAGCCACTCCACAGATATGGTAGGTAACCTCAGGCGCCCGAGAGGTACTTCGGTATCCTCAAAGACGGTAGTAAGGAGGTTCTTGTTTACCCAAACTTGACACTACTTTTTTTCCAGACTATGGGACCCAGCAGGAGGATGAGTATAGCGTCTTTCTAAACTAGCTTTAGAAGTGCACATATATATGACTCTACCAGAGGGTTGTTGTAGTCAGTGGGAGCAGCGGAAGCATAGTGGACATGTTGCTTATGTCTATTTGTAGACTAAAACAGATATAGAGATAGATCATCTATTTTTGATGTACAGTCATAGGCTTTGACTTCATCAGAATAGGAGATGGATCTGTTAAGAAGGTAGTAGGTGATATGTATTTGGATGACATACACTTTGTAAGAAGTGATTCCTACACTATGATCGGTTCTAATGTGGTTGTCACACAGTGGTTTCTCCACATAGGATTTGGATATTATATCTGGCATTCCGGTTACTAGATCTATGGTTTTAGATCTAGATTTGGGTAGTTTCCCAATCTGGGTACTTAGACAGTATTCTTAAGGTATTTTAGAATAGACGACTCCTGCCATAGTGGTGTACCTGCAGGTGATGGAGTTACCCTCTCTAAAGGTGTTTTACAGACTAAAGGGGAGAGGGATGTGCATGATTGGCATATCACTTGCTTAGGCAATTGAGTCAGTTATGAGATGTCAAGTACCATACCAGATGTTGTTTTTGCACTAGATGCAATAAGTTGATATATTAATCCAATCCTGGAGAAATGTTCGGAAGCAGTTTATGAACACAAGTGGATGTTTTAGGGATTTGGTAAAGGCAGACTCCTTCGGGAGACGGTTACCATTCCAAGCTTCCAAGGTGACCTGGATGACAGAGTGACTGTCAGAGTTATAGTTTTCCCTTTTTTGAGGGGCATTTGTCTGGACAGGTGGTCCAAACGGATACTGAGGGAGGCATGGCGCAGGATACTGATTAAATTCAGTTGATGATACAGTCTAAGAAGTTTACTAGATTTGGAGTTTATTTGTGAACATGGTCCCATCAGATATCCAGACATATTCTAAGACATGTATTGCTCATTTCGGAAGATGGCTTTCTCCACGAACTTAAGATAAAGAGAGACATAGAAAGAAACATTGGAGCGGATCCACTCACTGAGGCTATTTCTCGAACGCAATAGTTTTACAAACGAGCTTTGTGAAACTGATTAGTAGAGGAGTTGGGTGTTCGGTATCACACGGGCTGTGAATATGCGACATCGCAAAAATTAGCCTTAAGTGCAAGTGGGAGATTGTTGGCTATAGTGCCCTCAAGTCAATTATTGGATCACAGGCACATGATTGCAATGATTGAGGGAGGACTTATACCGGTAGGAAAGTCTTACTCGAGATGATAGTATTCTATCTGGTTTGTCTTTATCATTGTGTACATGCTTCAGGTGACACTACAGATCACAATTACATGTTGATAGAGCCCATGGGATTCTTGCTTAACTACCAGCATTATGATGGCGATCATATACGTGAGAGTTGGGTAGTCTATAAGCACATCCTTAAAATGTCCCTAGTCGTGGGAGTTTCGAGACTGGGCATCAATACTCCAATAGTAGACTAGTGTATACGGATCAAGACCCCGACGAGGGGCAGTGGCCGGTCTCACAAGCCATTGGTGTCAGTTGGTTCACCTAAGATGTATACAGGTGCTCATTGGGTTATGAGTACACCGGACGGACTCGTCGGGAACATGCTAATTGGTATTATACTTATTTTCAGATAGCAGTTCCCAGGTGACATGTGTACAGGTTAGTCTATCGACCTGAGATCGTCATTTGTTTCATATGAGTTCCCATTGTGCTTTGACTGCTACCCTACCACGGCTCAGAGGAGTCGTGCAAATAGGTTTTAGTTGGGTACAGTCCCGAGCCACATGGAGGCAGTGAGCGAATCATCAGGGGATTCGTCTCTCCCGGTATTGGAGGTTGAGGTCGCAGAGTGTACGGATAGCCATCACCAGAAATCCTCGGCCGGGGTAGTCGAGAATTGCCGATCTAGGATCGGTAGTTTCCTAGTTGGTGATAGGTTTTATGCCGACACTAAATGTCAAGTTATTAGGGGTCTAACTTTATCCACCCCCTAGGCTCGACATGCGATACTCATAGACTAACGGACCAGACTGTACGGATATTGTCACTGTCCGACTCAGTAGGGTTTCAGGATGAGTTCGCTCTTCGGCCTTCCTTTCTCTCAATACCTGGGTAGCCTTTACGTACAGCTAGTGCCACTGACATGCTTGTGGTTAAACCCACTGCCAGCGTATTGACGAGTCGTTAGAGTCCCGCACAGAGGGTTTTCCTAGTTCGGGCGAAACGTTGTAGAGGCCGTATGGTTTTATAGCAGGGTTCAATTGTATTCTTGCACTTGTGCACGGATCATGATCGGACGGATCATATTAGTGGGCTTTGGTTTAAGCCGGATCCTAGTATTAGATTGTTGGATTATTTTTGTCTCATTGTGTTTGTATTCAGTCGGATTACGGATGCAGGTATGTTTATACAGATGTGGGGTATTCTTGTAATCCGTTACAAGATTACTTTTGAAGATGCCACTTCTTTATATAGTATTAAACATTTAGGGTTTTGTTAAATGTTTAATATTTTGTGAGGTGTAAAGTGTGAGGCTAAGCTTTGGCATGGTGCATTTATTGTGCCATGCTTTACTGTTTATTGTTTTATATTGTCAGATATTTGTGAGGGTTTTATGGTAGATATTTGTGTGATTTTTTCTCTTTTATTACTACAAAATACCTCACAATATAAACACCTGAAAAAGGGAGGGCAGCCAAGCTTTATTTTTTCCAAGGGTTGCTTTTTTCATTTTGTGTTAAGTCTTAAGCTCACACTCTTCACACTCTAATGGCTTCTTCTTCACCTCCATCCATACCCTCTCATGTGTTGAGAATCCATGGATGTATTGAGACAAAATGATCACACACACTCTCTACTTCATCATGGGCACCTAGGTTAGCAAACTAGTTGTCTGAGTTGCTTTTGTTTGAAGCAGGAGCCCGTATTAAGAATCCTCGACGTGGATCGTCTTCGATGAGAGAGACCGGAGAGCAAACTTGTTTCGAGGCAGCCGCGAGGAGCTTGGGAAGAGGTTGAAGACCGAAGGACACGGATCGATCGGTATAATCTCTTAAACGCCTTTTATAGATTTCTAGTATAGGGTTAATGGTTCGATCCGGAAATCGGATACAGTTAGTGTTGGTTTTAAAATGTTTTTGTTCCGTGTTTGGCCACAGATTGATGGACGAGGCGCTGGCGTAACCCTACAGTAGTAAAAAGAAGGGCAGACCCCAATTTTCCGGAATAAAATGCCCTGCCACCCAGATGGCAGGGGGAGCCTCTTCAATACCAACTTTTGAACCCAGGAGACTGGAAGTAACAAATAACCGTCCAAGTCTAGATTTTTGTTTCTACTGCAAGAGGGATGGACACCTGTGGAAAGACTGTAGGCGCGCAAAAGGCCTGTGCTTAGTTTGTGACGCATCCACTCATGGAATTGGAACATGTCCTTATAAACGCAACCCAGTTCCAACTAACATCACTTATCCGCAGCGGCCAGCTATCCAGGCTCGTGCACCTCATCTTTCTCTCCCAGCTTTACCTCCACGTGGACCTTCTGCACAGCCTCCTCACCAATTCCATCAGGCAATGAGAAACATGCCTCGAGGGCAGAGAAACATGCCCCAATGATAGAGGAATGTGCCTCCAGCTAGGAGGAACGTACCCAGGCGTCAGGCTTACACATTAGCGGCAGTGGAAGCCGAGGCTATCGACCAAGGTAACACTGGTAATTCCCTTCAATCTTTTCAAACCCTTGCATCATCTCGTTACCTTTCATGCACTACCAGTATTCTTTCACCACCACTGTCATCAAACTTTTCATGAATATGTTACAACTTCTATAAATTTCGAGGACAAAATTTTTATAAGGAGGGTAGAATGTAACAACCCCAAACTTCTGTACAAATTTTTTTGTAAAGTATAGAAAGGAATACCTTATCCCAAGCACAAGTTATAAATTTAAATTGCTTTTCAACAGCAAGAAAGCACTTGTAGCTCATTGGTAAAGCCTTGCACTGCTGTAACATAGCCCCTGTGTTCAAATCCCCCCAGCCACATAATATTTTTATTGTTTTTTTAAACTTTTAGAAGCTCAAAAGTTTGCACGTACACTACACGTAAAATGAAAAGTCGCTGAAAAATCAAACATGCACACTGAGCTATATGAAGAGACTAGGACACGTGGCAACAATTTCACACCCCACCATACCAAGATGGCTGGCGAGATCTTGCTTGGGGCCAGCGCCGCCGGTCCCCCTGTCCCTATTGCCTCCAAATTTTAAACCCTAACCCCTTTGATTCTCCCCATAACCCCCATGCTGTTTGATTTCCCTGCACATTTCTAGAGAATTAAAATGAGCCTTAAAAGCAAATTTTATTGCATTTTTAATTCTCATTTCAATACACTAAACCCTAATTTCTTCTGTAAATACCACCCTACACCATAGCCCTCCTCATTCAGAATTCTTTTGCCAAAACTCTCTAAAATTTCTAAGTCCCAAAGTAGTACAAGTAGAGTTTGCCAAGGTCAAAGTTCCGGCGATATTTCGGGACAAATCCGACGACGACGTGACCCCACGACACCTTCAAAAGTTTCCTCTACCTCCCCTCTCTTCTCCAAATTTGTACGTCCCCTCTCCCCTCCTACATTTCTAATTTAATACACTCTCTTCTCAAAACTCGTCGGAAGCGGAGTTATTCCGACTTCCGATTCTCATTTTTTTTTAAAACACAACTTTTCTTAAACAACAAATTTACCATCTCTTCTTATATTGTTTAATAAACATAAAACAACTTTTACAATAAGTTTCAATTCAAAATAATATTATTGCATCTTTTATTTCATTTTTACGGTAAAATACCATCAAGTTTACATACGATGTTACTTTATTGTTTTGCTCATATCACCTTTAGAAACTCACGAGTTAATGACCTACCTCATCACAACACTCATCTTGACATAGCACAATGGATTTTGTAACAATTTTTGTAGGACAAAATACAATTTACATTAAAATACCTTACACTATCAAAACCCGTATTCTTTAAATTGTTTTAATTAATTCCTTACAAATAAGCCTCTACAACCCATTTTGGGGAACCCGATCGGGATGGTATGGGTTATCGTATGTCCTCGGGACTAGTAGAGCGAGATGCAGACCTCCTCACAGAGCATACGATCTCTATGGAATTTTTATTAAAAATTCTAATAAAACGTGATTTCTATTTAATAAATAAATTCTATTTTTAATAATTATATATAAGAATGTGATCAAAAATGTCTATTTTAAATATATAATATATTCCATGTTTTCTAATCAAAAGAAAAGAATCACAAAAGTTCATGAAAATACCATCAAGAATCAATACAAGTCAAATTACATGAAAATACCATATACTATTCAAGTTAGGTTTATATCCACTAGACTACCTCATCACTCTTAAAAATTACATCTATGAAAAGTCTAAAGACGATAATTGAATACTTGAGGTGTATTTTGGAAATATATCAAAACTATTTTTATATAAAACCCACTCAAGTTATATTAAATTATAATAAGGACCCTAGTAAATATAGGTTTAAGCGGGACCAGTTCTCTTGAGCCTCACGGAGCCGGAGAATTTGGTTGCTTGCTTATTTAAGGTAGACAAACTAAAAACGATGTTATCAACACGGTAATTGTCTTGGAAAAAGACACAAATCCTGTCGTCCATGTGCAGCGTTTACCGATAACATCAAAACTAATTCAGGACTTCAATTATGTTTAAGTGCCTGACTCAGGAAGAGTCCTAGTATAATCTGCAAACAATCAAACTATCCTTGAATATGATTTAAGTATAACTCCAATTCAACATGAATCCATTTATACCAGAATTCAATCTATATCAACATGAACATGATTTGACTGAACCATGGATATACATTTGACCGGTTTACATGACTATCCGTCTATATCCTTTCCATTTACATGAACTACTGATATCATGGTTTCGGAAAGTTTTACATTTATAATTTACTTCAATACAAAAGATATTACGGGGTTTTAAAGGGGTAGACTGGCACGGAATGTGTTAAAGGTGACACGAGATGATCATTAAAAGACGTAACTATACATCCATTGCCGTTGTTCCATGATTTTATCGACGGAGCCTTGTACTATAGGTTACCATAGTCTACGGTGTAAATTGGACTCCTCTCGTATACACTGGCATATTCTCTACCAAGCTACAAATAACTGCGTTAGCATAACAATCAAACATTATACCAGTTACATCCTCTTATTTGTCTATTCTATTTCTATCTCTCTTTGGGACTTACCGACCGATTGTTCGCTGAAAACATTCTTATTTTTCTTTCTTTCTTTGGAATGTTGTCAGGAGGACACGAATCTGAGGAGTTCGAGACCAGCCAAGAGAAATTAGAGCAGACCACTGAGCAGCATGGCCACTAGGTTTCACTTGTACTCGCTTTTCTTTCAGTTCATGCCAATGTTTAGGCATTGCTTTCCATTCTTGTATTTGAATTTTCAGTTGTATTGTAAAGAAATGTTTAATAAATAAAAGTTGTTGTTCATTTACATATGTTGTCTTTCTTGTGTACATTTACATTATATTGCTCATTTATGCTTAGCGTGTTTACCTCTTAGTAAATACGTCGCGTGACCCGCCATGTCCCCTTGTTCGTACACCGGGAAGCGGGGCATGACAAGTGTTCAGATCTGTACTGGATGATCATGTCATTGATAGAGGTAGCTAGATTGAGAGGACTATCGATGTAACGCCTATCCTAGAGGTCGCGATGTTGTCTATCGTGCAGAAAAGTGACCCAGCTGTTGCGGAGATTGACGGGATGTCGCCTCCAGTGTTTTGTAAGCTAAACCTACAGGAGCTTACTGCCAGGGATGTGACAAAAGATCGCTAGTCTATCTTGAATAGAGTGAGTAAGATGATTCGTCTAATTGGATGCGCCGACACAGGCTCGGTTGAGTTGAAGAGTTCCTGTCGAAGGATCTTACTCAGATCTAGAGTAAATCGATCAAGAGAGGACATTTGGTTCGTGGGATGCTCCATTGTGAGATCGGTAAGTTGATAGCTTCAGATAGAAGGACCTTACCCAGACGTGTTGTGAGTTGATCAAGAAAGGACAAATGGAACGTATTCATCCGACAACTTGGACGAGTTTCCGAGGATGTAATTGGCTAGATATCTTCCACAGAGTGTTGAACATAACGAGTTCGTAACTTCGAGTCCTTATGTGAGACCCCAGATTAACTGAAGCCGAGAATGAATTGCCGTACGCAGCCAGCAGGATATAACATCGAAGTGGACGATAATGAAGACCATTGGACAAGAGATTCGTGCGAGATATTAACGAGCTGTTGTTACTCCCCGTTGATACCAGAGGATTGACATGTATGCTGAGGTGTTGGATATGGCCAAATTCCAGAGGAAAGTCGTGTTGAGAACGCAGCTGTCCGAAAATGAAAAAGGAATTTAGTAAGAGTGCCAACCTCCGTATAGTTCGGCATATGTGAGATCGGAAGAGACACTAAGCAGGTTCTTTCCAGTTTCCCATAGCGATAAGGGTTTGCACCCAGGATCAGTTGTATCACGCATAATCAGAGGGCTAGATGCTACCATCAGTAACATGCTAGTTTATGAGTGGTCATGTTAATTGGCCAAGAGATGATTGGAGGAGTGCCATAGCGGAACTGTTCCGTTATTACACCTAATCGGGCCGACGAGCAGAAAGACCGTGGGATTGGTAATCCAAAGAGATAAGCAAGGACCCAGAGATAGAGAACGCCAGACCGTGAGCAGAAGGCAAGTGATGTTCTTGCTCTGCTAGCTTTGGGCGCACCAGCATTTTTTTCGACATTGAAGGAGGTGTATCTCAATGTCAGTTATTGTTATTTGCGTTTTAACGGTCCGAGTATCACACTTTTATCGCTTAGATTTTTAGTTTTGATGATTCGGATTCATGATATTTGTTTTCATGCACAATTATTGTACTTGGTTTATGTTTTATACATTCATTACGTTGATTTATGATTTATGTATATCTATTGCACTTGATATCGATTTTGTGCATTGGCTGCACGTATTTGTGATTCTGTGTATTTCGATACTGTCAATTTGACTTCGTGCATGATGTATACACTTGACTTTGACTTATGCACTCGGTATAGTTCACATGTGCTTACAGTGCATTTGATATGGGTTTTGTGCACGCAGTTTCACACGTTTATGATTTTATACACCTTGTTATATTGACGGGGTTTCGGGCACCTAGTACACCTGATATTGTTTTCATGCATCTGTTGCACTAGATGTTTTATTGTGGACCTGATGCACTTGATTTAGATTTCGTGCACACTGGGCGCATGGGATGTGATTTTGTGCACACCGGATGCACTTGATCGATATTTTTATTCGTGCATGTTAGTTGCACTTGGTTGAGATTTTCGTGCACTCTAGATGCACTTAATGTTATTGTCATCCACACCTGTTGCACATGATAGATGCTTTCGTGCACACTCGTTGCACTTAGTTTTTTTTTTGTGCATATTCGTAGCACTTGTATTGGACTTGTATTTATGTGCGCACCAAACGCACGTGATATTGGATATAACTTTTGAAGTTGATTTATTCATGAGCAGCATATTTTCATGATAAGTACTATATTATATAGTAGCCGAGCAGGACTAATCTGAGGACAGTACCTGAGTACTTTTGCATGCATAAATGGTTACCAAGAGGTTTTCAAAAAGGAGCTATAGTCTCGCTATTTCCTACATGCCTATAGTGACACGAACTTTTACGAAGAGAACCTTTTGGGTTATTTCAAAAAAAAGCGGGACGTATATTTTGAGCAAAATATATATACACATATATCTATTTCTTTAAAAAATGAGCGTCCGCCACGTGTACCGTGAGTTACGCTTTACACGGCAGTTGGAAAGAATTTTGCAAGTGTTTCCGTCGGCCTTTAAATGATTTTACAAAGATGCGTATTATATACATATTGTGATTTTGACTATCGTATATTGATCTTCATTGTGGATTTCGAAACTTGTATCTCCATTATAACTCCCATGATTGAGTGAAGCCTGACGGAGTTTCGATTTTGAGATTCGCACTCGTTTTCGTGCACACACGATGCGCTGTTGCATACTTGAGTGTTCCATGATTTTGGAGCCCCGTTGATTTGACTGGTTACCGAAATGTTTTAATATTTATGGGTTTAAATTTAAATTCAGGGACCGAATTTATTTAGGGGGGAAGATTGCAACATTTAAGAAATGCAAAATATTATTTTTGGAATTTAAATAATAAAATAATATATTTTACGAAAACTATTCGAGTATGAATTTAGGGTTTTCGTAAAATGGTATAATTATATACTAATATTTGGAAAATAATTGGATATTGATATGAATTATTAATTATAAATGTATTTATTGGATTTGGACGTTTTATAAATAATTATGGAATTAATTATATGCAAGTTTATATTAAACTTGATTAGTGCACTACTAATCATGATTAAACCAAATCCACTTTTGTATTAACCATGGCTAGTGCACCATGACATATTGCATTTGATTCATGTATGGCTTTTTAGTATTTATTGATATTTGGTTTTTAAAAAGAAAAGAAAAAGAAAAAGATAAGAAGAAACATGTGGGACAAGAAGGTATGGGCATGAAAGAGAGTAAGGTGAGAAAGAGAGGGGGGACCTTGACCATGGTACCATTCCTTCATTCTTCACTTCATTATTTCTTCAACTCCTCCGTCATCTTCATCTCCTCCTTCCTCCACCTCACTACCCATGAGAATCATCTCCAAAATCTCAGCAAAACCAATGGCTTCCTTCACAAAAATTGTGCACCACCTCATCCTACACCCATAGCAAGCTCAAGTTTGGATTTGAGCACTTTCAACCATCTTGGAATTTTCTTCAGTTGCTCCAAGAGGTATAACCTTCACTTTTCTTCTTGTTATTTAGTTTCTTAACCTCCTAGTTATGTTTAGAGTTCGATTAAGCTAGATTAGCGACTTTGGAAATTTCGAGGATGTTTTTATTGGGTGATTTAAGTTGTAGAGATGTAATTAAGGTTTAGTTAGTGTTTATAAAACCTTAGTGATGATAATTCTGGATAAACTTGAGACTAGAACCCCAAAACAAGAACTGAGAATTTTCCCGATACCAGTTTTGGCGATTTTTGATGACTCTATGGGATCTGCTGTGACCCGAGAGCTTTATAAAATAATTTCCCATCACAAAGAGGTGTGCAGGCCGCATAGAATTTTCTCCAGAGACCCAAGACCCCAACTCCTATTGCAGGACGCAATTTTATTCCCCCAGGCCGCAAATTGTGGCCTGGTCTAGATGTTTTTGAGTGGATTTTGGTACATGGCCCTGTTATCTGTTGTGTAGACCTACCCTATATGCTAAATCTCCTAATTTGAACTAGGGTAGAATCTGGGAGCGATTTTCCATGTTACTGATTTTGGGTTTCCGATTTCTGAAAACTTGGTTTTGGTATTTGAGTTTTGGCATAGTCGTTGGACGTTTGGACGTCAACGCAGAGGGTTTATTGGTTGTTCTTGCATGCGTGGGCCATAGGTTCTAACCTATGAGCACTTCGCGTGCCGTATAGTTTTCAGACATGGTTTTGATATCGTTACGATGTGTATTGATTTGTAGGTACCTTCGCGTGGACTTCCGAGACGACGAAGGAGATCAAGATGTTCATAGACTTCGGATAAGTAAGGATATTGCAGGTGAGTAGACCTTTATCTACGAGGGAAGTCTGGTGGATGGCGTATAGCACCCCCGCAACCATAGTAATGGAGAATCGATATATAAAATATATTTTGGAGAAACATATGCTATGAACTTGCGGATATGATCAAAAGATTTAGTATGAGATGATACGATAAATATAAGATGACTTTGATTGATATTGTTGATATGAAGAAATGAGAATATGATGAAATAAGATAACATGAGCGGATATGCTTGATATGAGGATGCGAGGCAATATGAATACATAAATATATATGCCAAGATACATTACGAGATTGATGAGATATGATGTGAGATCGATATAGATACGATATGAGGTTGATATATATGTATGTATATGTTAGATATATGTATGCCCTAGAGGCCATTACTATACATGAGATGTATATAGTAGTGGATGCTTGGACATATATAGGGAGGACTTTCTTGCTCGACATGATAGTATGCTATCTGGTTACCCTTTACCTTAACGTGTACACTGATTGTCTCTCTGTTACATGTTGGTAAAGCCCTTAGGATGTGTACTTGACTACCTGGACTATGATGCGGATCATACTAGTGGGGACATGGTAGTCCATAAGTACATCCTTCAAGGTCCCTAGTCGTGGGTGTATCGAGACGGGGCATCGATATACCAAAGTAGACTAGCGTATACCTTCTCGACCCATATAGATGGGCGATGGATGATCGCATATCCATTGGTGTTTGACATCAGAGATGATATACGGGTGCTCAGTTGAGACTGGGTACACTGGACGGACTCACCGAGAACTCCCAGATGGTATTATACCTTACGTCAGATGGCAGTTCTTTGGTGACACTTGTACAGGTTAGTCTGTAGACCCGAGATTGTCATAGAGTCTTGTGTGATTCCCACCGTGCTTTGATTTCCACCTTACCACGTCCAAGAGGGCGTGCAAAACGGTGGTTTTTGGGTACAGTCCCGAGTCACATGGAGGCAATGAGCGATAGGAGGGGTTTCGTCTCTCCCGGTATTGTGGGTTGATGTTGCGCTATGCTCGATTGGCCATAACAGGGAAGTCCCTGGCCAGGGCTGGTTTAGAGATATACTGGTAAGTGTTACCAGTAGTTTCTCGACCCGTTATGAGCCTCATATCGGCATGACTTATCGGTTATTGGGGCCGGACGTTTACCACCCCTAGACTTGATATGCGACATATCAGACGAGGAGACCGGACTGTACGGTAGTGTCACTGTCAGGCTTTTACAGGAGTTGGAGCGGGCTTGCTTGCTGATCTTCTGATCGCTCAATACCCGGGTAGCCGTTACGTCCAGTTAGTACTGCTGACGGCTTGTGGGTGCTTGATATGATCATCACCTACTGCCGGCGTATTGACGAGTCTTCAGAGTCCTACATAGAGGTTGTACTGGCTCAGGCAAAACGAAATACGAGCGCATATGTGATATGTGCGGGACCAAGAATAATGCGTGTATGTGATACCGTATTCTATTCTCGCGATGTTTGTATCGATCGGTTGTATGCGATATAACCTAGTTATCGAATCAAGGGTTGATTCGATAAGTCGATACATTGGATGTTAGTCGGTTATATGTGATATAACCGGATTATTAAGTCAAGTATTTATTTAATAATTTAGTGTATAATTGTATTTGTGATATACTAATTTACATTAACTAACATTGGTTCACTTAAGCATTTATTTTTCTCACTTGTACACAAGTTAATATATATGTGATATATATTTATTAGTGTACAAATTGTATCATGGTTGTTGATACACATGTCATGGGTGTATGAGACATACACCATTATATATATATATATATATATATATATATATATATTGGTATGGTTTTTAATATTCAAAGTAAATACAAAATTAGTGAATATTTGTTAAATGCATGAAGCTTGTAGAAGCTTGTGAGTGTTTTGACAAATTCAACCCTTTTTGTTTTGCTTTGGATATTATTTAACCTAACCAATATATTTAGCCATGGTTATGTCTCTACATGAGTTAAGTATATGATACTCACTCACCATGATTAGCTCATTCTCTCTCTTGAAAAGTTTCATTGTCATTTGAGCTCATCTTCTTCCTCCTTGATTTTCTTTCTAGGGTTTGAAAAAGAGAGAGATACAAAGTGAGAAAAGAAATTCTAAAGTGTACCCATTTCCTATCTCATCATTCTCTACTAGACTAGCACTTTAGTTTAGGGTGTTTGCTTCACTAATTCTTTGGTTAGTGAAGTAGAAGCTTGAGTTCGTATTCGCTCGACGTAGATCATCTTCGGCCTCGAAGACTATAAGCAATTTCGTTGCCTCTTCTCATGGAGCCGTCCAAGAGTCCGGATGTTCGATGATCGCAGCGAAGGGACCACTACAAGGAGAATAAGAAGTGAAGGACCGATCTACAAAGGTTGTATTTCGTATTCACTTAGTGTTAAAGAGTTTAACTTGCACTTGATTCGCCTAATCTCTAGCATACGATCTTGCTTAGGGTTGTTCGGCACATAAAAATTTAATTTTGGCATGGTTGATGCCTTGTAGAGCCTTGTTAGTGTGCCTAGTAACCCTACAGTATATATGAGAATATGAGACGATATTATGTATTCGGATGATAGATCCTTATTCTGATTTGATGACACCGTACGATAGATTATACCGTACGTGATATGATACCGGATGATTAATACGTATTCTCGACTCAAGAATGATGTACGGGGATTACATCACATCTGATACTATGAAGCTGGATCGCCGACTTATGGTTTTGTCTTGATTCGGAGAATCATTGCTTCTAAATACCTTAGTGGATAATGGGTTATATTTGATGTATCCCGTAACAACTTAGTTCATTTATACCAATTACAGTTTCCATATTTCCTTTTTGGTGGTATTTTCTTGATTTATCGTGTTTGGGTGCGAATAGTAGTTTACATTTTACACTACATTCGACCCGACCCGCTTGCTTGAACTGGTTGATTCATATTTATATATTACCCCGTCTTGTTACATAGACACGTGCATCTAGTGTAAACTGCATATTGGCATTTCATCTAACATTTCATCTTTTCCCATATAACATTTTAGGTCACGTAAAATATTTTAAAATTACACTTCATAGCTTGCATGATACCCTTAACCCCGTGGTAGCATCCGCGTATCTTGTTCGCGTCCCGTTCAGGGGAACGGACGTGTTTGGATGGCTACGCGCACTTACGTGCATCCGTTCTTGTGGGTATGCTTTTTCGTTACCTGAGCATTCATTTTAAAATTTGGAAGTCACATTTAATTTTCGCATTTCAAATCTGAATTTTTGGACCCATCCCGGGCGCGCTTTGGAATATTTTGTATCCCGCCAAAAATTCAATTTATTTAACATTTTAAAATTTAGTCAAATAATTTTTAACAGTTCATAAGTTTCTTTTTAACAAACTAAAATCTTTTGTAAAATTTAAAAATCTTATTCCTATTCACCCAGCTCACTTCCAGCTCTTCCTCTCTCTTTCTTTTTCTTTCTCTCTCAGTCTCTCTCTCCCCTTCTAAATTTTTTGTAATCCCTTTCATTATTAATATAACACACACACACACACACACACACACACACACACACACACATATATATATCTTCTTTGTTTTCCCTTCTCTCTCTCCTCAACCGCGCTTCTCTCTTTCTCTCTCCCTGCAAAAACCAAATTTCTCTCTCCTCTCGAGTTTCTCTCTCTTATCGCGATTCCTATTCCTCGTGATCCGCTCACCCTCCTTCATGCATTATCATCACCTCCCTCTCTTCCTTCTTCTTCTTCGTTTCTTTTGAAAAAACCCCGCGCTCACATGAAACCCTAGCTCTCCTCCTCGTCGCCGTCGTCGCTTCCATCGCCGCCTCGCCATCTCCCCGACCTCATCACCCTCATCTCCACCTCCACTTCGTCATCAACCTAGAAACCACTGCAGCTCTCACGTAAACCCACGACGACCTTAACCTTGCCTTCGTCGTCGTCATCCTCGCTGTCGACGACCCCGTCGCCACCACCTTCATCTTCATCACCTTCTCCGTCTCCTCATCTTCCTCACCTCACTCCTCATCTCCTCGCCTTCTTCACCCGAGCGATCCCCCTGCACCCCAAGTTTCCGGCCACTGCACCCATCTCCGCCTTATCTCGCCTTGCCTTCGCTGACCTCCTCTTCACCATTCTGTTACCCTCATCTGAACCTCCTCAGCAACCACCCCTCTTCTCCATCTTCGACCCTGCACTAAGAACCCCGAGCATATGACATCAGGATCGCAGCCGCCTTGCCGTGAAACATTGCCAGAGCTCCGACCCATCGCCGTTGTCGTTCCCTTGCCACCTCCTCTGATCCCAGAGCACAGTGAACCCCAGTTCCCTTTCTTCTTCTTCTTCTTTCCCTCTTCTATTTCCCTCGATCCGTGTTTTACGAACCTCGCCGGAAAAATCTCGAATCGTCGTCACATCTCTCTCCCCTTCTCCTTTTTCCCTGAACCCCGAGCCAATTCCACAGCACCTATACCCAAGATTACCAGCCTCACCCATTCTCTCTCTTTCTTTCTCTTCTTCTTCTCTTTTCTTTTCTTTTTCCGTTATGGAAATCTTGATTGCTGCCATCGCCGGAGCCGTGCCGCTGCCGACGATCCGAGCAACCCTGTGGACGTTCTCGTGCAGCATGGTCACTTCTTCCAGTGGCTGGTTCCATTCCGGGCACGTGTGTGTGCATCGCAGCTTTTACCGACATTGGGCGTTGCCATGCGTATCTGTATCGCGATCTATCGAGGCAAGTTAATCTTGCAACATGCTATACTATTACCTTTATATATATTTAAATTATAATACCCCATAATGATTATTTATGCAACCCACATTGTCACTTTTCATGTTTTATCATTTTCAGATGTCCGTTTACATCCGTATCATGTATTTCACATCTAGTGCATGCAAGTAAAATTTGCTACATGCTATTTATATTATTTTATACATATTTAATTGCATGTTAAACCTGTAAATTAAATCTAAGGCCATTTATTTCATTTTAACACTTTGATGTCCATTTTATCATTTTAGATTCAGAACATGAAACATACCATGTTGCATTTTTGATTTTCTATACATAGTACCCACATCTGTATTTAAATCACATAAAAATTAACCTCATCTTTGGATGCTCACTACCTGTTCACAGGTCTTAAAAGCCCTTCTATGCAATGCGGGAAGAAGAGTTTGCATAGTCCATAGTACCCTTTTAATAGTTTTTACCCTATCGGACACCCATTTGTATCCATTTAACCTATTTTATATATAATTGCATTCCTAGATCATTTAACCCATAATAACGAGATTTTAACATTCCATATTTTTTGAAGTGTATTTTACTTAATGTTGGAACCATAACCCTAACTCTAATCGATAACCGTGTATCCATATGCTTTAATCTGTACCTATTTGCATACTACAATACAATGTTCTATTTTATTGTTCCATTAGTACCTCATGCTTGTTTTGTATACCCATGCTTATGTTAGTTTGATTATGAGCACCCACGTGACATGTTGTGCACCCCTGACATGACTTGACACCTACTATTTGACACGACATGGTACCGCACACTTCTCAACATGACATGATACCTATATACTACCTGACTTGACCTGATGTACCATGGCTTTACCTGTTACCTGATCTTGTTACTAATGCCATCAAACCTGACCTGTTGTCCCTACGGACATTTTCTGTTGTCTATCCAGACAAACATGTACCTGCCTGATCCTGTGTTGGCATTAGCTCCAGATTATTTAATACCTGACTGAACACATATAACTTGGGGGTATGGGGAAATCAATGATGAAACCTGACTTGTAACTCGACAGTTCAACACCTTTTCTGATCAGTCTTACGGGCTAGGCCAGCCCCGGGGTGATGCTGCTGACATCACTCGTCATTACCTACTACCTTTTACTGCCTTGCGGCACGTCTCGGATTCAGCTCGAGAGTCATAGACCGTGATCCCGGGCATGCACGGGATACTATTGAGTTACATCAATGATTTATCAAATTGATTTCAAAGACTTGAGAGTAGTTAACTCAGTAGACCAGTTTAGAATACTCACTGCACATTACCTGTGCCTTACCCTTCACTGTCACTCTTATATTACTTTCATACCTGTTGTACTGCTCATACATACACATACCTGTATGTCTTGCTACCCCAGTTTATTTTAGTTTTTGATATTATGACGCACTGACGTCTGGGTTTTGCATGGCCCAAAACCTCTATCTTCGTTGCAGACTGATCAGGAGTACTGCCGCTGTTAGACCGAGCGGTGAGGATCTTGTTGGTATCCAGTTTACTTTCCAGGTGTTTTATTTATTGGATCTTTTGCTTCCGCATATTATATTATTTCTTGACTCATTTATTCTGGCTTATGGACATGTATTAGATAGTTTAGTTTACTTTCCTGTTCTTGATATCTCTACAGCCGTAATGTGACTGCGGAAGGATTTTTCCTATCCACAGGTAGCATGGTTGGCTATTTCACGTACCTATCTTAGCGTACTCTGGGAAGCGGGGCGTGACATGGTTTGTTTGGTATCAGAACCATAGGATATAGGTTAATCGAGTTTGATTCTTTTGTAGTTGAGAATTGGACCCAATACACGAATCAGAATACTCGTGATTAGGAACATGTCCTGCCACCTTGTGATCGTGATTCTTGAATCATATCTTTCTCTTGATCCTTGTCTTGACGATATGCAAACGACTTTGCATCTCGGCTTGAAACCTTTTTGGTTCACTATTGTTTCTCCATGTTCCTTGATTTTGATACTAGGATTTGGGCGGCTTAAGTGGAGTTATGTGATTGTAACTATGAACTGCAGCATGGTTACAATATGGTACTCTATTTAAGTAACTTGGAGTCCTGGTCTTGATTCACTTCCTTGTTCTATGGTCATTATATTGCCTTGTTTCTCTTGCTTTCCAGTTCATGTTTTATCGCAAGCTTGAATCTTATTTACCGTTCTTATCTTCTTCAGTGTTTGGCTTCAGGTGAAATTGTTTCAGGTATCCTACTTGTTCATGTCTCCCCGCATTAGAATTATTCAATTCTGGTGCATCCCTTTGTTTGTTGTTGTCTTGGGAATGGATTTTCTCGGCACTGTCCACGCTCACATTTATTGTAGGACAAAGGAAGTGATTTTCCAGATTCCCGGACATCCGGAGTTTGTTTTGCTGGAGGTAACAGTTCTGTCGGGCTAGTCGAGATTAGGGCTAGGCCGACGAGCAATATTCTTTCGTCGATGGAAGCGATAAGGAAGAAGCACCGGCTATATTTCGAGAGTTCATGGACGTGTTTGAAGACATCTCAAGTTTACCGCAAAACGAGATGTAGAGTTCGCGATCGATCTTAATCCTGGTGCAGCGCCAATATCTAAGGCATGCTATCCAATGGCACCAGTAGAGTTGGAAGAAGTCAAGAAGCAGGTTGCGGAATTACTTGAGAAGAGTTGGATTCGCAGCAGCAATTCACCTTGGGGAGCTCTAGTTCTTCTAGTTAAGAAGAAAGATGGCACAAGGAAGATGTGCGTCTATTATCGAGAATTAAACCGGGTGACTATTAAGAACAAGTACCCGATCCCTCGTGTTGGTGAATTATTGGAGCAGCTTAGTGGCGCGAGGGTATTCTCGAAGCTGGATTTGCGATCCGGATATCATCAAGTCCGAGTTAAAACAGAAGATATTTGCAAGACGGCGTTCCGAACTCGGTATGAACATTACGAGTACTTAGTGATACCCTTCTGAGTAATGAATGCACCGGCGATATTTATGGACTTGATGAACCGAATCTTTTCACCATTCTTGGACCAGTTTATGGTGGTGTTCATTGATGATATTCTGGTCTACTCCAAGAGTATTGAAGAGCATGCTGAACACTTGAAGATCGCACTGCAGACGTTGAGACAAGAAAAATTGTATGCAAAAATGAGCAAGTGCGTGTTTTGGCTGGAAGAAGTGAAGTTTGTTGGGACATGTCGTATCCGGAGATGGAATCGCCGTTGATCCCGAGAAGATTGTAGCAGTTCGAGATTGGCTGATTCCGAAGAACATAGTAAAGATCAGAAGTTTTCTTGGACTTGCCGGTTATTACAGAAGGTTCGTGGAGAACTTCGCTCGTCTGGCGGAGCCGTTGACCAAGCTTACGCGCAAGGAGGTCCCTTTTGTGTGGACGGAGAAGTGTGCGTCAGCCTTTGAGGCGTTGAAACATAGGTTGATAATCGCTCCTATTCTGACCGTGCCAGAAAATTTCGGAGGATTGGTGATTCACAACGACGCATCTGGGAAAGGATTGGGATGTGTTTTGATGCAGTATGGGAAGGTTATAGCGTACGCATCGAGACAGTTGAAGACCCATGGGAAGAATTACCCAACTCATGAATTGGAGCTAGCAGTTGTGATTTTTCGCTTTGAATATTTGGAGACACTATATATTGGGCGAAAGGGGTCGAGTATTCAACGATCACAAAATCCTAAAGTATGTGTTCACACAGAAAGAGCTTAACATGAGGCAGCGTAGATGGTTGGAGCTGATGGCTGACTACGATCTTGATCTTAAGAACCATCCGGGGAAAATAAGTGTTGTGCCGGATGCGCTTAGTCGGTTGCCCGCAATTCAGATGTTGACTACTCAGAAGGAACTTATTGAAGACTTTCGGAGATTCGATTTGGAGTTTGTGCTACCGCATTCTTCAGGACAGTTGATGCAGCTGCAAGTACAGTCGTCATTGATCAAGAGTATTAAAGCAGCGTGGTCGAATGACCCAAAATTGCAAAGGTTTCGAGAACAGGTTGAAACTGGACTTCGAACGGACTTTTTAATTCATGAAAATGGTCCGTTGCGATATGGTAGCCGTTTGTGTGTGCCAAAAGGAGATATTCGCGAAGAAGTTATGAAGGAGGCACACAGTTCCGCGTATTCCGTACATCTAAAAGGCACGAAGATGTACCGTGATCTACAACAGCATTTCTTGTAGGAAGTCATGAAAATGGAGATTGCTCGCTTTGTAGCAAGATGCTTGGTGTGTCAGCAAGTTAAGGCTGAACATCAATGGGTTGCTGATTTATTGCAACCACTTCCGATTCCTCAATGGAAGTGGGAACATATAACCATGGATTTCTTGACGGCTTTACCGCGGAGTCCAAAAGGCAACAATGCAGTTTGGATGATTGTTGATCAATTGACCAAGGCAGCTCATTTCATACCATTTCGAGTTAGTCAATCAACAGAAGCTTTGGCAGAACGGTACATACAGGAGATTGTAAGATTGCATGGAGTACCGGTGAGCATCGTGTCCGACCGTGACCCCCGTTTCTTATTACACTTCTGGAGGAGCTTACAGGAAAGTTTGGGGACTCGATTGAAGTTTAGCACAGCTTATCATCCTCAAACAGATGGCCAGTCGGAGAGAACGATCCAAACTCTTGAAGACATGTTGAGAGCTTGCATGTTGGACTTCAAGGGTTCATGGGAGGATCATCTACACTTAGTGGAGTTTTCTTATAACAACAGTTTTCAGGCGACTATTCAGATGGCTCCATTCAAAGCTTTATATGGTCGCAAGTGCCGTTCACCTGTTTGCTGGGATGATGTTGGTGAACGAAGATTGTTGGGACCAGATTGGGTCGTGCGGACAGTTGAGAAGGTTAACACTATCCGAAATCATATGAAAGCAGCACAAGACCGACAGAAGAATTGGGCAGATACGTCGAGAAGACCTCTAGAGTTCGTCGTGGGTGATTTGGTATTCTTTAAGATATCACCGACTAGAGGGGTGATTCGTTTCGGAAGTCGAGGATAGCTCAGTCCTCGATTCGTCGGTTCTTTTGAGATTTTGGAGCGTGTTGGTGAGATAGCGTATCGATTGGCGTTACCGCAATCCTTGGTGAATGTTCATGACGTGTTTCATGTATCTCAACTCCGTAAATATGTTCAAGTTGAAATACACGTGCTGGATCATTCGGAGCTGACTGTCCAAGAAGATTTGACTTTTGAGGAGTGACCGATGTCTATCGTAGACCGAAGAGAAAAGGTTCTTAAGAACAAAGTTATCCCTCTTGTACTAGTTTCTTGGGGTAATCGCTCATATGGAGAATCAACTTGAGAACGAGAAGATGAGATCGGACAAAAGTTTCCACATCTATTCTTGTAGTTTCTTGATTGTTTATCTTTTCTTGTTCTTAGAATTTCGAGGGCGAAATTCTTTTTGTAGTTGGATATAATGTAACAACCTAGTTCATTTATACCAATTACAGTTTCCATATTTCCTTTTTGGTGGTATTTTCTTGATTTATCGTGTTTGGGTGCGAATGGTAGTTTACATTTTACACTGCATTCGACCCGACCCGCTTGCTTGAACTGGTTGATTCATATTTATATATTACCCTGGCTTGTTACATAGACACGTACATCTAGTATAAACTGCATATTGGCATTTCATCTAACATTGCATCTTTTCCCATATAACATTTTAGGTCACGTAAAATATTTTAAAATTACACTTCATAGCCTTCATGATACCCCTAACCCCGTGGTAGCATCCGCGCATCTTGTTCGCGTCCCGTTCAGTGGAACGAACGTGTTTGGATGGCTACGCGCACGTACGTGCATCCGTTCTTGGGGGTATGCTTTTTCGTTACCTGAGCATTCATTTTAAAATTTGGAAATCGCATTTAATTTTCGTATTTCAAATCTGAATTTTTGGACCCGTCCCGGGCGCATTTTGGAATATTTTGTATACCGCCAAAAATTCAATTTATTTAACATTTTAAAATTTAGTCAAATATTTTTAAACAGTTCATAAGTTTCTTTTTAACAAACTAAAATCTGTTATAAAATTTAAAAATCTTATTCCTATTCACCCAGCTCACTTCAAGCTCTTCCTCTGTCCCCACTCTTCCTCTCTCTTTCTTTTTCTTTCTCTCTCAGTCTCTCTCTCCCCCTCTAAATTTTTTTAATCCCTTTCATTATTAATCACATATATATCCCTCTCTCTCTTCTTTGTTTTCCCTTCTCTCTCTCCTCAACCGCGCTTCTCTCTTTCTCTCTCCCCGCAAAAACCAAATTTCTCTCTCCTCTCGAGTTTCTCTCTCTTATCACGATTCCTATTCCTTGCCATCCGCTCACCCTCTTTCATGCATTATCATCACCTCCCTCTCTTCCTTCTTCTTCTTCGTTTCTTTTGAAAAAACCCCGCGCTCACATGAAACCCTAGCTCTCCTCCTCGTCCCCGTCGTCGCTTCCATCGCCGCCTCGCCATCTCCCCGACCTCGTCACCCTCGTCTCCACCTCCACTTCGTCACCAACCCAGAAACCACTGCAGCTCTCAAGTAAACCCACGACGACCCTAACCTTGCCTTCATCGTCGTCGTCGTCGTCATCCTCACTGTCAACGGCCCCGTCGCCACCACCTCCATCTTCATCACCTTCTCCGCCTCCTCATCTTCCTTACCTCACTCCTCGTCTCCTCGCCTTCTTCACCCGAGCGATCCCCCTGCACCCCAAGTTTCCGGCCACTGCACCCATCTCCGCCTTATCTCGCCTTGCCTTCGCCGACCTCCTCGTCACCATTCTGTCACCCTCATCTGAACCTCCTCAGCAACCACCCCTCTTCTCCATCTTCGACCCTGCACCAAGAACCCCGAGCATATTACATCAGGATCGCAGCCGTCTCGCCGTGAAACCTTGCCGGAGCTCCGACCCATCGCCGTTGTCGCTCCCTTGCCACCTCCTCTGATCCCAGAGCACAGTGAACTCCAGTTCCCTTTCTTCTTCTTCTTTCCCTCTTCTCTTTCCCTCGATCCGTGTTTTCCGAACCTCGCCGGAAAAATCTCGACTCGTCGTCACGGATTTCTCTCCTTCTCTTCTGTCCCTGAACCCCGAGCCAACTCCACAGCACCTATACCCCAGATCACCAGCTTTACCCATTCTCTCTCTTTCTTTCTCCTCTTCTTCTCTTTTCTTTTCTTTTCCCGTTATGGAAATCTTGATTGCAGCCATCGCCGGAGCCGTGCCGCTGCCGACGATCCGAGCAACCCTGTGGACGTTCTCGTGCAGCATGATCACTTCTTCCAGTGGCTGGTTCCGTTCCGGGCACGTGTGTGTGCATCGCAGCTTTTACCGACATTGGACGTTGCCATGCGTATCCTTATCGCGATCCATCGAGGCAAGTTAATCTTGCAACATGCTATACTATTACCTTCTATATTTATTTAAATTATAATATCCCATAATGATTATTTATGCAACCCACATTGTTACTTTTCATGTTTTATCATTTTCGGATGTCCGTTTACATCCGTATCATATATTTCACATCTTGTGCATGCAAGTAAAACTTGCTACATGCTATTTATATTATTTTATACATATTTAATTGCATGTTAAACCTGTAAATTAAATTTAAGGCCATTTGTTTCATTTTAACACTTTGATGTCCATTTTATCATTTTAGATTCAGAACTTGAAACATACCATGTTGCATTTTTGATTTACTATACATAGTACCCACATCCGTATTTAAATCACATAATAATTGTTTGCATAACCCATAGTACCCTTTTAATAGTTTCTACCCTATCAGACACCCGTTTGCATCCATTTAACCTATTTTATATGTAATTGCATCCCTAGATCATTTAACCCATAATAACGAGATTTTAACATTCCATATTTGTTTAAGTGTATTTTACTTAATGTTGGAAACATAAATCTAACTCTAATCGATAACCGTGCATCCATATGCTTTAATCTGTACCTATTTGCATACCACAATACAATGTTCTATTTTATTGTTCCATTAGTACCTCATGCTTGTTTTGTATACCCATGCTTATGTTAGTTTGATTATGAGCACCCACGTGACATGTTGTGCACCCCTAACATGACTTGCTACACCTACTATTTAACACGACATGGTGCCGTACACTTCTCAACATGACATGATACCTATATACTACCTGACTTGACCTGATTTACCATGGCTTTACCTGTTACCTGATCTTGTTGCTAATGCCAACAAACCTGACCTGTTGTCCCTACGGACATTTCCTGTTTTCTATCCAGACAAATCTGTACCTGCCTGATCCTGTGTTGGTATTAGCTCCAGATTATTTAATACCTGACTGAACACATATAACTTGGGGGTATGGGAAAATCAATGATGAAAGCTGACTTGTAACTCGACAGTTCGACACCTTTTCTGATCAGTCTTACGGGCTAGGCCATCCCCGGGATGATGCTGCTGACATCACTCGTCTTTACCTACTACCTTTTACTGCCTTGCGGCACGTCTCGGATTCAGCCCGAGAGTTATAGACCGTGATCCCGGGCATGCATGGGATACTATTGAGGTACATCGATGATTCATCAAATTGATTTCAAAGACTTGAGAGTAGTTAACCCAGTAGACCAGTTTAGAATACTCATTGCACATCACCTGTGCCTTACCCTTCACTATCACTCTTTTATTACTGTCATGCATGTTTTACTGTTCATACACATACCTGTATGTCTTGCTACCCCTGTTTATTTTATTGCTTGATATTATGACGCACTGACGTCTGGGTTTTGAATGGCCCAGATCCTCTATCTTTGTTGCAGACTGATCAGGAGTACTGCCGCTGTTAGACCGAGCGGTGAGGATCCTGTTGGTATCAAGTTTACTTTCCAGGTGTTTTATTTATTGGATCTTTTGCTTCCGCATATTATGTTATTTCTTGACTCATTTATTCTGGCTTATGGACATGTACTAGATAGTTTAGTTTACTTTCCTGTTCTTGATATCTCTACAGCCGTAATGTGACTGCGGAAGGATTTTTCCTATCCACAGGTAGCATGGTTGACTATGTCACGTACCTATCTTAGCGTACTCTGGGAAGCGGGGCGTGACATATCCAGGGGTAGTTACATATCTTTTACCGTTCATGTTGTGCTGTTTTATTCCCCGTGATATACGTACTATGTTCCCAGCACTTACCTGTATATGGCTTTGTCTATTAGTACACCTGCACTATTACCGATGATGCACATGTTACACTTACATAGATTTGCCGGCTCACACATTCATCAGCGGTAATTGCCATGACACTTACACAATAGAACTGCTATATCACAGTATTACTCTTAACTGTAAAGTACAATCATTGTTCAGTAATTATCACATGACATGCTTACATGATAATACTTGAGATGCTTACTGTACTGTTCTATGTTTCCATATACTATACTTTATAGTTACATGCATTGAGATGCTGTTTTTATGAGATCTCTGGATTTGAGAACCACGGTTATATTTCAAAGGAAATTATGAATTGTTTTAAAAACGCAGTTTCTCATGATGTGATTTGAGGCATCCACCATAGGTTTTCTCGGTTCCGAGCTATGAGCATACCCGATTCGAGGAGTGAGGAGGAACCGTCCGTGGATACACGGTGGGGACCGGTACGGTATCCCGGGGCAAGAAGATCGTGGAGTAGACGATGAGCCTGGGAAGGGAGCACTACTGACCGGTGATAGTTTGAGCTTGGCGGTTATCCGGAGGATACCGATCGGAGTCGTGAAATCAGATGGATATGAGGACCGATCTGAGGATGCGGCGCCTGAGATATGAGAATTTACATATTGATACTAGACACGGGTTTTATGATATTTCGAGTGTCGATGTTAGACGCTCAGGTTTCATGATATTGATGTGTTGTTGATGGACACACTTTGCTTGATACACATGCATACATGCATATATATTTAGATGACTATCATTAGATACTGATATTGGCACGACTCTATTGTACACATTTGCATACATGATCACCCTAGATACCATAGTATTACCTTCTTGATACAGCAGGACCTAGGGATCGTTGTTCATTATATTTCTACTTACTGTTATTTTCTACTCACGAGTTGGCAACTCACCCCCGTTGTGCCATAGTTTTCTTGCAGGTTCGACTGCAAGGATCGGTAGCTGCATCGCTGACACACAACTTTCTTCTGGGTGTTGTGCTTTGGTAAGTAGGATACACATTTGGATCATGACCACTCTTGTACCTATTATTTCTATTGTAACTAGTTAAAGCTCCATCAATCAGAAATCAGAATATGTATATTTGGTAGACCTAGATACAGACTTGTATATTCGCGAGACTTAGAGTGAGATGGGTGTTTGTCTTTTATTTGAGCTGGATGATATCTTGGTTTTACTTATTCTCTTTCTGTGTTTGATCTTCACCGTAGGGCGTCTTATATTTGCTGTATTGCGTGGTTGTGATTCCGCCAATTGGCGAAGAGCTAGCTCCCGCTTGGGGATGCCTATATTTCGCATGTATGTGGTTTTGGATCAAAATTTACAAGGGAAGTACTTCCCAAATTTCAACGACGAAAATGTTTTCAAAGATAGATTGCAAACTGTTGCATTTTTATATAATGCAATTTATACCATAAAAGAAGGCTTAAATTTCTTATGCCGATGTTTCAAAACTGCACCTCTACTATTTCCGCAAAAAGGTTTAAATTTCTGGGCTTCGGCTTACTTGAATTACAGCGGGGTCTTGTAGACTTCACGTAATTCTCGTGCCGGTCACGTGCCAATTCCGGGTTGTGTCAATGACACAATATGTTCATATGTTATTTATATCAAATATAAATAATATATAAAGAGAAGAAAAATTAAAGTGAGCATAATATTAGTTAATATATATATATATATATATCATATATAAATATATATCAAATTATTAAATCAACACTTGATTTAATAATCCGGTTATATCAAATATAATCCGGCTAATAATAAAAAACGCTAGATTATAACACGGTATCATATATTTGTTAGTTATATGTATACCCTAGAGACTATTACTGTACATACGATGTATATTGTAGTGGATGTTCGGACATATATAGAGAGGACTTTCTTGCTCGACATGATAGTATGCTATCTGGTTGCTCTTTATCTAAACTTGTTCACTTATTGTCTTTCTATTACATGTTGATAAAGTCCTTAGGATGAGTACTTGACTACCAGGATTATGATACAGATCATACTAGTGGGGACAAGGTAGTCGCTAAGTACAACCTTCGATTGTTCCTAGTCATGGGAGTATCGAGACAGGGCATCGATACTCCAGAGTAGACTAGCGTATACGTTTCTTGACCCATATGATGGGTGATGGATGATCCCACATCCATTGGTGTTTGACATCAGAGAAGGTATACGGGTGCTCAGTGGAGACTAGGTATAATGAACGGACTCGCCGAGAACTCCTAGATGGTATTATACCTATTATCAGATAGCAGTTCTCTGGTGACACTGGTACAGGTTAATCTATCGACCCGAGATCATTATAGAGTCTTGTGTAATTCCCACTATGCTTTGATTTCCACCTTACCACGTTCAAAAGAACGTGCAAAATGGTGGTTTTTGGGTACAGTCCCGAGTCACTTGGAAGCAATGAGCGATAGGAGGGATTTCATCTCTCCCAGTATTGGAGTTTGATGTTGCGCTATGCTCGATTGGCCATGACAGGAAATACCTGGCCAGGGTTGCAGAGATCTACTGGTAAGTGTTATCTGTAGTTTTTCGAGCCGTTATGGACCTTGCATCGGCATGACTTATTAGGCTATTGGGGTCTGACGTTATACCACCACAGGCTGCGATATGCGGCATATCCGACGAAGAGACCGGACTGTACGGTAGTGTTACTGATTGGATTCGCAGGAGTATGAGCAGGATTCCTTGTTGATCTTCTGATCACTCAATACCCGGGTGGCCGTTACTTTTAGCAGACCGCTTGCGGTTTGTGGGTGTTTGATATGATCATCACATACTACCGGCATATTGACGAGTCTTTAGAGTCCTACACAGAGGTTTCCTGGTTCATGCGAAACGAACTTGGAGCACATATATGATATGTGCGGGACCGAGATTAATGCGCGTATATGATACCGCATTCTATTGTCGCGATATGTGATATCGGTCGGTTATATGTGATATAGCCGAGTTATCGGATCAAGTGTTGATTCGATAAGTTGTTACATTTGATATTAGCCGGTTGTATGTGATATAGCCGGATTATTAAATCAAGTGTTGATTTAATAATTTAATGTATAATTATATATTTGATATATTGAATTATATTAACTAATATTAGCTCACTTAAACATTTCTTTTTCTTACTTGTGTGCATATAGTATATATGTGATATATATTAATGTACATTTTATTTGTGTTATGCTTGATGCCACATGCTACATGGGTCTATGAGACTCACACGATGCTTATAATAATGATAAGGTTTTATTTATTTAAAGTAAATCAAATTGGTTGGAATTAAGTCACATGGTTGAAGCTTGTAGAAGCCTGTAGAATCATTGATCAAGTCCACTAATTTTGTTTTACTTGTAGATATTTATTAACCTAACCATTATTGTTAGCCATGGTTTATTATTTACATGAGTTGGTGTATGACACTAACTCATCCATGGTTGCTATTCTCACCTCATGAATTTCATTCTTATCTCCACTTCATCTTCTTCCTCCTCATGAGAAAGCTTGCTAGCTTTTCAATTGGTGAAGAAATAATGTGAGAAAAATTAATCTAAAGTGAACCCAATTCCTACTTCATCATCCTCTACTATATTAGTTATTTAGTTTAGGGTGTTTGCTTCACTAATCTACCATTAGTGAAGAGATAGCATGGGCTTGAGTCTCCTTGACGTAGATCATCTTCGGCCTCAAAGACTTCGAGCAAGCTTATTCATTTCTTCACGTGAACCCTTTCTAGAGTTCGGGTGTTCACTACTTGGAGAAAAGCGACTACTACACGGAGGTTTAGAAGTGAAGGACCGGTCTACAAAGGTTTTATTCCTCATTCAGTTAGATGTAAAGATGTTTACATTGTTGTACTGTCTAAATCTCTAGTTAAGATTCTAGGGTTAGGGTTCTTTAGTACGGAATTTTTTTTAAATTGGCATGGACGATACCTCCCGAAACCTTGTTGTCGTGCTAGGTAACTCTGCAGTGGTATTAGAGCCATGCTCAAGAATTAGACGATGTTTGTAGGATTACGAAATCGAAACAACTCCGAAACACCCGATATAAAAATCTAGTTTCTGTCGAAATTTTTAAAGTGTCCAAAAAAGTTTTTAGCAACTGGAGAATGTTATATGAGATGTAACCTGAACACAGTACAAATTTGACCCCTCCCCGCATGTTTTTGGACGTCCATATGAGCATTATTTCCGAGCTCACCGGTTCTTCTGGGGCATTTCGGCTTCAAATTTTTTCTGTGTTGGTATTTTAGGTGTTGCTTGTTTTTGCTAAATTTGCATGTGATGTTATTTTTGTGCAAAGGCAATTCGGAGTTTTTCGTAGTTGTAATTCTAATATCTTTTCGGGTTATTTAGATGATGTTAAAAAGTTTGAATGGATATCAATAACTCATATTTTCCCTCGTTGGAAATTGTCACGCCCCGCTTCCCAGAGTACGCTAAGATAGGCACGTGACATAGCCAACCATGCTACCTGTGGATAGGAAATATCCTTCCACAGTCACATTACGGCTGTAGAGATATCAAGAACAGGAAAGTAGACTAAACTATCTAGTACATGTCCATAAGCCAGAGTGAATGAGTCAAGAAATAATGTAATATGCGGAAGCAAAAGATACAATAAATAAAACACCTGGAATGTAAGACTGGGTACCAACAGGATCCTCACCGCTCAGTCTAACAGCGGCAATACTCCTGATCAGTCTGCAACAAAGGTAGAGGGTCTGGGCCATGCAAAACCCAGACGTCAGCGCGTCATAACATCAAGAAATAATATATAAACAAGGTAGCAAGACATGCAAGTAAGATCATAAAAGGTAAAGCAGGTGTAACAGCAATATAAGTCAGGGCAGTGAAAGGTAGTGTGCAGTGAGTAATCTAAACTGGTCTATTGGGTTAACTACTCTCAAGTCTTTGAAATCAATTTGATGAATCATTGATGTAACTCAATAGTATCCCGTGCGTGCCCAGGATCACGGTGAAGATTCTCGGGCTGAAACCGAGACATGCCGCTAGGCACTAAAAGGAAAAGGGTAACGATGAATGATGTCCATGGCATCATCCCAAGGCTGGCCTAGCCTCTAAAAGGTAATGGATAACGATGGATGATATCAGCAGCATCATCCCAAGGCTGGCCTAGCCTCTAAAACTGGTCGGTAAAGGTAGCAAACTGTCGAGTTAAAAGTCAGGTTTCATCATTGATTTCCTCATACCCCGAAGTTATATATGTTCAGGTTAGGTATTAAATAATCTGGAGCTAATGCCAACTCAGGATCAGGCAGGTACAGGTTTGTCTGGATAGACAACAGGAACTATTCGTAAGGACAACAGGTCAGGTTTGTTGGCATTAGACACAAGATCAAGTAATAGGTAAAGCCGTAGTACATCTGGTCAAGCCAGATAGTATATAGGTATCATGTCATGTCAAGAGGTGCACGGTACCATGTCGGGTCAGGTAGTAGGTGTAACAAGTCATGTCAGGGTGCAAAAGATGTCATGTGGGTGCTCAAATAATCCAACTAACATAAGCATGGGTATACAAAATAAGCATGGGTACTAATAGAACAATAAACTGGAACATTGTAATATGAAGTGCAATCAGGTACAGATTAAGGTATGTAGATGCACGGTTATCAGTTTGGGTTTAAGAGATAGTTTCAACATTACTTGAATACAGTATAACAAATATGGATGTTAAAATCATGTTAATATGTACTTAATAATTTAGAGATGCAATTGAATATAAATTAGGCTAGTTGTATGTAAACGGTCGTCCGATAGGGTATAAACTATAAAAGGGGTATTATGGGCTATGCAAATAAGTGTTATTATGATTTAAATATGGATGTTGGTACCATGTATAGTAAAACTAAATGCAACATGGTATGTTTCGAGCTATAAATCTAAAATGATATAATGGAAGTCAAAATGTTAATATGGAATATGCGTCATTAAATTCAATCTGCCGATACACTATGCAGTTGAATAAGTATATAATAATACAATAGCATGTAGCAAGTTTTACTTGCTTTGATCGGATCACGATACGGGATGCGCACGCAGCGTTCACTATCGGCAAATATTGCAACATCCACACGTGCACACGGGAAGGTCCGGGCACAACAAGAAGTTGAACACGCTGGCTGGGGATGGACTCTGGGTCGGTTTGAACGTCAGCGACGGCACAGCTCCGGTGATGGCCGGGAAAAACCAGATCAAGAAAGAAAAGAGAAGCAAAGAAGAAGAAGAGGAAGAAGAAGAAGGAAGTGAAGGAAGAGAAGAAGGAGACTGGGGTTTGGTGTGGCTCTAGGGTTTGGGAGGAGGCGAGGAGGTGGTTGCGAAAGTGTTGAGGCGACGGCAAGGGATCGCCGGCGAGGAAGCAGGTGATGGCAGTGAGGTGCTAGGTTCTTGAAGTCGGGAAAGAAGGTGATGGAGTTGATGATGGTGGTGATGGCGTCAAGAGTCGGAGGTGGTGAAGATGAGGTCCGTGGGGGTTGAGGAGGTCGGCTGAAGAGAAGGGTGACGACGAGGTGATAGGTCGCCGGTGCTGGGGTCTGCTTGCAGGGAGCTAGGGGTTCGGGTTATGGATTACGGTGGTTGTGGGTCATCGGGAATGAAAGGAGGAGAAGAGAAGGAAGACGGGGAGGTGAAGACGAGGCCGACGAGGGAGATCGGCGGCGATGAGGGTGAACGAGGGGGAGTGCGGTGACGTAGGGTTTCCCGCAGGCGATGGGTCATGGCCGTTGGGTGATGGAGGTGGTAGTTGTGGTGATGGGAGAAGAGGGTCGAGGAGATGGGAGAGGGTTGAGGTAGCGACGACGAGAAAAGGCGGCGACGACGAGCGCAGGGTCATGGGTTAGGGTTGTTGGTGCAGGCGGGCGAAAAATTTAAAAAGGGAGAAGAGAAAGAAACATGGACGTGAGTAACGAGAGAGAGAGAGAGAGTCAGGAGAGAAAGAGAGATAGAAAGAGAGAGAGATAGTTATGATTGTTTAGTTAAAAAAATATATAATATATAAAATATTTATATAAAGAAAGAGGGGGAGAGAGAGACTGTGAAATTAATATTTAAGTTAAAAATATATTTTTTAGTTAAAGAAAACGTTAAGAGGAAATAAAGATTATAATATTATAATATTAGTCCGTCTTGAGATTTTGGCAAATACAAACTTACTCCAAAACACGCCCGGGTCGGGTCCAAAAATTCAGATTTAAAATATGAAAAATATATACGACTTCCAAATTTCAAAATGAACGCTTAGGTAACGAAAAAGCATACCCCCAAGAATGGACGCACGTACATGCGCGTAGCCATCCAAACACGTCCGTTTTACTGAACGGAACGAGAATAAGATGGATGGATGCTACAACAGGGTTAGGGGTATCAAGCAGGCTAAGAAATGCAATTTTAAATTATTTTCTGTGACCTAAAAATGTCACATGATAAAAGATGCGATAATAAATAAAATACCAGTCTGTACTAAACATGAGATGCATGTGTCCATGAAACAAATCAAGGTAGTCTATAAATAAGAATCGAACAGGTTCAAGCGAGCGGGTAGGGTCAAATGCAATGTAAAATGTAAAATACCACTCACACCCGAAATACGTTAAATCAAGAAATATCACGAATAGAGTGTTACATTATACCCAACTACAAAAAGAATTTCGTCCTCGAAATTCCAAGAACAAGGAAAGATAAACAATCAAGAATTACAAGACTAGATGTGGAAACTTCTACCAGATTTCATCTTCTCGTTCCCAAGTTGACTCTCCATGTGAGCGATTACCCCAAGAAACAAATACAAGAGAGATAACTTTGTTCTTAAGAACCTTTTCTCTTCGATCCACAATCGACATCGGTCGCTTCTCAAAACTCAAATCTTCTCGTACAATCAGCTCATTATGATGCAACACATGTGTTTCATCTCGAGCATACTTACGGAGTTGAGGTATGTGAAACACGTCATGAACATTATCCAAAGATTGTGGAAACACCAATCGATATGCCACTTCTCCAACACGCTCCAAAATCTCGAATGGTTCGACGAATCGAGGACTAAGCTTGCCTCGACTCCCGAAACGAATAACTCTCCTAGTTGGTGATATCTTCAAAACTCCAATTCACCAACCACGAACTCCAGAGATCTTTTCGATGTATCTGCCTAACTCTTCTGTCGGTCTTGTGCCGCTTTCACAGAATTCCGGATAGTGTTAGCCTTCTCAACAGTTTGCACGATCAAATCCGGTCCCAACAATCTTCGTTCTCCAATATCGTCCTAACAAACAGGTGAACGACACTCGCGACCATATAAAGCTTCGAATGGAGCCATCTGAATAATCGCCTGGAAACTGTTGTTGTACGAAAACTCCACCAAATGTAGATGATCCTCTCATGAACCCTTGAATTCTAACATGCAAGCTCTCAACATGTCTTCAAGAGTTTGGATCGTTCTCTCCGACTAGCCATCTGTTTGAGGATGATAAGTTGTGCTAAACTTCAATCGAGTCCCCAAACTTTCCTGTAAGTTCCTCCAAAAGTGTGATAAGAAACAGTTGTCACGGTCGATCACGATGCTCACCGGCATTCCATGCAGTCTTATAATCTCCTGTATGTACCGTTCTGCCAAAGCTTCTGTTGATCGACCAACTCGAAATGGTATGAAATGAGCTGCCTTGGTTAATCGATCGACAATCACCCAATCTGCATTGTTGCCTTTTAGACTCCGCAGTACAGCCGTCACGAAATCCATGGTTATATGTTCCCACTTCTACTGAGGAATCAGAAATGGTTGCAATAAACCAGCAACTCTTTGATGTTCATCCTTAACTTGCTGACATACCAAGCACTTTGCTACAAAGCGGGCAATCTCCCATTTCATGCCTTTCCACCAGAAATGCTGTCGTATATCTCGGTACATCTTCGTGCCTCCTGGATGTACGGAACATGCGGAACTGTGTGCTTCCTTCATAACTTCTTCGCGAATATCTCCCCTTGGCACACACAAACGGCTACCATACTGCAACGTATCACCTTCATCAATCAATAAGTCCGTTCGAATTTCAGCTTCAACCTGTTCTCGAAACCTTTGCAATCTTGGGTCCTTTAATCGCGCTGCTTTAATACTCTCGATCAATGACGACTGTACTTGCAGCTGCATCAACTATCCCGAAGAATGCGGTAGCACGATCTCCAACTCAAATCGCCGAAAGTCTTCGATAAGTTCCTTCTGTGCAATCAACATGTGAATTGCTGGCAACCGACTAAGCGCATCCGGCACAACATTAACTTTCCCCGGATGGTACTTAAGATCAAGATCGTAGTCAGCCATCAGCTCCAACCATCTACGCTGCCTCATATTAAGCTCCTTCTGTATGAACCCATACTTCAGGTTTTTGTAATCGGTGAATACTTCGATCCTTTCGCCCAGTAAGTAGTGTCTCCAAATCTTCAAAGCGAAAATCACAGCTGCTAGCTCTAAATCATGGGTTGGGTAATTCTTCTCATGGGTCTTCAACTGTCTCGACGCGTAAGCTACAACCTTCCCATGCTGCATCAAAACACATCCAAATCCTTTTTCCAGATGCGTCGCTATGAATCACCAATTCTCCGGAACCATCTGGTACGGTCAAAATAAGAGCGGTTATCCATCCTTGCTTCAACGCTTCAAAAGCTGATGCACCCTTATCCATACACTCAAATGGTACTTCCTTGCGCGTAAGCTTGGTCAACGGCTCCGCCAGACGAGCAAAATTCTCCACGAACCTTCTGTAATAGCCGGCAGGTCCAAGAAACTTCTGGTCTCTGCTACATTTTTTGGAATCGTCCAATCTTGAACTGCTGCAATCTTCTCAGGATCAACGACGATTCCATCTCCGGATACGACATACCCCAAAACTTCACTTATTCAAGCCAAAACTCGCACTTGCTCATCTTTGCATAAAATTTTCTTGCCTCAATATTTGTAATGCGATCTTCAAATGTCCCGCATGTTCTCCAGGAATCCTCGAGTAGACCAGAATATCATCAATGAACACCACTATAAACTTGTCCAAGAACGGTGAAAAGATTCGGTTCATCAAGTCCATAAATATCGCCGGTTCATTCGTTACTCCGAAGGGCATCACTATGTACTCGTAATGTCCATACCGAGTTCTGAACGCAATCTTGCAAATATCATCTGATTTAACTCGGACCTGATGATGTCCGGACCGTAAATCCAGCTTCGAGAATACCCTCGCACCACTAAGCTGCTCGAACAATTCGCCATTGCGAGGGATCGGATACTTGTTCTTAATAGTCACCCAGTTTAATTCTCGATAATCGATGCACATCTACCTTGTGACATCATCTTCATTACTAGAAGAACTGGAGCTTCCCAAGGTGAGTTACTTCTGCGAATCCAACCCTTCTCAAGTAATTCAGCAACCTGCTTCGTGACTTCTTTCAACTCCACTGGTGCCATTGGATAATACGCCTTTGAGATTGGCGCTGCACCAGGAACAAGATTAATCGTGAACTCCACATCTCGTTTTGGCGATAAACCCGAGATGTCTTCGAACACGTCCATGAATTCTCGAACTATAGCCGGCGCTTCTTTCTTTTCAATTTCCATCGATGAAAGAACATTGTTTGTCGGCCTAGCCCTAAACTCGACTGGCCCGACAGAACTGCTTCCTCCAGCAAAACAAGCTCCGGATGTCCGGGAATCTGGAGAATCACTTTCCTTTCCTTACAATCAATATGAGCGTGGAAAGTGCCGCGAAAATCCATTCCCAAGACAACAACAAACAAAGGTATGCACCAGAATTGAAAAATTCTAATGCGGGGAAAACATGAACAAGTAAGATACCGAGATGAATTAATCCGAAATCAAGAGACTGAAGAGGATTAAGCATGGTAAACATGATTCGAGCTGGCGATAGAACAATAACTGGTAAGCAATGAAACCGAGAGAAGCAAGGTAATATAACGATCATGAAACAAGGAAATGAATCAAAACCAGGACTCCAAGTTACTTAAATAGAGTACCGCATTGTAACATTGCTGCAGTTCATGGGTACAATTACATAACTCCACTCAAGTCGCTCAAATCCTAGTATCAGAATCAAAGAATAGGGAGAAACAATAAGGAACCAAAAGGTTTCAAGTCGAGATGCAAAGTGGTTTGCATATCGTCAAGACAAAAGATAAGAGGAAGATACGATTGAAGAATTACGATAACAAGGTGGCAGGATATGTTCCTAATCACGAGTATTCTGATTCATGTATTGGGTCCAATACCCAACTATAAAAGAATCTAACTCGATTAACCTATATCCTACGACCCTGATACCAAAAGAACCATGTCATGCCCCGCTTCCCAAAGTACGCTAAGATAGGCACGTGACATAGCCAACCATGCTACCTGTGGCTAGGAAATATCCGTCCACAGTCACAGCTGTAGAGATATCAAGAACAGGAAAGTAAACTAAACTATCTAGTACATGTCCATAAGCCAGAGTGAATGAGTCAAGAAATAATGTAATATGCGGAAGCAAAAGATCCAATAAATAAAACACCTGAAAAGTAAGACTGGGTACCAACAGGATCCTCACCGCTCAGTCTAACAGCGACAATACTCCTGATCAGTCTGCAACAAAGGTAGAGGGTCTGGGCCATGCAAAACGCAGACGTCAGCGTGTCATAACATCAAGCAATAATATATAAACAAGGTAGCAAGACATGCAAGTAAGATCATAAAAGGTAAAGCAGGTGTAACAGCAATATAAGTCAGGGCAGTGAAAGGTAGTGTGCAGTGAGTAATCTAAACTGGTCTATTGGGTTAACTACTCTCAAGTCTTTGAAATCAATTTGATGAATCATTGATGTAACTCAATAGTATCCCGTGCGTGCCCAGGATCACGGTGAAGATTCTCGGGCTGAAACCGAGACATGCCGCTAGGCACTAAAAGGAAAAGGGTAACGATGAATGATGTCCATGGCATCATCCCAAGGCTGGCCTAGCCTCTAAAAGGTAATGGATAACGATGGATGATATCAGCAGCATCATCCCAAGGCTGGCCTAGCCTCTAAAACTGGTCGGTAAAGGTAGCAAACTGTCGAGTTACAAGTCAGGTTTCATCATTGATTTCCTCATACCCCCAAGTTATATATGTTCAGGTCAGGTATTAAATAATCTGGAGCTAATGCCAACTCAGGATCAGGCAGGTACAGGTTTGTCTGGATAGACAACAGGAACTATTCGTAAGGACAACAGGTCAGGTTTGTTGGCATTAGACACAAGATCAAGTAATAGGTAAAGCCGTAGTACATCTGGTCAAGCCAGGTAGTATATAGGTATCATGTCATGTCAAGAGGTGCACGGTACCATGTCGGGTCAGGTAGTAGGTGTAACAAGTCATGTCAGGGTGCACAAGATGTCATGTGGGTGCTCAAATAATCCAACTAACATAAGCATGGGTATACAAAATAAGCATGGGTACTAATAGAACAATAAACTGGAACATTGTAATATGAAGTGCAATCAGGTACAGATTAAGGTATGTAGATGCACGGTTATCAGTTTGGGTTTAAGGGATAGTTTCAACATTACTTGAATACAGTATAAAAAATATGGATGTTAAAATCATGTTAATATGTACTAAATAATTTAGAGATGTAATTGAATATAAATTAGGCTAGTTGTATGTATACGGTCGTCCGATAGGGTATAAACTATAAAAGGGGTACTATGGACTATGCAAATAAGTGTTATTATGATTTAAATATGGATGTTGGTACTATGTATAGTAAAACTAAATGCAACATGGTATGTTTCGAGCTATAAATCTAAAATGATATAATGGACATCGAAATGTTAATATGGAACATGCGGCATTAAATTCAATCTACCGATACACTATGCAGTTGAATAAGTATATAATAATACAATAGCTTGTAGCAAGTTTTACTTGCCTTGATCGGATCACGATACGGGATGCACACGCAGCGTTCACTGTCGGCAAATGTTGCAACATCCATACGCGCACACGGGAAGGTCCGGGCACAACAAGAAGTTGAACACGCTAGCTGGGGATGGACTCTGGGTCGGTTTGAATATCAGCGACGGCACAGCTCCGGTGATGGCCGGGAAAAACCAGATCAAGAAAGAAAAGAGAAGCAAAGAAGAAGAAGAAGAAGGAAGAGAAGAAGGAGACTGGGGTTTAGTGTGGCTCTGGGGTTTGGGAGAAGGCGAGGAGGTGGTTGCGAAGGTGTTGAGGCGACGGCAAGGGATCGCCGGTGAGGAAGCAGGTGATGGCAGTGAGGTGCTAGGTTCTTGAAGTCGGGAAAAAAGGTGATGGAGTTGATGATGGTGGTGATGGCGTCAAGAGTCGGAGGTGGTGAAGGTGAGGTCCGCGGGGGTTGAGGAGGTCGACGGAAGAGAAGTGTGACGACGAGGTGATGGGTCGCCGGCGCTGGGGTCTGCTTGTAGGGAGCTAGGGGTTTGAGTTATGGGTTACGGTGGTTGTGGGTCATCGGGAATGAAAGGAGGAGAAGAGAAGGTAGACGGGGAGGTGAAGACGAGGTCGACGAGGGAGATCGGCGGCGATGAGGGTGAACGAGGGGGAGTGCGGTGACGTAGGGTTTCCCACAGGCGATGGGTCATGGCCGTTGGGTGATGGCGGTAGTGGTTATGGTGATGGGAGAAGAGGGTCGAAGTGATGGGAGAGGGTTGAGGCGACGACGACGAGAAAAGTCGGCGACAGCGAGCGCAGGGTCATGGGTTTGGGTTATTGGTGCAGGCGGGCGAAAAATTTAAAAAGGAAGAAAAGAAAGAAACGTGGGCGTGAGTAACGAGAGAGAGAGAGAGAGTCAGGAGAGAGAGAGATAGAAAGAGAGAGAAATAGTTATGATTATTTAGTTAAAAAAATATATAATATATAAAATATTTATATAAAGAAAGAGGGGGAGAGAGAAAGAGACTGTGAGATTAATATTTAAGTTAAAAATATATTTTTTTAGTTAAAGAAAACGTTAAGAGGAAATAAAGATTATAATTTTATAATATTAGTCTGTCTTGAGATTTTGGCAAATACAAACTTACTCCAAAACACGCCCGGGTCGGATCCAAAAATTCAGATTTAAAATATGAAAAATATATCCGACTTCCAAATTTCAAAATGAACGCTTAGGTAACGAAAAAGCATACCCCAAGAAAGGACGCACGTACGTGCGCGTAGCCATCCAAACACGTCTATTTTACTGAACAGAACGAGAACAAGATGCATGGACGCTACAACAGGGTTATGGGTATCAAGCAGGCTAAGAAATGCAATTTTAAATTATTTTCTGTGACCTAAAAATGTCATATGATAAAAGATGCGATAATAAATAAAATACCAGTATATACTAAACATGAGATACACGTATCCATGCAACAAGTCAAGGTAGTCTATAAATAAGAATCAAACAGGTTCAAGCGAGCGGGTCGGGTCGAATGCAATGTAAAGTGTAAAATACCACTCGCACCCGAAATACGTTAAATCAAGAAATATCACGAATAAAGAATTACGGGAACTGGAATTAGTATAAATGAACTTGGGTGTTACCGAAATTTTCCAAGAGTTGGATTTTTTTCCAAGTTTAAAATTTTCAGAAAATCATGCAAGCAATTCTGTGGACCCTCTAGAAGAACGATACCTAAACTCGACTTTTTGGATCGCGGAAACGCGGTCATACCCTAGGGTTTGCGGCAGTTCCATGGCTACATGAGTGAGGCATGGGTCGGCCTTTCTACGGACGGTTCATAGGTGCTGTGGCATGTTCTGGATACTTTTTAAACTCTGCTCAAGTGGTATGCTTTTTGGGAAATTTTGGGTGTTTGTTTATTCGATCGAAAATTTTAACCTCGTCTAGCTATATGTGACCGTGATAAAATATTTGGAATCCACAATAATTAGTTATGTGATAACTAGTTTGAATTTTATAAATCTAGCAGTTTAGTCTCATTTGATCGGTTGCCACGGAATTTTGATGTGGATCAAAAGTCCGTCGCAATTACGTAGCGTATGCAGATACTTGCCGAGTAACCTTACTAGATAGCCACAACCCATAGCCCCGACCAAGTGACTGTAGGAGAACTCTGTCGCCAAAAGCATCCGTTCAGGTGCTCGCGGCCGCGGTGTTCCACCCAAGTGCACTTCGTCGACGGTATCGGGGGCGCGGCCGTCTACTAAAGTTTCCGACGATCATTCGATCAGGTTATCGCGAATCTTGTTGAATTACCCGACATATTATTGGAAAGTGTTTTCAATATCGAGACTAAAATGTGGGGTTTATGATTGTTAGGCATATGATGTCTAAGGAATTCATTTGGTTAGGCATGAAATCCAAAGTATGTGATACACAGGGTTTATGATGTCTAAGGTGGTTGCGGATTCCAATTGTTGTACTTTTTCACTTTCTTTTCTGCGTCCGTAAGTGTAATATGTGGTGTATCGCCGGTTTCAGTGCTATATGTCAACGAAAATTGGGATACGCATATTTACTTACGTTGATGACATGTGATGTTATGTGTTGCTGTGATATGTTATATTCGATCGTCATGTTTCAAATAGCCGGGTTTTTTTTATGTGAGATAAGAGTTTTTCATTTTCATTCATGTAAAAATTTGTATGTAATATTCTTATATTGGAGCACTTCCGGGTTGAGGATGATGTCACCATTGATGTATATTATTTACTTTTCCGCATTAGGATAGACCCAAGGAGGAGAGCATAAGTAACCGGGTTCTAGGGTCCAGTGGGAGACCATTTCGAGGAGTCGGGACCGGGTCTCCTAACTCTAGAATTGGTACGGTTACTTGCCGCTCTCATAGGGGTCTAGGGATGTGGGTTTGATTATTCATCACGACCGTGGAATCCGCGTTTTTTACTGGCTTAAATAAAACACGGAATTCCTAGTATATCCAATATTTCATTTGTGTTCTTCTGCTGCTGATATTCTATGATGAGATTACTTTATATGTTGAGATGAATGCTTATATTATATATATGATGATATATAGTTAATATCGATGCTTTCGTTTCTTCTGTGATGCTTAGGAAGTATAATATGATGGGACTTTATTAATGAGATTAACGAAATAAAGGAAACCTAAAAATATTGTAGAAACTTGTTGTAGAAACTGGTAGCTCTAGTTCTTGTTTTACATAACGGTATTCCTTGTAGAATATCCAGCACCTTATTCGATAAGGAAAGAGCCGAGATACCTTCACTGGGAGTGACCTCTTTAGCGAAACTGGCAGATACTACAACCCACTCGGTTTGTCTTTTGATTGCTTTTTTAGTTCATGCTTTCTATAGTGGTATTTGTGAAATATCCTGCACCTCATTCGATGAGGAAAGAGCCAAGATCCCTTCACCGGGAGTGACCTCTTTAGCAAAACTAGTAAAAGCCTCAAAAACACTCCTTTTCAAAATCACTAGATTCTACAACGATATCAAGTTCATTATGCAAAAGGTTTTCTTAAAACCTGGCGTATCCCTCCGTCATTTCAGATTAGTACTACTTAGTATTCGTGCTACGATTGTTGACTATGTTAAGGCGTAGTGTGCGGTAGCTAATTAGTGCTTATCTGCTTAAGCATATGATGCGATTGTATTAGGGTAGTCATACGACTTTGTTGACTATATTAAGGGTCATGTGGGTTGGTTTAATTCAATCAGGAATGACGGGTTGAACTTGGCTAGCGCTTATGATTTGTTGACCTTGTTAAGGTCATAAGTTGCTAGGGGCAAAATATTATCGGGAATTTCAAGTGTTGAAATTTGCAATGAGATTGCATACCTTCTATAAGATAGTTGGATCCCGATACCCACTGCGAGTAAGAGTTACTCCTGGGAGAATTTTACACATTACAATTAGCCGATCAAGTAGGTGTTAACGGGATTACGCCCAAAGAAAAACGAGGTTTATTTTAATTAGTTCCGTGCGAAAGCACGGGGAACCTCTCTCAAAGTACCGACACTTGCCTGGCCGATAGATTGGCGAACTTGTAGGGTGTAATTAATCCGGGCTAGTCTTACCTTTTAGGGTTTGAAGGATGATTTGATAAAAATAGTGGGAGCCATCTTGATTAGATAAAATAATAACCAATATGATCTTGCAAAAGCATACGCTGAGTGTTTTCTTCTCTCTCCCCTGGTAGCGACCATGTCACGCCTTAATCAAGATAATAATATGAATGCATTGACCGAACCTGCTTATTATACTGAGCTGGGGAACGTTGGTTCCGCTCTAACTTATAATTGTTATAAGTCCGAGCAGGAAATTGGGAAATATCCGGATTTCCACGCGACCCAAACGAGGAATGAGCATGTTGATGCATATTTTTCAGGTGTGTTCGTTACCAAGAACTGTTTGTCAGTATACTCTACGTTCTAGGTATGAGATACCGGATTAGTATCCCACATATGTAATCTGTTACATAGGCTACAGAAAGATAGAGAACTAAGATTGGATGATATATCTCTAAGTGTTAGAGAATGGTGCAATTGTTGCATCCAAATCAGTTGGCAAATATCACCTTGTATTACCAAATGGTAAATACATTAATTCTGAACAAATGTTATTAAATACCGAACCTGGTATACAAAATTACATCAGATTCTTTGTTAAGTTAAAGAAGAATATAATTCTGTATTGGAGGATAATGTTGTGAACATTTTCCTGAATCAAGAGTTGATTGGATCAGGCACGTTATGTAATAACATATACGACCTAAATCAAACCACAATTCAAAGTATGTAGAACACACACTTGAGGAGTAGTTTAGAAATGAATGAATCCTTCTTGTGCCCTTGTAGACTCGGTCATATCAATGCGACACAACCAGCTAAGTTACAAAAGGATGAATATGAGAATCTGTTCGAATTTTCATCTTATGATACTTTCCAGTCTTGTCTCAAAGATAAAATGACCAATACTCAGTTTACTGGAAACAGAGAAAGAGTTAGTAAACTCTTGGGACAGATACATGATGATGTATACGGTCCTATGTCTACAAATGCTAGGGTTGGTTCTTTGTACTTCATTAAATTCATTCACGATCTTTCAAGATTCGGACATGTATTCCTATTGAAACACGAGTCTGAAACTTTTGAGAAATTCAAGGAATATAAGCTTGAAGTTAAGAACCAGATGGATAAAAGTATTAAAGTACTTCGATGAGATCGAGGAGGCGAATACTTGAGCATGGAGTTCCTGGATTTTCTAAACAGAGAATAGGATTCTCTCTCAGCTTACTCCTTCGTATACACCACAGCACAACGGTGTATCGGGGAAGAGATATCGCGCCCTATGAGATATGGTGCGCTCTATGATGAGTACTGCTGAGTTACCTATTTCCTTTTGGGAGTAATGCACTTGAGAAGCTACATACCTATTGAATGGGGTTCCCACCAAATCAGTGCCTACCACTCCATATGAGATATGGAATGGGAAGAGACCATGTCTTAAACGAGTTAAGATATGGGGTTGTCCGGCCTATGTTGAAAGGAAGAATCCATACAAACTCAAGGCAAGGTCAGTTCTGTATAAGTTTGTTGGATATCCCAAATATTTGCGAGGGAATATCTTCTACCACACTAAGGAGCAAAAGATATTTTGTCTCTCAGCATGCCACCATTTTAGGAAAGGAATTTCTTATGAAGAAATTAGTGGTCATGAGGTAGAACTGCAAGAAGTTCCAGTAAGACAAACTAACAGCTGATGATTTGGGGAAACCAAAAGATTCAATAGTCTCCAACGAACCTCAGCCTCTCCACGAATCTGGTAGGGTTCCTCATCCACTTAAGAGATATACGGTCTTCTCGGTGACAGTGGGAGCGAAGATTGCATCATGGTAGATGATGGCCCAACTAGATTCATACAAGCCATCACAAGTGGAGACTTTGTGAAATGGCTGGATGCTATGTAATCAAAGATGGAATCCATGTACACCAACAAAGCATGACTTTGAATGTTGCACCTGAAGGGGTAAAACCCATTGAGAGCAAATAGATCTTGAGAAGATTCTTGGTGTAAATGGAAAAGTTGAGATTTCAAAGCTATGCTTAAGTCCATCAGGATTAAAGCAGGCATCGCGGAGTTGGAACATCTATTTTGATGTGGCAGTCAAAGTGTTTGACTTCATCAAAAAGGTAGATGAACCTTGTATATACAAGAAGATTGTAGAGAGTAAGATTGTCTTATACGCATTGTACGTAGATGATATACTCTTGATAGGAAATGATTTCCTATGCTACACTCGGTCAAGCTCCTCTTATCACGAGAATTCTCCATAGAAGATCTGGATGATACCTACTACATCTTGTAGATTATGATCTATGGTGATAGATCTAAGTGGATGTTGGGAGTGTCCCAAATCCAGGTACATTAACACCATACTAAAGGGGTTTAGTTGGAGGATTCTAAGAGAGGTGGTTCGCCCATTCACTCATGAATCACTCTCTCCAAAAATAAGTCTCCCAAGACTGATTTGGAGGGAGCTCGCGTGCAAGGGATACCCTGTGCTTCGGCAGTGGGCTCTTTCTTGTATGCGAAGTTATGTAGCAGACCAGATGTAGCTGACTCGCTAGGTGTAGTGATCAGGAATCAATCGGATCTTGGGAGAATCGCTGGAAAGCTGTGGAGGACAGTCATAAGTACTTGAGGAACACTAAAAGAATGTTCTTGGTTCAAGCTTCCAGATTAATAAGGTCGACTGAAAGTCAGTCACAGGCATTGTCTTTACTCTCAGTGGAAGGACGGTATGTTGGAAGAGTTCCAAGCTAGATACCGTAACATACCAGACGATAAAGGATGAATACATCATTACCAACGATGCTACCAAAGTGAATGTCTGGATAATTCTTGTTCATGAGATGAACAGGGTTCCTGCCATTAAGCATCCAATAACTGTTATTGTGACTACAATGGAGTTGTGGCTTTGGCCTAGAAACACCGGTCCCATCAACAATCTAGACATATTCTGAGGTCAGTATCACCTGATCATGGAGATGGTTGATCTCCAAGGGATCGAGATAAGGAGAGTTGACGCGAAGGATAACACAGCGGATCCACTCACAAAGGCTTTACTCTAGAGAGACTTTTAAAGGACGTTGAGTATGAGATATTACAACAAATGGCCTTAGTGCAAGTGGAGATTGTTAGTTATATGTATGCCCTAGAGGCCATTACTGTAAATACGATGTATATTTAAGTGGATACTTGGACATATATATGGAGGACTTTCTTGCTCGACATGATAGTATGCTATCTGGTTGCTTTTTATCTTAACATGTACACTTATTGTCTCTCTATTACATGTTGATAAATCCCTTAGGATGAGTACTTGACTACCAGGATTATGATGCAGATCATACTAGTAAGGACAGGGTAGTCGGTAAGTACATCCTTCAATTGTTCCTAGTCGTGGGAGTATCGAGACAGGACATCGATACTCCAGAGTAGACTAGCGTACACGCTTCTTGACCCATATGATGGGCGATGGATGATCCCGCATCCACTGGTGTTTGACATCATAGAAGGTATATGGGTGCTCAGTGGAGACTGGGTACACTGAAAAGACTCGTCGAGAACTCCTAAATGGTATTATACCTATCGTCAGACAATAGTTCTCTGGTGACACTGGTACAGGTTAGTCTGTCGACCCGAGATCGTTATAGAGTCTTGTGTGATTCCTACTGTGTTTTAATTTCCACCTTACCACGTTCAAGAGATCATGAAAAATGGTGGTTTTTGGGTACAGTCCCGAGTCACATGGAAGCAATGAGTGATAGGAGGGGATTTTGTCTCTCCTGGTATTGGGGTTGATGTTGCGCTATGATCGATTGGCAATGACAGGAAATCCCTGGCCATGGTTGCTAAGATCTACTGGTAAGTGTTATCAGTAGTTTCTCGAACCGTTATGGACTTTGCATTGGCATGACTTATCAGGCTATTGGTGTCTGATGTTACACCACCCCCAGGTTGCGATATGCGACATATCTGACGAAAAGACCGGCCTGTACGGTAGTGTTACTGATTGGATTCGCAGGAGTATGAGCAGGCTTTCTTGTTGATCTTCTGATCGCTCAATACCCGGGTGGCCGTTACGTTTAGCATACCGCTTGCGGCTTGTGGGTGTTAAATATGATCATCACTTATTGCCAGCGTATTGACGAGTCTTTAGAGTCCTACACAGAGGTTTCTTGGTTCATGCGAAACGAAGTAGGAGCACATATGTGATATATGCGGGACCGAGATTAATGCGCGTATGTGATACCGCATTCTATTCTCGTGATATGTGATATCGGTCGGTTATATGTGATATAGCCGAGTTATCGGATCAAGTGTTGATTCGATAAGTTGTTACATTTGATATTAGCCGGTTGTATGTGATATAGCCGGATTATTAAATTAAGTGTTGATTTAATAATTTAATGTATAACTATATATTTGATATATTGAATTACATTAACTAATATTAGCTCACTTAAACATTTCTTTTTCTCACTTGTATGCATATAGCATATATGTGATATATATTAATGTACATTTTATTTGTGTCATGCTTGATGCCACATGCTACATGGGTGTATGAGACTCACACCATGCTTATAATAATGATAAGGTTTTATTTATTTAAAGTAAATCAAATTGGTTGGAATTAAGTCACATGGTTGAAGCTTGTAGAAGCTTGTGGAGCCATTGATCAAGTCCACTAATTTTGTTTTACTTGTAGGTATTTATTAACCTAACCATTATTGTTAGCCATGGTTTATTCTTTACATGAGTTGGTGTATAACATGAACTCACCTATGGTTTCTATTCTCACCTCATGAGTTTCATTCTCATCTTCTTCTTCCTCATGAGAAAGCTTGCTAGCTTTTCAATTGGTGAAGAAATAGTGTGAGAAAAATTAATCTAAAGTGAGCCTAATTCCTACTTCATCATCCTCTACTATATTAGCCATTTAGTTTAGGGTGTTTTCTTCACTAATCTACCATTAGTGAAAAGGCAGCATGAGCTTGAGTCTCCTCGACGTAGATCATCTTCGGCCTTGAAGACTTCGAGCAAACTTGTTCATTTCTTCATGTGAACCGTTACTAGAGTTCGGGTGTTGACTACTTGGAGCGAAGGGACTACTACACGGAGCTTTAGAAGTGAAGGACCGGTCTACAAAGATTGTATTCCTCATTCACTTAGATGTAAAGATTTTTACATTGTTGTATTGTCTAAATCTCTAGTTAAGATTTTAGGATTAGGGTTCTTTAGTATGACAAATTTTTGAAATTGGCATGGACGATGCCTCCTGAAACCTTATTGTCGTGCTAGGTAACCCTGCAATATCCGTATTTAATCAAGCTCCCACACATATCACTATACATGCCCTACTTCATTTCTCTTGAGCTAGGAAAGCTTTATGTGGAACTCCAAAGACTCGCCAAAATGCTGGAAGTAGGTGATGATCACATCAAACACTTATAAGCACGTCAGCGGTACTAGCTGCACGTAATGGCTACCCAGGTATTGAACGAATAGAAGATCAACAAGTAAACTTGTCCAAAACTTCCTGTACAGCCAATAAGTAACACTTACCGTATAGTTCGGTCTCTTCATCTGATATGTTGCATATCGGGTATGGGGGGTGGTATCGTCAGACCCCAATAACATAATAAGTCATGCCGATTTATGGATTATAGCCAATCGAGAAACTAATGATAACATTTATCAGTAAATCTCATCAGCCCGGGGTAGGGACTTGCGGTTATAGCCAATCGCACATAACACAACATCAACTACCAATACCGGGAGAGACGAAACCCTTCCTATCGCATACTGTCTTCATGTGACTCAGGGTTATTCCCAACTGCCACTTATGTGCACGACTCCATAGATCCGTGGTAGGGAAGTAATCAAAGCACAGTAGGAACCACCCAAGACACTATGAGGATCTCAGGTCTACAGACTAACCTGTACAAGTGTCACCATAGAACTTCTATCTGACGACAGGTATGGTACCATCTAAGAGTTCTCAGCGAGTCCGTTTGGTGTACTCATTCTCTAATGAGCACCTATGTACAATCTTTGGCGTCAAACACCAATGATTATGGGATCAAACATCGCTCCATACAAGATCAAGAAACGTACACACTAGTCTATACTGGAATATCGATGCTCTGTCTTGATACTCTCTCGACAAGGAACACTTCAAGGATGTGCTTGTAGACTACTCAGGCCTCACTAGTATGATCTACATCATATTCCTGGCAGTCAAGCAAACATCCTAAGGGCTTTATCAACATGTATCAAAGAAATAATAAACTAGAACAAATGTACATGTTAAGATAAAGAGTAACCAGATGGCATCCTATCATGTGGAGCAAGAATGTCCTGTGTGTGTATGTGTGTGTGTGTGTCCAAACATCCACTATAATTACAATAATGGCCTCTAAGGCATACATATCACTAACAATCTCCCACTTGCACTAAGGCTAATTGTTTTAGTATTGGATACTCAACATTCTATAAAGTCTCTCGAACCGTGTCTTGGGAAGGGCCTTCGTAAGTGGATCTGCCATGTTGTCCTTCATGTCAACTCTCCTGATCTCGATCTTGTGGTGATCAAATATCTCCTGGATCAGGTGATACCACCTCAGAATATGTCTGGATTGATGATGGGATCGGGGTTTCTTGGCTAAAGCCACAACTCTATTGTTATCACAATGCAAGGGTATTGGATCAACAATAGATGGAACCACACCAAGTTCAGTGATGAACTTCTTCATCCAGAAAGCTTTTTTGGCAGCATCGTTAGCAGCGATGTATTTAGCCTCCACTGTCGAATCTGCAGCGGTATCCTATTTGAAACTCTTCCAACATACCGCCCCTTCGTTGAGGGTGAAGACAAAACCCGAGACAAACTTGCTGTCATCATTATCATTCTGGAAGCTTTAATCGGTAAAAGACTCCACTTGGAGTTCTCCATTACCATACACCAAGAACATTTCTTTGTCCTTCGTAAGAACTTAAAAATGTTCTTCACAGCTATCCAGTGCTTTTTCCCTGGGTCTGATTGATACCTACTTACCATATTAAGTGCGTAAGCTATATCCGGTCTGGTACATAGCATCGCGTACATGATAGACCCGACTGAGAGGTATAGGGTATCATGTTCATTCGATCCCTTTCCTCATCAGTCTTGGGAGACATCTCTTTGGAGAGGGTGATTTCCAAGCAACCGGCTAAGTTAGCTTGCTTGGAATCTTCCATACTAAACCTCTTTAGTATGGTGTCTATATACCTAGATTGGGACAATCCCAACTTCCTTTTAGATCTATCCCTATAGATCTTTATCCGCAGGATGTAGGAGGCATCACCTAGGTTTCTCATGGAGAACTTTTGTGACAAGAAGAGTTTGTTAAGTGTAACATAAGAACATCATTTCCTATCAAGAGTATGTCATCCACATACAATATGAGGAAAACTACCCTACATTCTACTACCATTTTATATATACATGGTTCATCTACGTTTTTAAAGAAGTCAAACTCTTTGACTGCTATACCAAAACAGATGCTCTAAGTATGCTACTCCTGCTTTAATCCGTAGATTGAGTTAAGCATCTTACACACCTTTCCGTTGCACCCACTGTCTACGAAGCCCTCTGGCTGTCATATACACCCTCTCTTCTGAACTACCATTTAGAATAGCAGTCTTGACATCAATCTGCCCGATTTCATAGTCATAGTAGGCAGCAATGACAAGAAGGATCCGGATGGACTTAAGCATAGCCACTGAAGAAAAAGTCTCGTCATAGTTGACACCTGGTCATTGATGAAAACCTTTTGCTATAAGTTTAGTTTTGAACCTTTCTATCCACACCAATCTTCTTCTTGAAGATCGATTTGTTCCCAATGGGTTTTACCCTTCAGGAACAATCTCCAAAGTCCACACTTTGTTGGTGTACATGGATTCCATCTTATAGATCGCATAGTATCCAGCCATTTCATAAAGTCCCCAATTGTGATGGCCTGCTCGAAACTAATTGGGTCATCATCTTCTATGATGCAATCCTCGCTCTTACCGTTTATAAGAAAACCGTAGTATCTCTCAGGTGAATGAGAAACCCTACTAGATCTGCGGAGTGGCTGAGGTTCGTCAGGGACTATTGAATTTTCCGAATCTACCAAATCTTTATTTGTAGTTAGTGTTTCTGGAATCTATTTGAGCTTTACCATGCACTCGCTAATTTCTTTTGCAAGAAATTCCTTTTCCAAAAAGGCGGTGTGTCGAGAAACAAACATCTTTTGTTCCTTGATATGTTTGAATAGATATCCTTATGAATGTTTTGGATATCCCCCAAAATAACACAAAACTGACCTTGTCTCGAGTTTGTCCGGATTTTGTTTCTTAACATAAGCAGGACAACCCCAAATCTTAATAAAATTAAGGTATGGTCTCTTCCCTTCTCAAATCTTATGTGGAGTGGTAAGCACGGATTTGGTCGGAATCCTATTCAAAAGATATACTGTTGTTTCCAGCCCAAATCCCCATAAGAAAAGTAGTGACTCGGTTTTACTCATTATAGAGCGCACCGTATCTAATAGAACGCGATTCCTCTGCTCCGATATGTCGTTCTGCTATAGTGTATAAGGAGGAATAAGCGAGAGAATCCCATTCTCTTTTAGATAATCTTAGAATTTCTCGCTTAAGTATTCCCCTCCTCGATCTGATCGAAGGATTTTGATACGTTTACCCGTTTAGTTCTCTACTTCACTCTTATATTCCTTGAATTTCTTAAAAGCTTCAGATCTGTATTTCAACAGGAACACATGATCGAATCTAGAGAGATCAACTGTTAATGTAATGAAGTACGAGAAACCATCAATAACATGTGTAGACATAGAACCACATACATCACTAAGTATCAGTCCCAAGAGTTTAGTGGCTCTTGCTCTGTGTCCTGTAAACGGAGTTTTGATCATCTTTATTTTGAGACAAAATTGACAGGTTTTGATTGATTCGATTTTCCGGATTGTGTAATGTAGAAAATAGTATAGAAATCACAACCAAAAATATTTGACCGCAATCAATAACGGTGTCGTGTAGATTTCGTTAGCAAGTGCGGATCGTCCACAGGGATTGTGCGATTCGTTTCTATGTTTAATTTGTTTGAATCGAAAAGTTAATTGAAAAGAAAAGAAAAGAAAACATGATTCAAGAATTTATCAATTGATTCAGGTGTCACGATGTTTAATTAAGAATCAAGAAACTGATAAACAATCAAGAATTGGGTTTCGATGATATTTCCAACCAAAATGTCAAGAGTCTAAATGAGGCTCGTAGGAATCGATAGGATCGACAGACGTGATGTAAGATAACGTGTTCTTGTCCTTCGAAGGATTGATACTAGATCGATGATGATCGACGAGAGTTAGGGCTTTCTTGATGAAACTAGGGTTTCATCTTTTAACCCTTGTTCTTTCGTCGATATCATTCACACTCTAGCCTCTAGCAATTTTCAAGAAACGATCGTAACTTCCCAATTTCGAGTGATATCAATCAAGAAAGCATCGCAACGAAATGGGTCGTCGATTCTTGAACTTGCTAGGGTTTACAAAACTTGTAGGAATCAAGAATCGTTTTCAGATATATTACAACATCATTCTATTGATCGTCTCGACTCCACGACGAGCGGAGTATTACTCAAACATCACAACAAGAATTATAACTAGAATTTTAGATTGATTCATGATGCAAGAATTTAAAGAAAACAAGATAAAAGAATATCACATTTTATTTATATCAACACTTTGATTACAATCGCTCAAGAACTACAAGAGGAAGAATCTAAATTGTTGAATTGGCGTCGCTCGGCTCCGTGAGTCGCGGATCGGCTTTGACCACTTGCTCTGTTGAAGATCGGCTCGGCTCATAAAAGGTTGCAAGGCTTCTTGCTTGATGGGTACTCGGGATCTTGGCTTTTTGATTGGAATTTAGGGTTAGGGTTTAACACAAGCCTTGTCACTAGACTTGTGGAAGAAGATGAAGAAAGAGATAGAATGGCTCTAGTTTGATACTAGATTGGGGTCTCTTTTTTACCCTAGGTTTAGGCTTCTATTTATAGACTTCCCAAACCCTAGGTCTAGGTTTGAAATTACAATTCCCTCCAAAAGTTTGTTGAGGAGTTTCTAGAAAGAGTTTGTTAGGAGCTAGCTTAGGTTTTAAGCTAGGATTAATTAAGCATTAGAAACCCTAGTTTGCTGATCTGGCAGAAACCTTTAGAGTCTTCTGGAAGTTGACATGTCTTTATGAAGTCTGGACCCTGAGATAAGAGTTTTGTACCAAAAATGAGGAGCTAATTCCTTGAACCCGCCGCGGATCCGCGGCTCAAGCAGGCTCCTGCCGCGGATCCGTGGCTGTATGTGGGGCTTGGGCCTTGGGCTTCCTGGTATGGTCTTGGAACAACATTTGTAGCTTAATCTGATGTGTTGATTTGTATTTTCCCTTTTGGATTTATACCAGATCTGAAATCATTGAGTTGGCGTAACGTTTTAGCTGTAACCTGTAAATTTTTGGCCTTTCTTCTGGATTTTCCTGCACAGATCTCAAAACAAGTGTTGCGCAAATGTAGGGATGATGCGATGCCATGAAATGTAGTCAATTTCCTTTATAGTGTCGGTTTTAGAGTCTAATACATGTAATCTGATATTTTGCGACAATTTTGCTAATATGTGAATTATGAATGCCGAACACTTCTATATGAATGCAAATGATGAGGAAATTGCCGGCTAAAATATGCAATATTTTCGACTAATCAAATTCCCCCAAACTTAATTTCGATCGTCTCGAGAGAACTGTTTTATTAAAAAGAGAAGGAGAAAATAAAGAAAGAGAAAAACTATCTAGCACACTTTCGTAGGCAACACGATTGCACTGAGCATGTGCACCAAGCCTTTAAACCTCTAGGTGTCCCTAGTAGGAGGAGTGTTGTCTCCTGAGGGTTTTCAGCGGATTGCACCCACAAAATCCAATAATAAAAGAAAGATCATGAATATTACATTTAAAGACAAGAATTGTAAAAGAAAAGCTTTGAAAATTAGGGTTTCCAACTAAGTTAGCTTTTCGGTTGTCATGAGCCCTATCTTAATGGTCATGAAAAGATGTCAGAAATCACGTCCTCCCTCAATAAAACATCGTCTTATTCTTCATTCCTATCTTTCTTCCAAACATCGATCATATCACCCTGCGTGTGTGTAAAGGACATCCCTACACCCGGAGAATTCAATTCAAGCTATCATACTCTTGCCCATCAGCCTCAGTACTTTTTGATTAATGAATATTTAGATGAGATTGCTGACACACTTTCATGCGGCCGTTAATACTTCTTGAGGTACTAACCGACCGATTACTCATGTGCTTGCTTATTTGGTGTATTTTCCTCGTCTTGCACCACCTCAGGCATAGCAGTGACTCCCAGACCAGTTGGCCTTAGGGCACTAGGTGAAGAGGCACCTTTGCTATACAATTTTTTATTGCCCTCGGTGATAACAAAACCAGTGTTCATTTTTCTCACCACTTTATATATTTTTCATTTCATTTCTTTTTTTCTTTTTATTTCCTTCATACATTAGCTTTAAGGCAAGAGCATTTCAAGGTATCCTCTACTATCCCAGGCTTCAAGACGTGTGTAAGTGCGAATAGCAGGGTATCAACGTTCAAAATGTTTGGCTTCCAGAATAGAAACTATTTTTCAGACTTATTTTTATCCTCAGATTAGTGACGTCTTTCATCTTACTAACCCTTGGGACAACGGCTCATAACTACTTATTACTAGTTCGTATAAGAAAACTTCTAATTTTCTTAGTTTTCTAAAAATTTTCTAATCTTATGGATGTAACTTTTCACTATCTAATCTTTCATTATCTTATTTATGTACAAAAATATTTTTATAGTTTTGAAAAATTTTAAATTTTTATGGGTTTTCGAAAATGTTTTGTGCTTATGCAAATGATATGCAAATGATGCGAAAATAAGCACAAACCTCTCCCAAACTTGTTTTCAACAGTGTCCTCACTGTTGCCATCAGCTAAATCTCGAAAAACCTGTAAGCTTGGGAGGAATTTATTAGTGGGGGCAAAATATTTAAGTGAAGAACCTCCCCCAAACTTATTTTTGGCTCATCATTTTGTAAAAATTTTCTTTTCAAGAGCCGGAAAAAATAATACCCCCCCAAACTTAAGCAATGTTAATCTTTGAAAATCATATGAGGGGGGTCAAAAATCATTGGTCGATGCCAAGCTTTGCAAAGACCAAATGTTAACACCAACCATTCAAAAAATTTATCAATGCAGTGCTCTGGTTGGTGGAAGAAGAAGTGGGGAAAGGGTAAGTGGTGGAATAGAAAGTGTGTGTGTCTCATATTGGAGAGACGATGCAGTGAATGTGATGGATTACTCGCATTCTTTTTACAGTTCAGAGGAAGGGGTGGAGGTTCAATTTCATTGAGTGGGACATGATTCATCTCAACACCCGTATTATTCAGAAATGCGAGTTCATCAGCGAAGATCTCCTCAAAAGTTTCATCAATACCCCGAAGAATAATGTCATCACATAGTGCGGGGTGATCTTCAGACTCTAAGAATGGTTCATAATCAATGTTAATTGTTGACCCGGACATCTTAGTGGAAGAGTCCGTATGTGTATTATACATAGTTGGGTCAAACAACATATGAAAAGAGTCAAGATCAGTATTATGAGGGTCATTAAATTCGCTGCTGTCGATATCCATTAAGTCGACAGAACAGACCTGAGCAGTAGGTTCGGAGGGTACACTTCCCAATTTGTAAATGTTCATCTCAATTGTCCTCTTCCCGAAGGATAGGGTCATAGAACCATTACGACAGTTGATGATAGCGTTGGAAGTGGCCAAAAAGGGGCGACCTAAAATCACCGGAATTTGATTCCGTGAGTTCGCTACAGGCTGTGTATCAATTACAATAAAGTTTACAGGGAATATAAATTCCCCGATTTTTATTAACACATCCTCTAGTTCACCCCTAGGTCTGGTGATTGATCGGTCAGCCATCTGGAGAGTGCAAGGAGATGGTTTCAACTCTCCGATCCCTAACTGCTCATAAACTGAGAAAGGAAGCAGGTTAACACTTGCTCCAAGATCTAGTAGAGCACGGTTAATGTGTTTCTGCCCAATAGAGATGGAAATCGTAGGATATCCAGGATCCTTACGTTTTCTCGGTAATTGCTTGGGGAAAGCCGTATCTACAGTCTTTGCCATGAATATCTTCTTGGGCATTTGTTTCTTCCTCTTTCTAGTGCACAAGTCTTTAAGAACTTTTGCATATGCGGGGACTTGTTGGATAGCATCTAGAAGAGGGATATTGATGTTAACCTGTTTAAACATCTCAGTGATCTTCTCCATATGTGGACTTGGTGTGTTAGCCCTTAACCGATTAGGATAAGATGCTTTAGCAATAAGTGCTGGGTCCATCATAGGAGAAGGAAGTGTGTGTGGAACCGATCCCAGTATAGAAGTGGGGATCGTCCGTGGAGGAGTAAAAGAGGTGGGCTGTAGTGGCGAGCCTTTTGGGAAACGAAGAATAGGCTCGTGAGAAGGTGGTGGGGTAGAAGAACTGGGGTCAGAATTAGAAGTAGAGGTGTGTGTGTGAGGAAAGGTCTCAGCCGGGGTGTTGATAGGATTGTCAATATCATCAACTTCTTCCCCAATATGATTGTCAAGCACTCTTCCAGATCTCAACGTGGTGATTGCATTCACATGATCTGAATAGCCAGGATTGGGTAAGGGTTGAGCTGGAAGTTTCCCTTTCTCTCTTGCACTAATTTCGGCTTTTAATCGTGCAATTTCTTCTTCCATCGATTTAATACTCTCGTTTTGAGACGCAGAGTTTTTCTCAATTTTATCGACAGAAGACTTCATTTCAGCCGAAACTTGCATGATATTTGATAAGACCAAATTCATGTATTGTGCAAAAGAAGAGGATTCATCAGTTCCGGTTAACTGTAAAGGACTAGACAGTGCAGGTGTGTTGACCGGATTTTGAAAATTATGTGCTTGAAAGGGGTGCTGACTCAATTGAAGTTGTGGTTGCTGTTGTGGTGGAGGGACCCTTTGGAAATTGTTTTCGTTTGGAACCGTGTTTTGAGATTGTGATTGGTTCCAAGCAAAATTAGGGTGATTCCTCCAACCCTGATTATATATGGAAGAAAATGGATCGTTTCTAGGTCTTTGAAATGTGGCATTGGCATGCTCACGACCTTGAAACGGACATTCTTCCGTCAAGTGAGACGGATCAGAACAGCAGCCACATACAGTTTTGGAAAGTGACATTTGATTAAGGAAGGCGGCTAAAAATTTGTTTTCCATAGTCTCGAGTTTTTTGTGCATAGCTGAAATGTCAGCTCTAACTCCTATGGAAACATCCGATTGGTTGTTGCCACTCCTAAATGATGGACTTTCCCACTGTAAAGATTTTTCAGCGAACTCTTCTAAATATCGCCAAGCTTCCCCATCATCCTTAGATATAAAAGTACCTTGACACATGTTTTCAAGGCTCTGTTTAGTATTAGGGTTACTGCCCTCATATATGATTCGGCACAATTCCCATCTCGGGATGCCGTGATGAGGATACTGAACCAATAGATCCTTGAAACGTTCAAAGCATTTTGAAAATGGTTCAGCAGGGAGCTGGGCAAATTGATTCAGTTCGCTACGGATTCGAGCTGTCTTTTGTATTGGGTAAAATTTCTTAAGGAATGCCGCGACGAATTCTCCCCAATTCATAATAGAATGTGCAGTAGTGTTATATAGCCACTTCTCGGCTATATCGTACAAAGTAAATGGAAGAAGTCGTAGACGCATAGCATCCACTGAAAGTTGTGACGTACCCATCATTGCGCATACATTTTCAAATTTGGTAATGAAAACGTAAGCGTCCTCAGTCTCGAGTCCGTGGAATTTGGGTAAAAGATTGATATACTGGGGCTTAATTTCAAAGTTATCCCCGTTGGCTGGTGGTGTGAATAAGCAGGTCGAAAGAGGACCTCGAATAGGGTAGCACCTCTCCTGGAGAGAGATGCGGGGTGGATTCTGCGCACCAACGGACGGCGGCAGATTAGGGTTAAAGAAGTTTGATGGATTCAGATCCATCGGTGTGGGTGTGATAGTGGGTAAAGAAAAGGTAAATGGAGAAATATCGACATCGGAGTCGATAAAGGGTACGCGGACTAAACGGGCACTAGAATCTCGTGTCCAGCCTATCTTGCACTAAAATGGGTTAGTACAAGTGGCAGCGTTGACTTATAATTAGGGGTAATGAATGCGGTGTTTGCTTTTGAAAAAGGGACGGATTTTTGAAAAAAATGATGCGACAAAACAAATGCAGCACACAAACCCTAGAATCTAGTGGTCACCTAGGTCCGGCTCTAGACCGCTCCTAACTGCCAAAAGACAAGTCGCAGGATAGAATCCTCCACTGCCTCTTTGTCCCCCTGTGGCCGGATAAGTGCCAGGTAAGTGGCAAGGTACTCCACTACGTATGTAGTGGGCCTAATTAAAAACCGCTAGCCTTAGACACACTCGCCTTAGGCACTACAAGAAAACGCGGATAAGCAATGAATTACCCACGGCCTTCTCTTGTCCTAATTGAGCGCGACAGTCCTTAGAGTCTTCTCTAGATTTCTTTTAGTTAATGTGGGTCAATGCGGATGCAAGTTTTGCGATTTTCGGGGCCTAGGAAGGGTAATGAAATCCCCACCTAATTTGGATTTGGCCGTGCCCCTTAATATCCGTATTTAGAATGCAAACAACCAAGAAATCAAAATCACGCACAAATTTAATTTTGCTTTTGCGGCGCTGCGATTATTTGCAAAGAATCCTACAGCAAAGTGTTAGTTGGAGCTAAAAGAGGAGAGAGAAGGAGGTAAGAAATCACCTGAAGCAAAAATTTCACAGAGAACCCTCAACCAAGCCGCGGTTCCGCCGCATATACTTGCTCGTGCCGCCCTTCCGCGGTCAAAGTATGGGAACACTGCACCAACAATTTTCAGGGAGCTTCTGTAGACTCCCACTGCTCTCTGGTATTTTCCAAAAATTTTCTTCGATTTCCAAACAGCTCCAGATTTCCTTGCAATGAACAACAGCAAATCGTTTAAGGTTTGAACGAATTTTGATCTCAAAAACAACAATGGAATAATTCTTTCAATTCAAACTATAATATGAAACGAATTAGCGCGCGATCCCCGGCAACGGCGCCATTTGATTGATTCGATTTTCCGGATTGTGTAATGTAGAAAATAGTATAGAAATCACAACCAAAAATATTTGACCGCAATCAATAACGGTGTCGTGTAGATTTCGTTAGCAAGTGCGGATCGTCCACAGGGATTGTGCGATTCGTTTCTATGTTTAATTTGTTTGAATCGAAAAGTTAATTGAAAAGAAATGAAAAGAAAACATGATTCAAGAATTTATCAATTGATTCAGGTGTCACGATGTTTAATCAAGAATCAAGAAACTGATAAACAATCAAGAATTGGGTTTCGATGATATTTCCAACCAAAATGTCAAGAGTCTAAATGAGGCTCGTAGGAATCGATAGGATCGACAGACGTGATGTAAGATAACGTGTTCTTGTCCTTCGAAGGATTGATACTAGATCGATGATGATCGACGAGAGTTAGGGCTTTCTTAATGAAACTAGGGTTTCATCTTTTAACCCTTGTTCTTTCGTCGATATCATTCACACTCTAGCCTCTAGCAATTTTCAAGAAACGATCGTAACTTCCCAATTTCGAGTGATATCAATCAAGAAAGCATCGCAACGAAATGGGTCGTCGATTCTTGAACTTGCTAGGGTTTACAAAACTTGTAGGAATCAAGAATCGTTTTCAGATATATTACAACATCATTCTATTGATCGTCTCGACTCCACGACGAGTGGAGTATTACTCAAACATCACAACAAGAATTATAACTAGAATTTTAGATTGATTCATGATGCAAGAATTTAAAGAAAACAAGATAAAAGAATATCACCTTTTATTTATATCAACACTTTGATTACAATCGCTCAAGAACTACAAGAGGAAGAATCTAAATTGTTGAATTGGCGTCGCTCGGCTCCGTGAGTCGCGGATCGGCTTTGACCACTTGCTCTGTTGAAGATCGGCTCGGCTCATAAAAGGTTGCAAGGCTTCTTGCTTGATGGGTACTCGGGATCTTGGCTTTTTGATTGGAATTTAGGGTTAGGGTTTCACACAAGCCTTGTCACTAGACTTGTGGAAGAAGATGAAGAAAGAGATAGAATAGCTCTAGTTTGATACTAGATTGGGGTCTCTTTTTTACCCTAGGTTTAGGCTTCTATTTATAGACTTCCCAAACCCTAGGTCTAGGTTTGAAATTACAATTCCCTCCAAAAGTTTGTTGAGGAGTTTCTAGAAAGAGTTTGTTAGGAGCTAGCTTAGGTTTTAAGCTAGGATTAATTAAGCATTAGAAACCCTAGTTTGCTGATCTGGCAGAAACCTCTGGAGTCTTCTTGAAGTTGACATGTCTTTATGAAGTCTGGACCCTGAGATAAGAGTTTTGTACCAAAAATGAGGAGCTAATTCCTTGAACCCGCCGCGGATCCGCGGCTCAAGCAGGCTCCTGCCGCGGATCCGCGGCTGTATGTGGGGCTTGGGCCTTGGGCTTCCTGGTATGGTCTTGGAACAATATTTGTAGCTTAATCTGATGTGTTGATTTGTATTTTCCCTTTTGGATTTATACCAGATCTGAAATCATTGAGTTGGCGTAACGTTTTAGCTGTAACCTGTAAATTTTTGGCCTTTCTTCTGGATTTTCCTGCACAGATCTCAAAACAAGTGTTGCGCAAATGTAGGGATGATGCGATGCCATGAAATGTAGTCAATTTCCTTTATAGTGTCGGTTTTAGAGTCTAATACATGTAATCTGATATTTTGCGACAGTTTTGCTAATATGTGAATTATGAATGCCGAACACTTCTATATGAATGCAAATGATGAGGAAATTGCCGGCTAAAATATGCAATATTTTCGACTAATCAGGTTTCATAAGATATAAATTCTGTTGGGTTATGCCAGCGCCTTGGCCATCTACCATGACCGAATGCGGAACAAAATTTTTATAAAACTGATACTAGAATAACTCCACAATATGGATTGACCATTAACCCTAATCTAGCAAACATAAAGAGGAGTTAAGAATGGTTATATCGAATGATCTGTGTCCGTCGGTCTTTAACCATCTTCCCAAGCTCCTGGAGGCCACCTTGATCAAGCTTGATCTCCGGTCTCCTTCCATCGAAGATAATCCACCTGAGGATTTGTAGTTTGAGCTCCAACCTCATAGCTGAGATAACTAGGGTACCTAGTTCGCTAAACTAGATAGCCTAGAGGATGTATAATCTAATGATGGATTAATTTGTCTCCAAACACCTTAGATTTCTTAACACATGGGACTTTTATGGTGGAGGTAGAAGAAGCAAATCTTGGAGGAGATGAGAGTGTGAAGCAACATACCAAGGAAAATTGGCTAAGTATTGTGAACAAATGAATGAATCAAGCCACTCACAAAATATCTCACAACAACAAATTTCAAGACGCCACAATAGTGAACCATGAGTTACCCCTATGAGTCACTACAAAGCCATGCTTCCAAAAATGCCATGTCAGACCTCATCCACCACCTCATTAACCATTTATCCTAAATGGTTAAAAACTAAATGAGGTGGTATCTTCTAGAAGCATCTTGTAATGAATTACAAGAATACCCATCATCCGTATATACATATCCGTATCCATATTCCGAAAAATACGAATATAAAGAGACAAAAATAATCTAATAATACAATACTAGAATCCGGCTTAAACCAATGCCCAGTAGTATTATCCTTCCGAATCATGATATGTGCACAAGTGCACCTATATGATCGAACCCTGCCGTAAAACCATACGGCCTCTACATCGTTTCGCCCGAAACAGGGAAACCCTCTGTATGGGACTCTAAAGACTCGTCAATATACTGGCAATGGGTTTAACCACAACCATGTCAGCGGCACTAGCTATACGTAACGGCTACCCAGGTATTGAGCGAAAGGAAGACCGATGAGCAAACTCATCTGAACCCCTACTGAGCCTATCTGTGACAATCTCCATACAGTCCGGTTTGTTTGTCTAAGAGTATCGCATCTCGAGTCTAGGGGGTGGATAAAGTCAGATACCTAATAATGTGATCTTTCGTGTCGGTATGAAGACCATCGCCAATTGAGAAACTGCTGATCCAAATCAGTAATTCTCGACTATCTTGGCCAAGGATTTCTGGTGATGGCCATCTGTGCCCAACACGACATCAACCCCCAATACCGGGAGAGACGAATTCCTGACGATCAGCTCATTGCCTCCATGTGGCTCGGGACTGTACCCAACTAAAACCTGTTTACATGACTCTTTTGAGCCGTGGTTGGGTAGTAATCAAAGAATGCCATAATAGTGAACTATGAGTCACCCCGATGATTCACCACAAAGCCATGTTCCATAAATGCCATGTCACTTCTCATCCTCCACCTCATTAACCATTTATCCTAAATGTTTAAAAACTAAATGAGGTGGCATCTTCTAGAGTCTACAGTGGGACTCTATGTGTGGGACTCTAAAGACTCATCAATACGCTGGCAATGGGTTTAACCATAAGCATGTCAGCGGCACTAGCTGTATGTAACGGCTACCCAGGTATTGAGCGAACGGAAGGCCGACGAGCAAACTCATCCAAACCCCTACCGAGCCTATCCGTGATAATCTCCTTATAGTCCGGTCTGTTCGTCTAAGAGTCTCGCATATCAAGTCTAGAGGGTGGATAAAGTCAGACCCCTAATAACGCGATATTTCATGTCGGTATGAAGCCTATCGCCAACTTAGAAACTACTGATCCAAATCAGTAATTCTCGACTACCTTGTCCAAGGATTTCTAGTGATGGCCACCCATGCACAACATGACATCAACCCCCAATACCGGGAGAGACGAATCCCCGACGATCCTCTCACTGCCTCCATATGGCTCGGGACTGTACCCAAATAAAACCTTTTTGCACGACTCCTTTGAGCCGTGGTAGGGTAGTAATCAAAGCACAGCGGGAACTCACAGGAGATAAATGACGATCTCAGGTCAACAGACTGACCTGTACACATGTCACTTGGAAACTGCTATCTGACAATAGGTATAATACCAACTAGCATGTTCCCGGCGAGTTCGTCTAGTGTACTCATAACCCAATAAGCACATGCATACTATCTTAGGTGACAAACAGACACTAATGGCTTGTGAGACCGGCCACCTCCCCTCGTGGGGGTCTCGATAAGTACACACTAGTCTACTCTGGAGTATCAATGCCCTGTCTTGATACTCCCTCGACTATGGACATTTAAGGATGTGCTTATAGACCACCCAGCTCCCACGTATATGATCTCCATCATAAAACTGGTAGTCAAGCAAGAATCCTATGGGCTCTATCAACATATAATAGTGATCTGTAATACCACATAATGCATGCACATGACGATAAAGACACACCAGATAGTATATTATCATTTTGAGTAAGACTGTTCTACCCGTATAGGTCTTCCCTCAATTATCATAATTTCCTGCCTGCGATTACAATAATTGCCTTGAGGGCACTATAACCAACAATCTCCTACTTGCACTTAAGGCTAATTATTGCGGTGTCACATACTCACAGCCTGTATGATACCGAACACCCAACTTCTCTACTAATCAGTCTCACAAAGCTCATTTGTGAAACTATTGCGTTCGAGAAATAGTCTCAGTGAATGGATCCGCTCCAATGTTTCTATCTTTATCTCTCTCATATCTCAACATCACAAAGAAAGACTATCTCCCGAAATGAACAATACCTTGTTTTAGAATTTGTCTGGATATCTGATGGGACCCCGTTAACATATGGACTCCAAATCCAACAAACTTCTTAGATTGTATCATCCACTGAATTTAAGCATCCTACTCTATTCCTTCCACAGTATCTGCTTTGACCATCTATCCAACATACTGCCCCTCAAAAGAGGGAAAACAATAACTCTGACAGCCACTATGTCATTCAAGTTATCTTGGAAGCCTGAAATGATAACCGCCTCCTGAAGAGGCTCTCGTTACCATATACCAAGAACATCCTCTTATGTTTGTAAGGTTCCCTAGCACGACAGCAAGGTTTCGGGAGGCATCGTCCATGCTATTTTAAAAAAAATTGTCATGCTATACAACCCTAAACTAAGAATCTTCAACTAGAAATTTAGACAACACCAAATGTAAACTACTTTACATGTTGAGAACAAGAATACAACCTTTGTAGTTTGAGTCCTTCTCTTCTAAAGCTCCGGGTTGAAGTCCACGCGACTCTTCAAGGCTCCTTTTTGAGTTGAACGACCTTCCTTCGTGATCTTCACGCCAAAGATGATCCACCCGAAGTTCTTCTAGATCAAGCTAAATTTACACTAAATTCCTTTAGTGTATGAATCACACCACACTAAATTGCTAGTTTGGTGTGGGATGATAAAGTAGGGGATATGATTTGCTTACTAGGTTTCTCACAAGCGTAATGATTCACATCTCATGTGAGGGTTTGAGCTTGGAGGTGAGATGAATAAATTGTAGATATCAAGAGGATGAAGAAGCTCAAAGAAAAATGGCTAAGGCATTAAGCATGAAGTAAGTGTAGAAATAATAATATGAATCCTCTCTCTCCTCACTCATTCAAGTATGGAATAAATTGCAATCCTAAATTGCAACCATGCTTGAATAGTGACTCAAGAATAATAAAAAACTATATAAGTCCATGCCTCATCCATACCCAAAATATCTCCACAATTTACACCTCATTTTTCCATTTTCTAAAAATTGAAAAATATGACATGCTTCTTACAATAATATATATACATATACATATATATATATAATATAAATTAATATATATATAAATAAAGCAATTAGTGAGCTAATGATATTAGTTAAGATATAATTATATCACATATAATATATATCACATTATTAAATCAACACTTGATATAATGATCCGGTTATATCACATATAACCGACTAATATCATTCATCTGAATATCGCATTATCAAATCAACACTTGATTCGATAATCTGGTCATATCACATATAACTTAACCGATATCAGATAACTACCAGATTACAATACGGTATCACATACATGTATTTAATCAGGCCCACGCACATATCACATATGTGCCATACTTCATTTCGCTCGAACAAGGAAACTTTTGTGTGGGACTTTAAAGACTCGTCAATATGCCGGCAGTAGGTGATGATCACATCAGTCACCTACAAGCCATCAACGGTACGAGCTGGACGTAACGACTACCCAGGTATTGAGCGATATGAAGATCAACAAGCAAGCTCGTCCATACTCTCCATGAAGCCTATCAGTAACACTATCGTACAGTCCGGTCTCTTCGTCTGATATGTCGCATATCATGTCTATAGGTGGAAATCGTCAGAACCAAGTAACATGATAAGTCATGCCGATGTGAGGCTCATAACGGGTCGAGAAACTATTGATAACACTTACCAGTAAATCTCCATATCATCCCTGGCCCGGGACTTCCAGTTATAGCCAATCGAGCACAACGCAACATCAACCCCCAATACCGTGAGAGACGAAACCCCTCCTATCGCTCATTGCCTCCATACGACTCGGGAATGTACCCAAAATCCACCTGTTTGCACGTCTCTTTTGAGCGTGGTAGGGAGGAAATCAAAGCATAATGGGAGCCGCACAAGCCTCTATGACGATCTTGGGTCTACAGACTAACCTGTACCAGTGTCACCAGAGGACTGCTATCTGACGATAGGTATACTACCACATAGGAGTCCTCGGCGAGTTATGCTCAGTATACCCAGTCTCCACTGAGCACCCATATACCATCTTTGATGTCAAAAACCAATGGATGTGGGATTATCCATCGCCCATCATATGGGTCAAGAAGCGTATACGCTAGTCTGCTCTAGAATATCAATGTCCTGTCTCGATATTCCCTCGACTAGGAACAATTAAAGGATGTACTTGTGAACTATCCTGGCCCCACTAGTATGATCCCCATCATAGTCCTGGTAGTCAAGTACATATCCTAAGGGATTTATCAACATATGAGAGAAAGACAGTATCACAATACAAGTCTACATGTTAAGGCAAAGATAACCAGATAGCATACTATCATGTCGAGCAAGAAATTCCTCACTATATATGTCCAAGCATCCACTATAATATACATCATATGTACAATAATGGCTTCTAGGACATACATATAACTCACAATCTCCTACTTGCACTAAGGCCATGTGTTATAGTATCTCATACCCAAGATCCCAAAAAGTCTCTCAAATTGCGTCTAGAGGAGGGCCTTTGTGAGTGGATCTGCTACGTTGTCCTTCGTGTCAACTCTCCTGACCTCGACCTCCCGGTGATCAACTATCTCCCGGATCAGGTGATACCGCCTTAGAATATGTCTAGATCTCTGATGGGACCTGGGTTCCTTAGCTAAAGCCACCGCTCCATTATTATCACAATACACAGGTATTGGATACTTAATGGATGGAACCGCTCCAAGCTCAGCAATGAACTTCTTCATCCAGACAGCTTCTTTAGCAGCATCGTTGGCAGCGATGTATTCGGCCTCCATCGTCGAGTCTGCAACGGTGTCTTGCTTGGAACTCTTCCAACACACTACCCCTCCATTGAGTGTAAAGACAAAACCCAAGACCGACTTACTGTCGTCCTTATCACTGTGGAAGCTCGAGTCAGTAAAAGACTCCACTTGGAGTTCACCGTTACCATACACCAAGAACATCTCTTTAGTCTTTCTCAAGTACTTGAGAATGCTCTTCACAGCTGTCCAGTGATTCTCTCCTGGATCTGCTTGATACCTACTCACTACACTTAGTGAGTACGCTACATCGGGTCTAGTACATAATATTGCGGACATGATAGATCCTACTGCCGAAGCATAGGGTATCCCTTGCATGAGAGCTCTCTCCAAATCAGTCTTGGGAGACATCTCATTGGAGAGAGTGAGTCCTGAGATCGTGGGTATATTCCCACGCTTGGAATCTTCCATACTAAACCTCTTTAGTGCAGTGTCAATGTATCTGGATTGGGACAATCTCAGTATACGTTTAGATCTATCTCTATAGATCTTAATCCTCAAGATGTAGGAGGCATCACCTAGATCTTTCATTGAGAATCTTTGTGATAAGAAGAGCTTGACCGAGTGCAGCATAAGAACATCATTTCCTATCAAGAGTATGTCATCCACGTACAATACGAGGAAGACGACCTTACTCTCTGTGACCTTCTTGTATATACAAGGTTCATCTATGTTTTTGATGAAGTCAAACTCTTTAACTACCTCATCAAAACAGATGTTCCAACTCCGCGATTCCTGCTTCAACCCGTAGATTTATTTAAGCAGCTTGCACACCTTTTCGATGCTCCCACTGTCTATAAAGCCCTCCGACTGAGTCATGTACACGCTTTCTTCTAAATCATCATTTAGAAAAGCGGTCTTGACGTCCATCTGCCAGATTTCGTAGTCATGGTATGCAGCAATGACAAGTAGGATCCTGATGGACTTAAGCACAGCGATAGGAGAAAAGGTTTCATCATATTCGACACCTGGTCGTTGACGAAAATCTTTTGCAACAAGTCTAGCTTTGAAAGTCTCAACTTTTCCATTTACACCAAGTTTCGTCTTAAAGATCCATTTACTCCCAACGGATTTTACCCCTTCGGGAGAAACTTCCAAAGTCCATACTTTGTTGGTGTACATGGATTCCATCTCAGATCGCATTGCATCCAGCCATTTCACAAAGTCCCCAGTCGTGATGGCCTGCTCGAAACCAGTTGCGTCATCATCTTCTATGATGCAATCCTCTCTCCCACCATCAATAAGAAAACCGTAGTATCTCTCAGGTGGATGAGGAACCCTACTAGATCTGTGGAGAGGCTGGGGTTTGTTGGAGACTACTGAATTCTCTGGTTCCAATAAATCATCAGTTGTAATTTGTGTAGCTGGAACTTCTTCCAGCTCTATCTCTTTGACACTAATTTCTTTTACAAGAAATTCCTTTTCCAAAAAGGTGGCGTATTGAGAAATAAACACCTTTTGTTCCTCAACGTGGTAGAAGATATACTCTTGTGAATTCTTTGGATATCCCACAAACTTGGAAAAAACTGATCGTGCCTGGAGTTTGTCCAGATTTTGCCTTTCGACATAGGACGGACAACCCCATATCTTAACTCGTTTAAAATATGGTCTCTTTCCGCTCCATATCTCATATGGTGTGGTGGGTACCGATTTAGATGGAACTTGATTCAATAGGTATGCTGCTGTCTCAAGCGCATAACCCCAAAAAGAAATAGGTAACTCAGCGGTGCTCATCATAGAGCGCACCATATCCAATAGGGTGTGATTCCTCCGCTCCGATACACCGTTGTGCTGCGGTGTATACGGAGGAGTAAACTGAGAGAGAATCCTATTCTCTTTTAGATAGTCTCGGAATTCCGTGCTCAAGTATTCTCCTCCCTAATCAGATCGAAGGATTTTAATACTTCTATCTGTCTGGTTCTCAACTTCATGCTTATATTCTTTGAATTTCTCAGAAGCTTCAGACTTGTGTTTCAACAGGAACACATGACCGAATCTTAAGAGATCGTCAGTGAATGTAATGAAGTATGAGGAACCATTCCTGGCATGCGTAGACATGGGACCGAATACATCACTATGTATCAGTCCCAAAAGTACTGTAACTCTTTCTCCGTGTCCTGTAAACGAAGTTTCGGACATCTTACCTATGAGACATGACTGGCAAGTTTCGTAAGATGAAAGTTCGAACGGATTCAAATATCCATTTTTATGTAACTTAGCTAATCGTGTCGCATTGATATGAGCTAGTCTACAATACCACAAGAAGGATTCATTCATTTCTGAACTTTTCCTCTTGTGTGTGTTCTGTACGTTAAAAACTGTGTTTTGATTCAGAACGTATAATCCGTTATATAACGCACCAAACCTAATCAACACTTGATTTAGGTAAATGTTCATAACATTATTCTCTACTACAAAGTTATATCCTTCTTTATCTAATAAAGAAATTGATATTTAATTGCATATCATAGAGGGTACGTAATAACAGTCGTTCAGGGTCAATATATTCCCAGTTGGCAATACAAGGTAATATTCACTAACTGCTTTGGCTGCAACACTTGCACCATTCCCTACTTTTAAACAATGATCACCTTTTCCCATTTCTCTACCTTTCTTTAGCCCATGCAACAAATTGCATATGTGGGATCCCGATCCGGTATCTAATACCCAGGACGTACAGTATACTGAGAAACAGTTCTCTGTAACTAACACACCCGAAGAATATGCATCAACATACTTATTCTTCATTTGGATGGTGTGGTAATCTGGACATTCCCCTATTTCCTGTCCGGACTTATAACACTTATAAGTTGGAGCGGAACCAACGTTCCCCTGCCCAGTATAACAAGCGGGTTCGGTCAATACATCCATATTTTTATCTTGGTTAAGGCGTGACATTGGTTGCTGCCTGGAGAGAGAGAGAAGGAAACGCGTTAGCGTGCGCTCTTTGCAAGATTAGATTGGTTTATTATCTTATCTAATCAGGACGGCTCCCACTATTTATATGAAATCTTCCTTCAAACCCTAAAAGTTAAGATTAGCCGGGATTAATTACACCTTACAAGTTCGCCAATCCTTCAGCCAGGCCAGTGCTGGTACTTTGAGGGAGGTTCCCCGTGCTTTTGCATAGACCTAATTAAAATAAAGCTCTTTTTCCCAGGGGCTTAAACCCGTTAACACCTTTCTAGACACCTACTTTATCGGCTAATTGTTATGTGTTAAACTCTCCTAGGAGTAACTCTTACTCGCAGTGGGTATCGGAATCCAACTATCATATGGAAGGTATGCAATCTCATTGCAAATTTCAACACTTGAAATTCCTGATAATACTTTTTGCCCCTAGAAACTTATGACCTTAACATAGTCAACAAATCATAAGTGCTAACCAAATTCAACCCGTCATTTCTTGATTAAATTAAACTCACCCATACGACCCTTAACATAGTCAAAAAAGTCGCACAACTACCTTAATCCAATCGCATCTCATGCTTTAGCAAATAAGCACTAATTAGCTACCACATACTACGCCTTAACATAATCAACAAACATAGCACGAATACTAAGTAGTACCTATCTGAAATGATGGAGGGCTGCGACAGGTTTTTAAGAAAACCTTTTTCGTAATGAACTTGATATCGATGCAGAATCGAGTATTTTTTAAAAGGAGTCTTTTTTAGGCTTTTGCTAGTTTTCCTAAAGAGGTCACTCACGGTGAAGGGATCTCGGCTCTTTCCTTATCGAATAAGGTACTAGATATTCTATAAGGAATACCGCTATGCAAAGCAAGAACTAAAAAAGGCAATCAAAAACAAAACCGAGTGGGTTTTAGTTTCTGCTAGTTTCGCTAAAGCGGTCACTCCCGGTGAAGGGATCTTGGCTCTTTCCTTGTCGAATAAGGTGCTGGATATTCTACAAGGATTACCTCTATGCAAAGCAAAAACTAGAGCTACCCTTTTTGAAAATTTGATTCTATAACATCTTTATGTTTCTTTTCTTTCATTAATCTTATTAATGAAGTCCCATCAATTATGCTTCCTAAGCATCACAGAAGAAACGAAAATACAACGTATGCTTATGCCATCCGCATTTGCCACAGTGGGTCCCGTTATGCACCGTTAGGTTACTTAACTAACGGCATAGTGGGGCGAGACTAGCGCGGGTGCAAAACATAAGCAACGTTTATTATATATCATATATATAATAATAAAGCATTCGTCTCACGCATATAAAGTGATCACATCACAAAATATCAGCAGCAGAAGATAACATATGAAATATTGGATATACTAGGAATTCCGTGTTTTAATTTAAGCCAGTATAAAACACGGATTCCACGGTCACGATGAATAGACAAACCCATATCCCTAGACCACTTCGAGAGCGGCAAGTAACCCTACCAATTCAAGAGTTAGCAGACCCGGACTCGACTTCTCGAGATGGTCTCCCACTGGACTCTAGAACCCGGTTACTTATGCTCCCCACCTTGGGTCTATCCTAATGCAGAAAAGTAAATAATATACAACAATGGTGACATCATCCTCAACCCGGAAGTACCCTAATAAAAGAATATTACATATAATGAATTTTACATGAATGAAAATAAAAAACTCTCATCTCACATAAAACCCCCGGCTATTCAAAACACGACGATCCAATATAACATATCCAAGCAACACATAACATCACATGTCATCAAATAGCTAGACGATGTTAAACATTCCGATCGAATCAACAAACACCCAAAATTTCCCAAAAAGCTCAACACTTGAGCGTGGTTTAAAAATACTCAGAACATACCGCAGTACCAATGGACCAACCGTAGAAGGGCCAACCCTTGCCTCACCTATGGCACCGCGGAACTACCACAAACCCGAGGGTTTGGCGGCGGTTCTTACGGTCATAGAATCGAGTTAGGGTTTCGTTCTTCTAGAGGGTCCATCGAATCACTTGCATGATATTTGAGTGTTCTTTAACTATGAAAAATCCAACTCTTGGAAAATTTTCCAGCGAGGGTTAAAGTGGGTATTTGATATCCGTTCGAACTTTTTAACACCGTCTAAATAACCCAGAATATAGTTAGAATTATGACTACGAAACACTCCGAATAGACTTTATAGAAAGTTAACATCTCATGAAATTTTTAGCAAAAACAAACAACACTTGAAACACCAAAAGCCAGAGCCTGGAACACAAAAAAAATTTGAACCCAAAATTCCTTAAAGGGGCCGGCCTGCTCGGATTTTAGGGCAAAGTGCTCGGCCAAAAAACGGCCAAATGAGTTCAAATTTCTTCTGTGTTCATGTCATATCTCATACAACATTCTACAGTTGTTTAAAAAAATTTTAATGTCCATTTATAAATCGACAGAAACCAGGTTTTCATGTTTTAAGTTTCGGAGCAGTTTCGGTTTCGTAATCTAACAAACATTGTCTAAATCTTTAGCTTGGCTCTGATACCACTGTAAGGTTCCCTAGCACAATGGCAAGGTTTCGGGAGGCATCGTCCATGCCATTTTAAAAAAATTGTCATGGTAAACAACCTTAAACTAAGAATCTTTAACTAGAGATTTAGACAATAACAAATGTAAACTACTTTACATGTTGAGAACAAGAATACAACCTTTGTAGTTCGAGTCCTTCTCTTCTAAAGCTCCGAGTTGAAGTCCACGCGACTCTAACAAGGCTCCTCTTCGAGTTGAGCGACCTTCCTTCGTGATCTTTGCACCAAAGACGATCCATCCGAAGTTTCTCTAGATTGAGTTAACTCTACACTAAATTCCTTTATTGTATGAAACACACCACACTAAATTGCTAGTTTGGTGTGGGATGATGAAGTAGGGGATATGATAAGCTCACTAGGTTTCTCACAAGCTCAATGATTCACATCTCAGGTGAGGATTTGAGCTTGGAGGTGAGATGAATAAATTGTAGAGATCAAGAGAAAGAAGAAGCTCAAAGAAAAATGGCTAAGGCATTAAGCATGAAGCAAGTGTAGAAACAATAATATGAGTCCTCTCTCTCCTCACTCATTCAAGCATGGAATAAATTGCAATTCTAAATTGCAACCATACTTGAATAGTGAGTCAAGAATAATAAAAAACTATATAAGCCCATACCTCATCCATACCAAAAATATCTCCACAATTTACACCTCATTTTTCCATTTTCTAAAAATAAAAAAATGTGCCATACTTCATATAATATATATATATATATATATATATCAAATATACATTAATATATATATATAAAGAAATTAGTGAGCTAATGATATTAGTTAAGAGATAATTATATCACATATACTATATATCACATTACTAAATCAACACTTGATCTAATAATCCGATTATATCACATATAACCGACTAATATCATTTATCTAAATATCACTTTATCAAATCAACACTTGATTTGATAATCTGGTCATATCACATATGAACTAACCGATATCAGATAACTGCCAGATTACAATACGATATCACATACATGTATTTTATCAGGCCCACGCACATATCACATATGTGCCCTACTTCATTTCGCTCGAACCAGGAAACTTCTGTGTGGGACTCTAAAGACTCGTCAATACGCCGGCAGTAGGTGATGATCACATCAGTCACCTACAAGCCATCAGCGGTACTAGCTGGACGTAACGGCTACCCGAGTATTGAGCTATATGAAGATCAACAAGCAAGCTCGTCCATACTCTCCATGAAGTCTATCAGTAACACTACCATACAGTTCGGTCTCTTCGTCTGATATGTCGCATATCATGTCTAGGGGTGGAAATCGTCAAACCCCAGTAACGTGATAAGTTATACCGATGTGAGGCTCATAACGGGTCGAGAAACTACCGATAACACTTATTAGTAGATCTCCATATCAGCCCTGGCCAGAGACTTTCAGTTATAGCCAATCGAGCACAATGCAATCTCAACACCCAATACCGGGAGAGGCAAAACCCCTCCTATCGCTCATTGCCTCCATACGACTCGGGACTGTACCCAAAATCCACCTGTTTGCAAGTCTCCTTTGAGCGTGGTAGGGAGGAAATCAAAGAACAGTGGGAGCCGCACAAGGCTCTATAATGATCTCGGGTCTACAGACTAACCTGTACCAGTGTCACCACAGGACTGCTATCTGGCGATAGGTATACTACCACTAGTATGATCTCCATCATAGTCCTGGTAGTCAAGTACATATCCTAAGGGCTATATCAACATGTGAGAGCAAGACAGTATCACAATACAAGTCTACGTGTTAAGACAAAGATAACCAGATAGTATACTATCATGTCGAGCAAGAAAGTTCTCTCTATATATGTCCAAGCATCCACTATAATATACATCATATGTATAATAATGGCCTCTGGGGCATACATATAACTAACAATGTTCATAACTGCTCCCTAAAGTTTCTCCAGGATTGGATTAATATATACTTATTGCATCCAGTGCAAAAACAATATCTGGTGTTGTACTTGACATCTCATGATTGACTCAATTGCCTAAGTAAATGATATGCCAATCATGCAAATCACTCTCCTCATCAGTTTAGAAGACGTCTTTTTAGAGAGGGTGTCTCCATCACCTGCGGGTACACCATCACGCCAGGAGTTATCCATTCTAACACACTTTAGAATAATGGCAAAGTATCCGAATTGGGATAATTCCCAAATCTAGATCTAAAACTATAGATTTAGTCACCAGAATCCCCGATATTATATCTATATCCTATTTGGAGAAACCACCTTGTGACAACCACAGTATAATCGATCGTAGTATAGGAAGATCTCTTACTATTAAGTGCATGTCATCCAAATACCAGGACATCACTCCCTACTACCTTCCTACCAGATCCATCTCTTATTCTGATGAAGTCAAACTCTATGACTGTCACATCAAAAATAGATGATCTATCTCCGCTATACCTGCTTCAGTCTATAAATAGACATAAGTTGCTTGCCCACAATGCTTCCGCTGCTTCCACTGACTACAACAACCTTCTGGAAGAGTCATATACACATGCACTTCTAAATCTATTTTAAAACGACGTTATACTCATCCTCATGACAGACCTCATAGTCTAGAACAACAATAGTAGTAAGTTTGGGTAATCATAAACCTCTCTGTCACCATCTCTAAGGAGACCAAAGTAACTCTCAGGTGTCTGAGCTTACCCACCAAATCTGCGGAGTGGCTAATGGATCGTCTAATCCATTTGAATCTTTAGGTTCTACTAAATTTTCAGTAATCGTTTTTTGTTCTGGAATCAATTTCGGTTCTACCATACTCCCACTAATGTTTTCTGAAAAGAATCCATTTTATTAAAACCGGTGGCGAGTCAAGAAAAATATAACTATTGATCTTCCAGATGGTAGAATGTTATCCCTCGACTAAGCCTGGGATATCCCACAAACTGCCACTACTGAAACGTGCCTTGTGTTTGTGCAGATTCTGATTTTAAGCATCAGCCGGAAAAATCCATATACCTTAACATCGTTAAGATATGAATCCATTCTATATATCCAATATATAAACAAAGGCACTAATTTAATTGAAACCATATTAAAAAATCATGCTGCTGTTTCCAGTGCATATCAACCAAATGGAAGGAGGCCAAGCAGCATTACTCTTCAAGGAATGCCTCCACCTAAGTAACCTGAAAGAGAAGCAAGTTCTGAAAACTATTACTTGCAACTGAATACCTAATCCAAGTATCTACATCTTCGATCACCTTGAAGAATCCTGATACTTGCAACATATGGTTCTCTACTTTATTCTTATACCTATATCTTCTCAATATCTGGACCTTATATTTCAATGAAATACTTGTCTAGAACAGGAGATGCCATGAGTAAATAGATCATAGTACAAGTACCAATCCCTCTGTCCTAACGGACATTGGACAACATACAATACATTGTATAAGTCCACTGAATTTAATAACTCAAACCCTGTGCGTCGTAAGTTGAAAAACTGTACTATGGTTAAGAAGAATTACACCGTTGTTGAATGTTTCTTACCTAACTATCAACTGATCTAGGTAAATGTCATAGACATAACTTCAAAAAGTTATATCTCACTTTATAAAATAAATGTACAGATATATCAGTTTGAAATTGGTGCATAACAACGGATATTCAAAACCAAATATTTTCCGTCAGGCAAAACCCAAGTGATTTTCTCAAATATCACCAAATACAAAAAATTCCAATATATAGAGGATCTAATCACCCAATTCCCAATATCTTACTCACACTCACCATCTGTAACGTCATATAGATGTGAGAATCAAATCTGGTAAATACATATCGTGGAGTTAGAATTTAATAGGGAAAATAGTTTTCACTTAACACCGCACAGTAAAACTGAAATATGAAAATGTCTCGAAGGGGTAGCCGGGTATTCCTAGTAATACCTCTTCCACTATTCAGATTCATGGCCATGACCGTATATTTCCTTGCCATCACTCCAATCCCTTTATATGTCTTTACTTATTACCTTACATACACCACACTTAGGCTAATTGATTTTCTTCATTCCCTACTCTTCGGCACTAGCCTAAGCTTTGGAAGAAGACTATCCAATATGCGCAATAGGTGTACTCTCCTAAAACTAGGAGATCTCGCAACCTGAGAGAAGGTAAAGGGAAAAGACAAATCGATAATCATATTCTATTTCTCCAGAACCGGAAACCATCCTCGAACTGGAACAAGTTCCTTCGAGTCCGTATGTGACTATACGATGGCATACCCAAGCAATATGGATCTTCATAGTGATACGGAGTGTTCCGGAGAAATGCAAAGGTGATATAGGAGTGGCAGGGGTATACGCTGTTTCGACATGAATGATAGCAGTCGCAAATATCTTTGCCCTTTATCTAATCCCTTTATATGTCTTTATATATTACCTTCTGTATACCACACTTAGGCTAATTGATTTTCTTCTTTCCCTGCCTTTCAGCACATGCCTATAGTTTGGAAGAAGACTATCTAATAAGCGCAATAGGTGTACTCTCCTAATACCAGGACCCCTCGCAACCTGAGAAAAGGTAAAGATAAAAGACAACCGAATAATCCTATTCAATTTCTCGAGAACCAAAAACCATCCTTGAACTGGAACAAGTTCCTTAGAGTTCATATGTAACTATACGATGGAATATCCAAGCAATATGGATCTTCATAGTGATATAGATTGTTCTGGAGAAATGCAAAGGGGGTGTAGGAGCGGCAATGATATATGTGACTAAATGATAATCCAAAAGCCAAAGTGTTTTAAGAAGGTTCGGTTAACTTGGTTCATGAGTTTTAAAGGTCGGGCCATGGTCACTGCTTAAGAGAGAAAGAGAGAAAAGAAACACTTAGCGTGCACTCTAACCTAAATTAGATTGGTTAATCACTTTATCTAATCAGGATGGCTCCCGCTGTTTCCTCGAATTCTCCCTCCAACCCTAAAAGGCGAATTAGTCAGGATCGTCTAAAATCACCTAAGGAGTAACACCTACTCATCAGTGGGAATCGGGATCCAACTATCATCGCATGATAACTTAATGGAATCCACTCAAGTCACCACACTCCAGAAGGTTTGCGCATGCCTGGCAAGTTTCCTGTATGTTTGAAACTCCCGATATGATTTTTACCCCCAAGTGGCTTATGACCTTGACAAAGGTCAACATATCATAAGTCGCAAGTCAAGTTCAACTCGTCATTGTCCTGGATTAACTTAGACCCACACACACAAGCCCTAGACAGAGGTTAAAATGACTGTGCGACTTTCCTAAATAATCGTATATCTATGAAACAAACAAGCATTACCAACTACCATTCGCTGTGCCTTGATAGAGATCAACATACACACCATGAATATTAAGTAATACCTTTAAGAAATGACGGAGGGCTACGACTGGTTTTTGGTGAAAAACCTTTAACGTAACGAACATGATACGTTGAAGGAACCGAGTGGTTTTACATATATATAGTGGCGCAAACTTTTGCTAAAGAGGTCACTCCCTGTGAAGGGATCTTGGCTCTTTCCTCATCGAATGAGGTGCAGGATATTCCAAATTGAATACCACGATGCAAAGCAAAAGAATCGACTATAGTGAAGTTATTACACTGACACAAACTTTTGCTCAAGAGGTCACTCCCGATAAAGAGATCTCGGCTCTTGCCTCGTCGAATGAGGTGCTAGTTATTCATAACTGAATACCACTGTGCAAAGCAAAAGGAAACGTCTGTAATTTCGGTCTTTTAAAAAACTTGGTTCCAACAACATCATATATATGGGTTTGTTTTCCTTGCATTAATCGGAATTAATGCAATCCCATCAATTAATTCATATCACAACAGAAAAGAACGAAAATACAATGTACGTATATGCCATCCACATTCGCCATGGGGTCCCGTCATGCACCATTAAGTTACTTAACTAACGGCAGAACAGGGGATGGACTAGCGCGGATGCAAAATATATACAACATATACCAGTATATATATAAATATATATAACATTCATCCCAGTCATGATATAAGTAACATCACAGAATCTAAACAAGCAACACAGAATGGTGGATAATTTTAGATCCTCGGGTTTCATTTGAGCCGCAAATGAGACCCGACGTTCCCTGTCGTGTGGATAGCCTGTGCAATGAAAACCTGGACTCCTACAAGCGCGGCAAGTTACCCGCCAATCTCATAAATGAGGCAACCCCAATCAACAAAATGAATGGGCCACCCAACACTTCACGGAATCCGGTAACTTGAGCACCCCTCCGTAGGGCATCCTGTACCCACTACGAGTATGACGAATAGCCCGCCAATTTTAGAATAAGGCCCTCTCCGTCTCAACGCCATGAGATGCGGGCATGTTTCCCTCTAGAACCTGGCTATTCGAGCACTCCTCCACGGGGTAATTCTAGTATAGAAAAGAAAAATATATGTACAACGGCGACATCGACCTCAACCCGGTCATGTCCCAAACAAATAATATACAAACTGGCATAGATGATAGTCCACATGTCGGACACTCGCCCCGTAAAATCAAATGTACAAATAAAACTGAACTGTACAACTATAATTGCACCATTGGGTATCTACCACGATGATCCAACCACAACCTCAGCACAACACAGAACATCAACGTGAATGTCATGTTCGCAAACCCGTATAAAAGAACATATAGCAGTTAGATGAGTTATACCGCTCTAATGACATTCACGGTCGCAGATAGTAATGTATGCACTGAAAACTTTTAAACAGTGTTAAAAATAGCGACTTCAAAATACTCCGTATTGCCCCCAAACCAAAGATAACAGAATATGCAATCTGGGCAAAAACAAACAATACCCAAAAACCAATATTCAAGAGTCCAGAACACACAAAAAATTACAAAACCCAACTCCCTCGTAAAAACGGCGGCGCTGGGAAAATTCCCGATCTCGCCAGCCATATAGAGGAATTTGGGGCTCGTTTTTGAAGTGTGTTCTAGTTGTCTCAAGAGTAGTCTTCTGCAATTGTTTAAAAAAAAATTAGAAGACTTATAAAAATTGACAACAACTTGAATATTTTCCGTATTGTTTTGGAGTTGTTTCGGTTTCGTTACTTTAAACATCGTTTAAACTACTAGTTTAGGGTTTATGGGTTGGCTCTGATACCATGTTGGGTTATACCAGCGCCCTGGCCATCTACCGTGACCGAATGCGGAACAAAATTTTTATAAAACTGGCGCTAGAATAACCCCATAATACGGATCGACCATTAACCTTAATCTAGCAAATATAAAAAGGAGTTAAGAATGGTTATACCGAATGATCTGTGTCCTTCGTTCTTTAACCATCTTCCCAAGCTCCTACAGGCCACAATGATCAAGCTTGATCGCCGGTCTCCCTCCATCGAAGATGATCCACCTGATGATTTGCAGTTCGAGCTCCAACCTTATAGCCGAGATTATTATGGTACCTAGTTCGCTAAACTAGATAGCCTAGAGGATGTTGTCATAATCCTGAAAAGGCACGTGACTGGCACTTGAATCATATGAAGTCTATAGGACTCCACCTAATTCAAGTACGCCAAAATCCCAGAAATCTAAACCTTTTTTGGGAAAATAGAGGAGGTGTTGTTTTGAAATAAAGGTACACTGAAATCAAGCTCTTTCTTCAAGTCATGGGTAATATAATATATGAAAACACAATCCTTTTTATCTAACTTAAAAAAAAATTCGTCATTGAAAATTTAGGCAGTGCTTCCTTTGTATATTTTAGCCCGAATACGGTACAAGCAATATGATAAAAGGCATCCTGAAGAAGGAGCTAGCTCTTCGCCAAATAGAGGAAACAACCACGCAAGATAATAAATATACAATGCCGAATGCGAGAATTAAAACTCAGAAAGAGAATAAGAAAACAAGCATCATCAAGAAAACAGGAATAAGAGTAAATACATAATCACGACTCAAGGTCCAAAAGAATATACAAACGGTGGTTTCTAAGTCTACTAAATATACAAGTCTGGTTGATGGAGCCTTTAATTAGATACAACAGAAATAAAAATAAAGGTACAATGGTGGTCACAATGCGAATGAACCCATCTACCAAAGCAATCATCCGGAAGGAAGTGGTGTGCCAGCGAAGCCGCTACGGAACCTGTATGGCTAAACCTGCAAGACACTGTGTCACAATGGGGGTGAGTTGCCAACTCATGAGTAGAAGACATCACCGAGAAGAAACCGAATGTATGACTATCTTCTAGATCATACGGTAAAATACAATAATAGTAATAACACAGTAACAGCGAGTAGAAATATGAGTAATCACATAGGTCGATGTGTAAGGTCAAGTACTCGTGTCCGTGTCACAAGGTAACTAAATGTCATGTATGTTATGCATGAATGAAAATGCATCAACAAGTGGGTGTGTCCAGCATCGACACTCGAAAGCGTCAGGAAAACCGTGTCCATCAGCGACACAAAATCATCATATATCTCGGGCTCCGTCTGTCCGGATTTACCCATATCATCTGATCTCACGACTACAGTCAGTATCCTCCGGATATTTGCCGCGCCAAATATCACCAGTCGGTAGTGCTCCCCTGCCGGGCTCAACGCCTTTCTATACGATCTTCTTGTCCCGGAGTACCGCACCGGGTCCACCATGTACCCGCAGACGGCATCTCCTCACTCCTCGAATCGGGTATATATACATACGTGGCTCAATAATCGAGAAAACTCATGGTGGACGCCATACATCATATCACGAGAACCCGCATTTTCTTTTAAAATTTAGTATATGTTTTCAAATTCCCATGCGGTTTCCCCAAATCAAGAAATCTCATGAAAATCAGAATCTCAAAATCATGAGTTAATAATTAACAATGAATATCGGCATAGAGCCCAACTACAGTATATAATCAGAATGTAGGTAAACAAATGCATGTGACATTTAAGTACGAAATGCAATGTCAAAACTAGCATATCATATCGGAATGCTAAACAATGCTACTTGGCTACACCTAACAACGTAAACAATATAATAAAGGTTACTACAGTTTGCGTGACATGGCAATTACCGATGATGATGTGTGTGAGCCGGCAAGCGAGTGTACGTGCAACATACGCATCATCGGTAATAGTGCAGGTGTCCTAGCAGATGAGATCATAACAGAAAGTAAATAATGAAAGCAACAATAAGGTATATAAACCTATATACGAGCCATACCATTTATTATATTTAAATAGCATGAATCGTTGTTTTTAGAAAAGTAGGGACTACGGTGTTTTTGAGAAAAGAGATGTCTTTTTTAAAAATCCGTAGCGTCCATCGGTTTATTCTTTGAAAAAGCCTATGATTCGTCAGTTTTGAAAATAGATATGCCTCGAGCCTAAGTTAACATATATCTAAGCAACTAAAGACTAACTAAGAACCTAGTCGATGGTGATAAGAAATCTATAGTATTCCGGGTCGATATATCCAATAGTCGGCGATCCAGCCACATATCATCACGTACAGTAATATCCATCGTACGACATTCTCGAGTCAAGAGTGCAGATCAATTATCATATACATCTCGTACGGTAGAATCCGTCATACGGCATCATCAAAATCTAGGATACGGGTCAAAATATCATATAGTTCGTACGGTATCAATCGTCGTACTATATCATAATCAGGGGCATGGATCTAAAGTTTTGTACATTCTAATACCATCAAACCACATGTTATCACATGTTTCATGTATTTCGCCCAACGATCCTTTAATATATCAATATCATAAACGAGGTCTCACTCGATCACGTATCATAGCCTCACGACATCATGTCCGATCATATCGACTCATATCCATAAAACGTATCATATCATATCCTCACCACACGTATATATATATATATATATATATATATAAGCATACACACACACACACATACACACATATACACACATATACACAAATATAAATACCAAGTGTATGCGTGTGTGCGTGTGTGACAACACATAACCTAAGGTTCACGACTAAGTTAAAAGAGACTAAGGTTATACCCTTCTACGAACATGCTTATACTAATCCTACAATTTCCTAAAACCCTAATTGCTAAGTATCCAAATCTTGTACCAACAGATATATATATATATAACATATCCTACGGTTGCGGGGGTGTTATACGCCATCCACCCGACTTCCTCCGTAGATATATATCTACTCACCTTCGATCCTTGCTTGTTGAAATCGATGACGCCTTGCTCTCCTTGTCTTCCCGAAGCCCACGCGGAGGTACCTACAATTCAAATGCGTCGTATCGTAAGCACGAATCAAATACGAAAAACCAAAGCAGCACGTGGAGTGCACATAGGTTAAAACCTACGGCCTGCGCATGCAAGAACAACTCTTAACATCGACGTATGAACGTCAATCGACCGAGATAAAACACAAATACCAAAACTCAAGTCATTAAAAGTCGCAAACCGAAATCAGAAACTTTGAAAAACACTTCCAGATTTTGCCTCAGGTGAAATTAGCCAATTTTGCATTTGTGGAGGGTCTAATTAACAGGTATAGGAGCCATGAACCAAGCACGAGCTAAATCCCTCATACCCAGGCGGCAATTTGCGGCCAAAACCCATATATTTGCAGCCATGGTTTGGAGATGTGGTCTCGAGTCTTTAGGGTGGCTTCCAGGTCACCTGCACGACTCTCTGTAATCGCTATATATTTTTCAGGTCCTCCGGTTCATAGCAGATCCCTAAATATCATCACAAATTCCGATATCGGTAAATTTGAAATTCAAGTCTTGGGGTTTAGTCCAGGTTTTGACACTAGAGGGGTTTAAGGTCACTACTAAACCTCAATTGCACCTTTTCAATTCATAATATCATCTAAACCTCAACTTGGAAATTTCTAACATTGCTAAACCTCATTTGTTTAACACTAAACCATACTAGGAGGTAAAGAAACTAAAATTCTAAATCGAGGGTGTAGGATTATACCTCATTTGGTAACCCAAGAATTTTCTTGAGTTGCCCAAAGACTTCAAAGTCCAATCTTGATCTACCCATCGTGTTTGTGATGGTCTTATGATCATTTCTTTATGAAGAGAGCATAGGGTTTAGTGGTGGTTTTTGAGGTGGTAGAGGGTGGTAGTAGGAGGTGGAGGTTCAGGTGGAGAAGAGATGAAGGAGATGAAGGATTTTGAAGAGATGAAAAGGAATGAGGTGAGGTGCCATGCCAAGGAAAGACCCCCCTCTGTCTCTCTCTCTCTCTTCTTTGCCCATACCTCCATGTCCCACTCTCAACAAAATATCTTCTCATTATTCTTTTTTTTATTTTATAAAACAAATCCATATATAAAGGCAAATGAAGAATTTAGGTCATGGTTCAACAAATAAAAATGTAATAAGTCTCTTGCAACATGTTATGTTGCATGTCACATGCATAAATAAGATTAATCAATAATTAATGAAATATTAATCGAGTTTAGTATTAACTTGTATATAATTAGTTGTATAATAGCTCGTAAATTATCTAAATCACATAATTTCTTTCAAAAACAATAATTTGTATCCATTTTCCAATTATTCTTCAAGCTATAGTATATAACCATACTAGTTCATTAAAACCAATTTCTATATCTTTATAAGATTCATGGAATTTATTATTCTATTTATATAAATTTCGAAAATAATATTTTATTTTCCTGAAATGTTACAGATGTAGAATCTAATGATGGAATAATTTGTCTCCAAACACCCTAGATTTTCCAACACATGAGACTTATAAGGTGGAGATAGAAGAAGCAAAGCTTGGAGGAGATGAGAGTGTGAAGCAACCAACCAAATAAAAATAGCTAAGTGTTGTGAATAAATGAAATGAATCAAGCCACCCACAAAATATCTCACAACAAAAAATATCAAGAATGCCACAATAGTGAACTATGAGTCACCCCGATGAGTCACCACAAAGGCATGCTTCAATAAATGCCATGTCACATCTCATCCTCCACATAATAACCATTTATCTTAAATGGTTAAAAACTAAATGAGGTGGCATCTTTTAGAGACTAAAGTGGGACTCTCTGCGTAGCACTCTAAAGACTCATCAATATGCCGGCAGTGGGTTTAACCACAAGCATATCAGCGGCACTAGCTGTACGTAACGGCTACCCAGGTATTGAGAGAAAGGAAGGACGACGAGCAAACCCATCCGAACCCCTACTGAGCCTATCCGTGACAATCTCCTTACGGTCCGGTCTGTTTGTCTAAGAGAATCGCATATCGAGTCTAGATGGTGGATAAAGTCAGACCCCTAATAACACGATATTTCGTTTTGGTATGAAGCCCATCACCAATTTAGAAACTACTGATCCAAATCAGTAATTCTCGACTACCTTGGCCAAGGATTTCTGGTGATGGCCACCCGTGCACAACACGACATCAACCCCCAATATCGGGAGAGACGAATCCCCGACGATCCGCTCACTGCCTCCATATGGCTCGGGACTGTACCCAACTAAAACCTGTTTGCATGACTCCTTTAAGACGTGGTAGGGTAGAAATCAATGCACAATGGGAACTCACACGAGACAAATGACGATCTCAGGTCGACAGACTCACCTGTACACATGTCAACTGGAAACTGCTATCTGAAAATAGGTATAATACCAACTAGCATGTTCCCGGCGAGTCCGTTCAGTGTACTCATAACCCAATGAGCACTTACATACTATCTTAGGTGACAAACATACACTAATGGCTTGTGCATACTATCTTAGGTGACAAACATACACTACCGTCCACCGTCTCTCGTCGGGGTCTCGATAAGTACACACTAGTCTAATTTGGAGTATCAATGCCCAGTCTCGATACTCTCTCGACTAGGGACATTTAAGGATGTGCTTATAGACCACCCAGCTCCCACGTATATGATCGCCATCATAATGCTGGTAGTCAAGCAAGAATCATATGGGTTCTATCAACATGAAATAGTGATCTGTAATACCACATAATGCATGTACATGATAATAGAGACAAACCGGATAGCATACTATCATTTTGACTAAGACTGTTTTACCCGTATAGGTCCTCCCTCAATCATCATAATCACCTGCCTGCGATTACAATAATTGTCTTGAGGGCACTATAGCCAACAAATTCGAACGGATTCAAATATCTATCCTTATGCAACTTAAGCAGTCTGGTCGCATTTATATGACTAAGTCTACAGTGCCACAAGAAAGCTTCGTTCATATCTGAACTTTTCCTCTTGTGTGTGTTATGTATATTTAAAACTGTATTTTGACTTAGAACATATAAACCATTACACAACATACCAAACCCAATCAACGCTTGATTTAGGAATATGTTCATAACATTTTTCTCTAATGCAAAGTTATATCCATCTTTGTCTAATAAAGAAATGGATATTATATTGCACATCATAGACGGTACGAAATGTCAGTCATTCAAAATCAATATGTTACCAGTTGGCAATACAAGGTGGTATTCGCTGACAGCTTTAGCAGCAACAATTGCTCCGTTCCCTACTCTGAGAGACATCATTTTTTTCCAGTGCTTTACTTCTCTTTAACCCTTGTAATATATTATAAATATGGGATCCTGATCCGGTATCCAATACCTAGGACGTAGAGCATACTGAGAAACAGTTCTAAATAACTAACATACCCAAAGAAGATGTATCAGAATGCTCCTTCTTTATTAGGATTGCGTGGAAATTCTTGCATTCCTCTATCCCTTGCCCAGACTCATGAAAATTTTCATGAACTAGAGCGGAACCAACGTACCTCAGTCTAGTATAATATTCGGTCAATACATTCATATTATTATCTTGAATAAGGCATGACATGGTCGCTATCTTGAGAGAGAGAAGAAACACTTTAGCATGTGCTCTTACAAGATTAGAATGGTTATTATCTTATCTAATGAGGATGGCTCCTAATATTTTTATTAAATCTTCCTTCAAACCCTAAAAGGAAAAATTAGCCAGGATTAATTACACTCTACAAGTTCGCTAATCGATCAGCCAGGCAGGTGTTAGTACTTCGAGAGAGTCTCCCCGTGCTTTCGCATGGACTAATTAAATAACCTCATTTCCACAGAGGCATAACCCCGTTAACACCTTTCTAGACACCTACTTGATTAGCTAATTATAAAGTAGAAAACTCTCTCGGGAGTAACGCTTACTCGTAGTAGGTATTGGGATCCAACTATCACATAGAAGGTATGCAATCTCATTGCAAATTTCAACACTTGAAATTCCTGATGATGGTTTTTACCCATAAAATCCTATGACCTTGACGCTTGCTAACAAATCATAGGCCGCTATTATTCGAATCCACCCACACATACCCTTGACACTTGCGAACAACGTTGTGTGGCTGTTCCTACCAATCACATTTATATGCTGTAAATAAGTATCACTCATCTACCATACACTATGCCTTGACGCTTACCAATAAACTTGACACGAATACGAAACAGTATCTATCTCAAATGACGAAGGGGTACAGATGATTTTGACGAAAACGTTTTACGTAATGAACTTGATATCGTTGTAGAACCAAGTGATTTGAAAAGGAGTGGTATAAGCTCCGCTTTAAAATAAAATAGTTTTCAAAACAAACCGAGTGGGTTGTAACATATACTAGTTTTTGCTAAAGATGTTATTCTCGATGAAGGGATCTAGGATCTTTCCTCATCGAATGAGGCGCTGGATATTTATAATTGATTACATCTATGCAAAGCACAAACTACAGTTGCCTTTTTTGAAAAATGTGGTTCTACAATATCTTTTAGATTTCTTTTCTTTTCATTAATCTTATTAATAATGACCCATCATTTAAGTTTCCTAAATATCACAGAAGAAACGAAAATAAAATACATATATATGCCATCTGCATTCGCCACAGAGACTCGGGTCTTCACCGTAAGGTTACTTAACTTATAGCAGGGCGGGGTCAGGACTATTGCGGATGTAAAACATATATAGTGTCCACTAATATATCATATATATAAGTAGCATTCGTCTTACGCATTTATATATATATGATCATATCACATCACAGCACAGCAGAAGAATTTATATGAAATATGGGATATACTATGAGTTCCGTGTTTTAGATTAACCCATTAAAGAAAAACACGGATTCCACGGCCATGATGAATAGCCAAGCCTACACCCCTAGACCCCTACAAGAGCGGAAATCAACTCTGCTAATTCTAGAGTTAGGTGACCGGTCTCGACTTCTCACGAAGACCACCCACAGGACTCTAGAATCCGGATACTTGAGCCCTTCGCCTTGGTTCTATCCTAATATGGTAAAGTAAATAATATACATCAAGATGACTACATCCTCACTCCCGGATGTGCCCCAATACAAGAATATTACGTACAATAATTTTCATGAACGAAAATGAAAAACTCTTATATCACATAAACCCGGCTATTCAATCACAACGATCCAATATATCATATCGATATAACAACACAATAACATCACATATCATCAACCTAAGTAAATATGTATACCCCTAATGTCATTGATGTATAGCAACGAGATTGGGGATACCTCCACATATTACATTTATAGTCGCAGAAAAGAAATGAAAACTACAACAATTAAATCCGCAACTGTAGACATCATAAACCGAGATTATCATATAGTCCGAATTTTATGCGTAACCATAAAAACCTTGCGTTTAAGGCTCGAATTAAAAAACATTTTCAAAGATAAAGCTGGGGAATTCAACAAGATTCTCGGTGAAAGAATCGAAAGCTCGTCGGGAATGATAGCTGATGGTCGTACCCCTTGAGGCCGTCGATGAAGTGGCCTTGGGCGGGACACCATAGCCGCCAGCCATGAGGTTCTCCTATGGTCACTTTGTCGGGGCAATGGGGCGTGGCACTCCACTGGTATTTTCCGTCGAGTTTTCTTGTACGTTACAAAATTACGACAGAGTTTCGATCCAAATTTAAACTCTGTGGCAATCCATCAAGTGAGGCTAAAAGGTAAGATTAATATATAATTTCTCAAAGCTAATTAATGTGAATTCTAAAAATTGTATTAAGCAACCATAACATTTAGACGGCGTTAACAATTCAATCGACTATCTTTTCAACTTCAATTAGCAGAGACTGCAACTATTTGAGCTCAACAAAATTCACCCAGAAAATCCATTTTCCCATTTTATAAGCCACGAAGAAAATTGGTGCCCAAACTCTATCAAAACGCCGCGGATCCGCGGTCATGGCCACTTCTTAGTCACGGATCCGTGGCTCTTTGATTAAGTTATGGGCTCCGTTTTCCACAAAATCATCTACACGATTTTTAAGCATTTTTATTTCGAAAAATATCACAGTTTGGAAAAATGGACATAAAGGTGTATTAAGAGGAAAAAAATTTGTAAATCGAACACTTTAAATTTGTCTAAATATTTCCTAAGCCTCTAGCCTAGCTCCGATACCATGAAAGTTAGGCAGCGCAGTGGAAGCTTTGCCGTAACACTCAAGGGTCCCTTATTAGCTACTTTCTACGCAAGTCCCCTCATGAGGACTACAACCCGCCGGTCTAACTGGTCACAGGACACTCTGGGAGTAAGAGCCCAAACTTCGCCACAATGTCACACAGTGAGAACCCCCCATAGGTCGACATCTAATGCCTAGTTGCTCTAATACCACTGTTGGTCAGGCAGCCATCCCATTCAATAGGTTCGTCGTGGCACCTACGGGTCCCTCAGCAGCTACTTTTTACGCATGCCACCTCGCGAGGACTATAACCTGCCAGAACACCTTCCAGTCTCAGGACACCCTGAGGGTACGTAAGAGCCTATACTTCACTATATTGTCATACAATGAGAACCCCCATAGGTCGGTATCTAATGCCTAGTAGCTCAGATACCATGAAAATAGTTCCTAGCACATTTACTATGGTTTTAACAAAAGCAAGTATGCAATTTTAAAAATCTAGAGGGCTAAGTCAATAAATAAGAATCGAACTAAAGGTTTAGGGTTTCAAAGAAAGCAAAGTGAAGAGGAGCAACAACCTTTGTAGTCTAGTCCTTCACTTATAAAGCTCCAAGAGGAAGTCCCTTGAGCAAGATTTCTTGATAACTTCTTTGTCGAAAATGATCCAGCTTGAGACAACTCTCTCTTAAGCTCTCACTTCACTAAACAAAGTTTTAGTGAAGATAACTACCTAAACTAATTTGCTAGTTTAGTTTAGATAGTTGAAGTAGGGTTTTAGCTCACTTAACTTTCATTCTTTTCTTAATTTTTTCTCTAAAATAAAAACCGAGAGAGAAAGATAAAGAAGATGAGGATGGAGATGAAGATGAGACAGACTTAGAATTGAGATGAGTATGCAAGATATTTTAGCCATGATTATCTTTTTTGAATAAAACAAGAATGTGTTATATGTTCTACATGCATCTTAATAAATGACTCATTCTATTTTATTCTTTAATGATTAATGATAAATATCATGATTCTTATCTCATTTCAAATGTGATTCTCATACATCCATCTTACATTTATCAACAACCATGACACAATATGTTTATATGTTATTTATATCAAATATAAATAATATATAAAGAGAAGAAAAATTAAAGTGAGCAAATATTAGTTAATATATATATATATATATATATATATATATATATATATATATCAAATTATTAAATCAACACTTGATTTAATAATCCGGTAATATCAAATATAATCCGGCTAATATCAAAAAATGCTCGATTACAACACTGTATCATATATCCGTATTTAATCAAGTTCCCGCACATATCACTATACATGCCCTAGTTCATTTCGCTTGAGCTAAGAAACCTCTATATAGGAACCTAAAGACTCACCAATACGCTAGCAGTAGGTGATGATCATATCAAACACTTACAAGAACGTCAGCGGTACTAATTGCACGTAGCGGCTTCCCAGGTATTGAACGAATAGAAGATCACCAAGTAAACTTGTCCAAAACTCCATGTAGAGTCTATAAGCAACACTTACCGTGCAGTCCAGTCTCTTCATCTGATATGTTGCATATCGAGTCTGGGGTGGTATCATCATACCCCAATAAATCGATAAGTCAGGCCGATATGTGGCCTATAACCAATCGAAAAACTGCTGATAACACTTATCAGTAAATCTCATCATCCCTGGTTAGGGACTTAAGGATATAGCCAATATTGCATAGCACAACATCAACTCCTAATACTGGGAGAGACGAAACCCCCATATCGCTCACTGCCTTCATGTGACTCGGGGTTGTACCCAACTACCATCTGTTTGCACGACTCAGTAGAGCCGTGGTAGGGAGGTAATCAAAGCACAGTGGAAACCACACAAGACACTATGACGATCTCGGGTCTACAGACTAACCTGTACAAGTATCACTAGAGAACTACTATCTGACGATAGGTATGTTACCATCTAGAAGTTCTCGGCGAGTTCGTTCGGTGTACTCATTCTCTAATGAGCATTTATGTACAACCTTTGGTGTCAAATACCAATGGTTGTGGGATCAACCATCACCCCATACAGGGTAAAGAAACATACACACTAGTCTATACTGGAATATCGATACCCTATCTCGATACTCTCTCGACTAGGAACACTTCAAGGATGTGCTTGTAGACTACTCAGGCCCCACTAGTATGATCCACATCACATTCCTGGGAGTCAAGAAATCATCCTAAGGGCTTTATCAACATGTATCGAAGAAATAATAAACTAGAACAAGTATACATGTTAAGATAAAGAGTAACCAGATGGCATACTATCATGTTGAGTAAGAATGTTCTATATATATGTGTGTCCAAGCATCCACTATAACTTACAATAATGGCCTCTAGGGAATACATATCACTAACAAAACCCACTGCCAGTATATTGACGTGTTTTTAGAGTCCCACACAAATGGTTTTTTCAATTCAGGAAAAATGATGTAGTGGTCGTATATTGATACATGCAGGGTTCCGATTAGGTATGTGTGCTAGACACACGGGCTTCAATCGGGCGAATGATAATACTAGCCTGCTTAAGATTAAGCCGAATTATTAAATCAAGTTCTAATTTAATAATTTACATATATATTTCGATATGTATATTCTAGTATTATGTTCATTGTATTTTTCTATCTCTTGGATATTCGTATTTTGATATGAATATGGACATGTATTTGCGGGAACGTATTCTTGTATTTATACAAGAATACTTCTAGAAGGAGGACACCTCATTTCTAGGATTTTATTTTTTTAGGAAATTATGAGATGAGGTGGAAAAGAGAAATGGTAGAGGGTATGTGCAAATGAATTATTAATTCATTTGCATTTAGTACTCAAGCATGATTATAATTTTAGATGGAAAAAATTCTTTTAACAAAAGAAATCAAGCATGCTTGAATTGGTAAAGGATATTATTCATTCTACTATTTAGCTTATCTCTCTTCCATGGCTCCTCCTACTCTTCCTCCTTCTTCAACCCTCTCATGAGTTGAGAATCATGAAGATAAAGAGAAAGAAAAATGCTAGAACGCTCACACAAATCACTAAGTATCCTAAATTAGCATCCTAGGATCTTTAGTTATTTTATTGATGAAGTTGAACCTTGAACTTGGTTCCCTCGGCTGGATCATCCTCGGCGAAGTAAGACCGTCTTGCAAGTGCGATTTGGACCTCTTGAGATCATGCTATATTCCAAACCAATTGGATCAAATGAAGACGCTACAAATATTGTGATTTCTGCCATTTTGTATTTTCTAGTTTAGGTGTTTGGTTTAGATTCTTGGGTTAGAGTTTCTAGTGCTATGAAAATTTTCATTTTCTTATTCAACATTGGCCGCGGGATCATGGTGGGGGCACTAGGAACCAATAATGGTATCAGAGCCACCCAAACACCAAAAACTAGATACGTACGACTTCAAAATTCGGTCGGTTTTTGCCTGCAAAACCAGTAACTTATTCCATGTTATCTTGATATTTTGACTCCCCGCAGGCTCTCGGCTCTCGGTTTGGGCCAAGAAGCTGCGAGGAGGTAAGAGGGGACCCCGGGAATGTCCCGGAGGGACCTAATGAGGGCCCACTCCCCCGAGACCACCCTATGGTGGCCTTAGGGGTAGGGACCCGAGAACTGCCTCACAAGGCAGTTTCGGGTCTGCCTACGCCCCTGGCCACCTTAGGGTGTCCTAGGAAGGTAGGTACCCCTTAGGAGCCTCTGGGTTGACATTAATTTTTTTTCGGGACTCTCCGCGAAGTTTCAGATCAATCCGAGCTCATTTCGGCCTCCCGAAGTGGGTTTTAGCATGAAATTTTTGTCGTTTTTTAGCACACTTGATTTTTGGTGTTTTGGAAAATTGATGTATTGGCTATTTTTGTGCGGTATTCGATTGTCATAGGCTTAGTGATGGTTGCATGTATCATAAAATTTGGTAAAACGTCGTATAATTGCTATACGTATCAATTAGACAGAGTTACGGAATTGATACTCGCAAGTTTGCATGTTCTGTGATGGATAATGCTTGTTGGTTTTGGTTCTGTTGGATTTGTCGCGATGGATAGCCCGGACTATTTTGTATTAGATGTAATTCTCTGTGATATAATGTATATTCCTATTGCATGATGAGCGTCCGACATGTGGACTACCGTCATCATGGCTTGTATATTATTCTTTGAGGCACATCCTTGTTGCGGATGTAGTCACCATTGTATATTCAGGTTTTCATTACATGCACTATGATTACTCCGCGGCGGAGTGCTCGAGTAGCTGGGTTCTAGAGGGCAACATGCCTCCATCTCATAGTGTTGAGACCGGGGTGCGTTACTCTAGAATTGGCGGGGTATTCGCCGCACTCGTAGGGGGTATAGGATTGACCCGCGGAAGGGGTACCCAAGTCACCGGATTTTAGAAGCACTGGGTGGCCCGCTCACTTAGTTGATTGCGGTTGCCTTGGTTCTCAGATTTGTGGGTGGCTTTCCGCACTCATATGGGTCAAGGTTCTGATACTACAGGCTATTCACACAACCGGAAAAATTGCATTTCATATTTGGCTCCATTGAAATGTACTTTTCCTTGATTATCGACATTTCCATACTGTGTTTGCTTCTCCTGTGATACTTATATGATGTTTATTGATATCATTTTTGAGAAGAATGTTTATATATATATTATATATATTTATTAGACGCTATATATGTTTTTCATCTGCGCTAGTCCTGTCCCCGCCCTGCCGTAAGTTAAGTAATCTTACAGTGAAGACATGGGACCCAGTGGCGAATGCGGATGTTATATATGTGCATGCCTATTTTTGTTTCTTTTCTAGCATGATATAATTAATTTATGGGACTGCATTAATTCTAATTAATGGAAGGAAAATAAACCTAAATGATGTTGTCGGAACTAATTTTTAAAACTACTCAGCTTTCTTCAAAACCATAGTCGTATTCTTTTGCTTTGCATAGAGGTATTCGGTTAGGAATGTCTTGCACATTGTTCTATGAGGAAAGAGCCTTGATCCTTTCATTAAGAGTTTGCTCTTAAGAAAAAGTTTATGTTACTAGTTTTAAAAGAAGAGCCTAAACCACTCCTTTTCAAAACCACTCGAGTTCTTTCAACGATATCGAGCCTTAAAGGTTTTTCACCAAAAAACAGCTGTAACCCTCCATCATTTCAGATAAGTAGTGTTAGTATTCGTACTATGTATGTTGACCTCTGTTAAGGCGTAGTGTTCGCTGAGTGTTTGTTTTCTCTCTCTGGTTTGCGACCATGACCCGCCTTAAACTATAACTCAATACCTAGTTGACCAAACCTTCATACACACTTTTGTTTTCGAATTATCATGATTCACGACAAAGTCACATATATCCCTGCCACTCCTTCATCCCCTTTGCATTTCTCCAAAACACTCCGTATCACTATGAAAATCCATATTGTTTGGAAAAAGCATCTCATGAAGTTACATATGAACTCGACGAAACTTGTTTTAGTTTGAGGATAGGCATGGGTTCTGAAGAAATTGAATAGGATTATTCGGTTATCTTTTATCTTTACCTTCTCTCAGGTTATGTCAGCTTCTAGTATTAGGAGAGTACACCTATTACGCTTATTGGATAGTCTTCTTCCAAATCTTAAACTGGTGTCGAATGGTAGGAAAAGAAGAAAACCAATTAGCCTAAGTGTGGTGTACAGAAGGTAAAAAGTAAAGACATATAAAGGGATTGCAGTGAGAGCAAGGAAATTTGCGACTACTGTCATGAATCTGGATAATGGAAAAGACATTACTAGGCGGCCATCCCCTTGAGACATTTTCATGTTTCAGTTTTTCTGTGTAGTTATTATTGAAAAATATTTTCCCAACTAATTCTTACTCCAAGGTATGTATGTACCAGGTTTGGTCTCATATCTGTAGGGCATTACAAATGCTGAGAAGGAGTAGAATATTGGGAAATGGGTGTTTTGATCCTTAATATCGAAATTTGTAGCAATTGGTGATATTTAAGGAAGTCGCATGGGTTTTGCCTAACGACAAATATTTGGTTTTGAATAACTATTGCTATGCACCAATTTTTAAAATGATATATCTGTATCTTTATTTTATAAAGTGAGATATAAATTTTGAAAATTGTGTTCTAAGTATTTACCTTTATCAGTTGAGAATATGGTAAGATGCATTAATTAACAGTATAGACATTCTTAACCAAAATACAGTTTTCAACTTACAACACACGGAATTTGAGTTAGTATACTCTAGGGATTTATACATAGAAATGTATGTTGTCCAGTGTCCTTCAGGACAAGGGGTTGGTAATTTTACTTCATTCAGTTTACTCATGAGTTATCTACTTTTTGACACGCATTCGATGTAATGCAAGGTCTAAAGATTTTGAGAACCTTATAGGTATAAGAATAAAGTAAAGAACCATACGTTGGATGTATCAGGGTCTTCGAGATGATCGAAGATATAGATACTTATGCCAAGTATTCCATCATAGTAATATTGAAAACATAATTCTCTCACAGGTTACTTATCCGTGGGAGCGCTCCTTAATGAGTAATGTTGTATAACCTTTTTCCATATGGGATATGCACTGGACACAGTTGTACAACAATTGAATATGGTTCCATCTAAATTAGTGCTTTTGTTTCTATGTGGACATAGAATGGTTGCATATTTTGAGGATGTTAAGATATAGAGTTATCCGGTTCCTATTTAAAAGCTGAATCCGGATAAACTCGAGGCACATTTCTTTAACAGGAGTTTATGGGTTATTCCAGACTTTTAGCAAGGGTTTAACTTATACCATTTCAAGATCAAAAGTTGATTTGTTCTTGACTCGCCACCTTTTTATAAAAGGAATCTTTTTGCAAAAGAAACAAGTGAGAGTATGGTAGAACTGGAAGTGATTCCAAAAGCACAAATGGTTACTAAAAATTTAGTAGAAGCTGGAGATTCAATTGGATTCCATAATCTATTTGCCACTCCGCAGATGTAGTGGGTAATCTCAGCCATCCGAGTGGTACTTCGATTTCCTCAAAGACGGTGACAGAGAGATTTTGATAACCCAAGCTTATTACTACTACTGTCCTTGGCTATGAGATCTGGCAGATTGATGACTATAACGTCATTCTAAATTGGATTTAGAAGTGCATGTGTGTATATGACTCTGCCAGAAGGTTGTTGTAGTCAGTAGGAGCAGCAGAAGCATGGTGGGCCAGAAGTATATGTCTGTTTTATACTAGAGCAAGTATAGCGACGATAAATCATCTATTTTTGTTGTAAAAGTCATAGAGTTTAACTTCATTAGAACAACAGATGGACCTGATAAGAAGGCGGTAGAGAGTGATGTCCTGATATTTGGATGACGTGCTCCTGATAGGAAGTGATGTTCCTATACTACAATCGGTCAAACTTTAATTGTCACAAGGTGTTTTCTCCATATAGGATCTGGACAAAATATTAGGGATTCTGGGGACTGGATCTATGGTTTTAGATTTAGATTTGGGAAGTGTCTCAATTCGGGTACTTCGACACTATTCTAAATTGTTTAAGAATGGCGACTCCTGGCATGGTGGTGCACCCGCAGGTGAGGGAGTCACCCTCTCTAAAGAGATACCTTCTAGACTGATGAAGAGAGAGATTTGCATGATTAACATATCACTTGATTAGGCAATTGAGTCAATCATGAGATGTCAAGTACCACACCGGACATTGCTTTTGTATTAGCTGCAATAAGCATATATTAATCTAATTCTGGAGAAACATTCGGAAGCAGTTATGAACATAAGAGGATGTTCTTGGTATATGGTAACGGTAGCCTCCTTCAGGAGGCGGTTATCATTTCTGGCTTCCAAGGTGACCTGGATAACAGAGTGGCTGTCAAAGTTAATAGTTTTTCCTCTTTTGAGATACAGTGTGTTGATAGGTTTCTAAGCAGGATACTGATGAAGTCATGGCGCTGGGTGCTGATTGCATTAGCAAAAGGATACTGTCTAAGAAGCATGTTGGATTTGTTGTTCATGTTATGAACAAGGTCCTATCAGATATCCAGACAAGTTCTAAGATGGGTATCGCTCAATTCGGATGATAGTCGTTCCCCGTGAAGTTGAGATATAAAAAGATAAAGATAGAAACATTGGAGCGGATCCACTCACTGAGGCTATTTCTCGAACACGTAAGTTTCACAAAACGAGTTTTGAGAAACTGAGTAGTAAAGAAGTTAGGTATTAGGTAGCACATAAGTTGTGAGTATGCGATACCGCAATAATTGGCCTTAAGTGCAAGTGGGAGATTGTTGGATATGGTGCCCTCAAGGTAATTATTGTAATTGCAGGCAGACGATTATAATAATTAAACGAGGACCTATACAGGTAGTGTTAGTGATGTATGTCGTAGAGGCCACTGTTGTATCATACTGGATTGTATATTACTTAATGGGAGCTTGGAATATACACGGATATAGTAACAGTCTTACTCGAAATGGTAGTATGCAATCTGTTTTGTTTCTACCTCAATATGTGCATGTGTTTTCTTACCATATCGCTTATACATATTGGTAAAGCCCTTAGGATCTTTGCTTGATTACCAACGTTGTGATGGTAGTCACACAAGTGGGGGCTGGGTAGTCTATAAGCACATCCTATACAGGTCCCTAGTCATTGGATTATCGAGACAGGGCATCGATGCTCCACAGTAGACTAGTGTATACGCTTCTCATCCTAGCAGGGGAGATGGTCTGTCCCACAGCCATCAGTGCTTCGTACTGGAGATAGTATGCAGGTGCTCATTAGGTTATGATTACACTGGACATGACTCGTCGGGAACTGTTGGTGGGTATTATACCTGTTGTCGGGTAGCAGTTCCCAGGTGACATGAGTACAGCTTAGTCCGTCGACTTGACACTGCTGTTTCGCCTCAAGTGTGTTCCCACTGTACTTTGATTACTACCCTACCACGGCTCAAAGAAGTCGTACAAACAGGTAGTTGTTGGGTGCAGTCCCGAAGCACTTGAAGCCAGTGGTGGTTAGATATGATTCGCCTCTCCCAGTATTCGGGGTTGATATCGCGCTGTGTTCGGAAGGCCATTACACAAAGTCCTTGGCCAAGGCAAGCAAGATTTACTGGTAGGTATTCCAGTAGTTTCTCAAGGTGTATTGGGCTAATCTCCAACATGGCTTATTGCACTATTAGGGGTCTAACGTTTACCGCCCCCTAGGCCCGATATGCGATACTCTTAGACGAACAGACCGGACTGTACAGAGATTGTCATATTCAGGCTCAGTAGGAGTTCGAATGGATTTTCCTCATCGGCCTTCTTATCGACATCTACCTGGAGACCATTATGTGCAGCTAGTACCGCTTGCGGCCTATGGTTAAACCCACTGCCAGCGTAGTGTCGAATCTTTAGAGTCCCACATAGAGAGTTTCCCTGCACCAGGAAAAAGGAGTAGAGGCTGTATGGTTTTACGGCAGGGCTATGACCACGTACGTGCACTTGTGCGCTTATGATGTTCAGGCGGATAATACTAGTGAGCTTTGGTTTAAGCCGGATCCTAGTATTATATTGATGGATCAGTTTTGTCTCTTTGTATTCGTGTTTCTCGGAACACGAATGCGGGTATATATATACGGATGAGAGGGGCATAGAAAAAGACGCCTCATTAGGGTTTTGACCATTGACTTGATTAAAACAATTATGAGGTGGAGGAAAGTATTTGTTATATTTATAACTGATAAAATGAGATAGCTCACTTGACTTGACTACAAGCATGGCAAGAAAATATCTCACCCAAAATATCAAGTGCCACAAAATATCTCACAAGAAATATCTAGTCAAATGGTCAAACCAAATCAAGTAGTCAAAATAAGTAGCCATGCCTCAATTATCATTTATAAATATAACAAATACTTTCCTCCACCTCATAATTGTTTTAATCAAGTCAATGGTCAAAACCCTAATGAGGTGTCTCCTTCTGTGCCCCTCCCATCCGTATATACATACCCACATTCGTGTTTCGAGAAACACGAATACAAAGAGACAAAATGGATCCATCAATATAATACTAGGATCCGGCTTAAACCAAAACTCACTAGTATTATCCGTCTGAACATCATACTGGCACAAGTGCACGTAAGTGATCGTAGCCCTGCCGTAAAACTATACGGCCTCTACACCTTTTTCCCGTTGCAGGAAAACTCTCTATGTGGGACTCTAAAGACTCGACACTTATGCTGGCAGTGGATTTAACCATAGGCCGCAAGCGGTACTAGCTGCACGTAACGGTCCCCAGGTAGATGTCGATAAGAAGGCCGATGAGGAAAACCCATTCGAACTCCTACTGAGCCTGAATGTGACAATCTCTGTACAGTCCGGTCTGTTCGTTTAGGAGTATCGCATATCGGGACTGGGGGGCGGTAATCGCCAGACCCTTAATAGCGCAATAAGTCGTGTCGGAGAGTATCCCAATACACTCTGAGAAACTACTGGAATACCTACCAGTAAATCTCGCTTGCCATAGCCAAGGACTTTGTGTAATGGCCTTCCGAATACAGCGCGATATCAACCCCCAATACCGGGAGAGATGAATCTTATTTAAGCGCCACTGCCTCTAAGTGCTTCAGGACTGCACCCAACTACTACCTGTTTGCATGACTCCTTTGAGCCGTGGTAGGGTAGTAATCAAAGTACAGTGGGAACACACTTGAGGCGAAGCAGTAGTGTCAAGTCGACGGACTAAGCTGCACTCATGTCACATGGGAACTGCTACCCGACGACAGGTATAATACCCACCAACAGTTCCGGACGGGTCCTGTCCAGTGTACTCATAACCTAATGAGCACCTGCATACTATCTCCAGTACGGCGTACTGATGGCTGTGGGACAGACCATCTCCCCTGCTGGGATGAGAAGCGTATACACTAGTCTACTGTGGAGCATCGATGCCCTGTCTCGATAATCCTATGACCAGGGATCTGTATAGGATGTGCTTATAGACTACCCAGCCTCTACTAGTGTGACTGCCATCACAACGCTGGTAATCAAGCAAAGATCATAAGGGCTCTACCAATATGTATAAGCGATATGCTAAGAAAACACATGCACATATTGAGGTAGAAACAAACCGGGTTGCATACTACCATTTCGAGCAAGACTATTACTATATCCGTGTATATTCCATTCTCCCATTAAGTAATATACAATCCAGTATGATACAACAATGGACTCTACGGCATATATCACTAACAATCTCCCACTTGCACAAAGGCCATATACTAGCATATCGCAGACCGAAGATCTCGAATAGCCTCTCGAACACTGTCTGAGGGATGGCCTCTGTGAGTGGATCTGCAGTGTTGTTCTCCATATCTACTCTCCTCATCTCGATCACCTGGGGATCAACTATCTCCCTGATCAGGTGGTACCGCCTCAAGATATGTCTGGATCTCTGATGGGACCTGGTTTCGTTCCCTAAAGCTATAGCGCCATATGTTGTTACAATACTAAAGTATTGTACCAAAAAATGGAAGGAACCACCTGAAGTTCAATTAAGAACTTCCATATCCAAACTGTCTCTTTTGCGGCGTCTCATGCAGCAAGCTACACCGTTTCCATCATTGAGTTTGCAACGGTGTCCTGCTTGGATCTCTTCCAACAGACCACCCCTCTACTGAGGGTAAAGCCATAACCCAATATGGACTTGAAGTCATTCTTATCACTCTGGAAGCTGGAGTTAGCAAAGGTCTCGATCTGGAGGTCCTTTTCCGCCATACACCAAGAACGTCTCCTTATTTCTTCTCAGGTACTTGAGAATGTTCTTTACTGCTTCCCAGTGCTTCTCCTCTGGGTTTGACTGATACCGGCTTACCACGCTCAGTGCGTAAGCTACATCTAGTCTGGTACACAACATCGCATACATTATAGAGCCTACCGAAGAAGCGTAGGGTATAATCGACGTGCGAGCTCTTTTCAAATCAGTCTTGGAAGACATCTCTTTGGAGAGGGTGATTCCGTGACAAGCCGGTAGACTACCGCGCATAGAATCGTCCATACTAAATATTTTCAGTATGGTGTTGTTGTACCTTGACTGTGAAAGTCCCACCATCCTCTTTGATCTAGATCCCCAGAATGTAGTTGGTATCACCCAGGTCTTTCATGGAGAACCTCTGTGACAATAATCCTTTGACTGATTGTAGCATAGGAATGTCATTTCCTATTAAGAGAATGTCATCTACGTACTCAATGAGGAATTCCACAGTTCTTGCTACAATCTTACTATAAATGCATGGTTCATCTAGATTTTTGATAAAGTCGAATTCTTTTGTTGTCTCAATAAAAACAGATGTTCCAACTCCGCGATGCCTGCTGTAGTCTATAAATGGACTTATGCAACTTGCACATTGTCCCGCTGCTCCCACTCTGATTGAGACCCTCTGGCTGATCCATATAGACACACTCTTCCAAATTAACATTTAGAAAAGCCGTCTCTATGTCCATCTGCCGAATCTCAAAATCTTGGAAGGCAGCAATGGCAAGAAGGATCTGAATGGATTTGAGCATAGACACCGGAGAAAAGGTTTCATCATGGTCCAAACTAGGTGTTTGACGAAAACCTTTTGCAACAAGTCTAGCATTATAAGTTTCAACCTATCCATCTACACCAATCTTCTTTCTGATGATCCATTTACAGCCTACGGGTTTTACCCCTTCTGGAGAAATGTTCAAAGTGCATACTTTGTATGTGTACATGGATTCCATTCCGGTCCGCATTGCATCCAGCCATTTCACCGAGTCACCGCTCTGAATGACTTAGTGGAAGCTAGCTGGCTCCTCATTTTTAATGATGCAATCCTCTCGATCCCCGTCTATGAGAAAACCGTAGTATCTCTCGGGCGGATGAGACTACCTACTAGTCCTGCGGATTGGCATAGGGATGTCCGGTTCTTTTGAAACCTCTGGTTCTACCATACTTTCAGTAATAGTTTGTGGTTTTGGAATTTCTTCCAGTTCTATTGCGCTCCCACTATTTCCTTTTAAGAAATTGATTTTCCAAAAAATTGGGCATGACGAGGAACAAAAACCTTTTGTTGCTCTACGTAATAGGAAAGATACCCCCTGGAGTTCTTTAGGTATCCCACAAACTTACACAGTACTGAGCGTGTCTCGAGCTTGTCCGCATACCGCTTTTCAACAAAAGATAGACATCCCTATATCTTCAGATACTGAAGATAGGGTTTCTTCCCACTCCATATCTGATATGGTGTGGTAGGCACAGTCTTGGTAGGAACCTTTCAAAAGATATGCAGCTGATTATAGTGCATAACTTCAGAAGGATCGCGACAACTCAGCGTTACTCATCATGGAACGAACAATATCCAATAGGGTTCTGTTCTGCCTTTCCTATACAACATTGTGTTGTGGTGTGTATGGATGAGTAAGCTGAGAGAGAATTCCATTATCTTTTAGGTAATCCAGGAACTCGGCAATTAAGTATTCACCACATCGATCAGATCTCAGTGTCTTGATACTTTTGCCTTTTTGTTTTTCCAAATCATTCTTATATTCTCGGAATTTTCAAAGGGTCTCGGATTTATGCTTCATCAAGAAGACATGTCCTAATCTAGAGAAATTATTCGTAAAGTAATTAAATAGGAATAACCACTTCGTGCATCTGTAGATATTGGATTACACACATCGCTGTGTATGAGTCCCAAGAGCTCGCTCACTCTTACTCCGTGTCCAGTGAACGGAGTCTTTGTTATCTTTTCTATGGGACAAGATTGACAGGTTGCATAAGACTGATATTCGAACAGATCTAAATATCCCTCTCTATGTAACTTTGACAACCGTGTTTCATTGATGTGACCCAGTCTACAATGCCATAAGAAAGTTTAATTTAATTCTGGAGACTTTCTTTTAAGTGTGTTCTGGACGTTTGAAAACCTGAGCTTGATTCAATATGTACTGTTCTCTAGTGTACCTGACCCAATCAAATTTTTATTTAGGTGGATGTTAACCACATCGCTTACAAACTAGACTTACACACAAACAGTTATGTAGAATCAATATCTGCCCACATGTCAATTCAAGGTGATATACCCTATGGATACAGCATTCATGCTCATTCCGTTAGTAACCCTAGAATCATATCACCTGCCTGATAACTCTACGGTTTCTCAAATCCTATAATGAATTACAGATATGAGATCCTAATCAGGTATCTAGTACCCAGGAAGTAGAGTTAATTGACAAACCGTTTTCAATCATAAACACACCCAAAATCGAAGCCACAACATGCTTCGAATCCTGGATTCTGGCTTTCCAAGCCCTGCAGCCCTTTCCCGTAACAATAGGAACATCCCTCCTTCCCTACTGTTAACCCCAAAACTTTTGCCCTTCCTTTTTCTTCTACCTTACTGACACCGCCTATCGGCTTTGTGGAGTTCTTCTCCTTCTCACCCTTGGCATCCGCCTTATATCCAGAAGAGGAAGATTCTCCAATAAGCAGAGCGGGTGCCTCCCTGGTTTCCTTCAGGGTGTCCTCAACTGGAAGTATAACTTTCTTCCCCTAGACGTAAGTAGAAGGTAGGGACTGTAGAATCAAGTCAGCATATGACTCGTTCTCCAACGTGGTCTCCAGGTCCGTAAGCTTTTTAATATAGCTAATCATTGTAAGGACGTGGTCCCCTACAGATGATCCGACAGCCAACCTCGCTTGAATAAATTCTTTCGAGGTCTCATATCATGCGATATGAGATTGCTCTCCATATAAAACATTGTTATGGAGGAAGATGGAAACTAAGTCCATCTTCTCGTGCTGCCTCTGGTATACACCATCAACTGAGGCCAACACAAGGCACTTGGAATTTGCACTGTCCTTTTCCCTTGTCTTAAGGATATCAACATCCACGACGGTAGAAACTGGACCTGGGACGGCGGGGGTATGAGTAGTAATGAGGTGGTCCATCTTGTCATAGGTAATGGACATCTGGACAAACCATTGCCAGTCAATATAGTATAACTCAGTCATTTTATTATCTATCTATAACCTAATATGGTCACCTTGTTGCTACAATTTAGGAGAGAGAGAAGAATACACTCAGCATGATGCCCTTGCAAGTTTAGATTGGTTTTTAGTTTATCTAAACAGGATGTCTCCCACTGTTTCTCGAATCCTACCTCAAACCATAAAAGAAGAATTAGTCAGGATTGATCTCACCGTACAATACTTGCTTAACCGTTCGGCCAGTCTAGCGTCGGTACTTCGAGGGAGGTTTTACGACGCTTTCGCGAATTTCCTTAATTAAATAACCTCTTTTCCCTGGAGGCGTAGCCCCGCTAACACTGATCTAGACACCTTCTTGGTTTATAGCATTGATCGTTAACTGAAGAATCTCCCGAGGAGCAGCGGATACTCACAGTAGAATCGAGATCCAAATATCATTGTGTGATAATCCTGAAGGAATCTTACCAACATTATCACACTCTAAATGGTATACAGCACTAGCAATTTTCAGTTTCCTTAGAAACTCCCGATGTGGATTTCTGCCCCATGCTCTTATGACCTTGACGAAGGTCAACAAATCATAAGTCACATGTCAAGTTCTACCCATCATTCTCCAAGTTAATTTGAACTAACCTGTATATACCCTTGACGAAGGTCAACAAGGTAATACGATTGTCCCAAACCAACACATCTATTTATGCTACATATGAACATCAACCAGCTACCAATCACTTTGCCTTGACGAAGGTCAACAAACATAGCTTGAATACTATTGAATATTCATATGAAATGACGGAGGGCTACGGCTGGTTTTGACGAAACCGTAAACGTAGTGAACTTGATATAATTGAAGGAACCTGATAGCTTTTAAAAGGAGTGGTTTAAGCTCCGCATTTAAAAGTCTCCTGTTTTAAAATAACCGAGTGGTTTTAAAATTTGTTCCAATGATTCAGCTTTGGTTTGTTTGCTTTGCATTAATTTAATACAGTCCCATCAATTAACCTACCATTGCAGAAAACAACGAAAATACAACGTACGCTTATGCCATCCGCATTCGCCACGGAGCCCCGTCATCACCCGTTAGGTTACTTAACTAACGACAGAGCGGGGGCTGGACTAGCGCGGATGCAAAACATAAGCAACGTCTATTATAATATATATATATATATATATATATATATATAATATCCATTCGTCAGACACAATGATAGGCATTCCAGATCACAGATGAACACATTGGATATACTAGGAATTCCGCGTTTCGTTTGAGCCTGTAATGAAAAACAGATTCCACGGTCGTGATGAATAGCCAAACCCCACCCTAGACGCCTATGGGTGCGGAAAACTACCCGCCAAATACCCGAAGTGAAGCAACCTCACACAACAAAGTGAGTAGGCCACTTAGCACTTCAAAGTACCCGGTAGTTTGTGCACCCCACCTTGGGTCTATCCTAGGAGCAGAAAACAGTAAAAGAAATAATACAATAGTGGCTACATCCCCAACCCGGATGTGCCCCGCAAAAATAATATTACATAATTTTACAAATTTACATCGAATGAAAGAATGAAAACCTTCATCTCATATCCTCGGCTATCCATCCACGACGATCCAACAAGTTCATATACACAAACCATCATAACATCATCACAGATATGTGCAACCCCGACTAATCGCCGTATAGAAATTAGTCGATGTTTCCAAACACATATATACACCATAAAGCTTGTAAAGTAACTACGACATTAGAATTCCGTGCGCAATTAGCAAACTTAACCAATTTTCCAAGACATGAAAATCCAGTGAGCTAAAGTTCCAAAACCGATAGTTTTGAGTCAATCCGAGAGTCAAAACGAACTCAAAACCCGCCCGAATCTTCACGGAGAGTTAGAGCACGAAATTAACTTCGAGTCGGGGGCCTAGAAGGGGTACCCCACCCCTGAGGCCACCACGAGGTGGCCAGGGGCTGAGGCAGACCCGAAACTGCCCAAGGTGGGGCAGTTTCGGGTCCCCACCGCCAAGACCACCTTATGGTGGTCTTGGGGAGTGGGCCCAGCCGTTCGACAGCCCTCATAGGGTCCCCGGGGTGCGTACTCTCCACCCCGCGGCTTCTTAGTTCAAACCGTAAGCCCGCGGGGTGTGCAAACAACTCAAAACATAAATTTTGGAAACTGTTTTTCGGCAGTTTTTACGCGACAAAAACGGCGGATTTCTAATGTCGCTACAAGCTATCTAAGGTTTATGAGAGGCTCTGATACCACTGTAAGTCGATGTTGCTCACCCCACATGTTCTCGGGGAGGAGGAATTTGCAAAAAATGATTTTTACGAGTTTCGCAATACCGACTAGAACCAAGGATCGTCCATAAACCCTAGCTAGCAAACAACATGAAATTTAATTACTCGGAAAGAATGTCATACCTCATGATACAAGTCCTTCGGGTCTTCTCCGCTGTCCTCCTTGTCATCGTAGGCTCCAAGGATCGATCCAGATCGTAGCAAGCTCGACGGCCTCCTCGAGTTAATGACGATCCACCCGAGAGTCTATAGTCCGAGCTCCAACCTCAAAACCGAGTTAACTAGGGAAACAAGCTTGCTAAACTTGATGGCCTAGGCAATGTAGAGAATGAAGATGGATTTATTTGTCTCTTGAAACCCTAGGATTATCAACACATGAGAGTTTTTAGGGTTTTTAGTTGAGAGGAAGAAGAAGAGAGCTAGCTTGAGGAAAGAGAAATGGTTTTTGATAATGATAATGATAAAATGGGAGTGCGCGACATCGACTTACAGGTAAAACAATCTTACTCGAGATGATAGTCTACTATCTGGTTTGTCTTTATCATTATATATATACATTTTTATAAAGCTCATAGGATTATTTCTTGACTACCAGCGTTATGATGCTGATCATATACGTGGGTGCTGGGTGTTCCATAAGCACATCCTTTAATGTCCCTAGTCGAGAGAGTATCGAGACTGGTCATCGATACTCCGGAGTAGACTAGTGTATACTTTTCGAGACCACGACGAGGGGCGGTGACCAGTCTCACAAGCCATTGGTGTTGAGTCATCTAAGATAGTATATAGGTGCACACTAGAGATGAGTACACCAGACACATTTGCTGAGAACTTCTACATGGTATTATATATATCGTCAGATAGAAGTTCTCTTATGGCATGAGTACAGGTTGGTCCTTTGACCTGAGATTTTCATTTTTCTCATGTGAGTTCCTACTGTACTTAGATTACTACCCTACTATGGCTCAAAGGAGCCATGCAAACAGGTATTAGTTAGGTACAGTCCCAAGCTATATAGAGGTAATGAACAATCGTCAGGGATTCGTGTCTCCCGGTATTGGGAGTCGATGTTGCGCTGTGTTGGTTCAGCTATCACCATAAAATTTTTGGCCAAGATGGATGAGATTTACTGATGTTAAATCAACAGTTTCTCAGTAGGTGATGAGCTTCAGACCGGCATGACTTATCGAGTTAGTAGGGGTCTGACGTTATCCTCCCCTAGACCCGGTATGCGATTATCTCAGACGAAGAGACCGGACTGTACGGAGATTGTCACAGACAGGCTCAGTAGGGGTATAGATAAGTTTGCTCGGTGGCCTTCCTTTCGCACAATATCTGGGTAGCCGTTACAAACAGCTAGTGCCGCTGATGTGTTTATGGTTAGATTCACTGCCAGCATACTGACGCGTTTTTGTAGTCCCACACAGAGAGTTTTCCCGGTACATACAAAATGATATAATGGCTGTATATTGATATGTGTAAGGTTCCGATTAGGTATGTGTGCTAGACACACAAACTTCAAACGGGCGGATGATAATACTAGCCAGCTTATGATTAAGCCGGATTATTAAATCAAGTTCTGATTTAATAATATATATATATATATTTCGATATGTGTATATATATATATATATATATATATTTCAATATGTATATTCTAGCATTATGTTCATTGTATTTTTCTATCTCTTGGGTATTCGTATTTTGATACGAATACGGGAAAGTATTTACGGGGACGTATTCTTGTATTTATACAAGAATACTTCTAGAAGGAGGACACCTCGTTCCTAGGCTTTTATTTCTTTTTAAAGAAATTATGAAATGAGGTGAAAAAGAGAAATGGTGGAGAGTATGGGCAAATGAATTATTAATTCATTTGCATTTATTATTCAAGTATGGTTGTAATTTTAAATGGAAAAAATTCTTTTAACAAAAGAAATCAAGCATGCTTGAATTGGTAAAGGATATTATTCATTCTATCATTTAGCTTCTCTCTCTTCCATGACTTCTTCTTCTTCTTCATCTTCAACTCTCTCATAAGTTGAGAATCATGAAGATAAAGAGAAAGAAAAATAATAAAACTCTCACACACATCACTAAGCATCGTAGATTGGCATCCTAAGATCTTTAGTTATTTTATTGATGAAGTTGAAACTTGAACTTCGTTCTCTCGGATGGATCATCTTCGGCGAAGGAAGACCGGCTTGCAAGCGCTATCCGAAGCTCTTGAGAGCATGCTAGATTCCTACCTAATTGAAGAAAATGAAGACGCTGCAAAAGTTGTGATTTCTATCCTTTTGTATTTTCTAGTTTAGGTGTTTTTTTTAGATTCTTGGGCTAGAGTTTCTAGTGCCACGAAAATTTTCGTTTTCATATTCCGCATTAGTCATAGGTTCGTGATGGGGGCACTAGAAACCAACAGGTATCGCACTATGTCCGGTTGGCCAGAACCATAAGAACTTGGCTAAGGCAGATGAGATTTACTGATGGTTAGATCAGTAGTTTTTAGAAGTCCTTAGCCACATCGACACAACTTATCGGATTATTAGGGATCTAACGTTTACCACCCCTAGACCCGGTATGACATACTCTTAGATGAAGAGACCGGACTGTACGGAGATTATCACGGATAGGCTCAATAGGGGTTCGGATAAGCTTGCTCGTCGGCCTTCTTTTCGACAGGTACGAGGGTAGCCATTACGTACAGCTAGTACTGCTGACGTGCTTATAGTTAAACCCACTGCCAGTGTACTTTCGACTCTTTAGAGTCCCACACTGAGGGTTTCCCTTGTTCAGGCGAAACGATATAGAGGCCGTATGTTTATACGTGAAGGGTTCCGATTAAATACATGTACGAGTTGCCTGAAATTTAATCGGACGGTTTGTGATACTAGAGAGCTTAAGAATAAGCCAGATTATTAAATCACGTATTGATTTAATTCTAGTATCATGTTATTGGATTTATCCATCTCTTGGTACTCTTATTTTTTTTACGAATATAGGTATGTATATACGGTTTGGTATTCATATATTTATACAAGAATGGCTTCTAGAAGATGGACATCTCATTTAGGTTTTTCTATTTATTGAAAACTATGAAATGAGGTGGCATGCAAGGTGACATGAAGAGCGTAGAGAGGAATGGACAAATGAATTAGATATTCATTTATTATTACTATTCAATTATGGTAACCATTTTTAATTGTGAAATTCTTTTCACAAAACAAAATGGTTATCATATTTTTCATAACGTTGTTCTCATTTTCATAAGCTCGTTCTCTCTCCTCTCTAGCTCTCATCTTCCTCTTAACCTCAACTCTCTCATGTGTTGAGAATCATGAGATTTTACAGATAGATAAACTCCATTAACAATCTCTACATTATCTTTATAATCTAGAATAGCAAACTACGTTATTAAGTTGTTTTATTAGTGAAGCCTAGTTTGGACTACAAACTCTCGGGTGGATCATCTAGGATTAAGAAGGTCCTCAAGTAAGGTTGATCAATGATCCTTAAAAGCACAAAAGGAAGGAGTTTTGAAGCCCCAAAGGATACGTATCTTTTAGGTATAACTTTCTTTCATAGTAGACAACTCCTTTGGTTTTTGTTCTGGTTTAGGCTTATGGTAGATCTTAAAGTTTTTGTTGATTGTGCTTACTCAAAATTTGATTTATGTGCATTCCGCCACTCTATTTTCATTGTAAAGTGAGCAAAATCAACTTTCATGGTATCAGAGCCAGGTTCGTAAGCTTAAACTAGCGAGTATGACATTAGAATTTCATTGCATACTGGTTTCGAAAAACTGTTTTCAAAACAGCGACTAAGCTTGCCAAAACTGAACTTTTCACACTTTTACTCGATCCCTGGAGCTCTCGTTTTGAAAAGTGGACTCCGTAAGGGATCGAGGGTGATCTGTGATGTTTCGGAAAGCCTTTTCTCAAAACCATTTTTGCAAAACGTTGTTGTTTCTGTCAATGGAAAACTGCTGATTTCAGCCATGAATTTTCAGCCATGTTTGTGTATAAAACTGAGTTTTAAAGCTTGTACTCGATCTCCGGAGCTCACATTTTTGAACAGGGAATCCGTAGGGGATTGAGAGTGGCCCATAAAGTTTCAGGAAGCCATTTTCGAAACCATTTTTCGAAGAACGGCGCTGTTTAGCATGGCTGAAATCTGTTTCGGAAATCAATCCAAAATCTGAATTTTTTGTCATGTTTCGATTGCCGTGGGCTCTTGGTTCGGACTAAGAACCCGTGAGGCGGATCGAGGGTATCCCGGGGAGTTCCCGAGGGCACTCGGATGAGTTACGAGTCGTTTTGGACTCTCGGTTCAGCAAAAAGTTTGGATTCTTTTTGGATGCGGAAGTGCACTAGTTTTTCGCCGACGATAAATTTGAGTGTAGGCTTCTTATGTGATGGATTCTAAGGTCCTGGTTTTTTGTTTACATACTCATGTGATGCGTATATATGTTGTGAACGTCTTCTAATCGATATACGTCGATAAGCAGGGGTTACACGCATCTGGTGGTTGTGATGTTCATCTCTGTGATGTTTTGTTTGGATTGTCGTGTTGGATAGCCCCTCGTTTGATGTTGGTTTTAAAGTTTTGTATCATTTGTATATTTATTATTTTGGAGAGAGCGTCCAACATGTGGACTGTCGTTTCTGCCTGTTTATATAATCTTTTATTGGGATACGGCCGGGTTGAGATCAATGTCACCGCTGTATATTATTTCTTTTCTGTACTAGGATTACCCCATGGCGGAGTGCTCGAGTAGCCATGTTTTAAAGGGCAACGGGCCTCCAACTCATGGCGTTGAGACCGGGATGACTTACTCTAAAATTGGCGGACAATTCACCGCACTCGTAAGGGGTATAGGAATGACCCGGGGAGGGGTGCACAAGTCACCGGATTTTGGAAGTGCTAGGTGGACCACTCACTTCGATGATTGGGGTTGCCTCGCTTCTGGGATTGGCGGGTGACCTGCCACACTCGTAGGGGTCTTGGTTCTACATTGTATGGGTTATCCATACGACCAAGGAACGTCGGGTTTCATTTGCGGCTCAAACGAAACCCGGGGCTATTAGATTATCCGCTATTCCATATTGTTTATCGTTTCTCTATGATGTTGCTTATATCATGCATGTGATGAATAGTTGTATGTGTGTGTGTGTGTTGTATATGTTTTGCATCCGCGCTAGCCATGCCCCCGCTCTGCAGTTAGTTAAGTAACCTAACGGTGCATGATAGGACCCTGTGGTGAATGCGGATGCAATATACGTACATTCCAGTTTCGTTCTTTTATGGTATGATAAGAATTAATTGATGGAACCGCATTACTTTTGATTAGTGCAATAAAATAAACCTAATAAGATATTGTCGGAACCATTTTTCAAAAAACTATAGTCGTATTCTTTTGCTTTAAAGAGAGGTATTCGGTCAGGAATATCCCGCACCTCATTCGAGGAGGCAAGAGCCTAGATCTCTTCACGGGGGTTAATCTCTTGAGCCAAAGTTTGTGTTAATATAGATTACTCGGTTTTCTTCAACATCACTCGTTTTAAAAATGGAGGCTAAACCACTGCTTTTCAAAACTACCCGGTTCCTTCCACGTTATCAAGTTCATTATGTTAATGGTTTTTTTCCAAAAAACATCCGTAGCCTTCTGTCATTTTAGATAAGTAGCATTTAGTATTCGTGCTGTCTTTGTTGGCATCCGTCAAGGTATAGTGTACGGTAGCTAAATGATGCTTATCTGCAGTATAGATGCATTAATTTAGGACAGTCGTACAGCCTTGTTGGCATCTGTCAGGACAATGACGGGTAAAACTTGACTTGCGCTTTATGATTTGTTGGTATCTATCAAGGTCATAAGACGCTTGAGGAAAAAACCATATCGAGAGTTTCAAATATATAGGAAACTTGCAAGTGTCACATACTTTCTGGAGTATAGCAACTTGAATGGCTTCCATCTAGGTTACCACAGGATGATAGTTGGGTCCCATTCCCACTGATAAGTAGGATTACTCTTATAAGATAATTTTCACCTCACAATTAACTAACCTATTAGGTGTCTAGAAAGATATTAACAGGGCTACGCCTCTGCGGAGACGAGTTTTATTTTAATTAGGTCCGTGCGAAAGCACGGGAAATCTCTCTTGGAGTACCAACACCCACCTGGCTAAACGGTTAGTGAACTTGTAAGGTATAAATGATCACGACTAGTTCTCCTTTTAAGGTTTGGAAGAGAATTCGAGAAAACGGTAGGAGCCATTCTGATTAAATAAACTAATAACCAATCTAATCTTGTAAGAGCGCACGCTGAGTGTTTCTTTTCTCTATATCTCCGGGTAGCAATCATGGTATGCCTTAATCAAGACAATATAATGTTTGACTTGACCGAACCAGCTTATTACACTGATCTAGGGAACGTTGGTTCATCTTTAATTTGTGACAACTGTCACGAGCATGGGCAAGGGAAAAAGGGCTATAAGGAATTCCATATGACCCTAGTGAAGGAAAAGTATTATATTGCATCTTCTTTGATTGTATTTGTTATTGAAAACTGTTTTTCAGTCAACCCTACCTCCTGGGTACTAGTTACCGGATCAGGATATCATATTTGTAATTTATTATAAGGACTGAGAAAACGTAGAACACTTAGACCGGGTGATATGTCCCTCAGAGCAGGGAACGGAGCACAATTTGATGCTGCTACCGTTGGCGAATATCGCCTTGTGTCGCCAAGTGGCAACACTATAATTTTGAACAATTATTACTATGTACCTTTCATGCTTTGCAATATTATATCACTTTCTTTACTAGATAAAGATGGATATAATTTTATTCTAGATAGAAATATCATGAACATTTACCTCAATCAGTTATTGGTTGCAGAGGGTACATTATGCAATGGTATCTAAGTTGTTAATCAAAACACAGTTTTCAATATACAAAACACATGCAAGAGGAAAAGTTCAGATACGAACAAAATCTACTTGTGGCATTGTAGATTTGGTCATATCAATGAGAAAAGACTAGCCAAGTTGCATAAGGATGGATTTCTGAACTCGTTCAAATTTTCATCTTATGAAACTTGCCATTCATGTCTCAAAGGAAAGATGACCAAAAATCCATTTACGGGACACGGAGAAAGAGATACAGAGCTCTTTGGACTCATACACAGTGATGTAGATGGTCTAATGTCTATACATGCAAAGAGTGGGTTCTCATACTTCATTACATTCACTGATGATCTCTCCAGGTTCAGATAAGTATTTCTGATGAAACAAAAATCTGAAGCTTTTGAGAAATTTAAAGAATATAAGAGCGAAATAGAGAACCACACAGGAAAAAGTATCAAGATCTTTCGATCTGATCGAGGAGGAGACTACTTGAGCATGGAGTTCCTTGATTTTCTAAAGGAGAATCGTATTCTCTCTCAGCTTACTCCTCCGTATACACCACAGCATAACGGTGTGTCGGAATGGAGGAATCATACTCTATTGGATATGGTTCACTCAGTGATGAGTAATACTGAGTTACTTATTTCATTCTTGAGATATGCGCTAGAGTCAACAGCATATTTGTTGAATATAGTTCCGAACAAATCCGTGCCTACCACCCCATATGAAATACAAGAGGGGAAAGTCCATACCTTAATTTTATTAAGATATGGGGATGTCCTACAAATGGAAAGAAGCAGAACCCGGACAAACTTGAGGCACGGTCAGTTTTATGTAAGATTGTGGGATATCCTACACATCGCAAGGATATCTGTTCTACCATACCGAGGAACATAAGGTGTTTCTTGCTCACCGAGCCGTCTTTTTAGAGAAGGAATTTCTTGCAAAAGAAATTAGTAGGAGCACGATAGAACTGGAAGAAATTCTAGAAGGACAAACTATAACGGAGGATTTAGTGAAACCTCCAGATTCAATAGCCCCGAACGAACCTCAGTCACTCCACAGAACTAGTAGGATTTCTCGTCCGCCCGAGTGATACTACGTTTTTGTCATAGATGGGGATCGAGAGGATTGCATCTTGGAAGAACATGATCCTACTAGTTTTGAGCAGGCCATTACCAGTAGGGACTCTGTAAAATGTGTGGATGATATGCGATCCGAAATGGAGTCCATGTACGCCAATAAATTTTGGACTTTGGATGTTGCTCCTCCTGGGGTAAAACTCGTTGGATGTAAGTGGATCTTTAAAAAGAAGATTGGTGGAGATGGACAGGTAGAAACCTATAAAGTTAGACTATTTGCAAAAGGTTTTCGTCAAAGACCAGGAGTGGACTATGATGAAACCTTTTCTCCAGTGTCTATGCAAAAATCCATTCGGATCCTACCTGCCATTGTTGTCTTCCATGACTATGATATCTAGCAGATGGACGTAAAAACGGTTTTCTAAATGGAAGTTTAGAAGAGTGCGTTTATATGGATCAGCCGGAGGGATTCGTAGACAGTAGGAGCAACGCGAATGTGTGCAAGTTACTTAAATATATTTATGGATTAAAGCAGGCATTGCGGAGATGGAACATCTATTTTGATGAAACAATCAAAAAATTTGACTTCATCAAAAATTAAGAAGAGCCATGTATCTATGAGAAGATTGTAGGGAAAACCATCGTATTCCTTATCGTGTACGTCGAAAACATTCTCTTGATAGAAAATGACATTCCTATGATGCAATCAATCAAGCTGTTCTTGTCACAAATGCTCTCTATGAAAGACCTGGGAAATGCCTCCTACATTCTGGGGATTAAGATCTATAGAGATAGATCCAAGAGATTGTTGGGACTATCACAATCCAGGTACATAGATACCATACTAAAGAGGTTTAGTATGAAAGATTTCAAGCACGGTAATATACCCGCTTTGCAGAGAATCACCATCTCCAAAGAGATGTCTCCCAAGACTGATGAGAAATAGGCTTGCATGAGCATTATACTCTATGCTTCGGCTGTAGGATCTATAATGTATGCAATGTTGTGTACCAGACCAGATGTAGCTTACGCGCTTAGCGTCGTGAGCCGGTATCAGTCAAACCCTGGAGAGAATCATTGGACAGTTGTAAAGAACATTCTTAAGTACCTGAGAAAGATAAAGGAGATATTCTTGGTTTACGGTATTGGAGACCTCCACGTCAAGTCCTTTACTGACTCAAGCTTCCAAAGTGACAAGGATGACAGCAAGTCTGTCTCGGGTTATGTGTTTACCCTCAACGAAGGTGCGGTGTATTGGATGAGCCTCAAAATGGACACCGTCACAGACTCGACGATGGAGGCTGAATATATTGCTACCAATGATGCTGCAAAGAAGCGATCTAGATGAAGAAGTTCATTACTGAACTTGAGGTGGTTCCGTCCATTGTTAATCCAATACCTTTATATTGCGATAACAATGGGGCTTTGGCTTTAACGAAAGAATCACGGTCCCATCAGAAATCCAGACACATCTTGAGGCGGTATCACCTGGTCAGGGAGATCATAGATCACCAGAGATCAAGGTCCAAAGAGTAGATATGAAAGACAACACGGCGGATCCATTTACCAAGACCCTCCCTCAAGTGCAGTTTGAGCAACTTTTTGAGATATTGGGTATGCAATACGCCAACAACTGACCCTAGAGCAGACATTGGGTATTCGGTACGCCAATTACAGGCCTTAGTGAAAGCGAGAGATTGTTGGATATGTATGCACTAGAGGCTTGTATTTTATAGGATGCTAGGGATATGTATGTACAGTACAATCTTTGATTGGTAATATAGTATACCATTCAGGTTGTCTTTATCTAAACATGTGTAATTGTTTTTCATGCTGCTTTATATTGCATAAACATGTTGATAAAAACTCATTATAGTAGTATACTATTTTGGTTTGACTTTATCTTAACATGTGCATATATTTTACTTGACATCATATATAGCTGATATATATTGATAAATCCCATAAGATTTTGCTTGACTACAGTGTTATGATTGCGATCATACTTGTAGGGCTGGGTAGTCCATAAGCACATCCTTAAATGTCCCAAGTCACAGTTGTATCTACACCGGGCATCTATATTCCAGAGCATACTTGTGTATACGTTTCTAGACCCGGATGAGAGACGGTGGTTGGTTCCACAGCCATTGGTGTGATCACCGATGATTGTATATAGGTGCTCACTGGGGGTGAGTTTACTGGAAGGACTCGCCGAGAACTTTTGGATGGTATTATACCTATCATCAGATAGTGGTTCTCAGGTGATATGATTACAGGTTAGTCTTTACACCAGAGATCATCATTTTTCTCATGTGAGTTCCCGCTGTACTTACATCACTACCCTACCACGGCTCTACTGAGTCATGCAAATAGGTTTTGGTTGGGTACAATCCCGAACCACATAGAGGCAATGAGCGATTGTCAGGGATTCGTCTCTCCCAGTATTGGGAGTCGATATCGCACTGTGTCCGGTTGGCCAGAACCATAAGACCTTGGCCAAGACAGATGAGATTTACTGATGGTTAGATTAGTAGTTTCTCGAATCGGTTCTGAGCCACATCGACACGACTTATCGGATTATTAGGGGTCTGATATTTACCACCCCCTAGACCCGGTATGCGATACGACTATACGGAGATTGTCACAAATAGACTCAGTAGGGGTTCGGATGAGCTTGCTCGTCGGCCTTATTTTCCACAGGTACATGGATAGCCATTACGTACAGCCAGTGTCGCTGACGTGATTGTGGTTAAACCCACTTCCAGTATACTGTCGAGTCTTTAGAATCCCATACAGAGGGTTTCCCTGGTTTAGACGAAACGATGTAGAGGTCGTATGTTTATACTGTTGGATATAGGTGCCTTTAAGGAAATTATTGTAATTGAAGGAGGACCTATACGAAAGAACAATCTTACTCGAGATGATAATATACTATCTGGTTTACCTTTATCATTCATGTGATGCGTTTATTTACTATCACGTATCGTTTAGACATGAGATAAAGCCCAAGTATTTTTCTTGACTACTAGGACGATGATGGAGATCAAACTAGCAGGGCCTGAGTAGTTGATAAGCACATCCTTAAATGTCCCTAGTCGTAGGAGTATCGCAACTGGGTATCGATACCCTAGTTTAGACAGTGTGTATGTTTCCTGACCTGGTTGGAGGGCGATAGCTGATTCTGTAACTATTTGTGTTTGACATCAAGGATTGTATACATGTGCTCATTGGATGAGTTACACTAGACGGACTCATTGAGAACTCCTAGTTGGTAATATACCAATGTCAGGTAACGGTTCTATTATGACATATGTACAGGGTAGTCTCTAGGATCTGAGATTGCCATAGTGTCTCATGTGTGTTCCCACTATACTTAAACTTCTATCTTACCATAGCTCACAGAAGTCGTGCAAACAGATTTTTGTTGGGTATAGTCCCGAAGAACGTGGAGTCAGTGAGCGGTTGAAGGGATTCGTGTATCCCGGTATAGGGAGTTGATGTCACGCTGTGCAAAACATGAATACAACCATAAGTCGATGGCCATAGCAGTGGAGATAAACAGATGAGTGTTATTAGTTGTATCTCCGGTTGGTTATGAGTTCTCTGTCACATGACTTATCAAGTTATTGGGGTCTGACAGATTCCAAACCCTAGATCCGATATGCGATACTCTGGGATTCGTGTATACCGGACTATATGGTAATATCATTGATAGACTTTGCAGGGTTCTGATGAGATTACTCGTTGACCTTCTTTCAATCAATACCTCGGTGGCCGTTACGTGCAGCTAGTACTGCTGACATGCTTGTAGGCTATGAATATGATCATAACCTACTGCCAGCGTATTATCGAGTCTTTAGAATCCCACACAGTAGTTTCCCAGTACATATGAAACGATGTAGGGCATGTATAGGGATACGTGCAGGAGTTCGATTAAACACGTGTATTTGATACACGTATTTTAAGCGGATGTTTATTGATATTAGCCAGTATATATGATATAGCTGGATTATTAAATCAAATGTTGATTTAATAATTAAATGTATATTTATATAATGATATATTAATATATTAACTAATATTCTGCTCACTTAATTAATTTCTTCTCTTTAAATTAATATTTATATTTGATATAAATAATGATACTTGTATGTTGATAGATATATGATGGGAGTATAAGACTTATATGATAGAAATGAGTATGATTCATGATTGTAGAATTCATAAGATGATTCTTTTTTAATGACTCATTTGTGTGAGTCATTATTGGTTCATGAATCATTCTTGTTTCTAGTTGACATGCTGATTCATCCTTATCTTCTTCATTCTCCTATCTCCTTCATGCTTCTTCCTCCTCCTCTTGATTTTTCTTCAAGTGAGGAATGGAAAACAAAAGAGAAAAATTAAGTGAGCTAATTATTCTACATCTCATACTAATCATTCTTAGCATGTTTAATAAGTGGGTTACTTCATTTTGATGAGATCAATTTGAAGCTCGAGCTTGTGTTGGAGTTATCTCAATATGGATCATCTTCGGCAAGGAGATCATCGAGCAAACTTATTCCGGGCATCGTGGAGATTAGCTGGAGTCCAAGGAGAGATGGCTAACGAGCTACAATGATTGTAGTCCGCTAAACTCTTGTATTTACCTTACTAGTTTAGTGACAAGTTTAGTTGTTTGATTTGATTCTTGGTTTAGGTTTGCTAAAACTCTCTAGATTTTTAAAATTACCATCTCCACCATGATTTAAACCCTACTAAAGGTGTGTAACATCCCAACAGTGGTATCAGAGCTATACCAAAAGATTACAACTTGTTTTGGTGACATTGGAATTTATGAAACCCAAAATTTTCAAAACTAGCTTTAAATATTTGCATGAAAACCTCACATTTTTGCTTGTGTCGGAGTTACCGGATTCTTGGTTCGGACCAAGAGATTGTTGGATATATGTATGCCCTAGAGGCCATTATTGTATATTATAGTGGACTTTCAGCTTGACTAAGTTTACTGTTTATTTGATACATGATGATAAAGCCCTTAGGATATCAGCTTGACTACCATTACTATAATGCAGATCATACTAGTGGGGCATATGTATGTTGGCTATAGTGCCCTCAAAGTTAATTATTGGATCGCAGGCACGTGATTGCAATGATTGAGGGAGGACCTATACCGGTAGAACAGTCTTACTCGAGATGATAGTATGTTATCTGGTTTGTATTTATCATCGTGTACATGCTTTAAGTAACATTACAGATCACTATTACATGTTGATAGAGCCCATAAGATTCTTTCTTGACTACCAGCAGTATGATGACGATCATATACATGGGAGTTGGGTAGTATATAAGCACATCCTTAAAGTGTCCCTAGTCGTGGGAATTTCGAGACTTGACATCGATACTCCATGAGTAGACTAGTGTATACGGATCGAGACCCTGACAAGGGGCGGTGGCCGGTCTCATAAGCCATTAGTATCAGTTGGTTCAGCTAAGATAGTATACAGGTGCTGATTGGGTTATGAGTACACCGGACGAACTCGCCGGAAACATACTAGTTGGTATTATACCTGTCGTCAGATAGCAGTTCCCTGGTGACATGTGTACAGGTTAGTCTATCGACCAGAGATCGTCATTTGTCTCGTGTGAGTTTCCACTGTTCTTTGATTACTACCCTACCACGGCTCAAAAAATTCGTGCAAATAGGTTTTTGTTGGGTACAGTCCCGAGCCACATAGAGGCAGTGAGTGGATCGGCAGGGGATTCGTCTCTCCCGATATTGGGGGTGATATCGTGCTATGTCTGGAGAGCCATTACACAAAGTCATTATCCAAGACAAGTGAGATTTACTGGTAGGTATTCCAGTAATTTCTCAGGGTGTTCTGGGCTACACTCCAACACGACTTATACCGCTATTAGGGGTCTGACGTTTTCCATCCTCCTAGGCCCGATATGCGATACTCATAGACGAACGGACCGGACTGTACGGATATTGTCACTGAGAGCCTCAGTAGGGTTTCAGAATGAGTTCGCTCGTCGGCCTCCTTTTCGCTCAATACCTGGGCAGCCGTTACGTGCAGCTAGTGCCACTGACGTGCTTATGGTTAAACCAACTGCCAGCGTATTGACGAGCTTTTAGAGTCCGACACAGAGAATTTCCCAAGTTCGGGCAAAATGTTGTAGAGGCCGTATGGTTTTATGGCAAGGTTCGATCTGTTAGTTATATGTATGCCCTAGAGGCCATTACTATACATAGGATGTATATTGTAGTGGATGCCGGGACATATATAGGGATGACTTTCTTGCTCGACATGATAGTATGCTATCTGGTTACTCTTTACCTTAACGTGTATACTGATTGTCTCTCTGTTACATGTTGGTAAAGCCCTTAGGATGTGTACTTGACTACCTGGACTATGATGCAGATCATACTAGTGGGGACATAGTAGTCCATAAGTACATCCTTCAAGGTCCCTAGTCATGGGTGTATCGAGACGGGGCATCGATATACCAGAGTAGACTAGCGTATACCTTCTCGACCCATACAGATGGGCGATGGATGATCCCATATCCATTGGTGTTTGACATCAAAGATGATATACGGGTGCTCAGTGGAGACTGGGTACACTGGACGGACTCGCCGAGAACTCCCAGATTGTATTATACCTTACGTCAGATGGCAGTTCTCTGGTGACACTGGTACAGGTTAGTCTGTAGACCCGAGATCGTCATAGAGTCTTGTGTGATACCCACTGTGCTTTGATTTCCACCTTACCACGTCCAAGAGGGCGTGCAAAACGGTGGTTTTTGGGTACAGTCCCGAATCACATGGAGGCAATGAGCGATAGGAAGGGATTCGTCTCTCCCGGTATAGGGAGTTGATGTTGTACAGTGTTCGATTGGCTATAACCGGAAATCCCTGGCCAGGGTTGCTGAGATTTACTGGTAAGTGTTACCAGTAGTTTCTCGAACTGTTATAGACCTCATATTGACACGACTTATCGAGCTATTGGGGTCTGACGTTTACCACCCCTAAGCGAGATATGCGACATATCAGACGAACAGACCGGACTGTACGGTAAGTGTTACTGGTTGGATTCACAGGAGTGTGAGCGGGCTTGCTCGTCGATCTTCTGATCGCTCAATACCCGGGTGGCCGTTACGTATAGCAGACCGCTTGCGGCTTGTGGGTGCTTGATATGATCATCACCTGCTGCCGGCGTATTGACGAGTCTTTAGAGTCCTACACAGAGGTTTCCTGGCTCAAGCGAAATGAAATAGGAGTGCATATGAAATATGTGCGGGACCGAGAATAATACCAGTATGTGATACTGTATTCGATTCTCGCGATTTGTGACATTGATCGGTTATATGCGATATAGCCGGGTTATCGGATCAAGTGTTGATTCGATAAGTTGTTACTATTGATATTAGTCAGTTATATGTGATATGACCGGATCGTTAAATCAAGTGTTGATTTAATGATTTAATGTATAATTATATATTAGATATATTACTTTACATTGACTAATATTGTTCACTTTAGATGGATTTTCTCACTTGATGTACACAAGTTGTATATATGATATACTTTTGTGCACAAGATTGTATCATGTTTGATGATACATGCAAACTTGAGTGTGTATGATTAAACCATGGTTATCTTAATGGTTAGGGTTTTGATTTACTTATCTATTTATTTTTATTAATTCATTTTAAGGCAAGAATAAAATGGTGCTAGTTTTTGTTTCTTTCATGAAACTTCATGAAGCTTTGAAGCTTTGACCATTTTGTCTCTTAGCCTTAACCTAACCATTAAACCTAACCTTAGTTTACTCTCTACACCTAACTATGGTTGCTATATGATAAGATAATTCTTTTTATTCTTATCATAATTCTTTTCTTCTGCTTCTTCTTCTTCAACAATGAAGAAAAGCTTGCTACCATTAATGGCAACTTGAGAAAAAGAGTGAGAAATCTAATTCTAAAGTGAACCCACTTCCTATTTCTTCATCCTCTACCTCTTGCCAAGTAGTATATGGTGTTTTCTTCACAAGTTTCATGACTTGGTGAAGTGGGAGTTTGATCTTGTGTTACCTCGACGTAGATCATCTTCGGCATCGAAGTCGACGACCTAGCCCGATCATTCTTTCGATGAAACCACCACGAGAGTCCGGGATCCGATGGGTACAGCGGAGGGACTTCATCACGGAGCTATGGAGGTGGAGGACCGGATCTACAAAGGTTGTAGCCCCGTTCACTTAGCAGTAAAACTGTTTACTACTTGCATGTTTCGCCTAATCTCTAGTTAACGATCTAGTCTAGGGTTTCTCGGCACCGTAAAATTTGAAATTGGCATGATTGATGCCTTGTGAGACCTCATTAGTGTGCCTAGGAACCCTACAGTGGTATCAGAACCTAGCTAGAGCCTTAGGCGATGCGTAGACGATGTTAGAAACCCGATCGAACCCCGAAACCCTAAATGTCAACCCTCTCTGGACATTTTTTCAGAACTGGGTTTTTTCCAGATTAAAAATTCTTTAAAAATTCAGCAGGAAATTCTAAGAATTACGGTGCAAAAATGACCAAGTGATACGGCTAAAGCGTGGCGGAACCGCGGCAGAAGCTTGGCTTCTGCGGCGGTTCCGCGGCCAAATAATGAGATTAGACTTCCATTTTTGCACAGTAATTTGTCTCTTCAGGTGCTGAGTTTTCTGGGAATTTTTAATTTGCACTCAAGAGTTGAGTTTTCTGGGGTGTTTTGGAGCTTCGTGGATTTGATTGGATTGTCTAATCTTGTCTATGTGTTTTCCGGATAATTTTAGAATATATTAAAGAGTTCGACCGGATATAAATACCCACTTTTTCCCCTGCCGGGAAATTTCCAAGTGTTGGATCTTTCCGTAGTTTAATGACATTCTAAGTAGTGCAAGTAACGCGATGGTCATTCTAGAAGACAACAAACCTTAACTCGATTATGTGATCGTCTTGAACTGCCCTTTGAACCTTAGGGTTTGGGGTAGTACGGCGTGCCACATGTGAGGCGTTGGCTTGACCCTTCTACGGCTGGACTGTTGGTACTGAGGCATGAAGTGAATGTTTTTAAACTTGTTTCATGTGTTGAGCTGTTTCGGAAAAACTTGGGTGTTCGATTGTTCGATCGGAAAGTTTGACATTTTCTATTTATCCGGAATGTGATACAATATTTGGAATCCACAAGTAGTTATGAGATAACTGAATGAATGTTATAAGCATAGCACTTTAGTCTCACTTGATCGGTTTCCACGGAATTTTGATGTGATCAAAAGTCCGTCGCAATCTCGTAGCGTACGCGGATACTCGCCGGTAAACTTAATAAACAGCCTCACCCCATAGCCCCGACCAAGTGACTGTAGGAGAACCCCGTCGCCGAAAGCATCCGTTTGGGTGCTGGTGGCAGCGGTGTTCCGCCTTAGTGCACTTCGTCGACGGTATCGGGGGTGCGGCCGCCTACTATAGTTTGCGACGAGCATTCGATCAGGATGTCGGGAATCTTGTTGAATTACCCGACTTGATATTGAAAAGTGTTTTCGATAATGAGACTAAAATGCGGGGTTTATAATTATTAGGCATACGATGTCTAAGGAATTCATTTGATTAGGCATGCGATGTCTATAGAGGTTGCGGATTCCAACTGTTGTAGTTTTACACTTTCTTTTCTGTGACCGTAAGTGTAATATGTGATATCACCGGTTTCGTTGCTATATGTCAACGACAATTGGGATGCGCATATTTACTTACGTTGATGACATGTGATGTTATGTGTTGCTGGATATGTTATATTGGATCGTCGTGTTTGAATAGCCGGGGTTTTTATGTGAGGTGAGTGCTTTTCCTTTTCATTCATGTAAAAACTTGTATGTAATATTCTTTTATTGGGGCACTTCCAGGTTGCGGAAGATGTCACCGTTTGTATATTATTTACTTTTCCGCACTATGATAGACCCAAGGAGGAGGGCACAAGTAACCGGGTTCTGGAGTCCAGTGGGAGACCAACTCGAGGGGTCGAGTCCGGGTCTCCTAACTTTAGAATCGGTAGGGTTACTTGCCGCTCTCGTAGGGGTCTAGGGGTGTGGGTTTGGCTATTCATCGCGACCGTGGAATCCGTGTTTTATACTGGCTCGTATTAAAAACACGGACGTCCTAGTATATCCAATATTTCATATGATATTTTCTGCTGCGATATCTGTGATGTGATCATGTGATGTTCTGTGATAAATACTGTATATAGTATATATGATATATTATATAGACGTTACTTATGTTTTACACCCGCGCTAGCCCTGCCCTACTCTGCCGTTAGTTACCTAACCTAACGGTGCACGAGAGGACATCGAGGCGAATGCGGATGGCATAAGTGTACGTCGTATTTATCTGTAATGTTTAGGTACTTAAATGATGGGACTTCATTAATATGATTAATGAAAGAAAAGAAACCTAAAAATGTTGTAGAATCGAATTTCAAAAATAAAACAGGCAGCTACAGTTCTTGTTTTGCACAGCGGTATATATGATATATCCTGCACCTTATTCGTTAAGGAAAGGACCGAGATCCCTTCATCGGGAGTGACTCCTTTAGCAATAACTAGCAGATACTACACACTCGGTTTGTCTTTTGATTGCTTTTAAGAGTTTTTTCTTTGCACAGTGATATATATGATATATCCCGCACCTTATTCGATGAGGAAAGGGCCGACGATCCCTTCACCGGGAGTGACCCCTTTAGCAAAACTAGAAAGGCCTCAAAAACACTCCATTTTAAAATCATTTGATTCTACAACGATATCAAGTTCATTACGCAATAGGTTTTCAGAAAAACCTGTCGTAACCCTCCGTCATTTCAGATAAGTAGTAGTTAGTATTCGTGCTACGTTTGTTGGCCTGCGTCAAGGCGTAGTGTGCGGTAGCTAACTAGTATTTATCTGCTTATGCATATGATGCAGATTGGATTAGGGTAGTCGTGCGACTTTGTTGGCCTACATCAAGGGTCGTGCGGGTGGGTTTAATTCAATCAGGAAATGACGGGTTGAACTTGACTAGCGCACTATGGTTTGTTGGCCCGCGTCAAGGTCATAGGACGCTAGGGGCAAAATTATCGGGAATTTCAAGTGTTGAAATTTGCAATGAGATTGCATACCTTCTATGAGATAGTTGGATCCCGATACCCACTGCGAGTAAGAGTTACTTCTGGGAGAGTTTTACACATTACAATTAGCCGATCAAGTAGGTGTCTAGAAAGGTGTTAACGGGGTTACGCCTCTGGGAAAATGAGGTTTACCGTAATTAGGTCCGTGCGAAAGCACGGGGAACCTCCCTCAAAGTACCGACACTGGCCTGGCTGAAAGATTGGCGAACTTGTAGCGTGTAATTAATCCCGGCTAGTCTTTCCTTTTAGGGTTTGAAGGAAGATTTGATAAAAATAGTGGGAGCCATCCTGATTAGATAAAATAAATAACCAATCTGATCTTACAAGAGCGCGCGCTGAGTGTTTTCTTCTCACTCTCTCCTGGTAGCGACCATATCACGCCTTAATCAAGATAATAATACGGATGTATTGACCGAACCCGCTTGTTATACTGAGCTGGGGAACGTTGGTCCCGCTCCAACTTATAATTGTTATAAGACAGAGCAGGAAATTGGGGAATACAAGATTTCCCGTGCCGCCCAAACGAAGAAAGTGCATATGATGCATCTTCTTTGGGTGTGTTCATTACAAAGAACTGTTTCTCAATATCCTTTGCATCTTGGGTATTTGATACCGGATCAGGATCCCAGATATGTAATCTGTTACATAGGTCTACAGATAGGTAGAGAACTGAGAACGGATGATAAGTTTCATAAGGCAGAAAACGGGGCAAGTGTTGCAGCCAAGTCTGTTGGTCACTGTCACCCTGTATTACAAATACATTGATTCTGAACGAATGTTATTAGATACCGAACCTGATATACAAAATCATATCAGTCTCTTTATAAGTAAAGAAATGATAAAATTTTGTATTGTTGGATAATGTTTTGAACATTTCCTATATCAAAAGTTGATCGGTTCAGGCACGTAATCTAAAAGCATTGATGTTCTAAATCAAACTACAGTTCTTAGTATATAGAACACACACAAGAGGAAGAGTTCAGAAATGAACGAATCCTTCTTGAGGCATTGTAGACTAGGTCATATCAATGCGACCCGACTGGCTGAAGTTACATTTAGATGCATATTTAAATTAGTTTGAATTTACATCTTATGAAACTTGCCAGTCATGTCACAGAGATAAGATGGCCATAGCTCCGTTTACTGGAAACAGAGAAAGAGTTAGTGAACTCTTGGGATGATACATGTTGATGTATGTAGGTCCCCTATCTACACTTGCCAAGACCGGTTCTTTGTACTTCATTACATTCTCTGATGATCTCTCAAGATTCAGTCATATGTTCCCGTTGAAACACAAGTCCGAACCTTTTGAGATATTCATAGAATATAAGTTAGAAGTAGAGAACCAATACGGGTATAAGTATTATGTCCTTTGATGTGATCAGGGAGGAGAATACTTGTGCATGGAATTCCTGGACTACTCTAAAGGAGAATGAGATTCTCTCTCAGCATTACTCCTCCGAATACACCATAGAACGATGGTATATCGGGGCGGAGCAATCACACCCTATATGATATGGTGTGCTCTATGATGAGTACTACTGAGTTACCTTTTTTCCTATTGGGTGTTATGCACTTGAGAAGTTGCATACCTATTGAATAGGGTTCCAATCAAATCAGTTGCCTACCACTTCATATGAGATATGGAAAGGGAAGAGCCCATATCTTAAATTTGTTAAGATTTGGGGTTGTCCGGCCTATGTCTAAATGCAAAATCCGGACAAGCTCGTGGCAAGGTCTATTATGTAGGACTGGAAATGTTCCAGCTATACAAACTGCAGCTGATGATTTGGTAGAACCAAAGGAATCAATAGTAACCAACGAACCTCAGCCTCTCCGCCAATCTAGTAGGGTTCCTCACCCACCTGAGAGTTACTTCGGTTTCTCTATGACAGTGGGAGCGAGGATTGCATCATGAGATGATGACCCAACTAGTTTCGAGCTGGCCATCAGGAGTGAGACTCTGTAAGAATGACTGGATGTTTATCGATCTGAGATGGAATCCTTATACACCAACAAAGTATGGACTTTGGTTGCTATATCTGAAGGGTTAAATCCCCATCAGGAGCAAGTATATCTTGAGAAGATTACTTGGTGTAGATGGAAAAGTTGAGACTTTCAAAGCTAGACTTGTTAAAGGTTTTCGTCATCGACCAGGCGTGGATAATGATGAAACCTTTTTCCAGTGGCTATGCTTAAGTCTATCCAGATCCTACTTGCTATGGCTACATACCATAACTACGATATCTGGCGGTTGTGTGTCTTGACTGCTTTTCTAAATGATGATTTGGAAGAAAGCGTCTATAAGTACACAGCCAGAGGGCTTCGTAGACAGTGGGAGCAGCGGAAACGCAAGCAAGATGTTTTATGTGATAAAGCAGGCATCGCGGAGTTGGAACGTCTGTTTTAATGTGTTAGTCAAAGAGTTTGACATCATCAAAATGGTAGATGAACCTTGTATAAACAAAAAGGTAGTAGGGAGTATGGTGACGATCCTCGTAAAGTACGTGGATGACATACTCTTGATAGGGAAGGAGTTTTCTATGCTACGCTCGGTCAATCTCTGCTTATCACAAGGATTCTCCATATAGGATCAAAGTGATACCTACTAAATCCTAAGATTTGGATCTATGAGATAGATCTAATTGGATGTTAGGATACTCACTAGTCGTAGTGAGATGGTAACAATCGATCCTGGGGAGAATCACTGGAAAGGTTCCAGGGTGATAAAGACGACTGAATGTCAGTCACAGGCATTGTCTTTACCCTCAGTAAAGGGACGGTATGTTGGAAGAGTTCCAAGCTAGATACCGTGGCATACTAGACGATAAAGGCTGGATATATCGCTACTTATGATACTACCAAAGAGGAAGTCTGGATGTATATTAGTTCATGAGATGAACTTCGTTCCTGCCATTGTGTGACAATGGAGTTGTGGTTTATGCCAAGGAACGCTCGTCCCATCAGTGATCCAAATATAATTCTAAGGCAGTATCACCTGATCATAGAGATGGCTGATCTCCAAGGTGATCGAGGTTAGGAGAGAAGACTCAGAGGATAACACGACGGATCCACTCACGAAGGCCTATTCCCAGAGAGAGACTTTTATGTGAAGGTTGAGTATGAGATACTGCAACCACTGCTACAGATGGCCCTACTGCAAGTGGGAGATTGTTAGTTATATGTATGCCCTAGAGGCCATTACTATACATAAGATGTATATTGTAGTGGATGCTGGGACATATATAAGGAGGAATTTCTTGCTCGACATGATAGTTTGCTATCTGGGTACTCTTTACCTTAACGTGTATACTGATTGTCTCTATGTTACATGTTGGTAAAGCCCTTAGGATGTGTACTTGACTACCTGGACTATGATGCAGATCATACTAGTGGGGACATAGTAGTCCATAAGTACATCCTTCAAGGTCCCTAGTCATGGGTGTATCGAGACGGGGCATCGATATACCAGAGTAGACTAGCGTATACCTTCTCGACCCATACAGATGGGCGATGGATGATCCCATATCCATTGGTGTTTGACATCAAAGATGATATACGGGTGCTCAGTGGAGACTGGGTACACTGGACGGACTCGCCGAGAACTTCCAGATGGTATTATACCTTACGTCAGATGGCAGTTCTCTGGTGACACTGGTACAGGTTAATCTGTATACCCGAGATCGTCATAGAGTCTTGTGTGATACCCACTGTGCTTTGATTTCCACCTTACCACGTCCAAGAGGGCGTGCAAAATGGTGGTTTTTGGGTACAGTCCCGAATCACATGGAGGCAATGAGCGATAGGAGGGGATTCGTCTCTCCCGGTATAGGGAGTTGATGTTGCGCAGTGTTCGATTGGCTATAACCGGAAATCCCTGGCCAGGGTTGCTGAGATTTACTGGTAAGTGTTACCAGTAGTTTCTCGAACTGTTATAGACCTCATATCGACACGACTTATCGAGCTATTGGGGTCTGACGTTTACCACCCCTAGGCGAGATATGCGACATATCAGACGAACAGACCGGACTGTACGGTAAGTGTTACTGGTTGGATTCACAGGAGTGTGAGCGGGCTTGCTCATCGATCTTCTGATCACTCAATACCCGGGTGGCCGTTACGTTTAGCAGACCGCTTGCGGCTTGTGGGTGCTTGATATGATCATCACCTGTTACCGGCGTATTGACGAGTCTTTAGAGTCCTACACAGAGGTTTCCTGGCTCAAGAGAAACGAAATAGGAGCGCATATGAGATATGTGCGGGACCGAGAATAATACCAGTATGTGATACTGTATTCGATTCTCGCGATTTATGACATTGATCGGTTATATGCGATATAGCCGGGTTATCGGATCAAGTGTTGATTCGATAAGTTGTTACTATTGATATTAGTCGGTTATATGTGATATGACCGGATCGTTAAATCAAGTATTGATTTAATGATTTAATGTATAATTATATATTAGATATATTACTTTACATTGACTAATATTGTTCACTTTAGATGGATTTTCTCACTTGATGTACACAAGTTGTATATGTGATATACTTTTGTGCACAAGATTGTATCATGTTTGATGATACATGCAAACTTGAGTGTGTATGATTAAACCATGGTTATCTTAATGGTTAGGGTTTTGATTTACTTATCTATTTATTTTTATTAATTCATTTTAAGGCAAGAATAAAATGGTGGCTAGTTTTTGTTTCTTTCATGAAACTTCATGAAGCTTTGAAGCTTTGACCATTTTGTCTCTTAGCCTTAACCTAACCATTAAACCGAACCTTAGTTTATTCTCTACAACTAACTATGGTTGCTATATGATAAGATAATTCTTTTTATTCTTATCATAATTCTTTTCTTCTTCTTCTTCTTCTTCTTCAACAATGAAGAAAAGCTTGCTACCATTAATGGCAACTTGAGAAAAAGAGTGAGAAATCTAATTTTAAAGTGAACCCACTTCCTATTTCTTCATTCTCTACCTCTTGCCAAGTAGTATATGGTGTTTTCTTCACAAGTTTCATGACTTGGTGAAGTGGGAGCTTGATCTTGTGTTGCCTCGACGTAGATCATCTTCTGCATCGAAGTCGACGACCTAGCCCGATCATTCTTTCGATGAAACCACCGCGAGAGTCCGGGATCCAATGGGTACAGCGGAGGGACTTCATCACGGATCTATGGAGGTTGAGGACCGGATATACAAAGGTTGTAGCCCCGTTCACTTAGCAGTAAAACTGTTTACTACTTGCATGTTTCGCCTAATTCTAGTTAACGATCTAGACTAGGGTTTCTCGGCACCGTAAAATTTGAAATTGGCATGATTGATTCCTTGTGAGACCTCATTAGTTTGCCTAGGAACCCTACACGATCATATACGTGCACTCGTGCATGGATCATGATCGAACGATCATACTAGTGGGCTTTGGTTTAAGCCGGATCCTAGTATTAGATTGTTGGATTGTTTTCGTATTCAGTCGGAATACGGATGCAGGTATGTATATACAGATGAGGGGTATTATTGTGACTCTTTGAAACCCTGTAACAATTGCTTTCATAGAAGTTTCCATTCTCTTTTTGATTAAAAATTTAGTTTAATGTTTAATTATGTGGAAATTGTGAGTGCAAGTTTTGACCTAGAGCATTGAATGTAGCATGTGCATTTTTAGTGACTCGTGGTGTGTTTACTTGTGCCATGTCTAATACTTTATTGATTTATTATGTGGGATATTTTGTGGAGTGAGAGGGCAGCCACTTCATAGGCTTGGAATTGATCTTGAGTTGTTTTTTAGAGCTCTCACAAGATATCTCACACAATAGGAAGGCCATTTTCTTCACTAGCTAAAACTTAAGCTCACAACTTCTTTCTCCAATGGCTTCATCTTCAACCTCCATCCATACAATCTCATGTGTTGAGAATCCATGTATGTCTTGAGACAAAGTAATCACACACTATCTCTATTTCATCTTGGGCACCTAGGCTAGCAAACTAGTTGCTCGAGTTGCTTCGGTTTTTGAAGCGGGAGCCCGTATAAAGAATCCTCGATGTGGAGACTCTTTGACGAGGGAGACCGGAGAGCGAACTCGTTAGGGGCAGCCGCGACAAGCTTGGGACAAAGATTGAAGACCAAAGGACACGGATCGATCGGTATAATCTCTTAAACCACTTTACAGTTTACTAGTATAGGGTTAATGGCACGATCCGGGATTGATGGTTACGTTACCGCCGGTTTATAAATATTTTTGTTTCGCGTTTGGCCTCGGATTGACGGTTGGGGCGCTGGCGTAACCTTACATACTATCAAAGCCAACCTATTAACCGTATACTAGTAGTTTAGACAATGTTAAACTATCGAAACCGAAACAAACCCGATTCACTGCCCCTGCACATTCCAGTTTCTGTTGATTTATAAAGTGTCATCTAAAATTTTTTTAGTAACTGCAGAAAACTACTGACATGACCACTACACCACAGACTAAATACGGGCCAAATCCACCAAAAAAACCGAGCACATTGCTCATTTTCCCGAGCTGGCCGGCCAGATGAAGAGATTTGGGTTTTGTATTTTGTGTGTAGTTTTGTCTCTGGAATGTTGGTTCAGTGGTATTGTTTGTTTAGCCCAATTTGGATATGGTTTTATCTAGTTGTTTCAGGCTGTTCGGGCTTATTTCGAACTCGATATTTTCTAACATTGTTTAAAGTTCACAGTACTTACATTACTATCTGTGACCATGAATGTCATTCGAGCGGTACAGCTTGTCTAATTGCTATAGTCCTTTTAGACTGGTTTGCGAACGTGACATTCACGTTGATGTTCTGTATTGTGCTGTGTATGTTGCGGATTCATCGTGGTGGATAGCTTGCATGCAATGATAGTACAGTTTAATTTTATTTGTACATTTGATATCGCCGGGCAAGCGCCCGACATGTAGACTGTCGTCACTGCCTGTTTGTATATTATTCTTTTGGGGCACGACCGGGTTGAGGTCGATATCACCGTTGTACATATTTTCTTTTCTGTACTAGGATTAACCCGCGATGGAGTGCACGAATAGCCAGGTTCTGGAGGGCAACGGGTCCGCATCTCATGGCGTTGAGAAGGAGGGGGCCTCACTCTAGAATTGGCGGGCTATTCGCCGCATTCATAAGGGGTACAGGTTGACCCAAGGAGGGGTGCTCAAGTTACCGGATTCTGTGAAGTGCCGGGTGGCCCATTCACTTTGTTGAAGGGGGCTGACTCGCTTTTGGCGGGTAACTTGCCGCACTCGTAGGGGTCTAGGTTTTCATTGCACAGGCTATCCACAAGACCAAGGGAATGTCGGGTTTCACTTGCGGCTCAAAAGAAACCTGGGGCTCCTAAATTATCTGTATTGTTCTGTGATGCTTATTACTTTTCTGTGATGTTGCATTTATCATGCCTGGAGCGATTATTGTATATTTCTATATATATACTAGTAGATGTTGTATATGTTTTACACCCGCGCTAGTCCAGTCCCCACTTTGTCGTTAGTTAAGTAACCTAACGGGTGATGACGGGACCCAGTGGCAAATGCGGATGGCATATACGTACATCATATTTTCATTCTATTCTGGTGTGATTAATTGATATGACTGCATTGATTCTGATCAATGCAAGGAAAACAGACCTATTCGATGTTGTTAGAACAATTTTAAAAAGTTGTTATTACAAGGACGTTTTCTTTTGTTTTGTACAGTGGTATTCGGTTATGAATACCCAGCACCTCATTCGACGAGGAAAGGGCCGAATCCCTTCATCGGGAGTGACCCCTTGGGCAGAAGTTTGCATCAGGGTAACAACTTCACTATAGTTGATTACTTTTTCTTTGCATCGTGGTATTCAGTTGGAATATCCTGCACCTCATTCTACGAGGAAAGAGCCGAGATCCCTTCACCGAGAGTGACCTCTTTAGCAAAAGTTTTCGCCACTATATATTTGTAAAAACCTATCCGGTTCCTTTAACGATATCAAGTTCATTATGTTAAAGGTTTTTCGCCAAAAACCATGTGTATCCCTCTATCATTTCAGACAGATAGCTCTTAGTATTCATACTATATATGTTGGCCTTTGTCAAGGCATAGTGTATGGTAGCTATTTGTTACTTTTCTGTTACATAGATAGATGCGTTGGTTGGGGACAGTCATACTACTATTTTGGCCTTCGTCAAGGGTATGTACGGGTGGGTTCAAATTAACCTGGATAATGATGGGTAGAACTTGACATGTGATTTATGATATGTTGGCCTTCATCAAGGTCATAAGAGCATGGGGTAAAAATCACATCGGGAGTTTCAAACTTATAGGAAACTTGCCAGGCATGCGCATACCTTCTGGAGTGTGATAACGTGGGTGGATTCCATCAGGTTATCATGCGATGATAGTTAGATCCTGATACCCACTGATGAGTCAGTTTACTCCTCGGGTGAATTTAGATGATCTCAACTAATTATTCTTTCAGGTTTGGAGAAGAATTTGAGGATACAGTGGGAGACATCCAGATTAGATAAAGTGATCAACCATTCTGATCGAGGTTAGAGTGCACACAGAGTGTTTCTTTTCTCTCTCTTTGACAGCAACCATGTCCCGACCCTACACTATAACTCAGTGACCAAGTTAACCGAACTTTCTTAAAACACTGACTTTTGGATTGTCAGAGTTGCATACATCATTGCCACTCCTACTTTTACCCTTTGCTTTTCTCCGGAACATTCCGTATCACTATGAAGATCCACATTTATTTGGATATGACCATCGTATAATTATAAACGAACTCGATGGAATTTGTTCCAGTTTCAAGAATTGTTTTCAATTCTGGAGAAAATGAATAGGACTATTCAGTTGTCTTTTCCTTTTACCTTCTCTCAGGTTATGAGGGCTCCTAGGATTAGGAGACGATGCACCTATTATGCTTATTGGATAGTCTTCTTCCAAACCATAGGCAGGTGCCGAAAGGTGGGGAAGGAAGAAAACCAATCGGCTTAAATGTGGTGTACAGAAGATAATAAGTAAAGACAAATAAAGGGATTAGAAAGAGGGCAAAGTAAATTGCGATTGCTATCATTCACGACCAAACCACGTATTTCATCGCCACTCCTACTTCACCTTTGGATTTCTCCAGAACACCCCGTATCACTACGAAGATCCACAGTTATTGGATAATCCATCGTATGGTTATAAACGAACTTGAAGGAACTCGTTCCAGTTCGAGGATGGATTCTGGTTCAGGAGAAATAGAATAAGGTTTATTCAGTTGTGTTTTATCTTTACCTTCTCTCAGGTTGCGAGGGCTCCTAGGATTAGGAGAATATACCTATTACGCTTATTGGATAGTCTTCTTCCAAATCATAGGCTGGTGCCGAACGGTAGGGAGGAAGAAAACCATTTAGCCTAAGGGTGGTATACAGAAAGCAATGAGAAAAGACAAATAAAGGGATTTGGAGAGATGAAAAAGAAATATACGGTTGCAGTCATGAATCTGATAATGGAAGAGGCATTACTAGGGATATCCGGATACCCCTTCGAAATATTTTCATGTTTCAGTTTCACTATGCGTTGTTAATTGAAAACTGATTTCCTAATTAGATCCTTACTCCAGGGTATGTATTTACCAGGTTTGATTCTCATATCTGTATTATTTTACAGACGATGAGTGGGAGTAAGTTATTTGGAATTAAGTGACCATCCTCATTATATCGGAATTCGTTGTAATTGGTGATATTTGAGGAAATCGTCTGGGTTTTTTGCCGGACGGGAAATATTTGGTTTTGAATATCCGTTGTTATTCACCAATTTCAAACTGATATATCTGTACGTTTATTTTATAAAGTGAGATATAACTTTTTGAAATTATGTCAATGACACTTACCTATATTAGTTGATGGTTAGGTAAGGAACATTAAACAGCGGTGTAATTCTTCTTAACCATAAGTACAGTTTAACCTATGTATGTGTTATTAAACTCAGAGAACTTATACAAAGTATTGTATGTTGTCCAGTGTCCATTAGGACAGAGGGGTTGGTACTCGTACTATATTATGTTTACTTGTGACTTCTCTAGTTTTTAGACAAGTGTTTTGTAGAAACACAAGGTCCAAGTTTTGAGAAGTTATAGATACAAGAATAAAGTAGAGAACCATATGTTTCAAGTATCGGGATTCTTCAAGGTGATCGAAGATGTAGATACTTGCGTTTAGTATTCAGTTGATAGTAATGGTTTTGAGAACTTGCTTCTCTTTCAGGTTACTCATATCTGGATGCACTCCTAAGTTGAGTAACGTTGATCGGCCTCCATCAATTTAGTTGGCATGCACTGGAGACAACTGCATGATTTGAATCTGGTTCTAATTAAATTAGTGCCTCTGTTTCTATATTGTATATAGAATGATTCATATCTTAACGATGTTAGGGTATATGGAGTTGTACGGCTTATGCTTAAAACCATACTCTGGATAACTCAAGGCACGTTTCTGTAATGGCAGTTTTTGGGTTAACCCGGGCTTTGATGAGGGTTAGCTTTCTACCATCTGGAAGATCAATAGTGATATTGTTCTTGACTCACCACAGTTTTAGTAAAATGGACTTTTTCATAAAACAGTAGTTGGAGTATGGTAGAACTGGAAGTGGTTCCAGAACCGCAAACGATTACTAAAAATTCAATAGAACCTAAAGATTCAATAAGGTTTTCATTCCATTAACCACTCCGCAGATATGGTGGGTAACCTCAGGCACCCGAGAGGTACTCCGGTATCCTCAAGGACGGTGACAAGGAGGTTCTTGTTTACCCAGACTTGTCATTACTGCTATTCTAGACTATGAGACCCAGCAGGAGGATGAGTATAGCATCGTTCTAAACTAGCTTTAGAATTGCACGTGTATATGACTCTGCCAGAGGGTTTTCGTAGTCAGTAGGAGTAGCGGAAGCATAGTGGACAAGTAGCTTATGTCTATTTATAAACTAAACCTGATGTAGCGGAGATGGATCATCTATTTTTGATGTAACAGTCATAGGATTTGACTTCATCAGAATAAGAGATGGATCTGTTAAGAAGGTAGTAGGGTGTGATGTCCTGGTATTTAGATGACATACACTTTGTAGGAAGTGAAATTCATATACTACGATCGGTTATACTGCGGTTGTCACACACTGGTTTCTCCACATAGGATATGGATATTATATCAAGCATTCTGGTTACTAGATCTATGGTTTTAGATCTAGATTTGGGTATTTTCCCAATCTAGGTACTTAGACAGTATTCTAAAGGTGTTTTAGAATGAACAACTCCTGGCACGGTAGTGTACCTGCAGGTGATGGAGTCACCATCTCTGAAGGTGTCTTGCAGACTAAAGGGGAGAGGGATGTGCATGATTGGTATATCACTTGCTTAGGCAATTGAGTCAATCATGAGATGTCAAATACCACACCAAATGTTGTTTTTCCACTAGCTACAATAAGAGATATTAATCCAATCCTGGAGAAACGTTCAGAAGTGGTTTTAGAACATAAGTGAATGTTTTAGGGATATGGTAACGACAGCCTCCTTTGGGAGACGGTTATCATTCCAGGCTTCCAAGGTGACCCGGATGACAGAGTGACTGTCAGAGTTATAGTTTTCCCTCTGACGAGGGGCAGTAATTTGGACAGGTGGTCCAAGCGGATACTGAGGGAGGCATGGTGCAGGATACTGATTAAATTCAGTTGACGATACAGTCTAAGATATAAACTGGATTTGGAGTTCATTTATGAACTGGGTCCCATCAGATATCCAGACATATTCTAAAACAGGTATTTCTCATTTCGGGAGATGGCTTTCTCCGCAAACTTGAGATAAAAAGAGACATAGAAAGAAACATCGGAGCGGATCCACTCACTGAGGCTATTTCTCGAACGCAAGAGTTTCACAAACAGGCTTTGTGAGACTGATCAGTATAGAAGTTGGGTGTTCGGTATCACACGGGCTATGAGTATGCGACATCGCAATAATTAGCCTTAAGTGCAAGTGGAAGATTGTTGGCTATAGTGCCCTCAAAGTCAATTATTGGATCGCAGGCACGTGATTGCAATGATTGAGGGAGGACCTATACCGGTAGAACAGTCTTACTCGAGATGATAGTATGCTATCTGGTTTGTCTTTATCATCATGTACATGCTTCAGGTGACATTACAGATCACTATTACATGTTGATAGAGCCCATAGGATTCTTGCTTGACTACCAGCAGTATGATGGCGATCATATACGTGAGAGTTGGGTAGTCTATAAGCACATCCTTAAAATGTCCTAGTCGTGGATATTTCGAGACTGGGCATCAATACTCCATGAGTAGACTAGTGTATACAGATCGAGACCCCGACGAGGGGCGATGGCCTGTCTCACAATCCATTGGTGTCAGTTGGTTCACCTAAGATAGTATACTGGTGCTTATTAGGTTATGAGTACACCGGACGGACTCACCGGGAACATGCTAGTTGGTATTATACCTATCGTCAGATAGCAGTTCCCTGGTGACATGTGTAGAGGTTAGTTTATCGACCTGAGATCATCATTTGTCTCGTGTGAGTTCCCACCGTGCTTTGATTTCTACCCTACCACGGCTCAAAGGAGTCATGCAACCAGGTTTTAATTGGGTACATTCCCGATCCACATAGAGGTAGTGAGCGGATCGGCAGGGGATTCGTCTCTCCCGATATTGGGGGTGATATCGCGCTGTGTCTGGAGAGCCATTACACAAAGCCCTTGGCCAAGCCAAGTGAGATTTACTGGTAGGTATTCCAATAGTTTCTCAGGGTGTTCAGGGCTACACTCCAACATGACTTATACTGCTATTAAGGGTCTGACGTTTTCCATCCCCTTAGGCCCGATATGTGATACTCATAGACGAACGGACCGGACTGTACGGATATTGTCACTGACAGGCTCAGTAGGGTTTCAGGATGAGTTCGCTCATCGGCCTCCCTTTCGCTTAATACCTGGGCAGCCGTTACGTGCAGCTAGTACCACTTACGTGCTTGTGGTTAAACCCACTGCCAGTGTATTGACGAGTCTTTAGAGTCCCACATAGAGAGTTTTCCAAGTTCGGGCAAAACGTTGTAGAGGCCGTATGGTTTTATGGCAGCGTTCGATCATATACATGCACTCGTGCATGGATCATGATCGAACAGATCATACTAGTAGGCTTTGATTTAAGCCGGATCCTAGTATTAGATTGTTAGATTCTTTTCGTCTCGTTGTATTCGTATTCAGTTGGAATACGTATGCAAGTATGTATATACAGATGAGGGGTATTCTTGTGATCCGTTACGAGTTTACTTTAGAAGTTTCCAATCTCTTTTTGATTAAACATTTAGTTTAATGTTTAATTATGTGGAAATTGTGAGTGCAAGTTTTGACCTAGAGCATTGAATGTGGCATGAGAATTTTTGGTGTCTCATGGTGTGTTTACTTGTGCCATGTATAATTCTTTATTGATTTATTGTGTGGGATATTTTGTGGAGTGTGAGGGCAGCCACTTCATAGGCTTTGGATTGATCTTGAGTTGTTTTTTAGAGCTCTCACAAGATATCTCACACAATATCCATGCCATTTTCTTCACTAGCTAAAACTTAAGCTCACAACTTCTTCCTCCAATGGCTTCTTCTTCAACCTCCATCCATACAATCTCATGTGTTGAGAATCCATGGATGTCTTGAGACAAAGTAATCACACACTATCTCTACTTCATCTTGGGCACTTAGGCTAGCAAAATAGTTGCTCGAGTTGCTTCTGTTTTTGAAACGGGGGCCCGTATAAAGAATCCTCGACGTGGAGACTCTTCGACGAGGGAGACCGGAGAGTGAACTCATTCGGGGCAGCAGCGACAAGCTTGGGATAGAGATTGAAGACCGAAGGACACGGATCGATCGGTATAATCTCTTAAACCACTTTACAGTTTACTAGTATAGGGTTAATGGAATGATCCGGGATTTATGGTTATGTTAGCGCCGGTTTATAAATGTTTTTTTCCGTATTTGGCCTCGGATTGACGGCCGGGGCGCTGGCGTAGCCTTACAATGTAGTCCATAAGCATATCCTTAACTGTTCCTAGTCAAGGGAGTATCTAGACAGGGCATCGATGTTCCAGAGTAGACTAGTGTATACGTTTCTTGACCCGGTATAGGGCAATGGATGATCCCATATCCACTGGTGTTTGACATCAAAGATTGTATACAGGTACTCATTAGAGACTTAGTAAATTGAACGGACTCGCCGAGAAATCCTATACGGTATTATACCTATCTTCGAATAGCAGTTCTCCGGTGACACTTGTACAGGTTAGTCTGTAGACCCGAGATCATCATAGAAACTTGTGTGTTTCTCACTATGCTTTGATTTCCACCCTACCACGGCTCTATTTATTCGTGCAAACAGGTGGATTTTGGGTACAGTCCCGAGACACATGGAGGCAATGAGCGATAGGAAGAGTTTCGTCTCTCTCGGTATTGGGAGTTGATATTGTACTATACACGATTGGCTATAACCGCAAGTCCCTGGTCAGGGCTGATGAGATTTATTAATAAGTGTTATCAGTAGTTTCTCGACTTGTTATAGGCCCCAAATCTGCATGACATATTGAGTTATTAGGGTTTGACGATTCCAACCCCAGACTCAATATGCAACATATTAGACGAAAAGACCGGACTGTACGGTAAGTGTTGCTTGTTAGCTCTACTAGAGTTTGAGCGAGTTTGCTTGTTGTTTTTCTGTTCATACAATACTTGGGTAGCCATTACGTCCAGCTAGTACCGCTGACGGCTTATGGGTATCTGATATGATCATTTCTTACTGCTAGCGTATTGACGAGTCTTAAGAGTCCCACATAGGGGTTTCCAAACTCAAGCGAAACGAAGTGGAGCATATATGAAGATATGTGCAGGACCTTGATTAAATACGGGTATCTAATACCGTATTGTAATCTAGCGGTTTTTATTAGTCGGGTTAAATGTGATATGACCGGATTGTTAAATCAAGTGTTGATTTAATAAAATGACTAATTGCTCATTTATAATTCCTTTCTTTATATATGCATATATGTATATATATTTATATTTGTATTTATATATGTGTGTGTGTGTGCACGCGCCATGGTGGATGATACATGGGACATGGCTATGCTAGAATCACATGGGGAAAATATTGGATATGTAATGATTTGAGAAAATGGAAAATGCTAAGTAATGAGTCATGGTTTCTACACTCTTCTAAAATATCTTCAACCATAACTCATTATTTTATTCCCATTCACATCTTAAATATCTAAGATATTTTTTCCATGGTTCATTCTTATCCTAAGCTTTGGTTCATCTTCTTCCTCTAAGCTCTTTAGCCTTTTCCTAGAAAGAAAAAGAGAAAGAAAAAGAAAGGTTTTTTAGTGAGAAAAATCTCACTTCATCAATCTATATTAGTTTAGCAAACTTGTATAAGTTGTTGGCTTCACTTTTTCTTAGTTTAGTGAAGTAAGAGTTTGAGTGTTTGAAACCCCGTGGTGGATCATCGTAAATATCGAAGACTTCAATCGGAGTTGTTCCAAACTTCAAGTAGAGCCAAAATGAGCTAAGAGACTTCTACACGGAGCCATTGAAGAGAAAGAGTGGTCTACAAAGGTTGTAGTTCTCTTTCACTTAGGTTTATACACTCTTTAGTTTTGAAAGTAACCCTAATCTCTAGTTCTATTCGTGGGTAGTATGCTTTAGCTCTCTAATTTTTAAAATTCTTCACATATTTATGTTTAAACTCATAGCAGAGGTGTTAAGACATACCTACAGATTTTATAATAAGCTCACGATAACCCGGAACTACCCAATTCAAGCTCGATTCGGGGCCGAACCGAGGCCGATTCAGCCCTGCGTCAGGGGCTGAATCAGCCACTGGATCAGCCCCAATTTGGGGCTGATTCAGCCTGATGTGGGGCTGATCCTACCCCTGATTTTTGGGGCCAAATCAAAGTTGGATATATGTATGCCCTAGAGGCCATTATATGATAGTGTATGTACCGGTATGTATGTATGTGTGTGTGTGTGTGTATTCAGGTGACATTCTTGCTCGACATGATAGTATACTATCTGGTTGTACTTTATCTTGACATGTTCATTTGATCATGCTTTCACTCATTTGGTACATGTTGATAAAGCCCTTAGGATATTTGCTTGACTACTGAGATTATGATGTGGATCATACTAGTGGGACATATGTAGTTTATGAGCATATTCTTAAAATGTTCCTAGTCATGGGTGTATCGAGACTGGGCATCGATATACCATAGTAGACTAGCGTATACGTTACTTGTCCCATATGATGGGCAATGGATGATCCCATATCCATTGGTGTAGTGACACCAAAGACCGTATACGGGCCCTCAGTGAGACTGGGTACACTGAACGGACTCGCCGAGAACTCCTATGTGGTATTATATCTATCGTCGGATAGCAGTTCTCAGGTGACACTGGTACAAGTTAGTCTGTAGACCCGAGATCGTCAAAGAGTCTTGTGTGCCTCCCACTATACTTTGATCTCCACCCTACCGCGGCGCTACTGAGTCGTGCAAACAGGTGGATTTTAGGTACGGTCCCGAGGCACATGGAGGCAATAAGCGATAGCAGTGGTTTCGTCTCTCTCGATATTGGGGGGTTGATGTTGCACTATGCACGATTGGCTATAACAGGAAGTCCCTGGCCAGGGCTGCTGAGATTTACTGATAAGTGTTATCAGTAGTTTCTCGACCTGTTATGAGCTATATACCGGCATAACTTATTGAGTTATTGGGGTCGACAATACCATCCCTAGACTTGATATGCAGTATATTTGAAGAAGAGACCGGACTGTACGGTAAGTGTTGTCAGTTCGCTCGACGGAAGTTTTAGCAGGTTTGCTTATGTTTCTTCTGATCGCTCAATACTTGGGAACCGTTATGTACAGCTTGTGCCACTGACGGTTTGTGGGTATGTGATATGATCACTGCCTACTGCTAACGTATTGACGAGTCTTAGAGTCCCACAAAGGGGTCTCCTAGCTCAGACGAAAAGATGTGGAGTGCATATGGGATATGCGCGGGAGCACGATTAAATGCATGTATTGGATACCATATTTTAATCGGGCATTTTCTATTAGACGGGTCATATGTGCTATGTCCTGGATATTAAATCAAGTGTTGATTTAATATTAAGTCCATTAGCTCGTTTATTAAAACATATTTCTTTATGATGCATGCATGAGTGTATGTATATGTTGATATGGATGCACACATGCAAGCATACATGTGTCATGGTTGATGATACATTGGTGGTGGCAATGCAAGACTCACATGGTAACATATATATGTATATTTTGCTTGTTTGATAAAAGCAAAATGGCAATAAAATCATAGTTGACTATTCAACTCTTTTGAGTTGACCAAAGTCAATGGTTTCACTTGCCCATAGTTTTGTGGCCCATGGTTTTGCTTAACCTCAAGGCACAAAATATCTAGATATTTTTTAACCATATTTTGGCATGAGATAATTCACTTACTCTCTTGAGATTAGGTTGAGTTATTCATATTATTCACTTGAGTCAAGTTTGAGCCATCTCCTTCTTCCTCTCTCCTTCAAGCTTTCTAGGGTTTAAAAAGAAAAAGAAGAAATTAAAAAGAAAAGGTTTTTGAGTGAGATCCAAACCTACATCACCAATCTATTCTTGTCTAGCCCATTAGTGTAGGTTGTTTGGCTCTATTTCTTCAAAAGATCAAGTGGAGCTAGGAGCTTGTGCAAAGGGACTTCGTGGTGGATCATCGTGGACGTGAGAGGATTCAAGCGAACCGTTTCAAACCCTACTCGATCCAAGGAGTCAAGGAGGATGTCTACAAAGGTTGTATTTCTCCCCACTTAGTGTTAAACACTACTTAGTATGAGATACTATATGTTATTACTCTACTTTTCTAGTTCGATTCATGGTTGGAATTGTTTAGCACCCCCTAAATTTTTGTTATAGCATGTGTGATGCAACCCTAACCCTAGGCATGGTGCTAAAGAATCCCTACAGTGGCATCAGAACCAAGCTAGAAACTTAGACGATGTTAGATTAATTACGAAACCGAAACAACTCCGAATTAACAATTTCTGCAACCCTAAAAAAATGCTCTCCGTCAATTTTAAAACGGGCTTGAAAAAAATTTTTAGTAACTGCAGAAGCTCGTATGTACTGTACTGAGAACACTGGAGAAAAACGAGGCAAATCCGCCATAAAAAAACCGGCCACATTGCTCCCAAATCCAGCATGGCCGGCCCCCCCGCCTCTGAACAACTCGTTTTCCTCTGGTGCTCTGGTCTGTAAATTTTGGGGTTTCTGGTGTTGTTTGTTTAGGCCAAAATTTCATGTGATGCTAATTTTGCTTAGGAGCTTATTCGAAGTATTTCGTAGTCGTAATTTTAACATTGTTTTGGTAACTTAGACGACGTTAAACAGTTCGAACGAACATTACACACCGCCTCATTACCCTCGCTGGAAATTTTCCAAGTGTTGGAATTTCCTAAGTTAAATATATTTGAATGTTCATGCAAGTAACCCTATGGACCCTCTAAAAGAACATAACCCTAACTCGATTCTATGACTATGGAACCACAGCTAAACCTTAGGGTTTGCCGTAGTCCTGTGGCGCCATAGATGAGACAAGGGTTGACCCTTCTACAGTTGGTCCATAAGCACTGTGGCACGTTTTTGGGTATTTTAGCTTTGCTCAAGTGTTGAGCTTTCGGGGTAATTTGTGGGTGTTAGTTGACTCGATCGAAACGTTTAATATTGTCTTGATATTTGTGAATGTGATACAATAATTGGAATCTACACCAATTAGTTTTGTGAAAAGTAATTAGTTGCATGTAAATCTAATATTTTGGCCTCGGTAGAATCGGGAATCTTGTTGAATTACCCGGCTTCTTTTGAAAAAGTGTTTTCATAGTTGAGATCTAAATATAAGATTTGCAATGTTAGGCATGAAATCCAGAATATATGATATTCCGGGTTTATAATGTTTAAAGGGAGTGTTGATTCCAGCTGTTGTAGTTTTTCACTTTCTTTTCTGCGATCGTAAGTGTAGCATGTGGTATATCGCCGGTTTCGTTGCTATATATCAACGACAATTGGGGTACGCATACTTACTTACGTTGATGATATATGATATTATGTGTTGCTGAGATATGATGTACAGGATCGTCGTGAATGAATGGCCGGGGGTTTTATGCGAGATGAGAGTTATTCTTTTCATTCATGTAAAATTAATAGTATGTAATATTCTTTTATTGGGGCACTTCCGGGTTGAGAATGATGTCACCATTGTTGTATATTATTTACTTTTCCGCATTAGGATAGACCCAAGGAGAGGAGCACAAGTGACCGGGTTCTAGGGTTCGGTGGGAGGCCATCTCGAGGAGTCGAGACCGGGTCTCCTAACTCTAGAATTGGTAGGGTCACTTGCATCTCTCGTAGGGGTCTAGGGGTGTGGGCTTGGCTATTCATCGCGACCGTGGAATCCGTATTTTCTATTATTGGCTAAATACAAAATACGAACCTCCTAGTATATCCTGTATTTTCATATAAGTGCTTTTGTTGTTGATATTCTGTGATGTGATCACTTTATTTGCTGAGACGAATGATGTATTATATATATGATATATAATAAACGTTGCTTATGTTTTTCATCCACGCTAGTCCCACCCCGCTATGCCGTTAGTTAAGTAACCTAACGGTACATAACGGGATATTGTGGCGAATGCGGATGGTATAAGCGTACGTTCTGTTTTCGTTTCTTTTCTGTAATGGCTTAAGGACTTAAATGATAGGACTACATTAATAAGATTAATGTAAACAAAAAGAAACCTGAAAAGATGTTGTAGAATCAGATTTGAAACCTACTCGGCTTTTTATGGAAAAGCAAGTTTTCAAATTGTGGAGCTTAAGCCACTCCTTTTAAAACCATTGGATTCTACAATGATATCAAGTTCAAAGCGTTAAAGGTTTTCTAAAAAACCATTCGCAACCCTCCGCCATTTTAGGAAGTAGAGTACTTAGTATTCGTGCTACGTATATTGATTATAGTCAAGGCATAGTGTACGGTAGCTAAGTGATGTCTTCCTACACAGCATATGATGCGATTAATTAGGACATTCATATGATTATGTTAATTATAGTCAAGGGTCATGTGAGTGGGTCTAATTAATCATGAAATAGCGGGTAGAACTTGACTAGTACTTATGATATGTTGATTATGGTCAAGATCATAAGTTACTAGGGGTAAAAACCATATTGGGAGTTTCAAGTGTTGAAATTTGCAATGAGATTGTATACCTTCTATGTGATAGTAGGATCTCGATCCCACTGTGAGCAATAGTTGCTCCAGGGAGAGTTTTGCACTTTACAATTAGCTAACTCATTAGGTGTCTAGAAAGGTGTCAACGGGGCTTTGCCTCTGCGAAAATGAGGTTTACTTTAATTAGGTCCGTGCGAAAGCACGGGGAACCTCCCTCAAAAGTACCGGCACTGGCCTGGCTAAACGGTTAGCAAAGTTGTAGTATGTAATTAATCCTGGCTATATTTTTTCCTTTAAAGGTTTGAAGGAAAATTTGATAAAAACAGTTGGAGACATCGATTAGATAACATAAATAACCAATCTGATCTTTGCAAGAGCTTTCGCTGAGTGTATTCTTTTCTCTCTCCTAATGGCAGATAACCATGACTAGACTTAAGCTACTGTTAAAGAAAAATAAGCTTACCGGACCGAACTATAAAGACTAGTTGAGAAACATAAACATTGCTCTTACATATAATAAAGTATCATATGTCCTCACTGCCTCAGCCCCGCCCAAACCAGGCCCTGAATCTTCTGTAGCGGAAAGGGAGATCTACAAAATGTGGGATATTGACTGTGCTACTGCCAAATGCCTTGCGCTTGCATCGATGGACAATACACATCAAAAGCAGCACGAGGAGATGGATGTTAAATCTATCTTTCTCCATACAAAGGAGTTGTATGGGGAGCAATCTCATATCCTACGATACGAAGCATCTCGAAAGTTATTTCAGATGCGGATGGCTCATGGCACTTCAGTAGGTGACCACGTTTTGAAGATGATAGCTCTTATAGAAGAGCCTGAGGGCCTCGGATGGACAATGGATAACGAGCAATATACGGATATTGCTCTACAGTCTCTTTCCTCTGGCTTTGCTCCATTCATAGTGAACTTCAATATGCATAACATGAAAAAGTCACTACCCTAACTTCTCAATATTTTGAGAAATGCAGAGAGCACGCTTAAGCTGAAGTCTCCCTCTCTGCTTGTTGGGAAATCTTCCTCTTCCGTCCCAAAACCCAAGGCCAAGGAAAGGAACAAGAAGAAATCCACCAAGCTGAGAGGTAGAATCAAGAAGGCAAAAGGGAAAGACAAATAAAAAGCCTCGGAGTCGGGAAAAGGAGAATGTTTCTTTTGCAAGAAAACGGGACACGGGAAGCGGAACTGCACTGAGTACCTTGGTCTCAAGAAAAGGAAGCATGGTGATGCTTCAGTTTCAGGTGTGTTCGTAACTGAAAACTGTTTTTCTATAAACTCTGCTTCCTGGGTATTGGATACCTGTTCGGCTTCTCATATCTGCAATTCTGTGCAGGGGTTGAGAAATAGCAGAGTTTTGAAGACCGGTGATCATACTCTCCGAGTTGGAAATGGTTCCAATGTACATGCAGTTTCAGTGGGAGAGTATCACCAAGGGTTGCCATCGGGTTGTATATTGGTTTTGAATCCATGTTATTTTGTACTAAGCATGCTTAGTAATATAATATCCGTTTCTTTGTTGGACAATGAGAATATCATCTTGTATTGCAGTATAATGTTATGAATATTAAACTGAATCAAGAGTTGATTGGTTGTGGTACACTTAATAACAGGATATACGTCTCTAATCAACACACAGTTTTCAACATACAACACACAAATAAAAGAAAATTTTCAGATATAAATGAAGCTTTTCTTTGGCATTGTAGACTTGGTCATATTAATGAAACAAGACTAAACAAGTTTCATAAAGATGGATATTTAAATTCTTTTGAGTATAAATCTTATGCGACTTGTCAGTCTTGTATCCAAGGGAAAATGACCAAAATTCCGTTTACTGGACACGGAGAAAGAGCTACTGAGCTCTTGGACCTCATACATAGTGATGTATGTGGGGCCAATGTCTACACATGCGAGAGGCGGTTTTTCTTACTTCATAACTTTTACTGATGATTTCTCAAGATTCGGTCATGTGTTTTTGTTAAAACATAAGTCTGAAGCTTTCGAGAAATTCAAGGAGTACAAACATGATGTAGAAAAACAAACTGGAATAAGCATCAAAATACTTCGATCAGATCGAGGTGGAGAGTATCTTAGTACAGAATTTTCGAACTTCCTAAAAGAGAATGGGATTCTCTCTCGGCTCACTCCCCCTTACACACCACAGCACAACGGTGTGTCAAAGCGTCGGAATCGAACCCTATTAGATATGGTACGATCCATGATGAGTGATGCTGAGTTGCCTCTCTCCTTTTAGGGGCATGCATTGGAGACTGCAGATTTTTTGTTGAACAGGGTTCCAACCAAGTCTGTGTCTACCATTCCATATGAGATATGGTATGGGAAGAGACCATCTCTTAAGAGAGTTAAGATTTGGGGTTGTCCGGCTTTTGTCAAAAAGCCGAATCCGGATAAACTCGAGACTCTTAGTGTATATGCCCTAGAGGGCATTACTATATCATACTAGTTTGTATATTATTTAATGGAAGCTTGGGATATTCATAGTTGTATAGACAATCTTGCTCAAAATGGTAGTATGCTACTTGGTTTGTTTCTACTTTGATATGTGCATGTGTTTCTTTTAGCATATCGCCTATACATATTAGTGGAGCCCTTAGGATCTTTGCTTAATTACCAGCGTTGTGATGGCAATCACAATTGTGGGTGCTGGGTAATCTACAAGCACATCCTTATACAGGTCCCTAGTCGTAGGATTATTGAGACGGGGCATCGATACTATGGAGTAGACTAGCGTATACGCTTCTTATCCCAGCAGGGGAAATGGTCTGTCCCACAGCCATTAGTACGTCGTATTGGAGATAGTATGCGGGTGCTCGTTAGGTTACGAGTACACTGGACATGACTCGTCCGGAACTGTTGGTTGGTACTATACCTATCGTCAGATAACAGTTCCCAGGTGACAGGAGTACAGCTTAGTCCGTCGACTTGACACTGCTACTTCACCTCGAGTGTGTTCTTACTGTACTTTGATTACTACCCTACCACGGCTCAAAGGAGTCGTGCAAACAGGTAGTAATTAGGTGCAGTCCCGAACCACTTGGAGGCAGTAGCGGTTAGATAGGATTCGTCTCTCCCGGTATTGGGGGTTGATATCGTGCTGTGTCTAGGAGAGCTATTACAAAAAGTCCCTGGCCAGGGCAAGCTAGAATTACTGGTAGTGTTTCCAGTAGTTTCTCAGGGTGTTATGGGCTACACTCCGGCACGACTTGTACCTCTATTAGGGGTCTGATGTTTACCGCCGCCCTAGGCCCGACATGCGATACTCATAAACGAACAGACCGGACTGTACGGAGATTGTCACATTCAGGCTCCGTAGGAGTTCGGATGGGTTTACCTCATCGGCCTTCTTATCGACATCTACCTAGGGACCGTTACATACAGCTAGTGCCGCTTGCGGTCTGTGGTTAAACCCACTACCAGCGTAGTGTCGAGTCTTTAGAGTCCCACACAGAGAATTTCCCTGCACTGGGAAAAAGGTGTAGAGGCCGTATGGTTTTACGGCACGGCTACGATCACTTACGTGCACTTGTGCACGTATGCTGTTCAGGCAGACAATACTATTGGGCTTTGGTTTAAGCCGGATCCTAGTATTGTATGGATGGATTAGTTTTGTCTTCTGTGCATTCGCATTCTACGGAATGCGGATGCGGGTGTGTATGCACGGTTGTGAGGAGCGAAGAAGAAGGAGGTGCCTCGTTGGGGTTTTGATCGTTGGTTCGGTCAAAACCATTATGAGGTGAGGAAAATATTTACTAATCTTTTTAATGATAATTGTGTTATGGCTAATTGCTTTGACCATTTGACCATGCTTGACCATTTGACCTAGTTGACCATTGTTGATTTGGACTTTTCTTGAGAGCACTAGATCCTTCTTTTGCTTTTTGCTTTGGATTTGATTTGTGATGATAATGGTCAAATCAAGGTAGCCATCAACTTTATCATGATAAGAGATTAATAATTATTTGGCATATGGGTCATTATCTCTTGCTCATTCTCTCTCTTCAAGTATGAGCTCCCATGGTTCCTCCTTCTTCTTCCTCTCTTGATTTTTCTATAACTCTCATGTGTTGAGAAAAATAGAAACAAAATTGACAAATAAATCCACCATCATCTTCTACACCACCTAAGACTTCAAGAATAGCAAACTTGTTGCTCTAGTTACCTCGGCTTGAGGTGGAGCTCGGATTACAGACTCTCAGGTGGATCGTGTTCGACTCAAGGAGGCCACGGAGGTGACCAAGATCCGGATCGACCCATGGAGCCTACGGAGATGAGGAGGGTAGTGGAGAAGACCCGAAGGACTGGTAGCATGAGCTATAATCTCCTTGCATAGTAGATAGAACCTCATGTAGTTTGTTAGCAATGGTTTGGCAAAGATCCTCAAGTTTTAGTCCATGTTACCTTGTGTCAAAAATTTTATTTTTACCTATTCCGCCTCCCCATAAGCACCGGGGTGGGTAACGTGGACTTACAGTGGTATCAGAGCCTCGCTAAACCATTACTAACTTGTTGACAAAGTGTTAGAAATTCGATCGCCGGAAAAAATCGCAAAACACGTCAAAAATTGCACTTTTCTGTCGATTTTAAAAACTGGTCCAAAATTTTTTCCAGGTACCTTAAAAATACGTGCAGGCTTTTTAGAGAAAACTGTAGAAATTTGGGCGCCTGAATCGCTCAGATGACCGCTGATCCGCGGCCGATCCAAGCGATCCGCCGCGGATCCGCGGCCGAGTCAACTCGGGTGCGCACCAAATTTCTTCTGGGTTCTCTGTGTTGGTTTTGTGATTTTTAAGATAGTTTGTTTCTGCCCAGATTTTGCTGAGTACTGTGTTGTGCTTGGGGTAGTTTCAAATCAAGTTATCAATTGAAATTCTAAGTACTTTTGCTTATCGGATCTTCTGTGATGTAATATATGTACTGAACGTTCACTAATCGCTATACGTCGATTAGTGGGGGTTGTGCATATCTGTGATCTGTAATGTTGGTTTGTGCATATCAACTTGTTGGATCATCGTGATGAATAGCCGGGGGTGTGAGATGAGAGTTTTCATTTTTCATTCAATGTAAAATTTGTAATTTGATGTAATATTATTTTATGGCCGCACATCCTGGTTGAGGTTGTAGCCGCCATTATATATTATTTTTTTTACTGTTTTTGCTCCTAGGATAGACCCAAGGTGGGGTGCACAAACTACCGGGTACTTTGAAGTGCTGAGTGGCCTACTCACGTTATTGAGGGAGGTTGCTTCGCTTCGGGTACTTGGCGGGTAGCTTTCCGCATACGTAGGGGTCTAGGGTGGGGTTTGGCTATTCATCGCGACCGTGTAATCCATCTTTCATTGCAGGCTCGAACAAAACGTGGATTCCTAGCATATCCAATGTGTTCATCTGTGATCTGGAATGGCTATCATTGCATCTGACGAATGTATATATCTATATATGATATCTAGTAAGCGTTGCTTATGTTTTGCATCCGCGCTAATCCAGCCCCCGCTCTGTCGTTAGTTAAGTAAACTAACAGGTGATGATGGGGCCCCGTGGCGAATGCGGATGGCATAAGCGTACGTCATATTTTCGTTTTTTTCTGCAATGGTAGGATTAATTTATGGGACGCATTAAAATTAATGCAAAGAAAATAAACTAATGCTGAATCGTTGGAACAATTTCAAAAACCACTCGGTTTCTTTTCAAAAAAGAAAAGTTTTAAAAAATGTTGAGCTTAAACCACTCCTTTTAAAAGGTATTAAGGTTCCTTCGATTATATCATGTTCACTACATTCATGGTTTCGCCAAAACCATTCATAGCACTCCGTCATTTCATATGAATATTCAATAGTATTCAAACTATATTTGTTGACCTTCGTCAAGGTATAGTGATTGGTAGCTGTTGTGTGTTCATATGTGGCATAGATAGATGCGTTGGTTTGGGACAGTCGTATTACCTTTGTTGACCTTCATCAAGGGTATATACAAGTGGGTTCAAATTAACCTGTACAATGATGGGTAGAACTTGATATATGACTTATGATTTGTTGACCTTCGTCAAGGTCATAAGAGCATGGGGCAAAAATCCATATCGGGAGTTTCTAAAGAAACTGAAACTTGCTAGTGCTGCATACCATTTGGAGTTTGATAATGTTGGTAGGATTCCTTCAGCATTACCTCACAATGATATTTGGATCCCGATCCTACTGTGAGTATCCTCTACTCCTCGAGAAACTTTTCACTTAACGATCAATGCTATAAACCAAGTAGGTGTCTAGAAAGGTGTTAGCGGGGCTACGCCCACAGGGAAAAGAGGTTATTTAATTAAGGAACTTCACGAAAGCGTCGTAAAACCTCCCTCGAAGTACCGACACTGGCCTGGCTGAACGGTTAAGCAAGTATTGTGCGGTGAGATTGATCCCGACTAATTCTTCTTTTATGGTTTGAGGAAAGATTCGAGAAATAGTGGGAGACATCCTGTTTAGATAAACTAAAAACCAATCTAAACATGCAAGAGCATCATGCTGAGTGTTTTCTTCTCTCTCTCTTAATTGCAGCGACCCAGTAACCAGACATAGATTACATCTAGATAAAAAATGACTGAATCTGACTGTTATGACTGGCAAAGGTCTGTCCAGATGTCCATTACCCATGACAAACTGGGATACCTCCTAACTAATCAAACCCCTGCCGTCTCAGGACCAGTTTCCCCTGTCACGAATATTGATATCCATAAGACATCGGAAAAAGACTGTGCGAATGCCAAGTGCCTCGTGTTGGCCACAGTTGATGGTGCATACCAGAGGCAGCATAAGAAGATGGACTTAGTTTCTATCTTCCTCCATAACAAAGATTTATATGGAGAGCAATCTCGTATCGCAAAATATGAGACCTCGAACGAATTGCTTCAAGCGAGGTTGGCTATCGGGTCATCTGTAGAGGACAACGTCCTTACAGAGGCTAGCTATTTTGATGAGCTCACGGACCTGAAGACCACGTTGAAGAACGGGTCAAATACTGACTTGATTTTACAGTCTCTGCCATTTACTTATACCCTGAAGAAAACCAGGGAAGAAGATGGAATGGAAAGGGCAAAAGATTCGGGACTCGATGTAGTGAAGGAGGGACGTTCCTATTGTTACGGGAAAGGACATTGACAGAAGGATTGTAGGGCCTTGAAAGCCATTAGCCAGGATTCGAAGCATGTTGTGGCTTCGGCTTTGGGTGTGTTTGTAATAGAAAACTGTATGTCAATTAACTCTACTTCCTGGGTACTGGATACCGGATCAGGATCTCACATCTGTAATTCATTACAGGCTTTGAGAAACCGTAGAGTTATTAGGGTAGGTGATAATACTCTCAGGGTTGCTAACAGAATTAGCGTGAACGCTGAATCCGTAAGGGAATATCACCTTGGATTGACAAGTGAGCAGATATTGATTCTGCGTAACTGTTTGTATGTACCTAGTATGGCTTATAATATCATATTTGTATCCTTACTTTCTAAAGAAGGATATGATTTTACTTTTGTAAGCGATAGGGTCCACATCCACCTAAATCAAGTTCTGATTGGGTCAGGTACATTAGAAAACGGAATATACGCATTGAATCAAGCTTAGGTTTTCAGTGTCCAGAACACACTTAAAAGAAAGTCTCCGGAAACAAATCAGGTTTTCTTATGGCATTGTAGACTGGGTCACATTAATGAGACACGGTTAACAAAGTTACATAAAGAGGGATACTTGAATCTGTTCGAGTATCAGTCTTATGCTACTTGTGAATCTTGTCTCATGGGAAAGATGACAAAGACTCCATTCACTGGACACGGAGTAAGAGCAAGCGAACTCTTGGGACTCATACACAGTGACGTGTGTGGTCTAATGTCTACACACGCGCGAAATGGTTATTCATACTTCATTGCTTTTAAGGATGATTTCTCTAGGTATGGACATGTCTTCCTAATGAAGCATAAATCCGAGGCCTTTGAGAAATTTCGGGAATACAAGAATGAAGTTGAAAAACAAACAGGCAAAAGTATTAAGACACTGAGATCTGATCGAGGTGGTGAATACTTAAGTGCCGAGTTTCTGGGCTACTTAAAAGAGAATGGAATTCTCTCTCAGCTTACTCCTCCATACACACCACAACACAACGGTGTATCGAAAAGGCGAAATCGAACACTATTGGATATGATTCGTTCCATGATGAGTAAGGCTGAGTTACTGCGATCTTTCTGGGGTTATGCACTAGAAACAACTGCATATCTTTTGAACAAGGTTCCAACCAAGACTGTGCCTACCACTCCATATCAGATGTGGAGTGGAGAGAAACCATGTCTTAAGTATCTTAAGACATGGGGATGTCCAGCTTTTGTAAAGAAGCAGCATGCGGACAAGCTCGAAGCACGCTCAGTACTGTGTAAGTTTGTGGGATACCCCAAGAACTCCAAGGGGTATCTTTTCTATTCCGCAGAGGAACAAAAGGTTTTTGTTTCTCGGCATACCCACTTCTTGGAAACTGAATTTTTAGAGAATCAGATAAGTGGGAGCGCAATAGAACTGGAAGAAATTCCAGAACCACAAGCTATTACTAAAAGCTTGGTAGAACCAGAACTTTCAGGTGAACCGGACATCCCAGCGCCACTCCGCAGGAGTAGTAGGCAGTCTCATCCGCCCGAGAGATACTACGGTTTTCTCATAGACGGGGATCGAGAGGATTGCGTCATTGAAAATGATGAGCCTACTAGCTTCCAGCAAGCCATTCAGAGCGGTAACCCAGTAAAATGGCTGGATGCAATGCGGACCGAGATGGAGTCCATGTACACTAACAAAGTTTGGGCTTTGGACATTGCTCCGGAATTGGTAAAACCCGTAGGCTGCAAATGGATCTTCAGAAAGAAGATTGGTGTAGATGAGCAGGTTGAAACCTATAAAGCTAGACTTGATGCAAAGGGTTTTCATCAAAGACCTGGTTTGGACTATGACGAAACCTTTTCTCCAATAGCTATGCTTAAATCCATTCGGATCCTTCTTGCCATTGCTGCCTTCCAAGATTATGAGATCTGGCAGATGGACGTAAAGACGGCTTTCCTAAATGGAAATTTGGAAGAGTGCGTCTATATGGATCAGCCGGAAGGTTTCATTCAGAGTTGGAGCAGCGGTAAAGCGTGCAAGTTGCTTAAGTCCATCTATGGACTGAAGCAGGCATCGCGGAGTTGGAACATCTGCTTTGATGATACTGTCAAAGAATTCGGCTTTATCAAGAATCCAGATGAACCATGCATTTACAGTAAGATTGTAGGGAGAACTATGGTATTCCTCGTCTTGTACATAGATGACATTCTCCTAATAGGAAATGATATTCCTATGCTACAGTCAGTCAAAGGATTCTTGTCATAGAGGTTCTCCATGAAGGACCTGGGCGATGCTAACTACATTCTGGGGATCCAGATCTATCGTGATAGATCCAAGAGGATGTTAGGACTTTCGCAGTCCAGGTACATCGACACCATACTGAAACAATTCAATATAGAAGATTCAAAGCACAGTAATCTATCGGCTTGTCACGGAATCACCCTCTCCAAAGAGATGTCTCCCAAGACTGATTTGAAAAGGGCTCGCATATCATCTATACCCTACACATCTGCGGTAAGCTCTATAATGTATGCGATGTTGTATACCAGACTAGATGTAGCATACGCATTGAGCGTTGTAATCCGGTATCAGTCAGACCCAGGGGAGAAACACTGGATAGCAGTAAAGAACATTCTCAAGTACCTGAGAAGGACTAAGGAGATGTTCTTGGTGTATGGCGGAAAAGACCTCCAGATCGAGGCCTTTGCTGACTCCAGCTTCCAGAGTGACAAGGATGACTCCATGTCCATGTCGGGTTATGTCTTTACCCTTAATGGAGGGGCGGTTTGCTGGAAGAGTTCCAAGCAGGAAACCGTTGCTGACTCAACTATGGAAGCGGAGTACATAGCTGCTTGCGATGCCGCAAAGGAAGCTGTCTGGATGAAGAAGTTCCTCACGGAGCTTCAGGTGGTTCCTACCATTGTTGATCCAATACCAATGTATTGTGACAACAACGGCGCTATAGCTTTAGCGAAGGAACCCAGGTCCCATCAGAAGTCCAGACAAATTTTGAGGCGGTACCACCTGATCAGAGAGATCGAACATCGCCGGGAGATCGAGGTGAAGAGAGTAGATTCGAAGAATAACACTGCAGATCCATTCACGAAGGCCATACCCCAGACTCAGTTCGAGCGGCTGATCGAGATGATAGATCTTCGATACGCAAGTACATGGCCCCAGTGCAAGTGGGAGATTGTTAGTGTATATTCCCTAGAGGCCATTACTGTATCATACTAGTTTGTATACTACTTAATGGAAGCTTGGGGTATTCACAGTTGTATAAACAATCTTGCTCAAAATGGTAGTATGCTACTTGGTTTGTTTCTACTTTGATATGTGCATGTGTTTCTTTTAGCATATCGCTTATACATATTAGGGGAGCCCTTAGGATCTTTGCTTGATTGCCAGCGTTGTGATGGCAGTCACACTTGTGGGGGCTCGGTAATCTACAAGCACATCCTTATACAGGTCCCTATTCGTAAGATTATCGAGACGGGGCATCGATACTCCGGAGTAGACTAGCGTATACGCTTCTCATCCCAGCAAGGGAGATGGTCGGTCCCACAGCCATTAGTACGCCGTACTGGAGATAGTATGCGGGTGCTTGTTAGGTTACGAGTACACTGGACAGGACTCGTCCGGAACTGTTGGTTGGTACTATACCTATCGTCAGATAACAGTTCCCTGGTGACAGGAGTACAGATTAGTCCGTCGACTTGACACTGCTACTTCGCCTCGAGTGTGTTCCCACTGTACTTTGATTACTACCCTACCACGGCTCAAAGGAGTCGTGCAAACAGGTAGTAGTTAGGTGCAGTCCCGAAGCACTTGGAGGCAGTAGCGGTTAAATAGGATTCGTCTCTCCCAGTATGGGGGGTTGATATCGCGCTGTGTCTGGGAGAGCCATTACACAAAGTCCCTGGTCAGGGCAAGCGAGAATTACTGGTAATGTTTCCAGTAGTTTCTCAGGGTGTTATGGGCTACACTCCGGCACGACTTGTACCGCTATTAGGGGTCTGACGTTTATCGCCGCCCTAGGCCCGACATGCGATACTCATAGACGAACAGACTAGACTGTACGGAGATTGTCACATTCAGGCTCAGTAGGAGTTCGGATAGGTTTACCTCATCGGCCTTCTTATCGACATCTACCTGGGGACCGTTACGTACAGCTAGTGCCGCTTGCGGTCTGTGGTTAAACCCACTGCCAGCGTAGTGTCGAGTCTTTAGAGTCCCACACAGAGTGTTTCCCTGCACTAGGCAAAAGGTGTAGAGGCCGTATGGTTTTACGGCAGGGCTGCGATCACTTACGTGCACTTGTGCACGTATGCTGTTCGGGCAGACAATGCTAGTGGGCTTTGGTTTAAGCCGGATCCTAGTATTGTATGGATGGATTAGTTTTGACTTATGTGCATTCGCATTCTACGGAATGCGGATGCGGGTGTGTATACACGGTTGTGAGGAGCGAGGAAGAAGGAGGTGCCTCTTTGGGGTTTTGACCGTTGGTTCGATCAAAACCATTATGAGGTGAGGAAAATATTTACTAATCTTTTTAATGATAATTGTGTTATGGCTAATTGCTTTGACCATGCTTGACCATTTAATCTAGTTGACCATTGTTGACTTGGACTTTTCTTGAGAGCACTAGATCCTTCTTTTGCTTTTTGCTTTGGATTTGATTTGTGATGATAATGGTCAAATCAAGGTAGCCATCAACTTTATCATGATAAGAGATTAGTAATTATTTGGCATATGGATCATTATCTCTTGCTCATTCTCTCTCTTCAAGTATGAGCTCCCATGGTTCCTCCTTCTTCTTCCTCTCTTGATTTTTCTATAGCTCTCATGTGTTGAGAAAAATAGAAACAAAATTGACAAACAAATCCACCATCATCTTCTACACCACCTAGGACTTCAAGAATAGCAAACTTGTTGCCCTAATTACCTCGGCTTGAGGAGGAGCTCGGATTACAGACTCTCAGGTGGATCGTGTTCGACTCAAGGAGGCCACGGAGGTGACCAAGATCCGGATCGACCCATGGAGCCTACGGAGACGAGGAGGGTAGTGGAGAAGACCCGAAGGACTAGTAGCATGAGGTATAATCTCCTTGCATAGTAGATAGAACCTCATGTAGTTTGTTAGCAATGGTTTGGCAAAGATCCTCAAGTTTTAATCCATGTTACCTTGTGTCAAAAATTTGATTTTTACCTATTCCGCCTCCCCGTAAGCATCGGGGTGGGTAACGTGGACTTACAGAGACATGATCAGTCATGTGTGTATTTGTGGGATATCCAAAAAATTGATATGGATATCTTTTCTACCACAAGGAGGAACAAAGGGTGTTTGTTTCTCAAAATACTACAATTTTAGAAAATGAGATTTTTCCAAATGATGCTGATGGCAATGCAGTAGATCTAGAAGAGGTTCTATAGACACAAATTACAAATGACGACTTGGTTGAACCTGGTGTTGCAACAGAACCTAATGAACCTCAGCCACTCTGTAGATCTGGTAGGACTACTCGCCCACCAGTTTTCAGCAAGCTATCACGAGTGGTGACTCTGTGAAGTGGATGGATGCCATGAGATCCGATTTGGAGTCTATGTGCACCAACAAAGTATGGACTTTGGATGTTGTACCCTCTGGGGTAAAACCCGTAGGGTGCAAATAGATCTTTAAGAGAAAGATCGGTATAGATGGGCAGGTGGAGACCTATAAGGCAAGGCTTGTGGCGAAAGGATTTCGACAAAGACCAGGACTGGACTATGAGGAAATCTTTTCTCCTGTAGCCATGCTTAAATCCATTCGGATCCTACTTGCTATTGCTGCTCACTATGACTATAAAATATTCCAGATGGACGTTAAAACGGCTTTTCTAAATGGTGATTTAGAAGAATACGTTTATATGGATCAGCTAGAGGGCTTCATTGATAGTGGGAGCAGCAGGAAAGCATGTAGGTTGCTTAAATCCATTTATGGATTAAAGCAGGCATCACGGAGTTGGAACATCTGTTTTGATGATGTTATCAAAGAGTTTGATTTCGTCAAAAATCCAGATATACCTTGTGTTTATAAGAAGATTGTAGGAAGTACTGTCACATTCCTCGTATTGTACGTGGATGACATTCTTCTTATAGGAAATGATGTTCCTATGTTACGATCGGTCAAACTATTCTTATCACAAAGGTTCTCCATGAAGGACCTGAGTGATGCCTCATACATATTGGGCATGAAGATCTATAGGGATAGATCTAAAAGGTTGTTGGGATTGTCCCAAACCAGGTACATTAACACCATCCTAAAGTGGTTTAGTATGGAAGACTCCAAGCGGGGTGCCTTACCCGCTAGTCATGGAGTCACCCTCTCCAAGGACTTTTGCCCAAAGACTGATGAAGAGAGAGCTCGCATGAGCATTATACCCTACGCTTCTGCTGTAGGATCTATAATGTATGCGATGTTATATACACGCTCTGATTTAGCTTATGCACTGGGTGTACTAAGCAGGTATCAATCCAACCCAGGAGAGAATCACTGGACAGCTGGGAAGAACATTCTTAAGTACTTGCGAAGGACTAAAGAAATGTTCTTGGTGTATGGTAACGGAGATCTCCAAATGGAGGCCTTTACCGATTCGAGCTTCCAGTATGATAAGGATGACAGTAAATCAATCTCAGGGTTTTTCTTTACCCTCAATAGAGGGGCGGTATGTTGGAAGGGTTCCAAACAGGATACCGTTGCAGACTCCACGATGGAAGCTGAGTATATTGATGCAAATGATGTTGCCAAGAAAGCCGTATGGATGAGAAAGTTCATCTCGGAGCTAGGAGTAGTTCCGACCATTATTGATCCAATACTATTGTATTGTGATAATAATGGGTCTATGGCGTTGGCCAAAGAGCCCAGGTCCCATCAGCGATCCAGACACATCCTTAGGCGATATCATCTGATCCAGGAGATAGTAGATCGCCGCGAGATCGAGATTCGGAGAGTAGATACAAAAGATAATACCGCAGATCGACTCACCAAAGCCCTCCCTCTGCCGCAGCATGAGCGACTTTTTGAGATGTTAGGTATGAGATACACCAATAATTGGACTTAGTGCAAGTGGGAGATTGTTGGATATATGTTTTCCCTAGTGGCCATTATATGATAGTGTATGTACCGGTGTTTATATATCTATATATATATATATATATATATATATATATATATAGGGGACTTTCTTGCTCGACATGATAGTATGCTATCTGGTTGTACTTTATCTTGACATGTTCATTTGATCATGCTCTCACTCATTTGGTACATGTTGATAAAGCCCTTAGAATATTTGATTGACTACTGAGATTATGGTGTGGGACATATGTAGTTTATGATCATATCCTTAAAATATTCCTAGTCGTGGGTGTATCGAGACTGGGCTTCGATATTACCAGAGTAGACTAGTCTATACGTTACTTGTCCCATATGATGGGCGATAGATGATCCCATATCCATTGGTTTGGTGACACCAAAGACCGTATACGGGCGCTCGGTGAGACTGGGTACACTGAACGGACTCGCCGAGAACTCCTATGTGGTATTATATCTATCGTCGGATAGCAGTTCTCAGGTGACAATGGTACAGGTTAGTCTGTAGACCCGAGATCGTCATAGAGTCTTGTGTGCCTCCCACTGTACTTTGATCTCCACCCTACCACGGCTCTACTGAGTCAAGAAAACAGGTGGATTTTGGGTACAATCCCGAGGCACATGGAGGCAATGAGCGATAAGAGGGGTTTCGTCTCTCCCGGTATTGGGGGGTTGATGTTACACTATGCACGATTGGCTATAACAGGAATTCCCTGGCCAGGGCTGCTGAGATTTACTGATAAGTGTTATCAGTAGTTTCTTGATCTGTTATGAGCCATATACCGGCATGACTTATTGAGTTATTGGGGTGACGATGCCATCCCTAGACTTGATATGCAGCATATTTGACGAAGAGACCGGACTGTATGGTAAGTGTTGCCAGTTGGCTCGACGGGAGTTTTAGCAGGTTTGTTTGTGTTTCTTCTAATCGCTCAATACCTGGGAGCCGTTACGTACAGCTTGTACCACTGACGGTTTGTGGGTTTGTAATATAACCACTGCCTACTGCTAGCGTATTGACGAGTCTTAGAGTCCCACAAAGGGTTCTCCAAGCTCATGCGAAAAGATGTGGGGTGCATATGTGATATGCGCGGGAGCTCGATTAAATGCGTGTATTGGATACCGTATTTTAATCGGGCGTTTTCTATTGGACGGGTCATATGCGATATGACCGGGATATTAAATCAAGTGTTGATTTAATATTAAGTCCATTAGCTCGTTTATTAAAACCTATTTCTTTATTATGCATGCATAAGTGTATGTATATGTTGATATGGATGCACATATGCAAGCATACATGTGTCATGGTTGATGATACATTAGTGGTGGCAATGCAAGACTCACATAGTAACAAATATATGTATATTTTTTTTATTTGAGAAAAGAAAAATGGAAACAAAATCATGGTTGACTATTCAACTCTTTTGACTTGACCAAAGTCAATGGTTTCACTTGCCTATGGTTTTGTGGCCCATGGTTTTGCTTAACCTCAAGTCATAAAATATCTAGATATTTTGTAACCATAGTTTGGCATGAGATAATTCACTTACTCTCTTGAGATTGGGTTGAGTTATTCATATTATTCACTTGAGTCAAGTTTGAACCATCTCCTTCTTCCTCTCTCTCCTTCAAGCTCTCTAGGGTTTAAAAAGAAAGAGAAGAAATTAAAAAGAAAAGTTTTTTGAGTGAGATCCAAACCCATACCACCAATCTATACTAGTCTAGCCCATTAGTGTAGGTTGTTTGCTCCATTTCTTCAAAGATCAAGTGGAGCTAGGAGCTTGTGCAAAGGGACTTCGTGGTGGATCATCGTGGACGCAGAAGGATTCAAACGAACCGGTTCAAACCCTACTCGATCCAAAGAGTCAAGGAGGAAGTCTACAAACGTTGTATTTCTCCCCACTTAGTGTTAGAGACTACTTAGTATGAGATACTATATGTTGTTACTCTACTTTTCTAGTTCGATTCATGGTTGGAATTGTTTAGCACCCCCTAAATTTTTGTTATAGCATGTGTGATGCAACCCTAACCCTAGGTATGGTGCTAAAGAATCCCTACACAAAACTCATATAGTGTGGGATTTTATAGGGTTATCGGGGTTCGATTTCACGCAAAAATGAGGGGATTTTCGTTGCCGGGATGAACTTGAAATTCAGTTTTTTGAATTTCAAGTTAGCAATCTCGTGGTTTATGAATTCTGATGTCATGGTTAGAATCGACTAAATCAAAGTTTTGATTTAGTAAGCTAGAACATGGATACAATAAGGATATGCGTTGGTAAACGTCGCCTAATTGCTATATGATCAATTAGACGAGATTACGCATTTGTTATTGTGATTGTTGTTGATATATGTTGATCTATAGTATTGTTGGAATGTGTTGGATTATCGTAAAATGAATAGCCCCGTGCGGAAGTGTGATGTTGCAATAAGTTTTATTTTCATTCATGCTTGTAGCCATCTTGTATATTCATTTTTTTGGGAAGAGCTCCAACTTGTAGCCGTCATTTCCGCTATATGTATATTCTTCTTCGAGGCGAGCTTGTGGTCATCGTCACCGCGATATATTTTTATTTGTCGGGAAACGATTAGGTTGCAATCATTATTGCCGTTGTATAATACAGGTTTAGGATTATCCCACGGAGAAGAGCATGAGCAACCGAATTCTAGATTGCATCAGGTGGCCATCTCAAGGAGTTGAGATCGAGTCATTCAAGTCTAGGATTGGCGGGTTGCTTTCCGCGCTTGTAGGGGGTATAGGATAGACCCGCAGAGGAGTGCTCAAGTCACCGAATTCGATAAAATGTCGGGTGGCCCTCTAATGATAATGATGTTGGGTTGCGTCGTTTCTTGGGTTTCCTAGTAGCTTGCTGCACTCATAGAGATCTACTTTTGGCTGCTCATGAGCTGTTCACAACTGGGGAATCTCGCATTTTATTTATGGCTCGAATGAAAAGTGGGATTCCTAGGTAATCTGACCATTCCTATTCTGCAATGCTCATTATTTGTGATGTGATTACCTACCTGTGATGATGTTTATCACTTGCCTGTAATGTTGATTATTTGCCTGCGATGATATGTATGTGTGTTATATATAAATAAATGCTATTACATTTTGCACCTGCGCTAGCCCTGCCCCCACCCTACCGTAAGTTAAGTAACCTTACGGTGAAGACCCGGGGCCCCGTGGCGAATGCAGATGGCGTATATATGCATTCTATTTTCTTTTCATGCTTTTCTGTGATTGTATGAGAAGATGCTAGGTAATATGATTATCTATTTGATGGGATTGCATTGATTCAGATTAATGCAACGATAATAAACTTAAAACACGTTGTAGAAACCAAGTATCAGATATTGTAGTGTTATAGTCGAATCTTTTGCTTTGCATAGAGGTATTCGGTTAGAAATATCCTACACCAAATTCGATGAGGGAAGAGACTTGATCCCTTCACCGGAAGTTCACTCTTAAGCATAAGTTTATGTTACTATAAGTTTGCAAATTGTATAGCCATAATCTTTTACTTTGCATCGTGGTATTCAGTTTGGAATATCCTGCACCTCATTCTATAAAGTAAGAGCCCTGATCCCTTCATGGAGAATCCGCACTTAAGCAATAGTCTACGTAACTATAAATTTGCAAAACAACTCGGTTCCTACGATGAGATCAAGTTCATTACGTTAAAGGTTTTCTTCAAAATCAGCCGTAGCCCTTTGTCATTTCAGTAAGTAGAGTACTTAGTATTCGTGCTGCATTTGTCGAACTTTGCCGAGGCATAGTGTACGGTAGATAAGTGATGTATTCCTACATGCATACGATGTGATCGGTTAGGATAGTCCTACGATTTTGTTGACCTTTGCCAAGGGTCGTGCAGGTGGATTTAATTTGATCAAGAAATGACGGGTTGAACTTGACCTGCGACTTATGATTTGTTGACCTTTGCCAAGATCATAAGCCGCTTGGGGTAAAACCTGATATCGGGAGTTTCAAGTGTTGAAACTTGCAATGAAATTGCATATCTTTTGTGTAGTGGGGTGACTTGTTGACCTCTATCAAGGTTACCACGCCATGATAGTTTGGATCCCGATTCCTACTAAGAGTAATAGTTACTCTCGGGATATGATCCTGGCTAATTCACCTTTTAGGATTTGAAATAGGATTTGACGGAACAGTGGGAGCCATCTTGATTAGATAATGTTAGTTATATGTATGCCCTAGGGGCCATTACTGTACATTGGATGTATATTGTAGTGGATGCTGGGACATATATAGGTAGGACTTTCTTGCTCGACATGATAGTATGCTATCTGGTTGCTCTTTATCTTAACGTGTATACTTTCTGTCTCTCTGATTACATGTTGATAAAGCCCTTAGGATGTGTACCCGACTTCCAGGACTATGATGCAGATCATACTAGTGGGGCCTGGGTAGTCAATGAGTACATCCTTCATTGTTCCTAGTCATGGGAATATCGAGACGGGGCATCGATATTCCAGAGTAGACTAGCGTATATCTTCTCGACCCATGTGATGGGCGATGGATGATCCCATATCCATTGGTGTTTGACATCAGAGATGGTATACGGGTGGTCAGTGGAGACTGGGTATACTGAACGGACTCGCCGAGAACTCCCAGATGGTATTATACCTCACGTCAGATGGCAGTTCTCTGGTGACACTGGTACAGCTTAGTCTGTTGACCCGAGATCGTCATAGAGTCTTGTGTGTCTCCACTGTGCTTTGATTTCCACCCTACCACGGCAATACTGAGTCGTGCAAACAGGTGATTTTTGGGTACAGTCCCGATTCACATGGAGGCAATGAGCGATAGGAGGGGATTCGTCTCTCCCGGTATTGGGGGTTGATGTTGCGCTATGCTCGACTGGCCATAACAGGAAATCCCTGGCCAGGGTTGCAGTGACCTACTGGTAAGTGTTATCAGTAGTTTCACACATGTCATGGACTTCACGTCGGCATGACTTATCGAGCTACTGGGGTCTGACGTTTACCACCCCTAGGCGAGATATGCGACATATCAGACGAACAGACCGGACTGTACGGTAAGTGTTACTGGTTGGATTCACAGGAGTGTGATCGGGCTTGCTCGTCGATCTTCTGATCGCTCAATACCCGGGTGGCCGTTACGTTTAGCAGACCGCTTGCGGCTTGTGGATATTTGATATGATCATCATCCGCTGCCGGCGTATTGACGAGTCTTTAGAGTCCTACACAGAGGTTTCCTGGCTCAAGCGAAACGAAATAGGAGCGCATATGAGATATGTGCGGGACCGAGAATAATGCGTGTATGTGATACCGTATTCTATTCTCGCGATTAATGTATCGAATTGTTATATGCGATATAACCTAGTTATCGAATCAAGGATTGACTCGATAAGCCGATACATTGGATACTAGCCGGTTATATGCGACATGACCGGATCGTTAAATCAAGTGTTGATTTAATGATTTAATGTATAATTTTATATTTGATATATCACTTTGCATTAACTAGTATTGGTTCAGTTTAAATGGATTTTATCACTTGAAATGCACAAGTTGTATATGTGATATACTTTTGTGCACAAGATTGTATCATGTTTGATGATACATGCAAGCTAGGGTTTGTGTAAAGAATTGACCATGGTTATATGAATGGTTAGGGTTTCATTTTTATTTGCTTATTTCTTTATTCATTTATTCTTTATTGAAAGAAATAAAATGGTGGCTAAGTTTGGTTTATCTTTGAAGCTTCATGAAGCTTTGAATGGTTGACTATTTTGTTTCTTTCCTTAACCCTAAACATTCACTTTAACCTTAGTTTATTCTCTACATCTAACCATAGTTGACATTATTTTAAGTATGATTTATTTTCTATTTTCAAAATAACTTATCATATCTTCTTCTTCTTCTTCATCTTCTTCTTTCATGAGAAGAAAGCTTGCTACATCAATGGTGATTGATGAAAAAGTGTGAGAAATCCAAAACTAAAGTCTACCCACTTCCTATTTCTTCATCCTCTACCTCTTGCCAAGTAGTATAGGGTGTTTCCTTCACAAGTTTTCTTGACTTGGTGAAGTTGGAGCTTGATCTAGCGATGCCTCGACGTAGATCATCTTCGGCATCGTCGTCGATGACCTAGCCCGCTTTTTCTCCGATGAAGCCGATGCTAGAGCCCAAGATCCAATTTGTACAGCGAGGATACTTCATCGCGGAGCCTAGGAGTTGGAGGACCGGATCTACAAAGGTTGTAGCCCCTTCCCTTTAGCTATATTTCCGTTTACTTGCTTGCTTCGCCTTGTTTTCTAGTTAACGATCCGTATTAGGGTTTGTAGGCACAAGGAAATTTTTGAATTGAGCATGTTTGATCACTTGTGAGACTTCATTAGTGTGCCTAGGAACCCTACAGTGGTATCAGAGCCTAGCTAGAGCCTTAGGCGATGCGTAGACAGAACTAGAAGTCCGATCGAATCAAAACCCAAACCTAAACATGCTCTCTGGACTTTTTTGTAAAATGTGGATTTTTGCAGATTAAAAATATTCAGAAAAATCAGCAGGAAGATCTAAGGATTACTGTAAAATTCGAGGACCTGATTCCATAAAGGCGCCGTGGATCCGCGGCATGAGCATGCTCATGCGGCGGTTCCGCGGCCATTTTGTCGTTTTGTGCGTCTAATTTTGCTCAGTAATTCTTAGTTTTCTGTGCTGGTTTTCCTGGGAATTTTTAATAATTTTTTCCAGAGTTGCATTTTTGGGTTGTATTAGGGACTCGGTGTTTTGATCGGATTGTCTAATTTTGTCAGTGTGTTTTTCCGGGTATTTTTTAGAACATGTTAAAAGGTTCGACCGGATATAAATACCCACTTTTTCCCCTAACGAGAAATTTCCAATTGTTGGATTTTTCCGTAGTTTAACGACGTTCTAAGTAGTGCAAGTAACGCGATGGACCCTCTAGAAGACAACAAACCTTAACTCGATTATGTGACCGTCTTGAACTGCCCTTTGAACCTTCGGGTTTGGGACAGTACGGCGTGCCACATGTGAGGCGTTGGCTTGACCCTTCTATGGCTGGACCGTTGGTACTGAGGCACGAACTGAATGCTGTTAGACTTATTTCATGTGTTGAGCTGTATCGGGAAAACTTGGGTGTTCGAATGTTCGATCGGAAAGTTTAACATTTTCTATTTATCCGGAATGTGATACAATACTTGGAATTCACAAAAGGTTATGAGATAACTAAATGAATGTTGTAAATCTAGCGGTTTAGTCTCACTTGATCGGTTGCCACGGAATTTTGATGTGATCAAAAGTCCGTCGCAATCACGTAATGTACGCGGATACTCGCCGGGTAAACTTAATAGACAGCCTCACTCCATAGCCCCGACCAAGTGACTGTAAGAGAACCCCGTCGCCGAAAGCATCCGTTCGGGTGCTCGCGGCAGCGGTGTTCCGCCTTGGTGCACTTTGTCGACGGCGTCGGGGGTGCGGCCGCCTACTAAAGTTTGCGACGAGCATTCGATCAGAATGTCGGGAATCCTGTTGAATTGCCCGACTTGATATTGAAAAGTGTTTTCGATTTTGAGACTAAAATGCGTGGTTTATAATTGTTAGGCATGCGATGTCTAAGTAATTCATTTGGTCAGGCATGCGATGTCTGAGGTGGTTGCGGATTCCAACTGTTGTAGTTTTACACTTTCTTTTCTGTGACCGTAAGTGTAATATGTGATATCGCCGGTTTCGTTGCTATATGTCAACGACAATTGGGATGCGCATATTTACTTACGTTGATGACATGTGATGTTATGTGTTGCTGGATATGTTATATTGGATTGTCGTGTTCGAATAGCCGGGGGTTTTTATGTGAGATGAGTGTTTATCCTTTTCATTCATGTAAAAACTTGTATGTAATATTCTTTTATTGGGGCACTTCCAGGTTGCGGAAGTTGTCACCGTTGATGTATATTATTTACTTTTCCGCATTAGGATAGACCCAAGGAGGGGAGCACAAGTAACCGGGTTCTGGGGTCCTGTGGGAGACCATCTCGAGGAGTCGAGTCCGGGTCTCCTATCCCTAGAATTGGTAGGGTTGCTTGCCGCTCTCGTAGGGGTCTAGGGGTGTGGGATTGGCTATTCATCACGACCGTGGAATCCGTGTTTTATACTGGCTCGTATTGAAAACACGGACGTCCTAGTATATCCAATATTTCATATGATTCTTTCTGCTGCGTTATCTGTGATGTGATCATGCGATGTTCTGTGACAGATATTTTATATAGTATATATGATATATTATATAGACGTTGCTTATGTTTTACACCCGCGCTAGCCCTGCCTCGCTCTGCCGTTAGTTACCTAACCTAACGGTGCAGACGGGACATCGAGGCGAATGCGGATGGCATAAGCGTACGTTATATTTATCTGTGATGATTAGGTGGACTTAAATGATGGGATATTCATTAATGAGATTAATGAAAGAAAAAAAACCTAATTGATGTTGTGGAATCGAATTTTAAAATAAAATTAGGTAGCTACAGTTCTTGCTTTGCATCGCGGTGTTCATTGTAGAACATCCTGCACCTTATTCGATGAGGAAAGGACCGAGATCCCTTCACCGGGAGTGACTCCTTTAGCAATAACTGGCAGATGCTACAACCATCGGTTTGTCTTTGATCGCTTCTATAGTTTATGCTTTGCACAGTGATATATATGATATATCCCGCACCTCATTCGACGAGGAAAGGGCCGACGATCCCTTCACCGGGAGTGACCCCTTTAGCAAAACTAGAAAAGCTTCAAAAACATTCCATTTAAAAACCATTTGATTCCGCAACGAGATCAAGTTCAAAGCGTTAAAGGTTTTCACAAAAACCAGCCGCAACCCTCCGTCATTTTAGGAAGTAGAGTACTTAGTATTCGTGCTGTGTTTGTTGACCATAGTCAAGGCACAGTGTACGGTACCTAAGTGATGTCTTCCTACACCGCATATGATGCGATTAGTTAGGACAGTCGCGTGACTTTGTTGACCTTAGTTAAGGGTCATGTGGGTGGGTCTAATTAATCACGAAATGACGGGTAGAACTTGACTAGTACTTATGATTTGTTGACCATAGTTAAGGTCATAGGTGCTAGGGGTAAAAATCATTGTCGGGAGTTTCAAGTGTTGAAACTTGCAATGAGATTGCATACCTTCTATATGATAGTTGGATCCCGATACCCACTGCGAGTAATTGTTACTCCTGGGAGAGTTTTGCACTTTACAATTAGCCGATCAAGTAGGTGTCTAGAAAGGTGTCAACGGGGTTACGCCTCTGGGAAAATGAGGTTTACAGTAATTAGGTCCGTGCGAAAGCACGGGGAACCTCCCTCAAAGTACCGACACTGGCCTGGCTGAAAGATTGGCGAACTTGTAGAGTGTAATTAATCCCGGCTAGTCTTTCCTTTTAAGGTTTGAAGGAAGATTTGATAAAAACAGTGGGAGCCATCCTGATTAGATAAAATATATAACCAATCTGATCTTGTAAGAGCGCACGCAGAGTGTTTTCTTCTCTCTCTCTCCTGGTAGCGACGATACCACGCCTTAATCAAGATAATAAAATGGATGTATTGACCGAACCCGCTTGTTATACTGAGCTGGGGAACGTTGGTCCCGCTCCAACTTATAATTGTTATAAGACAGAGCAGGAAATAAGGGGAATACCAGAATTCCTATGCCGCCCAAACGAAGAAAGTGCATATGATGCATCTCCTTTGGGTGTGTTCATTATAAAGAACTGTTTCTCAGTATCCTCTGAATCCTGGGTATTCGATACCGGATCAGGATCCCAGATATGTAATCTGTTACATAGGGCTACAAAAGGGTAGAAAAACTGAGAAAGGGTGATAAGTTTCATGAGACAGAAAACGGGGCAAGTGTTGCAGCCAAGTCTGTTGGTCACTGTCACCCTGTATTACGAATACATTGATTCTGAACAAATGCTATTAGATATCGAACCTGATATACAAAATCATATCAGTCTCTTTATTAATAAAGAAAGGATATAATTTTGTATTGATGGATAATGTTTTGAACACTTCCTATGTCAAAAGTTGATCGGTTCAGGCACGTTATCTAAAAGCATTGACGTTCTAAATCAAACTACAGTTCCTAGTATACAGAACACACACAAGAGGAAAAGTTCAGAAATGAACGAATCATTCTTGAGGCATTGTAGACTAGGTCATATCAATGCGACCCGACTGGCTGAAGTTACATTTTAGATGCATATTTAAATCAGTTTGAATTTACATCTTGTGAAACTTGCCAGTCATGTCACAAAGATAAGATGACCATAGCTCTGTTCATTGGAAACAGAGGAAGAGTTAGTAAACTCTTGGGACCGATACATGATGATGTATGTAAAGTCTCCTGTCTACACATGCCAGGACTGGTTCTTTATACTTCATTATATTCTTTGATAATCTCTCAAGATTCAGTCGTATGTTCCTGTTGAAACATAAGTCCGAAGCTTTTGAGGTATTCACAGAATATAAGTTGGAAGTAGAGAACCAAAATACGGGTATAAGTATTATGTCCTATGATGAGATCAGGGAGGAGAATACTTGTGCACGGAAATCCTGGTCTATTATAAAAGAGAATGAGATTCTCTCTTAGCATTACTCCTCCGTATACACCATAGCACGATGGTATATCGGGGCGGAGCAATCACACCCTATATGATAAGGTGTGCTCTATGATGAGTACTACTGAGTTACCTGTTTCCTTTTTAGGAGTTATGCGCTTGAGAAGCTGCATACCTATTGAATAGGGTTCGAATCAAATCACTGCCTACCACTTCATATGTGATATGGAAAGGGAAGAGCCCATATCTTAAGTTAGTTAAGATTTGGGATTGACCGACCTATGTCTAAAAGCAAAATCCGGACAAGATCGAGGTAAAGTCAATTGTGTAGAACTGGAAAGGTTCCAGCTATACAAAACTGCAGCTGATGATTTGACAGAACCAAAGAATTCAATAGTTCCCGACGAACCTCAGCCTCTTCGCCGATCTAGTGGGGTTCCTAGCCTGCTTGAGAGATACTTCGATTTCTCGATGACAGTGGGAGCAAGGATTGCATCATGAGATGATGACCCAACTAGATTCGAGCAGGCCATCAAGAGTAGGGACTCTATAAGAATGGCTGGATGCTTAGCGATCTGAGATGGAATCCATATACACCAACAAAGTATGGACTTTAGTTGCAATATCTGAAGGGTTAAATCCCCATCAGGAGCAAGTATATCTTGAGAAGATTACTTGGTGTAGATGAAAAAGTTGAGACTTTCAAAGCTAAACTTGTTAAAGGTTTTCGTCATCAACCAGGCACGGATAATGATGAAACCGTTTCCAGGGACTATGTTTAAGTCCATCCAGATCCTACTTGCCACGGCTACATACCATGACTACAATATCTGGTGGTTGGGTGCCATGACTACTTTTCTAAATATTGATTTAGAAGAGAACGTCTATAAGAACATAGCCAGAGGGCCTCGTAAATAGTGGGAGCAGTGGAAACGTGTGCAAGATGCTTTATAGGATAAAGCAGGCATCGCGGAGTTGGAACATCTGTTTTGATGGATTAGTCAAAGAAGTTGACATCATCAAAATGGTAGATGAACCTTGTATAAATAAAAAGGTAGTAGGGAGTATGGTGACGATCCTCGTAGAGTACGTGGATGACATACTCCTGTTAGGGAAGGAGTTTCCTATGCTACGCTCGATCAATCTCCGCTTATCACAATGATTTTCCATATAGGATCAAAGTGATACCTACTAAATCCTAAGCTTTGGATCTATGAGATAGATCTAATTGGATATTCGGGTACTCACTAGTTGTAGTGAGATAGTATCAATCGATCCTGGGGAGAATCACTGGAAGAGTTCCAGGGTGATAAAGACGACTGAATGTCAGTCACAGGCATTGTCTTTACCCTCAGTAAAGGGACGGTATGTTGGAAGATTTCCAAGCTAGATACCGTGGCAAACTAGACGATAAAGGCTGGTAACATCGCTATTGAAGATACTACCAAAGAGGAAGTTTGGGTGTATATTGGTTCATGAGATGAACTAGGTTCCTGCCATTGTATGACAATGGAAGTGTGGCTTCGGCCCTGGAACCCTGGTCCCATCAGTGACCCAGACAAATTCTGAGGCAGCGTCACCTGATCATGGAGATAGTTGATCTCCAGGTTGATCGAGGTTAGGAGAGTAGATTCAGAGGACAACATGGCGGATCCACTCACGAAGGCCTTTTCCCAAAGAGAGACTTTTAGGGGATGGTTGAGTATGTGATACTGTAACCACTGCTACAGATGGCCCTAGTGCAAGTGGGAGATTGTTAGTTATATGTATGCCCTAGGGGCCATTACTGTACATTGGATGTATATTGTAGTGGATGCTGGGACATATATAGGTAGGACTTTCTTGCTCGACATGATAGTATGCTATCTGGTTGCTCTTTATCTTAACGTGTATACTTTCTGTCTCTCTGATTACATATTGATAAAGCCCTTAGGATGTGTACCCGACTTCCAGGACTATGATGCAGATCATACTAGTGGGGCCTGGGTAGTCAATGAGTACATCCTTCATTGTTCCTAGTCGTGGGAATATCGAGACGGGGCATCGATATTTCAGAGTAGACTAGCGTATATCTTCTCGACCCATGTGATGGGCGATGGATGATCCCATATCCATTGGTGTTTGACATCAGAGATGGTATACGGGTGCTCAGTGGAGACTGGGTACACTGAACGGACTCGCCGAGAACTCCCAGATGGTATTATACCTCACGTCAGATGGCAGTTCTCTGGTGACACTGGTACAGCTTAGTCTGTTGACCCGAGATCGTCATAGAGTCTTGTGTGTCTCCTACTGTGCTTTGATTTCTACCCTACCACGGCTCTACTGAGTCGTGCAAACAGGTGGTTTTTGGGTACAGTCCCGATTCACATGGAGGCAATGAGCGATAGGAGGGGATTCGTCTCTCCCGGTATTGGGGGTTGATGTTGCGCTATGCTCGACTGGCCATAACAGGAAATCCCTGGCCAGGGTTGCAGTGACCTACTGATAAGTGTTATCAGTAGTTTCACACATGTCATGGACTTCACGTCGGCATGACTTATCGAGCTACTGGGGTCTGACGTTTACCACCCCTAGGCGAGATATGCGACATATCAGACGAACAGACCGGACTGTACGGTAAGTGTTACTGGTTGGATTCACAGGAGTGTGATCGGGCTTGCTCGTCGATCTTCTGATCGCTCAATACCCGGGTGGCCGTTACGTTTAGCAGACCGCTTGCGGCTTGTGGATATTTGATATGATCATCATCCGCTGCCGGCGTATTGACGAGTCTTTAGAGTCCTACACAGAGGTTTCCTGGCTCAAGCGAAACGAAATAGGAGCGCATATGAGATATGTGCGGGACCGAGAATAATGCATGTATGTGATACCGTATTCTATTCTCGCGATGAATGTATCGAATTGTTATATGCGATATAACCTAGTTATCGAATCAAGGATTGACTCGATAAGCCGATACATTGGATACTAGCCGGTTATATGCGACATGACCGGATCGTTAAATCAAGTGTTGATTTAATGATTTAATGTATAATTTTATATTTGATATATCACTTTGCATTAACTAGTATTGGTTCAGTTTAAATGGATTTTCTCACTTGAAATGCACAAGTTGTATATGTGATATACTTTTGTGCACAAGATTGTATCATGTTTGATGATACATGCAAGCTAGGGTTTGTGTAAAGAATTGACCATGGTTATATGAATGGTTAGGGTTTCATTTTTATTTGCTTATTTCTTTATTCATTTATTCTTTATTGAAAGAAATAAAATGGTGGCTAAGTTTGGTTTATCTTTGAAGCTTCATGAAGCTTTGAATGGTTGACTATTTTGTTTCTTTCCTTAACCCTAACCATTCACTTTAACCTTAGTTTATTCTCTACATCTAACCATAGTTGACATTATGATAAGTATGATTTATTTTCTATTTTCAAAATAACTTATCATATCTTCTTCTTCTTCTTCATCTTCTTCTTTCATGAGAAGAAAGCTTGCTACATCAATGGTGATTGATGAAAAAGTGTGAGAAATCCAAAACTAAAGTCTACCCACTTCCTATTTCTTCATCCTCTACCTCTTGCCAAGTAGTATAGGGTGTTTCCTTCACAAGTTTTCTTGACTTGGTGAAGTTGGAGCTTGATCTAGCGATGCCTCGACGTAGATCATCTTCGGCATCGTCGTCGATGACCTAGCCCGCTTTTTCTCCGATGAAGCCGATGCTAGAGCCCAAGATCCGATTTGTACAGCGAGGATACTTCATCGCGGAGCCTAGGAGTTGGAGGACCGGATCTACAAAGGTTGTAGCCCCTTCCCTTTAGCTATATTTCCGTTTGCTTGCTTGCTTCGCCTTGTTTTCTAGTTAACAATCCGTATTAGGGTTTGTAGGCACAAGGAAATTTTTGAATTGAGCATGTTTGATCACTTGTGAGACTTCATTAGTGTGCCTAGGAACCCTACAGATTAATATACCAATTTAATCCTGAAAGAGTGCACGACGAGTGTTTCTTTTCTCTCTCTAGCCGCGACCTAAAACTGACTCTGAACTAAAAACTCATAAACTAAGTTAACCGAACCATTTTACAATCAATGGTTTCGGAATGTTATGATTGCCCTATTTCACGACATAGTCGCATATGTCCTTACCCATCCCACTTCCCCTTTTACTTCCTCCTGGACACTCTTTATCTGATACAGAAATCCATATTGCTTAGAAGGTCATCGTATAGTTAGATACGAACTCGAAGAAATTGTTTCAGTCGAGGATGGCCGCTCATTCTGGAGAAAATGATTTGTATATGATATAATTTATTTGTCTTTCCTCTCCACCTTATCTCAAATTTGAGAACTCCTTAAATAAGAAGTATATACCTGTTACGCTTGCTTGATAGTCTTCTTCCAATCCCGATACCAGAGCTGAAAAGAAGGGTAAAAAGAAAACCAACTAGTATAAGTCTAGTATAAACAAGATAAGAAAGAAAGACAACAATAGGGGACGAAGTGAGAAGAAGGAAAATATAACTATTGTTATGACTCTGGACAATGAAAGAGGCATTACTTGGTATACCCGACCATCCCTTGAAACATTTTAATATTTCATGTTTTCTATGTGATTGTAATCGAAAACTGTTTTCCAATTAATTCTGACTTCTGGGTATATAGATACCGGATTAACATCCCATATCTGTAAGTTGTTACAGATGTTGAGAAGAATTAGATTATTGGAAAAAATGATTTGATCCTCAATGTTGGATATCGGAGCAATTGTTGTAATTGGGGTAGTCACCTGGTTTTTCCTTTCGACAAACTTTTGGTTTTGAATATCTATTATTATGCACCAACTTTTAAAAACTGATATATCTGTCTCTTTATTTGATAAAATGGGATATAAATTTTCAAAAATTATATTATGAACATTTTCCTTTATCATTTGATGATTGGGTAAGGTGCATTGAAAAATAAGATGTACATTCTTAACCAAAATACAGTTTTCAAATTACAACACACAGAGTATAAGTTAATGAACACATAGGGCTTATACAGAATGATGTATGTTGTCCAGTGTCCACATGGATAAGGGGTTTGTACTCATACTTCGTTCCATTATACTATGAGTTCTCTGTTTTTAGACATGCATTCTTTTTGAAATGCAGAGTCCAAAGATTTTGAGAAATTCTTAAGATAAACGAATAAATTAGAGAACCAAACGTTGGAAGTATCAAGATTTTTCGAAGTGTTCGAAAATGTGGATACTCATATTAGGTATTTCATAGTAATATAATCGAGAATTTGATTCTCTCTCAAATTGATTATCCGCGATTGCGCTCCATGATGAGTAATGTTGAATCGCCTTTCTCAATAAAGATATGCACTAAAAATAGATGCATATCAATTGATACCGGTTTCACCTAAATCAGTGCCTTATATTCTATATCTGATATAGATTGGGTTATCATCTAAGATTGTTAAGATGCTGAGTTTTCCGACTTATGCATAAAACCATAATCCGGATAAACTCAAGGCATGTTTTAGTAATGGCAGTTTGTAGGTTATCCCAGGTATTGACGAGGGTTTAACTTTCTACCATTTTCGGAATCAAAAGTTGTTTTGTTCATGACACGCCACCTTTTTAGAAAAGGAATTTCTTGCAGAAGAAATTAGTGGGAGTATGATAGAACTGGAAGTGATTCCAAAACCATAAACGGTTCCTGAAAATTTAGTACAACCTGAAAATTCAATTGACCCTGATAAACCATAGCCTACTCCGCAGATCTGGTAGGTGACCTCAGCCATCTGAGAGGTACTACGGTTTCCTCATTGAAGGTGACAAGGAGGCTTGCATCATGTGATGATGACCCTATTAGTTATCAACAGGCCATGGGAAGTGGTAACTTTCGACTGATGACTGGATGCCAAGTTATCCTAGTTAGACTCCATGCACTCCAAAAAAATGTGGACTTTATTTGGTGCTCCTGAAAGGGTAAAACTCATTAGGAGCAAGAAGATCATACGAGATCAGTGCAAATGAAGGGTATTGACCTAATAAGGCTAGACTTATAGTAAAAAGTTTTCATCAAATACTCGTTGTGGATTATGATGAAACTATTACTTCAGTGTCTGTGCTGAAGTCTATACGGATATAATTTACCACTGTTGTTTTCATGACTATGATATCTGGCAGATGGATGACTATAACGTCTTTCTAAATCAGATTTAGAAGTATACGTGTATATGACTCTGCCAAGGGGTTATCTTAGTCAGTGGGAGCAGCGGTAAGTGTGCAGGTTGCTTAAGTCTATTTTTAGACTAAAGTAGGAATAGCGGAGAAGGATCATATGTTTTGATGATACGGTCAAAGCATTTGACTTCATCAAAATTAGAGATGAACCTGATATTTCTAAGAAGGTAGTAGGGAGTGTTGTCAGATTTCTCATATGGTATGTGGATGACATACTCATGATAGGAAGTGATGTTCCTATACTGCAAATCGATACAACAATGGTGATCGCATGTGTTTCTCCATATAGGATATGGATATCAGTCCAATCCTGATGAAACATATAGTAACAATGAAGAGCATTTGATGTTCTTGATGTATGGTAATGGCAGCCTCCTGATGGAGGTGGTTACCGATTTTAGCTTCCCATAGAAGACAGAGCGTCTTTCGCGAATTATAAATTTACTTTCTTTTAAGGAGCAGTATACTGGAAAGAGTTCTAAGTATGATACGAGGTAGTCGTGGCGTTAGATACTGATTGTGAATCAGCAAAAGAATACCGTCTGAGAATTCGCCGGAAAATATTGTTCATTTATGGGCATAATCCAATCGTCTGTCCAAGCAAAAACCAAGGCATGTATCGCTCAGTTCGGGAAATATTTTATCTCCGCAAAGTTGATAATCAGGGAGAAAAAGAGAGATGCACTGTCCCAGGTCCACTCATTAAGGCTAGTTCTCGAACACAATTTATGAAACTGCTAGTACAGAAGTTGGGTATGAGATACTGCAATAATTGGCCTTAAGAGCAAGTGGGAGATTGTTGGATATAGGTGCTCTCAAGGCAATTATTGTAATTGAAGGAGAACCTATACGAGAGAACAATCTTACTCAAGATAATAGTATGATATCTGGTTTACCTTTATCTTTCATGTGATGCTTTTTATTTACTATCACGTATCATTTAGAGATAAGATAAAGACCTAGGATTTTTCTTGACTACCAGGACGATGATGGAGATCATACTAGTAGGGCCTGAGTAGTCAAAAAATGCATCCTTAAATGTCCTTAGTCGTAGGTGTATCGAGACCAGGCATCGGTACTTCAGTTTAGACTAGTGTGTACGTTTCCTGGCCCGGTTGGAGAGCGATAGCTGATCATACAGCTATTGGTGTTTGACATTGAAGATTGTATATATGTGCTCATTGGATGAGTTATAATGGACGGACTCACCGAGAACTCCTAGTTGGTAATATACCATTGTCAGGTAGCAGTTCTCTTGTAACATATGTACAAGGTATTCCCTAAGACCTGAGATCGCCATAGTGTCTCATGTGTGTTCCTACTATACTTAGACTTCTACCCTACCGCGACTCAAAGGAGTCGTGCAAATAGGTTTTTGTTGAGTATGGTCCCGAAGCACGTGGAGGCAGTAAGCGGTCGAGAGGATTTCTCTCTCGATGTAGGAAGTTGATGTCGCGCTATACAGGACATGACTATAACCACAAGTTGATGTTGCACTATGCAGGACATGACTACAACCATAAGTCGATGGCCATCACAATGGAGATAAACTGATAAGTATTATCAAGTGTATCTCTGGTTGGTTATGAGTCCTCTGTCGCACGACTTATCGAGTTATTGGGGTCTGACAGATTCTAATCCCTAGACCCGATATGTGATACTCTTAAACGAAGAGACCGAACAATGCGGTAATTTCACCAATAGATTTTGCAGGGTTATGATGAACTTGCTGGTGGTCGTTACGTGCAGCTAGTACCGCTAACGTGCTTGTGGGTTATAGATATTATCCTAATCTACTGTCGGTGTATTGTCGAGGATTTAGAGTCCCACACAGAGAGTTCCCAATACATGTGAAATGATGTAGGGCATGTATAGGGATACGTGCAAGCGTTCGATTAAACACGTGTATTTGATACACGTATTTTAATCAGGTGTATATTGATATTAGCTGGTATATATATGATATAGCCGGTTTATTAAATAAAGTGTTGATTTAATAATTAAATGTATATTTATATAATTATATATTTATATATTAACTAATATCATGCTCACTTAATTATTTTCTTCACTTTAAATTAATATTTATATTTGATATAAATAATGAGACATGTATGTTGATACATGTATTATGGGAGTATGAGACTTATATGATAGAAATGAGTATGAGTCATGATTGTAGATTCATTAGATGATTCTTTTTTAATGACTCATTTGCATGGGTCATTATTGGTTCATGACTCATTCTTGTTTCTAGTTGACATGTTGATTCATGCTTATCCCATTCATGCTTCTTCCTCCTCCTCTTGATTTTTCTTCAAGTGAGGCAAGGAAAATAAAAGAGAAAAATTAAAAGAGCTAATTATTCTACATCTCCTACTAATCATTCTTAGCAAGTTTAATTAGTGGGTTGCTTCATTTTGATGAGATCAATTTGAAACTAGAGCTTGTGTTGGAGTTATCTCAAAGTGGATCATCTTCAGTAAGGAGATCATCGAGTGATCAATTAAATATATTGCACATTTTTATGGACATTTTCCCTACTCTTATTAGTTACTAAAAGGTGTTATTTGTAAATAAAGATCATATGTGGTTGTATTTATAAAAAGATTATTATCATATGCTTTTTCATTTATAATTAATATAATTAGGGAAATATATGCATATCATATTTAAATAATATATTCATAAGATTATTTATTATTAAAATATGTATACCATATCATATATTCCTAATCAATATTCTTAAGATCTCATATCAATTAATTGGTTAGAATAATATCTCAAATAAAAACAAATACTACTAACAAGATGATTTGAGATATTATACAGGTATTGTAATAGATCAGCTCAAGTCTGAACTATGAGTATAAGATCCACAACAAATCGAAATATCAAACCAAATTTTCCAAATATTAGGAGCAAATCGAAGAATCTAGCAACGGTAGAGATTAAGAGCAATATTTTCATAATCTTTTTATCAGAAGGATCTCCAAATATCGAGGGAAGAAGCCAAGAGAAAATTGGATGCACAAATCCATAAAGGGGCGGCGGATCCGTGGTCAAACAAAGGTTGGGGCGGCGGTTCCGCGGTTTGATGGTGGCCGTAGGATCTGAAATTGCAGGGGCATGATCGTATTTATACCTACTTCAGTATGGCATCTAAGCTTTCTAATTCCAGAGACTATATATGTCACGACCCGAAATAGCCCATGACTGGCACTTGAATCATATAAAGTCTATAGGACCCCATCTAATCCGAGTAAGCCAAAAAGCCCAGAAATCTAAAACCATTTTTAAGTAATAAATAAAGGAAATAGTTTTAAGAAGTGAAGAAAACAAGTTTTTAAAATAAGGGTTTTAAAAATTGGTAAGACGAATATACATTTTAAATCCTCCATAGCATTTCTAGAAATTTCGGCAGAGTTTCCTTTGTAAATACTGGCCCCGAACGGGGTACAACCAGAATAATATATATACAATGATAAAAGGCATCCCCAAGTGGGAGCTAGTTCTTCGTCAATCGACGGTCATAACCACGCAAGCAATATAATATACAACGCCAAAGAGCGAGGATCAAAACTCAAAAAGAAACTCAAAATCAACATGAAAACCATAGTACTACAACGCGCGACTCTAAGGTCGAAATAATACATAACTGGTTTCTAAGTCTGAAACAATATAAAAATTTTGGTTGATGGAATTTCTAGATACAACTGAATAATACATGTACAATGGCGGTTCTGATGCAAAAGAATCCACCTACCAAAGCAAATCACCCGTAAGGGAAGCAGTGTGCCAGAAATGCCGCGATGAAACCTGTACGGCAAAACCTACAAGAAGTGTGGCACAATGGAGGTGAGTTGCCAACTCGTGAATAGAAAACATCACAGAGTAGAAATCGCACGTATGACACAATCCTAGGTCAATACGATCAGATATATATATATATATATATATAATCCTCAAATGAATAAGTCTGAAGCATGATAAGGGAACAATATAACATCTATACATGAGTGTAGTGCCAAGTGCTCGTGCCAGTGCCTCAGGTAATAACATATCATAAATATGAGGTATGATCAATGTCGACTATATCATGAAGTCTATAAAAAAGTGGATATCATCCAACTAAGTAATCAATGTCATCAATGTCAATATATGTATGTGGAAATCGTCCATGTGTCACCCAATAACAATAAGCATCATGCATGTAAACATCATAAACATATGCATGGAAGTATGAGGATGTAAATCAACAGGTGTCGCTCGCGACATATCAAAATCATGGAACCTGAGTGTCAGGCATCGACACTCAAAAACACCATGAAACCGGTGCCTATCATAGGCACGTAAATCCTCATATATCGGGCTCTGTCAGTCTGGATCGGCCCATATCATCTCTCGACTCCGGTCGGTATCCTCCGGATATCCGCCGATCCCAAATACTATCACCGGTAGGTTCTAGCCACCCTGCCAGGCTCATCGTCTACTCCATGAAAAATATTTCTCGCCCCGGGGAACCATACCGGGTCCACCATGTACCCGCAATCGGCCTCATCCGCCTCCTCAAATCGGGTTTCACATGTCGCTCTCAGCACCGAGAAAACATATGTTGGACGCACTGAAATATCATATCAAGGGTAACCGGGTTTTTAAAATAATTACATACTCTCTTTGAAATACCCACGGTTCACAAAACCAGAAATATAATGGAAACAACATATCTCAATGCGTCTAATCAAAAAGCATGATGTATGCGACATGTAAAAGAAATGTAAGCATATCAGTATCATGAAACATGGAATAGTAATATACACATATTGAGGGGAAACCGCTCTTTTAAAACGAATCAGTTTTAATGAGTATGTTGCGGTTCCCAAATCTCTAATCAAGCTAGAATCATCTATGTATGTGCAAATACTTATGTATGTAAATATGGGTGTACAATGGGTATGTACACAAGTATGCCATGCAAGAGATCATATCCTGAATGCAACAGTACTACAGTGTAGTGACATGGCAATTATCGATGATGAAGTGTGTGAGCCGGCAAGCAGGTGTACGTGGAACATATGCATCATCGATAATGGTGTTGGTGTCCTAACAGCATGAGTTTAATATAACAATAACCATTTGCACATGCAATGCGAATAACAAGAATATGCAGGAATCGACTAATAAATGCGACGGTGATGCATCTGCATCAATATAAAAAGCCATACAGTTTGCCTTTTGAAATAAGACGAATCGGGGTTTTTAGTAAAATAAGGGCTACGGTATTTTAAGAAAATATGCGTCTTTTGAAAATATCCGTAGAATCCTTTTGCATGTCTTTAAAATACTCCCAATTCGTTAGTTTTGAAATAGGTATGATATCGACCTAGCCTAACATCTACAAGCAAAACTACAGCCCTAACTAACAAGTCAATCGGGAGGGGTATGGAAACCACCTAAATCTGAGTCGATATAATATAAATATATAAATAAAATAGTCGGTGATCCCGCATCAAAGGTACCGCGTACGATACAATATCATATGACATCCTCGAGTCATGAGTGGGGATCTATCATCAATATAAAGCTCGTACGGTAAATCATCGTACGGCATCCCAAAAGCTGGGTACGAGTCAATATCACTTTCATTGCATCAATTATCTGGTATCCTTATCATATCTCATGATCTGGGGTACTGATCTAAGTCTAGTACAATCGATACCATCTGTATAAATATGAATGCGTGTGTGAAACACACGTCCAAAGGCCCGCTAAAAAATCTCATATCGTATCCCAAATACGAATCACATCATATCACCGATCTCATGACAGTATGCCCAATCTCATCGACTCATCTCCAAATATCATCCACAATCCTCATCATCTAGGTATAACCATAACAAATGAGCATGTGTGTGCGTGTGGGTGTAAACCTATTCTACAGTTCGCAACTAGGAACTATACTAGTTTACATCTAAACCCTATTCTATCCATAGTACACCTAATCTCATCTCAATTATCCATATCGCACCTAATGCTATCAAACACATATATAGTATAAATATAGTATACTAAACCTCGAACTGCGGGGGTGCTATACGCCATCCACCCGACTTCCCCCGTAGATATAATCTAATCACCTTGCATCCTGCGTGTCGGTGTCGATGTCGCCCTCATCTTCTTCATCGTATGGAATCCACATGATGGTACCTACATAGATAACTGTAAGTCTACGGTAGCGCCCCGGCCGTCAATCTGACGCCAAATGCGGAACAAAAACTTTTATAACTGGCGCCATCATATACTATAACCCGGATATTGCCATTAACGCTAAACTAACAAACTACAAAGTGGGTAGAAAGGCTATACCGATCGATCTGAGTCCTTCGGTTTTTAGCCGTCATCCCACGCTCCTTTGCGGCATCTGCGATCTCGCTCGATCTCCGGTCTCCTCGTCCAGGTGGCACCACGTCAACGGATCTTTATTCCGGCTCCCGCCTCTGAACCGAGGCAACTCGGACATGAAGTCTGCTAGCCGACATGTCCAAGATTGATGTAGAGAATGAGTAGAATACTTTGTCTCGTTTCATCCAAAACCATGGATGAACGGTTAATGAAGTTGACTTTTAATGGAGTAATGAGAAAATGAGCTATGAAATTTCCATGAACCAAATCAAATCCTCATTTTTCCACCCAAAATAGTGCTCGGCCAATATATGGGCTGAAATTGAAAGAGGAGGTGAGTGTAGGAGGAAGGGTGGCCATAAGAGAAGCTTATCATAACTCATCACAACATTGATGGAAAGAATGAGTCATATAACACCTCACTAACCATTTAATGCAAACAATGAGTGACTAAACACCTCATCAACCTAGTCACCAATACTAGAAGCTTCCTCATGACTCACCCTCATAACTCACCCAAATGAAGAAAAGATAATTCCGCATTAAACTGAATGTTTAAGACGGGTAATAGAAAACAGGCAACTTCGAAAAGTTGTCCCGAAACGAATTTCAGGATAACCCCGTAACTGTATATACATACCCGCATTTGTATTACGACCGAATACAAATACAACTGAGACAAAGATATTATATCTACACAGTATAATACATGGATCCGGCTTAAACCAAAGTCCACCAGTATTATCTGCCCGAAATATGACACGTGCGTAAATGCACGTGCATTTTCCGAACCCTGCCATAAAACCATACGGCCTCTACAACGTTTCGCCCGAACTTGGGAAACTATCTGTGGGGGACTCTAATGACTCATCAGTACCCTGGCAGTGGGTTTAACCACAAGCCATCAGCGGCACTAGCTGTGCGTAACGGCTGCCCATGTACTGACCTGAAGGGAAGCCGATGAGAGAACTCATCCTGGAACCCTACTGAGCCTAACAGTGACAATATACATACAGTCCGATCCGTTCGTCTATGAGTATTGCATATCGGGCTTAGGGGGCTGGTAACGTCAGACCCCCCAATAGCGGTATAAGTCGTGTCGGAGAGAAGCCCTGAACACCCTGAGAAACTACTGGAATACTTACCAGTAATTCTCACCTGCCTTGGCCAAGGACTTGGTGTAATGGCTCTTCTAGACACAGCACGATCTCACCCCCAATACCGGGAGAGACGAATCCCCTGCCGATCCGCTCACTTGCCTCCATGTGGCTCGGGACTGTACCCAAAAAAGACCTGTTTGCACGACTCATTTGAGCCGTGGTAGGGTAGAAATCAAAGCACAGTGGGAACTCACACGAGACAAATGAGGACTTCAGGTCGATGAACTAACCTGTACACATGTCACCAGGGAACTGCTGTCTGACGATAGGTATAATACCAACTAGCAGGTTCCCGGCGAGTCCTGTCCGGTATACTCATAACCCAATAAGCACCTGTATACATCTTAGGTGATCCAACTAACACCAGTGGCTTGTGAGACCGGCCATCGCCCCTCGTCGGGGTCTCGACTGTATACACTAGTCTATTCCGGAGTATCGATGCCCTGTCTCGAAACTCCCACGACTAGAAACCACTTTTAAGGATGTGCTTATAGACTACCCAACTCTCACGTATATGATCGCCATCATACTGTTGGTAGTCAAGCAAGATCCTAAGGGCTCTATCAACGTGTAATAGTGATCAGTCACCTGAACCTGTACACGACTGATAAAGGCAAACCAGATAGCATACTGTCATATCGAGTAAGACTGTGCTACCGTTATAGGTCCTCCTCAATCGTTACAATCACGTACTTGCGATCCAATAAATGACTTTGAGGGCACTATATCCAACAATCTCCCACTTGCACTTAAAGCTAATTATTGCGATGTCGCATACTCACAGCCCGTGTGATACCGAACATCCAACTCCTCTACTAATCAGTTTCACAAAGCCCGTTTGTAAAACTCTTGTGTTCGAGAAATAGCCTCAGCGAGTGGATCCGCCCCGATGTTCCTTTCATGTCTCTCTTAATCTCAAGTTCGCGGAAAAAGCCATCTCCCGAATCGAGTAATACCTGTCTTAGAATATGTCTGGATATTTGATGGGACCTAGTTCATAAATGAACTCCAAATCCAAACTTCTTAGACTGTATCGTCAACTGAACCTAATCAGTATCCTGCACCATGCCTCCCACAGTATCCTCTTGGACCACCTGTCCATAATACTGTCCCTCGTCAGAAGGAAAACTATAACTCTGACAATCACTCTGTCATCCATGTCACCTTTGAAGCCCGGAATGATAACCGTCTCCCGAAGGAGGCTGCCGTCATCAAATCCATAGAACATGCACTTATGTTCTAAAACTGCTTCCTTATATTTCTTCAGGATTGGATTAATATAAACTTATCGCATCTAGTGCAAAAACAACATCCGGTGTGGTACTTGACATCTCACGATTGACTCAATTGCCTAAGCAAGTGATCTGCCAATCATGCACATACCTCTCCCCTTTAGTCTGTAAGACACCTTTAGAGAGGGTGACTCCATCATCTGCAGGTACACCACCATGCCAGGAGTCATCTATTCTAAAATACTATTAGAATACTGTCAAAGTACCCATATTAGGAAACTACCCAAATCTAGATCTAAAACCATAGATCTAGAAACCAGAATGTCAGATATTATATCCATATCCTTTGTGGAGAAACAACTGTGTAACGACCACAGTACAACCGATCGTAGTATAGGAATTTTACTTCCTACTCTGTGTATGTCATACAAATACCAGGACATCACACACCCTACTACCTTCTTAACAGATCCATCCCCTATTCTGATGAAGTCAAAGCCATGACTGTCACATCAAAATTAGATGATCCATCTCCGCTATATCTGCTCAAGTCTATAAATAGACATAAGCTACTTGCCCACTATGCTTCCGCTGCTCCCACTGACCACATCAACCCTCTGGCAGAATAATATATACGTGCACTTCTAAAGCTAGTTTAGAACGACGCTATACTTAACCTCCTGCCGGGTCTCATAGCCTGGAACAACAGTAGTGTCAAGTCTGGGTAAACAAGAATCTCCCTGTCACCGTCCTTGAGGCTACCGGAGTACCTCTCGGGTGCCTGAGGTTACCCACCATATCTGCGGAGTGGCTATTGGAATGTCAAACCTGATTGAATCTTTAGGTCTTATTAAATTTTCCGTAATCGTTTGCGGTTCTGGAATCACTTCCAGTTCTACCATACTCCCACTACTGTTTTCTGAAAAAATCCATTTTACTAAAACTGTGACGAGTCAAGAACAATATCACTATTGATCTTCCAGATGGTAGAAAGTCAACTCTCGTCATAGCCTGGGCCAACCCACAAACTGCCATTACAGAAACGTGCCTTGAGTTTTCCAGAGTCTAGTTTTAAGCATAAGCTGTACAACTCTCCGTACCTTAACATCGTTAAGATATGAACCATTCTATATCTAATATAGAAACTTTGGCACTTATTTAATTGGAACCAGATTCTAATCATGCAGCTGTCTCCAGTGCATATCAACTTAATGGAGAGGGGCTAATCTGTATTACTCAACTTAGAAATCCATCCAATTATGAGTAACCTGAAAGAGAAACAAGTCTCTCAAAACCATTACTATCAACTGAATACCAATCACAAGAATCTACATCTTCGATCTCTTTGAAGAAACCCGATACTTGCGACATCTGGTTCTCTACTTTATTCTTATACCCATAACTTCTCAAAACTTAGACCTTGTATTTTTACGAAACACTTGTCTAAAAACTAGAGAAGTCATAAGTAAACAGAACAAGGTACGAGGACCAACCCCTTTATCCTGATGGACACTGGACAACATACAATACTCTGTATAAGTGCCCTGAGTTGAATAACTCAAAACCTTGTGCGTCGTAGGTTGAAAACTATACCCAGGCGATTTTCTCAAATATCACCAATTACAACGAATTCCGATATAATGAGGATGATCACCTAATTCCCAATAACTTACTCCCACTCATCATCTGTAAAAAAACATACAGATGTGAGAATCATACCTGGTAAATACATACCCTGGAGTATGTATCTAATCGGGAAATCAGTTTTCCTTTTAACAATGCACAGTGAAACTGAAACATGAAAATGTTTCTTAGGAGTATCCTGATATTCCTAGTAATGCCTCTTCCATAATTCAATTCATGACTGTAACCGTATATTTGTTTGCCATCTCTCCAAATCCCTTTATTTGTCTTTATTCATTACCTTCTGTACGCCATCGTTATGCTAAATGGTTTTCTTCCTTCCCTACCGTTCGGCACCAGCCTATGGTTTAGAAGAAGACTATCCAGTAAGCATAATAGGTGTACTCTCCTAAACCAAGGAGTACTCGTAACCTAAGAGAAGGTGATGATAAAAGACAACTGAATAATACCTTATTCTATTTCTCCCGAACTGGGGAAAAAAGCAAAGGTGAAATAGGAGTGGCGATGAAGTACGTGGTTTGGTCGTGAATGATAGCAGTCGTAATTTACTTTGCCCTCTTTCTAATCCCTTTATTTTGTCCTTAGTTATTACCTTCTGTATACCCTACTTAGGCTAATTGGTTTTCTTCATTCCATACCTTTCGGCACCTGCCTATGGTTTAGAAGAAGACTATCCAATAAGCGTAATAGGTGTACTCTCCTAAACTAAGGAGCCCTCGCAACCTGAGAGAAGGTGATAATAAAAGGCAACTGAATAAACCAATTCTATTTCTCCTGAACCTGGATCCATCCTCGAAGAAGTCCCTTTGAGTTCATATATAACCATACGATGGATCTATCCAATGGAAGTGGATGTCCGTAGTAATACGGGGTGTTCTGAGAAATGCAAAGGGTAAAAGAAGGAGTGGCAATGACTTATGCAACTTAGACAATTCAAAAGCCGGTATTTTAAGAAGGTTCAGTCAACTTGGTCACTGAGTCATATTCTAGGGTCGGTCAAAGATCGCTGCCAAAGAGAGAGAGAAAAGAAACACTTTGCGTGCACTCTAACCTAGATCAGAATGGTTATCATTTTATCTAATCAGGAAACCTCCCACTGTACTGTCAAATTCTCCTCCAAACATGTAAAAAGAATCAATCGGGATCACCCGAAGAGTAAACCAACTCATCAGTGGGAATCGGGATCCAACTCTCATCACATGATAACGTGACGGAATCCAGTCACGTTATCACACTCCAGAAGGTATGCGCATGCCTGGAAAGTTTCAGTTTCTTTAGAAACTCCCGATATGATTTTTACCCCATGTTCTTATGACCTTGACGAAGGCCAACAAATCATAAGTCACATGTCAAGTTCTATCCGTCGTTATCTTGTCAATTCGAACCCATCCGTACATACCCTTGACGAAGACCAACAAGGTAATACGACTGTCCCAAACCAACTCATCTATCTATGCAATAGAAAAGTAACAAGCAGCTACCATCCACTATGCCGTGATGAAGGCCAACAAACATAGCATGAATACTACGTGCTACCGATCTGAAATGACGGAGGGCTACGGCTGGTTTTTGGCGAAAAACCTTTAACGTAATGAACTTGATCTCGTTGAAGGAACCTGATAGCTTTTTATAAAAATATAGCGGCGAAAACCTTTGCTAAAGAGGTCACTCCCGGTGAAGGGATCTCGGCTCTTTCCTCGTGGAATGAGGTGCAGGATATTCCAACTGAATACCGCGATACAAAGCAACATGTAATCAACTATAGTGAAGTTATTACCCTGACGCAAACTTCTGCCCAAGGGGTCACTCCCGGTGAAGGGATCTCGGCCCTTGCCTCGTCGAATGAGGTGCAGGATATTCCAACCGAATACCACTGTGCAAAACAAAAGGAAAACGTCTTTGTAATAACACTTTTTAAAACTGTTCCAACAACATCCAAACAGGTTTATTTTCCTTTGCATTGATCAGAATCAACGCAGTCCCATCAGTTAATCACACCAGAAAAGAACGAAAATAAAATGCACGTATATACCATCCGCATTCGTAACTGGGTCCCGTCATCACCCGTTAGGTTACTTAACTAACGAAAGAGCGGGGACTGGACTAGCGCGGGTGTAAAACATATACAACATCTACTAGTATATATACCAATATACAATAATCGCTCCAGGCGTGATAATATGCAACATTACAGAAAAGTAATAAGCATCACAGAACAATATAGATAATCTGGGATCCCCGGGTTTCACAGAGCCGCTACTGAAACCCGATGTTCCCCTGGTCGTGTGGATAGCATGTACAATGAAACCTAGACCCCTACGGGTGCGGCAAGTCACCCGCCAAAACCTGAAGCGAGGCAGCCCCTACAGCAAAGTGAATGGACCACCCTGCACTTCACGGAATCCGGTAACTTGAGCACCCCTCCTTGGGTCAACCTGTACCACCTACGAGTGCGGCGAATAGTCTGCCAATTCTAGAGTGAGGCCCATCTGTCTCTCAAGGCCATGAGATGCGGACCCGTTGCCCTTCAGAACCCGGCTATCCGTGCACTCCGTCGCGGGGTAAACCTAGTACAGAAATAAAAAATATGTACAACGGGTACATCGACCTCAGCACGGTCATGCCCCAAAAGATTATTATACAAACAGGCAGTGACGGCAGTCCACATGTTGGATGCTCGCCCCGCAATATCAAATGTACAAATAAATCCAAACTGCACTACCATTGCACACTGCTATCCACCACGACAAATCCGCAACATCACAGCACAACACAGAAAATCAACGCGAATATCACGTTCGCAAATCCGTCTAAAAGAACTATAGCAATTAGACGCAATTTACCGCTCGAATGACATTCATGGTCGGAGATATAATATAAGTACTGTAAACTAACAAGTTTAAAATTCCGATCGATAAAACTTCCCGAAGTGGGCCCCACGTACATCTGCAGTACTCAAATAAAATCTGGGCCCAAAAGAAATATTCCAAAAACCACAATTTACATCAAGGACCCTACTGTAGAAATATGGAGTACTGTTCTCACAAAGTGGCGGCGGAACTGCGGCCAATCCCTTGTTTGTGCGGCGGTTCCGCGGCAACACTGTAGAGTCAGTCCACCAAATTTCATCAGAATTCCTAGAAAAGCATGCTCGATTTTCTGAGATGCTCAAAATAATTTTTAGACCATATTTTAAAATCGACAGAAACTTTATCATAAAAATTGTGGTTTTCAAATTTTCATTCGATCGTTGTTTTAAACGCGTTAGAACAAGCTAATAAAGGTTAATGGCGTGGCTCTGATACCATGTAAGTCTACGGTAGCGCCCCGGCCGTCAATCTGACACCAAATGCGGAACAAAAACTTTTATAACCGGTGCTATCGTATACTATAACCTGGATCTTGCCGTTAACGCTAAACTAACAAACTACAAAGTAGGTAGAAAGGCTATACCGATCGATCCGAGTCCTTCGGTCTTTAGCCGTCATCCCACGCTCCTTTGCGGCATCTGCGATCTCGCTCGATCTCCGGTCTCCTCGTCCAGGTGGCACAACGTCAACGGATCTTTATACGGGCTCCCGCCTCTGAACCGAGGCAACTCGGACATGAAGTTTGTTGGCCGACATGTCCAAGATTAATGTAGAGAATGAGTAGAATACTTTGTCTTTTTTCATCCAAAACCATGGATGAACGGTTAATGAAGTTGCCTTTTAATGGAGTAATGAGAAAATGAGCTAAGAAATTTCCATGAACCAAATCAAATCCTCATTTTTCCACGAAAAATAGTGCTCGACCAATATATGGGCTGAAATTGAGAGAGGTGGTGAGTGTAGGAGAAAGGGTGACCATAAGAGAAGCTTATCATAACTCATCACAACATTAATGGAAAGAATGAGTCATATAACACCTCACTAACCATTTAATGCAAACAATGAGTCACTAAACACCTCATCAACCTAGTCACCAATACTAGAAGCTTCCTCATGACTCACCCTCATGACTCACCCAAATGAAGAAAAGATAATTCCGCATTAAACCGAATGTTTAAGACGGGTGATAGAAAACAGGCAACTTCGAAAAGTGATCCCGAAACGAATTTCAGGATAACCCCGTAACTGTATATACATACCCGCATTTGTATTACGACCGAATACAAATGCAACTGAGACAAAGATATTATATCTACACAGTATAATACATGGATCCGGCTTAAACCAAAGCCCACCAGTATTATCTGCCCGAAATATGACACGTGCGTAAATGCACGTGCATTTTCCGAACCCTGCCATAAAACCATACGGCCTCTACAACGTTTCGCCCGAACTTGGGAAACTATCTGTGGGGGACTCTAATGACTCATCAGTACCCTGGCAGTGGGTTTAACCATAAGCCGTCAGCGGCACTAGCTGTGCGTAACGGCTGTCCATGTACTGACCTTAAGGGAAGCCGATGAGTGAACTCATCCTGGAACCCTACTGAGCCTAACAGTGACAATATACATACAGTCCGGTCCGTTCGTTTATGAGTATCGCATATCGGGCCGGGGGCTGGTAACGTCAAACCCCCAATAGCGGTATAAGTCGTGTCGGAGAGAAGCCCTGAACACCCTGAGAAACTACTGGAATACTTACCAGTAATTCTTACCTGCCTTGGCCAAGAACTTGGTGTATGGCTCTCCTAGACACAGCACGATCTCACCCCCAATACCGGGAGAGACGAATCCCCAGCCGATCCGCTCACTTACCTCTATGTGGCTCGAGACTGTACCCAAAAAAGACCTGTTTGCACGACTGCTTTGAGCCGTGGTAGGGTAGAAATCAAAGTACAGTGGGAACTCACATGAGACAAATGACGACCACAGATCGATGAACTATAGAAAAGGGTCCCAGATTTCACCTTAGATCAAATTGTACAATTTTGCATATGCCAGGGGTCTAATTTATCGATGTAGGAGCTACAGAACCAAAACAAACCAAAATGGTAGGACCCAAGCCGCAAATTGCGGCCAAACAGATTAAATCTGCAGCCAGAAAGAGGAGATAGGGTCTGGGGTTTTGGGGTTAGCTTCCTGGGTGCATGTACATCTCTATGTGTTCGCAAAATGATTTTCAGAGTCTCGAGGTGATAGCAGATTCCATATAACCCTCACAGATTCCTTAATTCTTTCGATATCGGTTTCTAAATCCGTATTTCGGGTTTCTAGTTTCTGGTTTGAGTCTTAATTCTAGCACTAGGGGGTTTGTATTGCCTCTACTGAGTTCAATTTCACATCACAACTCTCAAATTCCCATAAACCCTAACTAGAATTTTTTAAGTCCACAAAACCACTCAATATCGGTTCTAACCTAACATGAGGGTATAAGTAATGGGAAAACTAAGCTAGTGGTTCAGAAAATACCTCATTTGGCAACTCAAGAAAATTCTTGAGTTTCCCCAAGTGGCCAAAATCCTTGCTTTCTTGGTCCAATGTGTTTCTCTTGAGCTTGCACATCTTTTTTCTGAAATGAGGGTGGGGTTTTGAGTTGCTTTCCATGGTGCTTTTGTGGCTTGGAGATGGAGGAAGAGGGAAGAGGCAGCAGCAGCAGGAACAAAGGAAGAGGGAGAGAGGAAATGAGGTAAAATTTGAAGGAGGAATGGTTCAAAACAAGTCAAAGGTTAACCCCCTTTTCTCTCTCTCTCACCCATACCTATATATTTTAATCATTTTCCTTTCTTTTCTTTTCTTTTCTCCCCTCTAATAAACCAACAACCATGAAATAAAACATGTAGGAAAGCCATAAGAAAATGTAACAAGTGAAAAAAAAAGATATGGTCCATATTTACACAAAATAAGCTTAAAACGCGATTAGCGATTTTTAATCGCGATTAGCACTAAATTAGTGTCAAATTAATCATAAAAACTTTAAAATGGCATAATTCACATAAAACACTCTCTTTTAGTAATTTCTATAATTTTCCAAATTTTTCCCCATTTTATCGGTATTTAATTATACCGAAATATTAAAATATTCATTAAAAATAATATTAAATTATAAAAATTCCCAAAAATAATATTTTATTTTTTTGAAATGTTATAATCTTCCCCCCTTAAAGAAATTCGGTCCCCGAATTTAAATTTAAAACCCCTCAAATACTAAAACATTTCAGTAAAAGTCCAAGTCGTCGGGGCTCCGAAATCATCAATACATAAAACGCATCATAGCGCAATGCATGCGCATGAACAATGAGCAGATAACTCAAGATAAAATCTCCGTCAAGCTTCCCGCAATCATCGGAGTCATAGTAAAGACACAAATGTCAAATCCAAAATAAAACCAATATGATATAAATCAGAACTATACATGTAGACATCATATCTATACTTGTAAATAGCTGAAGTAAATGCATGCCAAATCTTTTTAAGTCGCTGTGCGATGCACATAACACTGCACAGTGGCGGACGTCTATTATAAGAAAATAACTATATATGTATATATCTTTTGTTTAATATGTGCTTTCCGCCGTTTTGAAAACAATTTAGAAGGGTTTCCTTATTTTAAATGTTTCGTGTCATATCAGACACGTAAGTAAATATTGAGACTATAGCTCTCTTCTTGGAAATCCCTTCGATAACTATCAATGCATGCAAAATATATCCAGGTACTGTCCTCTGACTAGTCCTGCTCAGTATGAAAACAAATGGCAAATATCACAAAAACGTACTGCTCCATAAGAAATCAATCGCAAAAATGTGCATATGAATGATATGTGCGTCTGGTGCACACGGAAATCAAAATCCATATAGGTGCCATATATGTGCACAGAAACAACATCTAGGTGCAACGGGTGTGCACGAAACATCTGCCAAGGGCAACGGACGTGCCTGACAGCAAAATCAGGTGCATCTGACATCCACAAGGAATTCCGATTTAGTGCATCTGGTCTGCACCAAAATCGTATCTCAAAACATGCACTCAACACGCACGAAAATCCAAATCAAATGCACGGAGTGTAAGAAATCAACATCAATATCAGAATCAAAATCGACGGTATACCATACGGCTCAATCCAAATCAGGTATACCGTGGTGTATAAGCTCACAACCATGTGCATCAGCGTGCACAAATCAAATCAAAACACCAGAAGTGTATGAAAACTATGCTGGAAGCGTAAATCAAATCACCGGCATAAAATAGGCATGAAATCACAATCAATACCTCAAGTGTAATAACTATGCGCAAAATATCAATACCCAGTAGGTGCTACCATGGTGCACGAAAACAGAAATCATGGAACTCAGCCACCAAGACCAAATCATGCGAACAGATCTCCTAAAATACTGAATCCAAGGTGACGAATTCGTGATAATCTAATCACCAAATCACAAATCATAAATACCGTCGTCAATATTTCCTCCTTCGAAGTCGAGAAGGTGTCGGTGCGTCCAATACTAGCAAAGCAAGATACCTAGTTGCCTCCTGTTCACGGTATGACGTCCTCTATCTCTGGGTCCTTATCTTCTCTGCGAATTACCTATCTCGCAATCAATCGGCTCATCAGCCCTGTCAGGTGTGCTAACGGGGGCGATTCCATCCTGGCATTTCTCTGGTCATCTGCATCCTCAACACAGCATTTCCTCGGAAACTGGTCGCATCCCAACGTCTCTATAGACATATCCGACCTTTAATCATTGACGGGAAGTAACAACAGCTCGTCAGCATCTCGCCTCAACCGCTTGTCCTACTTGTCTATATCATCATCTACTCCGACGTCACATCTCTATCTGCGCACTACAATTATTCTCGGCTACGGTCCATCCGAAGTCTCTCATACAGACTCGAAATCATGAACTCAGTACCTTCATCACTCTGTCGAAGATAACTGGCCGAACACGCTCTCGGAAACTCGTCCAAACCTTTGGAGGTATACTCCATGTGCAACGCCTCTACATGCGTATCGCATCTCTGATGTCAGAGGAGTGGAACGTCATCTCGTCGAAAACTCGTGCGAACTCCTTACTCCACTCTGTTCCAATGTCGACTGATTCGGACTCGTCTCATCGTGGCTGCATGGACTGTGCTCTAACGGCTATACTTGTGTCTGGAGTCTCCCAAGCAATGCATCCCATCATATGATATCCGAAAGATGTTGAACCCTTTGATCGATTCGTCAAAACCTCATAATCCCCCAAGAGCTCAACATCTTGGGTACAGTTTAATAGTATCGAGTACATACCACAGTATCAGTGGACCAACCGTAGAAGGGCAAACCCAAGCTTCACTAATGGCGCCGCGGAACTGCCGCAAACCCTAAGGTTCAAAGGCTTTCACGCGGTCATTATGTCGAGTTAGGGTTTCATTCTTCTAGAGGGTCCATAGAATTGCCTGCATATCTTTCCGAATACTTTAAACTTAGAATAGGGGTTTCTGACATTTGATCGCCTCAGTCGACTCTCAACGTATTCGCGTTAAGTCGCCTCTAGCTGGAATCAATCTATCTGATGACCTCGCATCGGGGTAAGCGAACGAACCACATGTCCTAGTCTTTCATCCTTGGGTGACTGGCGACCTTCTCTAAGTATATAATTATGCTGCAGTAGCTCCAACACCTGGACGATATCTCATCATTTGCAGCACCAACTGGCTCATTCGTTTATATGCTGAACAGCGCCTCAATCATCATGAATACGCGATATATCAATGGTCATCACATCCTGGCTAGCCTCTAGCAGTAGCCTGATCCTCTGGTGTCGATCAGCGCATTAGGGAAATCTCGTAAAAGCGATCTGTCGAACGCTCATGGCGCGAAAACACACTAAAACGACGCCTCTCTATGCAATCGTATGCCTCTGGAATCACACCCTGGTCAGTCCTCGTCCATGACGAGCTCATGCTGACGCAACTCTAGCCGTAGCTCTCTCTGCCCGTGTAATCGTAGCAGCAAAATTATAATCAGTATCGATGGGGATAGATCATAGGAATGAATATAATACTGTGCAAGGAAATATACATCCAAGGTTTCTTAAGCGGAGTAGCGCATCGTAAATATGCCGCGGAACATATGTACGGTACGTCACTCTACTCAATCAACCAAGGGTCATCCTATGCGATGAAAGTTCGGGTATAATACCCCCTCGACTAAGTCTAAGTTCTGTAAGGTCAAGCCTAAGTTCCGTATATATATAAACGCTCTAGGCTCCGCATAGTCAAACTTAAACTCAAACCAAGGTTAACCTAGCGCTCTGATACCAACTTTGTCACGACCCGAAATAGCCCGTGACTGGCACTTGAATCATATGAAGTCTATAGGACGCCATCTAATCCAAGTAAACCAAAAAGCCCAGAAATATAAAACTATTTTTAAGTAATAAATAAAGGAAATAGTTTTAAGAAGTGAAGAAAACAAGTTTTTAAAACAAGGGTTTTTAAAATAGGTAAGCCGAATATGCATTTTAAATCTTCCATATCTTTTCTAAAAATTTCGGCAGAGTTTTCTTTGTAAATACTGGCCCCGAACGGGGTACAACCAGAATAATATATATACAATGATAAAAGGCATCCCCAAGTGGGAGCTAGCTCTTCGTCAATCGACGGTCACAACCACGCAAGCAATATAATATACAACACCAAAGGGCGAGGATCAAAACTCAAAAAGAAACTCAAAATCAACATGAAAACCATAGTACTACAATGCGCGACTCTAAGATCGAAATAATAAATAACCGGTTTCTACGTCTGAAGCAATATACAAATTTTAGTTGATGGAATTTCTAGATACAACTGAATAATACATGTACAATGGCGGTTCTGATGCAAAAGAACCCGCCTACAAAAGCAAATCACCCGAAAGGGAAGCAGTGTGCCAGAAATGCCGCCATGGAACCTGTACGGCAAAACCTGCAAGAACTGTGGCACAATGGGGGTGAGTTGCCAACTCGTGAATAGAAAACATCATAGAGCAGAAATCGCATGTATGACACAATCCTAGGTCAATACAATCATATATATATATATATATATATATATATATATATATATATATAATCCTCAAATGAAAAAGTCTGAAGCATGATAAAGGGGCAATGTAATATCTATACATGAGTATAGTGCCAAGTGCTCATGCCAGTGCCTCAGGTAATAACATATCATAAATATGAGGTATGATCAATGTCGACTATATCATGAAGTCTATGAAAAAGTGGATATCATCCAACTATGTAATCAATGTCATCAATGTCATCAATGTCAATATATGTATGTGGAAATCGTCCACGTGTCACCCAATGACAATAAGTACCATGCATGTAAACATCATAAATATATGTATGGAAGTATGAGGATGTAAATCAACAGGTGTCGCTCGCGACATATTAAAATCATGAAACCTGAGTGTCAAGCATCGACACTCAAAAACATCATGAAACATGTGCCTATCATCAGCACGTAAATCCTCATATATCGGGTTCCGTCAGTCTGGATCGGCCCATAGCATCTCTCGACTCCGGTCGGTATCCTCCGGATATCCGCCGATCCCAAATACTATCACCGGTAGGTACTAGCCACCCTGCCAGGCTCATCGTCTACTCCACGAAAAACATTTCTCGCCCCGGGGAACCATACCGGGTCCACCATGTACCCGTAATCGGCCTCATCCGCCTCCTCGAATCGGGTTTCACATGTCGCTCTCAGCACCGAGAAAACACATGGTGGACGCACTGAAATATCATATCAAGGGTAACCGGGTTTTTGAAACAATTACTACTCTCTTCGAATCACATCATATCACCGATCTCATGGCAGTATGCCCAATCTCATCGACTCATCTCCAAATATCATCCACAATCCTCATCATCTAGGTATAACCATAACAAATGAGCATGTGTGTGCGTGTGGGTGTAAACCTATTCTACGGTTCGCAACTAGGAACTATACTAGTTTACATCTAAACCCTATTCTATCCATATTATACCTAATCTCATCTCAATTATCCATATCGCACCTAATGCTATCAAACACATATATAGTATAAATATAGTATACTAAAGCTCGAACTGCGGGGGTGCTATACGCCATCCACCCGACTTCCCCCGTAAATATAATCTACTCACCTTGTATCCTGCGTGTCGGTGTCGGTGTCGCCCTCATCTTCTTCATCGTATGGAATCCACATGATGGTACCTACATAGATAACTGTAAGTCTACGGTAGCGCCCCGGCCGTCAATCTGACGCCAAATGTGGAACAAAAACTTTTATAACTGACGCTATCGTATACTATAACCCGGATATTGCCATTAACGCTAAACTAATAAATTACAAAGTGGGAAGAAAGGCTATACCGATCGATTAGAGTCCTTCGGTCTTTAGCCGTCATCCCACGCTCCTTTGCGGCATCTACGATCTCGCTCGATCTCTGGTCTCCTCGTCCAGGTGGCACCACGTCAACGGATCTTTATGTGGGCTCCCGCCTCTGAACCGAGGCAACTCGGACATGAAGTTTGCTAGCCGACATGTCCAAGATTGATGTAGAGAATGAGTAGAATACTTTGTCTCGTTTCATCCAAAACCATGGATGAACGGTTAATGAAGTTTCCGTTTAATGGAGTAATGAGAAAATGAGCTATGAAATTTCCATGAACCAAATCAAATCCTCATTTTTCCACCCAAAATAGTGCTCGGCCAATATATGTTAGTTATGTATATGCCCTAGAGGCCATTGTTGTACATATGATGTATATTATGATGGATGCTTGGATATATATAGAGAGGACTTTCTTGCTCGTCATGATAGTATGCTATTTGGTTTCACTTTATCTTAACATGTTGACTTGTATTGGTTTACTGTCTTTCTCTCACATGTTGATAAAGCCCTTAGGATCTGTATTCGACTACTGGGACTATGATGAGATCATACTAGTGGGGCCACGGTAGTCGATGAGTACATCCTATAACTGTTCCTAGTCGAGGGTATATCGAGATAGGGCATCGATACACCAGAGTAGACTAGCGTATACGCATCTTGACCCATATGATGAGCGATGAATGATCCAATATCCATCGGTGTTTGACATCAAGGATGGTGTATGGGTTCTAAGTGGAGACTGGGTATACTGGACGGACTCGCCGAGAACTCCAAGATGGTGATATACCACACGTCAGATGGCAGTTCTCCGGTGACACTGGTACAGGGTAGTCTGTAGACCCGAGATCGTCATAGAGTCTTGTGTGATTCCCACTGTGCTTTAATTTCCACCTTACCACGTCCAAGAGGGCATGCAAAACGGTGGATTTTGGGTACAGTCCCGAAACACATGGAGGCAATGAGCGATAGGAGGGGATTCGTCTCTCCCGGTATAGGGAGTTGATGGTGTGCTGTGTTCGATTGGCTATAACTGGAAGTCCCTGGCCAGGGCTGATATAGAGATATACAGGTAAGTGTTACCAGTAGTTTCTCGACCTGTTATGAGCCTCACATCGACACGACTTATCGGTTACTGGGGTCTGACGTATACCATCCCTAGACTTGATATGCGACATATCAGACGAACAGACCGGACTGTACGGGAGTGTTACTGATTGGATTCACAGGAGAACGTACAAGCTAGCTTGTTGATCTTCTGATCGCTCAATACCTGGGTGGCTGTTACGTTTAGCTGACCGCTTGCAGCTTGTGGGTGTTTAATATGATCATCACCTGCTACCGGCGTATTGACGATTCTTTAGAGTCCTACACAGAGGTTTCTTGGCTCAGGAAAAACGGAGTAGAGCCACATATGTGATATGTGCAGGACCGAGGATAATGCGATATGTGATACCGTATTATATTCTCGCGATATTTAGATATGAACCGGGTCATCGGATCAAGTGTTGATTCGATGAATCGGTACATGATATTGTTAGTGTATATGCCCTAGAGGCCATTACTGTATCATACTAGTTTGTATATTACTTAATGGAAGCTTGGGATATTCACCTTGTATATACAATCTTGCTCAAAATAGTAGTATGCTACTTGGTTTGTTTCTACTTCAATGTGTACATGTGTTTATTTTAGTATATCGCCTATACACATTAGTGGAGCCCTTAGGATCTTTGCTTGATTACCAGCAATGTGATGGCAGTCACACTAGTGGGGCTGGGTAATCTATAAGCACGTCCTTATGCAGGTCCCTGGTCGCAGGACTATCGAGACAGGGCATCGATACTCCGGAGTAGACTAGCGCATGCGCTTCTCATCCCAGTGTGGGAGACGGTCTGTCCCACAGCCGTCGGTACGTCGTACTTGAGATAGTATGCGGGTGCTCGTTGGGTTACGAGTACACTGGACATGACTCATCGGGAACTGATTAGTTGGTATTATGCCTATCGTCAGTTATCAGTTCCTAGATGACATGAGTACAGCTTAGTCTGACACTGTCACTTCGCCTCGAGTGTGTTCCCACTGTACTTTGATTACTACCCTACCACGGCTCAAAGGAGTCGTGCAAACAGGTTGTAGTTGGGTGTAGTCCCGAAGCACTTGGAGGCAGTGACGGTTAGACAGGATTCTTCTCTCCCGGTATTGGGGGTTGACATCGCGCTGTGTCTAGGAGAGCCATTACACGAGTAGTCCCTGGCCAGGGCAAACGAGATATACTGGTAGGCTTCCAGTGTTATCTCAGGGTGTTTTGGGCTTCACTCCAACACGACTTGTACCGCTATTGGGGGACTGACGTTTACCGCCCCCAAGGCCCGCCATGCGATGTATCAGACGAACAGACCGGACTGTACGGAGAATGTCACATTCAGGCTCAGTAGGAGTTCAGATGGGTTTCGCCTCGTCAGTCTTCTTGTCGGCATCTACCTGGGGACCGTTACGCACAGCTAGTGCCGCTTGCGGTCTGTGGTTAAACCCACTGCCAGCGTAGTGTCGAGTCTTTAGAGTCCCACACAGAAAGCTATTCGCCTTTGGGCAAAAGAGTAGAGGTCGCATGGTTTTGCGACAGGTCGCATGGTTTTGCGACAGGGTTCGGTCACATCCGTGCACTTGTGCACGTACAGTGTCCGGACAGTTCACACTAGGGGACTTTAGTTTAAGCCAGATCCTAGTGTACCTTTTGGGATTGGTTTTATCCAGTATGCATTCGTGTTCCTCGGAACGCAGATGCGGGTGTGTATGCACAGTTGACGGAGAAACAGAGGCAGAGAATTCTCATTAGGGTTGTTGACCGTTGACAGTTGACTATTGACTTTTTGCTCAACCCTAATGAGAATATGATATGTGATTAACAATTATATTAATTAAGTATTATGGTGACATGGTTGTTGAGGGATTGACTTTGTTGACTAGTTGACTTTTGTTGACTTGTTGACTTTGTTGACCGGTTGACTAGGCTTGACTAGTTGACCATCATGATAACTATAGCTATCATTTCATGGCAAAGACTTTTGCTTGCTTGCTCTTTTGTGCAAAATGAGTGCATGGAATGATATGGCTATGGTTGCTTAAACCATCACATAATACTTGATTGATATGAGGTGTTATGATTGTTTTGGATTATGAGAGCCAAATGAGAAAAGTCTTCTCTCATTCTTTCATGCTCATTCTCTCTCTTGTTCTTGAGCTCTCATCTTCCTCCTCTTGCTCTCCCTCTCTTGATTCTATGGTTCACTTGTCTCATGAGTTGAGAACCAAGAACCATAGATAAAATCCCATACAAATTCTTCTCTACTCACTCTAGTTCACAAGATTTAGCAAACCGAGAGAACTAGTTTCTTCAAAGTTCGAAGAAGGAGCCAAAGGTTGAAGCTTTCAGGTGGATCTATCTTCGGCGCAAGGAGACGACGGGGAGAAGCCGATTCGGACGACCATCGAAGCTTGAAGACGAAGGAGTTCGAGAAAAAGAAAGGTATAACCCCCTAACCGAGTAGTTAGCAACTCGTAGTTAGGTTGTTAGTTAGATGTTTAACAAAGATCCGGGTTTTAAGTCCATGTTACCACCTCTAAGAAAATTGTTTTTTACCAAATTCCGCTTGCCCGAAAGTACCGGGAGAGGTAGCATGGACTTACAGTGGTATCAGAGCCTAGTTAAACTCTATCTAACATGTTAGCAAAGTAGCTAGAAGATCGATCAAAGAAAAAGTCGCAAAACGAACCCCGGTTTTTAAACTTTCTGTCGATTTTAAAAGTGATGGAAAAAATTTTTGAGATACACCAAAAATTGACTCAGGGTTTTCTGAAGAAACTGCAAAAATTTGACCCCCTAACTCGATCAAAGCGCCGCGGTTCCGCGGCGGGAGCTTGCTCCCGCCGCGGAACCGCGGCCGAGTTGACTCGGTCATGGGGTTTCTTCTTTGCAGTTTTCTCATAGGGGTATTTTGGGATTTTTGGAATATGTATTTTCTGCCCAGATTTTCCAGAACGAAAATTTTATTTTTGGGGTCCTGAAAATCCGTATTTTTGATCGAACTTCTAAAAGACTTTAGCTGACGGGTTTTTCTGTAATGTGATATTTGTATTGAACGTCTGCTAATCGCTATATGTCGATTAGTGGGGGTTATACAAATCTGTGATCTGTAATGTTATTGGAATGTGTATATGAATATGTTGGATTGTCGCGGGTGAATAGCCGGGGGTTGTGAGACGAGAGTTTTCTTTTCTTTCAATTCATGTAAATTTGTAAATTGATGTAATAATTATTTGTATGGCCGCACAACCGGGTCGGGGTTGTAGCCGTCATTGTATAATTTCTTTTTACTATTTTTGCTCCTAGGATAGACCCATGGAGGGGGTGCATAAACTACCGGGTATGCCGAAGTGCCGAGTGGCCTACTCACGGAGTTGATGGAGGTTGCTTCGCTTCGGGTACTTGGCGGGTAGTTTGCCGCACCCGTAGGGGTCTTGGATGGGGTTTTGGCTATTCACCGCGACCGTGTAATCTGCTTTTCGTTACAGGCTCGTACGAATTGCGGATTCCTAGTATATCCAATGTGTTCATCTGTGATCTGAAATGGCTATCATTGCAATATATCTATATATGATATTATTTAGGCGTTGCTTATGTTTTTCAGCCGCGCTAGCCCAGCCCCCGCTCTGTCGTTAGTTAAGTAACCTAACGGGTAATGACGGGGCCCCGTGGCGAATGTGAATGGCATAAGCGTACGTCATATTTTGGTTATTTTCTGCAATGGTAGGATTAAATGATGGGACGCATTAAAAGAACTAATGCAAGAATATCACGCATTAAAAGAACTAATGCAAGAAAATAAACCAAGTTAAAGTCGTTGGAACACTTTCGAAAAACCACTTGGTTCTTTTCAAAACTAACTTTTAAATGCGGAGCTTGAGCCACTCCTTTTAAAAGCTATCTCGTTCCATCGATTATATCAAGTTCACTACGTTCACGGTTTAGCCAAAACCATTCGTAGCCCTCCGTCGTTTCACATGGATGGTCAATAGTATTCAAGCTATGTTTGTTGGCCAAAGTCAAGGCATAGTGATTGGTAGTTATTGGGTATTTATGTGCAGCATAGATAGATGCGTTAGTTTGAAACAGTCGTACTGCCTTGTTGGCCAAAGTCAAGGGTAGGTGCGGGTGGATTCAAATTAACCTGGAGAACGACGGGAAGAACTTGACATGTGACTTATGATTTGTTGGCCAAAGTCAAGGTCATAAGAGCATGGGGCAAAAATCCACATCGGGAGTTTCAAAAGAACTGAAACTTGCTAGTGTTGCATACCATTTGGAGTGTGATAATTCTGGTAGGATTCCTTCAGTTTTGTCAAGCGATGATATTTGGATCCCGATCCTACTGTGAGTATATGCTACTCCTCGGGAAATTTCTCACTAAACGATCAATGCTATAAACCTAGTAGGTGCCTAGAAAGGTGTTAGCGGGGCTACGCCCCCAGGGAAAAGAGGTTCTTGAATTAAGGAACTTCGCGAAAGCGTTGGAAAACCTCCCTCGAAGTACCGACACTGGCCTGGCTGAACGGTTAAGCAAGTATTGTGCGGTGGGATTGATACCGACTAATTCTTCCTTTGTGGTTTGAGGAGGGATTCGAGAAACAGTGGGAGCCATCCTGTTTAGACAAACTAAAAACCATTCTAAACTTGCAAGAGTATCATTCTGAGTGTTTCTTCTCTCTCCTAATTGCAGCGACCAATCGACATGACTGGACTTAAGTTACTTCTAGATAAAAACATACTGACATGGCCAAACTACAAAGATTGGCTCTGGGGTATCTTCTTACCACCAAAGCTCCCCCTATCCCTGGTCCCACTTCCAGCGTCGCGGATAAGGAAATCCGTAAGACTTGGGAGATTGATAGCGCGAAGGCCAAGTGCCTCGTACTTGCCTCTATGGACAATGAACATCAGAGGAGGCACGACAATATGGACTTGGAATCCATATTTCTTCATACAAAAGAACTGTATGGAGAGCAATCTCGTATCGCAAGATATGAAGCGTCGAAAAATTTATTTTCGGCAAGGATGGCCGTCGGATCATCAGTAGCAGAACATGTGCTTAAGATGATCAGCTATATTGAGGAGCTCGCGGACCTAGGGACCACATTGGAGAGTGAGCTCTATACGGACTTAGTTCTCCAGTCCCTTCCTTCCACTTACGCCCAGTTTATACTGAACTTCAACTTACAAGAAAAAGAAGTTGAACTTTCAGAGCTCCTCAACATGCTGAGGAGCGCAGAGGGCACCCGACAGAAAGGTAGGGAAACATCCACTTTGTTTGTAGGAGGATCATCTTCTTCTAGGTCCAAGGCGAAAGCCAAAGGAAAGAAGAAGAAAGCCCCCGCCAAACCAAGGGGCGGTGTTAGTAAAGTGGATACGAAGGGAAAAGCTAAAGCAACAAAGAAAGCGGGGAAGCTTGTGGATAAGGAAGAATGCTTCTATTGTCATAAGAAAGGACACTGGAAGAATGATTGCAGGGCCTGGAAGGCCAGAACACAGGAATTGAAGCAGGTTGCAGCTTCAGCTTCAGGTGTGTATGTTATTGAAAACTGTCTTTCAATAAACTCTACTTCCTGGGTATTGGATACCGGATCAGGATCTCATATCTGTAATTCTTTGCAGGCGTTGAGAAACCGTAGTGTTTTGAAAGCAGGTAACATGACCCTCAGAGTTGCGAACGGAGCTAGCATGGATGCTAAAGCCGTGGGGGACTATCACCTGGGAATGTCAGATGGACATGTTTTGGTTTTGCATAATTGCTTTTTTGTACCCAACGCAACTTGTAATATCATTTCTGTATCTTTAGTTTCTAAAGAAGGTTATGAATTTGCGTTTGTAAACAATGTTGTAAACATTCACCTTAATCAAGTTCTGATTGGGTCAGGTACATTGAGCAATGGTATATACGTATTAAACCAACCACAGATTTTCAATGTCCAGAATACACACAAAAGAAAGTCTCCGGAAATAAATCAGACTTTCTTGTGGCATTGTAGACTGGGTCACATCAATGAGAGAAGGTTGACGAAGTTACATACAGAAGGATATTTGAATCCGTTCGAATATCAATCGTATGCCACTTGTCAATCCTGTCTCAAAGGAAAGATGACAAAGACTCCGTTTACTGGACACGGAGTAAGGGCGAGCGAGCTCTTGGGACTCGTACACAGCGACGTGTGCGGTCCAATGTCTACACATGCGCGAAGCGGTTATTCTTACTTCATTACTTTTACGGATGACTTTTCAAGGTACGGTTATGTCTTCTTAATGAAACATAAGTCCGAAGCCTTTGGAAAATTCCAGGAATATAAGAATGAAGTAGAAAAACAAACCGGCAAAAGTATCAAGATTCTAAGATCGGATCGAGGCGGTGAATAATTGAGTGCCGAGTTCCTGGACTATTTAAAAGAGAATGGAATTCTCTCTCAGCTTACTCCTCCATACACTCCGCAACATAACGGTGTATCGGAGAGACGGAACCGAACCCTATTGGATATGGTACGGTCCATGATGAGTAACGCTGAGTTACCGCGATCATTCTGGGGGTATGCGCTAGAATCAGCTGCATACCTTTTGAACCGAGTTCCCACTAAGACTGTGCCTACTACACTATATGAGATGTGGTGTGGGAAGAGACCCTATCTTAATCACATTAAGACATGGGGAAGTCCAGCTTTTGTCAAAAAGCAGCATGCGGACAAGCTCGAGGCACGCTCAGTACAATGCAAGTTTGTGGGATATCCAAAGAACTCCAAGGGATATTTCTTCTACTGCGAAGAGGAACAAAAAGTTCTTGTTTCTCGTCATGCCTACTTCTTGGAAACTGAGTTTTTAGAAACCCAGATAAGTGGGAGCACAGTAGAACTGGAAGAAATTCCAGAACCACGAGATATTACTGAAAGCTTAGTGGAACCAGAGGGTTCAAAAGAACAGGACATTCCTACGCCGCTCCGCAGGAGTAGTAGGCAGTCTCATCCGCCCGAGAGATACTATGGTTTTCTCATAGATGGGGATAGAGAGGATTGCATCATAGATTATGATGAGCCTACTAACTTCCAGCAGGCCGTTCAGAGCGTTGACTCAGTAAAATGGCTGGATGCAATGCGGACCGAAATGGAGTCCATGTACACCAACAAGGTATGGACGTTGGACATTGCTCCAGACGGGGTAAAACCCGTAGGATGCAAGTGGATCTTCAAAAGGAAGATTGGTGTAGATGGACAGGTTGAGACCTATAAAGCTAGACTAGTTGCAAAGGGTTTTCGTCGAAGACCTGGTTTAGACTATGACGAAACCTTTTCTCCAGTAGCTATGCTGAAATCCATTCGGATCCTTCTTGCCATTGCTGCCTTCCACGATTATGAGATCTGGCAAATGGACGTAAAGACCGCTTTTCTAAATGGAAATTTAGAGGAGTGTGTCTATATGGACCAACCAGAGGGTTTCATTCAGAGTGGGAGCAGCGGAAAGGTGTGCAAGTTGCTTAAGTCCATCTATGGACTAAAGCAGGCATCACGGAGTTGGAACATCTGTTTTGATGAGAAGGTCAAGGAATTTGGCTTTATCAAAAATCCAGATGAACCATGCATCTATTGTAGATTTGTAGCGAGAACTGTAGTATTTCTCGTTTTGTACTTGGATGACATTCTCTTAATAGGAAATGACATTCCTATGCTACAATCTGTCAAGGGGTTCTTGTCACACAGGTTCTCCACGAAAGACCTGGGTGATGCCTCATACATCCTGGGGATCCGGATCCATCGTGATAGATCCAATAGGATATTAGGACTTTCACAGTCCAGGTACATCGACACCATACTGAAAAGATTCAGTATGGAAGATTCCAAGCACGGTAACCTACCGGCTTGTCACGGGATCACCCTCTCTAAAGAGATGTCTCCCAAGACTGATTTGGAGAGGGATCGCATGTCTATTATACCCTACGCTTTTGCGGTAGGCTCTATAATGTATGCGATGTTGTGTACCAGACCGGATGTAGCTTATGCACTGAGTGTGGTAAGCCGGTATCAGTCAAACCCTGGGGAGAAACACTGGATAGCAGTAAAGAACATTCTCAAGTACCTGAGAAGGACTAAGGAGATGTTCTTGGTGTATGGCGGAAAAGACCTCCAGATCGAGGCCTTTGCTGACTCCAGCTTCCAGAGTGACAAGGATGATTCCAAGTCCATGTCGGGTTTTGTCTTTACCCTCAATGGAGGGGCGGTGTGTTGGAAGAGTTCCAAACAGGAAACCGTTGCAGACTCGACGATGGAAGCGGAATACATCGCTGCATCTGATGCCGCAAAAGAAGCTGTCTGGATGAGGAAGTTCTTGAAAGAGCTTCAGGTGGTTCCGTCCATTGTTGATCCAATACCTCTGTATTGCGACAACAACGGGGCTATAGCTTTAGCGAAGGAACCCAGGTCCCATCAGAGATCCAGACACATCTTGAGGCGGTATCACCTGATCAGGGAGATCGTGGATCGCCAGGAGATCGAGGTTCGGAGAGTCGCTTCAGAAGATAACACTGCAGATCCATTCACCAAGGCCTTGCCCCAGACTCAGTTCGAGCGGCTGATCGAGATGATAGGTCTTCGATACGCCAGTACATGGCCTTAGTGCAAGTGGGAGATTGTTAGTGTATATGCCCTAGAGGCCATTACTGTAGCATACTAGTTTGTATATTACTTAATGGAAGCTTGGGATATTCACCTTGTATATACAATCTTGCTCAAAATAGTAGTATGCTACTTGGTTTGTTTCTACTTCAATGTGTACATGTGTTTATTTTAGTATATCGCCTATACACATTAGTGGAGCCCTTAGGATCTTTGCTTGATTACCAGCGATGTGATGGCAGTCATACTAGTGGGGCTGGGTAATCTATAAGCACATCCTTATGCAGGTCCCTGGTCGCAGGACTATCGAGACAGGGCATCGATACTCCGGAGTAGACTAGCGCATGCGCTTCTCATCCCAGTGTGGGAGACGGTCTGTCCCACAGCCGTCGGTACGTCGTACTTGAGATAGTATGCGGGTGCTCGTTGGGTTACGAGTACACTGGACAGGACTCGTCGGGAACTGACTAGTTGGTATTATGCCTATCGTCAGTTATCAGTTCCCAGGTGACATGAGTACAGCTTAGTCCGCTGACTTGACACTGTCACTTCGCCTCGAGTGTGTTCCCACTGTACTTTGATTACTACCCTACCACGGCTCAAAGGAGTCGTGCAAACAGGTGGTAGTTGGGTGCAGTCCCGAAGCACTTGGAGGCAGTGACGGTTAGACAGGATTCGTCTCTCCCGGTATTGGGGGTTGACATCGCGCTGTGTCTAGGAGAGCCATTACACGAGTAGTCCCTGGCCAGGGCAAACGAGATATACTGGTAGGCTTCCAGTGTTATCTCAGGGTGTTTTGGGCTTCACTCCGACACGACTTGTACCGCTATTGGGGGACTGACGTTTACCGCCCCCTAGGCCCGCCATGCGATGTATCAGACGAACAGACCGGACTGTACGGAGAATGTCACATTCAGGCTCAGTAGGAGTTCAGATGGGTTTCGCCTCGTCAGTCTTCTTGTCGGCATCTACCTGGGGACCGTTACGCACAGCTAGTGCCGCTTGCGGTCTGTGGTTAAACCCACTGCCAGCGTAGTGTCGAGTCTTTAGAGTCCCACACAAAAAGCTATTCGCCTTTGGGCAAAAGAGTAGAGGTCGCATGGTTTTGCGACAGGGTTCGGTCACATCCGTGCACTTGTGCACGTACAGTGTCCGGACAGTTCACATTAGGGGGCTTTAGTTTTGGCCAGATCCTAGTGTACCTTTTGGGATTGGTTTTATCCAGTATGCATTCGTGTTCCTCGGAACGCAGATGCGGGTGTGTATGCACAGTTGACGGAGAGACAGAGGCAGAGGATTCTCATTAGAGTTGTTAACCGTTGACAGTTGACTATTGACTTTTTGTTCAACCCTAATGAGAATATGATATGTGATTAACAATTATATTAATTAAGTATTATGGTGACATGGTTGTTGAGGGATTGACTTTGTTGACTAGTTGACTTTTGTTGACTTGTTGACTTTGTTGACCGGTTGACTAGGCTTGACTAGTTGACCATCATGATAACTATAGCTATCATTTCATGGCAAAGACTTTTGCTTGCTTGCTCTTTTGTGCAAAATGAGTGCATGGAATGATAAGGCTATGGTTGCTTAAACCATCACATAATACTTGATTGATATGAGGTGTTATGATTGTTTTGGATTATGAGAGCCAAATGAGAAAAGTCTTCTCTCATTCTTTCATGCTCATTCTCTCTCTTGTTCTTGAGCTCTCATCTTCCTCCTCTTGCTCTCCCTCTCTTGATTCTATGGTTCACTTGTCTCATGCGTTGAGAACCAAGAACCATAGATAAAATCCCATACAAACTCTTCTCTACTCACTCTAGTTCACAAGGTTTAGCAAACCGAGTGAACTAGTTTCTTCAAAGTTCGAAGAAGGAGCCAAAGGTTGAAGCTTTCAGGTGGATCTATCTTCGGCGCAAGGAGACGACGGGGAGAAGCCGATTCGGACGACCATCGAAGCTTAAAGACGAAGGAGTTCGAGAAAAAAGAAAGGTATAACCTCCTAACCGAGTAGTTAGCAACTCGTAGTTAGGTTGTTAGTTAGATATTTAACAAAGATTCGGGTTTTAAGTCCATGTTACCACCTCTAAGAAAATTGTTTTTTACCAAATTCCGCTTGCCCGAAAGTACCGGGAGAGGTAACATGGACTTACAGATATATTAGTCAGTTATATTCGATATAGCCGGATTGTCGAGTCAAGTGTTGATTCGATAATTTAATGTATAATAATATATATGACATATTGTATTACATTATCTAATATTGGCTCGCTTTATTATTTCATTTTCTCACCGGATAATACATTGATATATATGCGATATATATTAATTGTATTATTTTCTTTTGTTACAAATATAATCTGATATATATTATAGTAACATGATATGATTAATAATGAAACATGTTTAGTGATGATAAAAAGAGATTAGGGTTTGATTAGGGTTAGCTTCTTCTTGCACCATCTAGAAGCATTCCTTTTGTCTTGGTTAAGATATTATGGTTGATATTTATCCATGAATCATTTTTAACCTAACCAAACCCTAGCTCTAGTTTATTCTCTACAAAGGTTATCCTTATCATCCTTGACCATGGTTCTATGATCAATCATATATTCACTTCTACTATTCATCACAAAAGGATTAACTCTTTTTCATTCATCTTCTTCTCTCTTTAGCTTTGAGAAAGCTTACTAGTTATTTCTTTTGTGATGATTTCTTATGATAAAATGATATAAAAAGAAAGCATAAATACTACTCCATCATCCTCATCTAATCTAGCCCTTTAGATTAGGGTGTTCACCTCATTAGAGTGAGAGAGCTTGAGTTATAGCAACTTCGACGTAGATCATCGGAGAAACAGAACACTACAAGCTAGCATGGATCGTTCGAGTCGTGGAGCCTCTCTTGAGTCCAGGAGATCGTGGATCGCGGCGAAGGGACTTCTAGTCGGAGTTTATGAAGCGAAGGAGTGGACTACAAAGGTTGTAATCCCTCACACTTAGTAGTAAAGATGTTTACTTGCATGTTAAACCATAATAATCTAGCAAAGATCCCGGCTTTGGGTTGTTCGGCATGTCTAAAATTTTATTCGGGCATGTTTGATGCCTTATGAACCCTCACAAGAGTGCCTAGGAACCCTACAGTGGTATCAGAGCCTAGTTAGAGCATTAGGCGACGTGTATACGAAGTTAAAACTCCGATCGAACCCGATACGACGAAATAAAACCCCTCTCTGGATATTTTTCAAAAACTGTGATTTTTCAGAATTACAAATGCTTAAAAATACCAGCAGGAAAATATAAGCATCTCTGTGAAACACGTGTCAATGATCTGTATAAATAACCATTGAACCGCGGCAATTCCTTGCTCCTGCCGCGGAACCGCGGCCGTACAGACAGGTCGTTGACTCGTTTTTCAATGGTTATATCCGTAGGTGAATATGTATTTTTCTGGGTACTTTTAATCTGGATCAAATGTTTAGTGTTCTGGGGTTTATTTTTTAATCGTTGATTCGATCGGAAAATTTAATTTTGTTATGTTTTCCGGATATTTAGAAACTGTTAAAATGTTCGAACGGATATCATTAACTCACTTTTTCCCGGCACGAAAAACTTTCAAGTGTTGAATTTTTATCGGGTTTAAATCTTTCGAAAAAATGTGCATGTAACACGGTGGACCCTCTAGAAGACAACAAACCTTAACTCGATTATGTGACCGTCTTGAACTGCCTCTAAACCTTAGGGTTTGGGGCAGTACGGCATGCCACATGTGAGGCATTGGCTTGACCCTTCTACGGCTGGATTATCGGTACTGTGACACATTCTGGGATTATTTGAACTCTGCTCAAGTGTTGAGCAATTTAGGAAATTTTGGGTATTTAATTATCTATTCGGAAAGTTTAACACTGTCTATTTATCTGGAATGTGATACAATATGTGGAATTCATATAGTTAGGCATGAAATGCGAAGTATGTGATATTTCGGATTTACGATGTCTAAAGTGATTGTGGATTCCAAATATAGTAGTTTTACAATTTCTTTTCTGTGACCGTAAGTATAGTATGTAGTTGTATTGCCGGTCTTCATTGCTATACATCTATGACGATTGGTGCATGCATACTTACTTACGTTGATGATATGTGATATTATGTGTTACTGTGATATGTTATATTGGATCGTCGTGTTCTGAATAGCCGGGGGTTTTATGTGAGATGAGGGTTTTTATTTTCATTCATGTAAAATTCATTTGTATGTAATATTCTTTTATTGGGGAACTTCCGGGATGAGGTTGATGTCACCATTGTATATTATTTACTTTTCCGCATTAGGTAGACCCAAGGAGGGGAGCACAAGTAACCGGGTTTTAGGGTCCAGTGGGAGGCCATCTCGAGGAGTCGAGACCGGGTCTCCTAACCATAGAATTGGCAGTGTTACTTGCCGCTCTCGTAGGGGTCTTGGGATGTGGGTTTGGCTATTCATCACGACCGTGGAATCCGTGTTTTATACCGGCTCATATTAAAAACACGGACATTCTAGTATATCCAATATTTCATATATGTTCTTCTGCTGCAATGTTCTGTGATGAGATCATATTACTGCCTGAGACGAATGCTTATACTATATATATATGCTGATATATAAATATTACTGCTTTCGTTTCTTCTGTGATGCTTAGGAAGCATAAGCTGATGGGATTTTTATTAATGAGATTAATAAAAAGAAAAGAAACCTAAATGATGTTGTAGAATCAAAACTTTATAAAAAGGGTAGCTACAGTTTTGCTTTGCATGGCGGTATATATGATATACCCTGCACCTTATTCGATAAGGAAAGAGCCGAGATCCCTTCACCGGGAGTGACCTCTTTAGCGAAACTTGCAGATGCTACAAAACTCGGTTTGTCTTTTGATTGCTTTTTGAGTTTTGCTTTGCATAGTGATATATATGATATGTCATGCACCTTATTCGATAAGGAAAGAGCCGAGATCCCTTCACCGGGAGTGACCTCTTTAGCAAAACTAATTAAAGCATCAAAAACACTCCATTTCAAAATTTCACATGATTCTACGATGATATCAAGTTCATTACGCTCATGGTTTTCTAAAAAACCTGCGTAGCCCTCCGTCATTTCAGATAGATATTATTTAGTATTCGTGCTATGATTGTTGACTTAGTCAAGGCGTAGTGTACGGTAGCTAAATAGTGTTTATCAGCTAAAACATGAGATGTGATTGGATTAGGGTATTCGCACGGCCTTGTTGACTCAGTCAAGGGTCGTACGGGTGGGTTTAATTCAATCGGGAAATGTACGGGTTGAATTTGACTTGCGATTTATGGTTTGTTGACTTAGTCAAGGTCATAGATCGCTAGGGGCAAAATATTATTGGGAATTTCAAGTGTTGAAATTTGCAATGAGATTGCATACCTCTTATGAGATAGTTGGATCCCGATACCCACTGCGAGTAAGAGTTACTCCTGGGAGAGTTTTACACAGGACAATTAGCCGATCAAGTAGGTGTCTAGAAAAGTGTTAATGGGGTTACACCTCTGGGAAAACGAGGTTTATTTTAATTAGGTCCGTGCGAAAGCACGGGGAACCTCCCTCAAAGTACCGACACTGATCTGGCTGAAAGATTGACGAAATTGTAGTGTGTAATTAATCCCGGCTAATCTTACCTTTTACGGTTTGAAGGTAGATTTGATAAAAACAGTGGGAGATATCCTGATTAGATAAGATAATAACCAATCTAATCTCGCAAGAGCATACGCTAAAGTGTTTTCTTCTCTCTCTCTCTCCAGGTAGCGACCATGTCAGGCCATAATCAAGATAATAATATGGATGTATTGACTGAACCGGCTTATTATACTGAGCAGGGGAACGTTGGTCCCGTTCTTTCTTATAAGAGTTATAAGACTGAACAGGGAATAGTAGAATATCTGGATTCTCATGCCGCCCAAACGAAGAACATGCATGTTGATGCATCTTCTTCAGATGTGTTAGTTATTGAGACCTGTTTCTCAGTTCACCCTACGTCCTGGATATTAGATACCGGATCAGGATCCCACATATGTAAAATGTTACATGGGCTACGTAAAGGTAGAGAACTGGGAAAATGTGATCATTCCGTTCAAGCAGGGAATGGGGCAAATATTGCAGCCAAAGCAGTTGGCGAATATCACCTAGTATTACCAAGTAGTGATACACTGATTCTGAATGAGTGCTATTATATACCGAACATGATGTACAACATTATATCAGTTTCTTTATTAAGTAAAGAAGGATATAATTTTATAGTAAAAGATAATGTTATGAACATATTCCTAGATCAAAAGTTGATTGCATCAGGCTCGTTACATAATGACATATTCATTCTAAATCAAAATACAGTCCTCAATATACAAAACACACACAAGAGAAAAAGTTCAGAAATGAACGAATCCTTCTTGTGGCATTGTAGACTTGGCCATATCAATGAGATACGGCTAGCTAAGTTACATAAGAATGGATATTTGAATTCATTCGAATTATCATCTTATGATACTTGCCACTCATGGCTCAAAGGAAAAATGACCAAAACTCCGTTTAGTGGACACGGAGAAAGAGTTACGGAACTCTTAGGACTGGTACATAGTGATGTATGCGGTCCTATGTCTACACACGTCAGGAACGGTTCTTCCTACTTCATTACATTCACTGACGATCTCTCTAGATACGGGCATGTGTTCCTGTTGAAATACAAGTCTGAAGCTTTTGAGAAATTCAGAGAATATAAGCACGAAGTAGAGAACCACACAGGCAAAAGTATTAAGATTCTTCGATCTGATCGAGGAGGTGAATACTTAAGCAATGAGTTCCTAGATTATCTAAAAGAGAATGGGATTCTCTCTCAGCTTACTCCTCCTTATACACCACAGCACAACGGTGTATCGGAACGGAGGAATCGCACCCTATTAGATATGGTGCGCTCGATGATGAGCGATTTTGAGTTACCTATTTCCTTTTGGGGGTATGCGCTTGAGACAGCCATATACCTATTGAATCTGGTTCCATCTAAATCTGTACCTACCACACCATATAAGATATGGAGTGGGAAAAGACCATATTTTAAACGAGTTAAGATATGGGGTTGTCCGGCCTATGTCAAAAGGCAAAATCCGGACAAACTCGAGACACGATCAGTTCTTTGCAAGTTTGTGGGATATCCAAAGAATTCTCAAGGATATTTTTTCTACCACACTGAGGAACAAAAAGTGTTTGTTGCTCAACATGCCACCTTTTTGGAAAGGGAATTTCTTGCAAAAGAAATTAGTGGCAAAGAGGTAGAGCTGGAAGAGGTTCCAGCACCACAAACTATAACTGAAGATTTGGTCGAACCAGAGGATTCAGTAGTACCCGACGAACCCCAGCCTCTCCGCCGATCTAGTTGAGTTTCTCGTCCACCTGAGAGATACTACGGTTTTCTCATTGATGGTGGAAGCGAGGATTGCATCATGGAAGATGATGACCCGACTAGTTTCGAGCTGGCCATCACGAGTGGTGACTCTGTGAAATGGATGGATGCAATGCGATCTGAGATGGAATCCATGTACACCAACAAAGTATGGACTTTGGAAAATGCTCCTGAAGGGGTAAAACCCATTGGGAGCAAGTGGATCTTTAAAAAGAAATTTGGTGTAGATGGAAAAGTTGAGACTTTCAAAGCTAGACTTGTAGCAAAGGGTTTTTGTTAACGACCAGGTGTGGATTATGACGAAACTTTTTCTCCAGTGGCTATGCTTAAGTCCATCCGGATCTTACTTGCCATTGCTGTATACCATGACTACGAAATCTGGCAAAGGGATGTTAAGACCGCCTTTCTAAACGGTGATTTAGAAGAGTGCGTGTACATGACTCAGCCAGAGGGCTTCGTAGATAGTGGGAGCAGCGGAAAGGTATGCAAGCTACTTAAATCCATTTATGGGTTAAAGCAAGTATCGCGGAGTTGGAACATCTGTTTTGATGTAGTAGTCAAAGAGTTTGACTTCATCAAAAATATAGATGAACCTTGTATCTATAAGAAGGTAGCAGAGAGTAAGTTTGTCTTCCTCGTATTGTACATGGATGACATACTCTTGATAGGAAATGATATTCCTATGCTGCAATCAGTCAAGCTCTTCTTATCACAAAGATTCTCAATGAAAGATCTAGGTGATGCCTCCTGCATATTGGGAATCATGATCTATAGAGATAGATCTAAATGGATACTGGGATTGTCCCAATCCAGGTATATTGACACCATACTAAAGAGGTTTAGTATGGAAGAATCCAAGCGTGGGAACCAACCCACGATCTCTGGACTCACTCTCTCCAAAGAGATATCTCCCAAGACTGATTTGGAGAGAGCTCGCATGCAAGAGATACCCTATGCTTCGGCAGTAGGCTCTATCATGTATGCGATACTATGTACCAGACCCGATGTAGCATACTCATCATGTGTAGTGAGTCGGTATCAAGCAGATCCTGGAGAGAGTCACTGGACAGCAGTGAAGAACATTCTCAAGTACTTGCGAAGGACTAAAGAGATGTTCTTGGTGTATGGTAACGGAGAACTCCAGGTGGAGTCCTTTACCGATTCCAGCTTCCAAAGTGATGAGGACGACTCTAAGTCGCACTCGGGATTTGTCTTTACCCTCAATGGAGGGGCGGTATGTTGGAATAGTTCCAAACAGGATACCGTTGCAGACTCGACGATGGAGGCTGAATACATCGCTGCCAACGATGCAGCCAAAGAGGCTTTCTGGATAAAGAAGTTCATCACTGAACTTGGTGTGGTTCCATCCATTGAGCATCCAATACCTCTGTATTGCGATAACAATGGAGCTGTGGCTTTGGCCAAGGAACCCAGGTCCCATCAGAAGTCCAGACATATTCTGAGGCGGTATCACCTGAACAGGGAGATAGTTGATCGCCGGGAGATCGAGGTCAGGAGAGTAGATACGAAGGACAGCACAGCGGATCCACTCACGAAGGCCATTCCCCAGATACAGTTTGAGCAATTATTCGGGATGCTAGGTTGAGATACTACAGCAGCTGGCCTTAGTGCAAGTGGGAGATTGTTAGTTATGTATATGCCCTAGAGCCCATTGTTGTACATATGATGTATATTATGATGGATGCTTGGATATATATAGAGAGGACTTTCTTGCTCGTCATGATAGTATGCTATTTGGTTTCACTTTATCTTAACATGTTGACTTGTATTGGTTTACTGTCTTTCTCTCACATGTTGATAAAGCCCTTAGGATCTGTACTCGACTACTGAGACTATGATGAGATCATACTAGTGGGGCCACGGTAGTCGATGAGTACATCCTATAACTATTCCTAGTCGAGGGTATATCGAGACAGGGCATCGATACACCAGAGTAGACTAGCGTATACGCATCTTGACCTATATGATGGGCGATGGATGATCCCATATCCATCGGTGTTTGACATCAAGGATGGTGTACGGGTGCTCAGTGGAGACTGGGTATACTGGACGGACTCGCCGAGAACACCCAGATGGTGATATACCACACGTCAGATGGCAGTTCTCCGGTGACATTGGTACAGGGTAGACTGTAGACCCGAGATCGTCATAGAGTCTTGTGTGATTCCCACTGTGCTTTGATTTCCACCTTACCACGTCCAAGAGGGCGTGCAAAACGGTGGCTTTTGGGTACAGTCCCGAATCACATGGAGGCAATGAGCGATAGGAGGGGATTCGTCTCTCCCGGTATAGGGAGTTGATGTTGTGCTATGTTCGATTGGCTATAACTGGAAGTCCCTGGCCAGGGCTGATATAGAGATATACTGGTAAGTGTTACCAGTAGTTTCTCGACCTGTTACGAACCTCACATCGACACGATTTATCGGTTACTGGGGTCTGACGTATACCACCCCTAGACTTGATAAGCGACATATCAGACGAACAGACCGGACTGTACGGGAGTGTTACTGATTGGATTCACAGGAGAACGTACAGGATAGCTTGTTGATCTTCTGATCGCTCAATATCTGGGTGGCTGTTACATTTAGCTGACCGCTTGCAGCTTGTGGGTGTTTGATATGATCATCACCTGCTACCGGCGTATTGACGATTCTTTAGAGTCCTACACAGAGGTTTCTTGGCTCAGGCAAAACGGAGTAGAGCCACATATGTGATATGTGCAGGACCGAGGATAATGCGATATGTGATACCGTATTATATTCTCGCGATATTTAGATATGAACCGGGTCATCGGATCAAGTGTTGATTCGATGAATCGGTACATGATATATTAGTCGGTTATATTCGATATAGCCGGATTGTCGAGTCAAGTGTTGATTCGATAATTTAATGTATAATAATATATATGATATATTGTATTACATTATCTAATATTGGCTCGCTTTACTATTTCATTTTCTCACCGGATAATACATTGATATATATACGATATATAATAATTGTATTATTTTCTTTTGTTACAAATATAATGTGATATATATTATAGTAACATGATATGATTAATAATGAAACATGTTTAGTGATGATAAAAAGAGATTAGGGTTTGATTAGGGTTAGCATCTTCTTGCACCATCTAGAAGCATTCCTTTTGTCTTGGTTAAGATATTATGGTTGATATTTATCCATGACTCATTTTTAACCTAACCAAACCCTAGCTCTAGTTTATTCTCTACAAAGGTTATCCTTATCATCCTTGACCATGGTTCCATGATCAATCATATATTCACTTCTACTATTCATCACAAAAGGATTAACTCTTTTTCATTCATCTTCTTCTCTCTTTAGCTTTGAGAAAGCTTACTAGTTATTTCTTTTGTGATGATTTCTTATGAGAAAATGATATAAAAAGAAAGCATAAAAACTACTCCATCATCCTCATCTAATCTAGCCCATTAGATTAGGGTGTTCACCTCATTAGAGTGAGAGAGCTTGAGTTATAGCAATTTCGACGTAGATCATCGGAGAAACGGAACACTACAAGCTAGCATGGATCGTTCGAGTCGTGGAGCCTCTCTTGAGTCCAGGAGATCGTGGATCACGGCGAAGGGACTTCTACTCAGAGCTTATGAAGCGAAGGAGCGGACTACAAAGGTTGTAATCCCTCACACTTAGTAGTAAAGATGTTTACTTGCATGTTAAACCCTAATAATCTAGCAAAGATCCCGGCTTTGGGTTGTTTGGCACGTCTAAAATTTTATTCGGGCATGTTTGATGCCTTATGAACCCTCACAAGAGTGCCTAGGAACCCTACAATATATGGGCTAAAATTGAGAGAGGTGGTGAGTGTAGGAGGAAGGGTGGCCATAAGAGAAGCTTATCATAACTCATCACAACATTGATGGAATGAATGAGTCATATAACACCTCACTAACCATTTAATGCAAACAATGAGTCACTAAACACCTCATCGACCTAGTCACCAATACTAGAAGCTTCATCATGACTCACCCTCATAACTCACCCAAATGAAGTAAAGATAATTCCGCATTAAACCGAATGTTTAAGACGGGTGATAGAAAACAGGCAACTTCGAAAAGTGATCCCGAAACGAATTTCAGGATAACCCCGTAACTGTATATACATACCCGCATTTGTATTACGACCGAATACAAATGCAACTGAGACAAAGATATTATATCTACACAGTATAATACATGGATCCGGCTTAAACCAAAGCCCACCAGTATTATCTGCCCGAAATATGACACGTGCGTAAATGCACGTGCATTTTCCGAACCCTACCATAAAACCATACGGCCTCTACAACGTTTCGCCCGAACTTGGGAAACTATCTGTGGGGGACTCTAATGACTCATCAGTACCCTGGCAGTGGGTTTAACCACAAGACGTCAGCGGCACTAGCTGTGCGTAACGGCTGCCCATGTACTGACCTCAAAGGAAGCCGATGAGCGAACCCATCCTGGAACCCTATTGAGCCTAACAGTGACAATATACATACAGTCCGGTCCGTTCGTCTATGAGAATCGCATATCGGGCCTAGGGTGCTGGTAACGTCAGACCCCCCAAGTAGCGGTATAAGTCGTGTCGGAGAGAAGCCCTGAACACCCTGAGAAACTACTGGAATACTTACCAGTAATTCTCAACTGCCTTGGCCAAGGACTTGGTGTAATGGCTCTCCTAGACACAGCATGATCTCACCCCCAATACCGGGAGAGACGAATCCCCTGCCGATCCGGTCACTTGCCTCTATGTGGCTCGGGACTGTACCCAAAAAAGATCTGTTTGCACGACTCCTTTGAGCCGTGGTAGGGTAGAAATCAAAGCACAGTGGGAACTCATACGAGACAAATGACGACCACAGATCGATGAACTAACCTGTACACATGTCACCAGGGAACTGCTGTCTGACGATAGGTATAATACCAACTAGCAGGTTACCGGCGAGTCCTGTCCAGTGTACTCATAACCCAATGAGCACCTGTATACATCTTAGGTGATCCAACTGACACCACTGGCTTGTGAGACCGGCCATCGCCCCTCGTCGGGGTCTCGACTGTATACACTAGTCTATTCCGGAGTATCGATGCCCTATCTCGAAACTCCCATGACTAGGGACCACTTTTAAGGATGTGCTTATAGACTACCCAACTCTCACGTATATGATCGCCATCATACTGTTGGTAATCAAGCAAGATCCTAAGGGCTCTATCAACATGTAATAGTAATCAGTCACCTGAACCTGTACACGACTGATAAAGGCAAACCAGATAGCATACTATCATCTCGAGTAAGACTGTGTTACCGATATAGGTCCTCCCAATCATTGCAATCACGTACTTGCGATCTAATAAATGACTTTGAGAGCACTATATCCAACAATCTCCCACTTGCACTTAAGGCTAATTATTGCGATGTCGCATACTCACAGCCCGTGTGATACCGAACATCCAACTCCTCTACTAATCAGTTTCACAAAGCCCGTTTGTAAAACTCTTGTCTTCGAGAAATAGCCTCAGCAAGTGGATCCGCCCCGATGTTCCTTTCATGTCTCTCTTAATCTCAAGTTCGCGGAAAAGCCATCTCCCGAATCGAGTAATACCTGTCTTAGAATATGTCTGGATATCTGATGGGACCTAGTTCATAAATGAACTCCAAATCCAAACTTCTTAGACTGTATCGTCAACTGAACCTAATCAGTATCCTGCACCATGCCTCCCACAGTATCCTCTTGGACCACCTGTCCATAATACTGTCCCTCGTCAGAAGGAAAACTATAACTCTGACAATCACTCTGTCATCCATGTTACCTTTGAAGCCTGGAATGATAACCGTCTCCCGAAGGAGGCTGCCGTCATCAAATCCGTAGAACATGCACTTATGTTCTAAAACTGCTTCCTTATGTTTCTTCAGGATTGGATTAATATAAACTTATCGCATCTAGTGCAAAAATAACATCCGGTGTGGTACTTGACATCTCACGATTGACTCAATTGCCTAAGCAAGTGATCTGCCAATCATGCACATACCTCTCCCCTTTAGTCTGTAAGACACCTTTAGAGAGGGTGACTCCATCATCTGCAGGTACACCACCATGCCAGGAGTCATCTATTCTAAAATACTATTAGAATACTGTCAAAGTACCCATATTGGGAAACAACCCAAATTTAGATCTAAAACCATCGATCTAGAAACCAGAATGTCAGATATTATATCCATATCCTTTGTGGAGAAACAGCTGTGTGACGACCACAGTACAACCGATCGTAGTATAGGAATTTTATTTCCTACTCTGTGTATGTCATCCAAATACCAGGACAACAACACCCTACTACCTTCTTAACAGATCCATCCCCTATTTTGATGAAGTCAAAGCCATGACTGTAACATCAAAATTAGATGGTCTATCTCCACTATATCTGCTCAAGTCTATAAATAGACATAAGCTACTTGCCCACTATACTTCCGCTGCTCCCACTGATCACAACAACCCTCTGGCAGAATAATATATACGTGCACTTCTAAAGCTAGTTTAGAACGACGCTATACTTAACCTCCTGCCAGGTCTCATAGCCTGGAACAACAGTAGTGTCAAGTCTGGGTAAACAAGAACCTCCCTGTCACCATCCTTGAGGCTACCGGAGTACCTCTCGGGTGCCTGAAGTTACCCACCATATCTGCGGAGTGGCTATTGGAATGTCAAACCTGATTGAATCTTTAGGTCCTATTAAATTTTCCGTAATTGTTTGCGGTTCTGGAATCACTTCCAGTTCTACCATACTCCCACTACTATTTTCTGAAAAAATCCATTTTACTAAAACTGTGGTGAGTCAAGAACAATATCACTATTGATCTTCCAGATGGTAGAAAATCAACCCTCGTCATAGCCTGGGCCAACCCACAAACTGCCATTACAGAAACGTGCCTTGAGTTATCCAGAGTCTGGTTTTAAGCATAAGCTGTACAACTCTCCGTACCTTAACATCGTTAAGATATGAACCATTCTATATCCAATATAGAAACTTTGGCACTTATTTAATTGGAACCAGATTCTAATCATGCAGCTGTCTCCAGTGCATATCAACTTAATGGAGAGAGGCTAATCAGCATTACTCATCTTAGAAATCCATCCAATTATGAGTAACCTGAAAGAGAAACAAGTCTCTCAAAACCATTACTATCAACTGAATACCAATTACAAGAATCTACATCTTCGATCTCTTTGAAGAATCCCGATACTTGCGACATCTGGTTCTCTACTTTATTCTTATAACCATAACTTCTCAAAACTTAGACCTTGTATTTCTACGAAACACTTGTCTAAAAACTAGAGAAGTCATAAGTAAACAGAATATAATACGAGGACCAACCCCTTTGTCCTGATGGACACTGGACAACACTGTAGAGTCAGTCCACCAAATTTCATCAGAATTCCTAGAAAAGCCTGCTCGATTTTCTGAGATGCTCAAAATAATTTTTAGACCATATTTTAAAATCGACAGAAACTTTATCATAAAAATTGCGGTTTTCAAAATTTCGTTCGATCGTTGTTTTAAACGCATTAGAACAAGCTAATAAAGGTTAATGGCGTGGCTCTGATACCATGTAAGTCTACGGTAGCGCCCCGGCCGTCAATCTGACGCCAAATGCGGAACAAAAACTTTTATAACCGGCGCTATCATATACTATAACCCGGATCTTGCCATTAACGCTAAACTAACAAACTACAAAGTAGGTAGAAAGGCTATACCGATCGATCCGAGTCCTTCGGTCTTTAGCCGTCATCCCATGCTCCTTTGCGGCATCTGCGATCTCGCTCAATCTCCGGTCTCCTCGTCCAGGTGGCACCACGTCAACGGATCTTTATACGGGCTCCCGCCTCTGAACCGAGGAAACTCGGACATGAAGTTTGTTGGCCGACATGTCCAAGATTAATGTAGAGAATGAGTAGAATACTTTGTCTCGTTTCATCCAAAACCATGGATGAACGGTTAATGAAGTTGCCTTTTAATGGAGTAATGAGAAAATGAGCTATGAAATTTCCATGAACCAAATCAAATCCTCATTTTTCCACCCAAAATAGTGCTCGGCCAATATATGGGCTGAAATTGAGAGAGCTGGTGAATGTAGGAGGAAGGGTGACCATAAGAGAAGCTTATCATAACTCATCACAACATTAATGGAAAGAATGAGTCATATAACACCTCACTAACCATTTAATGCAAACAATGAGTCACTAAACACCTCATCAACCTAGTCACCAATACTAGAAGCTTCCTCATGACTCACCCACATGACTCACCCAAATGAAGAAAAGATAATTCCGCATTAAATCGAATGTTTAAGACGGGTGATAGAAAACAGGCAACTTCGAAAAGTGATCCCAAAATGAATTTCAGAATAACCCCGTAACTATATATACATACCCGCATTTGTATTACGACCGAATACAAATGCAACTGAGACAAAGATATTATATCTACACAGTATAATACATGGATCCGTCTTAAACCAAAGCCCACCAGTATTATCGGCCCGAAATATGACACGTGCGTAAATGCACGTGTATTTTCCGAACCCTGCCATAAAACCATACGGCCTCTACAACATTTCGCCCGAACTTGGGAAACAATCTGTGGGGAACTCTAATGACTCATCAGTACCCTGGCAGTGGGTCTAACCACAAGCCGTCAGCGGCACTAGCTGTGCGTAACGGCTGCCCATGTACTGACCTTAAGGGAAGCCGATGAGAGAACTCATCCTGGAACCCTACTGAGCCTAACAGTGACAATATACATACAGTCTGGTCCGTTCGTCTATGAGTATCGCATATCGGGCCTAGGGGGCTGGTAACGTCAGACCCCCAATAGCAGTATAAGTCGTGTCGGAGAGAAGCCCTGAACACCCTGAGAAACTACTGGAATACTTACCAGTAATTCTCTCCTGCCTTGGCCAAGGACTTGGTGTAATGGCTCTCCTAGACACAGCACGATCTCACCCCCAATACCGGGAGAGACGAATCCCTAGCCGATCCGCTCACTTGCCTCCATGTGGCTCGGGACTGTACCAAAAAAAGACCTGTTTGCACGACTCCTTTGACTCGTGGTAAGGTAGAAATCAAAGCACAGTGGGAACTCACACGAGACAAATGACGACCACAGGTCGATGAACTATGGAAAAAGGTCTGAGATTTCACCCTAGGTCAAATTGGACAATTTTGCATATGCCAGGGGTCTAATTTATAGATGTAGGAGCTACAGGACCAAAACGAACCAAAATGGTGTGACCCAGGCCGCAAATTGCGGCAAAACAGATTAAATCTACGGCCAGAAAGAGGAGATAGGGTCTGGGGTTTTGGGGTTAGCTTCCTAGATGCCTGTACATCTCTATGTGTTCACAAAATAATTTTCAGAGTCTCGAGGTGATAGCAGATTCTATATAACCCTCACAGATTCCTCAATTCTTCCGATATCGGTTTCTAAATCCATATTCCGGGTTTCTAGTTTCTGGTTTGAGTCTTAATTCTAGCACTAGGGGGTTTGTGTGGCCTCTACTGAGTTTAATTTCACATCACAACTCTCAAATTCCCATAAACCCTAACTAGAATTTTTTAAGTCCACAAAACCACTCAATATTGGTTCTAACCTAACATGAGGGTATAAGTAATGGGAAAACTAAGCTAGTGGTTCAGAAAATACCTCATTTGGCAACTCAAGAAAATTCTTGAGTTGCCCAAGTGGCCAAAATCCTTGCTTTCTTGGTCCAATGTGTTTCTCTTGAGCTTGCACATCTTTTTTGTGAAATGAGGGTGGGGTTTTGAGTTGCTTTCCATGGTGTTTTTGTGGCTTGGAAATAGAGGAAGAGGGAAGAGGCAGCAGCAGCAGGAGCAAAGGAAGAGGGAGAGAGGAAATGAGGTAAAATTTGAAGGAGGAATGGTTCAGAACAAGTCAAAGGTAAACCCCCCCCCTTTTTCTCTCTCTCACCCATACCTATATATTTTAATCATTTTCCTTTCTTTTCTTTTCTTTTCTCCTCTCTAATAAACCAACAACCATGAAATAAAACATGTAGAAAAGCCATAAGAAAATGTAACAAGTGAAAAAAAAAAGATATGGTCCATATTTGCACAAAATAAGCTTAAAACGCGATTAGCGATTTTTAATCGCGATTAGCACTAAATTAGTGTCGAATTAATCATAAAAACTTTAAAATGGCATAATTCACATAAAACACCCTCTTTTAGTAATTTCTATAATTTTCCAAATTTTTCCCCATTTTATCGGTATTTAATTATACCGAAATATTAAAATATTCATTAAAATAATATTAAATTTTAAAAATTCCCAAAAATAATATTTTATTTTTTTTGAAATGTTACAATCTCCCCCCCCCCCTTAAAGAAATTCGGTCCCCGAATTTAAATTTAAAACCCCTCAAATACTAAAACATTTTAGTAAAAGTCCAAGTCGCCGGGGCTCCGAAATCATCAATACATAAAACGCATCATAGCGCAATGCATGCGCATGAACAATGAGCAGATAACTCAAAATAAAATCTCCGTCAAGCTTCCCGCAATCATCGGAGTCATGGTAAAGACACAAATGTCAAATCCAAAATAAAACCAAGATGATATAAATCAGAACTATACATGTAGACATCAAATCTATACTTGTAAATAGCTGAAGTAAATGTTTGCCAAATCTTTTTAATTCGCTGTGCGATGCACATAACACTGCACAGTGGCGGACGTCTATTATAAGAAAATAACCATATATGTATATATCTTTTGTTTATTATGTACGTTCCGCCGTTTTGAAAACAATTTAGAAGGGTTTCCTTATTTTAAATGTTTCGTGTCATATCAGACACGTAGGTAAATATTAAGACTATAGCTCTCTTCTTGGAAATCCCTTCGATAACTATCAATGCATGCAAAATATATCCAGGTACTGTCCTCTGACTAGTCCTGCTCAGTATGAAAACAAATGGCAAATATCACAAAAACGTACTGCTCCATAAGAAATCAATCGCAAAAATGTGCATATGAATGATATGTGCGTCTGGTGCACACGGAAATCAAAATCCATATAGGTGCCATATATGTGCACAGAAACAACATCTAGGTGCAACGGGTGTGCACGAAACATCTGCCAAGGGCAACGGACGTGCCTGACAGCAAAATCAGGTGCTTCTGACATCCAAAAGGAATTCCGATTTAGTGCATCTGTTCTGCACCAAAATCGTATCTCAAAACATGCACTCAACACGCGCGAAAATCCAAATCAAATGCACGGAGTGTAAGAAATCAACATCAATATCAGAATCAAAATCGACGGTATACCATACGGCTCAATCCAAATCAGGTATACCGTGGTGTATAAGCTCACAACTATGTGCATCAGCGTGCACAAATCAAATCAAAACACCAGAAGTGTATGAAAACTATGCTGGAAGCGTAAATCAAATCACCGGCATAAAATAGGCATGAAATCACAATCAATACCTCAAGCGTAATAACTATGCGCAAAATATCAATACCCAGTAGGTGCTACCATGGTGCACGAAAACAGAAATCATGGAATTCAGCCACCAAGACCAAATCATGCGAACAGATCTCCTAAAATACCGAAATCCAAGGTGACGGATTCCTGATAATCTAATCACCAAATCACAAATCATAAATACCGTCGTCAATATTTCCTCCTTCGAAGTCGAGAAGGTGTCGGTGCGTCCAATGCTAACAGAGCAAGATACCTACTTGCCTCCTGTTCACGGTCTGGCGTCCTCTGTCTCTGGGTCCTTATCTTCTCTGCGAATTACCTATCTCGCAATTAATCGGCTCATCAGCCCTGTCAGGTGTGCTAACGGGGGCGATTCCGCCCTGGCACTTCTCTGGTCATCTGCATCCTCAGCACAGCATTTCCTCGGAAACTGGTCGCATCCCAATGTCTCTTTAGACATATCCAACCTTTAATCATTGACGGGAAGTAACAACAGCTCATCAGCATCTCGCCTCAACCTCTTGTCCCGCTTTTCTATATCATCGTCTACTCCGACGTCACATCTCTATCTGCGCACTACAATTGTTCTCGGCTACGGTCCATCCGAAGTCTCTCACACAGACTCGAAATCACGAACTCGGTACCTTCATCACTCTGTAGAAGATAGCTGGCCGAACACGCTCTCGGAAACTCGTCCAAACCTGTGGAGGTATACTCCATGTGCAACGCCTCTGCATGCATATCGCATCTCTGATGTCAGCGGAGTGGAACATCATCTTGTCGAAAACTCGTGCGAACTCCTTACTCCACTCTGTTCCAATGTCGACTGATTCGGACTCGTCTCATCGTGGCTGCATGGACTGTGCTCCAACGGCTATACTCGTGTCTGGAGTCTCCCAAGCAATGCATCCCATCATATGATATCAGAAAGATGTCGAACCCTTTGATCGATTCGTCAAAACCTCATAATCCCTCAAGAGCTCAACATCTTGGGTACAGTTTAATAGTATCGAGTACATACCACAGCATCGGTGGACCAGCCGTAGAAGGACAAACCCAAGCATCACTAATGGCGCTGCGGAACTGCCGCAAACCCTAAGGTTCAAAGGCTTTCACACGGTCATTATGTCGAGTTAGGGTTTCATTCTTCTAGAAGGTCCATAGAATTGCCTACATATCTTTCCGAATACTTTAAACTTAGAATAGGGGTTTCTGACATTTGATCGCCTCAGTCGGCTCTCAACGTATCCGCGTTAAGTCGCCTCTAGCTAGAATCAATCTATCTGATGACCTCGTATAGGGATAAGCGAACAAACCACATGTCCTAGTCCTTCATCCTTGGGTGACTGGCGACCTTCCATCATATCTCTAAGTATATACTTATGCTGCAGTAGCTCCAACACCTGGGCGATATCTCATCATTTGCAGCAGCAACTGGCTCATTCATCTGTACGCTGAACAGCGCCTCAATCATCATGAATACGCGATATATCAATGGTCATCACATCCTGGCTAGCCTCTAGCAGTAGCCTGATCCTCTGGTGCCGATCAGCGCATCAGGGAAATCTCATAAAAGCGATCTGTCGAGCGCTCATGGCGAGAAAACACACTAAAACGACGCCTCTCTATGCAATCGTATGCCTCTGGAATCACGCCCTGGTCAGTCCTCGTCCATGACGAGCTCATGCTAACGCAACTCTAGCCGTAGCTCTCTCTGCCCGTGTAATCGTAGCAGCAAAATTATAATCAGTATCGATAAGGATAGATCATAGGAATGAATATAATACTGTGCAAGGAAATATACATCCAAGGTTTCTTAAGTGGAGTAGCGTATCGTAAATATGCCGCGGAACATATGTACGGTACGTCACTCTACTCAAGCTACTTACTCCATCAACCAAGGGTCATCCTATGCGACAAAAGCTCGGGTATAATACCCCCCGACTAAGTCTAAGTTCCGTAAGGTCAAACCTAAGTTCCGTATATATATAAACGCTCTAGGCTCCGCATAGTCAAACTTAGACTCGAACTAATGTTAACCTAGCGCTCTGATACCTACTTTGTCACAACCCGAAATAGCCCGTGACTGGCACTTGAATCATATGAAGTCTATAGGACCCCATCTAATCCAAGTAAGCCAAAAAGCCCAGAAATCTAAAACCATTTTTAAGTAATAAATAAAGGAAATAGTTTTAAGAAGTGAAGAAAACAAGTTTTTAAAACAAGGGTTTTAAAAATAGGTAAGCGGAATATGCATTTTAAATCCTCCATATCTTTTCTAAAAATTTCGGCAGAGTTTTCTTTGTAAATACTGGCCCCGAACGGGGTACAACCAGAATAATATATATACAATGATAAAAGGCATCCCCAAGCGGGAGCTAGCTCTTCGTCAATCGACGGTCACAACCAAGCAAGCAATATAATATACAACACCAAAGGGCGAGGATCAAAACTCAAAAAGAAACTCAAAATCAACATGAAAACCATAGTACTACAATGCGCGACTCTAAGATCGAAATAATAAATAACCGGTTTCTACGTCTGAAGCAATATACAAATTTTGGTTGATGGAATTTCTAGATACAACTGAATAATACATGTACAATGGCGGTTCTGATGCAAAAGAACCCACCTACCAAAGCAAATCACCCGTAAGGGAAGCGGTGTGCCAGAAATGCCGCCATGGAACCTGTACGGCAAAACCTGCAAGAATTGTGGCACAACGGGAGTAAGTTGCCAACTCGTGAATAGAAAACATCACAGAGCAGAAATCGCATGTATAACACAATCCTAGGTCAATTCAATCAGATATATATATATATATATATATATATATATATATATACCTCAAATGAAAAAGTCTGAAGCATGATAAGGGGGCAATGTAACATCTATACATATGTATAGTGCCAAGTGCTCGTGCCAGTGCCTCAGGTAATAACATATCATAAATATGAGGTATGATCAATGTCGACTATATCATGAAGTCTATGAAAAAGTGGATATCATCTAACAATGTAATCAATGTCATCAATGTCAATATATGTATGTGGAAATCGTCCACGTGTCACCAAATGACAATAAGCATCATGTATGTAAACATCATAAACATATGCATGGAAGTATGAGGATGTAAATCAACAGGTGTCGCTCGCGACATATCAAAATCATGGAACATGAGTGTCAAGCATCGACACTCGAAAACATCATGAATTCGGTGCCTATCATAGGCACGTAAATCCTCATATATCGGGCTCCGTCAGTCTGGATCGGCCCATATCATCTCTCGACTCCGGTCGGTATCCTCCGGATATCCGCCGATCCCAAATACTATCACCGGTAGGTACTAGCCACCCTGCCAGGCTCATCGTCTACTCCACGAAAAACATTTCTCGCCCCGGGGAACCATACCGGGTCTACCATGTACCCGCAATCGGCCTCATCCGCCTCCTCGAATCGGGTTTCACATGTCGCTCTCAGCACCGAGAAAACATATGTTGGACGCACTGAAATATCATATCAAGGGTAACCGGGTTTTTAAAACAATTACATACTCTCTTTGAAATACCCACGGTTCACAAAACCAGAAATATCATGGAAACAACATATCTCAATGCGTCTAATCAAAAAGCATGATGTATGCGACATGTAAAAGAAATGTAAGCATATCAGTATCATGAAACATGGAATAGTAATATGCACATATTGAGGGGAAACCGCTCTTTTAAAATGAATCAGTTTTAAAGAGTATCTTGCGGTTCCCAAATCTCTAATCAAGCCAGAATCATCTATGTATGTGCAAATACTTATGTATGTAAATATGGGTGTACAATGGGTATGTACACAAGTATGTCATTCAAGAGATCATATCCTGAATGCAACAGTACTACAATGTAGTGACATGGCAATTATCGATGATGAAGTGTGTGAGCCGGCAAGCAGGTGTACGTGGAACATATGCATCATCGATAATGGTGCTGGTGTCCTAACGGCATGAGTTTAATATAACAATAACCATTTGCACATGCAATGCGAATAACAAGAATATGCAGGAATCGACTAATAAATGCGACGATGACGCATCTGCATCAATATAAAAAATCATACAGTTTGCCTTTTGAAATAAGACGAATCGGGGTTTTTAGTAAAATAAGGGTTACGGGTTTTTAAGAAAATATGCGTCTTTTGAAAATATCCGTAGAATCCTTTTGCATGTCTTTAAAATACTCACAATTTGTTAGTTTTGAAATAAGTATGATATCGACTTAGCCTAACATCACAAGCAAAACTACAGCCCTAACTAACAAGTCAATCGGGAGGGGTATGGAAACCACCTAAATCTGAGTCGATATAATATAAATATATAAATAAAATAGTCGGTGATCCCGCCTCAAGGGTACCGCGTACGATACAATATCATATGACATTCTCGAGTCATGAGTGTGGATCTATCATCAATATAAAGCTCGTACGGTAAATCATCGTATGGCATCCCAAAAGCTGGGTACGGGTCAATATCACATTCATCTCATCAATTATCTGGTATCCTTATCATCATATCTCATGATCTGGGGTACTGATCTAAGTCTAGTACAATCGATACCATCTGTATAAATATGAATGCGTGTGTGAAACACACGTCCAAAGGCCCACTAAAAAATCTCATATCGTATCCTAAATACGAATCACATCATATCACTGATCTCATGGCACTATGCCCAATCTCATCGACTCATCTCCAAACATCATCCACAATCCTCATCATCTCGGTATAACCATAACAAATGAGCATGTGTGTGCGTGTGGGTGTAAATCTATTCTAGGGTTCGCAACTAGGAACTATACTAGTTTACATCTAAACCCTATTCTATCCATAGTACACCTAATCTCATCTCAATTATCCATATTGCACCTAATGCTATCAAACACATATATAGTATAAATATAGTATACTAAACCTCGAACTGCGGGGGTGCTATACGCCATCCACCCGACTTCCCCCGTAGATATAATCTACTCACCTTACATCCTGCGTGTCGGTGTCAATGTCGCCCTTATCTTCTTTATCGTATGGAATCCACATGATGCTACCTACATAGATAACATAATCGGAACGCGTATTAAAATCACATCGGGAATACCTAAAACGACACGCTAATGCCTATAGGTTAGAACCTATAGACTACGGTTTCTAAACCATCAAACAACCCTCGATGTCGTCGTGCAAATGTCAAGTGATCGAGATAAAACCCAAATACGAGAATCCAGAATTTAAAATACGAAATACGGAAACATGAATCCAAAACAGCAACTATAGAAAAGGGTCCCAGATTTCACCCTAGGTCAAATTGGACAATTTTGCATATGCCAGGGATCTAATTTATAGATGTAGGAGCTACAGAACCAAAACGAACCAAAATGGTGGGACCCAGGCCGCAAATTGCGGACAAACAGATTAAATCTATGGCCAGAAAGAGGTGATAGGGTCTGGGGTTTTGGGGTTAGCTTCCTGGGTGCCTGCACATCTCTATGTGTTCGCAAAATAATTTTCAGAGTCTCGAGGTGATAGCAGATTCCATATAACCCTTACAGATTCCTCAATTCTTCCGATATTGGTTTCTAAATCCGTATTCCGGGTTTCTAGTTTCTGGTTTGAGTCTTAATTCTTGCACTAGGGAGTTTGTGTGGCCTCTACTGAGTTCAATTTCACATCACAACTCTCAAATTCCCATAAACCCTAACTAGAATTATCTAAGTCCACAAAACCACTCAATATCGGTTCTAACCTAACATGAGGGTATAAGTAATGGGAAAACTAAGCTAGTGGTTCAGAAAATACCTCATTTGGCAACTCAAGAAAATTCTTGAGTTGCCCCAAGTGGCCAAAATCCTTGCTTTCTTGGTCCAATGTGTTTCTCTTGAGCTTGCACATCTTTTTTGTGAAATGAGAGTGGGGTTTTGCGTTGCTTTCCATGGTGTTTTTGTGGCTTGGAGATGGAGGAAGATGGAAGAGGCAGCAGCAGTAGGAACAAAGGAAGCGGGAGAGGGGAAATGAGGTAAAATTTGAAGGAGGAATGGTTCAAAACAAGTCAAAGGTAAACCCCCCCTTTCTCTCTCTCAGCCATACCTATATATTTTAATCCTTTTCCTTTCTTTTCTTTTCTTTTCTCCCCTCTAATAAACCAACAACCATGAAATAAAACATGTAGGAAAGCCATAAGAAAATGTAACAAGTGAAAAAAAAAGATATGGTCCATGTTTGCACAAAATAAGCTTAAAACGCGATTAGCGATTTTTAATCGCGATTAGCACTAAATTAGTGTCAAATTAATCATAAAAACTTTAAAATGGCATAATTCACATAAAACACCCTCTTTTAGTAATTTCTATAATTTTCCAAATTTTTCCCCATTTTATCGGTATTTAATTATACCGAAATATTAAAATATTCATTAAAAATAATATTAAATTATAAAAATTCCCAAAAATAATATTTTATTTTTTTGAAATGTTACAATATAAAAGACCGAGAGCTGTCTATAAAAACGATTCTACATTCAAGATTCATACATTCATTTATCTATCGGCTCTCGAGAGAGATCTAGCGAGCAACTAGGGTTTTTGTAATTTACTTTTTCCGCGAGCAATTTTGTAATACACTAGTTGATCAATAAAGATAGCTTTTTATTTTAATTTTTTCGCATTTACTTTCTGCACTTTATTTTCTTCATTACTTTCCGCACTTTTAATTTCCGCATTACTTTCTGCACTTACATTCCACAATTACTTTCTGCACTTTTAATTTTTAATTATGGGTTCATTCATCTTCCATCTCTCTTTTAAATCGCTAATATCCATGAGCGAGTAAATTCTTGCTTGTTAGGCATTATAGGATAGGGTGGAATAATGCACAAGAACTATAACTTAAATTCTTTTTAATGTTTTAATTTTTATAAATTTTATCAAAATAAATGTTAACCCTCTTATCGGGCGCGCTGTCAAATAATGATAGTCACGACCACGATTTAAGATTCGTTAATACTTTTTTTAAGGGATTGAGATAAATAGAGATCAATGGAAGGACAAGGGCAATAGAGAGAAACCATAATTTCCTCCAAGAACCCTAATCCATATTCATCGCCATCTCTCTAGTATTAAACAATTAAAAGATAAAAAGAATCATTTTAAAACCTCCATCCATTAACTACTAAATCTTATAAACCCTACAAGCCCTTTTCTTATAAAATCTTCAACCTTCTTAGAATAAACGATAAAAACTCCACCTTTTTTCTATCAACTCGTCTAAAGCAAGAAAAACAGTTCATCGTTTCTCTGCGGACGACCCGTACTCACTAAAGGCTAGCTATTATGACACCATTATTGATTGTGGTTATTTAAAATATACATACACACCTTTTCAGGATCAATCAAATGGCGCCATTGCCGGGGAAATAGTCGTAATTATTTTTCTTGTTATTCGGGTTGATTTCTTATAAAAACAAGGAATATAAAATAAAAAGAACCAAAACCGCATTTTGTGCATTTAACGATTATTGTGCGAGTTTTGCAAGGGCGTCTGGAGTAATTGGAACGAGCCAACAGAGATTCAGAGACTTTCAACTTGGATCAGAGGAGTATTGAAGTGCTCTAAAGAAGTTTAGAGGAAAGAACTCATCATAAGGCGGCGGAACCGCGGTTATAGGTGGCTTTTGGTGGCGGAAGCATGGCCAAAGTGAGGAATTGAGCCCCTAAATTTCTCTGGTATTCTCCTATCGTCTTCCTCTCTTCTCTAAAGCTCCAATAAACTATTTTTACCTGCAGGATTCTTTGCAAACAGCGCCACTAAAAAATCTTTTTGTATGTTTTTTTCGGTTTGTTGTGCATATTTAAACCGGACATTTAGGGGCAATAAACCCAAATTCAGATTAGGTGGGTATTTCATCACCCTTCCTAAGCCCTACAAATCACAAACGAGCATACTATCACCCTACATTACTAAAAAAATATCTAGACCAAGTCTCTAAGGACTGCCGCGCTCAATTAGAACAAATGAGGGTCGTGGGTAATCTATTGCTTATCCGCATTTTTCTTGTAGTGTCTAAGGAAAGTGTAACTAAAGAAAGTGGTTACTTAATTAGGCCAGCTATTTCGGTGATTAGTATAGCGGATACCTCCCACTTATCTGGCACTTACCTGGCTGCAAAATTGATAAGGAAGTTGTAGTGGATTGATCCTACGTCTTGTCCTTTGAAAGTTTAAGAGCGGTCTAGTGACTTGACCTAGGTGACCCTAGCTCTAGGGACTAATAGCGCATTTTGTGATTGGTTGAGCTAAGCCTTGTGTCCGTCACTCTTTTTAAACCAAACCCTTTTTAAAATCGTTCTCACGCGTTATCACACGCTTCCACGTGTACCAAACCCGCTTAATGCATGATCGGATGGACACGGGATTCTAATACCCGTCTAGTCCGCATTTTTGTTGTCGACTCCGAAGTCGATACTTCTTCATCTTCTATTTCTCCTCCACCCACCACATCTCCCGAGAAGGACGGATCTCCATCAGGTTTTAACAACACCATATTGCCACCACCCGTAGGTGCGCAAATTCAGAATCCACCACGCATCGCTCTTCAAGACCGATGCTACCCCGTACGCGGAGCCTTTTATACGTGTATGTCTCTTCCACCAGCCAATGGGGATAATTTTGAAATTAAACTCCACTTCATCAACTTGTTGCCCAAATTTCACGGGCTTGAATCTGAAGATGCATACGTTTTTATAACCAAATTCGAAAACGTATGTGCAATGATGAGCACCACCCAACTTTCAGGGGATACTATGCGATTATGTCTTCTTCCTTTTACCTTATGCGATCTCGCAGAGAAGTGTCTTTATAGCACCTCCTTACATTCTATCACAATTTGGGATGAATTCGTTAAAGCATTGCTTAAGAAATTTTATCCTAATCACAAGACTGCCCGTATTCGGAGCGAGATTAACCAGTTTGCCCAACTTCCCAACGAACCCTTTTGGAAATACTTTGAACGGTTTAAAGATCTCCTTGTCCAATACCCTCATCACGGAATAGAAATATGGCAACTTTGCCAAATTATGTATGAAGGTATTAATCCATCGACAAAACAAATGCTAAAAACCATTTTTCAATGTCATTTCATGTCAAAATGCTCGTGGCAATTTCTGGAAGATCTCGCCGAACAACACTACAGTGGGAGAGCACAAGACCAACAACATCGTCTTCATCTAGGGCAGGTATCCATCAGCTCAACACTTCCATCACAATGAAAGCCGAAATGGCTGCGATACAAAAGAAACTCGAAGCTATGGAAAGGAAATTCTCTTCAGCGTCCCTAAACCAAGTTACACTCCACAAAACCGTGTATGGTTGAAGTTTTGACTCATCACATTTAACGGAAGAATGTCCTTTAAATTCTCCGTCTCAAGGTCAAGAACAAACTAATGCTGCTTTTCAGCATTGACCTAGAAACGATCCTTATTCACCAAATATAATTAGGGATGGAGGAATCATCGTAATTTTGCTTGGAACCAAAATCAAACTCAAAATTAAAATCCATTCCCAAGTCAAAATAACTATCAAAGGCTTCCCCCACAGCAACAACCACCACCACAACAAATTCAGTAACCCTTTCAACCGCAATCATTTCAAAATCCGGCCAACAACTTTGCCCCTTATAATAATTCTTTCCAACCACAAAATAATATTCCTCCAGCTGGTACCGATAAAATCTCTACACTCGAAAGAAGCTTAGAAGCGTTTATTAAACAATCCATGCAAAAATCGGCTAATTTAACTTCTTCAATCCAAACACTAGTACAACACACTTCTTCCCACGGTGAAAGCATCAAATCTATTGAAGCAAAAATTGAAAAGTTAAATGCCGCGATGAGTGAAAGAGGGAAAGGGAAACTTCCATCCCAACCTCTACCAAATCCCGGCCACTCACAAAACGCTAACACTGTTCTTAACCAACAAAATCATAAAGTAAGTGTCATAACTACGTTGAGATCGGGAAGAGTGTTGAACAACCATACTGGTGAACTAGTTGATGATTTCGATGAAACCCCGGCTACTACTTCTACTTCTACTTCGTATAATCAAACATTTTCTTCCGAGCCTATTCTCCGTTTTCCATTGGGCTCGAACCCGCAGTCTACTTCTTTGAATGAATTACCATGTCAGACCACCCAAACTCCAGTTTTGGTATCCATTCCATCCCCACAAACTTCTCCACAAGTGTTGGACCCAATCCCTGTTGATAAAGCTCCTTTTCCAAACCAGTTGAGCCCCAACAAACCAAGTCCATAAATGGAGAAGATTATGGAAATATTTAAGCAAGTTAACATTAATATTCCTCTCTTAGATGATATCCAACAAGTTCCATCATATGCAAAAATTCTTAAGGACTTGTGCACTAAGAAAAGGAAAACTCGCTAAGAAAAGGAAAACTCAAATACCTAAAAAGGTTTTCTTAACGAACAATGTGAGTGATGCTCTTACCCAACATTTGCCCAAGAAACATAAATACCCCGGTTTCCCTACAATATCTATAACTATTGGGGGTAAAAACATCAATCGCGCTCTACTGGATCTAGGTGCTAGTATTAACTTGCTCCTGTATTCTGTTTATGAGCAATTAGACATATGAGAGTTGAAACCTGCGCACTGCACTCTCCAGATGGCTGATCAATCTATCACCCACTCTAAGGATGAGCTAGAGGACGTGTTGCTCAAAGTCGGGGAATTTATATTCCTTATGGACTTTATATTCTTAGATACACTGCCTGTGGCGAACCCACGGAACCAAATCCCGGTAATTCTAGGTCAACCTTTTCCAGCAACTTCCAATATAGTAATCAATTATCATAACGATTCCATGAACCTATCCTTTAGGAAGATGACAATTGAACTTAACATTTTCAGGGTAGGAAGTCAACCTCCGAACCTTCTGCTCATATGATTGATATATGTTCCGTCAACGAGATAGCTTCCGACAGTTATGAATTTGAGGAGATTTACAATAATGATCTCGACGCCAAGTTATTGTTTGATCCAGCTATTCCTTACACGTATAGGGAATACGAAGGGTTCAATTACCTTGATGATCTTAATTCACAGGACCCTTCGTTCGACAAGTCCACACCCGAGTTCGAATCCTTTGACTTGTTGAATAAGTCAGCTGAGCTATCCGAGTCAGTCTCTTACGCTAGCTATGAATCTCTTATGGAGTTCGAATATCATTCCCTTATCCTACTTTCTATCATCTCTCCGCCAACACTTGATCTCAAGTCGTTGCCGTCTCATCTTAAATATGCATATTTAGGTGTGAATGAGTCTTTACCCGTTATCATATCAGCTTCTCTAGCCTTAGAGCGAGAGAGAGCTCTTTTGTCTGTCTTGAGATCGAATCGGCAAGCTTTTGGTTGGACAATGGCGGACATTAAAGGGATTAATCCCTTGATTGTTGAGCATCGTATATATTTGATGGATGAAGCCAAACCAACCCGTGACCCACAAAGACGGTTAAATCCCGTCATGAAAGAAGCGGTGAAGAAAGAAATCGTCAAATGCATAGATAATGGTATAATTTACCCAATATCGGATAGCCAGTGGGTATGTCCTATTCATGGAGTCTCTAAAAAGTCTGGCATCACGGTCATAACTAATAAGGCTAATGAGTTGATTCAAACATGCACCCAAACTAGGTGGCAGATATGTATTGATTATAGAAAACTCAATGCCGCGTCTAGAAAAGATCACTTCTCTCTACTCTTCATTGACTATATGTTAGAACGTTTAGCCGGGCATGAGTACTACTGATTTTTGGACGGATACACAGGTTATAACCAGATTCCAATCGCCGAAAAGGATCAAAATAAGACAACTTGTTCTTTCGGTACTTTCGCTTATAGATGCATGCCCTTTGGGTTATGTAATGCTCCCGCTACATTTCAGCGGTGTATGATGGGGATATTCTCGAACATGTTCGAGAATTTTCTGGAGATATTTATGGACGATTTCTTCATATTTTGGGACTCCTTTGAGGAATACTTACGTCATCTTGATGTTATTCTTACCCGCTGTAAGGATAAGAATCTAAATTTGAATTAGGAAAATGTCATTACATGGTTCAAGAAGATATTGTCTTAGGGCATATCATTTCACGAAAAGGTATTGAGGTAGACAGATCTAAAATAAACGTCATTTCCATCCTTCCTCCTTCCAAATGCGTCAAAGATATACGAACCTTTCTTGGTCACACAAGATTTTATATACGATTCATTAAGGACTTTAGCAAGATTGCTAGACTCTTAACTCTTCTCTTGGCCAAGGATACAACATTTCATTTCGACTCGGATTGCTTGACTGCTTTGGAATTGCTTAAACGTTCCCTCACGACAGCCTTCATTCTATCATCTCCGAACTGGAATCACCCTTTTGAGATTATGTATTATGCATCCAATTTTGCTATTAGTGCAGTCTTAGGACAGCACATCAATAAGATGCCACATGAAATTTATTATGCGAGTAAGACCTTGAACAATGCCCAAATGAACTATACAACCACCGAAAAAGAACTCTTGGCAGTTGTATTTGCATTAGAAAAATGCAAGACCTACCTAATAGGCTCTCCAGTTATAGTTTGCATTGATCATTCTGATTTAAGACATCTTTTATCAAAGAAGGATGCTAAATCTATGGTAATACGTTGGATCCTGTTGTTACAAGAATTTGATTTTATCATAAGAGACAAAAGTGGATGTGAAAACGTCGTAGCCGACCAACTTTCACGACTTTCTTCTTCGCCAACGTTGACTGTGCCAATAAACGACTCCTTTCTGGACGAACAGCTCTTGACCATATCTTATGAATCTTGGTTCGATGATATTGTGAATTATTTAGCAACGAGAGTTCTACCCAGCGAATGGTCAAATCAAGACAATCACAGATTCTTATCCCAGGTGAAACACTTCTACTGAGACAAACCCTATTTATTTAAGTATTGTCCCGATCAGATCATTCGCCGATGTGTCTCTAATACAGAGTTCAGGAGTGTATTGTCCTTCTATCATGATCAAGCATGTGGCGGTCACTTTGGTCCATGAAAACTGTGGAAAAAGTTTTGCAATGTGGATTTTATTGGTCAACGTTATTCAAAGATGCACATGATTATTGCAAAACTTGTTCACGGTGTCAACACATGAGTAGGATTTCATAGAGAAACGTGATGCCGCTCCAACCTATCTTGTTTGTTGAGATATTTGATATATGGGGAATCGATTTCATGAGCTCGTTTCCTAACTCTTTTGGAAACTTATATATTTTATTAGTGGTTGATTATGTCTAAGCAATACCTTGTCGTACTAATGACAACAAAGTTGTTGTTAAGTTCCTTAAAGAAAATATCTTTTCTCGGTTCGGGCACCCTCGCGCTATCATTAGCAACAATGGGACGTATTTCTGCAACCGGTCTTTTGAAGCTTTGATGCGGAAATATTCAATCAACCACAAGCTATCTATACCCTATTATCCCCAAACGAGCGGGCAAGCTGAGATCTCTAATACACAGATCAAGCAAATTTTGGAGAAAACGGTTTCTAAGAATCGTAAAGATTGGTCCACCAAACTAAGAAAGCCGTTGGGCGGTAGGCGTCAGAAGTAGGGCGGCCCTTTGATTGCTTCACGCGCATCCGTTTTCTTTCTTGCTGACAAAAGTCATAAACCGGATTTGGCTAAATGCTTTTTGGGCATTTCGTACCGCATATAAGACCGATCTTAGCATGTCTCCTTATCGATTGATATTTAGGAAGACTTGAAACATTCTTGTCGAGATCGAACATAAAGCAATGTGGGCTATCAAAGAGCTTAACCTCAATTTTGACCAAGCAGGCAACTATCGGAAGCTGCAATTAAATGAGCTAAGCGAAATTCGTGATGAAGCCTACGATAATGCAGTTATAGTACAGAATCGAACAAAGGTGTTTCACGATAAAAAACATTGTGCGGAAAACTTTCACACCGGGACAACAAGTCCTTCTTTACGATTCACGTCTCTATCTTCATCCGGGTAAGCTAAGATCTCGTTGGAAATGGCCTTTTATGGTGTGGTATGTGTACCCGCATGGTGCAGTGGATGTAGAAAATACTAAAAACGGTTCTATTTTCAAATTAAATGGGCATATATTAAATCCGTACTTTTCTACTGACCGATCGGAGGAGCTCCTGTTTTTGCAGGAGCCGCTTTATCATGACTAACTTTCCTCCGCCTCACCTCCATGTTTCGGTAACACTGTTTCATCTATGAATGGAGGTGTGTGTATAAAAAAGTAATAAATATATGTGCATGCCAAAGAAAAAGTTTGGGGGTAGCTTTCTATTTGACTAACTTTTTAACCCTATTATTCTCCATCCAAGTCTACAGGTTTTTGCGCTCAAAGAACAACATCAGTGAGGACACTGCTGCAAACAGGTTTGGGGGGAGGTTTGTATTTATTGACATATCATTTGGCACTATGCACAATAAAAAGCTATTAAAAAAATTTTGAAAATAAAAGTTAGAAAATGTAAAATACATATGAAAAATATGAAGAAATTTAAGAAATGCAAAAAAATTAGATGTTTTAAAATAAATCTAGTAATACGTAGTCATGAGCTGTTGTCCCAAGGGTTAGTAAGATGAAAAAATTATTAATCTGCGGATAGAAATAAGTCTGAAAAATACTCTCTATTCTTAAGTCCAAACTTCTGAACATTAATACCCTACTATATGCACTTGGACATATCTTGAAACTTGGGACAGTAGAGGATACCTTGAAATACTCTTGCCTAGAACCCTTAGTGTGAAGGAAAAAAATATAAATTAACAAAAATATAAATGACACATAAAATAAAATTTAAAAGAAAAATGAAAGCTTGTTTTGTAATTACTTAAGGCAGCATAAGAAAATATAGCGAGGGTGCCTTATCTCCTAGTGCCTTAGACCAACTAGTTTGGGAGTCACTGATAAGCCTTAGGTATTGTAAGATTAGGATATTGCTAATTACGCCTTAATAAGTGAGCACATTTGGTAATCGGTTGGTTAGTAGCTCAAGAAGTATTAACGGTCGCATGAAGATTGTGTGAGCAAATCCATCTAAAACATCACCAACTAAAAAGTACTAAGGACTATAGACAAGGGTATGATAGCTTGAATTGAATTCTCCAAGTGTAGCGATGTCTTTTACACACACGTAGGGGTATATGATCGATGCTTGGAAGAAAGATAGGGAGGAAGACTAAAGGCGATGTTTTTTGAGTGATGATGTGATTTCTGACATCTTTTCATGACCATTAAGATAGGGCTCGTGACAACTTAAAAGCTTGTGTAGTTTGAAACTCTTATTTTCAAGTTTTTTTTCTTTTATATTTTCTTATCTATGCAGGTAATTTTTGTTTTCTTCCTTTTATTTTGGGATTTTGTGTGTGTAATCCACTAAAACCCTCAGGAGACAACACTCCTCCTATTAGGGACACCTAGAGATTTAAAAGCTTGTTGCACGAGCTAAGTGCAATCGTATTGCCTACGGAAGTATACTAGGTTTTTTCTTTTTTCTTTTGATAATAAAATAGTTTGCTCGGGATGATCAAAAATAAGTTTAAAGGTATTTGATCAATCAAATATATTGCACATTTTTATGGACATTTTCCCTACTATTATTAGTTACTAAAAAGTGTTGTTTGTAAATAAAGATCATATGTGGTTGTATTTGTAAAAATATTATTATCATATGTTTCTTCATTTATAATTAATATAATTAGGGAAATATATGCATATCATATTTAAATAAAATATTCATAAGATTATTTATTATTAAAATATGCATATCATATCAAATATTCCTAATCAATATTCTTAAGATATCATATCAATTAATTGTTTAGAATAATATCTCAAATAAAAACAAATGCTACTAACAAGATTATTTGAGATATTGTGCATGTATTATAATATATCAGCTCAGGTCTGAACTATGAGTAGGAGATCCACAACAAATCGAGGTATCAAACCAAATCTGCCGAATATTAGGAGCAAATCGAAGAATCTCACTACGGTAGAGACTAAGAGCAATATTTTCAGAATCTTTTTATCAGAAGGATCTCCAAATATTGAGGAAAGAAGCCACGAGAAAATTGGATGCACAAACCCACAAAGGGGCGGTGAATCCGCGGTCAAACAAGGGTTGGGACGGCGGTTCCGCGGTTTGATGGTGGCCGTAGGGTCTAAAATTGCAAGGGCATGATCGTATTTATACCTACTTCAATATGGCATCTAGGATTTCTATTTCCTGAGACTATATAAAGGACCAAGAGCCGTCTATCAAAACGATTCAACATTCAAGATTCATACATTCATCTAACTATCGATCGATAGAGAGAGATCTAGCGAGCAACTAGGGTTTTTGTAATTTACTTTTTCAGCGAGCAATTTTGTAATGCACTAGTTGATCAATAAAAGTAATCTTTTCTTTTAATTTTTGTCGTATTTACTTTCTGCACTTTATTTTCCGCATTACTTTCTGCACTTTTAATTTCCGCATTACTTTCTACACTTACATTCCGCAATTACTTTCTGCACTTTTAATTTTTAATTATGGGTTCATTCATCTTCCACCACTCTTTTAAATCGCTAATATCCATGAGCGAGTAAATTCTTGCTTTTTAGAATTTGTAGGATAGGGTAGAATAATGGATGAAAACTATAACTTAAATTCTTTTTGATGTTTTAATTTTTATAAATTTTAGCAAAATAAATGTTAACCCTCTTATCGGGCGCGCTATCAATTAATAATAGTCACAACCATGATTTGAGATTCGTTAATACTTTTTTTGTTAAGGATTTGAGATAAATAAAGATCAATGGAAGGACAGGGGCACTAGAGGGAAACCCTAATTTCCTCCAAGAACCATAATTCACGTTCATCGCTATCTTTCTATTATTAAACAATTAAAAGATAATAAGAATCATTTTTAAATCTCCATCCATTAACTCCTAAGTCCTATAAACCCTACAAGCCCTTTTCTTATAAAATCATCAACTTTCTAAAAATAAACGATCAAAACTCCATCTTTCTTTTATTAACTTGTTTAAAACAAGAAAAGCGGTTCACCGTTTCCCTGTGGACGACCCGTACTGACTAGCGGCTAGCTATTGCAACACCGTTATTGATTACGGTTATTTACAAAATACATACACACCTTTTCACGATCAATCATCGAGCAAGCTTGTTCTGGGTTTCGTGGAGACTAGTCCGAGTCCAAGAAGAGATGGCTAACATGTTATAAAGGTTGTAGTCCGATAAACTCTTGTATTTACCTTACTAGTTTAGTGAGAAGTTTAGTAGTTTGGTTTAGGTTTGCTAAAACTCTCTAGATTTTTAAAATTATCGCTTCCGCCGCGCTTTAAACCCTACTAGAGATGCATAGCATCCCAACATATACGTGCAGGGTTCCGATTAAACATGTGTACAACTTGCGCGAATTTTAATCGGACGGTTTGTGATACTAGAGGGTGTAGGATTAAGCCAGATTATTAAATCACATATTGATTTAATTCTAGTATCATGTGATTGGATTTATCTATCTCTTGGTATTCGCATTTTTGGCACAAATACGGGTATGTATATACGGTGTGGTATTCTTGTATTTATATAAGAATGGCTTCAAGAAGATGGACACCTCACTTAGGTTTTTCTATTTATTGAAATATATGAAATGAGGTAGCATGCAAGGTGGCATGAAGTGTGTAGAGAGGAATGGGAAAATGAATTAGATATTCATTTTTCATTACTATTCCAGTATGGTAACTATTTTTAATTATGAAATTCTTTTCGAAAAAACAAAATTGTTATCATATTTTTCATAACCTTGTTCTCATTTTCATGAGCGCATTCTCTCCTCTCTCTAGCTCTCATCCTCCTCTTCAACCTCAACTCTCTCATGTGTTGAGAATCATAAGATTTTAAAGATAGATAAACTCCATTAACAATCTTTACATCATTTTTATAACCTAGATTAGCAAACTAGGTTATTAAGTTGCTTCATTAGTGAAGCCTAATTTGGACCTAATTTGGATTAAGAAGGTTTGCAAGCAAGGTTGATCAAGGATCCCTAGAGGCACGAGAGGAAGGAGTTTTGAAGACCCGAAGGACACGTATCTTTTAGGTATAACTTTCTTTCATAGTAGATAACTCCATTAATTTTTGTTCTAGTTTAGGCTTATGATAGATCTTGAAGTTTTGTTGGTTGTGCTTGCTTAAAATTTGATTTTTATGCATTCTGCCTCTCTACTTTCATTGCCTACACAAAGGAATTTCCAAACTGGATTGCTCACAGAATGCTTCAACCATTTGCGGAATCGGTCCAGACACCGATGATCATAGATACTTTAGCGTGTCGAATATGCCAAGGGGAGTCCCGTCTGTGGGGAAAAGCTTTTCATATCGGCATGATACCGCAATTCTTGGACGATTAGACCACTCGGGCCTTCTATATCTTGGCCACGGAGAAGCGCCTGCCAATAGAAACCGGCATCTATTCTTCTGTATATGCATCCTTGTTTTGCTAACCTAAGCTCCATGCTTAGTGGGTTAAGGCATTCGTAGAACAATAGAATACCGAGACCAACACATTTATGATGTCGGACCGGGAGGAGCCAATCTCTTTATTTGAGTTTTGGGAACTTTCTGGACTTCTGATCGCTGGCGACCATTATGAGGAGCTGTAACCTCTTGACGAGTACATCTTCGCCATCCAGTTGCCCGCCCGGGACCTGACGACCACGAATGTCACCGAACATAAGTTTCCTAGCTTTTGAAATGTGCTGAAAATTTATGAGAAGCTACACATGGCGTCCAGAGGGAATGGAGTTGAATTTGATAGGTTTATCAAGGAGTTTCTTAATCCAAGTGCTTTATCAAGGGAAACTCCAGAATTTTCCCGAATTAAGAACCCTTCCGAGTTCTCTACATATTCGTCGGTAGAAAATGCTGCTGCGTTGGAGCACTTTTTACTTCGAACAAACCTTTTGCCAATCTCAAAGAGATCGCCGTTCCAGGCAAGGACAAGGAATCTTTCCTAATCGGCTTCCTTGGATTATGGTTGAGCTTGTTCGTAATGCCTACATATGGCCGGCTCATGCGCCAATCTATTTTCTATCCCGCGCATTGGATAGTTCGGGGCACACGGTTGGCTATTAGCATTGCAAGGTTATCGCATTTGTACGAGAGATTAAGTGTGGCTGCCAACACGGATCACTCTAGGGCAGGATATTGTTCCCGTAAAAAAATTTGGCTCATAGCGTACATTTGTTTCCATTCAAGTTGTGTGCACCTATACATGTGCACATGGCCAGATTGCCAAGTTAAAACATATGTGTGACGTGCAATGCATGTGTGCATGAGTCAAATGATTCAGTCCAAGTTGTCCGCACCTATACATGCGCACTTGGAAAGATTGCCAAGTTGAATCATATGTGCGACGTGCAATGTGTTGGATATGTATGCCCTAGAGGACTGTATTGTATAGGATACTAGAGATATGTATGTACAGGACAATCTTGCTCAGTTGTATAGTATACTATCTGAATTGTTTTTATCTGAACATGTGTATTTGTTTTTCTTGCTACTTTATATTGTTTATACACGCTGATAAAGACTCGTTACAGTAGTATACTATTTTGGTTTGTCCTTATCTTAACATATGCATATGTTATATTTGATATCACATATGGACAATACATGTTGATAAAGCCCATAGGATTTTTCTTGACTACCAGCGTTATGATGGCGATCATACTTGTAGGGGCTGGGTAGTCCATAAGCACATCCTTAAATGTCCTAGGTCACAGGAGTATCGAGACCGGGTATCGATATTCCAGAGTAGACTTATGTATACTTTCTAGACCCCGGAGAGGGGTGGTGGTTGGTCCCATAGCCATTGGTGTGATCACCTAAGATTGTATGCAGGTGCTCACTGGGAGTGAGTACACTGGACGGACTCGCCAAGAACCTCTAGATGGTATTATACCTATCGTCAAATAGTGGTTCTCAGGTAACATGAGTACAGGTTAGTCTTTAGACCTGAGATCGTTAGTTGTCTCGTGTGAGTTCCCACTGTACTTAGATCACTACCCTACCATGGCTCTACTGAGTCATGCAAACAGGTTTTGGTTGGGTATAATCCCGAGCCACATGAAGGCAGTGAGCGATTGTCAGGGATTCGTCTCTCCCAGTATTGGGAGTCGATATTGCACTGTGTCCAGTTGGCCATAACCATAAGACCTTGGCCAAGGCAGTTGAGATTTACTGATAGTTAAATTAGTAGTTTCTTAGATTGGTCCTGAGCCACATCAACATGACTTATCGGGTCAGTAGGGTCTGAAATTTACTACCCTCTAGACCTGATATGCGATACTCTTAGACGAAGATACCGGACTGTATGGAGATTGTCACAGATAGGCTCAATAGGGGTTCAGATGAGCTTTCTCGTCGGCCTTATTTTCGACAGGTACCTGGATAGCCATTACCTACAGCTAGTGTCGCTGACGTGCTTGTGGTTAAACTCATTGCCATGGTACTATCGAGTATTTAGAGTCCCACACAGAGGTTTTTCCTGCTTCAGGCGAAACATATAGTAGTCGTATTTTAATACGTGTAGGATTCCGATCAAATGATTATACTAGATACCCGGACTTTTGATCAGATGGTTGATACTACTAGGCAGCTTAGGATTAAGCCGGATTATTAAATCGGGTATTGATTTAATAATTTCCATATACATATTTCGATATGTGTATTCTAGTATTATGTTCTTTGTGCTATTCTATCTTTTTGGGTATTCGAATTTTGATACGAATACGAGTATGTATATAAGGTAGAGTGTATTCTATATTTATATAGAAAACATTCTTGAAGGTGGACACCTCATTTTTGGTTTATCCATTTATTCTTTCAGATGGAAAATGAGGTGTAAAGGTAGTGAGGTGAGAATGGTGAGAACCATACTTGAATAGTGTTGAAAAATGAATTGTATATTCATTTGTGCTAACTATTCAAGCATGGTTGCTATATTGTATTTGAAAAATGATTTCTACAAAACCATGGTTGATATTTTTCTCTCATGAGTTTTTTCTCATTCTCACCATTTTTCTTCTCTCTCCTCACTAGCCTTTCTTGAGCTCTTCCTCCTTCTTCTTCATCTTCCTCCCTACCATCTCATAAGTTGAGAATCAAGGGTGTAAGAGAGATAGAAATAATATCATCTTAGTAATCTAGATTAGCAAACTAGTTTATTAAGTTGCTTCATTAGTGAAGCCAAACTTGGACTACAAACCCTCAGGTGGAACATCTAGGATCAAGAAGTCTCTCAAGCAAGGTTAATCAAGGATCCCTAGGAGCACAAGAGGAAGGATTTTGAAGACCTGAAGGACATGTATCATTAGGTATAACCCCTCTTCATAGTAGGTTAACTCCTTATGGTTGCTAGTTTAAGCTTATGTTTTGATCACTAGGGTTTTGTTGGTTATGCTTGCTCAAAATTTAATTTTTGTGCATTCCGCCTCTCTACTTCCGATGTAGAGTGAGCACAACTAACCAATACAATGCACGTGCCCATGTGTCAATGTACATTCCGTGAAGCAAACGGTTCTAACAAGAAATAATTCTTGTTAATAAGGAATTAAGCCCTTAATTAGAAAAGAAATTTTCTGTTAAGATCCATGATCTCCATCGAACGGTGATTAAAGATCACCGCTTGATTATGAAATCAATTGAGATCTCTAAATGAAAGATTCTCTCAAACTGATTGATATTTCTCATGCCCTATATAAAAGACCTATGAAATTAAATCAAACAAGGAACAACCCCTCCATAAGCTTCTCATCTCCTTGAAAAAGAAAAAAGATGAAGATATAAAAAAGGGAAATATTTCTCTTTCACCACAGAAGCCATTGCTTCTTTCATAAAAGCTTTTACTTTTCATCGAATCCATTGATCCATTATAAAAGAAATCAAAGGATTTCATGTTCGATCACTTTCATATAAAAGTTTATACTTTTATGAGAGATCGATTTTAAAAATCTAAGATCCTTATCGAAATATGACTTGACATCCACATAAAATGGTCTTGTCATGATATCATCATAAAAGAATCAAAGAACAAAAGCTATTGCTTCTTTTTGAAAGCTTTTGCTTTCTGATCAAAATAAGTGCGCACCCAAACTAAGTATGCACGTGATAAAAGTCGTCTACACAGACATGTGCATCAAGTGATATGCATGTGTGCGCACTTGATGAACATTGCCCGTAAAGACATGCGCACCACATGATATGCACGTGTGCGCACTTAATGAAAATTGCCCATGAAAATATGCACGTCACGTAATATCCACATGAGCATAGACTAGCCATGAAGGTTTGCACCACGTGATAGGCATGTACACAGTCCCCTAACCAAAGAGAGGTGTGTATCACGTGATATGTATGAGCATAGCCCCACGACCATAAGAGGTGTGTGTCACATGATATCAACGTGCGCAGTCCCCGATCACAAGCAAGTGTGCAACTTACGTGATATGCAAGTGCGCACCCTTATTAAAGATGATACATGTGCATGCGCACATATGCACATGCGTATGTGAACAGCTAACATTTACTTGAATATTTAGTCAAAATAAACTAAGTATAGAAACGTATACTTCTCATATATATAATCCATTGATTAACATATCAATGATGTCCAAATTGATCGTAGTCGGATATATGACTAATGATCTTTCATCCATGATATCCATATTGATCTTAGTCGGATATATGACTAATGATCGTTCATGCATATTGATCATAGTCAGATTTATGACTAATGATCGTCCATCCAAGTTGATCTTAGTCGAATCTATGACTAATGATCTTTCATCCCAAATTGATCTTAGTCTTCTATAAGACTAACGATCCTCCGTTCCTACATGATCTTGTCCCTCATATATAGGATTTAGTTCAAGGGTACATCCTTTCCACACCTCTGATATACATCGTAACTTCTCAACGTCTTCAGAGAGGCGGCGGGTCCCAACAACCAACACCTCATCGTCCCAACTTGATGAAAGAAATGAAATTTCATCAAGACAAGGATTTTCCTAATCCTCATATTGATACATCCTATTTTTATGCACTTCCATATTGATGTGTATACCTCATATTGATATGCATCCCATATATATGTGAATCTCTTATCGAGCTCCGGCTTTATACATATATGTATATGTATATCTTTGAAGAAAATATAAATACCTTCAAATTGGATCGCACCTCAATATTGAACACGGTCCATGTTACCATCGTTCACTTCGCCACGTAATATATACACGTGCATGCAAGATGAAAGTGCACTGAAATGTCCCTAAACTAATATTGGACCGCAATGTCCTTAATCTAATCTATGTTTGGCCCTGCGGCTGATCACCATATTAATCCCTGTATAAAATCTATGGGTATAAACAAGATATATTCCATCCATATCTTCCATGGACCTCGATATCCTTAAACTAATATGTTTGGCCCTACCGACCGTCTCCATATTGACAATCATATGCTATCCATGGGCTATTCATATATGATTAGATGATCAGTTAAGCCCATATGCTCACTGTTATCTAAGTTGATCTTAGTCTCATATACGACTAACAATCCTTAATCCATGTCATCTAAGTTGATCTTAGTCCAATATACGACTAACCATCTTTAGATCAAACCCATATATCCCGTGAACTAATGGACCTCATTTATATGAGATCTGCGTCCTAAGTTCAAAACTCCAAATCTAATATATGGATTTGGACTAATCCACGCCCTACGTGCGATGATATATATTAGTCCCCGTACATAATCCAATTGCAACCGTATATAAACAAATAAAGCACGATACGAAGTGATCTACCAGGAGAAGGTGAAACTTGTTATCGCAATGCGATAGCATAATTAATTGCATGGGCTTTCACCTGCATGGAAGAGTGTTCCCACAATAAAAAAAACCTTCCATATGAGGGGGAATCTGATAAGTCACGCTATAACGGTCGCGTCTATCCAAATCTCCGATATACGATGCCATAAATCAACTTGGCATTTTCAAAGAGGTGGATGGATATGTTCCATCTAGCATATACCCCCGCATTGAGGATGGACTTCCTCCCGACGCCTCAGACCTATCTCCGGTGGTAAACAGATTCTGGCACGTCTGGTGGGACTTTTCCTCTTTCCACACTACACTTCGTGTGTCATGTTTTTCGTGAACAAAAATCGCGGTATGTATATGTTTGTAGTTGCCCTTGAGTAGTAGGATACTGAAGCTGGCATTCCGTCTCTATGTAGGGATCAATGGAGTTCACTTCTACTCACTATAACTCAAGCTCTGCTACATCTGGTGGAGTCAAATATAGGCCGCTCGCAGCCATGATACTTTGTGTTTCGGCTCTTCAAGAAATGAAGGTGCTCTTCTTCGAGTCAATACTCCCACCACCTACCCTCGATGCCTCAATGCCAAAGGAGGAAGCCCAGAAGAAATCTGTCTTCCACAGGCTGTCTCCCGAAGCTTTAGCTTTGCTGACAGCATCAGTCTTCATACGACAGACTCCTACTAAAGACCAAGGCCAACACAAGGGGAAAAATATTCATGCTCTGAAAGAAAATAGGGGCAAGCTCTGTAGACTGATGAAGTTCCGGTCGCAAGACATGATCGACGTCAATATGGGCATCAAATAAGACAAGTTGGGGACAGTACTCCATCCGTGTTGAGTCCACCTACTTCAACTCTGACGGCGAATATTGTTGTTCCAATCAGGAACAGCTTCGAACTGCTGTGAATAGTCAGACAAAATTCTTCCGCCATGGAATTAAAGAAGTCTCCACAGCCCATGGAGATCCAAGGAGAGAAGAAAACAGTTCACTCCCCAAAGAAGTCTCATCATCTATATATAAGATATGGAAGCAAGTGAAGAACTCAGTCATAGTCCGCAGCTCTTCCTCTAAGCGTCGGCCAAAATCTGACAGCTTCCCTTCTAAATACAAGGGGACTCATCCTAAGGTGGTTACTGCCATGATGGTTCATCCTAAAGCAGCTTTTCACAAAAAAGAGAGGCCCATTAAAGCCCAAGCACCCGAGGTAAACTCCAAGGGTCAAGAATCCAAACGCCCCAAGCCTGAGGACATAGTTGTATGATCGGGCACACTCCGCTTGTGCGCAAAGCAAAAGTGGAAGAGACGGAAAACAAAAATTTCCGTGGAAGCGCGATCGACCGTACATCAAAAATCGTCCAAGCACTAAAACTAGCAATAAGAAAAAAGCAAGGAAGAGTATGTAATTTGATTTCGCGCACCCCGTGGGTTCGCAAGGAGGCGGAATTTACAAAAAACAATTTTTCTTACTTTGCAACACCGATTAAACTCCAGGATCTTAACAGAAACCTTAACTAGCTAAATCTACTTGGAGGTTTAACTACTTGGTAAAAGTTTTATACCTCCTAGAACCTTGTCCTTTGGGTCTTCTTCTCCTCCTCTGCTTATGCTCCTCAAAGATCCGTATCGTGCTTAATCATCGGCCTCCTCGTGTCGAAGATGATCCACCCGAGAGTCTACACCTTAAGCTCCAACCTCTAAATCGAGGTAACTAAGGGGCCTAGTTCACTAAGATAGGTAGCCTAGAAGATGTAGAGTATCTAATGGAGTATTTTATCTCATGAGACCTTAGGGTTCACAACTCATGTGAGGGTTAGGGTCTTGAGAAAGAAGGAGAGGAAAGTATGGAGAGAGAAAAAGAATGAACCAATGAGAAAAGGTTATAGCAAGTGAAGAATGGCTCACACACTTCACTCATTAAGTATGCAATATTTTCCAATAGAAAATATCAACCATGCTTGAATAGTGAGTCCAAACTAATAAACAAATACAAAGAGCCATGCTTCACCCCATGCCATTGATGTCTCTAATTTCCACCTCATTAACTATTTCTCAAAATAGATAATCCAAATAATAAGGTGTCACCTTCTAGAAGTATCTCTTGTGAAATTACAAGAATGACCTCACCGTATATACATACCCATATTCATATTCTGAAAAATACAAATACAATGAGATAATAATAATCCAATAATATAATACTAGGATCCGGCTTAAACCAAAGCCCGCTAGTATTATCCGTCCGAACAACATCCGTGTAGCCAGTACACGTATGTGATCGAAACCCTGCCGTAAAACCATACGGCCTCTACATCGTTTTGCCCGAAGTATTGAAACTCTTTGCGTGGGACTCTAAAGACTCGACAGTACGCTGACAGTGGGTTTAACAACAAGTCCGTCAGCGGTACTAGCTGGACGTAACGGCTATCCAGGTAACTATCGATAAGAAGGTCGATGAGCAAACTCATCCGAACTCCTACTGAGTCTATCTATGACAATCTTCATACAATCCGGTCTGTTCGTCTAAGATACTCGCATATCGGGCCTAAATGGATGGTAAACGTCAGACCCCTAACAGCGCAATAAGTCATGCCAGGGTAGAGCCCAATACACCCTGAGAAACTACTGGAGTACCTACCAGTAAATCTCTCTTTCTGTGGCCAGGGACTTTTTGTAATGGCTTTCCGAACATAGGGCGATATCAACCCCCAATACCGGGAGAGACGAATCCTATCTAACCGCTACTGCCTCCAAGTGCTTCGGGACTGCACCCAACTACTACCTGTTTGCACAAATCTTTTGAGCTATGGTAGGGTAGTAATCTAAGTACAGTGGAAACACACTTGAGACGAATAGTGATATCAAGTCAACAGACTAACCTGTACTCATGCCACCCGGGAACTGCTACCTGACGATAGGTATAATAACAACCAGTAGTTCCCAATGAGTCCGTCCAGTGTAACTCATAACCCAATGAGCACATGTATACTATCTCCGGTACGACGTACCAATGGCTGTGGGATAGACCATCTTCTCTGCTCGTATGAGAAGAGTATACACTAGTCTACTCTAGAGTATCGATGCCCCGTCTCGATAATCCTATGACTAGGGACATGTATAAGGATGTGCTTATAGACTATCCAGCCCCCACTAGTGTGACTTCCATCACAATGCTGGTAATCAAGCAAAGATCCTAAGGGCTCTACCAATATGTATAAGCGATATGCTAAAAGAAACACATGTACATATTGAGGTAGAATCAAACCAAGTAGCATACTACCATTTTGAGCAAGACTGTTATTATAACTGTGAATATCCAAAGCTTCCAAATGTAATATACAATCTAGTATGATACAATAATGGTCTCTAGGGCATATATCACTAAAAATCTCCCACTTGCACTAAGGCCGTGTATTGGTATATCGCATACCTATCATCTCGGTTAGCCTCTCGAACTGTGTCTGAGGGATGACCTTTGTGAGTGGATCTGCAGTGTTATTCTCTATCTCTACTCTCTGCACCTCGATCTCCCGGCGATCAACGATCTTCCTGATCAGGTGGAACAGTCTTAAGATGTGTCTGGACTTCTGATGGGACCTTGGTTTCTTCGCAAAAGCTATAGCGCCTTTGTTGTCACAATACAGTGGTATTGGATCAACAATGGACGGAACCACCTAAAACTTTGTCACGAACTTCCTCATCCAGACTGCTTCTTTTGCAGCGTCACAAGCAATGATATACTCCGCTTCCATCGTCGAGTCAGCAATGGTGTCCTGCTTGGAGCTCTTCCAACAGACCGCCCCTCCATTGAGGGTAAAGATATAACCCGACATGGACTTGGAGTCATCCTTGTCACTATGGAAGCTGGAGTCGGCGAAGGCCTCGATCTGAAGGTCTTCACTGTCGTACACCAAGAACATCACCTTAGTCCTTCTCAGGTACTTGAGAATGTTCTTCACTGCTATCTAGTGTTTCTCTCCTGGGTTTGACTGATATATGCTTACAACGCTCAGTGCGTAAGCTGCATCTGGTCTGGTACACAACATCGCATACACTATAGAGCCTACCGTTGAAGCGTAGGGTATAATACTCATGCGATCCTTTTCCAAATCAGTCTTGGGAGACATCTCTTTGGAGTGGGTGATTCCGTGACAAGCCAGTAGATTACCGCGCTTCGAATCATCCATACTGAATCTCTTCAGTATGGTGTCGATGTAATTTAACTGTGAAAGTTCCAACATCTGTTTAGATCTATCACGATAGATCTGGATCCCCAGAATGTAGGAGGCATCACCCAGGTCCATCATGGAGAACCTTTGTAACAAGAATCCTTTGACTGATTGTAGCATAGAAATATCATTTCCTATCAGGAGAATGTCATCCACATACAAGATGAGGAATACCACAGTTCTCGCTACAATTTTCCTATCAAAACAGATGTTCCAACTCCACGATGCCCGTTTTAATCTATAAATGGATTTAAGCAACTTTCACACTCTTTCGCTGCTCCCACTCTCTATGAAACCCTCTGGCTAATCAATATAAACATACTCTTCCAAATTTCCATTCAGAAAAGCGGTCTTTACGTCCATCTACTAAATTTCATAATCGTGGAAGGCAGAAATGGCAAGAAGGATCTGAATGGATTTGAGCATAGCCACTGGAGAAAAGGTTTCATCATAGTCCAAACTAGGTCTTTGATGAAAACCTTTTGCAACAATTCTAGCCTTATAGGTTTCAACCTGTCCATCTACACCAATTTTCTTTCTGAAGATCCATTTGCAGCCTACGGGTTTTACCCCTTCTGGAGCAATGTCCAAAGTCCATACTTTGTTGATGTACATGGACTCCATTTCGGTCCGCATTGTATCCAGCCATTTTACCGAGTCTCTGCTCTGAATGGCTTGTTGGAAGCTAGTTGGCTCATCATCGTCGATAATGCAATCCTCTCTATCTCCGTCTATGAGAAAACCGTAGTATGTATCAGGCGGATGAGACTACCTACTAGTCCTGCGGAGTGGAGCGGGGATGTCCGGTTCTTTCGAAACTTCTACTTTCAGTAATAGCTTTTGGTTCCGGAATTTCTTCCAGTTCTATTGCGCTCCCAATTATTTCTTTTTCAAGAAATTAAGTCTCCAAAAAGTGGGCATGCCGAGAAACAAAGACCTTTTGTTCCTCCGCGTAATAGAAAAGAAACCCCCTGAAGTTCTTTATGCATCCCACAAACTTATGCAGTACTGAGCGTGCCTCGAGTTTGTCCGTATACTTCTTTTTTACAACAGCCGGACATCCCCATATCTTCAGATACTTAAGATAGGGTTTCTTCCCACTCCGCATCTGATATGGTGTGGTAGGCACTGACTTAGTAGGAACCTTGTTCAAAAGATATGCAGCTGATTTTAGTGCATAACCCCAAAAGGATCACGGTAACTCGGCGTTATTCATCACGGAACGTACCATATCCAATAAGGTTCAATTCCGTCTTTCCGATACACCATTGTGTTGAGGTGTGTATGAAGGAGTAAGTGTTAGGAATATGTATACCCTAGAGTCCATTATTATTGATATAGTGGATTCTTGGATATATATAGAGAGGACTTTCTTACTCGACATGATAGTGTGCTATCTGGTTACCTTTATCTTAACATGTAGACTGGTATTTTTATACTGTCTGTCTCTTATATGTTGATAAAACCCTTAGGACATGTACTTGACTACCAGGATTATGATGAGATCATACTAGTGAGGCCAGGGTGATCCAAAAGTACATCCTTTACCTATTCCTAGTCGAGAGGATATCGAGACAGGGCATCGATATTCCAGAGTAGACTAGTGTATACGTTTCTTATCCCCTGAAGGGCGATAGTTGATCATCTTCGGCACGAAGGTCATCGAAGGAAGCTCGTCCAAACCCTCAAGTGGAGCCTAATGGAGTCACGGGACTACTACACGGAGCATGTGAAGTGAAGGACTCGATCTACGAGGGTATAGCCATCTTTCACTTCTTATAGTTTAGTAGATATCAAACCTAAAACCCTAATCATCTAGTTAACAATCTACGTTATTGTTAGTTAACACCCCGGAAAAATTTTAAAATGGCATGCTTGATGCTTGTAAAACCAGTGATGTGGTAACATACATTTTCATGGTATCAAAGCCAAAGATATAAGATTAGACGATATTACTAGATCATGAAACCGAACAACTCCGAAACTGTAACCCGAAAACCTGAGTTTTTGTCGAATTTTTTAAGGTCTCTAAAATTTTTTAAAATAAGTGCAGAATGTTACATGTGATGTAACTAGAACACTAGAGAAATTTGAGGGCAAAATTCCAAAATTGACCCAGTGAGATTGCTCAAAAAACCGGTTTCACCTTTTTTACTGTAGCAAAAGACCTTGAAATTTTTATGGTGTTCTTATCTCTTGGTTTTAGGGTTTCAGGTTATGTTTGATTAGTCCAAAATTGCATGTGATGTTAATTTTGTTTAGGGGATAATACGGAGTGTTTCATAGTCGTGTTTTTTTTAACACTGTTTTGGGTTTAAGTTTGATATGGATGCAGTAGTTAGGATTCACATTAAATTAGTTATATGAAAACTAGTTTGTTTGTAAATCTAGTATTTTAGTCTCAGATAATCGGTTGCCGCGGAGTCTTGATTCGGATCAAAACTCCGTCGCAATCGCGTATTGTACGTGAATACTCGCCAAATAACTTTGCTAGGTAGCCACGCCCCATTGGCCCGACCAAGTGACTGTAGGAGAACCCCGGTGCCAAAAGCATCCACTCGGGTGCTTGCGGCCACAGTGTTCCGCCTTAGTGCACTTCGTCGACGGCATCGGGGGTGCGGCTATCTTCTAAAGTTTCTGAAAAGTATTCGATAATGTAGTCGGGGATCTTGTTGAATCCCCGACTAAGTAATTGAAAAGTGTTTCCAATTTGAGAATAAAATACAAGATTTATCTGGTTAGGCATGAAATTCGGAATATGAGATATTCCAGGTTTATGATGTTTAAGGATATGCGGATTCTAATTATTGCAGTTTTACATTTCTTTTCTGCGACCTTAAGTGTAATATGTGGGGTATCCCGATCTCGTTGCTATATGTCAACGAGTTTTCGGAATACGCGTATTTACTTACGTTGATGATATGTGATATTATGTGTTGCTGATGTGTTTTATTAGATCGTCGTGATTGAATAGCCCGGGGGTTTTCTATGAGATAAGAGTTTTTCAATTTTTATTAATGTAAAATTTGTATGTAATATTCTTTTATTGGGGCACTTCCGGGTTAAGGATGATGTTACCATTGTTGTATATTATTTACTTTTCCGTATTAAGATAGACCCAAGGTGGGGAGCACAAGTAACCGGGTTCTAGAGTCCAGTGGGAAACCATCTCAAGGAGTTGAGACCGGGTCTCCTAACTCTAGAATTGGTAGGGTTACTTGTCACTCTCGTAGGGGTCTAGGGATGTGGGTTTGGCTATTCTTCACGACCATGGAATCCGTGTTTTACATTACTGACTAAATGTAAAACACGAAAATCCTAGTATATCCAATATTTCATATGTTGCTTCTACTACTTTGCTCCGTGATGTGATCATATAACTGCGTGAGACGAATATGATATTATATATATGATATATAATAAACGTTTCTTATGTTTTGCACCCGCGCTAGTCCAGCCCCCGCTTTGCCGGTAGTTAAGTAACCTAACGGCACATGACGGGGCCCAGTGGCGAATGCGGATGGCATAAGTGTACGTTCTATTTTCGTTTCATTTTTCTCTAATGTTTAGGAAACATTAAATGATGGGACTTTATTAATGAGATTAATGAAAAAAAGAAACCTAAAGATGTTGTAGAATCAAACTTTTAAAAAGGGTAGCTCTAGTTTTTGCTTTGCATAGTGGTATTCCTTGATGAATAAACAGCACCTCATTCGATGAGGAAAGAGCCGAGATCCCTTCACCGGGAGTGAGCTCTTTAGCGAAACTAGAAAATGCTATAACTCACTCGGTTTTGTTTTTGATAGCTTCTCTAGTTCTTACTTTGCATAGTGGTATTCCTGAATATCCTGCACCTCATTCGATGAGGAAAAAGCCGAGATCCCTTCACCGGGAGTGACCTCTTTAGCGAAACTAGCAAAAGCCTCAAAAACACTCCTTTTCAAAATCACTTCTACAACGATATCAAGTTCATTACTCCCATGGTTTTCTTAAAAACTTGCGTAGCCCTCCGTCATTTCAGATAAGTACTATTTAGTATTCGTGTTGCGTTTGTTGACCTTGTCAAGGCATAGTGTGCGGTAGCTAATTAGTGCTTACCTGCTAGCATGTGATGTGATTGGGTTAGGGTAGTCGTGCGGCCTTGATGACCTTGTCAAGGGTCGTGCGGGTGGGTTTAATTCAATCAAGACATGACGGGTAGAACTTGACTAGCGCTTATGGTTTGTTGACCTTGTTAAGGTCATAAGTGGCTAGGGGTAAAAACCATTATCGGGAATTTCAAGTGTTGAAATTTGTAATAAGATTGCATACTTTCTATATGATAGTTGGATCCCGATACCCACTACGAGTACAAGTTACTCCTGGGAGAGTTTTGCACTTTACAATTAGCTAATCCAGTAGGTGTCTAGAAAGGTGTCAACGGGGTTATGTCTCTAGGGAAACGAGGTTTATTTTAATTAGGTCCGTGCGAAAGCACGGGGAACCTCCCTCGGAGTACCGATACCTGCCTGGCCGAACGATTGGCGAAACTGTAGGGTGTAATTAATCCCGGCTAATCTTACCTTTTAGGGTTTGAAGGAAGATTTGATAAAAACAGTGGGAGCCATCCTGATTAGATAAAAACCAATCTAATCTTGCAAAGAGCGCATGCAAAGTGATTACCCTTCTCTCTCTCCTGATAGCGACCAACGAAGTTCCTTAATCAAGATAATAATATGGATGTATTGACCGAACCTACTTATTATACTGGGCTAGGTTCCGCTCTATCTTATGATTGTCATAAGTCTGAGTAAAGAATAGGAGAATATCCGGATTCCCACGCCACCCATACGAAGAAAAAGAAGAGGTACGGTATGTTGGAGAATCACTGGATAGCTTCCGGGGTGGTAAGGTTGACTGAATGTCAGTCACAGGCATTATCTTTACCCTCAGTAGAGGGACGGTATGCTGGAAGAGTTCCAAGCTAGATACCGTGACATACTAGACGATAAAGGCTGGATACATCACTACCAACGATGCTACCAAAGAGGCAGTCTGGATGTATATAAGTTCATGAGATGAATTTCGTTCCTACCATTGTGTGACAATGGAGTTGTGGCTTTAGCCTAGGAACCCCCGTCCCATCAGTGATCCAGACATATTCCAAGGCAATATCACCTGATCAAGGAGATGGATGATCTCCAGGGAGATCGAGGTTAGGAGAGTAGACATAGAGGATAACACGGCGGATCCACTCATAAAGGCATTTTCCCAAAAGAGACTTTTATGGGATGGTTGTGTATGAGATACTATAACCACTGCTGATTGTTGGGTATTGAATACTACGACAGATGGCCCTAGTGCAAGTAGGAGATCGCTAGTTATATGTATGCCCTAGAGGCCATTACTGTACATGAGATGTATATTGTAGTGGATGCTTGGACATATATAGGGATGACTTTCTTGCTCGACATGATAGTATGCTATCTGGTTACTCTTTATCTTAACATGTACACTTATTGTCTCTATGTTATATGTTGATAAAGCCCTTAAGATGAGTACTTGACTGCCAGGATTATGATGCAGATCATACTAGTGGGGACGAGTAGTCAGTAAGTACATCCTTCAAATGTTCTTAGTCGTGGGTGTTAGTGTATATGCCTTAGAGGCCATTACTGTATCATACTAGTTTGTATATTACTTAATGGAAGATTGGGATATTCACAGTTGTATAGACAATCTTGCTCAAAATGGTAGTATGCTACTTAGTTTGTTTCTACTTTAATATGTGCATATGTTTCTTTTAGCATATCGCTTATACATATTAGTAGGGCCCTTAGGATCTTTGCTTGATTACCAGCGTTGTGATGGCAGTCACACTTATGGAGGCTGGGTAATCTATAAGCATATTCTTATACAGGTCCCTAGTCGTAGGATTATCGAGACAGGATATCGATACTCCGGAGTAGACTAGCGTATGCGCTTCTCATCCCAGCAGGGGAAATGGTCTGTCCCACAGCCATCAGTATGTCGTACTGGAGATAGTATGCGGTTGCTCGTTAGGTTACGAGTACACTGGATAGGAATCGTCGGGAACTGTTGGTTGGTATTATGCCTATCGTCACTTATCAGTTCCCAGGTGACATGAGTACAGCTTAGTCCGTTGACTTGACACTGTCACTTCACCTCGAGTGTATTCCCACTGTTCTTTGATTACTACCCTACCACGGCTCAAAGGAGTCGTGCAAACAGGTAGTAGTTGGGTGCAGTCCCGAAGCACTTGGAGGCAGTGACGGTTAAACAGGATTCGTCTCTCCCGGTATTGGGGGTTGATATCGCGCTTTGTCTAGGAGAGCCATTACACAAAGTCCCTGGCCAGGGCAAGCGAGATATACCGGTAGGTTTTCCGGTGTTATCTCAGGGTGTTCTGGGCTACACTCCGACACGACTTGTACCGCTATTAGGGGACTGACGTTTACTGCCCCCTAGGCCCGCCATGCGATATTCTCAGACAAACAGACCGGACTGTACGGAGATTGTCACATTCAGGCTCAGTAGGAGTTCGTATGGGTTTACCTCATCGGCCTTCTTATCGACACCTACCTGGGGACCGTTACGTACAGCTAGTGCCGCTTGCGGTCTGTGGTTAAACCCACTGCCAGTGTAGTGTCGAGTCTTTAGAGTCCCACACAGAGAGATTCCCTGCACTGGGCAAAAGGTGTAGAGGCCGTATGGTTTTACGGCAAGGCTACGATCACTTACATACACTTGTGCGCGTATGTTGTTCGGGAAGACAATACTAGTGGGCTTTGGTTTAAGCCGGATCCTAGTACTGTATGGATGGATTAGTTTTGTCTTCTGTGCATTCGCATTCTACGGAATGCGGATGCGGGTGTGTATGCACAGTTGTGAGCAGCAAAGAAGAAGGAGGTGCCTCATTAGGGTTTTGACAGTTGGTTCGGTCAAAACCATTATGAGGCGAGGACATTATTTACTAATCTTTTTAATGATAATTATGTTATGGCTAATTGTTTTGACCATTTGACCATACTTGACCTTGTTGACAATTTGAACATTGTTGACTAGGATCTTTCATGTGAGATCTAGAGTCTTCTTTTTGTTTTGGTTTTATTTTGAGATGATAATGGTCAAATCAATGTAGCCATCAACTTTATCATGATAAGAGATTAGTAATGATAATGTTTTATGGATCATTATTCTCTTCTCATTCTCTCTCTTCAAATGAGAGCTCCCATGGTTGCTCCTTCTTCTTCCTCTCTAGATTTTTCCGTTGCTCTCATGTGTTGAGAAAATAAGGATCTAAATTGACAAACAAATCCATCTTCTTCTTCTACACCATCTAGGACATCAAGCATAGCACACTTGTTGCCCTAGTTACCTCGGCTTGAGGTGGAGCTCAGAACACAAACTCTCGGGTGGATCGTCTTCGACTCTAGGAGGCCGTGGAGGTGACCAAGATCCGGATCGATCCTTGGAGCTTGCATGGACGAGGAGAACAGTGGAGAGAAGACCCGAAGGACCGGTTTCATGAGGTATAATCTCTTTAGCATAGTAGATAGAACCTCATGTTATTTGTTAGCAATGGTTTGGCAAAGATCCTCATGCTATAATCCATGTTACCTTGTGTCAAAAATTGTTTTTTACCTATTCCGCCTCCCCGTAAGCACCGGGGTGGGTAATGTAGACTTACAGTGGTATCAGAGCCTCACTAAACCATTACTAACTTGTTAGCAAAGTGTTAGAAAATCGATCGCCGGAAAAAATCGCAAAACACGTCGAAAAATTCACTTTTCTGTCCTTTTTAAAAACTGGTCCAAAAATTTTTCAGGGGACCTTAAAAATACGTGCAGGGTTTTCTGGGAAAACTGTAGAAATTTGGGCGCCTGAGTCACTCAGAAGACCGCGAATCCGCGGCCGAGTTGACTTGGCCGCGCACCAAATTTCTTCAGCCGTTCTCTGTGATGGCTTTGTGACTTTTGAGATAGTTTGTTTCTGCCCAGATTTTGCTAAGTACTGTGTTGTGCTTGGGGTAGTTTCAAATCAAGTTTTTGGTTGAAATTCTAAGAACTTTTGCTAATCGGATATTCTGTGATGTGATATATGTATTGAACGTCTACTAATCTCTATACGTCGATTAGTGGGGGTTATACATATCTGTGATCTGTGATGTTGGTTTGCGTATATGAACTTGTTGGATTGTCGCGGATGAATAGCCGGGGTTTGTGAGATGAGAGTTTCTTTATCTTTCATTTGATGTAATATGTAAATTGATGTAATATTATTTTTATGGCCGCACATCCGGGATGAGGTTGTAGCCGCCATTATATATTATTTCTTTTACTGTTTTTGCTCCTAGGATAGACCCAAGGTGGGGAGCACAAACTACTGGGTATTTTGAAGTGCCGAGTGGCCTACTCACGTTGTTGAGGGAGGTTGCTCCATTTCGGGTACTTGGCAGGTAGTTTGCCACACCCGTAGGGGTCTAAGGTGGGGTTTGGCTATTCATCGCGACCGTGTAATCCGTCTTTCGTTGCAGGTTCGAATGAAACCCAGATTCCTAGCATATCCAATGTGTTCATCTGTGATCTGGAATGGCTATCATTGCATCTGATGAATGTATATATCTATATATGATATCTAGTAGGCGTTGCTTATGTTTTGCATCCGCGCTAGTCCAGCCCCCGCTCTGTCGTTAGTTAAGTAACCTAACGGGTGATGACGGGGCCCCGTGGCGAATGCGGATGGCATAAGCATACGTCATATTTTCGTTGTTTTCTGCAATGGTAGGATTAATTGATGGGACGTATTAAATTAATGCAAGAAAATAAACCAAAGTTAAAATCGTTGGAACAATTTCAAAACCACTAGGTTTCTTTTCAAAACAGAAAACTTTTAAAAATGCGGAGCTTAAACTGCTCCTTTTAAACGCTATCAGCTTCCTTCGATTATATCAAGTTCACTACGTTCATGGTTTCGCCAAAACCATTCGTAGCCCTCTATCATTTCAGTTAAATATTCAGTAGAATTCAAGCTATATATTTTGACCTTCGCCAAAGCATAGTGATTGGTAGCTGCTGAATATTTATCTGTAGCATAGATAAATGCGTTGGTTTGGAACAGTCGTACTACTATTTTGGCCTTCGTCAAGGGTATGTACGGGTGGGTTCAAATAAACCTGGATAATGATGGGTAGAACTTGACATATGACTTATGATATGTTGGCCTTCGTCAAGGTCATAAGAGCATGGGGCAAAAATCCACATCGGGAGTTTCTAAAAAAACTGAAACTTGCTAGTGCTGCATACCATTTGGAGTTTGATAAAGTTGGTAGGATTCCTTCAGCATTATCTCATAATGATATTTGGATCCCGATCCTACTGTGAGTATCCGCTACTCCTCGGGAAACTTTTCACTTAACGATCAATGCTATAAACCAAGTAGGTGTCTAGAAAGGTGTTAGCAGGGCTACGCCCACAGGGAAAAGAGGTTATTTAATTAAGGAACTTCGCGAAAGCGTCGTAAAACCTTCCTCGAAGTACCGACACTGGCCTGGCTGAACCGTTAAGCAAGTATTGTATGGTGAGATTGATCCCAACTAATTCTTCTTTTATGGTTTGAGGAAGGATTCGAGAAATAGTGGGAGCCATCCTGTTTAGATAAATTAAAAACCAATCTAAACTTGCAAGAGCATCAAGCTGAGTGTTTTCTTCTCTCTCTCTTAATTGCAGCAACCCAGTGACCACACATAGGTTACATCTAGATAATAAAATGACTGAATCTGACTGTTATGACTGGCAAAGGTCTATCAGATGTCCATTACCCATGACAAACTGGGACACCTCTTAACTAATCAAACCCCTGCCGTCTCAGGACCAGTTTCCACTGTCGCGGATATTGATATCCGTAAGACATCGGAAAAAGACTATGCGAATGCCAAGTGCCTCGTGTTGGCCTCAGTTGATGGTGCATACCAGAGGCAGCACGAGAAGATGGACTTAGTTTCTATCTTCCTCCATAACAAAGATTTATATGGAGAGCAATCTCGTATCGCAAGATATGAGACCTCGAACGAATTGCTTCAAGCGAGGTTGGCTTTCGTGTCATCTGTAAGGGACAACGTCCTTACAGAGACTAGCTATTTTGATAAGCTCACGGACCTGAAGACCACGTTGAAGAATGGGTCAAATACTGACTTGATTATACAGTCTCTGCCCTCCACTTATACCCTGAAGGAAACCAGGGAAGCAGAAGGAAAGGGAAGGGCAAAAGTTTCGGGACTGGATGTAGTAAAGGAGGGACGTTCCTATTGTTATGGGAATGAACATTGGCAGAAGGATTGCAGGGCTAGCAAAGCCAATAGCCAGGATCCGAAGTATGTTGTGGCTTCGGCTTCAGGTGTGTTTGTAGTAGAAAACTGTATGTCAATTAACCCTACTTCCTGGGTATTGGATACCGGATCAGGATCTCACATCTGTAATTCATTACAGGCTCTGAGAAACCATAGAGTTATCAGGATAGGTGATATGACTCTCAGGGTTGCCAACGGAATGAGCATGGACACTGAATCCGTAGGGGAATATCATCTTGGATTGACAACTAGGCAGATATTGATTCTGCGTAACTGTTTGTATGTACCTAGTGCGACTTGTAATATCATATCTGTATCCTTACTTTCTAAGGAAGGATATGATTTTACTTTTGTAAGCGATGTGGTCCACATCCACCTAAATCAAGTTCTGATTGGGTCAGGTACATTAGAAAACGGAATATACGTACTGAATCAAGCTCAGGTTTTCAATGACCAGAACACACTTAAAAGAAAGTATCCGGAATTAAATCAGGCTTTCTTATGGCATTGTAGACTGGGTCACATTAATGAGACACGGTTAACAAAGTTACATAAAGAGGGATAATTGAATCCGTTCGAGTATCAGTCTTATAATACTTGTGAATCTTGTCTCATGGGAAAGATGACAAAGACTCCATTCACTGGACACAGGGTAAGAGCGAGCGAGCTCTTGGGACTCATACACAGTGACGTGTGTGGTCCAATGTCTACACATGCGCGAAGTGTTTATTCATACTTCATTACTTTTACGGATGATTTCTCTAGGTATGGACATGTCTTCCTAATGAAGTATAAATCCGAGGCCTTTGAGAAATTTCGAGAATACAAGAATGAAGTTGAAAAACAAACAGGCAAGAGTATAAAGACAACGAGATCTGATCGAGGTGGTGAATACTTGAGTGCCGAGTTTCTGGACTACTTAAAAGAGAATGGAATTCTCTCTCAGCTTACTCCTCCATACACACCACAACACAACGGTGTATCTGAAAAGCAGAATCGAACCCTATTGGATATGGTTTGTTCCATGATGAGTAAGGCTGAGTTACCGCGATCCTTCTGGGGTTATGAACTAGAACCAGCTGCATATCTTTTGAACAAGGTTCCCTCCAAGACTGTGCCTACCACACCATATCAGATGTGGTGTGGGAAGAAACCCCATCTTCAATATCTGAAGATATGGGGATGTCCAGCTTTTGTTAAAAAGAACCATACGGACAAACTCGAGGCACGCTCAGTACTGTGTAAGTTTGTGGGATACCCAAAGAATTCCAGGGGGTATCTTTTCTATTACGCAGAGGAACAAAAGGTTTTTGTTTCTCATCATGCCCACTTTCTGGAACATCAGATTTTAGAAAAAGGAACAAGTGGGAGCGCAATAGAACTGGAAGAAATTCCGTAACCACAAGCTATTACTGAAAGCTTGGAAGAACCAGAAGTTTCAGGAGAACCGGACATCCAAGCGCCACTCCGCAGGAGTAGTAGGCAGTCTTATCCGCCCGAGAGATACTACGGTTTTCTCATAGACGGGGATAGAGAGGATTGCACCATTGATTATGATGAGCCTACTAGCTTCCAGCAAGCCATTCAGAGCGGTGACTCGGTAAAATGGCTGGATGCAATGCGGACCGAAATGGAGTCCATGTACACTAACAAAGTTTGGACTATGGACATTGCTCCAGAAGGGGTAAAACCCGTAGGCTGTAAATGGATCTTCAAAAAGAAGATTGGTGTAGATGGGCAGGTTGAAACCTATAGAGCTAGAGTTGTTGCAAAGGGTTTTCGTCAAAGACCTGGTTTGGACTATGGCGAGACCTTTTCTCCAGTGGCTATGCTCAAATCCATTCGGATCCTTCTTGCCATTGTTGCCTTCCATGATTATGAGATCTGGCAGATGGATGTAAAGACGGCTTTCCTAAATGGAAATTTGGAAGAGTGCGTCTATATGGATCAGCCGGAGGGTTTCATTCAGAGTGGGAGCAGCGGTAAAGTGTGCAAGTTACTTAAGTCCATCTATGGACTGAAGCAAGCATCTCGGAGTTGGAACATCTACTTTGATGATACTGTCAAAGAATTCGGCTTTATCAAGAATCCAGATGAACCATGCATTTACAGTAAGATTGCAGGGAGAACTGTGGTATTCCTCGTCTTGTACGTGGATGACATTCTCCTAATAGAAAATGATATTCCTATGCTACAGTCAGTCAAAGGATTCTTGTCACAGAGGTTCTCCATGAAGGACCTGGGCGATGCCAACTATATTCTGAGGATCCAAATCTATCGTGATAGATCTAAAAGGATGTTGGGACTTTCGCAGTCCAGGTACATCGACACCATACTGAAACGATTCAGTATGGAAGATTCAAAGCGCGGTAATCTACCGGCTTGTCACGGAATCACCCTCTCCAAAGAGATGTCTCCCAAGACTGATTTGGAAAGGACTCGCATGTCATCTATACCCTACGCATCTGCGGTAGGCTCTATAATGTATGCGATGTTGTGTACCAGACCAGATGTAGCATACGCATTAAGCGTTGTAAGCCGATATCAGTCGGACCCAGGGAAGAAACACTGGATAGCAGTAAAGAACATTCTCAAGTACATGAGAAGGACTAAGGAGATGTTCTTGGTGTATGGCGGAAAAGACCTCCAGATCAAGGCCTTTGCAGACTCCAGCTTCCAGAGTGGCAAGGATGACTCCAAGTCCATGTCAGGTTATGTCTTTACCCTTAATGGAGTGGCGGTTTGCTGGAAGAGCTCCAAGCAGGAAACCGTTGCTGACTCAACTATGGAAGCGGAGTACATAGCTGCTTGCGATGCCGCAAAGGAAGCTGTCTGGATGAAGAAGTTCCTCACGGAGCTTCAGGTGGTTCCTACCATTGTTGATCTAATACCGATGTATTGTGACAACAACGGCGCTATAGCTTTAGCGAAGGAACCCAGGTCCCATCAGAAGTCCAGGCACATTTTGAGGCGGTACCACCTGATCAGGGAGATCGTAGATCGCCAGGAGATCGTAGATCGCCGGGAGATCGAGGTGAAGAGAGTAGATTCGGAGAATAACACTACAAATCCATTCACGAAGGCCATACCCCAGACTCAGTTCGAGCGGCTGATCGAGATGATAGGTCTTCGATATGCCAATACATAGCCCTAGTGCAAGTGGGAGATTGTTAGTGTATATGCCCTAGAGGCCATTACTGTATCATACTAGTTTGTATATTACTTAATGGAAGCTTAGGATATTCGTATAGACAATCTTGCTCAAAATGGTAGTATGCTACTTGGTTTGTTTCTACTTTAATATGTACTATGTTTCTTTTAGCATATCGCTTATACATATTAGTAGAGCTCTTAGGATCTTTGCATGATTACCAGCGTTGTGATGGCAATCACACTTGTGGGGGCTGGGTAATCTATAAGCACATTCTTATACAGGTCCCTAGTCGTAGGATTATCGAGACGGGGCATCGATACTCCGGAGTAGACTAGCGTATGCGCTTCTCATCCCAGCAGGGGAGATGGTCTGTCCCACAGCCATCAGTACGTCGTACTGGAGATAGTATGCGGGTGCTCGTTAGGTTACGAGTATACTGGACAGGACTCATCGAGAACTGTTGGTTGGTATTATGCCTATCGTCAGTTATCAGTTCACAGGTGACATGAGTACAGCTTAGTCCGTTGACTTGACACTGTCACTTCGCCTCGAGTGTGTTCCCACTGTTATTTGATTACTACCCTACCACGGCTCAAAGGAGTCGTGTAAACAGGTAGTAGTTGGGTGCAGTCCCGAAGCATTTGGAGGCAGTGACGGTTAGACAGGATTCGTCTCTCCCGGTATTGGGGGTTGATATCACACTGTGTCTAGGAGAACCATTACACAAAGTCCCTGGCCAGGGCAAGCGAGATATACCGGTAGGTTTTCCAATGTTATCTCAGGGTGTTCTGGGCTACACTCCGACACGACTTGTACCGCTATTAGGGGACTGACGTTTGCCGCCCCCTAGGCCCAACATGCGATATTCTCAGACGAACAGACCGGACTGTACGGAGATTGTCGCATTCAGGCTCGGTAGGAGTTCGGATGGGTTTACCTCATCGGCCTTCTTATCGACCCCTACCTGGGGACCGTTACGTACAGCTAGTGCCGCTTGCGGTCTGTGGTTAAACCCACTGCCATTGTAGTGTCGAGTCTTTAGAGTCCCACACAGAGAGATTCCCTGCACTAGGCAAAAGGTGTAGAGGCCGTATGGTTTTACGGCAAGGCTACGATCACTTACGTACACTTGTGCGCGTATGTTGTTCGAGCAGACAATACTAGTGGGCTTTGGTTTAAGCCGGATCCTAGTACTGTATGGATGGATTAGTTTTGTCTTCTGTGCATTCGCATTCTACGGAATGCGGATGCGGGTGTGTATGCACAGTTGTGAGGAGCGAAGAAGAAGGAGGTGCCTCATTAGGGTTTTGACAATTGATTCGGTCAAAACCATTATGAGGCGGGGACATTATTTACTAATCTTTTTAATGATAATTATGTTATGGTTAATTGCTTTGACCATTTGACCATACTTGACCTTGTTGACAATTTGACCATTGTTGACTAGGATCTTTCATGTGAGATCTAGAGTCTTCTTTTTGTTTTGGTTTTATTTTGAGATGATAATGGTCAAATCAATGTAGCCATCAACTTTATCATGATAAGAGATTAGTAATGATAATGTTTTATGGATCATTATTCTCTTCTCATTCTCTCTCTTCAAATGAGAGCTCCCATGGTTGCTCCTTCTTCCTCTCTAGATTTTTCCTTTGTTCTCATGTGTTGAGAAAATGAGGATCTAAATTGACAAACAAATCCATCTTCTTCTTCTACACCATCTAGGACATCAAGCATAGCACACTTGTTGCCCTAGTTACCTCGGCTTGAGGTGGAGCTCGGAACACAAACTCTCGGGTGGATCGTCTTCGACTCTAGGAGGCCGCGGAGGTGACCAAGATCCGGATCGATCCTTGGAGCTTGCATGGTCGAGGAGAACAGCGGAGAGAAGACCTGAAGGACCGGTTTCGTGAGGTATAATCTCTTTAGCATAGTAGATAGAACCTCATGTTGTTTGTTAGCAATGTTTTGGCAAAGATCCTCATGCTATAGTCCATGTTACCTTGTGTCAAAAATTGTTTTTTACCTATTCCGCCTCCCCGTAAGCACCGGGGTGGGTAATGTGGACTTACAGTGGGTGTATCGAAACAGGGCATCGATATACCAGAGTAGACTAGCGTATACGCTTCTCAACCCATGTGATGGGCGATGGATGATCCCATATCCATTCATGTTTGACATCAGAGATGGTATACGGGTGCTCAGTGGAGACTGGCTACACTGGACGGACTCGCCGAGAACTCCTAGATGGTATTATACCTATCGTCAGATAGCAGTTCTCTGGTAACACTGGTACAGGTTAGTCTGTAGACCCAAGATCGTCATAGAGTCTTGTGTGATTCCCACTATGCTTTGATTTCCATCTTACCACTTTCAAGAGAACATGAAAAACGGTGGCTTTTGGATACAGTCCCGAATCACATGGAGGCAATGAGCGATAGGAGGGGTTTCGTCTCTCCCGGTATTGGGGGTTAATGTTGCGCTGTGCTCGATTGGCTATAATAGGAAGTCCCTGGCCAGGGCTGCTTCAGAGATATACCGGTAAGTGTTATCAGTAGTTTCTCGACCCGTTATGAGCCTCAAATCGACATGACTTATCGAGTTACTGGGTCTGACGTTTACCACCCCTAGACGAGATATGCGACATATCAGACGAAAAGACCGGACTGTACGATAGTGTTACTGATTGGATTCGCAGGAATATGAGAAGGCATGCTTGTTGATCTTCTAATCACTCAATACCCGGGTGGCTGTTATGCTTAGCAGACGCTTGCGGCTTGTAGGTGTTTGATATGATCATCACCTACTGCCGGCGTATTGACGAATCTTGAGAGTCCTACACAGAGGTTTTCTGGCTCAAGCGAAACGGAATAGGAGCACATATGTGATACATGCGGGACCGAGATTAATACGATATGAGATACCGTATTCTATTCTCGCGATTTGTGATATAGGTCGGTTATATGAGATATAGCCGGGTTATCGGATCAAGTGTTGATTCGATAAGTTGTTACATTTGATATTAGTCGGTTATATATGATATAACTGGATTATTAAATAAAGTATTGATTTAATGATTTAATGTATAATTATATATTTGATATATTAATTTACATTAACTAGTATTAGCTCACTTAAGATTTCTTTTCTCACTTGATGTGCACATTGTATATATGTGATATGTATATTTGTGTACATGTTTGTGTCATGCTTGATGATACATGATACATGGGTGTATGAGACTTATACCATGCTTGATATAATCTAGAGTTTTTAATTATCTAAGTAATTCAAAAATTGGATGTATATTTAGCAAGGCTACAAGCTTGTAGAAGCTTATGGATGCATTGACCAAAGTCTTCTCTTTTTGTTTCACCTGTAGATATTTATCAACCCAACCATTATACTAACCCTAGTTAAGTCTCTACATGAGTTAGGGTATGACATTAACTCACCCATGGTTGCTAGACTCTCACTAGATTAGTTCATTCTTCTTCTTCTTCATCACAACTCCAAAGCTCACTAGGTTTTGGATTAATGAAGAAATATTGTGAGAAAATCAAATCTAAAGTGAGCCCACTTCCTACTTCATCATCCTCTACTACTTGCCATATAGTATAAGGTGTTTGCTTCACTAATTCCACAATTAATGAAGAGATGGCTTGGGTTAGTGTCTTCTCGACATAGATCATCTTCGGCCTCGAAGTCTTCGATGCAAGCATGTTCATTTCTTCATGGGAGCCTCTCTAGAGTCCGGGACTTCATGATCGCAGCGAAGGGACTACTACACGGAGCTAATGAAGTGAAGGACCGATCTACAAAGGTTGTATTCCTTGTTCACTTTACTTGCAAAGTTGTTTGCATTTCATTTCGTCGCTTTTTCTAGTAAACGATTCTATATTAGGATTAGCTAGAACGGAAAAATTTTGAAATTAGCATGGACGATACCTCCCGAAACCTTGCTGCCGTGCTGGGCAACCCAACAGAATCCGTTCAAATTTACATCTTATGAAACTTGCCAGTCATTTCTCAAAGGCTTCGTGACCAAATCTCTGTTTACTGGAAACGGAGAAAGGGCTACTGAACTCTTGGACAGATACATAGTGATGTATGCGGTCCTATGTCTACACATGCCAAGGATGGTTCCGCGTACTTTATTATATTCACCGATGTTCTCTCAAGATACGGACATGTGTTCTTGTTGAAACACAAATCTGAATCTTTTGAGAATTTAAAGGAATGTAAGTACGAAGTTGAGAACCAGATGGGTAAAAGTATTCAAATCCTTTGATATGATCGGGGAGGAAAATACTTGAGCACGGAATTCCGGGATTATTTAAAAGAGAATGAGATTCTCTCTCAGTTTACTCCTTCGTATACACCACAGCACAACGGTATATCAAGGTGGAGGAATCGCACCCTATTAGATATGGTGCGCTCTATGATGAGTACTGCTGAGTTACCTATTTCCTTTTGCGGACATGCACTTAAGATAGCTGCATATCTATTGAATAGAGTTCCGACCAAATCTATTGCTACCACTCCATATGAGATATAAAATGGGAAGAGACCGTCTCTTAAACGAGTTAAGATATGGGGTTATCCGGCCTATGTTGAAAAGCATAATTAGGATAAACTTGAGACAAGGTCAGTTCTATGCAAGTTTGTAGGATATCCCAAACATTCGCGAGGGTATATCTTCTACCACACTGAGAAACAAAAGGTGTTTTGTTTCTCGACATGCCACCTTTTTAGAAAAGGAATTTCTTGTGAAAGAAATTAGTGGCAATGAGGTAGAACTGGAAGAAGTTCCAGCAACGCAAACTATAACTAACGATTTGGTAGAACCGGAGGATTCAATAGTCCCCGACGAACCGCAGCCACTCCGCAGATCTAGTAGGGTTTCTCATCCACTAGAGAGATTCTATGGTTTTCACATAGAAGGTGGGAGAGAGGATTGCATCATGGAGATGATGACCCAACTAGTTTCGAGCAGGCCATCACGAGTGGGGACTCTGTGAAATGGCTGGATGCTATGCGATCTGAGATGGAATCCATGTACACCAACAAAGTGTTGACTTTGGAAGTTGCTCCTGAATGGGTAAAACCCATCGGGAGCAAGAGGATCTTTGAGAAAGATAATTTGGTGTAGATAGAAAAGTTGAGACTTTAAAGCTAGACTTGTAGCAAATGGTTTTCGTCTACGACCTGGTGTCGGCTATGATGAAACCTCTTCTCCTGTCGTTGTGCTTAAGTCCATCAGGATCCTACTTGCCATTGCTGCATACCATAACTACGAAATCTGGCAGATTGCACGTCAAAACCGCTTTTCTAAATGGTGATTTAGACAAGAGCATGTATATGACACTGCCAGAGGGCTTCGTAGACAGTGGGAGCAGCGGAAGTGTGTGCAAGTTGCTTGAATCCATCTACGGATTAAAGCAGGCATCGCGGAGATGGAACATCTGTTTTGATGAAGCTGTCAAAGAGTTTGACTTCACCAAAAAGGTAGATGAACCATGTATATATAAGAAAGTTGTGGAGAGCAAAGTTTTCTTCCTCGTATTGTACGTGGATGACATACTCTTGATAGGAAACAATGTTCCTATGCTACACTCGGTCAAGCTCCTCTTATCATAGAAGTTCTCCATGAAAGATCTAACTGATACCTCCTACATCCTGGGGATATAGATCTATAGAGATAGATCTAAACGGATTTGGGATTGTCCCAATCCAGGTACATAGACACCATACTAAAGAGGTTTAGTATGGAAGATTCTAAGCGTAGTAATGTACCCGTTTGTTCAGGAATCACTCTCTCCAAAGAGATGTCTCCCGCGACTGATTTGGAGAGGGCTCGCATACAAGGGATACCCTATGCTTCGGCAGTCGGGTTAATCATGTATGCGATGATATGTACAGACCAGATGTAGTTTACTCACTAGGTGTAGTGAGTAAGTATCGAAAAGATCTTGGGGAAAACCACTGGACAGCTGTGAAGAACATTCTTAAGTACTTGAGAAGCACTAAAGAGATGTTCTTGGTGTATGGTAACGGTGAAATCCGGGTGGAGTCCTTTACCGATTCGAGCTTCCAGAGTGATAAGGATGACTGAAAGTCAGTCTCGGGTTTTGACTTTACCCTCAGAGGAGGGACGGTATGTTAGAAGGGTTCCAAGCTATATACCATAGCAGACTCGTTGATAGAGGCTGATTACATCGCTACCAATGATGCTGCCAAAGTGATTGTCTGGATGAATAAAGTTCATATGATGAACTTGGTTCCTACCATTAGGCATCCAGTACATGTGTGTTGTGATGACAATGGAGCTGTGGCTTTGTCCTAGGAACCCCGGTCCCGTTAACAATCCAGACTTATCATAGACAGTATCACCTGATCAGGGAGATAGTTGATCTCCGGCAGATCGGGGTCAGGAGAGTTTACACAGAGGATAACAAACCAGATCCACTCACCGAGGCCATCCCCCAGATGTTATTCGAGAGACTTTTGGGACGTTAGGTATGAGATACTACAACAACAGGCCTTAGTGCCAATGGGAGATTGTTAGGAATATGTATGCCCTAGAGGCCATTATTGTTGATATAGTGGATGCTTGGACATATATATAGAGGACTTTCTTGCTCGACATGATAGTGTGCTATCTGATTACCATTATCTTAATCATACAGACTGGTATTTTTATACTGTCTTTCTCTTACACGTTGATAAAGCCCTTAGGATATGTACTTGACTACCAGGATTATGTTGAGATCATACTAGTGGGGCCAGGGTGATCTAAAAGTACATCCTTTAACTATTCCTAGTAGAGGGGATATCAAGACAGGGCATCGATATTCCAGAGTAGACTAGTGTGTACGTTTCTTGTCCCTTAGAGAGCGATGGTTGATCCCACAACCATTGGTGTATGACATCAAAGATTGTACACAGGTGCTCATTAGAGAATGGGTACACCGAACGGGCTCACCGAGGACTCCTAGTTTGTATTATACCTATCGTCAGATAGCAGTCCTCTGGTGACACTGGTACAGATTAGTCTGTAGACCCGAGATCGTCATAGAGTCTTGAGTGGCTCCCACTGTGCTTTGATTTCCTCCCTACCACGTTTAAGAGAAGTTGTGCAAACAGGTGGATTTTGGGTACAGTCCCGAGTCACATGGAGGCAATGAGCAATAATAGGGGTTTCGTCTCTCCCAGTATTGGGGGTTAATATTGCGCTATGCTTTATTGGTTATAACTGGAAGTCCCTGGCTAAGGCTGCTGCTGAGATTTACTGATAAGAGTTATCAGTAGTTTCTCGAACCGTTATAGGCCAGACATCGGCATGACTTATTACGTTACTGGGGTCTGACGTTTACAACCCCTAGACATGATATGCGACATATCAGACGAAGAGACTGGACTGTATGGTAGTGTTACTGATAGGCTTCATGGAGAGTATGGACAAGCTTGCTTTTTGATCTTCATATCGCTCAATACCCGGATAGTCGTTACGTCCGGCTAGTACCGCTGACGGCTTATAGGTGACTGATGTGATCATCACCTACTGCTGGTGTATTGACAAGTCTTTAGAGTCCCACACAGAAGTTCCCTGGTTCAAGCGAAACGAAGTAGGACACATATGTGATATGTCTGTGGGCCTGATAAATACGTGTATGTGATACCATATTGTAATTTGGCAGTTATCTGTTATCAGTTAGGTTATATGTGATAAAACCAGATTATCGAATCTAGTGTTGATTTGATAATGTGATATACAGATAAATGATATTAGTCGGTTATATGTGATATAACTAGATTATTAAATCAAATGTTGATTTAATAATGTGATATATATTATATGTGATATATTTATATCTTAACTAATATAATTAGCTCACTAAATATTTATTTATATGTATTAATATATATATATATGATATATATATAAATATATATATATATATGAAGCATGGTATTTCCTATTTTTTGAAAATAGAATTGATGAGGTGGAAATTGTGGAGTGGTGAGAAGCATGGCCTTTTTATTTGTTTATTGAAAAGTTAGCACTATTGAAGTATGGTTGTGGATATATTATTAGATAATATTCATACTTCAATAATTTGAGAGCCATGGTTGCTATCACTCCTGACTTTGCTCATCTTTCTTTCTTGAGTTGATAAAAACATCTTCTTGCTTTCATCTTCTTCCTCTTCTTCATGCTATCATGATTCAAAGTTACAACCCCTCACATGAGATGTGAACCATGGAACTTTGCAGATAAACTAGTGAGCTTCTAAACCCCTACTTCACCATTCTACACTTGACTAGCGAACAAATGTAGCGTGTTTCCTACACTAAAAGAGTTTAGTGTAGAGGTAGCTTGAGTTGGAGAGACTTCGCGTAGATCATTTTCGGCACAAAGTTCATCGGAGGAAGCTCGTCCAAACCCTCAAGTGGAGCCTAGTGAAGTCGCGGGACTACTACACGAAGCATGTGAAGTGAAGGACTCGATCTATGAGGGTATAGCCATCTTTCATTTCTTATAGTTTAGTAAATATCAAACCTAAAACCCTAATCATCTAGTTAACGATCTAAGTTAGTGTTAGTTAGCACCCCGAAAAAATTTTAAATGGCATGCTTGATGCTTGTAAAACCCAGTAGGGTAGTAACGTACACTTTCAGTAAGCTGAGAGAGAATTCCATTCTCCTTTAAGTAATCCAGGAACTCAGCACTTAAGTAATCACCATCTCGATCAGATCTAAGTGTCTTGATACTTTTGCCGGTTTGTATTTCCACTTCATTCTTGTATTCCCGAAATTTCTCAAAGGCCTCGGATTTATATTTCATCAAGAATACATGTCCATACCTTGAGAAATCATCCGTAAAAGTAATGAAGTAGGAATAACCGCTTCTTGCATATGTAGACATTGGACCACATACGTCTCTGTGTATGAGTCCCAAGAGCTCACTGGCTCTTACCCCGTGTCCAATGAACGGAGTTTTTGTCATCTTTTCTTTGAGACATGATTGACAAGTTACATAAGACTGATATTCAAACGGATCCAAATATCCATCTTTATGTAATTTTGTTAACCGTGTTTCATTGATGTGACCTAATCTACAATACCATAAGAAAGCCTGATTTAATTATGGAGACTTTATTTTGAGTGTGTTCTGGACGTTGAAAATCTGAGCTTGATTTAATACATATATACCGTTATCTAGTGTACCTGACCCAATCAAACTTTGATTAAGGTGGATGAAGACAACATCGCTTACAAATGTAAAATCATAACCTTCTTTAGAAATTAAAGATACAGAGATGATATTGTTAGTTATATGTATGCCCTAGAGGCCATTATTGTACATATGATTTATATTATAGTGGATGCTTGGACATATATAGTGAGGACTTTCTTGCTCGACATGATAGTATGCTATCCGGTTGCTCTTTATCTTAACATGTGTACTTATTGTCTCTCTGTCACATGTTGATAAAGCCCTTAGGATGAGTACTTGAATACCAGGATTATGATGCAGATCATACTAGTGGGGCAAGAGGTGGTCGGTAAGTACATCCTTCAATTGTTCTTATTTGTGGGAGTATCGAGACGGGGCATCGATATTCCAGAGTAGACTAACTTATACGCTTCTTGACCCATATGATGGGCGATGGATGATCCCACATCCATTGGTGTTTGACATCAGAGAAGGTATACGGGTGCTCAGTAGAGACTGGGTACACTGAACGGACTCGCCGAGAACTCCTAGATGCTATTATACCTCACGTCGGATAGCAGTTCTCTGGTGATGCTGGTACAGGTTAGTCTGTCGACTCGAGATCGTCATAGAGTCTTGTGTGTCTGTCCACCCTACCATGGCTCTACTGAGTCATGCAAAACGGTGGGTTTTGGGTACAGTCTTGAGTCACATGGAGGCATTGAGCGATAGGAGGGGATTTCGTCTCTCCCGGTATTGGGGGTTGATGTTGCGCTGTGCTTGATTGGCCATAACAAGAAATCTCTGACCAGGGTTGCTGAGATTTACTGGTAAATATTATCAGTAGTTTCTCGAACCGTTATGGGCCTCACATCGGCATGACTTATCAAGCTATTGGGTTCTGAAGTTTTCCACCCCCAGGCTGGATAAGCGACGTATCAGATAAAGAGACCGGACTGTACGGTACTGTTACCTATTGGATTCACAGGAGTATGAGCAGGTATACTTGTTGATCTTCTGATCGCTCAATACCCGGGTGGCCGTTACGTTTAGTAAACCGCTTGCGGCTTGTGTGTGACTGATTTGATCACCACCTACTGCCGGCATATTGACGAGTCTTTAGAGTCCTACACAGAGGTTTTCTGGCTTAGGCGAAACGAAGTAGGATCACATATGTGATATGTGCGAGACCGAGATTAATACGTGTATGTGATACCGTATTCTTTTCTCGCGATATATATTATATGTAACACTTTAGAATGTGTTTAGTGACTAATTATATTTAATATGTGATTTTAATAAAAAGTTTACTAAATTGATTCTCAAATATTTTTTTCAAAATTTATAAATATTTTTCTAGAATTTTCCTAAGCTTGCACAAACATGTGCATGTGAACTAGGGTTAGAATTTGGGTTAAACTATATTTAACAACCATGGTAGATTAACCCCTCCTTATTAAGATAAAATGATTTTAATTAAGGGTATTTTTTTTTTAAAATAAAATGGGATTTAAAATTTTCTTGTGTTGACTTGAGAGAATGAGAGAGAGAATGCATCATGGCAATGCCATGCTTGCATTAAATGAGAGAGAGGGAGTGCATCATGGCAATGCCCATGCTTGCATTTAATGAGGCAAGAGAGAGATGAGGGTTGACTCTCTTGTGATATCTTTTCTTTTGTTGCAAACTCTTATATTTCTCACACTCTCACTCTTTCTCTCACACACACACAGCCTCAGCTGAAGCAACAGCATCAGCTTCAGCAACAGCAGCTACATCAGCAGCAGCTTCAGCCCAGCAGCAGTTGCAAGCATCAGCAACACCAAGCAGCAGCAGCAGCTCCTTGCAACAGCAACAGCACATGTAGCAGCAGCCCCAGCACAGCAGCATCGGCACCAGCAGCCCCAGCACAACAACAACAACATCAACAACAGCAACATCAACAACAACAGCAGCAACAGCAACAGCATCAGGAGCAGCAACAGCAACAGCAGAAGAAGCAAGCAGTAGCAGCTTCTTCCCTTCCCCTTCTTCTCCTGACCCGGCATTGTAGGGTCGAGTAAGGTATAACTTCTGGGCTCCGTTTCCATGTTCGCTAGATTGTGTGTTAGTTTAGCTTATTTAGTGATTAAATGGAGTTTTAGTGCTAGATTGTGCTTTGATTTTAGATTTAGTTAAGTTAGAGTGTTTACAGCTAAATCAACCCTATTAGGTGTTAGTTATTCTGTTTTAGCCTAGTGGTGTCGCTAGAATTAGCTAGATAACCTTAAATCGCTAAACTTGAAACGTTAAAATACGGTTTTTGACACATATCATAGGATATTAGGATCTGCTACATTTCTGGCCCTTTCCTAGGTTAGCAAACAGTTTTAGAATAGTGTGCAGGGTTTTTAGGGTGTTGTGTTGGAGTTCGAGCCCCTCCCACCAGAGGTAGACCAGCGGACTCCTCTTGCCGGACCGGCGACGCCGGCCCCCTGTTGAGATGAGTGTGTGTGACTTGTGTATGTGGGTGTATGTGGAGATCTTGCTGTGATTAGTATTGTTTACTTTTTGAGTTTTTACCTGAGACAAAATCTGGGTTTATGTAGCCATATTATTGTGTTTTGGTAGACCTTGATGTTAACTTGGGTAATTTTGTTGGAGAACAGGGAGTTTCAGGGTGTTTGTAGTTAGATTTACCCTAATTTATACTTTTGGTATCACTTGTTTCCTGTTAATTGACCCGGATCCTTAAAATACCCTAGTGTTGCACACTTGGTGCTTAAACTAAACCCTTATTGATATTTGAAATCTGCTGTTATTAGGGTAATCTTTTTAGTAAGCAAACATATACATTAGGATATAAACTGTGTTAGGACCCTAGTGTAGCAACCTGGACCCATGCCACCGGAATTTGGCCGGCCCCACCCCCTATGCCGCCGGCCCAAAAGTGGGTGTCTGTGTGGGTTTTTGGGTAGGTAAGTGTCTGTAGGTTTAGTGATGTATTTGGTCCTGTTTGATTTGCTTGTTTTTGCTCCAGATTAAATCTGGGACCGTTTACCTATTTTTTTAGCGTAGCGGGACTTGCGCGGCATGTAAGATACGTGTCGAGTTGGTTTGCTGTGAATCACAGCGTGTCGCTGTGTGCAACCACGTGTCGCGTTGGGTTTTGGCGTATGCACACACGTTACGTATACACGCGCATTTAGTTCGCGACGCGAGTTTCGCATTTGATTTTGATATCGCGTATTTGCGAGATATTTGCTTATATAGGGGTTCATTGCGTAAATTCCAGGTTCGCAGGCGGGTACGTCAGACGCCGCCAGAAAAGGGAAGCAAGTGGTCGGCTATACTTAGCACGCGACCAGGTGAGTAGATTTAACATCTACGGGAAAATCGCCCGTATGGCGTTAAGCGTCAGGGCGAATTAGGATATTTAGCCATGTGTGTTCATTAGGATATACTAGTAGCATATCTTCTGTTACATATAGAACTGGTAGTATAGAACACTGCACTGTCACTAACGGTTCAAGTTGCACGAGCACGATTTATATGCTACACTCACACTGTTAGTGATTGCCATGACACTCACATTATAGGATTGCTATAAATCATATATCATGTTGATTCCGCTTTATTGATGTTCGTCATGATTTGCCGCATATTAGCATATGTTATATTCATACCATGCATACTGTATACTCACTTTTGTGCATACCTATCTTGATATGTTTACCCTTGTGCCCCTATACATCATATATTCATACTTGTGCCCCTATACATCATATATCCATACTTGTGCCCCTATACTTCATTTATCCATACTTGGGCACGTATACATCATATGTCCACATTAGTGCACATGTACATTGCTACATTTGTTAGTTATATGTATGCCCTAGAGGCCATTACTGTACATTGGATGTATATTGTAGTGGATGCTGGGACATATATAGGTAGGACTTTCTTGCTCGACATGATAGTACGCTATCTGGTTGCTCTTTATCTTAACATGTATACTTTCTGTCTCTCTGTTACATGTTGATAAAGCCCTTAGGATGTGTACTCGACTTCCAGGACTATGATGCGGATCATACTAGTGGGGCCTGGGTAGTCCATGAGTACATCCTTCAATGTTCCTAGTCGTGGGAATATCGAGACGGGGCATCGATATTCCAGAGTAGACTAGCGTATATCTTCTCGACCCATGTGATGGGCGATGGATGATCCCATATCCATTGGTGTTTGATATCGGAGATGGTATACGGGTGCTCAGTGGAGACTGGGTACACTGAACGGACTCGCCGAGAACTCCCAGATGGTATTATACCTCACGTCAGATGGCAGTTCTCTGGTGACACTGGTACAGCTTAGTCTGTTGACCCGAGATCGTCATAGAGTCTTGTGTGACTCCCACTGTGCTTTGATTTCCACCCTACCACGGCTCTACTGAGTCGTGCAAACAGGTGGTTTTTGGGTACAGCCCCGATTCACATGGAGGCAATGAGCGATAGGAGGGAATTCGTCTCTCCCGGTATTGGAGGTTGATGTTGCGCTATGCTCGACTGGCCATAACAGGAAATCCCTGGCCAGGGTTGCAGTGACCTACTGGTAAGTGTTATCAGTAGTTTCACACATGTCATGGACTTCACGTCGGCATGAATTATCGAGCTACTGGGGTCTGACGTTTACCACCCCTAGGCGAGATATGCGACATATCAGACGAACAGACCGGACTGTACGGTAAGTGTTACTGGTTGGATTCACAGGAGTGTGAGCGGGCTTGCTCGTCGATCTTCTGATCGCTCAATACCCTGGTGGCCGTTACGTTTAGCAGACCGCTTGCGGCTTGTGGGTGCTTGATATGATCATCATCTGCTGCCGGCGTATTGACGAGTCTTTAGAGTCCTACACAGAGGTTTCCTGGTTCAAGCGAAACGAAATAGGAGCGCATATGAGATATGTGCGGGACCGAGAATAATTCGTGTATGTGATACCGTATTTTATTCTCGCGATGAATGTGTCGAATGGTTGTATGCGATATAACCTAGTTATCGAATCAAGGATTGATTCAATAAGCCGATACATTGGATACTAGCCGGTTATATGCGACATGACTGGATCATTGAATCAAGTGTTGATTTAATGATTTAATGTATAATTATATATTTGATATATTACTTTGCATTAACTAGTATTTGTTCACTTTAAAAGGATTTTCTCACTTGAAGTGCACATTGTGTATATGATATATTTTTGTGCACAACATTGTATCATGTTTGATGATACTTGCTCATTTGGGTTTGTATAAAGATTAAACCATGTTTAGTGAATGGTTAGGGTTTCTTTTCTCTTATTTATTTATCCATTTATTATTGTTTTGGAAAAGATAAAGAGAAAAAGAAATGGTTGCTTAGTTTGTTTTTTCTTTGAAGCTTCTTGAAGCTTTGAACAAGTCCACCATTCTTGTCTCTTCTCTAACCCTAACCACTCATCTAACCTTAGTTAAATCTCTACACTAAACCATGGTTGAAGTCATGATAAGTATTCTTTTTATTTTTCCTTTTAAATAACTACTTATCATATCTTCTTCTTCTTCATCTTCTTCTTCCATGAAGAAAGCTTGCTACATCAATGGCAAGTGATGAAAAAGTGTGAGAAATCTAATTCTAAAGTGAACCCACTTCCTATTTCTTCATCCTCTACCTCTTGCCAAGTAGTATAGGGTGTTTCCTTCATAAGTTTTCATGGCTTGGTGAAGGTGGAGCTTGATCTAGTGATGCCTTGACGTAGATCATCTTCGGCACGTTGTCGACGACCTAGCCCGCCTTTTTCTCCGATGAAACCACCGTGAGAGTCATGGTTCGATTTGGACAGCGGAGAGGACTTCATCACGGAGCCTAGGAGGTGGAGGACCGGATCTACAAAGGTTGTAGCCCCTTCCCTTTAGCTATATTTCCGTTTACTTGCTTGCATCGCCTATATATCTAGTTGACGATCCGTATTAGGGTTTGTAGGCACCCGTAAAATTTGATTTGTGCATGTTTGATCACTTGTGAGACTCCATTAGAGTGCCTAGGAACCCTACAGTGGTATCAGAGCCTAGCTAGAGCCTTAGGCGATGCGTAGACGGAGTTAGAAGTCCGATCGACCCGAAACCCCGATTTTAACATGCTCTCTGGACATTTTTGAAATTCGTGGATTTTTGTGAATTAAAAATATGCAGAAAAATCAGCAGGTATTCCTAAGAATTACTGTGAAATTCGAGAGCATGATTCCTCTAGAGTGCGGCGGAACCGCGGCACAAGCATGGCTTGTGCGGCGGTTCCGCGGCCAAGTTGTCCCATCATCTGTTTAAATTTTCACAGTAACTCCTAGTTTTTAGTGCTGGTTTTCCTGGGAATATTTTAATTTTTATTCCAGAGTTTTATTTTCTGGGTTGTATTGGGGACTCGGTGTATCGATCGGATTGTCTAATTTTGTCTGTGTGTTTTTCCGGGTAATTTTTAGAATATGTTAAAAAGTTCGACTGGATATAAATACCCAAGTTTTCCACTGTTGGGAATTTTCCAATTGTTGGACTTTTCCGTAGTTTAACGACGTTCTAAGTAGTGCAAGTAACGCGATGGTCCCTCTAGAAGACAACAAACCTTAACTCGATTATGTGACCGTCTTGAACTGCCCTTTGAACCTTCGGGTTTGGGGCAGTACGGCGTGCCACATGTGAGGCGTTGGCTTGACCCTTCTACGGCTGGACCATTGGTACTGAGGCACGAACTGAATGCTGTTAGACTTATTTCATGTGTTGAACTGTATCGGGAAAACTTGGGTGTTCGATTGTTCGATCGAAAAGTTTAGCGTTTTCTATTTATCCGGAATGTGATACAATAATTGGAATTCACAAGTAGTTATGAGATAACGGAATGAATATTATAAACATAGCAGTTTAGTCTCACTTGATCGGTTGCCACGGAATTTTGATGTGATCAAAAGTCCGTCGCAATCACGTAGCGTACGCGGATACTCGCCGGGTAAACTTAATAGACAGCCTCACTCCATAGCCCCGACCAAGTGACTGTAGGAGAACCCCGTCGCCGAAAGCATCCATTCAGGTGCTCGCGGCAGCGGTGTTCCGCCTTGGTGCACTTTGTCGACGGTGTCGGGGGTGCGGCCGCCTACTAAAGTTTGCGACGAGCATTCGATCAGAATGTCGGGAATCCTGTTGAATTGCCCGACTTGATATTGAAAAGTGTTTTCGATTTTGAGACTAAAATGCGGGGTTTATAATTGTTAGGCATGCGATGTCTAAAGAATTCATTTGGTTAGGCATGCGATGTCTAATGAGATTGCGGATTCCAACTGTTGTAGTTTTATACTTTCTTTTCTGTGACCGTAAGTGTAATATGTGATATCGCCGGTTTTCGTTGCTATATGTCAACGACAATTGGGATGCGCATATTTACTTACGTTGATGACATGTGATGTTATGTGTTGCTGGATATGTTATATTGGATCGTCGTGTTTGAATAGCCGGGGGTTTTTATGTGAGATGAGTGTTTTTCCATTTTCATTCATGTAAAAACTTGTATGTAATATTCTTTTATTGGGGCACTTCCAGGTTGCGGAAGTTGTCACCGTTGATGTATATTATTTACTTTTCCGCATTAGGATAGACCTAAGGAGGGGAGCACAAGTAGCCGGGTTCTAGGGTCCAGTGGGAGACCATCTCGAGGAGTCGAGTCCGGGTCTCCTAACCCTAGAATTGGTAGGGTTGCTTGCCGCTCTCGTAGGGGTCTTGGAGTGTGGGATTGGCTATTCATCACGACCGTGGAATCCATGCTTTATACTGGCTCGTATTGAAAACACGGACGTCCTAGCATATCCAATATTTCATATGATTCTTTCTGCTGCGTTATCTGTGATGTGATCATGTGATGTTCTGTGCTCTGTTCAGATAGATGTAGTATATAATATATATGATATATTATATAAACGTTGCTTATGTTTTACACCCGCGCTAGCCCTGCCCCGCTCTGCCGTTAGTTACCTAACCTAACGGTGCAGACGGGACATCGGGGCGAATGCGGATGGCATAAGCGTACGTTATATTTATCTGTGATGTTTAGGTGGACTTAATTGATGGGATATTCATTAATGAGATTAATGAAAGAAAATAAACCTAATTGATGTTGTGGAATCGAATTTCAAAATAAAAACAGGTAGCTAAAGTTCTTGCTTTGCATCGCGGTGTTCATTATAGAACATCCTGCACCTTATTCGATGAGGAAAGGACCGAGATCCCTTCACCGGGAGTGACTCCTTTAGCAATAACTGGCAGATACTACACACTCGGTTTGTCCTTTGATTGCTTCTATAGTTTCTGCTTTACACAGTGATATATATGATATATCCCGCACCTCATTCGACAAGGAAAGGGCCGACGATCCCTTCACCGGGAGTGACCCCTTTAGCAAAACTAGAAAAGCTTCAAAAACATTCCATTTAAAAACCATTTGATTCCGCAACGAGATCAAGTTCAAAGCGTTAAAGGTTTTCACAAAAACCATTCGCAACCCTCCGTCATTTTAGGAAGTAGAGTACTTAGTATTCGTGCTGTGTTTGTTGACCATAGTCAAGGCACAGTATACGGTAGCTAAGTGATATCTTCCTACACCGCGTATGATGCGATTAGTTAGGACAGTCGCGTGACTTTGTTGACCTTAGTTAAGGGTCATGTGGGTAGGTCTAATTAATCACGAAATGACGGGTAGAACTTGACTAGTACTTATGATTTGTTGACCATAGTTAAGGTCATAGGTGCTAGGGGTAAAAACCTATATCGGGAGTTTCAAGTGTTGAAATTTGCAATGAGATTGCATACCTTCTATATGATAGTTGGATCCCGATACCCACTGCGAGTAATTGTTACTCCTGGGAGAGTTTTGCACTTTGCAATTAGCCGATCAAGTAGGTGTCTAGAAAGGTGTCAACGGGGTTACGCCTCTGGGAAAACGAGGTTTACTGTAATTAGGTCCGTGCGAAAGCACGGGGAACCTCCCTCAAAGTACCGACACTGGCCTGGCTGAAAGATTGGCGAACTTGTAGAATGTAATTAATCCCGGCTAGTCTTTCCTTTTAGGGTTTGAAGGAAGATTTGATAAAAACAGTGGGAGCCATCCTGATTAGATAAAGTATATAACCAATCTAATCTTGCAAGAGCGCACGCTGAGTGTTTTCTTCTCTCTCTCTCCTGGTAGCGACCATATCACGCCTTAATCAAGATAATAAAATGGATGTATTGACCGAGCCCGCTTGTTATACTGAGCTGGGGAACGTTGGTCCCGCTCCAACTTATAATTGTTATAAGACAGAGCAGGAAATAGGGGAATACCAGAATTCCTATGCCGCCCAAACGAAGAAAGTGCATATGATGCATCTCCTTCGGGTGTGTTCATTACAAAGAACTGTTTCTCAGTATCCTCTGCATCCTGGGTATCTGATACCGGATCAGGATCCCAGATATGTAATCTGTTACATAGGGCTACAAAAAGGTAGAAAAACTGAGAACGGGTGATACGTTTCATGAGGCAGAAAACGGGGCAAGTGTTGCAGCCAAGTCTGTTGGTCACTGTCACCCTGTATTACTAATACAATGATTCTGAACAAATGCTATTAGATACCGAACCTGATATGCAAAATCATATCAGTCTCTTTATTAGTAAAGAAATGATAAAATTTTGTATTGACGGATAATGTTTTGAACATCTCCTATATCAAAAGTTGATCGGTTCAGGCACGTTATCTAAAAGCATTGACGTTCTAAATCAAACTACAGTTGCTAGTATGCATAACACACACAAGAGGAAGAGTTCAGAAATGAACGAATCCTTCTTGAGGCATTGTAGACTAGGTCACATCAATGCGACCCGACTAGCTGAAGTTACATTTTAGATGCATATTTAAATCTGTTTGAATTTACATCTTGTGAAACTTGCCAGTCATGTCACAAAGATAAAATGACCATAGCTCTGTTTGTTGGAAACAGAGAAAGAGTTAGTTAACTCTTGGGACTGATACATTATGATGTATGTAAGGTCTCCGGTCTACACATGCCAGGACTGGTTCTTTATACTTCATTACGTTCTCTGATGATCTCTCAAGATTCTGACATATGTTCCTGTTGAAACACAAGTCCGAACCTTTTGAGATATTCACAGAATATAAGTTAGAAGTAGAGAACCAACAACCGGGTATAAGTATTATGTCCTATGATAAGATCAGGGAGGAGAATACTTGTGCATGACATTCCTGGACTATTCTAAAAGAAAATGAGATTCTCTCTCCGTATTACTCCTCTAAATACACCATAGCACAACGGTGTATCAGGGCGGAGCAATCGCACAATATTAGATATGGTGTGCTCTATGATGAGTATTACTGAGTTACCTATTTCCTTTTGGGGTTATGCGCTTGAGAAGCTGCGTACCTATTGAATTAGGTTCGAATCAGATCACTGCCTACCATTCCATATGAGATATGGTATGGGAAGAGCCTATCTCTTAAGTAAGTTAAGATTTGGGATTGTCCGGCCTATGTCAAAAGCAAAATCCGGACAAGATCGAGGCAAGATCAGTTCTGTAGAACTGGAAAGGTTCCAGCTGTACAAAACTGCAAATGATTTGACAGAACCAAAGGATTCAATAGTTTCCGACGAACCTCAGCCTCTCCGCCGATCTGGTAGGGTTCCTCATCTGCCTGAGAGATACCTCGGTTTCTCGATGACAGTGGGAGCGAGGAATGCATCATGAGATGATGACCCAACTAGTTTCGAGCAGGCCATCAAGAGTAGGGACTCTATAAGAATGGCTGGATGCTTAGCAATCGGAGATGGAATCCATATACACCAACAAAGTATGGACTTTGGTTGCGATATCTGAAGGGTTAAATCCCCATCAGGAGCAAGTATATCTTGAGAAGATTACTTGGTGTAGATGGACAAGTTGAGACTTTCAAAGCTAGACTTGTTAAAGGTTTTCGTCATCGACCAGGCATGAATAATGATGAAACCTTTTCCAGGGACTATGCTTAAGTCCATCCAGATCCTACTTGCCACGGCTACATACCATGACTACGATATCTGGTGGTTGGGTGCCATGACAACTTTTCTAAATAATGATTTAGAAGAGAACGTCTATAAGAACACAGCCAGAGGGCTACGTAAACAGTGGGAGCAGCGGAAACGTGTGCAAGATGTTTTATGTGATGAAGCAGGTATCGCGGAGTTGGAACATCTGTTTTGATGAGTTAGTCAAACAGTTTGACATCATCAAAATGGTAGATGAACCTTGTATATACAAAACGGTAGTAGAAAGTAAGGTGGTCATCCTCGTATTGTACGTGGACAACATACTCTTGATAGAAAAAGAGTTTCCTATACTACGATCGGTTGATCTCCTCTTATCACATGGATTCTCCATATAGGATCAGAGTGATACCTCCTAAATCCTGAGTTTTCATCTATGAGATAGATGTAATTGGATGCTAGGATTCTCACTAGCTGTAGTGAGATGGTATCAATCGATCCTGGGGAGAATCACTGGAAGGGTTCCAGGGTGATAAAGACGACTGAATGTCAGTCACAGGCATTGTCTTTACCCTCAGTAAAGGGACGGTATGTTGGAAGAGTTCCAAGCTAGATACCGTGGCAAACTAGACGATAAAGGCTGGTAACATCGCTATTAAAGATACTGCCAAAGAGGTAGTTTGGGTGTATATTGGTTCATAAGATGAACTAGGTTCCTACCATTGTATGACAATGGAACTGTTCCTACCATTGTATGACAATGGAACTGTGGCTTTGGCCTAGGAACCCTGGTCCCATCAGTGACCCAGACAAAATCTGAGGCAGCATCACCTGATCATAGAGATAGTTGATCTCCAGGGTGATCGAGGTTAGGAGAGTAGACTCAGAGGACAACACGGCGGATCCACTCACGAAGGCATTTTCCCAAAGAGAGACTTTTAGGGGATGGTTGAGTATTAGATACTACAACTACTGCTACAGATGGCCCTAGTGCAAGTGGGAGATTGTTAGTTATATGTATGCCCTAGAGGCCATTACTGTACATTGGATGTATTTGTAGTGGATGCTGGGATATATATAGGTAGGACTTTCTTGCTCGACATGATAGTACGCTATCCGGTTGCTCTTTATCTTAACATGTATACTTTCTGTCTCTCTGTTACATGTTGATAAAGCCCTTAGGATGTGTACTCGACTTCCAGGACTATGATGCGGATCATACTAGTGGGGCCTGGGTAGTCCATGAGTACATCCTTCAATGTTCCTAGTCGTGGGAATATCGAGACGGGGCATCGATATTCCAGAGTAGACTAGCGTATATCTTCTCGACCCATGTGATGGGCGATGGATGATCCCATATCCATTGGTGTTTGACATCGGAGATGGTATACGGGTGCTCAGTGGAGACTGGATACACTGAACGGACTCGCCGAGAACTCCCAGATGGTATTATACCTCACGTCAGATGGCAGTTCTCTGGTGACACTGGTACAGCTTAGTCTGTTGACCCGAGATCGTCATAGAGTCTTGTGTGTCTCCCACTGTGCTTTGATTTCCACCCTACCACGGCTCTACTGAGACGTGCAAACAGGTGGTTTTTGGGTACAGTGCCGATTCACATGGAGGCAATGAGCGATAGGAGGGAATTCGTCTCTCCCGGTATTGGGGGTTGATGTTGCGCTATGCTCGACTGGCCATAACAGGAAATCCCTGGCCAGGGTTGCAGTGACCTACTGGTAAGTGTTATCAGTAGTTTCACACATGGCATGGACTTCACGTCGGCATGAATTATCGAGCTACTGGGGTCTGACGTTTACCACCCCTAGGCGAGATATGCGACATATCAGACGAACAGACCGGACTGTACGGTAAGTGTTACTGGTTGGATTCACAGGAGTGTGAGCGGGCTTGCTCGTCGATCTTCTGATCGCTCAATACCCGGGTGGCCGTTACGTTTAGCAGACCGCTTGCGACTTGTGGGTGCTTGATATGATCATCATCTGCTGCCGGCGTATTGACGAGTCTTTAGAGTCCTACACAGAGGTTTCCTGGTTCAAGCGAAACGAAATAGGAGCGCATATGAGATATGTGCGGGACCGAGAATAATTCGTGTATGTGATACCGTATTTCATTCTCGCGATGAATGTGTCGAATGGTTGTATGCGATATAACCTAGTTATCGAATCAAGGATTGATTCAATAAGCCGATACATTGGATACTAGCCGGTTATATGCGACATGACCGGATCATTGAATCAAGTGTTGATTTAATGATTTAATGTATAATTATATATTTGATATATTACTTTGCATTAACTGGTATTTGTTCACTTTAAAAGGATTTTCTCACTTGAAGTGCACATTGTGTATATGATATATTTTTGTGCACAACATTGTATCATGTTTGATGATACTTGCTCATTTGGGTTTGTGTAAAGATTAAACCATGTTTAGTGAATGGTTAGGGTTTCTTTTCTCTTATTTATTTATCCATTTATTATTGTTTTGGAAAAGATAAAGAGAAAAAGAAATGGTGGCTTAGTTTGTTTTTTCTTTGAAGCTTCTTGAAGCTTTGAACAAGTCCACCATTCTTGTCTCTTCTCTAACCCTAACCACTCATCTAACCTTAGTTAAATCTCTGCACTAAACCATGGTTGAAGTCATGATAAGTATTCTTTTTATTTTTCCTTTTAAATAACTACTTATCATATCTTCTTCTTCTTCTTCATCTTCTTCTTCCATGAAGAAAGCTTGCTACATCAATGGCAAGTGATGAAAAAGTGTGAGAAATCCAATTCTAAAGTGAACCCACTTCCTATTTCTTCATCCTCTACCTCTTGCCAAGTAGTATAGGGTGTTTCCTTCATAAGTTTTTATGGCTTGGTGAAGGTGGAGCTTGATCTAGTGATGCCTCGACGTAGATCATCTTCGGCACGTTGTCGACGATCTAGCCCGCCTTTTTCTCCGATGAAACCACCGTGAGAGTCATGGTTCGATTTGGACAGCGGAGAGGACATCATCACGGAGCCTAGGAGGTGGAGGACCAGATCTACAAAGGTTGTAGCCCCTTCCCTTTAGCTATATTTCCGTTTGTTTGCTTGCATCGCCTATATATCTAGTTGACGATCCGTATTAGGGTTTGTAGGCACCCGTAAAATTTGATTTGTGCATGTTTGATCACTTGTGAGACTCCATTAGAGTGCCTAGGAACCCTACAACATTCGCATTGCGTACTTATCCTTTCGCATATCCATACCTATACACATATACATATGTTACATACATGGATGATATTGACATGATTTAAAAACTAAGGGACCGTATGTGATATTTCAAAACTGGATCTTTTAAAAGAGCGGTTTTCCCTTTCTTTTACTCTTAGTGTCATACGACACATGGCATGGATTTACGCATTAGATTTGATTCATATGATTTCTGGATTTGAGAACCGTGAAATGATTTTAAGAAAATACGCACTTTTTTAAAAACCCGGTTTCTCTTGATATGATATTTCAGTGCGTCCACCATGAGTTTTCTCGGTTCCAAAGAGCTTGTATGAGTATACCCGATTTGAGGAGTGGTAGGCACCGATTGCGGGTACATGGTAGACCCGGTATGGTACCCCGGGGCAAGATGACTTGTGTTGTTAGACGGTGAGCCCGGCTAAGGGACTACTACCTACCGGTGATTGGTTAGACCTGGCGATTATCCGGAGGATACCGACCAGAGTCGATAGATGGATAGGGGACGACGCGTACTGCCGGGGCCGAGGGCCAATTCCGCAGACGGAGCCCGTGGGCAGATCCGATGGACGGACGCCCCATACTGGAGGATTTACGTGTCGATGCTGGACACAGCTGATTTTATGATATTTCGAGTGCCGATGTTGGGCACTCACGATTTTATGAGATTTACAGGATTTGAGGGCCGATGAGGATGATGGCGCCTGAGTTTTTACTGGGATTTAGGTATATTGATGGACACCAGTTATTTTCCACGTTGACATTCCGTGTAGATATTATTTATTCCCATGCTCAGCATTCACTATTTTACATCTCATCCTATACCTATTGTACCTGATAGAGTACACATGCTTGCACGATCATTGCATACCCTGCTCCTTCTATATAGGGTTGTTAGATTTCATTATCATACATGATTATTGTATACCTTGCTCATCATATGGAGAGACTATTAGGTTGCACTTGTTGCATGATTTGAGCATCCAGTTCATCATATAGATGTTATCTGTTGGCATAGGTTAGAGTATCGCAGCACGTGCATACTCGCGATTACCTTTATATGTTATCTACTATTCACGAGTTGGCAACTCACCCCCGTTGTGCCACAGTGCTTGCAGGTTGCCCTTTGGAGTAGTCGCGGCTGGCTGTTTATCGCATCTTTTGACACAGATACCACTGCTGAGGCGTGCTAGCCCTTTTGCTATTAGGTGGGTTTTGTGCAGTATCTGTTTACTTTCAGTTGTACATTGATGTACCTAGTACTCTCCATCTACTTTCATGTATTGACTTAGAGACCAGTTGTGAGGACGATGTATATTATTTTGTACTCTGGTATCGAGCTCGTTGTGAGCCGACTTTATTTATGCAGTCTTATCCTTTTATGATATTTGTTTTCATTTTTACTGCTCATTCTTCGCTACGGCGTCGTATATCATATTGTGGTGATTGTTCCGCCGTTGGGCGCGATTCTCCCATTTGAGATGCTCTATTCATTTCACATGACATTTTACTTATATCTTTCCTTTTACCCGATTTCGGGACAAAATTTTATAAAGGAAATGTTGCCAAAATTATTTAAAATAACTCTTGAACTAAAAAGGATTTCTACTAAATTACTTAAGGTTTTCTAAACATTATACAAATGTTTCTACTAAAATGTTTTAACACTCTATATTTTAAATGGTTTTGATTTCTGGGTTTTGGCTTACTTAGTCGCGTTACGCCTGTAGGCGTTACGTGGTTAAGTGCCGGTCATGGGCCGAACTTTAGGTCGTGGCATTATATCGATCGGTTATATGTGATATAGCCGGACTGTCGAATCAAGTGTTGATTCGATAAGTTAATACATTTGATATTAGTCGGTTGTATGTGATATAGCCGGATTATTAAATCAAGTGTTGATTTAATAATTTAATTTATAATTATATATTTGATATATTAATTTACATTAACTAATGTTAGTTCACTTAAGCATTTTTTTTTCTCACTAGTGTACACTTAATATATATGTGATATATATTATTGTGCCATGCTTGTTGCTACATGCAACATGGGTGTATGAGACTAACACCATGCAAATAATAATGAAGAGTTTATTTATTTAAAGTAAATCATAATTAGTTGGAAATTAGTCGCATAGTTGATGCTTAGTGGAAGCTTGTACAACCCATTGACTTAATCCACTAATTTGTTTTACTTGAGATATTTATTAACCCAACCATTATCTTTAACCATGGTTTAGTCTCTACATGATTTAGTATATGATATTAACTCACCCATGGTTGCTATTCTCACCCATTCTCATTCTCATTCCATTCTCATTTTCATCTTCTTCTTCATTCCAATTTTGCTCTCTAGCTTTTTGGAAAGTGAAGAAATATAGTGAGAAAAATTATTCTAAAGTGAGCAAAAATCCTACTTCATCAACCTATACTAGATTAGCCATTTAGTTTAGATTGTTTACTTCACTAATTCTCAATTAGAGAAGAGGTACCTTGAGTTGGAGTTTTCTCGACGTAGATCATTTTTGACCTCGAAGTCTTCAAGAAAGCTTATTCCTTTTGCCTTGTGGACCTTTACTAGAGTTCGGGAAATCACTACTTGGCGCGAAGGGACTACTACTACACGGAACTTTAGAAGTGAAGGACCGGTCTAAAAAGGTTATATTACTCATTCACTTAGTGTAATGTTTGATTACATGGCATGGGTTGCATAGCTCTCTAGGTTTTTTAAAATTGCATACTTGATGCCCCATAAATCCTATTTAGGGTGCTATGGAACCCAGCAATTTGATCCCCCCTCGCCGGATTTTGGCCGGCGACATGTCTTAAAAATCCGAGGTGGCCGGTTTTTTAGTGGGCTTTTGTCTTCAAATTTTTATGGTGTTCCGGTCTCTGGGTTTTGGTGTTTCCAGTGTTTCTTGTTTTTACTGATATTGCATGTGATGTTATATTTTTGTAAAGGAAATTCGGAGTGTTTCGTAGTCGTAATTCTAACATCGTTTCGGGTTATTTAGACGACGTTAAAAAGTTCGAACGGATATCAATAACCCATTTTCTCCCTCGCTGGAAATTTTCCAAGAGTTGGATTTTTCCAAATTTAAAATCTTCAAAAAAATCATGCCGGTGTTTTCTATGGACCCTCTAGAAGAATGAAACCCCAACTCGATTCTGTGACCGTCGGAACAGCCACCAAACCCTAGGGTTTACGGTAGTTCTGCGGCGCCATAGGTGGGGCAAGGGTTGACCGTTCTACAGTTGGTCCATAGGTGTTGTGGCTTGTTCTGGGTATTTTTAAAACTGCGCTCAAGTGTTGAGCTCTTTGGGAAATTTTGGGTGTTTGTTGATTCGATCGAAAAGTTTAACATCGTCTAGCTATCTGTGATTGTGATACAATACTTTGAATCCACAATATTTCGTTTTGTTAAAACTAATTTGAATTTTATAAATCTAGTAATTCAGTCTCATGTGATCGGTTGCCATGGGATTTTGATGTGGATCAAAAGTCCGTCGCAATCACGTAGTGTACGCGGATACTCGCCGGGTAACCTTACTAGATAGCCATGCCCTATAGCCCCGACCAAGTGACTGTAGGAGAACCCCGTCGCCAAAAAGCATCCGTTCGGGTGCTCACGGCCACAATGTTCTGCCTAAGTGCACTTCGTCGACGGCATCGGGGGTGCGACCATCTACTAAAGTTTTCGACGAGCATTCGATCGGTTGTCGGGAATCTTATTGAATTACCCGACTGGTTATTGAATAGTGTTTTCAATATCGAGAATAAAATGCGCGGTTTATAATTGTTAGGCATGCGATGTCTAAGGAATTCATTTGGTTAGGAATGAAATCCTAAGTATGTGATACATTGGGTTTATGATGTCTAAGTGGTTGCAGATTCCAATTGTTGTAGTTTTTTCACTTTCTTTTCTACGACCGTAAGTGTAATATGTGATATCACCGGTTTCATTGCTATATATTAACGAAAATTGGGATACGCATATTTGCTTACGTTGATGACATTATGTGTTGTTGTGATATGTTATATTGGATCGTCGTGTTTGAATAGCCGGGGGGTTTTATGTGAGATGGGAGTTTTTCATTTTCATTCATATAAAAACTTATATGTAATATTCTTTTATTGGGGCACTTCCGAGTTGAGGATGATGTCACCATTGATGTATATTATTTACTTTTCCGCATTAGGATAAACCCAAGGCGGGGAGCACAAGTAACCGGGTTCTAGGGTCCAGTGGGAGACCATCTCGAGGAGTCAAGATCGGGTCCCCTAACTCTAGAATTGGTAGAGTTTCTTGTCGCTCTCGTAGGGGTCTAGGGATGTGGGTTTGGCTATTCACCACGACCGTGGAATCCATGTTTTTTACTGGCTTAATTAAATCACGGAATTCCTAGTATATCCAATATTTCATGTGTTCTTCTGCTACTGATATTCTGTGATGTGATCATTTTATATGATGAGACGAATGCTTATATTATATATATGATATATAATAAATATTGCTGCTTTCGTTTCTTCTATGATACTTAGAAAGCATAATTGATAGGACTTCATTAATGAGATTAATTAAAAAGAAAAAAACCTAAAGTTGTTGTAGAATTTTGTTTAAAAACTGTTAGCTCTATTTCTTGCTTTGCATAGCGGTATTCCTTTTAGAATATTCAGACCCTTATTCGATAAGGAAAAAGCCGAGATCTCTTCACAAAGAGTGACCTCTTTAGCGAAACTGGCAGATACTACAACCCACTCGGTTTTGTTTTTGACTGCTTTTTTTTAGTTCATGCTTTACATAGTAGTATTTGTGAAATATCCAACACCTCATTCGATAAGGAAAGAGCCAATATCCCTTCACCGGGAGTGACCTCTTTAGCAAAACTAGTAAAACCCTCAAAAACACTCCTTTTCAAACTCACTCGATTCTACAACGATATCAAGTTCAAAGCGTTAAAGGTTTTCAGAAAAACCATCCGCAACCCCCCGTCATTTTAGGAAGTAGAGTACTTAGTATTCGTGCTAGTATTCATGGTGGGCCAGTAATATCCAAGCCATTTTATCTGATGCCGCATTTTCGGGATGGACTAGTGAGCCCCGCAGACGCCTGAGTGAACTTTTTCATAACTTTTTGGGCTTCGAAGGATGACAGGCACCTGAGCCAGACTTGGTCATATGACCTGCGGTATAGCGTGTCATTTACAAACACGTATCGGAGAGCTCTCTTCTTCAGCTGAATCCTTGCAGATTTTCCTTCGGACAGCTTGTCATATCGGAGGTACTCTATGAAGGGTTCTCTCCAATCGGGCTTGTCTTGGATGATCAAAGCTTCTTCGGTAGGACTGCTCTTTTGTTCCGCGCTTTCCTCTTCTCATAGAGAGACTGGGGGTAGAATTTGCCGGCTCCTGACTGTGATCAGAATTTCGTCCATGTCAGGATCAGCCAGCTCCTTAGCTAAGCGAGCGAGTACGTCAGCCTTTCCATTCAACGCCCTAGGGACTCTCATTAGTTCAATGTGAGTGAACAGTTCATGAGTTCCACTACTCGGCTTCTGTACCGAGCTAACTCGGGTTTGTATATCTTATAGTTGCCGCTTACTTAGTTGACGACAAGCTGGAAGTCACCTTAAACCCGTAGCCGAAAGATTTCCATTTCTATGGCGAGCTCCAGACCAGCTATCAGAGCTTCATACTCAGCCTCGTTGTTTGTGCGAGGCTCGGTGAGAGCAAAAGAACGCCGTAGGGTTCCCATCGATGGAGTGATGAACACCAATCCTATCCTCACTTTTATCTCCAGGACGCTTGATTTGCTTGAGGTCCTTATTGATGAGGCTCCATCGAAGTAGAGCTCCCAACATGGCTCGCTATCCTCGAGGTGCAATATTTGTTCATCGGGTAATTCACAATTTAGTGGTGACCCTTCTGGTATAGGATGAGCAGCGAGGAAGTCTGAAAGAGCTTGCCATTTTACTGCTTTCTGAGGAGTATAAACTATGTCAAACTCAAGTAGCATGACAGCCCATCATGACATTCTACCGGCTAAGCTTGCTTTGGTCATTAAGTGTTTGAGCAGGTCGACCTTAGAGATCAGCATAACCCGATGAGCGAGCAGATAGTGCCTCAGCTTCTTCACAGTGAACATCAGAGCCAGCCATTGCTTTTCGATCGGGGAATAGTTGTGTTCCGCCCCGACTAAAGTTCGACTGAGGTAGTAGAAGGCATTCTCTTTTCCCTCCTCGTTGTTCTGGGCAAGGAGCGCACCGAGTGACTCATCTAGCGTGGCAGTGTAGAGAATCAGCGGTTTATTTAGAACGGGAGTGGCCAGCACTGGAAGGTGCAATAAGTACTATTTAATGCTTTTGAACGCTTCTTGACATTCGGCATCCCAGACAAAAGGAGCTCCTTTCTTCATGAGCTTTGAGAAAGGCCTACATCTCCCCGATAAATTTTAGATAAACCTTCGTATATAAGAAAGCTTGCCTTGAAAAGATCTTAGCTGCATCAGACTCTTTGGAGGGGGCATCTCCATTATGGAATTTATCTTTGATGGGTCAACTTCGATCCCTCGATGTCGGGCTATGAAGCCCAGAAATTTTCCCGATGGCACGCCAAAAGCGCACTTTAGAGGATTCATCTTCAGATCGTATTCTCTCAGTCTGGTGAGAATGGTCCTAAGATCTTGGATGTGATCGTCCTTGGATTTAGTCTTGATGACCGGATCATCAACATAGCATTCAACGACTTTATGGATTAGGCCATCAAAGTTATTGGTCATTGCCCTTTGATATATTGCACTTGCGTTCTTCAGTCCGAACGGCATCACCTTGTAACAGTATATTTCGATCGAGGTTCGAAATACTGTGTGTTTCTCATCTTCAGGCGACATCTTGATTTGATTATATCCAGACGAGCCATCCATGAAGGTGACCAGCTTGTAATTTGATGTGTCATCGACCACTATTTCCATGACCGGAAGCGGAAAATCGTCTTTAGGGCATGCCTTATTAAGGTCCTGAAACCGACACAAACCCGGAATTGCCCATTTTTCTTCTTTACTGGGACAATGCATGTGATCCTGTCTGCGTATTTCTATTCCCTGATGAAGCCGGTATCGATGAATTTCTTGGTTTCCTCGATGACCTTTTCTTCCAGTTCCCTTCTCATTCTTCGAGGAGCTTGTTTGACTGTCTTAGCATCAGGAGATATAGCCAGATTATGCACAGCCACTTCAGGGGAGAGGCTAGGCATTTCTTTGTACGTCCACGCGAAGCAGTCGGCGAACTCATGCAGTATGGCAATCATCTGCTCCTTCATTTCCTCTGACAGGAGTGAGCTGATGTAGGTCGGCCTTGGATTATTAGACGTTCCCAAACCGATCTCGGTTAGCTCATCAAAGGTTGCTTGTCCGCTATCTTCGAGCTCTTGAGGAGCTTCCTCTAGCTCGGCTAGCTCATCTTCATCATTTGACTCTTCGCTGGCTTCCCCAATATGGATCATGTAGCATGCCTTAGAATCAGGCTGGATGAAACCTATGACCCGTCTATCTGGAATTCGTCTATCGATGAGTGCTTGGACCTGAGGCGGATGCCATAACCCTTCATAAAACTTTGCTTCGAACTCCATTTGATATAGCCGGCATCCGCACTTTTTAAAGTATTCCCGCATCTCGGGCGCATAGTATCTAGGATTGAGGACGGCCCTTATACCTCTCTTATAGGGAAGGCACGCGACAGACAAATCGTCCGGGTGCACAACAGGATTTGACCCATAAAACAGGATGCCCTTCGGTCCCCTTTTCCTCCCGGGAACGTAAAAAGTTTTCAGCTGGTCCACGGTAGAGACTAAAAATGCATCGAGCTCTTTGCACATCTGCTCCGGCACCCTTGTGACAGCTAGGGGCCCATCTGCAGCTTTGAAGGTCTCTCATAGCTTCACTATTCGCACGATAGCCCGATTTGCACAGCTGTTGCAACACGGATCCTCTTCTTCTGATTCTTCAGTGTCACTGCCTAAACGAGGGCGGATTTTGCTGTCGGATGGGCCTTCAATATCAGATTCGTCCGTATCGCTACCGAAATGAGGGCGGGTTTTATGGAAGGACGGACTTCCAGCGTCGGACTCATCAGTGTCACTACCGAAACGTGGACGCACATGGGGGTTCCTGCTTTTGAAAATGACAGACGGCTCAGACTTGCTTTTGAGTTTCGGGGTTGTTCTGTCTTTGGTCAGCTGTGGATCAGCACTTTGGAGGTTCACAAAGTACCGAGAATCTTCATATCGGACTTCATGCACACCGAACGGCTGGATGTCTCCATCAATGCGTCTTTCTTCGCCATTTTTAGTATACTTCATGCATTGATGGAGAGTTGATGGAACGATGCCGTAGTCGTAGAGCCACGACCGTCCCAAGAGAATTTTAAAAGACGTGTCAGCATCGATCACGTATATCTTAGCTTCAGTTTGCAGATCCCTAAATTTGATTGGCAAAGATATAAACCCCAGAACTTGCTGGCAGTTATGATTGAAGCCTTGAATGACAATCTTTTCCCTTGACAGGTGTCGAACGTCCATTAACAAACTCTTCAGAGTCCGCAAGTTCATGATGTTCACTGAGGATCCCGGATCAATCAATATGCGATTAATCCGATCTCCATCGCTGTATCCGTTCACGTAAAGCGGCCGATTATGCTCAGCTGTTCCCAGTAGCAAGTCTTCATCCTTAAACGTGACTGCGGCGGCATGCAGAGTGTACTGGGCTTCTTTCATATTAATTTCCGCAAAGCGCGCCTGATACCACTCGGGGTTTTGTAGAGCGTGAATGAGAACATCTCTAAGCTCCATAAATAGGACCAAGGCATCGTAGATGCTCAGGAGAGACGGAAGCTTCCGGAGATGAGCTAAGACATTGTAGTCCACCAAGGAAGGACTTGAGTTTTCATTAGCCGGTTCTCTGCCATCTTCTTCATTAGCGATTTGTTTTTCCTTCCATTTTGGGGTGTTGCCCTGATTCGGCGGTAGAGCCCTGCCGATTTTGAGCTGGATTTGGTTGGCCTTTGTGGCGAGCTCCTCGTCCTCTTCGGGAAAACAGAGCTTCTCCTCAGAGTCACTGCCAAGATGGATGGCGTAGTAGGTCACTATAGGGATCTCTTCATTGGAGTCTTCTTCTAATTCTTCCAGAATTTCAGCCCCTTCTATAGGGAGGAACTTCTTCAATTGAATCAGAGTTCTTTTCTTCTGTTCATAGTCTTCGAGGGAATCGATATATTTTTGAATGTTCGATCTCCCTGCAGACTCTTTTTCGTGCCGAGCTGCACTTTTCTTCTTCTTGAGCTTTTTGGATTTTGAGCCTAATTGAGCCGAATTGGCAGCTGGAATGGTGGGCTTCTTCTGCCCTTCGCATTCTGCTCTGGGCTCTTTCCGAAGTAACTTTAGCATCTTCTTCATCTTATTAGATATGTGCATACTCCACGGAGGTTGCGGTGAGTCAGTTTCGTTTCTCAGGGGAGCAGGTTCAGCTGTCTGCTCCCAGAAGGCTTCAGCTTCTGTCTGTATAAAGTTGGTGGTTGCAACTTGATTGTTCACCGACACACTTTTGGACAACTCGATCTCTCCAGCCTTGTACTGCTTCTCGACCCAGTCTTTGAAGATATAGCAATCCTTGATTGCATGGCTCACTACTCGGTAGTATGGGCAATACAGGGGATTGTCGGTCATTTTTGCTTCCTGAGGTCTTTTCGACTCCGGCAATTGTAGACCGTTGTTCAAGGCATCTTTAAATATCTTGCGGATCTTGTCCCTTCTGAAAGAGTAAACCTTGTTCTTTTTCTCCTCTAAGGAAGGCCCTTCTCCTCCCAACAATGGCTTCCGAGACCGGTTGGTTTTGGAATCGCCTGCCCTTCGCTTATCTTCATTGTCGGACGCATTGAAGACATTAGTACTGTTGGAATTCCCGCTTCTACGGTTGTCGTCCCGCTTGCTTTTCCAAGTCTTGTCTCTCTGAGAGTCCGGGGTGGACTCTTACTTCGAGCGTTCCAGCATTTGGACTTTCTTGGTTAGCTCCTGAAATGTCTTGAGGCCGGCTGTACAAAAGAATGGGATCATCCAGTTACTAAGGTTCCCAATGAGAAGGCTGACGGACTGGTCCTGCTCCAGCGGCGGTTCGCACTTGACTGGGAGATTACGCCATCGGGCGATAAAGTCGGCGTTGCTTTCATTCTTCCTCGGCTTGGTCCTCACAAGGTCAGCAATGGAGATTTTATCACTGACACTCATGAACCTTTGCCGAAACAGAGATTCCATTTGGGCAAAGATAATGACGGACCCTTCCGGTATACTCGCGTACCAGTCAAAAGTGATACCGGTCAGGCTGTTGACAAACTGACGAAAAATGAGCGCATCATTGCCCCCTGTATTTCCGCACGATGCTTTAAAGTGGGCGACGTGCTGATTTGCATTTCCCGTCCCGTCAAATCTTCCGAACTTAGGAATGACGTAGCCGCTCGGGAACTCAATCAGATCATACTGTGCGGGATATGGCCGCCCACTACTGCCAATTTCTTTCTGAGCTTCAGCTTTGGCCGCTATCTGGGGCCAAAGCATCCCCAAAAGCAGAATGTGGCCGGCTTTCGTGCGGCTCAACCAATCTTGGACCCAAAGGGACAGGCATCGGCCGCTTCGAATTGTCATCATCCGGCTTATGAGTAGCGACTTGTGCTTGACTGGGAGGCGCTCGAGCAATTTGAGCCGTAAGCTGCATCACAACGTTAGTTAGGTCATCAATTTTCAAATAGAGCTTGGCCATCTCTTTATCTTTGCTCCGGAGCTGTTTTCGAAGCTCTTGAAGCAGCTCTTGCTCCACGGTCCTGGGGCGGAAAGTCGGCTCTTCCTCGCTGTTCGAACTTGACTCTACATGGACTAAGGGGTCTTTCTGCCTATTGTTCCCCTCCGAATGACAGAGACGCGACGTGGATGTCTTGCCTGAGATTCGGGGCAGATGCTAATAGGTGCTATCCGTCCACCTCTCCGAAGATGCCAAGTTGATTTATGGCACCATGTATCGAAGGTTTAAACGGATGCGTCCGATGTAGCAGACTTCGTCAGATTCCCCCTCGCTTGAGGGGTTTTTGATTATGGGGACGCTCTTCCCTGCAGGCGCAAGCCCCTGCAATTAATTACGCTACCACATTGCGGTAACAACTTTCTCCTTCTCCAGATGGTCACTTCGTGTCGTGTGTGTTTGTTTTATTTATGGTTGCCCGTGGATTGTATACGGAGACTAATTTATGTTGTCGCCCGTAGGGCGCGGATTAGTCCAAATCCGTATTTTCTTAGATTTGGATTTGGGGTTTTGGTTTGAGGATACGTTAGCCATATTTGAGGCTAAGATCAACTCAAACGTTTGTTAAGGATACGTTAGTCCAGTTTGGGACTAAGATCGACTTAACGGGATCGTTTAGATCCAACAAAAGAGCATTTGGGCTCTATTGTTCCAGTTTAGGGACATAGGGGTCCATTACATGTATGGCCGTCGGGACCTATCACCTCTCTGACGACGTTGAAGGATTACAACGACAGATGTCAGAGGAGTTCAGAGATGTACCCTTGAACCAAAGTTGATTGGGGGATTTATAGTCCAATTTGGGACTAAAGTCTGTTTGAAGGTTTAAGGATACGTTAGCCATATTTGAGACTAAGATTAACTTAAACGGTTGTTAAGGATACGTTAGTCCAGTTTGGGACTAAGATCGACATAACGGGATCGTTTAGATCCGACAAAAGAGCATTTGGGCTCTATTGTTCCAGTTTAGGGACATGGTGGTCCAAGTTCCAGTTTAGGGACGTGGTGGTCCATCTCCAGTTTAGGGACATGGTGGTCCAAGTTCCAGTTTAGGGACGTGGTGGTCCAAGTTCCGGTTTAGGGACGTGGTGGTCCATTGAATGTATGGTTGTCGGGACCCATCACCTCTCTGAAGACGTTGAAGGATTACAACGACAAATATCAGAGGAGTTCAGAGATGTACCCTTGAACCAATGAGTTGGTTGAAAGAGCAGATGTGCTCAGTTCAAGATGATTTGAGGACTTATGGCCAATTTGGGCTAAGTCCAATTAAGTTAGAAATATTGGCTCTTGTTGGACCATTAAACATTTGTCTGGGTTCAAACCAACATTATTTAGCAATGCTAAACATTTTCATCTTTGATTTTCTCAGTTCTGAGATTCATTTGGAGGAGGGACTTTTGCCTCTGGAAAATTAGCCAATTTGGCTAAAAGTAGTGTTAAACACTAAAGAACAACAGTGTTAAACACTAGAGATAGAACTCTCAAATTAGTGTTAAACACTAAAAGACAATCAGTGTTAAACACTGGAAATATAATCTTTAATTTAGTGTTAAACACTAGAAACAATCAGTGTTAAACACTGGAAATACAATCTCCGAATTAGTGTTAAACACTAAAGACAGAGGGGTCACGTGTGGACACGTGAGAGCGCCCAAAGGGGGGACCAGATCCCTTTTCTTTGTTCTGCAATTAAGTGTTAAACACTTTTCATTTCCTGGCCATCACGTGTGGGCACGTGATAGGCATCCATCCATTGGATATTAAAGGGATTTGTTAGGGGTCACGTGGGGACACGTGAAGGCGCCCTAAATGTGGAGCCAGATCTCCTTTTGTTTTATCCTCAAATCTGCGAATAAGTGTTAAACACTTTTACTTTTATTTTAGAGTATCACGTGTTGGCACGTGATGGGGATCTGTGCGCCAATTGTTAAAGCATTTGCTGAGGGGTCACGTGATAACACGTGAGAACGCCCAAAGCTTTCATTTCCTTTGCTTTTTCTTTCTGCGTTTTGGGAGCAACGTGAGGCATTGCCTCAAAGCTTCTTTTCTTCAGGGATCTTTTCAAGAGTTACGTAGGGGCACGTGACCCTGGTTCTTTTCATGAACAGAGATCTTTTAAGAATTGAATTCTCTGTAGGGTTAAACCCTAATTATGATTTTGGAGGAATTAAATTCCTATTGTGAAAGAATTAAATTCTTAATTAGGGTTAAACCCTAGTTTTGTTTTAGGAGAATTAAATTCTCAAAACTCAATTCCCCTTCTAAGTTTAGGATCTGCATGGCAGGATCTCGACCCGATGAGAATTAAATTCTCAACTTATGGGGAGATGTGCTCTGTGCAGATCTTCAACTAGAAGAAGAACTAAGTTCTTTTTTGCTGAAGAGTTTAACTCTTAAATTTTGAGAATTAAATTCTCTTTTTGAAGTTGATCTTTTTCCCTTTTCTCACCTAGGGTTTTCTTTGTTGAGAATTAAATTCTCCTTTCTTTTCTTCCCTCTTGAGAATTAAATTCTCCTCTCTCTATTTTTCTCTCCCAAAAAGGTTCCCCTTCTTCTCTTCTCTTGGCTCCTATTTATAGGAGGAGGAAGAGAATTAATTTGTTTTGTGAATCTTTCATTGAAAGATTTTAATTAATTTCATGATTAATATGATCCTTTAGATCATTCAGTGAATTTTATTCACCGCTGGATTTTAAATCCAAAGATATTATGTTTGTTATTCTCGGTGAGATTTAGGGGAAATCTTTCCTTGTCTAAAATTTTTTCCATAAATTGGTGATTTTTAATCACTCTTGGATCTTTAATCCAACGGTCCCCATAATCTTTTTTTCATTTGGAAAGATTTAGAAGCTTTTAGAATTTTAACTTTATTAACTGTAACGCTTTCGAAGCCAGTCACGTGTTGACACGTGACCCTTGGTCACGTGTAAGCACGTGACCCCCAATTGAGTCCTTTTCTTAGTGTTTATTTATGCTTCAGATTTAACCATCACGTGTCAACACGTGATCATTGGTCACGTGTAAGCACGTGATACCTCATTGAGGTATCTTCTTATTTTTAATCAGGGAACAGATTTTAGAATTTAATTCTATTCATTATTTTAGAGGCCTTAAGAGCCCATCACGTGTCTGCACGTGGCCTACGGTAACGTGTGAGAACGTCATGCCCCATTGGTCTTTTCTGAGTTTTTATTATATCTTTTAACTCCTCCAGCGGGTTCTTAAAGGTTCATCACGTGTGGACACGTGATACCTCATAACTTTTGATCCCGGATGAATTATGAGGCCCATAATATATCAAATCAAAGGGTTTTTCAAGATGCTTCCAATACAATCAGAATTTAATAGTTCTTCCTTCGGGAGTTTATCAAAATATAGGCCGAAAGATACTGGTTAGCACTTCTTTAAGCGTATCACTGCCATTTGATACCTTGGACACCTTTGCGTAGAAATTTTTGGCGGGAACACCTATCATCCTCATCGAGAGGGTTTTCATCATCCAGCGGAGGCGGCTGTTCTCAGGAAGCGGCAACCACATTCAAGCCAGATTAGGCTTGGGATGTGGTGGCCCCATCCTTGCTTTTGCTGCATAGGTTGTCGCTGGGGAGCCCACCCACCATATAGACCGTATGGATAACATATCCAGCCGTATTTTTATTATCGGCGGCTAATTTCACGGATCGCTGTCTTGACCCTCCTGTTTCGGTAATGGGCAGTCGACTGAAGGCGGCTGGTATGGCCGGATTCTTGAATGGTGCTGACGCTTCCTTTTTGGTTTTGCCCCGCTGTTTTCGTGCGGCACAGAGCGCCTGGTTGACTCTTGAAGAGACTGTCATACTTTTTCTGTTGGGGCCGGGACACATCTCTTTGTAGCAACATTCGGACCGCTGTCTTCTTGATTCTGGCAGTCATGGCATTTTTATGAACCCACTTCAGAAGTTTGAAGGAAATGATGATTTTTACGGCCGATTCAGCCGTCGTCGCAGGATGACTCTGCTCTTGGAATCTCACAAGATTCCACTTGGCCGGAGTCCTGGCCCTCTTGTTGGCTCGATACCTGAGCCGCTTCTGTCTCAGCCTTTCTGTTTTGAGCACTTGGCTGGTTACGGCTCTTCGGGAAGCCGCCGTAGACCAGGCGATGGAGGGCTTTGGAGATACGCCTGATTGTGCATTTGTTGGAGTCATCACTTGAGCTCGTCCGCAACGTTTGATGTTGCCCTTTGTACCGGAAGTCTTGCCCCCAGTTGGAGCACCAGAGATTCGTTCAAACACCGTCTTAAGTTTCGGTTGTGGTGCCTTAGCGATCACAACATTTGGCCTCTTTCCCCTTGAGACCAGCTTGGCCACCTATTTTACCAGGATTTCTACCAGATGAGCGCTTCCGGCAGGGTAGATGATGACGGAACCAAATTGGCGGGGCAGTTCCTCCCACTGTCGACTGAGGCTTGCGGGGAGAACCACACGAGCATTGATCTTGACCACGTACGGAATCGGGGTCACATCAGAAGCTGGATCCATCTTAGGAGATATTATCGTTGAAAGTTGATTGCTGTACGAAAAAAATTATTTCATTACAAACATCGGCATACATGTTAAATTAGTTAGCATGAACACTTGACCCGAGATATAGGAGGAGAGAAAGGTCCCACCGGACGTGCCAGAATCTGTAGGGTGTTTTTCATCACCCCATTGAGATGGGAATACGCGCGTGCTTGTCAGGCGCATTACAGATTCCCCTGCCTAGGGTAGGCTGGGGTTTATTGATTGTGGGATCCGAATCTCTGGCATCCGCGGACTAAGTTGCCGTTAATTACCCCTCGCATTTGGAGCGAGAGAACCTCCAATTGACGGGTCAAACAGTTCATGCGAACTCAATGTGCAGCGTTATGTTTTGAAGAGGTTTTGGATATATCGGGGGGACCGCAGAGTTTTTACAGGATCCCGCTACCCGGATAGCGGGCTGAGGGTCAAGGGGGCTGGCAGCCCCCTTGCGGCATGCAGGGCAGCGTCCCGTTAGAAATTTTTTCTAACAGGGGAGGTAGTTTTAGTGTGGAGTACATGTAAAATGAGAGGAAAAAGGTGTCCAAAGGATGGGTGAGCGCCAGCGCTTTGGCGCCGGCGCTTTAGGCGCGGGCGCTAAAGCTTTGGGCGCTCGCGCCTCACGTGCTTGGCACGTGGGCGCTCGGGCACTAGCGCTTTGGGTGCTAGCACCTCACGTGCCCGGCACGTGGGCGGTTGGGCGCTAGCGTCTTGGGCGCTCGGGCACTAGCGCCCTACGTGCCCGTCACGTGGGCGCTCGGGCGCTAGCGCTTTGGCCGCTATCGCTTCATGTACCCGGCACGTGGGCGCTCGGACGCCAGCACTAGCACCTCACGTGCCCGGCACGTGGACGCTCGGGCGCCAGCGCTTTGGTCGCGGGCGCCTCACGTGCCCGGCACGTGGGCGCTCGGGCGCCAACGCTAGCGCTTTGGGCGCTGGGCACTAGCGAAAGGAAGGAGTTTTTACCCCCAAAAATAGGAGTTGAACTCCTAAAGAGGGTTTTGAGTGGAGTTTAACTCCAAAAGATCTGGATTAGGAGTAAAACTCTTTTAAGTATTTGGGTCTTGGAGTTGAACTCCCTAAAAATCTTCAGAGGTTCTTCTCTCTTAAGCCTGGGATCTTCTCTTGAGCCTTGGATCTTTTCCAAAGTGGGATTTTCGGAGATGTGTCTCCTTCTTCCTCCTCTTTGTGGGCCGGATCTTGAAGAACAAGAGGGGTGAGATTTTAAAAATCTTCCCTTTTTGAGATCTAATGGAAGATCTGAGCTCCCCTTTGTGGGTTTTGTGGTGAAAAACTATTTAGTTTTAGAAAAGGAAGAGTAGAACTCTTGATTTAATTCAAAAGAAAGAAGAAGGTTTTTTTAGAACCTTGAGGAAGGAAAAGATCACGGATCTTGATTCTTTTGGAGAGAAAAAAAAAGTTGTTGAGATATTTTCATTATCTTTACCTTTATAGGCTATACACTTTACATATATCCCCTTGGGCTTTACAAAATGGCATTTTGCCCATCCCATGCCTCATGTGCTATTTATTTTTGTACATAAGCTATGGGCTTTACAAAAATTTGGCTTTATTCCCATTTTCCTTACATTTATTCATAGAAATAAAAAAGGAAATACACCAATAATTATTTATTACAAAAATTTTATTTCGGCATGGGGAGAGGCCGGCCGCATCATGTTCGGGCTCGACCCGGGCATTGGGTCACTTGGTTTGGGGTTGACTTTGATTTTGACTTGGCCCACCGGGGTGTAAATTTTGACCCCAACATATGGTAGTGAAGGAAAACAATACATTTAGTATGGAGGATTCTAAGCGTGGTGGTTTGCCCACTTACTCATGAATCACTCTCTCTAAAAGGATGTCTCCCAAAACTGATTTGGAGAAAGCTCGCATACAAGGGATACCCTATGCTTCGGCAGTAGGCTCTATCATGTATGCGATGTCATGTACTAGACCAGATGTAGCTAACTCACTAGGTGTAGTGATTAGGAATCAATCGGATCTTGGGAGAATCACTGGACAGCAATGAAGGACATTCTTAAGTACTTGAGAAGCACTGAAGAAATGTTCTTGGGGTTTTGGTAACGGTGAACTCCAGTGGGATTCCTTTACTAATTCGAGCTTCCAGAGTGATAAGGATGTCTGAAAGTCAGTCACAGGCTTTGTCTTTACCATCAGTAGAGGGACGGTATGTTAGAAGAGTTTCAAACTAGATACCGTGGTATACTAGACGATAAAGGCTGAATACATCACTACCAACGATGCTACCAAACTGGATGTCTGGATAATTCTTGTTCATGAGATGAACACGGTTCCTACCATTGAGCGTCCAATAACTGTTATTGTGACAACAATGGAGTTGTGGTTTTGACCTAGGAACGCCGGTCCCATCAGCGATCCAGACATATTCTGAGGACAGTATCACCTGATGAGGGAGATGGTTAATCTCCAAGGGATCGAGTCAAGGAGAGTTGACGCGAAGGATAACACGGAGGATCCACTCACAGAGGCCTTTCCCTAGAGAGACTTTTATGGGATGTTAGGTATAAGATACTACAACAAATGGCCCTAGTGCAAGTGGGAGATTGTTAGTTATATGCCCTAAAGGCCATTATTGTACATATGATGTATATTATAGTGAATGCTTGGACATATATAGGGAGGACTTTCTTGCTCGACTGATAGTATGCTATCTGGCTGCTCTTTATCTTAACATGTGCACTTATTGTCTTTCTGTCACATGTTGATAAAGCCCTTAGGATGAGTACTTGATTACCAGGATTATGATGCAGATAATACTAGTGGGGCAAGAGGTAGTCGGTAAGTACATCCTTCAATTGTTCCTAGTCATGGGAGTATCGAGATGGGGCATCGATATTCCAGAGTAGACTAGCGTATATGCTTCTTGACCCATATGATGGACGATGGATGATCCCACATCCATTGGTGTTTGACATCAGAAATAGTATACGGGTGCTCAGTGGAGACAGGGTATACTGAACGGACTCGCCGAGAACTCCTAGATGGTATTATACCTCACGTCGGATAGCAGTTCTCTGGTGACACTAGTACAGGTTAGTCTGTCGACCCGAGATCGTCATAGAGTCTTGTGTGTCTCCCGCTGTGCTTTGATTTCCACCCTACCACGGCTCTACTGAGTCGTGCAAAATGGTGGTTTTGGGGTACATTCCCGAGTCATATGGAGGCAATGAGCGATAGGAGGGGATTTCGTCTTTCCCGGTATTGGGGGTTGATGTTGCGCTGTGCTTGATTGGCCATAACAAGAAATCCCTGGCCAGGATTGCTGAGATTTACTGGTAAGTGTTATCGGTAGTTTCTCAAACCGTTATGGGCCTCACATCGGCATGACTTATCAAGCTATTGGGGTCTGACGTTTTCTACCCCCAGGCTGGATATGCGACATATCAGACGAAGAGACCGGAATGTACTGTAGTGTTACTTATTGGATTCGCAGGAGTATGAGCAGGCATGCTTGTTGATCTTCTGATTGCTCAATACTCGGGTGGCCTTTACGTTTAGCAGACCGATTGCGGCTTGTGTGTGACCGATATGATCACCACCTGCTGCCGGCGTATTAATAAGTCTTTAGAGTCCTGCACAGAGATTTCCTGGCTCAGGAGAAACGAAGTAGGATGACATATGTGATATGTATGGGACCAAGATTAATACGTGTATGTGATACCGTATTCTTTTCTCGCGATATATGTGATATCGGTCGGTTATATGTGATATAGCCGGGCTGTCGAATCAAGTGTTGATTCGATAAGTTCATACATTTGATATTAGTCGGTTGTATGTGATATAGCCGGATTATTAAATCAAGTGTTGATTTAATAATTTAATGTATAATTATATATTTGATATATTAATTTACATTAACTAATATTAGCTCACTTAAGCATTTCTTTTTCTCACTGGTGTACACTTAATATATATGTGATATATATTATTGTGTCATGCTTGTTGCTACATGCAACATGGGTGTATGAGACTAACACCATGCAAATAATAATGAAGGGTTTATTTATTTAAAGTAAATCACAATTAGTTGGAAATTAGTCCCATAGTTGATACTTAGTAAAAGCTTGTAGAACCCATTGACTTAGTCCACTAATTTGTTTTACTTGAGATATTTATTAACCCAACCATTATCTTTAACCATGGTTTAGTCTCTACATGAGTTAGTATATGATATTAACTCACCCATGATTGCTATTCTCACCCATTCTCATTCTCATTCCATTCTCATCTTCTTCTTCTTCTTCATTCCAATTTTGCTCTCTAGTTTTTTGGAAAGTGAAGAAATATAGTGAGAAAAATTATTCTAAAGTGAGAAAAAATCCTACTTCATCAACCTATATTAGATTAGACATTTAGTTTAGGTTGTTTGCTTCACTAATTCTCAATTAGAGAAGAGGTAGCTTGAGTTGGAGTTTCCTCGACGTAGATCATCTTCGGCCTCGAAGACTTCAAGAAAGCTTGTTCCTTTTGCCTTGTGAATCTTTACTAGAGTTCGGGAAATCACTACTTAGAGCGAAGGGACTACTACACGGAGCTTTAGAAGTGAAAGACCGGTCTACAAAGGTTGTATTACTCATTCACTTAGTGTAATGTTTGATTACATGCTAGCTAAACTCCTAATTTTCTAGTTAGATCCTTGGTATGGGTTGCCTAGCCCTCTAAGTTTTTTAAAATTGCATACTTGATACCCCATAAATCCTATTTAGGGTGCTATGGAACCCAGTAGATATTACAAGCCAGACTAGGTACACACAAACAGTTACCCATGATCAAAATCTGCCCACTTGTCAATCTTAGATGATATTCCCCTACGGATACAGCATCCATGCTCATTTCGTTAGCAACCCTGAGAATCATATCACCTATGTTGATAACTCTACAGTTTCTCAGAGCTTGTAATGAATTACAGATATGAGATCCTGATCCGGTATCTAGTACTCAGGAAGTAGAGTTAATTGATAAGCAGTTTTCAATCATAAACACACCTGAAGCTGAAGCCACAACGTGCTTCGAATCCTGGATTCTTGCTTTCCAAGCCCTGCAGTCCTTATGCCAATGCCCTTTTCCCGTAACAATAGAAACATTCCTCCTTCACTACTGTTATCCCCGAAACTTTTGCCCTGCCCTTTTCCTCTACCTTACTGACACTGCCTATCGGCTTGGTGGAGGCCTTCTTCTTCTCTTCCTTGGCCTTCGCTTTGGATCTAGAATAGGAATATTTCCTAATAAACAGAGCGGGTGTCTCCCTGGATTTCTGCAAGGTGCCCTCAATGCTCCTCAACATGTTGAGGAGTTCTGAAAGTGAAACTTCCTTCCCTTGAATGTTGAAATTCAAGAAAAATTGGGCGTAGGTGGAGGGGAGAGACTGTAGAATGAAGTCAGTATATAACTCGTTCTCCAAAGTGGTCTCAAGGTCCGCGAGCTCTTCAATATAGCTAATCATCGTAAGGATGTGGTCTCCTACAGATGACCCGATAGCTAACCTCGCCTGAAACAATTTCTTCGAGGTCTCATATCTTGCGATATGAGATTTCTCTCTATATAAATCCTTGCTATGGAGGAAGAAGGAAACTAAGACCATCTTCTCATGCTGCCTCTAGTATTCATAATCTATTGAGGATAACATGAGGCACTTGGCTCTCGCACTGTCTTTTTCCCATATCTTACGGATTTCAACATCCGCAACGGTGGAATCTGGACCTGTGACGGAGGGGGATTTGGTAGTAAGAAGGTAGCCCAGCTTGTCATAGGTAATGACCATCTGGACATTCCTTAGCCAATTTTTATAGTTTGGCCCAGTCAATTTATTATTATCTAGCAGTAACTTAAGCCCGGTCATTTTGGTCGCTGCAATTAGGAGAGAGAGAAGAAACACCCAGCATGATAATCTTGCAAGTTTAGATTGGTTATTAATTTATCAAAACAGGATGGCTCCCACTATTCCTCGAATCCTCCTTCAAACCATAAAAGAAGAATTAGTCAGGATTAATCTCACCCTACAATTTTTGCTTAACTTTTCGGCCAGGCTAGTGTTGGTACTTCGAGGGAGGTTTTCCAACACTTTCGTGAAGTTTCTTAATTACATAACCTATTTTCCCTAGAGGCGTAGCCCCGCTAATACCGTTCTAGGCACGTCCTTGGTTTATAGCATTGATTGTTTAGTGAAAAATCTTCCAAAGAGTAGCGGATACTCACAGTAGGATCGGGATCCAAATATCATCGTGTGCAACCTTGAAGGAATCCTACCAAAATCATCACACTCCAACACTAGCAAGTTTCATTTTCCTTAGAAACTCCCGATGTGGATTTTTTCCCCAGGCGCTTATCACCTTGACGAAAGCCAACATATCATAAGACGCAAGTTAAGTTCTACCCGTCATTATCCAGGTCAATTTGAACCCACCCTTACAAACCCTTGACGAAGACCAAAATAGCTATACGACTATCCCAAATCAACGCATCTATCTATGCTATAGATGAATACCCAGCAGCTACCAATCACCATGTCTTGGCGAAGGTCAAAATACATAGCTTGAATACTACTAAATACACATCTGAAATGACGGAGGGCTACGGATGGTTTTGGCGAAACCGTGAACATAATGAACTTGATATATTCGAAGGAACCATAATAGCTTTTAAAAGGAGTGGTTTAGGTTCCGCATTTAAAAGTTGGTTTTCAAGAAAACCGAGTGGTTTTGAAATTGTTCCAATGATTTAAACTTTGGTTTGTTTTCCTTACATTAATCAATATTAATGCGGTCCCATCTTTTAACCCTATCATTGCAGAAAAGAAACAAAAATAGAACGTACGCTTATGCCATCCGCATTCGCCACGGAGCCCCATCATGCACCGTTAGGTTACATAACTAACGGCAGAGCGGGGGCTGGACTAGCACGGGTGCAAAACATAAGCAACGTTTATTATATATAATATATATATAGCCATTCGTCTCACGCAATAATAGGCATTCCAGATCACAGATGAATATATTAGATATACTAGGAATTCTGTGTTTTGTTTTATCTTAGATCGAAAAACGGATTCCACGGTCGTAATGAATAGCCAAACCCCACCCTATACCCCTACGGGTGCGGCAAACTACCCGCCAAATTCCCGAAGTGAAGCAACCTCTCTCAATAAAATGAGTAGGCCACTCGGCACTTCAAGAACCCGGTAGTTTGTGCACCCTACCTTGGGTCAATCCTAGGTGCAAGAAAAGTAAATGAAATAATACAACGGTAGTTACAACCTCAACCCGGATGTGCCCCGCAAAAATAATATTACATCAATTTACAAATTTACATGAATGAAAGAAAAGAAAACACTCTTCTCACATCCCCTGGATATTCATCCACGACGATCCAATACAACATATACACAAACCATCATCAAGATACAAATATGTGCAACCCCCACTAATCGACATATAGAAATTAACAGACGTTTAGCAACACATATACAAACTGAAACTTATAAACGATGTTAAAACTGCAACTTCGAAATACTCCGTATTACCCCAACACAAAGATAACAGAATATGAAATTTGGACAAAAACTAACAACACCTGAAAACCTAAATCCAAGATTCCAGAACACCACAAAAATTCCAACTCCAAAATCTACAGTTTGGCCGGCCATAACGGGGAAAATGCCAAAACCACCAATCAAATTTTGGAGTTTGGGCCTCATTTTTCTATGGTGTTCTAGTTACAACAAGAAGAGCACTCTGCAATTGTTTAAATAAATTTTAGAGCCTCTTTAAAATTCGACAGAAACTTGGATTTCGTTTCGACTGTTTCGGAGTTATTTCGGTTTCGTAATTTTAAATATCGTCTAACAAACTAGTTAAGGTCTGAGTAGACTCTGATACCACTGTAAGTCGATATCGCGCACCCCGCGAGTTCGCGGGGAGGCGGAATTTACAAAAAACAATTTTTCTTTCTTCGCAACACTGACTAAACTCCAGGATCTTAACAGAAACCTTAATTAGCTAAATCTACTTGGAGGTTTAACTTCTCGGTAAGAGTTTTATACCTCCTAGAACCTTGTCCTTCGGGTCTTCTTCTCCTCCTCTCCTTGAGCTCCTCGAAGATCCGGATCGCGCTTGATCGTCGGCCTCCTCGTGTCAAAGATGATCCACCCAAGAGTCTATACCTCAAGCTCCAACCTCTAAACCGAGGTAACTAGGGTTCCTAGTTCGCTAACCTAAGTATCCTAGAAGAGTATCTAATGGAGTATTTTATCTCATGAGACCCTAGGGTTCACAACTCATGTGAGGGTTAAGGTCTTGAGGAAGAAGGAGAGGAAATTATGGAGAGAGAGAGAATGAACAAATGAACAAAGGTTATGGCAAGTGAAGAATGGTTCACACACTTCACTCATTCAAGCATGCAATATTTTCCAATAGAAAATATCAACCATGCTTGAATAGTGAGTCTAAACTAATAATGGCTCACACACTTCACTCATTCAAGCATGCGATATCTAACTGTAACCTAATCTGGTCACCTGGTCACTGCAATTAGGAGAGAGAGAAGAAAACACTAAGCATGACGCTCTTGCAAGTTTAGATTGGTTTTTAATTTATCTAAACAGGATGGCTCCCACTGTTTCTCGAATCCTTCCTCAAACCATAAAAGAAAAATTAGTCAGGATTAATCTCACCGTACAATACTTGCTTAACCTTTTAGCCAAGCTAATGTAGGTACTTCGAGGGAGGTTTTACGACGCTTTTGCGAAATTCCTTAATTAAATAATTTCTTTTCCCTGGAGGCGTAGCCCCGCTAACACTGTTCTAGACACCTATTTGGTTTATAGCATTGATCGTTAAGTGAAAAATCTCCCGAGGAGTAGCGGATACTCACAGTAGGATCGGGATCCAAATATCATTGTGTGATAATCCTGAAGGAATCCTACCAACATTATCACACTCCAAATGGTATGCAGCACTAGCAAGTTTCGGTTTCTTTAGAAACTCCCGATGTGGATTTTTGCCCCATGCTCTTATGACCTTGACGAAAGCCAACATATCATAAGTCACATGTCAAGTTCTACGCGTCATTGTCCAGGTTAATTTGAACCCACCCGTACATACCCTTGACGAAGACCAAAATAGTAGTACGAATGTCCCAAACCAACGCACCTATCTATACTACAGATGAATATCCAGCAGCTACCAAACACTATGCCTTGGCGAAGGTCAAAATACTACTAAATATTCAACTAAAATGACAGGGCTACGAATGGTTTTGGCGAAACCGTGAACGTAGTGAACTTGATATAATCGAAGGAAGCTGATAGCTTTTAAAAGGAGTGGTTTAAGCTCCGTATTTAAAAGTCTCCTATTTTAAAATAACCGAGTGGTTTTAAAATTTGCTCCAACGATTCAGCTTTGGTTTGTTTGCTTTTCATTAATCTAATGCAGTCCCATAATTTACACCTATCATCACAGAAAAAGATGAAAATACCACGTCCAGTTATGCCATCCGCATTTGCCACTGGGCCCCGTCTAACATCGTTAGGTTACTCAACTAATGCCAGAGCGGGAGCTGGACTAGCGCGGGTGAAAAACATAAGCAACGTCTACTATATAGCATATATATAATAAACATTCGTCTGACGCAATAATAGGTATTCCAGATCATAGATGAACATATTGGATTTACTAGGAATTCCGCGTTTCATTTAAGCCTGTAACAAAAGACGGATTCCACGGTCGTGACGAATAGCCAAACCCCACCCCAGACCCCTACGGGTGCGGCAAACTACCCGCCAAATACCCGAAATGAAGCAGCCTCCCTCATCAAAGTGAGTAGGCCACTCGGCACTTCAAAGTATCCGGTAGTTTGTGCACCCCATCTTGGGTCTATCCTAGGAGCAGAAACAGTAAAAGAAAATAATACAACGGTGGCTACAATCTCAACCCGGATGTGCCCCGCAAAAGAATATTACATCACTTTACAAATTTATATCGAATGAAAGAATGAAAACTCTCATCTCACATCTACTGGCTATTCATCCACGAAGATCCAACAAGTTCATATACACAAACCAATATAGCAACACAGATATGTGCAATCCCGACTAATCAACGTATAGCAATTAGTCGACGTTTCCAAATACATATATCACAACTTAAAACTTTAAACGACGTTAAAACTATGACTTCGAAACACTCTGTATTGCCAAAGTAAAAAGATAATAGTATATCCAAAATTGGCAAAAACAAACATCACCTGAGACCTTAGATCTAAGCAACTAGAACACAGACCAAAATTCAAAGAATTTCACCATAACTAAAAAGGTGAGGCCAGCTTTTTTGAGCTTATGGCCGGTACAAACAGGCGAAAAAGCCTCGTTTTTTGTGTGTGTTCATCTCACAAGAAGTATAGCACTCTGCAATTGTTTAAAAAAATTTAGAGGCTCGGAAAATTTTGACAGAAACTTGGCGTTTAGGTTTCATGTTTCGGAGTTATTTCGGTTTCGTAGTTTTACACTTCGTCTAAACTGTTAGCTATGGTTTAGTTAGGCTCTGATACAACTGTAAGTCGATGTCACGCACCCCGCATATTCGCGGGGAGGCGGAATATGCAAAAAACGATTTTTCAAAGCTCGCAACACCGACTTGAACTCCAGGATCGATACTAAACCTTAACTAGCTAACTTGCAATGAGGTTTAACTACTCGGATGAAATTTATACCTCACGATACCAAGTCCTTCGGGTCTTCTTCGTTCTCCTCCACCTCATCGTCAGCTCCAAGGATCGAAACAGATCGGGCAACCTCGACGGCCTCCTCGAGTCAAAGACGATCCACCCGAGAGTCTATAGTCCGAGCTCCTACCTCAAATCCGAGATAACTACGGCATCTATTTCGCTAAACTAGATGTCCTAGGTTATGTAGAGTGAGAAGATAGAGTGATTTATTTCTTGGAACCCTAGGATTCTCAACACATGAGAGGATTAGGGTTAGAGGTAGAAGATGTAAGCTTGAGGAAGTGAGAGTGAAGAATAAACATTGAGTGAGAATGGAAAAGTCTTGTGTGGAATAGAATAATGAAGCATGGCAATAATTCATGAGATAAATATCTCACAAAATATCAAGCATGCTTCACAAAATATCCAAGTGTGGGTCATGCCATGAGTCACCAAGAGCCATGTCTCACTTAATGCTAGCTTCCACTTCATTTCCTCCATCTCATTTAGGTTTAATCTTTAATCCAAAAGAAAAGAAACCCTAATGAGGTGTTACCTTCTAGAAGCCAATCCCGAGGAATTATGAGAATGCCCCTCATCCGTATATACATACCTGCATCCGCATTCCGAAGAATACGAATACAATGAGACGAAAATAATCCATCAATATAATACTAGGATCCGGATTAAACCAAAGCCCACTAGTATTATCCGCCTGATCATGATACGTGCACAAGTACGCGTAACTGATCGAAGCACTGTCGTAAAACTATACGACCTCTACACCTTTTTCCCGGGGCAGGGAAACCCTCTGTGTGGGACTCTAAAGACTCGACACTACGATAGCAGTGGGTTTAATCACAAGCCGCAAGCAGTACTAGCTGCACGTAACGGCTACCCAGGTATGTGTTGATAAGAAGGCCGATTAGCTAACTCATCCGAACTCCTACTGAGCATATCTGTGACAATCTCCGTACAGTCCGGTCTATTCGTCTTAAGAGTATCGCATATCGGGCCTAGGGGCGAAAATCGTCAGACCCCTAATAGCGCAAAAATTCATGTCGGAGTGTTGCCCAAAACACCCTGAGAAACTACTGGAATACCTACCAATAAATATCGCTTGCCTTGGCCAAGGACTTTGTGTAATGGCCTTCCGAACACAGCGCGATATCAACCCCCAATATCGGGAGAGACGAATCCTATCTAACCGCCACTGTCTCCAAGTGCTTCGGGACTGCACCCAACTACTACCAGTTTGCACGACTTCTTTGAGCTATGGTAGGATAGTAATCAAAGTACAGTGGGAACACACTCGAGGCAAAGTAGCAGTGTCAAGTCGACGGACTAAGCTGTACTCATGCCACCTGAGAACTGCTACCCGACGATAGGTATAATACCCACCAACAGTTCCCGACGAATCCTGTCTAGTGTACTCATAACCCAATGAGCACCTGCATACTATCTCCAGTACGACGTACTGATGGCTGTGGGACAGACCATCTCCGCCGCTGGGATGAGAAGTGTATACACTAGTCTACTCTAAAGTATCGATGCCCCGTCTCGATAATCCTACGATTAGGAACCTGTATAGGATGTGCTTATAGACTACCCAGCCTCCACTAGTGTGACTTCCATCACAACGCTAGTAATCAAGCAAAAGATCCTAAGGGTGCTACCAATATGTATAAGCGATATGCTAAAAGAAACTCATGCACATATTGAGGTGGAAACAAACCATGTAGCATACTACCATTTCGAGCAAGACTGTTACTATATCCATGTATATCCTAAGCTTCCATTAAGTAATATACAAACTAGTATGATACTATAATGGCCTCTAGGGCATATATCACTAACAAATTTATAAACAAACACACATTAATATATATAAAGATATATATATACACACACACTCACACACATACCTATATAAATGTTTATTAATTTACACATAATATAAAATGGTGGGAATTAATATATATATATATATATATCATACATGTACATATCAGGTATCACATATAAGAAACGCCATCAATATCTTCTCAGTATTATATACTGTAGAGAGTGTACAACATATGCACTATACTAGAAACCGCATCATTAATACGGTTATCAAGTTAACACTTGACTTAATATTCCGGCTTTTAAACTGTTTAGTATAAGAGTCGGCCGATTAATCGCGTATATCCAATATACATGTTTAATCGAACTCATGCACGTATCCTTATACGCACGTCACATCGCGTTTTGCCCGGGCCAACACTTTTGTTTCGGGACTCTAAAGACCTATCAATTTGCTGGCAGTAGGTTGTATAAGATCGTATCTGAAACACTTTCATATTCAACCCCCTTTCAAGTTAACAAACAAGCTCGTCGGTTGCACTAGCTGTACGTAACGGCTACCCAGGTATGAGCAAGATAAAGGCAGGTCGACGAGCGAACTCATTCGGACCTGACAAAATCTATAAGTGACAGTCACCATACAGTCTAGTCTCTTCGTCAAAGAGTATTGATGGCTCGGTTAAGGTTCTAGGATGCGGCCAGAGTTGCGTCGGTGAGGATGGGTGTGAGCTTGAAGAACGGAGGAGGAGAACAACCTGAGATACTTTGACTTATAAAAATGAAAACCTTATTGAATTAGCTTTGTTTTGGTATATGGCACGTCCATTTTGGAGGACGTTTGTTATTTTTAAGCTATTTTACAAATCAGGGTGACACTGAATTTCTGAACGGAGCTTTCTTATGCATGGTTAATTAACACCACTTTTATAGTCATTAATCGGATTGAATATACTGTCCCTGGTAATGCTATTAGCTTTGTCTTATAATACTAGAATCCGGCTTAAACCAAAACCGACTAGTATTATACGTCCGGACAACATCCGTGCAGCCAGTACACGTATATGATCGAAACCCTGCCGTAAAACAATACGGCTTATAGGGTTACTAGGCACTCTAAGAAGGTTCTACAAGGCATCAACCATGCCCGATTAAAATTTTAACCGTGCCGAATAACTCTAAACAAGATCTTTGCTAGATAATTAGGGTAACACATACTAGTAAATAACAATTATCACTAAGTGAATACGAAATACAACCTTTGTAGATCGGTCCTTCACTTCTAAAGCTCCTTGTTGTAGTCCCTTCGCTGCGATCATCGAACTCCCGGACTCTCGGATGGCTCCATGAGAAAATTGCAATGGTATTGCTTGAAGTCTTCAAGGCCGAAGATGATCTACGTCGAGGGAATACGAACTCAAGCTTCTACTTCACTAACTAGAGAATTAGTGAAGCAAACACCCTAAACTAAAGTGCTAGTCTAGTAGAGGATGATGAAATAGGAAATGGGTACACTTTAGAATTTCTTTTCTCACTTTCATTCTCTCTCTTTTTCAAACCCTAGAAAGAAATTGAAGGAGGAAGAAGATGAGCTCAAAATGAGAATGAAACTAATCAAGAGAGAGAGTTAGCTAACCATGGTGAGTGAGTATCATATACTAACTCATGTAGAGACATAAGCATGGCTAAATATATTGGTTAGGTTAGTTAATATCCAAAGAAAAACAAAAAGGGTTGAATTTGTCAAAACACTTACAAGCTTCTACAAGCTTCATGCATTTAACAAATATCCACTAATTTTGTATTTACTTTGATTATTAAAAACCATACCAATATATTTATAATGGTGTATGTCTCATACACCCATGATAGTTGTATCAACAACCATGATACAAAATGTACACAAATGAATATATATCACATATATATTAACTTATGCACAAGAGAGAAAAACAAATGCTTAAGTGAACCAATGTTAGTTAATGTAAATTAGTATATCACATATACAATTATACACTAAATTATTAAATCAACACTTGACTTAATAATCCGGTTATATCACATATGACCGACTAACATCCATTGTATCGACTTATCGAATCAACCCTTGATTCGATAACTTGGTTATATCGCATATAACCGATCGACACAAACATCGCAAGAATAAAATACGGTATCACATACTCGCATTATTCTCGGTCCCGCACATATCACATATGCACTCCTATTTCGTTTTGCCTGAGCCAGTAAAACCTCTATGTAGGACTCTAAAGACTCGTCAATACGCCGGCAGTAGGTGATGATCACATCAAGCACCCACAAGCCGTCAGCGGTACTAGCTGGACGTAACGGCTACCCGGGTATTGATCGATCAGAAGATCGGCAAGCAAGCCCGCTCCAACTCCTGTAAAAGCCTGACAGTGACACTACCGTACAGTCCGGTCTCCTCGTCTGATATGTCACATATCAAGTCTAGGGGTGGTAAACGTCAGACCCCAATAACCGATAAGTCATGCCGATATAAGGCTCATAACGGGTCGAGAAACTACTAGTAACACTTACCAGTAAATCTCTAAACCAACCCTGGCCAGGGACTTCCCTGTTACGGCCAATCGAGCATAGCGCAACATCAACCCCCAATACCGGGAGAGACGAAACCCCTCCTATCGCTCATTGCCTCCACGTGACTCGGGACTGTACCCATAAACCACCGTTTTGCACGCCCTCTTGGACGTGGTAAGGTGGAAATCAAAGCACAGTGGGAATCACACAAGACTCTATGACGATCTCGGGTCTACAGACTAACCTATACCAGTGTCACCAGAGAACTGCCATCTGACGTAAGGTATAATACCATCTGGGAGTTCTCGGCGAGTCCATCCAGTGTACCCAGTCTCCACTGAGCACCCGTATATCATCTCTGATGTCAAACATCAATGGATATGGGATCATCCATCGCCCATCTGTATGGGTCGAGAAGGCATACGCTAGTCTACACTGGTATATCGATGCCCCGTCTCGATACACCCACGACTAGGGACCTTAAAGGATGTAATTGTGGACTACCATGTCCCCACTAGTATGATCCGCATCATAGTCCAGGTAGTCAAGTACACATCCTAAGGGCTTTACCAACATGTAACAGAGAGACAATCAGTATACACGTTAAGGTAAAGAGTATAGCATACTATCATGTTGAGCAAGAAAGTCCTCCCTATATATGTCCAAGCATCCACTACAATATACATCTCATGTATAGTAATGGCCTCTAGGGCATACATATAACTAACAATCTCCCACTTGCACTAGGGCCATCTGATAACAGTGGTTGTAGTATCTCATACTCAACCATCCCATAATAGTCTCTTTCTGGGAAAAGGCCTTTGTGAGTGGATCCGCCGTGTTGTCCTCTGAGTCTACTCTCCTAACCTTGATCCCCTGGAGATCAACCATCTTCATGATCAGGTGACACTGCCTTAGAATATGTCTAGATCACTGATGGAACAGGCATTCCTAGGCATAAGCCACAACTCCATTGTCACACAATGGTAGGAACGATGTTCATCTCATGAACTAATATACACCCAGACTGCCTCTTTGGTAGTATCTTTGGTAACGATGTATCTTGCCTTTAATCGTCTAGTATGCCACGGTATCTGTCTTGGAACTCTTCCAATATACCGTCCCTTTACTGAGGGTAAAGACAATGCATGTGACTGACTTTCAGTCGTCCTTATCACCCTGGAACCTTTCCAGTGATTCTCTCCAGGATCAGTTGATACCATCGCACTACAACTAGTGAGTATCCTAACATCCAATTAGATCAATCTCATAGATCCAAAACCCAGGATTTAGTAGGTATCACTTTGATCCTATAAGTAGAATCCTTGTGATAAACGGAGATTGACCAAGCGTAGTATAGGAAACTCCTTCCCTATCAAGAGAATGTTATCCACGTACTCTACGAGGATCACCACCATACTCTCTACTACCTTTTTGTATACACAAGGTTCATCTACCATTTTGATGATGTCAAACTCTTTGACTAACACATCAAAACAGACGTTCCAACTCCGCGATGCCTGCTTTATCACATAAAACATCTTGCACACGTTTCCGCTGCTCCTACTGTCTACGAAGCCCTCTGGCTGTGTACTTATAGACTCTCTCTTCTGAAATATCATTTAGAAAAGCAGTCATGACACCCAACCGCCAGATATCGTAGTCATGGTATGTAGCCATGGCAAGTAGGATCTGGATGGACTTAAGCATAGCTACTTAGAAAAGGTTTCATCATAATCCATACCTGGTCAAAGATGCAAACCTTTAACAAGTCTAGCTTTGAAAGTCTCAACTTTTCCATGTACACCAAATAATCTTCTCAAGATATACTTGCACCTGATGGGGATTTAACCCTTCAGATAAGGCAACCAAAGTCCATACTTTATTGGTGTATAAGGATTCCATCTCAGATCGTTAAGCATCCAGCCATTCTTATAGAGTCCCACTCCTGATGGCCTGCTCGAAACTAGATGGGTCATCATCTCATGATGCAATCCTCGCTCCCACTGTCATAGAGAAACCAAAGTATCTCTCAGGTGGGTGAGGAACCCTACCAGATCGGCGGAGAGGCTGAGGTTCGTTGGGAGCTATTAAATCCTCCGGTTCTACCAAATCGTCAGCTGTAGTTTGTATAGCTGGAACTCCTTCCAGTTCTACCTCATAATCACAAATTTGTTTCCAAAATAAATTCCTTTTCCTAAAAAGGTGACATGCCGAGAAACAAAACATCTTTTGTTCCTCGGTGCGGTAGAAGATATTCCTTTGCGAATGCTTGGGATATCCAACAAACTTCTACAGAACTGACCTTGCCTCGAGCTTGTCCGGATTATAATTTTAGACATAGGCTGGACAACCCCAAATCTTAACTGACTTAAGAGATGGGCTCTTCCCTTTCCATGTCTCATATGAAGTGGTAGGCAACTGATTTGGTTGGAACGTTATTCAATATGTCTGCAACTTCATAAGTGCATAACCTCCATAAGGAAATAGGTAACTCAGTAGTACTCATCATAGAGCACACCTTATCATATAGGGTGTGATTGCTCCGGCCCGATACACCGACGTGCTGTGGTGTATACGGAGGAGTCATGCTGAGAGAGAATCTCATTCTCCTTTAGAATAGTCCAGGAATTCCGTGCTCAAGTATTCTCCTCCCTGATCACATCAAAGGACATAATACTTGTACCCATTTTGGTTCTCTACTTCTATCTTATATTCTGTGAATATCTTAAAAGCTTCGGACTTGTGTTTCAACAGGAACATATGTCTGAATCTTGAAAGATTATCAGAGAATGCAATGAAGTACAAAGAACCGGTCTTGGCATGTGTAGACAGGGGACCTTCATACATCAACATGTATCATCCCAAGAGTTCACTAACTCTTTCTCTATTTCCTAAAAACAGAGCTATGGTCATCTTATCTCTGTGACATGACCGGCAAGTTTCACAAGATGTAAATTCAAACTAATTTAAATATGCATCTATATGTAACTTCAGCTAGTCGAGTCGCATTGATATGACCTAGTCTACAATACCTCAAGAAGGATTCGTTCATTTCTGAACTCTTCCTCTTGTGTGTGTTCTGTATACTAAGAACTGTAGTTTGATTTAGAACGTCTATGCTTTTAGATAACGTGCCTGAACCGATCAACTCTTGATATAGGAAATGTACAAAACATTATCCAACAATACAAAATTATATCCTTCTTTACTAATAAAGAGACTGATATGATGTTGTATATCAGGTTCGGTATCTAACAACATTCGTTCAGAATCAATGTATTCTGGTAATACAGGGTGATAGTGACCAACAGACTTGGCTGCAACACTTACACCGTTTTCTATCTCATAAAACTTATCACCCGTTCTCAGTTCTCTACCTATCTGTAGCCCATGTAACAGATTACATATGCGGGATCCTGATCCGGTATCTCATACCCAGGACGTAAAGGATACTGAGAAATAGTTCTCTGTAATGAACACACCCGAAGATGATGCATCATCATGCACTTTCTTCGTTTGGGCGGCACGGGAATTCTGGCAATCCCCTGTTTCCTGCTCTGTCTTATAACAATTATAAGTTGGAGCGGGACCAACGTTCCCCAGCTCAGTATAACAAGCGGGTTCAGTCAATACATCCATGTTATTATCTTGATTAAGGCGTGACATGGTCGCTACCTGGAGAGAGAGAGAAGAAAACACTCTGCGTGCGCTCTTGCAAGATCAGATTGGTTATTATTTTATCTAATCAGGATGGCTCCCACTGTTTTTATCAAATCTTCCTTCAAACCCTAAAAGGAAAGACTAGCCGGGATTAATTACACCCTACAACTTCGCCAATCTTTCAGCCAGGCCAGTGTCGGTACTTTGAGGGAGGTTCCCCGTGCTTTCGCACGGACCTAATTAAAATAAACCTCGTTTTCCCAGAGGCGTAACCCCGTTGACACCTTTCTAGACACCTACTTGATCGGCTAAATGTAATGTGTAAAACTCTCCCAGGAGTAACAATTACTCGCAGTGGGTATCGGGATCCAACTATCTCATAAAAGGTATGCAATCTTATTGCAAATTTCAGCACTTGAAATTCCCGATAATTTTGCCCCTAACCTCCTATGACCTTGACAAAGGCCAACAAACCATAGGATGCTAGTCAAGTTCAACCCGTCATTTCTTGATTGAATTAAACCCACCCGCACGACCCTTGACAAAGGTCAACAAGGTCATACGACTACCCTAACCCAATCTGCATCATATGCATAAGCAGATAAGCACTAGTCAGCTACCGCACACTATGCCTTGACAAAGGCCAACAAACGCAGCACGAATACCAACTACTACTTATCTGAAATGACGGAGGGCCCCGACAGGTTTTTCTGAAAACCTATTGCGTAATGAACTTGATATCGTTGTAGAATCAAATGATTTTAAAATGGAGTGTTTTTAAGGCTTTTGCTAGTTTCGCTAAAGAGGTCACTCCCGGTGAAGGGATCTTGGCTCTTTCCTCGTCGAATGAAGTGCAGGATATATCATATATATCACTGTGCAAAGCAAGAACTAGAAAAGCAATCAAAAGACAAAACCGAGAGGTGTAGCATATGCCAGTCATTGCTAAAGGAGTCACTCCCGGTGATGGGATCTCGGCCCTTTCCTTATCGAATAAGGTGCAGGATGTTCTACAAGGAACATCGCGATGCAAAGCAAGAACTGTAGCTACATGTTTTTGAAAAATTCGATTCCACAACATCTTTTAGGTTTCTTTTTCTTTCATTAATCACATTAATGAAGTCCCATCATTTAAGTCACCTAAACATCACAGATAAATACGACGTACACTTATACCATCCGCATTCGCCTCGATGTCCCCTCGTGCACCGTTAGGTTAGGTAACTAACGGCAGTGTGGGGCAGGGCTAGCGCGGGTGTAAAACATAAGTAACGTCTATATAATATATCATATATACTATATACAGTATTTATCACAACATATCAAATGATCACATCACAGATATCGCAGCAGAAGAAACATATGAAATATTGGATATACTAGGACGTCCGTGTTTTGTTTTGAGCCTCTATAAAACACGGATTCCACGGTCGCGATGAATAGCCAAACCCACACCCCTAGACCCCTACAAGAGCGGTAAGCAACCCTACCAATTCTAGAGTTAGGAGACCCAGACTCGACTCCTCGAGTTGGTCTCCCACTAGACCTTAGAACCCGGTTACTTGTGCTCTCCTCCTTGGGTCTAACCTAGTGCGGAAAAGTAAATAATATACAAATTGTGACATCAACCTCATCCCGGAAGTGCACCAATAAAAGAATATTACATATATTAAATTTTACATGAATGAAAATAAAAACTCTCATCTTACATAAAACCCCCGGCTATTCAAAACGCGACGATCCAATATAACATATCCAGCAACACATAACATCAAATGTCATCAACGTAAGTAAATATGCGCATCCCAATTGTCGTTGACATATAGCAATGAAACCGGCGATAACACATATTACACTTACGGTCGCAGAAAAGAAAGTGTAAAACTACAACAGTTGGAATCCGCAACCTCCTTAGACATCGCATGCCTAAACAATTATAAACCCCGCATTTTAGTCTCTATATCGAAAACACTTTTCGATATGTAGTCGGGCAATTCAACAAGATTCCCGATATGTGATCGAATGCTCGTCGCAAACTTTAGTAGACGGCCGCACCCCCGGATGCCGTCGACGAAGTGCACTTGTTGGGTTCCTAGGCACCCTAGTGAGGTCTCACAAGGCATCAACCATGCCAATTTCAAAAATTACGGTGCCGAGAAACCCTAATACGGATCGTTGGCTAGAAGTTTAGGCGAAAAACAAACTAGTTAACACTTAACTACAAGAATACGGAAATACAACCTTTGTAGATCCGGTCCTCCACCTCCACGGCTCCGTGATGAAGTGCTCTCCGCTGTCCAAATGCAATTCCGGGCTCTAGCGTCGGCTTCATCGGAGAAAGAACGGGCTAGGTCATCGACGACGTGCCGAAGATGATCTACGTCGAGGCATCGCTAGATCAAGCTCCAACTTCACCAAGTCAAGAAAACATGTGAAGGAAACACACTCTACTACTTGGCAAGAGGTAGAGGATGAAGAAATAGGAAGTGGGTAGACTTTAGAATTGGATTTCTCACCCTTTTTCATCAATCACCATTGATGAAGTCAAGGTTCTTCATCTTTTTGAAGAAGAAGAAGAAGATGATAATATTATGATAGAATAAAAATAGATTAACTTGAAAAGATAATTCCATTCATTCTTATCATAATAGTTACCATGGTTAAGTGTAGAGAATGAACCAAGGTTAAGTGAAGTGGTTAGGGTTAAGCATGAGACAAAATGGTCACATAGTCAAAGCTTCATGAAACTTCAACTAGCATCCAAAGAAAGCCACCATTCATTTATTTTGCAAAATAAATAAACAAAATAAATAAATGATTAAGCAAAAGAAAACCCTAACCATTACACAACCATGGTTTAATCTTTACACAAACCCTTGTGAGCTTGTATCATCAAACATGATACAAAAAGGTGCACAAAAATATATCACATATACAATGTGCATCAAGTGAGAAAATCCTATTAAAGTGAACCAATACTAGTTAATGCAAAGTAATATATCAAATATATAATTATACATTAAATCATTAAATCAACAATTGATTCAATGATCCGGTCATGTCGTACATAACCGACTAGTATCAATAGTAACAACTTATCGAATCAACACTTGATCCGATAACCCGGCTATATCGCATATAACCGATCAATGTCACAAATCGTGAGAATGGAATATGGTATCATATACACGCATTATTCTCGGTCCCGCACATGTCTCATATGCGCTCCTATTTCGTTTCGCTTGAGCCAGGAAACCTCTGTGTAGGACTCTAAAGACTCGTCAATACGCCGGCAGCAGATGATGATCATATCAAACACCCACAAGCCGCAAGCGGTCTGCTAAACGTAACGGCCACCCGGGTATTGAGCGATCAGAAGATCGACGAGCAAGCCCGCTCACACTCCAGTGAATCCAACCAGTAACACTACCGTACAGTCCGGTCTGATCGTCTGATATGTCCCATATCTCGCCTAGGGGTGGTAAACGTCAGACCCCAATAGCTCGATAAGTCGTGTCGATATGAGGTCTATAACATTTCGAGAAACTACTGGTAACACTTACCAGTAAATCTCAGCAACCCTGGCCAGGGATTTCCTGTTATAGCCAATCGAACACAGCGCAACATCAACCCCCTATACCGGGAGAGACGAATCCCCTCCTATCGCTCATTGCCTCCATGTGACTCGGGACTGTACCCAAAAACCACCGTTTTGCACGCCCTCTTGGACGTGGTAAGATGGAAATCAAAGCACAGTGGGAACCACACAAGACTCTATGACGATCTCGGGTCAACAGACTACTCTGTACCAGTGTCACCAGAGAACTGCCATCTGACGTAAGGTATAATACCATCTGGGAGTTCTCGGTGAGTCCGTCCAGTGTACCCAGTCTCCACTGAGCACCCGTATATCATCTCCGATGTCAAACACCAATGGATATGGGATCATCCATCGCCCATCTGTATGGGTCAAGAAGGTATACGCTAGTCTACTCTGGTATATCGATGCCCCGTCTCGATACACCCACGACTAGGGACTTTGAAGGATGTACTTATAGACTATCTGTCCCCACTAGTATGATCCGCATCATAGTCCAGGTAGTCAAGTACACATCCTAAGGGCTTTACCAACATGTAACAAAGAGACAATCAGTATACACGTTAAGGTAAAGAGCAACCAGATAGCATACTATCATGTCGAGCGAAAAAGTCCTCCCTATATATGTCCAAGCATCCACTACAATATACATCCTATATATGGTAATAGCCTCTAGGGCATACATATAACTAACAGCACTAAGGCGGAACACCGCTGCCGCGAGCACCCAAACGGATGCTTTTAGCGATGGGGTTCTCCTACAGTCACTTGGTCGGGGCTTTGGGGCGTGGCTGTCTATTAAGTTTACCCGGCGAGTATCCGCGTACGCTACGTGATTGCAACGGACTTTTGATCACATCAAAATCCCGTGGCAACCGATCATTTGAGACTAAACTGCTGTGTTTATAACATCCAAATTAGTTATCTCATAACTACTTGTGGATTCCAAATATTGTATCACATTCCAGATAAATAGACAATGTTAAACTTTCTGATCGAATGATCAAACACCTAAGTTTTCCCAAATAGTTCTCAACACTTGAGGGGAGTTTAAAAACATCCATCACATACCACAGTACCAATGGTCCAGCCGTAGAAGGGTCAAGCCAACGCCTCACATGTGGCACGCCGTACTGCCCCAAACCCTAAGGTTCAAAAGGCAGTTCAAGACGGTCACATAATCGAGTTAAGGTTTGTTGTCTTCTAGAGGGTCCATTGCGTAACTTGCACGATTTAGACGTTCTTAAACAACGGAAAAATCCAACACTTGGAAATTTTCCGGGTCGGGAAAAAGTGAGTTATTGATATCCGTTCGAACTTTTTAATACTTTCTAAATATCCGGAAAACACAACAAAATTAAATATTCCGATTGAATCAACGATTACAAAATAAACCCCAGAATGCTCAACACTTGAGTCAGTAATAAAATACCCAGAAAATTAGCAGGAATAGCAAAGGATATTACTGCATAAAGAACCGTCCCTAATACAAATATTCTGCCGCGGAACCGCCGCTACAAGTGGCTTATTGCCATGGTTCCGCGGCCACGTGGAGGACTTAGGGGCTCATTTTTCATGGTAATTCTTAGAAAACACTGCTGAATTTTTTAGGTATTTTTAATACATAAAAATCCCAGTTTTGAAAATTTTTCCAGAGAGGGGTTTACTTTGACGTTTCCGGGTTCGATCGGGGTTTTAACTTCGTATACACGTCGCCTAATGCTCTAACTAGGCTCTGATACCACTGTAGGGTTACTAGGCACTCTAAGAAGGTTCTACAAGGCATCAACCATGCCCGGTTAAAATTTTAGCCGTGCCGAATAACTCTAAATAAGATCTTTGCTAGATAATTAGGGTAACACATGCTAGTAAATAACAATTATCACTAAGTGAATACGAAATACAACCTTTGTAGATCGGTCCTTCACTTCTAAAGCTCCTTGTTGTAGTCCCTTCACTGCGATCATCGAACTCCCGGACTCTCGGACGGCTCCATGAGAAAATTGCAACGGTATTGCTTGAAGTTTTCGAGGCCGAAGATGATCTACGTCGAGAGAATACGAACTCAAGCTTCTACTTCACTAACTAGAGAATTAGTGAAACAAATACCCTAAACTAAAGTGCTAGTCTAGTAGAGGATGATGAAATAGGAAATGGGTACACTTTAGAATTTCTTTTCTCACTTTCATTCTCTCTCTTTTTCAAACCCTAGAAAGAAATTGAAGGAGGAAGAAGATGAGCTCAAAATGAGAATGAAACTAATCAAGAGAGAGAGTTAGCTAACCATGGTGAGTGAGTATCATATACTAACTCATGTAGAGACATAACCATGGCTAAATATATTGGTCAGGTTAGTTAATATCCAAAGCAAAACAAAAAGGGTTGAATTTGTCAAAGCACTTACAAGCTTCTACAAGCTTCATGCATTTAAAAAATATCTACTAATTTTGTATTTACTTTGATTATTAAAAACCAAACCAATATATTTATAATGGTGTATGTCTCATACACCCATGATAGTTGTATCAACAACCATGATACAAAATGTACACAAATGAATATATATCACATATATATTAACTTGTGCACAAGAGAGAGAAACAAATGCTTAAGTGAACCAATGTTAGTTAATGTAAATTAGTATATCACATATACAACTTATTAAATCAACACTTGACTTAATAATCCGGTTATATCACATATGACCGACTAACATCCATTGTATCGACTTATCGAATCAACCCTTGATTCGATAACTTGGTTATATCACATATAACCGATCGACACAAACATCGCGAGAATAAAATACGGTATCACATACTCGCATTATTCTCGGTCCCGCACATATCACATATGCGCTCCTATTTCGTTTTGCCTGAGCCAGTAAAACCTCTATGTAGGACTCTAAAGACTCGTCAATACGCCGGCAGTAGGTGATGATCACATCAAGCACCCACAATCCGTCAGCGGTACTAGCTGGATGTAACGGCTATCCGGGTATTGATCGATCAGAAGATCAGCAAGCAAGCCCACTCCAACTCCTGTAAAAGCCTGACAGTGACACTACCGTACAGTCCGGTCTCCTCGTCTGATATGTCGCATATCAAGTCTAGGGGTGGTAAACGTCAGACCCCAATAACCGATAAGTCATGCCGATATGAGGCTTATAACGGGTCGAGAAACTACTGGTAACACTTACCAGTAAATCTCTAAACCAGCCCTGGCCAAGGACTTCCCTGTTACGGCCAATCGAGCATAGCGCAACATCAACCCCCAATACCGGGAGAGACGAAAGCCCTCCTATCGCTCATTGCCTCCACATGACTCGAGACTGTATCCAAAAACCACCGTTTTGCACGCCCTCTTGGACGTGGTAAGGTGGAAATCAAAGCACAGTGGGAATCACACAAGACTCTATGACGATCTCGGGTCTACAGACTAACCTATACCAGTGTCACCAGGGAACTGCCATCTGACGTAAGGTATAATACCATCTGGGAGTTCTCGGCGAGTCCGTCCAGTGTACCCAGTCTCCACTGAGCACCCGTATATCATCTCTGATATCAAACATCAATGGATATAGGATCATCCATCGCCCATCTGTATGGGTCGAGAAGGCATACTCTTGTCTACACTGGTATATCGATGCCCCGTCTCGATACACCCACGACTAGGGACCTTGAAGGATGTACTTGTGGACTACCATGTCCCCACTAGTATGATCCGCATCATAGTCCAGGTAGTCAAGTACACATCCTAAGGGCTTTACCAACATGTAACAGAGAGACAATCAGTATACACGTTAAGGTAAAGAGTAACCAGATAGCATACTATCATGTTGAGCAAGAAAGTCCTTCCTATATATGTCCAAGCATCCACTACAATATACATCTCATGTATAGTAATGGCCTCTAGAGCATTCATATAACTAACACGGCTTCTACATCGTTTCGCCTGAACCAGTAAAACCCTCTGTGTGGGACTCTAAAGACTCGAAAGTACGCTGGCAATAGGTTTAACCACAAGTCCATCAGCGATACTAGTTGTATGTAACGGCTACCCAGGTATCTGTCGAAAAGAATGCCAACGAGCGAACTCATCCAAACCCCTACTGAGCCTATCCGTGACAATCTCTGTACAGTCTGGTCTGTTCGTTTAAGAGTATCGCATATCGGGCTTAGGAGTGGTAAACGTCAGACCCCTAATAGCGCAATAAGTCATGTCGGTGTAGAGCCTAATACACCCTGAGAAACTGCTGATGTACCTACTAGTAAATCTCACTTGCCCTGGCCAGGGACTTTGGGTATTGGCTATCCGAACACAGCGCGATATCCACTCCCAATACCAGGATAGACGAATCCTTTCTTTCCACTACTAACTCCAAGTTCTTCGGGACTGCACCTAACCACTACCTGTTTGCACGGGTCATTTGAGCCGTGGTAGGGTAGTAATCTAAGTACAGTAGGAACACACTCGAGACGAATAGTGATGCCAAGTCAACGGACTAACTTGTACTCATGTCACCCGGGAACTGCTAACTGACTATAGGTATAATACCAACCAGCAGTTCCCATCAAGTCCGTCCAGTGTAACTTATAACCCAATGAGCATATGTATGCTATCTCTGGTAAGGCATACCAATGGCCGTGGGATAGCCATCTCCCCTGACTGGGATGAGAAGCGTATACACTAGTCTACTCTGGAGTATAGATGTCATGTCTCGATAATCCTATGACTAGAGACAAGCTTAAGGATGTGCTTATAGACTACCAAGCCCCCACTAGTGTGACTGCCATCACAACGCTGGTAGTCAAGCAAAGATCCTAAGGGCTCTATCAATATGTATTAGTGATATGCTAAAACAAACATATACACATATTAAGATAGAATCAAAACAGATAGCATACTATCATATTGAGCAAGACTGTTATTATATCTGTGTATATCCCAAACTTTCAAAATATAATATACAATCCAGTACTAAACAATAATGGCCTCTGGGGCATATATCACTAACAACGTGATAACTAGTAACACGTATACACATGTCAGATAAAGACAACCATATAGTATACTATCATCTCGAGTAAGACTGTTCTCTATATAGGTCCTAATGAATTCAGTAATTGCATTACTACAATTACGATAATTGCCTTGAGGGCACCTATATCCAACAATCTCCCACTTGAACTCAAGACCAATTATTGTGGTATCGCATACACACATCTCATATGCTACTATATACCCAACTTCTGTACTAATAGTTTCGCAAACTGTATTCGAGAAATAGCCTCAGTGAGTGGATCACTGTAATGTTTCTAACTGTATCTCTCTGAATCTCAACCTCGCGGAGATCAACTATCTCCCGAATTGAGCGATACCTATCTTAGAAATTTTTTTGGATAGCTGACATGACCATGTTCACAAATGAACGTATTTATCCAAACAAGTACTTAAGATGTATCCTCTGCTGATTCACAATCAGCATCTAGCGTCTTGACTGCATCAGTATCCCGCTTGGAACTTTTATAATATACTACTCCTCATAAGAGGGTAAACTAATAACTCGTGACAGATACTTTATCATCCTTGTCATCTCGAAAGATGGAATCAGTAATCGCCTCCCAAAGTAGGCAGCCATTACCATACACCAAGACCATCCCATATGTTCTTCATTTCTTCCTATGTCTCTCCAAAATTGGACTAATATCTGCTTACTACATCAAGTATAAAAGCATCCTCTGGTCTGGTATACAACATCGCATGATTGACCTTACTGGCGAAGTATGTCGAATACCATTCATGTGAGTCTCTCTCTTCATCTGTCCAGAAAGACATCATTTTAGAGAAAGTGACCCCGTTACCTTCGGGTACATTACCTCGCTAGGAGTCGTCCATTTTAAACCCTTTAGAATGGGGTCATTATACCTGAATTGGGATAATCCCAAAATCCTTACCAGGTCTAACTCTGTAGACCTAGTCACCAGAATCAATGATATATATATAATCCACAAAAGAGAAACAAATGTGACAACCAATATTTGACCGAATCGTAGTTTAGGAACATCACTTCCTATCAGAAGAATGCCATCCACATCAGTATGAGCAACCTGACATTGCTCCCTACTGCCTTCTTACAAATACTTGGTTCATCTTTAATTTTGATGAAGTCAAACACTTTGAGCGCGGTATCAAAACAGATGATCCAACTCCGCTATGCCTGCTTTAGTCTATAAATAGACTTAAGAAATTTGCACATTATCCGCTGCTCCTACTGACTAAGACAACCATCTAGTATAGTCATATACACGTACACTTCTAAATCCAATTTAGAAAGACGTTATAATCATACTCTTACCAGTTATCATGAAAACAGCAGTGGAAAATTTCATCCATATGGACTTCAGCACAAACTTTGAAGTAACAGTATCATCACAATCCATATCGGGTATTTGATGAATACATGTTAACTACAAGTCTAGCTTTATTAGATTAATATCTTTCCATTTGCACTGATCTCGAAAGATCTGCTTGATCTTTATAAGTTTTACCCTTTTCAGGAGCACACAACAAAGTCAATAATTTGTTGTAGTGCATGGAGTCCAATTTAGATAACTTGGCATTCAGCCATCGGTCGAAAGTCACCACTTCCTATGGCCTGCTGATAACTAGTAGAGTCATCATCACATGATGCAAGCCCCCTAGCCACCGTCTATGAGAATACTGAAGTATCTCTCAGGTGGCAGAGGTCACCCACTAAATCTACGGAGTAGCTATGGTCTGTTAGGGTCAATTAAATCATTAGGTTCTACCAAACTTTCAGTAACCATTTGCGGTTCTGGAATCACTTCTAGTTCTACCATACACTCACTAATTTCTTTTGCAAAAAATTTCTTTACCAAGGAGATGGCGATTCAAGAACAAAACACTTTTGATCTTAAAAATGGTAGCAGCTATCCCTCGCGAAAGATTGGGATAACCCACAAACTGCTATTACCGAAACATGCCTCGAGTTTTTCCCGATTATGGTTTTAAGCACAAACCAGATAACTCAACATCATAACAATTTTAAGATGAACACCATTCAATATCACATATAGAACAAAGGCACTTATTTAGGTGGAACCAATATCTATTGATATGCATCTATTTCTAGTGCATCCTAAAAATTGAAGAAGGCAACTCCGCACTACTCATCATGAAGCGCACCCGCGGATGTGCAATCTGAGAGAATCACATTCTCAATACGAAATACCTAGTACCTACCCCATGTCCGTATGGATATCGGACAGCATACATCATTATGTATAAGTCCCTAGAGTTCATTAACTTAATTTCCGTGTATTGTTAATTGAAAAACATTCTTTTGGTTAAAAGAAACCAAAAGTTTGCCATTAGGCAAAACTTGATGATTTTCCTCAATAGCAACATTGCTCCGAAAACCGACATTGAGGATAAAATCATCCATTCTCAATTCTCTTCTCCTTCTCAGCATCTATAACGCCCTACAGATATGGGATTCTAATCCGGTATTTATATATCCAGAAGTTAAAGTTTATTGAGAACATTTTTTCAAAAAATACAGACACACAGGAGATCCGAAACATCAAAAATGTTTCGGTGGGGTTAGTCGGGTATCCACACTATTGCCTTTTCCATTGCCCCAGCTCCTGGAGATCAATAATCACCCTGATCAGGTGGTACCGCCTTAAGATATGTCTGGATCTCTGATGAGACCTAGGTTCCTTCCCTAAAGCTAGAGCATCGTTTGTTGTCATAATACTAAAGTATTGGACCAACAATAGAAGGAACCACCTGAAGTTCAGTTAAGAACTTCCTCATCCAGACTGCCTCTTTTCCAGCGTCTCATGCAGCTAACTACTCTGTTTCCATCGTCGAGTCTGCAACGGTGTCCTGCTTGGAGCTCTTCCAACAGACCGCCCATCCATTGAGGGTAAAGACATAACCCGACATGGACTTGGAGTTATCCTTATCACTCTGGAAGCTGGAGTCAGCAAAGGCCTCGATCTGGAGGTCTTTTCCGTCATATACCAAGAACATCTCCTTAGTCCTTCTCAGGTACTTTGAGAACGTTCATTACTACTATCCAGTGTTTTTCCCCTAGGTTTGACTGATACCGGCTTGCCACGCTGAGTGCGTAAACAACATCTAGTCCGGTACACAATATCGCATACATTATAGAGCCTACCACAGAAGCGTAGGGTATAATCGACATGCGAACCCTTTCCAAATCAGTCTTTGGGAGACATCTCTTTGGAGAGGTTGATTCCGTGACTAGCCGGTAGACTACCACGCTTAGAATCTTCCATACTAAATATTTTCTATTCGGTCCGCTTTATTACCTGGATCTAGGAATTTGTCATCACTCCGCTTTTGCTTTGGCTCCTTTAAGTTTTCATAATATCGTGTTTGTACCCTGCTGGAGCAAGAAAGATGTCCAGATAGTCTCTAGGCTGTATGTATTGTCGTTAAAAATCCATTCTCTGTTCGGTCAAACATGGCGGAACACATTGCTCCTTTTCATTTGTTTGTGTCTGTGGATTGTATACAAAAGTTGGAATCGAAGTGCCTGTAGGGCAGAAAAAAAATTCTTTTTTTTTCTTTTTTTTATATATCCGTGATTACTCTATCATTTCGGCTTTTCTTATCATGAATGTCATGATTGCCTAATCATTTCAGCTATTTATTCGCGGTCGCCCAATTATTTTGCCTATATTTTTTTATTTTACTCGATTATCTTTATTGCGAGTTGCTCAATCATTTCGGCTATTTCTTCTTTTTTCTTTTTTTATTTCCCAGTTTAACGACTTAGGGGTCAAGATTTTGGACTTTAGGTTGGCATCAGCGTTGCTAACACTGAAGTACGTATGCCAGAAGCAATTCATCATCTGCCTGGGGAAGCTTAGGGTTTGATACCTGATTTGGCGTCAGTATCGCTACAACTGGAATAGTGTCAGGAGCGAATCATCATTTGCAGTTGCCCGTTAGAAAATGGTGGCTAAGAAGACAGCTTTAGGTCCCTACCATCTAAGGCTTCTTTCAACTTTTTGAACCGTAAGGGTCTCGTAAAGGTATTTTCTCCCTACGAGTCGAGAGGAATTCGTAAGTGTATTTTCTCTTTTGAAGTCGTGGGGACTCTCAAGTGTCTTTCTCTTACAAGTAGTAAGGATCTCACAAGAGTGTTTTCTCCTTGCAAATCGAGAGGACTCACAAGTGTCATTCACCATGTTGAGAGTATCGATCACCTTCGGTGGGACTTTGTGGAAACTTCTTTTTGTGCCCGCGGATTATATACAAGAGTCCAGGTGGAACTACTTATACAGCAGTTTCTCCCTTTTCACGAGTTAACTCCCTTTCGGGTTTTCACAAGCTCACGAGTAGTCATGTTGTTTTTACTCATTGAGCTATTTCGGGTTTTCAACCATGCACATCTTACTTATGGACGTACCCTTTTTTTACCATGCACAGCTGATAGAACTCTCTGATGTAGCTTTGCGCCGGGTGACCCAGATCCCTTTCCAGTAAGACTTGGGGATGATATAGATTGTTTATGCCCGTGGATTGTATACGGTAGCCAATTTGTAGACTGGCCGTAGGGCAGCATATATCTGGGAAACACAGTAGAGATCCATATTGTTTGTGCCCGTGGATTGTATATGGAAGCCAATTTGGAGGCCTTCTATAGGGTAGGATGCCAATTTAAAGACATAGCAGTCCCCACGAAACTTGGATAGGGTATGGCTTGTCTGTGCTCATGGATTGAATACGGTGATCAATTTGGAGATCAACCGTAGGGCCGGGTGCTAGTTTAGGGACATAGCGGTCCATCGGGGGACTTTAAAAGTGAAACCTTTGTCGCGAATTGCCCTTAGATTGTGTACGGTGGCCAATTTGGAGACCAACCGCAGGGCAGAGAATATTTAGGGAGTATAGTTTCCCGGTGGGACTGTACGGCTTTTAGGTTCTTGACTTAGGAAGATAGGGAGCGGACATAAGTGTCGTCATCTATCATTAACCCAAGTCGTGACTCTTCAAGAATAGTACTTCTTGAGGAAACGACCGTTTATCGACCGAAAAGGCCTTTCTCCATGCATGTTTATCAGCATGTAGGCTCCACCTTAGTTGACTTTTTCTATGATGTACGGGCCTTCATAATTTAGCTCGAACTTTTCGCGTTTTGCACGGTTGAGGATCATCGGTCCTTTGACAACAAGAATGAGCTCACCTTTGCGAAATGTTCTTGGTCTGGTTAGTCTTTCATATGCTTGTGGCATCCTTGCCCGATAGGCTTCTAGGCTTTGTTGTACTGCAAGACGAGTTTCTTCGAAAGCATTGAGTTCTTAAAGCCGAAGATGGGCATTTTCTTCATCTGTGAGCTCATGCTGAATTGCCATTTGTAGTGATGGCAGTTCGATCTCCAGTGGAAGCACTACCTCGGCGCCGAACACCAATGCATAAGGTGTTGTTTTCTAGGCCGTCTTGAATGTGATTTGTGTGCCCTTGCCGCTACCACCGTGGTCCTCTTGCAAAATTTAAAAACTTTAATTTTGAACATGGAACTAGAAACTAAACCCTAGAAAATTAACCAAGCACTAAACCAGTAAACTAAAAGAGGACATTTAACTACTCGGTTTAGCATACAACCTTCGTAGTCGTGTCCTTCAAGTCTTTATATCCCCTTCTTAAGCTCCTCGATGTCCTTTGATCGAGCTTGAGGATGGTCTTCTTTGGTCCTAGATGATCCCCTGATAGATATGATTCAAGTTTCACCTTCAAAAAATGAAGTAACTAAAGACCCTAGCTTACTAATTTAAGGTGCTTAGTGTGTAGGAAGTGTTTGTTGTATTAATCTATTTCTTAATCCTAGGATTATTACCTCATGAGAGGGTTAGGGATGAATAAGAAGAGGGAGCTCAAAAAAGGAGAGAGAGTGTTGAGGTTAGAATGAGATTGGATAAGAGTTAAGTTAGCTATATCATTTCTTTTTCCAAAAAACATTTACTATAAAATATAGTAGCCATACTTGTATAGTAAATATAAATGGATAAAGAATTAATCAAGACATGGATCTTACCATTCTCTTGAAAGTATATCCTAGCACCTCTACTAAGATTTTAACAAGAGCAAGTAGCAATTTAAAATTTTCAAGAGGTCTAAGTCTACAAATAAGAATCGAACTAAAGGTTTATAACTTCAAAATAAAGCTAACTAGAGTTTTATACTAAGTGAAAAGGAGATACAACCTTTGTAGCCAAGTCCTTCACTTCTAAAGCTCCTTATAGCAGTCCTTTGAACTCTGTGTTGAGCTCCACTTGAAGAAATGGACAAGCTTTCTCGATATCTTCTTCGTTGAAGATGATCCACCTTGAGGCAACACTCACTCAAGCTCACACTTTACTAATCAAAGTATTAGTGAAGAGAACAACTTAAACTAATTTGCTTGTTTAATCTAGATTGATAAAGTAGGATTTTAGCTCACTGAAAAATCTTTTCTTTCTCTTTTCTCTTGAGTGAATAGTGTTTCAAGAGAGGAGATGAAGAAGATGAAGATGGTGATGAGAATGAGCTTGGGTGTAAGGATAATCTCAAAAGATAAACTTATATGAACTATATAGAAAAAGAGATAATGAGTCATGCCATCACCAAGGTTCTAAAGAAATGACTCATACTTCCTTTTTCCAAATTCAAATAAGAAATCTTTATCATCTTATCCTTAACCCAATATGATTCTCATATACACAACTCTTGTGTATTTACAACCATGTCACACATGTAAATATATTTATATCATATATATAAATATATATAAAGAGAAGAAAATATCTAGTGAGCATAATATTAGTCAATATACATACATACATACATACATATACATACATGCATGCATATATATATATACATACATATATATATATATATATATATATATATATAATTATTAAATCAACATTTAATTTAATAATCCGGTTATATCATATATAACCCGGCTAATATCAAATAACGCTAGATTAGAATACGGTATCATATATCTGTATTTAATCGAGCTCCCGCACATATCTTTATACATGCCCTAATTCGTTTCATTTGAGCTAGGAAACTCTATGTGGGACTCTAAAGACTCGTCAATACACTGGTAGTAGATAATGATCATATCAAACACCAACAAGCACGTCGGCGGTACTAGCTGTATTTAAAGGGTACTCAGGTATTGAACGAATAGAAGATCAACAAGTAAACTTGTCCAAAACTCCCTGTAGAGCATATAAGCAACACTTACCGTACAGTCCGATCTTTTCTTCAGATTTTTTGCATATCGGGTCTGGGGGTGGTATCGTTAGACCATAATAACTCGATAAGTCATGCCGATGTGTGGACTATAACCAATCGAGAAACTACTGATAATACTTATCAGTAAATCTCATCAACCCTAGCTAGGGACTTTCGGTCATAGCCAATCGTGAATAGCACAACATCAACTCCCAATACCGGGAGAGACGAAACCTCTCCTATCGCTCACTGCATCCATGTAACTCGGGACTGTACCCAACCACACCTATTTGCACAACTCAGTAGAGCCGTGGTAGGAAGGTAATCAAAGCATAGTGGGAACCAAACGAAACACTATGACGATCTCAGGTCTACAGACTAACCTGTACAAGTGTCACCAGAGAACTGCTATCTGATAATAAGTATGGTACCATTTAAGAGTTTTCGGTGAGTCCATTCGATGTACTCATTCTCCAATGAGCACCTGCGTACAATCTTTGGTATCAAACACCAATGGTCGTGGGATCAACCATCGCCTCATACAAGGTCAAGAAACATACACACTAGTCTACTCTGGAATATCGATGATGTATCTTGATACTCTCTCAACTAGGAATACTTCAAGGATGTGCTTGTAGACTACTCAGGCCCGACTAGTATGATCTACATCATATTCCTGGTAGTCATGCAAACATCCTAAGAGTTTTATCAACATATATCAATGAAATAGTAAACTAGAAAAAATGTACAAGCTAAGATAAAAAGTAACCAGATAGCATACTATCATGTTGAGCAAGAATGTCCTTTATATGTGTGTGTGTGTGTGTCCAAGCATCAACTATAATTTACAATAATGGCCTTTAGGGTATACATATCACTAACAATCTCCCACTTGCACTAAAGGCCTGTTGTTGTACTATCACATACCCAACATCCCAAAAAGTCTCTCAAACTGCGTCTGGGGAAGGACCTTCATGAGTGGATCCGCCGTGTTGTCCTTTATGACAACTCTCCTGACCTCGATCTCACGGCGATCAACTATCTCCCGGATCAGGTGATACTGTCTCTGAATATGTCTGGATCGCTGATGGGACGAGGATTCTTGGCCAAAACAACAACTCCATTGTTACCACAATACAAGGGTATTGGATCAACAATGGATGGAACTACACCAAGTTCAGTGATGAACCTCTTCATCCAGACAGCCTCTTTGGCAGAATCGTTAGCAGCGATGTATTCAGCCTCCATCGTCGAGTCTGCAACGGTATCTTACTTGGAACTCTTCTAATATACCGCCCCTCCGTTGAGGGTGAAGACAAAACCCGAGACAGACTTGTTGTCATTATTGTCATTCTGGAAGCTTGAATCGATAAAGGACTGTTGGATATAGTGCCCTCAAAGTCAATTATTGGATCGCGGGTATGTGATTGCAATGATTGAGGGAGGACCTACACCGGTAGGACAGTCTTACTCGAGATGATAGTATGCTATCTAGTTTGCCTTTATCAGTCGTGTACAGCTTTAGGTGACATTACTGTTCACTATTACACGTTGATAGAGCCCTTAGAATCTTGCTTGACTACCAACAGTATGATGACGATCATATAAGTGAGAGTTGGGTAGTCTATAAGAACATCCTTAATAGTGGTCCCTAGTCGTAGGAGTTTCGAAACAGCATATCGATACTCCGGAATGGACTAGTGTATACAGTCGAGATCCCGACGAGGGGCGGCGGCCGGTCTCACAAGCCACTGGTGTCAATTGAATCACCTAAGATGTATACAGGTGCTCATTGGGTTATGAGTACACCGAACAAGACTCGCCGGGAACCTGCTAGTTAGTATTTATACCTAGCGTCAGATAGCAGTTTCCTAATGACATGGGTACAGGTTAGTTCATCGACCTGAGGTCATCATTTGTCTCGTGTGAGTTCCCACTGTGCTTTGATTTCTATCCTACCACGGCTCAAAGGAGTCGTGCAAACAGGGTTTTTTGGGTACAGTCCCGAGCCACATGGAGGCAAGTGAGCGGATCGGCAGGGGATTCGTCTCTCCCGGTATTGAGGGTGAGATCGCACTGTGTCTAGGAGAGCCATTACACAAAGCCCTCGGCCGAGGCAGGAGATTTACTGGTAGGTACTCCAGTAGTATCTTAGGGTGTTCTGGGCTACACTCTGACACAACTTATACCGCTATTGGGGGTCTGACGTTACCAGTCCCCTAGGCCCGATATGTGATACTCATAGACGAACGGACCAGACTGTATGTATATTGTCACTGATAGGCTCAGTAGGGTTCCAGGATGAGTTCGCTCATAGGCTTCCCTTTCGGTCCGTACATGGGCAGCCGTTACGTACAGCTAGTGTCGCTGACGTGCTTGTGGTTAAACTCACTGCCAGGGTACTGACGGGTCTTTAGAGTCCCCCACAGAAAGTTTCCCAAGTTCGGGCGAAACGTTGTAGAGGCCGTATCGTTTTATGGCAGGGTTCGAAAATGCACGTGCGTTTGCGCACGTGTCACATATCGGACAGATAATACTGGTGGGCTTTGGTTTAAGCCGTAACCATGTATTATATTGAGTCGAAATATTTTAGTCTTTCGTATTCGTATTCGGTCGGAATACAGATACAGGTGTGTATATACAGGTGAGGGGTATTTTCATTATCCATTACGAGAATATTTTAGAAGATGCATTTCTTTTGGTTAATCATTTTAGTTTAAATGATTAAATGGATTTTGGAAAGTATGACTCATTTGGATGACACATTAATTCTAGAATGTTCACTAATGACTCATGTAATGAGTCATCTAGTATGTCATTAAGGAATTAATGTGTTTTGTTTTGGGTTTGGATATTTGAGGAGATATTTTCATTAGATATTTCTTTATGGTTTTTAATTATATAACCTCATATATCTATTCACAAGAGAATGAGGAGAGAACACAAGTTTATGAGCTTAGTTTTTCTTTTGGCTCACTAGTGTTTCTTGAGTCCATGCAGCCACGACGAGACGAGTCCGAATCAGTCGACATTAGAGAAAGGGAAGTAAGAGGTTCGTACCAGATCTGGATAAGCTGACGTTCCACTCCGCCGACATCAGAGATGCGATACGCATGCTGAGGCATCGTACTTAGATATATCTTCCAGAAGGATTCGCGATGAGTATGCAGCCATTCCGGAACAAGGAACAGAGATAGTAAAGGACGATGACTTCCGGACAGTTCGGCAGAGACGAGATCGGAAAAGACCCAGAGCAGGAATCCTTCCAGGACACTGGTACAATGATATTTGCACCCAGGATCAGATGTGTCACGTGCATTCAGAGAGCCATAGGCCGACGCCAGTGACATGCTGCTTTACGAGTGGTCGAAATGATTGACCGAGAGATGACCAGAGAAGTGCCAAAACGGAATCGTCCCCGTTAGCACGTCTGACAGGGCCGATGTGCCGATGGATCGTGAGATTGGTAATCCACAGAGAAGACTTGGACCCAGGAGTGGTCATGTTACGAACACTAGCAGGCCAGAGTTCAGGATCGTCGACGAGACATGCTATGAGTGACCACGACAGTTGGCCAGAGATTTTTGGAGGATGTGCTTGAGCGGGACTATTCTGCCATACTTGATTTTGGTATTTTGGACGATCTATTCGCATGATTGATTTTGATGATCGAGTTTCATGATATTTGCTTTCATGCACCATGATTGCACCTATTGTGTATTTACGATTTTTTGCACAGTTGTTGCATTCGATATCGTTTTCGTACCTTGGTTTCTCATGTTTATGATTAAATGGGTTTCATACAGTTGAGTTGATTTTGTGCATATGTACGCACACGATTTGGTTTTTGCACTCGGTATAGTTCACATATGCTTGCAGTACAGTGATTCGCATTTTGTGCACTTAGATGCACTGTACTTCAATTTCGATGGTGATACTTAATAATTGCTTTATGCACCTTGTGCACCTGATTGGATTTGCGCATGTTCGGCGCTTGATATTGGATTTCATGATTTCGTGCATGATGGATGCACCTGATTTGGATTTTCGCGTATGTTGAGCGCATGTTATGAGATACGATTTTGGTGCATACCAGATGCACTAAATCGAGATTCTTCGTGCATGTCAGATGCACCTGATTTTGCTGTCAGGCACACACGTTGCCTATGACAGATGTTTCGTGCACACCCAATGCACTTAGATGTTTTTGTGCGCATGTATGGCACATTCATGGATTTTGATTTCCGTGCACACCAGACGTACTTAGTATTCATATGCATACTTTGGGGATTGATTTATTATGGAGCAGTAAGTTTTTATGAGGTTTATTATTGTTTTTGTACTGAGCCGGACTAGTCAGATGACAGTACCTGAGTACATTTTGCATGCATTGATAGATTTTAAAGGGATTTCCAAAAAGCGAGCTATAGTCTCGGTATTTATCGACGTGTCTGATATGACACGAAACGTTCCAAACAAGGAAACCCTTCTAAATTGTTTTCAAAAACGGCGGAACGCGCATATTAAACAAAAGGTATATACGTATAGAGTTATTTTCTTATAATTGGCGTCCGCCACTGTGCAGTGTCATGCGCATTGCACAGCGACTTTAAAGGTTTTGGCATGCATTTCCTTCAGATATTTACATGTATAGTTCTGATTTATAGCATATCGGTTTTGCTTTGGATTTGGCATTCGTGCCTTTACCCTGACTCCGATGATTGCGGGATGCTTGACGGAGTTTCGATTTTGAGTTATCTGCTCATTACTCATGCGCATGCATTGCGCTAGGATGCGTTTTACGTATTGGTGATTTCGAAGCCCTGTTGACTTGGACATTTTATTGAAATGTTTTAGAATTTGGGGGTTTAAATTTAAATTCGAGGACCGAATTTCTTTAAGGGGGGAATATTGTAACATTTCAAAAAAATAAAATATTATTTTTTGGGAATTTTTATAATTTAATATTATTTTATTGAATATTTTAATATTTCGGTATAATTAAATACCGGTAAATGGGGAAAATTTTGGAAAAATTATGGAAAATTCTAAAATAAGGTATTTTTTGTAATTTTGCCATTTTTAAGTTTTTATGGTTAGTTATATGCTAATTTAGTGCTAATCACGATTAAAAATCGCTAATTGGATTTTTAGCTTTTTTGTGCAAAAATGAGCACATATCATTTTTACACTTGTGTTTCATTTGGTTCTTTGCCTTCTCTTCATTTTAGCATGGTTGTTTAGGATGACCATTGAGTGAGAATGATAAAGAGAAAAGAAAAGAAAAAGAAAAAGTAAGTATGATGATGAGAGAGAAAAGAATGGGTCAACCCCTCTTTTTTAGACCATCCCCCATCATTTTCCCCTTCTCATTCTCTCTCCTCTCCTCCCCTATTACTGCTGCAGCCCCTCCCTCTTCTTCCTCCTCCCTCTTCAACCTAGATCCACTATGAAAACAACCCCGAAACCCCATTTCGACTTCACAAAACTTTTTCACAAGCTCGAGAGGATCGCATTGGACTAAGAAAAAGTGGATCTTGAGGACTTTGAGCAACTCAAGAATTTTCTTGAGCTGCCAAAAGAGGTAATTCCTGCACCCTAGAGTAGTATTTCAATTTCTTTATGCATCTATGCTTGTTCATGTCGATACGGTGTAGTTTTGATGGACTTTGGGAATTCAAGTTAGGGTTTAGGGTTAGACCGGAAATCAAAAGTGAAATTGAGGCTTGTGGTAACCTTAGACCCCTGTGGTGATGCGTTATTGGACCAAACCTGGAACTAGAAACCAGAATACGGATTTAGTGAATCGATATCGGGGAAAACAGTAAATCTGGGAGTGTATTTGGAGATCTGCTTTAACCCGAGACATCTGAAAATAAAATTGAGTTGACAGAGAGATGTGCAGGCAAATAGAAATCAACACCCAAAGCCCCGGCCTCTGAATCCACTTCTTGGCTGCAGATAAATCCCTTCTGGCCGCAATTTGCGGCCAGAGCATGGGTTTTGGGCTCCGTATTTGTTCTGTAGCTTGATACCCTATAAATTAGACCCTTGGTATGTGCAATTTTGACTGATTCCACCTAGGGTAAAATCTGGGATGATTTTCTTGTGTTGGCGCATGATTTACGACTTGTTTTAGCATGGATTTTAGTATTTGATGATTCGTTTCTGTCGGGTGGCTTTTGAACGTCAACGGCAAAGGGTTATTGGTCGTGTTTGCATGCGAAGCTATAGGTTTTTACCTATGGGCGTAGCGTATGCCGTTTTGGTTTCCGATATGATTTTTATGTGCTTTAGCGTTGTGATAGTGATGTCGAGGCGTTGAAGATGAAGATGGCGACATCAGCATCGGCACACGAGAAGCGAGGTGAGTAGATTTATATCTACGGGGAGAAGTTGGGTGGATGGCGTATAGCACCCCCGCAGTTCGTGGTGATGTATACGCATACATTGATTATATATATTGGTTGAGATTATTGATGACATAGATGGATTTTAGGTGTGATTGGATTAGTTTAGTGTTGCGAAACCCTAGAGTAGTGGTTGCACCACACATACACACACACACACCCATACTTGCATACATTCTTCTTTCATATGTGCATACTTGGGATTATATTTATGTGTTCACATGGGTATGGGACTATATGTTCACATACTGGATTTGAAGATAGTATTTGGAATTGAGGCGAGTCGATAGATTTGATTTGAGACCGCGAGATCGGTGATATGGCAGGATTCGTACTTGAGATACGTCCTGATGTTATAGTGGATCTTTGGACGACGATACCATGTGAATAGTGATGTACATTGAATAGTCGACATGTGATTGTAATATGAGATAAGATATGTTAAGATAATTATAATGGGTCGCATTGAGCGATGTATCCTTCTTATTGATGATATGTGCTGATGATATCGGGTTGTACGAGATTGTCGATCAGTAGTCAGATCATGATTACATTGAAGATATTAGTATTGTACTAGACGTAGGTCAGTACCCCAGATGATGATCTTGATAAAGAGGATACCAGATGAACAGTGCGATGAGTATGATATTGACCCGTACCCAGATTTGGGGATGCCGTACGGCGGATTTACGTACGAGCTATATATTGATGATTGATCCGCACTCTTAACTTGGGATGTCTGATTATAGATATGGTATCGGATATGATATTATTGAGGCGGGATCACCGACTAATATATATACAGGTATGTATATGTATCGACTCAGATGTTAGGTGGTTTCCTTACCTGTAGTTCAGCTTGTTAGTTCAGCCGTATAGTTTAGTGTAGTTGTTAGACTAGATTAGACTCCTACCTATTTCAAAACCAATGGATCGTAGGTATTTTAAAAGACGGGTCAAGGGATTCTACGGATATTTCAAAAGACGTATCTTTTCTTAAAAACACCGTTGCCCTTATTTTCAAAACACCACGATTCGTGTTATTTCAAAAGGCACTTTTGTAGGACTTATATTAGGGTAAAGCAGATTAGTTACCGTTGTGTCTAGTATTTAGCTCCCGCTCATTATTGTTGTTCGCTCCGCATCGCATGTTTATATTATGATCATATTCTATTGTTGATATCATGCTGTTAGGACACCAGCACCATTACCGATGATGCGTATGTACCACGTCTTCAACGGTAATTGCCATGTCACGTACACTTAGAGAATATTATTGCTTGACTTAGCTTGTTAGCGAGTAGTTTTGACATGATATTAGTGTACTTGCCTTATATGCCAGCTTAGATATTGTAGTTATTACCTTTCACTTCATGCATATTGTTATTCATTGTTATGCTGTATTCATGGATTCTCATGCCTATATTCACTGTTTTACGTGCTATTGAGATTTGGATTCGGATTTTCATGAGATTTCTTGGATTTGGGGGAAAACCGCAAAAACATTTATAAACTTCTTTCTCTCTTTTTAAATAAAAAGTGCGGTTTTCCCATGATGTATGAGTCGTCCACCATGAGTTTGCTGATGGATTTCGAGACCTGATTCGAGGAGATGGATGAACCGTTTCGGGTACATGGTGGACCCGGTAAGGTACCCCGGGGCAAGAAGCGCGTGATGATGACGATGTGAGCCTGGCAGAAGGAGACTACCTACCGGTGATTTTACCCGACGTGTCGGATATCCGGAGGATACCGTCGTAGTCTTGAGATGGATGTTAGGGGCCGGTCTGGACTGACGGTGCCCTAGATATTGAGATTGAGACATTGAGATTTTGAAATATTGAGGTACTGAGATTTGATGATACAGGCCAGTCTGGATAGCCGGAGCCTGAGATTTTGAGACATTGAGATACATGTTTTGTGTCGATACTAGACACTGTTTATGCTGATTTCATTTATGATACCTCATTTTAAAAATACAAAGGAAATCTCACCAAATTATGAAAGCAGTTTCTTTAGTACATGTATTCTGTTTTCATGCATTCATACATCATCCATATGATATATTGCTACCTGAGGCACTGACACGGGCATTTAGGATTACACTTGGGTTAGATATATACCTTAGCCATTATTATAGTCTGCAGGTTATATATTTGAGGATATATTATGATCGTTGATCTAGGATTGCGTGGTTCATGTGATTTCTGTTCGTAGATGTTTTTCTACTCACGAGTTGGCAACTCACCCCCGTTGTGCCACAGTTTCTTGCAGGTTTCGCCATACAGGTTTCATTACGGCTTTGCTGGCACTGCTTCTTTCGGGTGACTTGCTAGTAGGTGGGTTTATTTGTATCGTACCCATCATTATACATTGTATATTATTATTCAGTTGTATTTAGAAGTTCCATCAACCAAACATGTATTTATTTCAGATAGAGACCAGTGATGTTTATTATTTTGACCTTAGAGTCGCGCGTGTATTTCTATGGATTTCTTGCTGTTTTGAGTTTCCTTTTCTGTTGTGGTCCTCGCCTTTCGGCGTTGTATATTATATTGCTTGCGTGGTTGTGACCATCGATTGACGAAGAGCTAGCTCCCGCTTGGGGATGCAATTTTCATTATATATGCTTTATCGGGTTCTTTACCCGTTTGGGGTCAGTTTTTACAAAGGAAACTCTGCCGAAATTTTTAGAAAAGACTTATGATTTTAAAATGCATATTTCGGCATATGTTGCACGCAGAGTGTTTCTTTTCTCTCTCTCTTTGGCAGCGACCATTGACCGGCTCTAGACTATGACTCAGTGACCAAGTTGACCGAACCTTCTTAAAATACTGGCTTTTGGATTGTCTGAGTTGCATAAGTCATTGCCGCTCCTTCTTTTACCCTTTGCATTTCTCAGAACACCTCGTATCACTATGAACATCCACTTCCATTGGATAGATCCATCGTATGGTTATATACGAACTCGAAGGGACTTCTTCAAGGATGGATCCAGGTTCAGGAGAAATTGAATTACTTTATTCGGTTGTCTTTTATCATCACCTTCTCTCAGGTTGCGAGAGCTCCTTAGTTTAGGAGAGTACACCTATTACGCTTATTGGATAGTCTTCTCCAAACCATAGGCAGGTGCCCAAAGGTAGGGAATGAAGAAAACCAATTAGCCTAAAGTAGGGTGTACAGAAGGTAATAAGTAAAGACAAAATAAAGGGATTGAAAGAGGGCAAAGTAAATTGCGACTGCTATCATTCACGACCAAACCGCGTACTTCATCGCCACTCCTACTTCACCTTTGCTTTTTTCCCCAGTTCGGGAGAAATAGAATAAGGTATTATTCAGTTATCTTTTATCATCACCTTCTCTCAGGTTGCGAGTACTCCTAGGATTAGGAGAGTACACCTATTATGCTTACTGGATAGTCTTCTTCCAAACCATAGGCTGGTGCCGAACGGTAAGGAAGGAAGAAAACCACTTAGCCTAAAAGGGTGTACAGAAGGTAATGAATAAAGACAAATAAAGGGATTTGGAGAGATGGCAAAGAAATATACGATTATAGTCTAGTATGTCACGGTATCTAGCTTGGAACTCTTCCAACATACCGTCCCTCCACTGAGGGTAAAGACAATACCTATGACTGACATTCAGTCGACCTTACCACCCAGCAACCATTCCAGTGATTCTCCCCAGGATCTATTGATACCATCTCACTAAAACTAGTGAGAATCCTAACATCCAATTAGATCTATCTCATAGTTCCAAAACCCAGGATTTAGGAGGTATCATCTTGATCCTATATAGAGAAGCCTTGTGATAAGAGGAGATTGACCGATCGTAGCATAGGAAACTTCTTCCCTATCAAGAGTATGTCATCCACGTACAATACGAGGATCACCACCATACTCTCTACTACCTTTTTGTATATACAAGGTTCATCTACCATTTTGATGAAATCAAACTCTTTGACTACCACATCAAAACAGACGTTCCAACTCCGTGATGCCTGCTTTATCCCATAAAGCAATTTGCACACGTTTCCGCTGCTCCCACTGTCTACGAAGCCCTCTGGTTGTGTACTTATAGACGCTCTCTTCTAAATCACTATTTAGAAAAGCAGTCATGACACCCAACCGCCAGATATCGTAGTTATGGTATGTAGCAATGGCAAGTAGAATCTGGATGGACTTAAGCGTAGCTTTGAAAGTCTCAACTTTTCCATGTACACCTAGTAATCTTCTCAAGATATACTTGCTCCTGATGGGGATTTAACCCTTCAGATAAAGCAACCAAAGTCCATACTTTGTTGGTGTATAAGGATTCCATGTCAGATCGCATTAGCATCCAGCCATTCTTACAGAGTCCCTACTAGTGATGGCCTGCTCGAAACAAGTTGGGTCATCATCTCATGATGCAATCCTCGCTCCCACTGTCATAGAGAAACCGAAGTATCTCTCAGGTGGGTGAGGAACCCTACTAGATCGGCGGAGAGGCTGAGATTCGTTGGAAACTATTGAATCCTTTGGTTCTACCAAATCATCAGCTGCAGTTTGTATAGCTGGAACTTTTTCCAGTTCTACCTCATGACCACTAATTTCTTCACAAAAAATTCCCTTTCATAAAGGTGGCATGCTAAGAAACAAAAACACCTTTTGTTCCCCAGTTTGGTAGAAGATATTCCTTTGCGAATGCTTGGGATATCCAACAAACTACTACAGAACTGACCTTGCCTCGAGCTTGTCTGGATTATGCTTTTAGACATAGGCCGGACAATCCCAAATCTTAATTTCCTTAAGAGATGGGCTCTTCCCATACCATATCACATATGGAGTGGTAGGCATCAGATTTGATTGGAACCCTATTCAATAGGAATGCAGTTTCTCAAGTGCATATCTCCTAAAAGAAAATAGGAAACTCGGTAGTACTCATCATAGAGCGCACCATATCAAATAGGGTGTGATTGCTCCGCCCCGATACACCAACGTGCTGTGGTGTATACGGAGGAGTGATGCTGAGAGAGAATCTCATTCTCCTTTAGAATAGTCCAGGAATCCCGTGCTCAAGTATTCTCCTCCCTGATCACATCAAAGGACATAATACTTATACCCGTTTTTGGTTCTCTACTTCTAACTCATATTCAATGAATTTCTCAAAAGGTTTAGACTTGTGTTTCAACAGGAACATATGTCCGAACCTTGAGAGATGATCAGTGAATGTAATGAAGTATAAAGAACCGGTCCAGGCATGTATAGACAGGGGACCTTACATACATCATCATGTATCAATCCCAAGAGTTCACTAACTCTTTCTCTGTTTCCAATAAATAGAGCTGTGGTCATCTTATCTTTGTGACATGACCGGCAAGTTTCACAAGATGTAAATTCAAACTAATTTAAATATATATCTAAATGTAACTTTAGCTAGTCGGGTCACATTGATATGACCTAGTCTACAATACCTCAAGAAGGAACGTTCATTTCTGAAATCTTCCTCTTGTGTGTATTCTGTACACTAAGAACTGTGGTTTGATTTAGAACGTATATGCTTTTAGATAACGTGCCTGAACCGATCAACTCTTGATATAGAAAATGTTCAAAACATTATCCAACAATACAAAATTGTATCCTTTTTTACTAATAAAGAGACTGATATGATGTTATATATCAGGTTCGGTATCTAATAACATTCGTTCAGAATCAATGTATTCTGGTAATACAGGGTGATAACTGCCAACAGACTTGGCTTGCAACAATTGCACCGTTTCCAACTCTTGAAACTTATCACCCGTTCTCAGTTCTCTACCTATCTGTAGCCCATGTAACAGATTACATTTGCGGGATCCTAATCCGATATCTCATACCCAGGACGTAAAGGATATTGAGAAACAGTTCTCGGTAATGAACACACCCGAAGAAGATGCATCAGCATGCACTTTCTTCGTTTGGACGGCACGGGAATTCTGGTAATCCCCTATTTCCTGCTCGGTCTTATAACATTTATAAGTTGGAGCGGGACCAACATTCCCTAGCGCAGTATAACAAGAGGGTTCAGTCAATACATCTGTATTATTATCTTGATTAAGGCGTGACATGGTCGCTACCTGGAGAGAGAGAGAAGAAAACACTCAGCGTATACTCTTGCAAGATTAGATTGGTTATTAATATATCTAATCAGGATATCTTCCACTGTTTTAGTCAAATCTTCCTTCAAACCCTTAAAGGAAAGACTAGCCGGGATTAATTACACCCTACAAGTTCGCCAATCTTTCAGCCAGGCCAGTGCCGGTACTTTGAGGGAAGTTCCCCGTGCTTTCGCACGGACCTAATTAAAATAAACCTCGTTTTCCCAGAGGCTTAACCCCGTTGACACCTTTCTAGACATCTACTTGATCGGCTAATAGTAATGTGTAAAACTCTCCCATGCGTAACTTTTACTCACAGCGGGTATCAAGATCCAACCATCTCATAGAAGGTATGCAATCTCATTGCAAATTTCAACACTTGAAATCCCCGATAATATTTTTACCCCTAGTACTTATGACCTTAACTATGGTCAACATATCATAAGCACTAGTCAAGTTCTACCTGTCATTTCATGATTAATTAGACTCACCTACATGACCCTCAACTATGGTCGACATAATCACATGACTGTCCTAATTAATCGCATAATATGCTGTGTAGGAAGACATCACTTAGCTACCGTACACTACGCCTCAACTATAGTCGACATACACAGCACGAATACTAAGTACTCTACTTCCTAAAATGACGGAGGGCTATGACAGGTTTTTAAGAAAACCTTTTGTATAATGAACTTGATATCGTTGTAGAATCGAGTGGTTTTAAATGGAGTGTTTTTTAGGCCTTTTCTAGTTTCGCTAAAGAGGTCACTCACGGTGAAAGGATCGTCGGCTCTTTCCTTATCGAATAAGGTGCAGGATATTTCACAAATACCACTATGCAAAGCAAAAACTATAAAAAGCAATCAAAAGACAAACCGAGTTTGTAGCATCTGCTAGTTTCGCTAAAGAGGTCGCTCCCGGTGAAGGGATCTCGGCTCTTTCCTTATCGAATAAGGTGCTGGATATTCTACAAGGAATACCGCTATGCAAAGCAAAAACTAGAGCTACCAGTTTTCGAATCAAGTTTCTACAATATCTTTAGGTTTCTTTTATTTCATTAATCTCATTAATGAAGTCCCATTTTATTATGCTTCACAAGCATCACATTTGAAACGAAATCAGCAATATAACATATATCTCATATATATAATATAAACATTCGTCTCAGGCAGTAATATGATCTCATCACAGAATATTGCAGCAGAAGAACATTTATGAAATATTGGATATACTAGGAGGTCCGTGTTTTAATACGAGCCTGTATAAAACACGGATTCCACGGTCGCGATGAATAGCCAAACCCACATCCCTAGACCCCTACGAGAGCGGCAAGCAACTCTACCAATTCTAGAGTTAGGAGACCCAGTCTCGACTCCTCGATATGGTCTCCCGCTGGACCCTAGAACCCGGTTACTTGTGCTCACCGCCTTGGGTCTATCCTAATGCGCAAAAGTAAATAATATACAATGGTGACATCATCCTCAACCTGGAAGTGCCCCAATAAAAGAATATTACATACAATTGAATTTTACATGAATGAAAAAGAAAAACTCGCATCTCACATAAAACCCCTGGCTATTCAAAATACGACGATCCAATATAACATATCACAGCAACACATAACATCACATGTCATCAACGTAAGTAAATATGTGTATCCCAATTGTCGTTGATGTATAGCAACGAAACCGGTGATACACCACATATTACATTTACGGTCGTAGAAAAGAAAGTGTAAAACTATAACAGTTGGAATCCGCAACCTCCTTAGACATCGCATGCCTAACCAAATGAATTCCTTAGACATCGCATGCCTAACAATTATAAACCCCGCATTTTAGTCTCATTATCGAAAACACTTTTCAATATCTAGTCGGGCAATTCAACATGATTCCCGACATTCTGATCGAATGCTCGTCGAAAACTTTAGTAGATGGCTGCACCCCCGATGCCGTCGACGAAGTGCACTAAGGCGGAACACCGGTGCCGCGAGCACCCGAACGGATGCTTTTGGCGACGGGGTTCTCCTACAGTCATTTGGTCGGGGCCTTAGGGCGTGGCTGTCTATTAAGTTTACCCGGCGAGTATCCGCGTACACAACGTGATTGCGACGGACTTTTGATCGCATCAAAATCCCATGGCAACCGATCACCTGAAACTAAACTGCTAGATTTATAACATTCAAAATTAGTTATCTCATAACTACTTGTGGATTTCAAATATTGTATCACAATCCAGATAAATAGACAATGTTAAACTTTCCGATTGAATAATCAAACACTCAAGATTTCCCAAATAGCTCAACACTTGAGCGGAGTTCAAAAAACCCAGAGCATGTCACAGCCCCAATGAACCAGCCATAGAAGGGTCAAACCAACGCCTCACATGTGGCAACGCTAAACTACCACAAACCCTAGGGTTCAAGTGGCAGTTTTGACGGTCACATAATCGAGTTAAGGTTACGTTCTTCTAGAGGGTCCACAGATACGCTTGCATGATTTTCCGGAAGTTTCAAACTCATGAAAAAATCCAACACTTGAAAATTTTCCGTCAGGGGAAAAGTGAGTTATTGATATCCGTTCGAACTTTTTAACACGTTCTAAACTACCCGAAAAACTAAACGATGTTAAACTTTCCGATCGAATCAACGAATACAAAAGATCTCCAGAAAACTCAACACTTGAGTAGAATTAAAAATTCCCAGAAGCATACAAAAGTACCCAAGAATCATACCCTGAAGTATTATCCCCTGACACCCTAAGTTAGCCGCGGAACCGCTGCCAAACGCATGGTTTGGCCGTGGTTCCGCGGTCTCTTGAAGGGGTCATGGGTCCGTACTTCACAGTAATTCTTATAATTCCCTGCTTAATTTTCTGAGTATTTTTAATACAGAAAGAATCAACATTTTAAAAAAAATTCTAGAGAGGGGGTAAAACACGATGTTTCGGGGTTCGATCGGAGTTTAAACTTCTTCTAGACGACGCCTAAAGCTCTAGCTTGGCTCTGATACCACTGTTGGGTTACTAGGCATTAGAACAAGGTTCTACAAGGCATCAACCATGCCAGCATCAAATTTTTCAAGTGTCGGACAATCCTAACCGAGATCGTAAACTAGAGATTAGGCGAAACAATGAACAAGTAAACAACTTTACTTCTAAGAGAAAGGGATTACAACCTTTGTAGTCCGTTCCTTCGCTTCATAAGCTCCGAGTAGTAGTCCCTTCGCCGCAATCCATGAACTCCTAGACTCTATAGAGGCTCCACAAGTCGAATGATCCATGCTTGCTTCCGATCTTCAAAAACGAAGATGATCTATCTTGAAGAAACTCAAACCCAAGCCCTTGCTTTACTAATCAAGTATTAGCAAAGCATACACCCTAATCTAAGTAGCAAGAATAGATGAGGATGATGAATTAGGAATTTAGCTCTCATTTGTTTTCAATTTCTCACTCATTTTCATCACATATGAAAAAGCTAGAAAGCTTTTCATCAAAAAGGAAGAAGAAGAAGAAGCAAATCAATTTGTGATGAATAATGAATCTAGTGTGTGGTTAGAAATTCAACCATGGGTTAAGAATGAAGATTTAACCCATGTAGAGAATTAACTATGGTAAAGGGTTGGGTTGGGTTAAAGAAATATCTATGCAAAATATCACAAGTCAAAGTCAAAGCTTCAAGAAGCTTCTTGAAAGCTTCATGCAAGCTTAACCCTAATCCAAACCCTAACCATATTTAAACTCCACAAAACATGTTGTATTTATAACCCTAACTTGTTACAATATTATATATCACATATACAATATTTATTGTAACAAAATAAAATAATACAATTAACATATATCACATATATATCAATGTATTACCCGAATGAGAAAAAGAATCTTTAAGTGAGCTTATATTAGTTAATGTAATTTAATATATCAAATATATAATTATACATTAAATTATCGAATCAACACTTGATCCGATAATCCGGCTATTTCACAAATAACCGACTAATATAATCTGTATCAGTTCATCGAATAACCACTTGATCCGATGACCCGACTATATCACATATACCCGGCCGATATCACATATCGCGAGAATCTAATACGGTATCACATACACTATTGTTCTCGATCCCGCACATATCACATATGTGCCCCTACTCCGTTTTGCCTGAGCCAGGAAACCTCTGTGTAGGACTCTAAAGAATCGTCAATACGCCGGCAGTAGGTGATGATCATATCAAACACCCACAAGCTGCAAGCGGTCAGCTAAACGTAATAGCCACCCAGGTATTGAGCGATCAGAAGATCAACAGGCAAGCCTGTACATTCTCCTGCGAATCCAATCAGTAACACTCCCGTACAGTCCGGTCTCTTCGTCTGATATGTCGCATATATCGCCTAGGGGTGGTAAACGTCAGACCCCAGTAGCTTGATAAGTCGTATCGATATGAGGTCCATAACAGTTCGAGAAACTACTGATAACACTTACCAGTAAATCTCAGCAACCCTGGCCAGGGATTTCCAGTTATAGCCAATCGAACACAGCGCAACATCAACTCCCTATACCGGGAGAGACGAAACCCCTCCTATCGCTCATTGCCTCCATGTGATTCGGGACTGTACCCAAAAGCCACCGTTCTGCACGCCCCCTTGGACGTGGTGAGGTGGAAATCAAAGCACAGTGTGAATCACACAAGACTCTATGACGATCTCGGGTCTACAGACTAACCTGTACCAGTGTCACCTGAGAAATGCCATCTGACGTGAGGTATAATATCATCTGGGAGTTCTCGGCGAGTCCGTCCAGTGTACCCAGTCTCCACTGAGCACCCATATACCTTCTCTGATGTCAAACACCAATGGATATGGGATCATCCATTGCCCATCATATGGGTCAAGAAGCGCATACGCTAGTCTACTCTGATATATCGATATCATGTCTCGATACACCTACGACTAGCAACATTTGAACGATGTACTTAGCGACTACACTGTCCCCACTAGTATGATCTGCATCATACTCCTGGTAGTCAAGTACTCATCCTAAGGGCTTTATCAACATGTAATATAGAGACAATCAGAGTACATGTTAAGATAAAGAGCAACCAGATAGCATACTATCATGTCGAGCAAGAAAGTCCTACCTATATACGTCCAAGCATCCATTACAATATACATCGTATGTATAATAATGGCCTCTAGGGCATACATATAACTAACAATAGGACACGGAACAGGCGCTACTAAACTCTTGGGATTGATACATAGTGATGTATGCGGTCCTATGTCTACACATGTCAGGAATGGTTCCTCATACTTCATTACATTCACAGATGATCTCTCAAGATTCGAAAATGTGTTCTTGTTAAAATACAAATTTGAACCTTTTGAGAAATTCAAGAAATATAAGAGCGAACTAGAGAACCAAACGGGTAAAAATATCAAAATCCTTCGATCAGATCAAGGAGGGGAATACTCAAGCACGGAATTCCGAGATTATCTAAAAGAGAACGGGATTTTCTCTCAGCTTACTCCTCCGTATACACCATAGCATAATGGTGTATCGGAGTGGAGGAACCGCACCCTGTTAAATATGGTGCGCTCTATGATGAGTACTGTTGAGTTACCTCTATCATTCTGGGGTTATGTACCTAAGACAACTGCATACCTATTGAATTATGCTCCATCAAAATTTGTGCCTAAAATCCCATATGAGATATGAAGTGGAAAAAGACCATATCTTAAATGAGTTAAGATATAGGGTTGTCCGACTTATGTCAAAAGGAAAAACCCGAACAAATTCGAAGCACGATCAGTTTTTTGCAAGTTTGTGGGATATTCTAAGAATTCTTTAGGGTATTTATTCTACCACACAGAGGAACAAAAAGTGTTTATTTCTCAATTTGCCATCTTTTTGGAAAAGTAATTTCTTGTAAAAGAAATTAGTGGTAGTGCAGTAGAACTGGATGAATTCCAGAAACACAAACTATAACTGAGAATTTGATAAAACCAGAATATTCAATAGTCTCCAATGAACCTCAGACACTTCGCAGATCTAGTAGGGTTTCTCACCTACCTGAGAGATACTACGGTTTTCTGATAGAAGGTGGGAGCGAGAATTGCATCATGGAAGATGATGACCCCACTAGTTTTGAGTAGGCCATCACAAGTGGGGTCTCTGTGAAATGGCTGGATGCTATGCGATCTGAGATGGAATCCATGTACACCAACAAAATATGGACTTTGGATGTTGCTCCTGAAGGGGTAAAACCCATTAGGAGCAAATGGATCTTCAAGAAGAAGATCAGTGTAGATGGAAAGGTTAAGACCTTCAAAGCTAAACTTGTAGCAAAAGGTTTTCGTCAACGACCAGGTGTCGACTATGACGAGACCTTTTCTCCAGTAGCTATGCTTAAGTCCATCAAGATGCTACTTAACATTGCTGCATACTATGACCATGAAATCTGGTAGATGGACGTCAATGCCGCTTTTCTAAATGGTGATTTAGAAGAGAGTGTGTATATGACACAGCCAGAGGGCTTCGTAAACAGTGGGAGCGGCAGAAAAGTGTGCAAGCAGCTTAAATTAATTTACGGATTAAAGAAGGCATCGCGAGGTTGGAACATCTATTTTGATTTAGCAGTCAAAGAGTTTGACTTCATCAAAAATGTAGATGAACCCTGTATATATAAAAAGGTAGTAGAGAGTAAGGTTGTCTTCCTTGTATTGTACGTGGATGACATACTCTTGATAAAAAATGATGTTTCTATGCTGCACTCGGTCAAACTCTTTCTATCACAAAAGTTCTCCATGAAAGATCTGGGTGATGCCTCCTACATCCTGGGGATAAAGATCTATAGGGATAGATCTAAGAGGATGTTGGGATTGTCCTAATCTAGATACATAGACACCATACTAAAGAGATTTAGTATGGAAGATTCCAAGCATGGTAATTTACCCGCTTGCTCAGGAATTAGCCTCTCCAAGGAGATATCTCCCAAGACTGATTTTCCTATATACTTCACTAGGTCCTCATACAGGGACCGAGCTGAGGCTATAATGAATATTAGTTTTTGTTCTGCCTGAATATAATCGTCCCGTCCTAGATGCCTTTAGTAAGACTTTCGAACCTACTTTCCTGCATCCTCGGGGGACGGATTACTAGCTTCTTCAACTCCTCTCTTATGAAGGGAAGTCGGTCCTTAGCTGCTTTAACTGCTTTCCCTCAATACCAGGTAGTATAGTATCCTAGCTTCACTCCCCGCCTCTAAAGAAGAAGCTTTCCTTGCCCCAGAGAGGGCTCGCATGAACATGAAACCCTATGCTTCTGCAATCGGGTCTATCATGTACACGATGTTGTGTACCAGACCGGATGTAGCTTACGCACTTAGTATGGTGAGCAGGTATTAATCAGTCTCGGGGGAGAAGCACCGGATAGCTGTGAAGAACATTCTTAAGTACTTGCGAAGGACTAAAGAAATGTTCTTGGTGTATGGTAATGGAGAACTCTAAGTGGAGTCATTTACCGATTCGAGCTTCCAGAGTGATAAGAATGACAGCAAGTCTGTCGCGAGTTTCTTCTTCACCCTCAATGGAGGGGTGGTATGTTGGAAGAGTTCCAAGCAAGATACCATTGCATACTCGATGATGGAGGCTGAATACATCGCTGCTAACGATACTGCCAAAGAGGCTGTCTGGATGAAGAAATTTATTACTGAACTTGATGTGGTTCCATCCATTGTTGATCTAATACCTTTATATTGTGATAACAATAGAGCTGTGGCTTTGGCCAAGGAACCCCGGTCCCATCAGCGATCTAGACATATTCTGAAGCGGTATCATCTGATCCGGGAGATAGTTGATCACCACAAGATCGAGGTCAGGAGAGTTGATACGAAGGACAACACGGCAGACCACTCATGAAGGGCCTTCCCCAGACGCAATTCGAGAAACTTTTTGGGATGTTGGGTATAACATACTACAACAACTGGTCATAGTGCAAGTGGGAGATTGTTAGGAATATGTATAACCTAGAGGGCATTATTGTATATTATAGTGGATGCTTGGACATATATATAGAGGACTTCTTGCTCAACATGATAGTATGCTATATGGTTACTCTTTATCTTAACATGTACATTTGTTCTAATTTACTATTTCACCGATACATGTTGATAAAGCCCTTAGGATGTTTTGTTTGACTATCAAGACTATGATGTAGATCATACTAGTGGGGCTTGTATAGTCCACAAGCACATCCTTGAAGTATTCCTAGTCGAGGGAATATCGAGACAGGGTATCGATATTCCAGAGTAGACTAATGTGTACGTTTCTTGACCATGTATGGGGCGAAGGTTGATCCAACAACCATTGGTGTTTGACATCAAAGATTGTACGCAGGTGCTCATTGGATAATGAGTATACCGAACGGACTCCCTGAAAACTCCTAGATGGTACCATACCTATCGTCGGATAGCAGTTCTCTGGTGATATTTGTACAGGTTAGTCTGTAGACCCAAGATCGTCATGGTGTCTTATGTAGTTCCCACTGTGCTTTGATTACCTCCCTACCACGGCTCTACTAAGTCGTGCAAACAGGTGGTAATTGGGTACAGTCCTGAGTCACATGGAGGCGGTGAGCAATAGGAGGGGTTTTGTCTCTCCCGGTATTGGGAGTTGATGTTGTGATATGCTCGATTGGCTATAATAACAAGTTCCTGGCCAGGGTTGATGAGATTTACTGATAAATGTTATCTGTAGTTTCTCGATTTGTTATAGGTCATACATCGGCATGACTTATCGAGTTATTGGGGTCTGACGATTCTACCCCCGAAACTAGATATGCAACATATCAGACGAAGAGACCGGACTGTACAGTAAGTATTGCTTATATGCTCTACGGGAATTTAGACAAGTTTACTTGTTGATCTTCTATTCGTTCAATATCTGGATAGCCGTTACATCCAGCTAGTACCGCTGACGGCTTGTAGGTCTTTGATGTGATCATTACCTACTGCTAGCGTATTGGCGAGTCTTTAAAGTCCCACATATAGCTTTCCTAGCTCAAGCGAAGCGATGTAGGGCATGTATGGAGATATGTGCAGGAGCTTAATTAAATACCAGTATATTATACTATATTCTAATCTAGTGTTAATTGATATTAGCCGAGTTATAACCGATTATTGAATCAAGTGTTGATTTAATAATTTGATATATATATACATATATATAAACTAATATTTAGCTCACGTAAGATTTTCTTCTCTTTATATATATTTATATATATATGATATAAATATACATTCATTTTTGAAATGGTTGATTATACACAAAAGTTATGTGTATGAGAATTGCATTGGATGAAAGATAACATGATAATGATCTACTTATTTGATTTATTAAGAAAGGAAATGAGTCATAACTTTAGAAGCTTGTGGTAACCATGATTCATTTCACTTTCTTTTTAAAACGAAATAAGTTCATCATTTGAACACCTTTCTTTTCCAAGTTCATTCTTATCTTCATCATCTTCATCTTCGTCATTTCTTCTCTAATGACATTATTCACTTAAGAGGAAAAATAAAGAGGAGAATTTTTAGTGAGAAAAAACCCCACTTCATCAACCTAAACCATTCAAGCAATTTAGTTTAGGTTGTTCTTTTCACTAATACTTTGATTAGTGAAGTGTGTGCTTGAGTGTAAGTTGCATCAAGGTGAATCATTTTTTACGAAGAAGACTTTGAGCAAGCTCGTTCTTTTCTTCAAGTGGAGCCCTAGAAAGAGTTCAAGGGACTACTACACGGAGCTTTTGAAGTGAAGGACTTGGTTACAAAGGTTGTAGCTTCTCTTCACTTAATTTAAAACATTAGTTTGCTAACTTTGAAACCCTTAAACTCTAGTATGATCTTATTTAGTATACTTAGCCCTCTAAAATTTTAAAATCGCATACTTGATGTTCTTAAAACCCTAGTAGAAATACTAAGACATACTTTCACACACAATATGAGCCTTGATTCGGCCCTGAAACAAAGTCGAATCAGGGGCGGGATCAGCCCCGCATCAAGTCCGAATCAGCCCTAGAAAAGCCCCAAATCGGGGCTGATTCTGCCCCCGATGCTGGGCTGAATCGGCCACGGTTCGGCCCCGGATCAGGGTCGAATCGAGACCAAATTGGGTGGGTTCAGGTTATCATGAGCCTACTCTAAATTCTTAGTCCGAACTAAGGATCTGGTGGCTCCGGTACAAGCAAAAATGAGAGCTTTTCATGCAAATATTTAAAACTGGTTTTGAAAATTTTAGGTTTCATGAATTCTAATGTCACCAAAATAAGTTGTAGTCTTTTGGTATGGCTCTTATACCACTGTTGGGATGCTAGGCACCTCTAGTAGGGTTTAAAATACGGCGGAAACAGTAATTTTAAAAATCTAGAGAGCTATAGAAAAGCCAAACCAAGAATCAAATCAAACTACTAAACTTGTCACTAAACTAGTAAGCTAAAAATAAGAGTTGGCAGACTATAATCTTTGTAGCGTGTTATCCACCTCTCCTTGGACTCCGGCTAGACTCCACAAAGCCCGAAACAAGCTTGTTCTACGATCTCCTCGCCGAAGATGAACCACCTTGAGATAACTCCAACACAAGCTTTAACTTCAAATTGATCTAATCAAAATGAAATAACCCACTAATTAAACTTGCTAAGAAAGATTGGTAGGAGATTGTCACGACCCGAAATTGGCACGTGACGGCCCTAATACTACGCAACGCCTAAAGACGTAACGCAGTAAAAGAAAGCCAAAACCCAGAAATCTAAACCATGAAAATATGGAAAAAATAATAAAAGTTTTTGAAACATTTGAAATCACAACCCAAATTCTTTAAAAGTCCAACTTCTTTCTTTAAAATTTTGGCAACACCCCCTTTGTAAAAACTAACCCCAAAATGGTACAACAGATGAAGATAAATAAAGCATAATAGAGATAAAGCTGAATAAAAGACAACAGAAAGGAACTGTATAAAAGACAGCAAATCCATAAATAAAATACAATATCGTCCTCACCAAGTCTCTAAGTCAACAACATAATAGTATATGGAGAGTACAAGATACAACGAATGTACAATATGAAATACAGATAATCATCAAAACCCACCTAAGCAAAATAGTACACTGTGAGCCGATGCGGTATCTGTAGCAAAAGATGATAGATGAATAGCCTGCCTCGACTACTCTGGGGAAACACCCTGCAAAATAACTGTGGCACAACAGGGGTGAGTTGCCAACTCGTGAATAGTAGATAACATATGCAGGTAATCGCAGGTGTGTACGTACAGCATGAATCTAAGATATGCAATTTATAGTAATAACAGGTCATGTGAATGCAGAATAATGGAAAGTACACTAGCAGGTACAATCAATATGTGAAGCAATAATAACATGACAATAGTATGCAATAATCATGCAATAGGGATATGAGAATGTAGATATGCAGTAATCATGAAGGGTACACTAACAGGTACTCCTAATACATGGAACAGTGCATAAGTAGATAAGTATGAGGTATGGAGTGAAATATGTCATTCCTACGGAATCCTGACATCGTGGTAGAATCATAATCTATCAAGACACTCAAATCCCAATTCCTCAAATCAGCCCCCAAATTGGGCTCTCACATCATATAAGTCTCGCATCTCCTCAATGTACAATATCGAATAATCTCCTATACCCCGAATGTACAAATCGGCAATCTCATATGTATCCGGTATCTAATCTCAATGAATCACCTAAAATCCCAAGTCAAATCTCAAGTAAGATTCTAGCATCCTAAATATATATTTGCAGAAATAAATATGATGGGGTCAATACACATATATTAGCGTCCCACTCCACTAATATTGGTGTAAGGGTATATATAATAACGGCTAAATCCCCTGTTATATATACAAAGCTGTTAAAAGAAATATCATGAAAACAATGTGCCAAGTATCGACACATAAATCCTGATCTATCAGATGCCGTCACCAAGACTAGCATCCTGATAGGTACGTATCATACGCTATCCCGGAAAGCACGAGTGCCTAGCTCTGACCCTCGCCTTCCCACGTATCCATACGTACATGACTCCCAACGGTATCTCCATGATCCCCGCCGAGTCATTGGTACTGTCACCGGATGGTATGGCTCCCCTGTCGGGCTCATCGGCGTGGTACATCGACATCCCTTTCTTGCCCCGGGGTACCTCCGGGCCCCACCATGTACCCTCTACGGCCTCGACGCCTCCTCATAGGGGTGTGTGTGTGTGTGTGTATCAGCACCGATAAAACTCATGGTGGATGCGCAAATATCATATCAAGGAAACCGGGTTTTTCAATGTATGCATAATTTCATGAACTCCCGCGGTTCCCAAATCTAGAAAACATCATGTAAAATCCAAATATCAATGCGCAAATCCATGAATAGAATATATGCGACATAAACTGAAATGCGAGCATATAAAAGGAAAACTGCTAAGTAACATCAGTAAAAGTAAATATGTAACTGCAACTGAATATATGTGTAACATACAGGTGTAGCAATGTATAGGTATCTACCTATAAGAACTGATGAAGTATACCCCCTGGGTATAAGTGGAATATGTGAGTAAGGTATATCTGTAGCTAAAACCATATGTATGCGAGATCGACAAGGTATAGCTAAGTATAGGTGTCTAGCTATAAGTAAAGGATGTAGTATACCCCCGTGGGTATAGGTAGAAGATGCAGTATACCCCACTGGGTATAAGTAAAATATGAGTAAGGTATCTATGTAGCTAAATGTCAAATGTGATAAGTAATATAATGTCTATAATGGTCTGTGTGTGACATGGCAATTATTGACGGTGTGTGTGTAGCATACAATCCGTGCTCGTGCAACATGAACCGTCAATAATATGTGCAGTGTCCTACGGCTACTAGTCACAGTACAACTATATCTAAATAGCGCATTTCTAACAATGACGTAGAATATGCGACAAGTATTTGAATTCTAGCCCAGACGCATAACGTCATGCGGGCGATTCCCCTGTAGATGTTAAATCTACTCACTTACGCTCCAAGCTAGGTAAATCCTACCACCTGTTTCTCCCTGTAGCAATGTCCGTAGTCCCCGCCTGCAAACCTGAAAATTAGACAAGGAAAACATATATATAAGCAAATATCTCGCAAAACGCGATATCGACACTAAACGAGAAACCCGCGTCGCGAACTAAACGCGCATGTGCACGATATGCTGAAACGTGTGTATACGCGTCTAAAACTACCGCGACACGCTGGATCGCAGAACCCACTCACGTATCGCGCGTATCGCGCAAACAAAACGGACATGCAATACGATATATTGTCCCAGATTTTCCTACAGGTCAAATCTTACAAAACTATACATGCCAAAACACTAGAAAACACTGTAGAGAACCTTAGCCAAGACCCCAACACTCCACTCCCCTTCCTGGCCGCAATTTGCGGCCAGATGTATTAAATTTGCGGCCTGGATTAGGAAAGGGTGGCTCGTGTTCTGGTGGTGTTGTCTATACCTAGTGGGCATGCTCCAGTATTCTCAATTTTAACCTGAAAGGTCCGGGTCAATAGCAGATCACAGAATGCCACAATGTCGCTTAAAAACGCTAATTTTGCACAAAAAGCAAACCCTATGGTATTTTAGTGAAAGCTGGGTAAATTCCCAGTTGGGGTGACCCTAATAACACTAAAATAGGTTAGGTTAACTAACACAATCACCACTTAACCAACATTCCACATAATCACCTTAATTAGCACAAAAGTTAACTATTTAATACTAATCGAAACTAAACCTACACAAGTTAAGCAATAAGGGGAATTGGGTTCAGAAAATATACCCTAAAGGGTCCTAGGAAGCAGGAGAAGAAGTGTATGGGGGAGGAAGAGCTGTTGCAAGTAGCTGGAGCTCCTGCTGCTGCTGTTGCTGCATGCTGTTGCTGCTGCTATTTGCTGATGCTGATGCTGCTGATGGCTGCTGCTGATGTTGCTGATGGCTGCTGCTGATGTTGCTGTTGTGTATGTGTGTGAGAATGTGAGAGAATGAGAGAAAAGAATATGAGAGGGAGAAATGAGAGCAACACAAAACCCCTCCCCTTCTCACTCTCTCTCATCATTAAATGAGCATGGCTCATGCTATGTTGCCCCATGCTTTCTTTCTCTCTCAAGGTCAACAAAGAAAGTCAAATTTAAATCCTTTTTCATTTTTAAAAAAACCCTTTTTATTTTATAACCACCATGCACACTTAAAACCCAAAACACTTAAACAAATTTAAAACTAGATTAAGAAATGGTTAAACCCCAAATTACACCCTAGTTAACGTGCACAAGTGTGTGCAAGGTTAGGAAAAATCTAATAAAATATTCATTAGATAGGATAAAATAATTGGAAATCAATTTGGTAAACTTTTTATTAAAAACCATACATTAAAATATAATTATCCACAAAACACATTCTAAGGTGTTACAGAGATGTAGAATAATTAGCTCACTTAATTTTTCTCTTTTCTTTTCCTTTTCTCACTTAAAGAAAAATCAAGAGGAGGAAGAAGAAGCATAGAGGAGAAAAAATAATGAAGAAAATAAGCATGAAAAGTATATGAACTAGAAACAAAATGAGTCATTACAAATAATGACTCACACAAATAAGTCATAAAAAGAATCATCTCATGAATTCTACAACCATGACTCATTCTCATTTCTTTCATAGAAGTCTTATACTCCCATCATACATGTATCAACATACATGTCTCATTATTTATATCAAATATAAATATTCATTAAAGAGAAGAAAATAATTAAGTGAGCATGATATTAGTTAATATATCAATATATCAATATATGAATATACATTTAATTATTAAATCAACACTTGATTTAATAATCCGGCTATATCATATATATACCGGCTAATATGAATAAGCACCCAATTAAAATATGTGTATCAAATACACGTGTTTAATTGAATTCCTACACGTGTCTCTATACTGCCCTACATCGTTTCGCATGTACTGGGAAACCTCTGTGTGGGACTCTAAAGACTTGACAATACGCTGACAATAGGTTAGGATCATATCCATAGTCCACAAGTACGCCGGCGATACTAGGTGCACGTAACGGCTACCCAGTTATTGATCGAAAGAAGGTCAACGAACAAGCTCATCAGAACCCTGCAAAGTCTATCAGTAACATTACCGTACAATCCGGTCTCTTCGTCTAAAAGTATCGCATATCGGGTCTAGAGTTTGGAATCTGTCAGACCCCAATAACTCGATAAGTCATGCGACAGAGGACTCATAACCAAGTGGAGATACAACTGATAACACTTATCAGTTTATCTCTACTGCGATAGCCATCGTCTTATGGTTGTAGTCATGTCCTGTACAGCATGACATCAATTCTCCATACCGGGAGAGACGAATCCTCTCGACTGCTCACTGCCTCCACGTGCTTCGGGGCTATACCCAACAAAAACCTATTTGCACGACTCCTTTGAGCCGTGGTAGGGTAGAAGTCTAAGTATAATGAGAACACACATAAAACACTATGGCGATCTCAGGTCTTAGGGACTACCATGTACATATGTCACAAGAGAACTGCTACTTGATATTGGTATATTATCAACTAAGAGTTCTCGGTGAGTTCGTCCAGTGTAATTCATCCAATGAGTACTTGTATACAATTCTCGATGTCAAACACCAATAGTTATAGGATCAGTTATAGCCTTCCAACCGGGTCAGGAAACATACACACTAGTCTAAACTGGAGTATCGATGCCCAGCCTCGATACTCCTACGACTAGGGACATTTAAGGATGTGCTTATTGACTACTCAAGCCCTGCTAGTATGATATCCATCATCATCCTAGTAGTCAAGCAAAATCCTAGGGTTTTATCTCATGTCTAAACGATACGTGATAATAAATAAAACGCATCACACGAAAGATAAAGACAAACCGGATAGTATACTATCAGCTCGAGTAAGATTGTTCTCTCATATAGGTCCTCCTTCAATTACAATAATTACCTTGAGGGCACCTATATCCAACATATCCTGAAATGTTCTTCACTGCTTTCCTTTGTTTCTCCAGAATTAATATCTTCTTACTATACTAAGTGCAAAAGCAATTTCTGGTCAGTTCCTTAATATTGCATGATTGACCCAATTGGCAAAACAATTAGTATGTCATTCATATGAGTCCCTCTCCTCTTCAGTCTAGAAGACATCTCTCTAGAGAGGTTGACTCCATCACCAGCGGGTACACCACCACGTCAGGAGTCCTCCATTCTAAAATACTTTAGAATGGTGTCCAAATACCCAAATTGGGACACTTCCCAAATCTACATCTAACGACATAGATCTAGTTACCAGAATCCCTGATATATTATCCAAATCCTATATGGAGAAATTTTTGTGACAACCACAATTTAACCGATTGCAATATAGGAACATCACTTCCTATTATGAGTATGTCATCCAAATCGCAAGACAGTACTCCCTACAACCTTCTTACTAGGTTCATATGTTCTTTTGATGAAGTCAAACACCTCGACTGTCACATCAAAACAGATGATCTACCCCCACAATGCCCGCTTTAGTCTATAAATAGACATAAGCAACTTACACACCTTCTGCTGCTCCCACTAACTACGATAACCCTATGGCAAAGTCATATACATGTGCAATTCTAAATTCCCATTTAGAAAGACATTATAGTCATCCACCTTCTAGATTTCATAGTCATTAATAGCAGCAATAGCAGGCCATATCCATATGGATTTCAGCACAGACATTGAAGAAAAAGTTTTATCACAATTCATAGTGAGTATTTGATGAAAACTCTTTACTACAAAGTCTCACCTTATTGGTTACTACCTTTTCACCTGCACTGATCTTCAAAGATCTACTTGCTCTTAATTTGTTTTACCTCTTCAGGAGCACCCAGCAAATTCCATAATTTGTTGAAGTGCGTGGATTCCAACTTGGATATCTAGCATCTGGCCATCATCCGGAAGTCACCACTTCTTAATGGCCAGCTGATAACTAGTACGGCCATCATAACCATAATGCAAACCTCCATGTCACCGTCTATGAGGAAACTGAAGTATCTCTCGGATGGCTGAGGCTACCTACTAAAATCTGCGGAGCGGTTATAGTTTGTCGAATCCAATTTGAATCCTTAGATTCTACTAAATTTTTAGTGATCATTTATAGTCTTGGAATCACTTCCAGTTCTACCATACTCTAACTAAATTCTTTTGCAAAGAAGTTCTTTTATAAAAAGGTGGTGAGTCAAGAACAATCCAACTATAGATCTTGCAAATGGTAGAAACTAAACCCTTGCGAAAATTTGGGATAATCCATACACTGTCATTACTGAAGCATGTCTTGAGTTCGTCCGGATTCTGCTTTTAACCAAAAACCGAATAACTCCGTATCTTAACAACCATAAGATATGCAACCAATCTATATCCATATAGAATCAAAGTCACTAATTTAGATGGAATCAGATTCAAAAGGTATGCAACTGTGTCCAGTGCATATCCCCAAATGGAAGAAGTCCATACAGTATTACTCATTATGGAGCGCACCCACAGACGAGTAACCTGATAGAGAATCAAGTTCTCAATATTACTATGATGAAATGCCTAGTATAAGTATCTATATTTTCGATCACCTCGAAAAATCCTGATACTTCCAACGTATGATTCTTTACTTTATTCTTATACCTTTGAACTTCTCAAAATGTTTGGACCTTACATTTCAACGAAATACGTGTCTAAAACTAGAGAAGTCATAAGTAAATGAAATATAGTTAGAGTACCAACCCCTTATCCTAATGGACACTGGACAACATACATTATAATGTATAAGTCCCTTGAGTTTGCTAACTCAAACTCCATGTGTTTTAAGTTAAAAACTGTATTTTGGTTAAGAACGGCTATACAGTTATTCAATGTACCTTACCGTATCCTCAACTGATAGAGGTAAATGTCCAATATATATTTTCAAAATTCATATCTTACTTTATATAATAAAGATACAGATATTTCATTTTAAAAATTGGTACATAATAACGGTTGTTCAAAAAACCAAATGTTTGTCATTTAGGCAAACCCAGGTGATTTCCTTAAACATCACCAATTATGAAGAATTCTGATATTAAGGATCTAATCATCCAATTTCCAATAGTCTGCTCCCACTCATCATCTGTAACGCTATACAGATGTGAGAATCTCAACCGGTATATATATATACCCTGAAGTCATAATGTAATTAGGAAACAGTTTTCAATCACTGCGCACAGGAATATTGAAACATTAAAATGTTTCGAGGGTGTCACGACTCGGAAACGGCATGTGACTGGCACTTGAATCACATGAAGTCTATAAGACCCCACCGTAACCTAAGTAAGCCAAAAATCAGGGACCTAAACCTTTTTAGGTAAATAGTGGAGGTGAAGTTTTGGAAAATGGTTTTTAATGAAATCAAGTTCCTTTTTAAAGTATAAGTAAAGTTTGTTTGAAAACACAAGTGGGTCATAGATTAAGCTTTGAAAATATTTTCGTCATTTAAAATTTTGGCAGCACCTCCTTTGTAAATTTTGACAAAACCGGTACAAACACATAAAAATAATATCAGCGTCCCCAATCGGGAGCTATCACATCGCCCAATCGGCGGAATCACAACCATGCAGTAATATACGACGTCCAAAACGAAGATCAACACAAGAACAAGTAAGAGAAATACTAAAAAGCATTATCAAGTCGACTATATCCAAACTCGACATTTAAAAGAATAATATACTAGTCTCATCTCTAAGTCCACAAAATATACAAGTTTGGTCGATGGAGATTTTAAGTAGATCATAAAAGAATATACATATACAAGAGACGGTTACGATCCGGAATGTAACCCACCTACCAAAGCAATCACCCGAAAAAGAAGAAGTGTGTTGGCAAGCCGCTACTGATCCGAGCGGTCGGTCCTACAAGAAACTAAGGCACAACGGACATGAGTTGCCAACTCGTGTATAGAAGATATCACAGGATAGAAATCGAATGCATAACGATCTACCTAGCTCATACAGTATAATACTATCATACCATGTAACAACGAATATGAATGTGTATATATATAAATATCACATCAGTATCTATAAGCACATCAAATCGGATCGTGCACAACACGCATTATCCCCATGATCCATCAATATGTGGAAATATGTCATCCATAACACACACACACACATATCATCAAGTGAGTGTCCATCATCGACACTTAAAATCCTCAAAAAAACTAAGTGTCCAGTATCGACTCTCGAAATCCTCATAAATCCCGTGTCCAGCATCGATACGTAAAAACCCGATATCGTAGGCAATGTCTCGTCAGAACGGTACTCTCTCGATATTAATAGCCCCGGTCAGTATCTCCCGGATATCCACCATACTCTAATCTATCTCCGATATCGATCCACCTCGCTAGACTCCCCATACCTCCTTACGGACTTTCAACCCCTCGGTGTCGTACCGGGTCCACCATATATCCGTAATTGGTCTCTAGGCCCCTTCCTCGATTTCGGATAATACTTATATCATCAAAAAACAGAAAACTCATGATGGACCCCAAATCATCATATCAAGAGAAAACCGCATTTTAAAACATTCACAAGTTTTATAAAATCATATACACGGTTTCTCAAATCTCATAGAAACAGGAATCCCATGAAAACACTATCGCATAAGAACATGGCAATAATGGAACAAATTATAAGGTACAGAACAGTGGTATAATGCATGCAGACATATGATGAGCAGTGATCTAAGGTACTGGCAGGAATATAGTATGATACGAAATAACATAACAAGTTCTATATGTGTACATAGCATAGCAATTACCAATGATGTGTGCGTGAAGCATACGAGCCTGTATTCGTGCAACATCTAAATCATTGGTAATTGTGCAGTGTTCTACCAATGTGTTCATATAAGCAATGTAAAGAAAGTATAATATACGGAACAGTACGCGATACTGGGTAATAAGCAATAATTTATAATACTAACAGGATATAGTGTGATATGGGTAAGATGGAAAGTTATATATGTGTATGTGGCATGTCAATTACCGATGAGGTATAGGTGTAGCATGCGGGTATATATAAGTGCAACATGAAATTATCGATAATAGTGTGAGTGTCCTAGCAAACAAAGCTAAGTAGAGATAAAGGTTTAAACATAGTATAAGTAATCGAAGCGCTAGCGTATATAGAATAAGGTAATCGTAACGTGAATAAGCGTTAAAATATCTAACTATGTATGAGCCATACAGTTATAGTTTAAAATAGAACGAAACGTTGTTTTGGAAATAAAGGGCTATGATGTTTTTAAAATAGGTATCATCTAAAAATTCACAGAGCACCCTTGACATTATCATTTAAAAGTACGTAACGAATCATTAGTTTTTAAAATAAGTATGGCTCTAAACATTTTATAAAGTCCCAATCGGTATTTAGTAAGACTCCATGAGTCAAAATAGTATCGGCCATTTTCGCCAATTTATCCTCATCACATCATATACAGAACCTCTCTCATATGATGTCATCCAGTCACTACCGTACGGATCTATAGTCGCGTACGCCGACTCATCATATCATATAAAGTACGGATACCTAGTTGCGTACAGCATATAACAATAATCATATATATACCTACATACCTACACACACAAATATAACCTAATGGCTACAAAATAGAGACTAAGTATATAGCTATCTACTACGTATACGAATATAAACATATGGGTGTTCTAGCATCACCCTATGGTTTAGGAATACGGTTCTAGTATATGGTATTCTAATTACTACAGTTGCGGGGGTGTTATACGCCATCCACCTGACTTCCCTCGTAGATATACATCTACTCACAGATATGTGGCTCGCTCTAGTTGAAGCCGACAAACGTCTTGCCCTTCTTAGTCGTTTCGGAAGTCCTCGTGATTGTACCTACAATCAAAATCGTAACGAAGTCGCATAAAAACCTTTATCAAAATCGAAACGATGAGCGAAGTGCACATAGGTTAGAACCTATGATCAACGCCTGCCAAAAAGACAAAATACCCTCAGCATCGACGTACGAATATCGAACGACCAAGTCGTAACATAGAGATCCAAGAAACCAAGTTTAAAAAAACGTAAAACATCGTCAAAAGATAAGTAAAACAACTCCAGATTTTGACTCAGGGAATCAGGGATAATTTAGCATATAAAAGGGCTTATATATCAAGTGTGTGAGATACACACCAAAACTCAAACCAAAACTTGATGTTACGGCCGCAATTTGCGGCAATAGGGAATAAATCTATGACCTGGGTAAAGAGTTAAGGGCTCGGGCTTTGGGGATGGTTTTCTACTGGTCCTAGTATCTCATAGTAACCTCTATTTATTTTTCGGAGCTCCCGAGTTGCTCCAAATTTAATTTGAACACCTAGAACTCAAAAGAAAAACAGGTTTTAAAACTTAACACTTCAGAAATCAACAATACTTACATCTAAATACCCCTAACTACTCAAAATAGATTGTAATCACCAATTAACCCACTACTACATCTATCACAACAACTAACCCTATCAAAAATCCTAACTTTAATATAAAAACCTCACTTTTGAAATATCAAGACTAATAAAACATGGACTCTAGCTCTAAAATAAGTTTTTCATGGCAAGTATCTATAAAAATATAGTGAAAAGATAAAAGACTATACCCTCTTGAATTTGGAACATGAGGAAGTCCAAGCTTGAAAATAGTATCAACCTGAAGACTTGGTTGCCACATCATGATTTAAATGAAAATTTGAGTTTCTTTAGTGAAGGATTCATGGTGATTGGAGGGATTTGTGTTTGTGTATGTGGGTTTGGATTTGGAGATGGCGGAGATGGAGAAAGAGAAGAAGAAGAAGAGAAAAAGATATGAAGAAATGAGATAAGGATTTGTGATGGATGAATGGCTAGAGCCACAACCCCCTCCCCCCTCCCATCTCTCTCTCTCTCTCTCCCATCCTCAATTTTAAATAACCATACTTCACCCATGCCTCCATGTCTCCCTCTCTCTTAAATTTAACAGAAAAGAAAACCTAACACAAAGAAAATATGTTAACTAGTATTAACTTGCCATGGTACACTTAACAAGGTAATTAGGAAAACAAAGTATTAGTTTTAGCATGCTAACTTGTATGAATATAATTACATGCTAATTTATGAAAAAACCCATTTAAATAAATACTTTCATAAATAATAATACACATTATTTCCAATTAATCCAAAAATGAAGCTATATGTAATTATACCAATTTATAAAAACACAAATCCATACTCGTATTTAAATTATAGATAATATTTAAAACTCATTATAGACGTATTTAAATTATAAATAATATTTAAAATTTTCAAAATGATATAGAGAGGGTGACCGGGTATTCCTAGTAATGCCCTTTCCAATGGCCAAACTCACGACACTAGTTACAATTTTCTTTGCCATCACTTCAATCCCTTTATATATCTCTGCAGCTTACCTTCTGTACACCATACTTATACTAGTTAGCTTTCTTCCTTTCCTATCTATCAGCACCTGTCTAAGATTTGGAAAAAGCTATCCAATAAGCATAACTGGTGTGCTCTTCTTATACAAGGAGCTCACAACTTGAGAGAAGATGAAGAAGGGGAGACAACCAAATTATATAATTCAATTTCTCCAAAACCCTTAGCCATCCTCGACTAAAGAAACTTCTTCGAGTTCGTATGTAATTATACGAGATGGTCGTTCCAAGCAATATGGATATTCGTAGTGACATGGAATGTTCTGGAGAAGGTAAAGGGTAAAGAAGGAGCGGAAAGTATATATGCGACTTAGTCGTGAATCATGGCAAACCAAAATCAAGTCTGTAAAGAGGTTCAGTAAACTTGTTTTAAGAGTTTGAGTTTAAGGTCAGCCATGATCGCTGCCAAAAAGAAAGAGAGAAGAAATACTCAGCATGCACTCTATCAATATTAGATTGGTTAATCACTTTATCTAATCATGATGGCTCCCACTGTTTTCTCGAATTCTCCTTCAAATCTTAAAAGGAGAACTAGTCGGGATCATTTACACCTTACAAGTTCGCTAACCGTTCAACCAGGAAGTGTTGGTACTCCGAGAGAGGCTCATCATGCTTTCGCACAGACCTAATTAAATAACCATGTTTCTACAGAGACGTAATTTCGTTAACTCTTTCTAGACACCTAATAGGTTATCTAATTGTGAAATGAAAATATCCTAAAGAGTAATACCTAATCACAGTGAGAATTGGGATCCAACTATCATTAAGTGATAACTTTGACGGAAGCCGACCAAAGTTACCATACTGCAGAAGGCATGCGCATACTTGGAAAATTTCCTTTATATTTGAAACTCCAGATATGGTTTTTGCCCCAAGCAACTCATGGGAAGGCCACCCTCTGCATTCTCGAATTCGGCTACCCAAGCACTCTGCCGCGGGATATCCTAGTACAAATAATGAAATATATATACAACGGTGACTACGCCCGCAACCTGGACGTGTCCCAAAATGAATATACATCAAGCGGCAACGACGGCCACAATTCGGCCGCTCGTCCCGAATAAACAAATACATAAATATCAAAACTGTACATACAAATCGCACGAGGAACTGTCTATTTAAACCATCACAAGGTATATATATATAACAACATAACAGGTAACCCATGTGCAACCCCATCTAATCGAACATATAACAATTAGAAGACGTTTACCATTACACAAACAAAACTACAGATCATAAATGATGCATTAATTTTAACCGAAAAGTTTCCCGAACTTGCCCAAATACAAAGATAACATATACTGAAATCTGAGGCAAAAAGAAGTTTACCAAAAATCAAGTTTTCCAATATCCAAGACACCATAAAAATCCAGGGACCTAACACAAATTTTGGGCCGCAAATTGCGGTAAAAACGAATAAAAAAGCGGTCCAATTTTAGAGTTAAGTTCTCGGGTTTCGTACCAAGTTTTATTATCAAATAAGGAGCTCTCAGCAAGTGTCAAAAAAATTTTAGAAGCTTTGGAATTTTCGGAACAGAGACTTGGTTTTAAAAGACGAATACGGTTAAAATTTCGGTTTCGAAATGTTTGCATCGTCTACAACTAGTTAAAGTATTTGACATGACTATGATACCACTGTAAGGACCCAATGCTCGCACCACAAGACTCGCGGCGAAGGCAAAAGCGAAAACAAAATTTTATAGCAAGCACTAGCGACCTAAACCCCAGAATCGATTCCAAACACTAAACTAAATTACTAAACATACAAGGTTAGGGGGCTAGCTACCTTTGTGGCGTGTCCAAACAATTTTGGAAGATGCCTACAATGCTCCAAGGACTCTCGCAAGCCTCCGAAGTGGTCGGGAACGAGTTTGGACGCCGATCTTCCTCGTCGAAGATGATCCACCCGAGAGAACACGAATCAAGCTCTAGCTTCACACCAAAAAATCTAGTGAAGCAACTTATGATCACAACTTGATAAGAAGTGATGGTGAGAATGATGTAGTGGTAATATCTCAAGTTTTCTCTCTTTGTAAAACTTCTTCTCAAAAATGGAAGTTTAAAAGAGAAGAAGAGAGAAGACGAAGAAGAATGAGTGTAGAATAATTCCTTAGCCATTCTCTCTCTCTTTTCTTGCTCTTATCCTAGAGATTGTGAACTCAAAGCATGAGTCACACCATGACTCATGACATATGTCATAAGCCTAAACAAGTCTCCAAGCTTTCATTTGTAGAAGAAAAAGATGTGTATCAATACACACACAAGCGCACGTGCACACACACATATACATACATATAACCGTATATGTACAAATTCATATATCCGTATTTTTATCAAAATACGAATATCATATTTATATAAAAATACGAATACCCGTATTTGTATTGAGACAAAAATACACGTATTCGTATTAAGATACAAATACCTGTATTTATACAAATACTCGTATTCGTATCAAAATACAAATACCGTATTCGTATCAAAATATGAATACCAAAATAGAGATATATGATACTAGCTCACAATGATTCGGTTATCTTTCAAACCTGTCAGTATTATCAAAACTCCCGATTAAAGTACGTGTACTAAATATACGTATTTAATCGAACCTAAGTGCGTATCAAAATACGCACATACTATATCATTTCGCCTGAACCGAGAAACCCTCTGCGTAGGACTCTAAAGACTCGACAATACGCTGGCAGTGGGTTTAACCACAAGCACGTCAACGGTACTAGCTGTACGTAATGGCTACCCAGGTATTAAACGAAAGGAAGGTCGACAAGCAAACTCGTTTGTACCCCTACTGAGTCTGTAAGTGACAATCTTCATATAGTCCGGTCTGTTCTTCTGAGAGTATCGCATACTGGGTTTAGAGGTGAATAACGTCAGACCCCTAATAACCCGAGAAGTTGTGTCGGTGTCAAGACCATTACCAAACCGAGAACTACTGATCACCAATCGGTAAATCTCATCTGCCCTGGTCAGGGACTTATGGTGATGGTCAACCGAATACAGCGCAACATCGACTCCCTATACCGGGAGAGACGAATCCTTAACAATCGCTCACTGCCTCTATATGGCTCAGGACTGTACCCAACTAAAACATATTTGCACGACTCAGTAGAGCCGTGGTAGGGTAGTAATCTAAGTACAATGGGAACTCACACGAGACAAATGACGATCTCAGGTCAACAGACTACATGTACTTATGTCAACTGGCAACTGCTATCTGACGATAGGTATAGTATCATTTGGAAGTTCTCGGCGAGTCCGTCTGGTGTACTCACCTCCAGTTAGCACATGTATACAATCTTAGGTGAAACACACCAATGGCTATGAGACCTGCCACAGCCCCTCATCGGGGTCTAGAAACGTATACACTAGTCTACTCTGGAATATCGATGTCCAGCCTCGATACTCCCACGACTAGAGACATTTAAGAATATACTTATAGACTACCAAGCTCTCACAAGTATGATCGTCATCATAACTCTGGTAGTCAAGCAAAGATTCTACGGGTTTTATCATTATGTATTCGCGACACGTAATAAAACGTATACAAATCAATGATAAAGACAAACCAGATAGCATAATATCATATTGAGTAAGACAGTTCTACCTGTATAGGTCCTCCTTCAATTATTATAATCGCCCACTTTCGATTATAATAATTATCTTGAGGGCACTATAGCCAACATCTGGCGCTCGTACTTTGCACGTGAGCACAGCACAACATTGGGAGCTTAAGCTCTGGCGCAACCTAACAGATATGCTATTGGCGCTAGCGCAGCGCTAGGGTTTTGGGATTTTAAGCTCCATCTTCTTCTTAGAACAGAAAGGTTAACATTTCGAAGTATTAAGACTTAGGTTTTCAAGACTTAATCTTTCTGTAAAATGATCTTTGGTCATCAAAATTCATACAGATCGGAATTTTTATGATCTTTAGAACTTGGGATCTATTTTCTTGATCGTGATCTAGACGATGGTGTATGTTCTTAATAAAGAATTGGGCTTCATGAAGTTAAAGCTTCGGCTTTTCTTTAATCTTGCTCTGATCTTTCAACTTGTGATGGAGGAATATCAAAGTTGTTCCTCAGAAATCTTAGATCTTAAGATTATATCTCTCATGAGAGTTTAAGATCTCGGCAAGAAGAGATTTAATCTCATGGATCCTTGATCCAAAGGAAGAACCTAGGGTTCTCGAGAAGCTTATACTTCGTAGATAGGTAAAAGGAAAGCAAAGAAGAGATTTTTCTCTATTATTTACCTAAGGTTTTTTAGGAAGATATTTCTTATTACAGAGGGTTAAGTCTCGGTTTGAAACTTATTTGGGGTCTATCCTTATGGAGATTAATCTCCTAAGCTTCTATTTATAGGAGGAGAGATGGTTGGAAAGGTTGAGAGAATCTCTCACTAAGATATCTCAATTGATCATTTGATCAACCGATGGTGCTTAAATACCGTTGGATCATTGATCCAGAGATTTTCCTTGTTGAAAGATTATAACTTTTTGTCTTAGAAAGATACAGGGAAATATTTTTTCAAATAGAGCATTTGCTCTAATCTGAATCATGCACTTCAACAAAAAGATGTGTCTGCACCACGTGCTTTGCACGTTGGCGCTTGGCGCAATGGATTGACGCGCTTGCGCATTGAGCTAACATCTGTGGTTTGTACATTTGGCGCTGGCGCTGGGGGTTTTGGCGCTTGCGCCCCGTGTTGCACATTACTCTAGCACCTTTTCCTTACACATTTGGCGCTAGCGCAGGGGGATTTGATGCTTGCGCCACATGCTTTGCACGTGTGCTTGCGCCACAAAGAGTCTTGCAGTCCTGGACGTCAAATTTTGGCAGGATCAAGACCTTAAGGGGGTGTTTGTTTTGAGGAAATGTGATGGGGAAAATGAAATTTTCCCCGAGGGGCCAATTGTAGCAATGCATTCATCACTTTTAAAGTGTTTGGTTGAGGGAAATGAAAGCGTTCCTCCATGTCAGCACAAATCATCAAAAACTGGGAAAACATTTTCAGCCCACTTTATTCCCGTTAGGTCGAAGTGTTTGGCCTTTCCTTCTCCGCGCCCACTCACGCTTCGATGACCTATCACCGGGTAAAGAGAAGAGAGTACGAAAGAATTGTAAACATAGCATACCACAGAAAGATTCTAAATATGACAAGTCCCCCATGGATTCGAGAAGAAGGAAATGAAGAACAGGAACGAAATGAAATAAAGCATTTCTAGCGGATGACTCGGAAACCGCAAAAGGTGACATAATGACAAGTGTACTTCCCTTCCATATCTCGTCTTTACATTGCAATCAAACAAACAAATGAAAGCCTGGTTAAAACCCAATTTTTATCTTATCTGTTTTATGACCAACTGGTGATGCTCAATATTGGCGATCTCCAAGATCAGGACACGTGGCAGATGACGTGTCCCAAGACTCAGAAAAAAGGGCCCACAGAGTCCGGCCAGGCCACCCTGTGCTCGAACTGTAAGCACAAGCTGGCCCTACTCGGGACCCCCTGCGAATTAGCCTCCTCGGTCCCTCAGCTCGCCCCGAGCTTCCACAGGACCAAGACTCCTCGGTCTCCTCGCTCGTCAACCGAGCTCCCGCCAAGGCCGTCTTCCTCGGCCCTCCGACCAACTCCACCACTCACAGGCGTAACCGCCGCTCCGCGAATCTCGCCATGCGCGGATTTTACGCCAGCAACATCTCACGTTCCACGCCGGGCGATCAGCTCTCCACACGGGCGTGACGTCGGGAGCGTAACTGCCGGCGAGATTCTCGCGCCTGCTGCTGCGTGCCACCACCGTTATATAAACCCCCATCACAGAGGGGTCAAGTAAGCCATTCTTTACTCTTCTAAGCCGTTATTCTGCTCGGATCTCATCACTAACTTGATCGTCGGAGGGTCCTTGGTGATACCAAACCACCCCAGGACTTCTTTGCAGATACTCGGCGCCAAACCTCTCATACCACCTCTTCCACCAAAACCCATTGAGACCCACACGCGACAGAGAATAACCATCCAAGTCCACCAGGAGATCAACGGAAGACAACATCTGACGGAGACCCGAAAAGATCCTCCATCACCAACAAATATCAAATTAATTTTTTATTTCAAGACGAGAAAAAGCAATTATCTAACAGATGAAAGTGGTTTTGAATCAAACAGATCATAAGCGTCCATGTAGATAATCGTGGATCACAGCATGGTAGAAAAGTACTTCATGTTTCACAAAGGAGTTGGACCCACCATGTGGAGGCTGACGTGACAGGGGCCCACCGTCATATGGCCAGCTCATAACATCAAATCACTTCACGATTTGTGAGAGAAGACAACTGGCCGGTCTTTTGCTTGGTCCAGCCCCCGTGGTTCAGAATCCTAAGCGGATCCCCCCACATCCTCCAGTTTTAGCCCTGCCTCCTGCTCTACTCTGATCTAATGTTCATGCCTTACTTTAGTAAGTTAATAGATATACAATTTCATTTCATTCCATTTTATAAGTTGCACATCTGATAATAGATCAATGAAATCGATCAATGAAACTTTTTGGCACATATAATATGAAGTAAATTGTAAGAGTATGATCATTTATGAAATTATAAGTTTTGAAGAGGGTTTTAAAGTTTAATAAGTTGCACATCTGATAATAGATTTTCTATTATAGACATCATAGATCGTTATAATTACCGTGATAAGTTTTGTTATTTTCTTCGATCAAATGGACCACACCCTTGTGCCGGATTATATATCACATGGAATATTTGGAAATGTTCCCAACCTATAAATAATTTGCTCCTAAGTTATAATTAAATGGCATTGGTAAACACCATATAAAAGAGTTAATTCTTCTTGAATTGAGTAATGAATTTGCTATTGTTCCACCTCTTCATGAGCTTTATATTAATTTGGGGACCACCCTTAGGAGATTTGGATTTGCTTTCATTGATTAAATTAACCTCTCACTTGATGCTTTACTCCACTCTATCAAGATGTTTAGATCTTCATTCCCATGCTTTAATTGGCATAAAGTTCCTTTTCATGAACTGATTTTAACCACCACTAAGCAAAAGGGAAGGATCCCTTTTGAAATAAAAAGGAATAAAACCTTTGCTTTTTTGCACTTCCCATGCAAATTAGGAGACTAACAAGCAACCATGATGGCATCCATTTCATGAAAATTGAGACAGAATCAGATGCTCTTTATGAGGCTTTTTCCTTGAATATAATCTTTGTTCTCTAATTTTGTGATTAGATTTCAATATAAAAAAGGTAACTTATAACCATGTTATATAACAATATGCTTTGTAAAGCTTAAAATCAGAAATTATGTGATGATATGAGACATCATGAACCTCTTTAAAAAATGGCCGTCAAGAGAAATCCATGCAATACATTATCTGTTTAATTATCATTTAGGTTTTTTTAATATAAAAAATAGCTTGAAAATTGCCAAACAGAAGATGCACTTATTACTTGCAACAAATACTTTATATATGCAATAAAATGCTACAGCTTCCTTACATCATGCATTCTTAATGAATTTATGAATTAGCGGAAATCTGTCTTCTTTATGCATCAGAAACAACGTCCAAAAAATGAATATGGCTGAAAAACGAATGTTAAGATGGATCAATGATAATACACAAGATTTAGGATAAGAAACGAGTGCATTCATAATAAGGTAGAGGTAGTACCCATTTAGTATAAGATGCAAATTAAATAACCGATTGCTGCAGTTTGGACATGTATAATAAAGACCAATCAATACTCCGGTTAGAAAACGCGACAAAATTATAGTCCTTGTTAACTTAACAAAGGAGATGGCCCTTGACTGAACATAATGGAAAAGAATGATTCATATAACCGACCCAACAAATTTAGGATTAAGGTTCGTCATCATGAGTTGCTGCCGCGGAAATCTGTCTGTGTTTTATACCATCTTGTCTTGTTTATCTATATTTGAACCTCATGATCATGAAAGAAGAAGACATCAAACACACAGTAAGCATCATAAAAGGAGATATTTGACCATATGATTGTAATTCAAGATATAATCAGTGTCCACTTTTGCTACAAAACATTCCATGAAAGCTACGCTTTGTTATATGGGCCACAGCATTGTAGTACTATGAGCCTGGAGTTGCATACTAATATCTTACATCACACTTTGTCTTGAGTATGAGGATCTTCTGCCAACAAAGTAGATTCATGTCCTTTATTTTTGCTATGAAGGGATTAATCTCTCTCTCTCTCTCTCTCTCTCTGTGTGTGTGTGTTTCCTTTTGTTCTTTAATGAGGTACATCAATCTGTGATCACAATAGCTTTTCTCTTGTCTCTTGTGAAGCCAAAATCTTCCCTCAAAACAAAAGCACAAGGAATGAAAAGAATCCAATGTCCAGTTGGCCCACGTGATCAAAGCACAAATTAGAAGAGGCGGCTTCTATCAGGTGCATTCACAACCCCTTCTATGTTGCAAGAAACTCCATTTACTTTTCCACCATTGAATCTGTGTTATTATGATCGGATGTGTCAGATGTCGTGCCCGTACATCTAAGCCGAAGGAATGCCAAGGCTTATGTTCTCTTATAGACATCGATTTCTAGATTCGTTTTAGACTTTAGGTAGCAAGCAGTTCACTGTTGAATCTGTATCATCTCGACCAAATATATCTAATAGGGGCATGTTTGTTTCGTTGGAGTAATTTTTTTAAGAAATTGAAAGTCTTGCATAAAAATAAATGAAGCATTGGAATTCTTAGGTTCTTTTGAAAGAAGTATTTGTAATTAAAATTAGAATTTTGTAGTTTGCATTTTGGCAGGGCATTTAAAAGAATAAAAGTTCATAAATGTAGGATAGTACACTCCTTGAGTCTTTTACTGTGGTTCATGAGGAACTACTCAGGTTATGGCCTATACTTTCCATTTATTTACTGAATAAAACAGTAGATGTTGGGAATGATTTGATTGAAATGAGCCTTCTGCCTATTACATGAATGAAAGGACAAAACCAAAACCACTCATTCATTCATTCATTTTATACATACAATCACCATGTTTCAAATCTCTCTCTCTCTCTCTCTCTCTCTCTCTCCACAAATCGCTTTACAAAAAGCTAAAGTTGCTTGCCCCCACATCCAGCAATTTGTCCATGTATTTTGTGTACTAATATTCTCTTTTCCCAAAATCTTAAACCACAAGTCTCAATTCTTTGTCTTCTATGATTCATGATATACCATCCCTTTCACTATTTCTCTATTATGTGTTGGTGTTATATGTATGACGGTGGGCTTAGGACAACTATAAGGTAAAGTCCGACCTCTGTCCTGAAACCGACCCGTCATGGTTTCATATGGTTGCTTTTTGATCGTTCCGGGTCATGGACACTCATCTGACATAAAGAATAGATTTATTCCCGTTGGGGGTTGTACATATGTTTACTGCATATGATACACGTACGGTCTCATAACCCAAAACCTGATACTCCATTGTCATTACTGACTTGAGCGTCGGAGGAGGCACGACGCTCCCCCCTCTAGTGGGTCCTTTTAATTGGCATTTGCTCTTTGTCTTGGAGGATCTGGATTTTGTTGTGCCAAATCTACAAAGATCTAATTAGAGTTCCATTGCAATAATGGAGACTAGAATGGTACTAGGTTACTATAGAATAGATCTGTAGGGGGTTTACTTTAAGGGCAAAATGGAGTTGGTTCAAAATGAGCATGGGTGGGGAGTGGTTGATTCAAAATGAGAGCCATGTGAAAACATGTCCCATTCATTCATTGAAGGATTCATATAAAAACATTTTGATGTTACATTATTTGTCTTCTATGTCAAAACGTAGTGGTAAAAGAGTGAAGGGAAGGAACCAAAAAGCAAAGGGGCAACAAACTCTTTGGAGAAATTTGTTTTTAACTTTGTGTTGCATTTTTGGTGAAAGGATCTTGATGGAGTTTGAAAAAGAATCTAGGAACAAGGCCACATGCACACCATTCCAATGGCCAGAAATGAGGGAACTCACACATTTGGTTCCATATGGACTTGTGTCACCTGCCTTCATATAGCTTGTAAGTTCCAGTTTCAGTTTGTATTAGGATTATAATTTTGTAGCATTCCATCCAAATCCTTTATTGGTCTTCCTTCTGTCAGCTTTTAACCTACAATTGATGCCTTTGTTTTACTTGGGTCTAGCTTTGTTTCCACATATAAATTATCGGCAATAATTGGGCTGCGGACACCGTAACTAACTTAGTTTTGAACGCGTGACACAGCTTCGGAGGTGGGTCCCATCCCAACTAAAACTAAGCACCCTCCTTCCCCGTTTTACCTCTTTGTCGAGTGGACGTTTACAGACAAGTTGGCTGTCAAGAGTCACGGCTCCATTAACCTCTAAATTGTTTCCTAGCACACCTAAGGTCCTAAGCCTTGTATTTGGATTCCCATCTCTCCTTTGAATAAATACTCATTAGTAATGTAGATTCTATGTAAATGTGTTCCTCTACCATTCTTAGACTATATCTGTGCTTTAGAATTGAGCATAGTACCCTATAACAAATACATCATATTCCTCCTTTCAAACCTTTTCATTTATTAAGAAGAATTTAAAAGATGGTTGAAATTGATCATTCAATTTAACACTAAGCATTGTCAACTCTCTATGTGTTCTACCCTATAACCTACCCCATTTTGATAAGGAAAGGCTTCGACACCCGAATATGATGGCGATGATGATGAGTGAATAATTTAGAAGGTAAGCATGTATCACCTAGCATTACACCGACACTACAGTGATGCTAGAAGATATTTGCTTCAATATATATCCTACATCAATAGTTTCCTCCCATAGACTTGAGTGAGGGATGACACTTTCAGGAAAATTTAGGTTATATGTAAGCCTAAAAATGATATACAAAATACTAGAAGTCTAGTGCCCAACTTAAATTATCTAATTGGACATCAACATATACCTCTTTTTTTGGGAACAATAGGCTGTAACATGTTGCAACTGAAATCTAAACGCCCCATCTCTTGCTCACTTGCATAAATGCTTTATCACTAGGCTCCAATGACACTCACGCATGAGCGTATTACTTGAATCATGCGAGAGTCCTTAATGATTCCTGAATATGCTTCTCAAACAATCTATGAATAAGTTTGGAATTTTCTTACCTAGCAACTGTAGTTTATTATATTTCAGAAAATTCCTTGGCTATTATATCTAATATTAAAAGTACTTGTTATATGGAAAGCCTTGTACAGTCTCTTAGGAAGTAAATAAGCTATATATACAAGAGATTACCCATAATAGAGCATTTTTTAGTTCTTCACTTCTTGATGAAAGAAACTCCCTTTTGAATGCTCTCTGATAACTCTTTCTTTGCCTTCTCCAATCCAGCCCTGCCATAAGCAAAATATATTCAAATCTTCAAAATTTAACATCTTTGAAGTCATATAGCAATCATAATTTGAATCAGGCCATTTTAATTTGACTGCAAAAATAAATGCAATGATTTGAACTTGATTGAACAATCAAGCTTCTTACGAGACACATCTTAATAATTTGCTTGAATATTCAACTTATGCGTAATGCAAAAAATAGGCAGAAAATGGTTAAATTATTTGATGATTGCATGATGCGTTTAGATCGCAACCAAAATAAGTAAATATGTCTACTGATCAATCTAGTTAAACCCTGCAGCAATATCTTGAACCACTAATTCAATATGCCAAAGATTGAAAATGAAAAATGCCAAAGATTGAAAATGAAAATGAAAAATGCCAAAGATTAATCTTCGGACTTAGGGGAGATAACAACAACTGAGTCTTTTATCCCAAACATATGGGGTAGGCTACATGAACCAACATGAGAATCACGCCGGGTCCAGCACATGAATCTTCCGCCTCCATTCACTCCTATCGAACAATATACTTCATTGAGGCTTTTGGCAACCATATCTTTTCGTATCGCCTCCATCCATATTTTCTTCGGTCTCCCTTTCGCCCGTTTAACACTGCTTATATCGATAGTATCCATTCATCGAACTGGTGCTTCCATAGGTCTGTGTCACACATGACCAAACCATTTTAGCTGGTTTTTACACATCTTCCCCTCCACGGGTACTACACCAACTTTTGCACGAATATCCTCATTTCGCCTTATTTTTTTTAGTGTTACCACACATCCAACGAAGCATGCGCATCTCCGCTACGTGCATCTTCTGTGTATAATACTTCTTAGGAACACAGTATTCTGTACCATATAATAAGGCAGGCCGAATAGCGCTCCGATGAAACTTCCCTTTCAACCTTAACATAAAGTTACGATCGTACAAAATCCATGTTGCACTCTTCCATTTCAATCAACCAGCTTGGATCTTTTGATTAACATCGATATCGATCTTCCCATCCTTTTAGATGATGGAACCTAGATATCTAAACTGATCGCTTGTACCAATGTGGTCTCGACTTCTCTGTTTACTAAATTTGCAATGCATATATATTGTCTTGGACCTGTTCAATCTGAACCTCCGAGATTCCAACGTTTGCCTCCATAACTCCAATTTGGCATCAATCCATATTTTTGTCTCATTTACTAGAACAATATTATCACCGAATAGCATACACCAAGGTACCTCATTTTGGATAGTTCGAGTAATTCGGACTTAGGGGAGAAAATAGAACAATTCAAATGATGGCTTTTAAAACTACGGACCTTTCATACTCATTCAACGGCCCAGGAGGAAAGACTTCTTCGGCTCCACCCCTTCCCAATCTTACTTTTGATGCAAAGAATGGGAGTTCAGTGACCTGTGAAGAGATGACAAACTGATTGATACAAGCCTGAGTATAATAAGAACAAGGGTTAATTGCACAAAACCCTCCATACTTCAACCTGTATATAGCGCTTGTACACACACACACACAAACACACAGCTGATTAACACCGTAAACCCCCCTCTGTTCATTGACCAAAATACTTTTTTTTTAAACACTCAGATTCAACTCTAAACAACTCAAGTGTTTGTCAATATTTAAACCCAGAACTTGTTTGTGTTGTTTTGAGTATAATTTGGGTGTTTTTAGGGTTGTGGATGAGCAGAGGGGGTGTTTGGCTGTTTCTGTTGATAAATCACTTGAGGGAGTTAATAGATACACATAATAAACTATTGGATGGGTTTTTTTCCCAATTAACACTAAAAGCAAAATGAAAGAAGGAAAAAGTTTTAGAGTAAGACAAGTGCCTGAGAATCCACGAATGAGCATTCTACAATGCCAGCGTCACCTCTCAAACCCGCAAGCATGCGTCCGCAAATTTAGCAGCAGCATATGCCTGCATTTTTCGGTTTGTTTTACGATCACTACTGAATTCTAGGAGTTATTGCCATGAAATAAAAGGGAATGGAAGTTTAAGAGGAAAAGGAAGAAAAAGGACACAGATAATAAGTGGACAAACCATCGACAATGTTGCAGACCCAGTTCCAGCTTTTGCCTGCATTCAGATGTTTTTATGCTTCAGAAAGAGGGATCATATCATAGAGCATTGCAATAAGAAAATAAATCTGATGTCATGTAGGTAAGTAAACGAGTGTTAACATGTATTTAAACACATACCGACAGGAGGGAGTAGTTTTAAAGGGAAAAGAGGTATGCTAATATTAGTATGAGCAAGAAAGCAAAGATAGAGACCAAGAGGTATTCTTGAGAAGATAAATTTAGCTCTAATTTCAGTTTAGGAAGGTTTATTGGTGGCTGACTTCAAGTTATGGTGGATTGACGACCTGAAGAACACAAGAGCAGCGAGGCCTGAAGTAATTGTAGATTTCATAGTGCAAATCACCTTCCTAACATGATTTCTTCTTCATATAGATAAATATAGGATCTATGGGACAATTACTTAGAAGTACATTTTGTGCAACAGCCCTTCCTCTCTGATAGAAAAGGACCCATGATCCTGAACCAATCTTACCTGGGATTGCAAATCCCAAGTTTGTCTATGAAGAGTTGATCTAATTGTATTAGTTTCTATAATTGATTTCTTCTGTGTAATACTAATTGATAGGGTCTCATTAATAAGTGCTACAAGATCTCATGCATTGGAACCCATGGTTATGGACCCGAATCCGTTAGTATGGAACATTTTCTTTTCCAAGTGAAATCCCCTAGCATATGAAAGAATGAAAAAGTGCTTTCGTTGTTGTGGAATAAGAAGCCTTCGTATCTTAATGCATCATTTGGCCATCAAACTAATATGGTAAAGAGCTAAAGAATTGATGCCATGTCCTTACGCACGTCTAACACATTGAGGTGGGACAGGAGCCAATAAATTTCCGTTAAGTACAGTGAGAGAACTAAAGCTAATGAAGTGATGACCTAAACAGACATGGATGGTGACTACTAATAAGGATATGCTAGCTATAAATTTAATTGAGGAGTTGGCCCTTAACAAAGCTGAATAGAAGTAATAGATTCATGTAATCCAACTCCAAAATATTGGGATCGAGGTTGTTGACTTCTTTTTGTTATAATTGTTTTATTACTTGGACCCCTTGTTGTTGAACTTCATATTGATGATTGACTTAAACCTCACTAGACAAATTAGTAAAAGGGACAAGAGAACTTATAAAAACCATTTACATTAATAGTGTGTGTGGGCTTGGGATAAAAGGCTAAGTTGTTGTTGTTGTATTAATAGTGTGTCATGACGATTTTAGTTCATGTGGAAGCCTTTGTTCTGATATTCTGGGCTTCTTTTTCCTTCAATGATTTCGAGGAATTGATAAAATTGGAAAAGGTAGCTGCAAGTTTTTTATTAGCTAGGCCTATTCTTTCTGCTCAGAGGACAATCAAGAAGTATTCCTGTCTCTATGCCTTAGGATCATCTGGGAGGGTTGATGGTATTTCTGCATCAGTGTGTGCCTCGGCCTCTCCAATTGTGCAAAATGGTTCTAAAAATTGAATTGGTCAAAGGTTTTGTTAGGGGGTGGTTAATGTAGGCATGCTTTGCAATCAAGACATGATTTTAAAACGAGCGGAAGCAATGAATTTCAAAAATCAAGAGAGCAAAAGCATGCACAAATAGAATCATGAATAAAGAATAAAACTTGACACTAAACTAGAAAGCTAAAAGAAAGGGTCTGACGACCTACAACCTTTGTAGCGCGTTAGCCACCTCTCCTTGAACTCCGACTAGTCTCCATGAAGTCCGGAACAAACTCGCTAGGTGATCTCCTTACCGAAGATAATGCACCTTGAGATAACTCCAACACAAGCTCCAAACTCACAAACTTGATATGTATGTGAATTAACTAATAACACTAGTTTGCTAGGTTAGTGTTAAAAGAAGATGTAGGAATTATTTTTGCTCACTTTTCTTCTCTTTTTCTTTTTCTTTTCTCACTTTGGAAATCTAAAGAGAGCAAGCTAGGAGATGAGATGAGAAAAATGAGAGTAAAGATGATGATGATGATAAGAATTAGCTTGGAAAAGAAAACTAAGCCAACCTTATCAACTAAAGAAAACAGCGAAAATGAGTCACACTTCCAAACTCTTCCATACAAATGACTCATTTCTTTTCTTTTCTTAAAAAGAAAAACAAGATAATTCTCATCACACTTCCTATGTAAGTCTTATATATACAACTAGTATGTATAAGATAGTGGCCTTGGGCTTATCCAGTGCCCAGAGGTAAGATTAAATGAGAAAAGAAATTTTTATATCATATATAAATATTAACAAAGAGAAGAAAATACTAGAGCGGGCATGATATTAGTTAATGTATATATTTATATCAATATATAAATATACATTTATTATTAAATCAACACTTGATTTAATAATCCGGTTATATCATATATAAACCGGCTAATATCATTAAACGCTCGATTAAATTACGTGTATCACATACACGTGTTTAATCGAACTCCTGTATGTATCCCTATACATGCCCTACATCATTTCGTCTGTACTAGAAAATCTCTGTGTGGGACTCTAAAGACACGATCATATCCATAACTCACAAGCACGTCAGTGGTGCTAGCTGCACGTAATGGTTATCCAGGTATTGATCGAAAGAAGGTTAACGAGCAAACTCATCCGAATCCTGTAACTCTATCAGTGATAATCACCGTACAGTCCGGTCTTTTCGTCTGTCGCATACCGAGTCTGAGAGGTGGAAACCATCAGACTCTTAAATCATGTCGATCATACACTCATAACCACTAGAGAAACTACTGATAACGCTTATCAGTAAATCTCAATTGCTTTGGCCAAGAACTTATGGTTATGGTTGATCTGGCATAGCACGACCTCGACTCCCTATACCGGGAAAGACGAAATCCCTTCGATCATTCACAGTCTCCATGTGCTTCGGGACTGTACCCAACTAAAACCTGTTTGCACTACTCTTTAAAACCGTGGTAGGGTAGCAATAAAAGTACAGTGGGAACACACAAGACACTGTAACGATCTTAGGTCTACAAACTACCATGTATTTATGTCACATGAGAACTGCTATCTGACGATAGGTACTATACCATCTAGGAGTTCTCAGGTGAGTCCGTCCAGTGTAACACATTCATCTAATGAGCACTTGTATACAATCTTTGGTGTCAAACACCAATGGCTATGGGATCAACCATCGTCTCGGTCGGAATCAAGAAACGTATACACTAGTCTAATCTAGAGTATCGATGCCCAGTCCCAATACTCCCTCGATTAGGGACATTTAAGGATATGCTTATAGACTACTCAGGCCCCACTAGTATGATCCCTATCATAATCCTAGTAGTCAAGCAAAAATCCTACAGCCTTTATCATTATGTATTAGCGATACGTGATAACGAATAAAACGTATACACATGGATGATAAAGACAAACCAGATAGCATACTATCATATCAAGTAAAATTGTTCTCTCGTATAGGTCCTCCTACAATTACAATAATTGTCTTGAGGACACCTATTGTTAGTGATATATGCCCTAGAGGACATTATTGTATAGTACTGGATTGTATATTACATTTTGGAAGCTTGGGATATACACAGATATAATAACAGTCTTACTCAATATGATAGTATGCTATCTGGTTTGATTATATCTTAATATGTGTATATGTTTCTTTTAGCATATCGCTAATACATATTGATAGAGCCCTTAAGAACTTTGCTTGACTACCAGCGTTGTAATGGCAATCACACTAGTGGGGGCTGGATAGTCTATAAACACATCCTTAAACTTGTCCCTAGTCGTAGGATTATCAAGACAGGGTATCAATACTCCAGAGTAGACTAATGTATATGCTTCTCATCCCAGTCAGGGAAGATGACCTGTCTCATAGCCATTGGTATGTCGTACCAGAGATAGTATGCAGGTGCTCATTGGGTTATGAGTTACACTGGACGAACTCGATGGAAACTGCCGATTGGTATTATACATATCGTCAGTTAGCAGTTCCCGGATGACATGAGTACAGGTTAGTCCGTTAACTTGACATCACTATTTGTCTCGAGTGTGTTCCCACTGTACTTAGATTACTACCCTACCACGGCTCAAATGAGTCGTGCAAACAGGTAGTAGTTGGGTGCAGACCTGAAGCACGTGGAGGCAGTAGTAGATAAAAAGGATTCGTCTCTCCCGGTATTGGGAATTGATATCACGCTGTGTTCGAATAGCCAATACACAAAGTCCGTGGTCAGGACAGGTGAGATTTACTGGTAGGTACATCAATATTTTCTCCTGGTGTATTGGGCTCTGCACCGACACGACTTATTGCGCTATTAGGGGTCTGACGTTTACCATCCCCTATACCCGATATGCGATACTCTTAGACGAACAGACCGGACTGTATGGAGATTATCACGGATGGGCTCAGTAGGGGTTCAGATGAGTTCGCTCATCGGCCTTCTTTTCGACAGATACCTGGGTAGCCGTTACGTACAGCTAGTACCGCTGACGGACTTGTGGTTAAACCCACTGTCAGCGTACTGTCGAGTCTTTAGAGTCCCACACAGAGGGTTTCCCTGATTCAGGCGAAATGATATAGAGGCCGTATGGTTTTACGTGCAGGGTTCCGATCATATACATGTACTGGCTATACGGATGTTGTTCGGACGGATAATACTATTAGGCTTGGTTTAAGCCAGGTTCTAGTATTATATTATTGGATTATTATTATCTCATCGTATTCGTATTTTCGCGGTACGAATACAGGAATGTATATACGGTGAGGCCATTCTTGTAATTTTACAAGAGATGCTTCTAGAAGGGGACACCTCATTATTGGATTTATCTATTTTGGAAAATTGACTAATGAGATGGAAAATGAAGATATTTGTGGCATGGGTGAAGCATGGCTTATTCATTTGTTTATTGGTTTGGACTTACTATTGAAGCATGGTTGATATTTTCTATTGAAAGCAATCCATGCTTCATGTGAGAAAATAATGAGCCATTCTTCACTAGCCTCGAGACTTTAGCTCATTTGCATTTTTCCTTTCTCTCTCCATTTTTCCTTCTTCCTCAAGATCGTAACCCTCACATGTGTTGTGAACCCTAGGGTCTTTTGAGATAAAACACTCCAATTAACTCTCTACATCTTCTAAGCTACCTAGTTTAGCGAACTAGGTGCTTTAGTTACCTCGGTTTAGAGGTTGGAGGTTAAACCATAGACTCTCGGATGGATCGTCTTCGACACGAGGAAGCCGACGACCGAGCTAGATCTGCAATTTCGAGAAGCTCAAGCTAAGGAGAAGAAGACCCGAAGGACTAAAATCAAGGAGGTATAAACACTATCAGAGTAGTTAGAACCTCCAAGTAGTTTAGCTAGTTAAGATTTCCGAAAAGACCATGTATGATAGGTCGGTGTTGCAAGTATAAAAATCGTTTTTTGTAAATTCCGCCTCTCCACAAGTGCATGGGGTGTGCGACATCGACTTATAGTGGTATCGGAGTCTACTCAAACCTTAAATAGCTTGTTAAACGAAGTTTAAAGTTACAAAACCGAAATAACTCCGAAACGATTAAACGAAATCCAAGTTTATGTTGTTTTTAAAAGAGCTTCTAAAAAAATTTTAAACAAGTGCAGAATGCTCCTCATAAAGTAACTAGAACACCAGAGAAAAACGAGGCCCAAACTCTAAGGTTCGACAGGCGAAAATGCCATTTTTCCCACCCTCGCCGGTCATGTAAGAGAGTTTGGTCTTGAGTATTTTATGGTATCCTATACTCTTGGATTTAGGTTTTTAGGTATTGTTTGATTTTGCCCAGATTTTATATTCTGTTATCTTTGTGTTGGGGCAATACGGAGTATTTCGAAGTCGGAATTTTAACATCGTTTATTCGTTTCTATTTGTATATGTGTTGCTAAACGTCTACTAATTGCTATATGTCGATTAATGGGGGTTGCACATATCTTGTATCTTATTGATGGTTTGTGGATATGAAGTATTGGATCGTCGTAAATGAATAGCCGGGATGTGAGAAGAGTGTTCTTTTCTTTCATTCATATATATTTGTGAATTGATGTAATATTCTTTTGCGAGGCACATCCGGATTGAGGTTGTAGCTGTTGTTGTATTATTTCATTTATTTTTTCTCGCACCTAGGATAGACCCAAATAGGGGGTGCACAAACTACCGGGTTCTTGAAGTGCCAAGTTGCCTATTCATTTCATTGAGAGAGGTTGCTTTACTTCGGAAATTTGGCGGGTAGTTTGCCACACCCGTAGGGGTCCAGGGTGGAGTTTGGCTATTCATCACGACCGTGGAATCCGTTTTTCGTTATAGGCTAAAACGAAACACGGAAATCCTAGTATATCCAATATATTCATCTGTGTTGTTGTGATCTGTGATCTGGAATGCCTATTATTGCGTGAAACGAATGGCTATGTATATATTATATATAATAAATGTTGCTTATGTTTTGCACCCGCGCTAGTCCAGCCCCCACTCTGCCGTTAATTAAGTAACCTAATGGTGCATGACGGGGCCCCGTGGCGAATGCGGATGGCATAAGCGTATGTTCTATTTTCGTTTCTTTCTGCGATAATAGGATTAAATGATGGGACCGCATTAATATTGGTTAATGCAAAGAAAACAAACCAAAGTTAAATCGTTGGAACAATTTCAAAACCACTCGATTTTCTTGAAAAACAACTTTTAAATGCAGAGCCTAAACCACCCCTTTTAAAAGCTATCATGATTCCTTCAACTATATCAAGTTCATTACGTCCAAGGTTTTCACCAAAACCAGTCGTAGCCCTCCGTCATTTCAGATGGATATTCAGTAGTATTCAAGCTATATATTTTGACCTTCGCCAAGGCATAATGATTGATAGCTGCTGGGTATTCATCTGTAGCATAGATAGATGCGTTAATTTGGGACAGACGTACAACCATTTTGGCCTTCGTCAAGGGTTTTTACAAATGAGTTCAAATTAACCTGGACAATGACAGGTAGAACTTAACTTGCGTCTAATGATATGTTGGCCTTCGTCAAGGTCATAAGCGCCTGTGGCAAAAATCCACATCGGGAGTTTCAAAAGAAAAGGAAACTTGCTAGTTTTGCATACCATCTGGAGTGTGATGATTTTGGTAGGATTCCTTCAAAGTTGACACGCAATGATAGTTGGATCCCGATCCCACCGTGAGTTTTGTTACTCCTCGGAAGAGTTTTTCACTTTACAATCAATGTTATAAACCAAGTAGGTGTCTAGAACGGTGTTAGCGGGGCTACGCCTCCAGGGAAAAAGGTTATGTAATTAAGGAACTTCACGAAAGCGTTGGAAAACCTCTCTCGAAGTACCGACACTAGCCTGGCCGAAAGGTTAAGCAAGAATTGTAAGGATGTGATTAATCCCGACTAATTCTTCTTTTATGGTTTGAATGAGGATTTGAGAAACAGTGGGAATCATCCTGTTTAGATAAACTAATAACCAATCTAAACTTGCAAAAGCATCATACTGAATGTTTCTTCTCTCTCTCCGAATTGCAGCGACCAAAATGACCAGGCGTAAGTTACTGCTAGATAAAAATATATTGACGGGGCCAAACTATAAAAATTAGCTAAGAAATGTCCAGATGGCCATAATCTTTGACAAGCTGGGCTACCTCCTTGCTACCAAAACCCCCGCCGTCCCAGGTCCATATTCCACCGCCGCGGATATTGAGATCCATAAGACATGGAAAATGAAATATGCGAAAGCCAAGTGTCTCGTACTGGCCTTAATGGATAATGAACACCAGAGGCGGCACGAGAAGATGGACTTAGTTTCTATCTTCCTCCATACCCAAGATTTATATGGAGAGCAATCTCGTATCGCAAGATATGAGACCTCGAATAAATTGTTTCAGACGAGATTGGCTACTGGGTAATCTGTAGGGGACCACGTCCTTAAGATGATCGGCTATATTGAAGAGCTCGCGGACCTTAGGACCACGTTGGAGAACGAGTTATACACAGACTTGATTCTACAGTCTCTCCCTTCTATCTATGCCCAGTTTATCTTGAATTTCAATATTCAAGATAAGGAAGTTATACTTCCTTCTCAACATGTTGAGGAGTGCAGAGGGCACCTTGAAAAAAACCAGAGAGACCCGCTCTGCTTATTGGGGAACCATCCTCCTTTAGATCCAAGACGAAAGCCAAGGGAAAGAAGAAGACCTCCACCAAACTGAAAGGCAGTGTCAATAAGGTAGAGGGGAAGGGCAAGGCAAAAGTTGGGAGGCCGACAATAAGGAAAGAGTAATGCTTCTATTGTCATAGGAAAAGCCATTGGAAGGACTGCGGGGCCTGGAAAGCCCAGAACCAGGATTCGAAGCAAGTTGTAGCTTCGGCTTTAACTGTGTTTATGATTGAAAAGTGTCTGTCAATCAGCTCTACTTCCTGAGTATTGGATACCGGATCAGGATCTCATATCTGTAATTCATTGCAGACACTAAAAAACCGTAGAGTTATAAAGGTAGGTGATATGACCCTCAGGGTTGCTAACGGGGCGAGCGTGGATACTATGTCCGTAGAGGAATATCACCTAGGATTAACACGTGGACACATTTTGGTTTTGCGTAATTGTTTTTGTATACCTACTTTGACATGTAATATCATCTATGTATCTTTACTTTCTAAAGAAAATTATGATTTTACATTTGTAAGCGATATTGTAAACATCCACCTTAATCATGGTTTGATTGGGTCCGGTACACTAGACAACGGTATATACGTAGTAAATCAACACCTAGTTTTCAATGTCTAGAACACACTTAAAAGAAAGTCTACAGAATTAAATCAAGTTTTCTTATGGCATTGTAGACTAGATCACATCAATGAAACACGGTTGACGAAGTTACATAAAGAGGGATATTTGGATCCGTTTGAATATCTGTCTTATGCAACTTGTCAATTATGTCTCAAAGGAAATATGACAAAGACTTCGTTTACTTGACACGGAATAAGAGCCACCGAGCTCTTGGGACTCATACACAGCGACGTGTGTGGTCCAATGTCTACACATGTAAAAAGTGGTTATTCCTACTTCATTACTTTTACGGATAACTTCTCAAAGTATGGACATGTATTCTTGATGAAACATAAATCCGAGGCCTTTGAGAAATTCCAAGAATATAAGAATAAAGTGGAAAACAAATAGGAAAAAGTATCAAGACATTTCAATCTGATCGAGGTAGTGAATACTTAAGTGCCGAGTTCCTGGATTATTTAAAAGAGAATGGAATTCTCTCTTAGCTTACTCCTCCAGACACACCTAAACACAACGGTGTATCGGAAAAGCAGAACCGCACCTTATTGGATATGATACGTTCCATAATGAGTAATGCTGAGTTACCGCGATCTTTCTGGGGTTATGCACTAGAATCGGCTACATATCTTTTGAACAAGGTTCCTACTAAGTCTGTGTCTACCACACCATATGAAATGTGGAGTGGAAAGAAACCCTATCTTAAGTATCTTAAGATACGGGGATGTTCAGGTTTTGTCAAAAAGCAGCATGCGGACAAACTCGAGACACGATCAATACTGTGTAAGTTTATAGGATACCCAAGAAACTAGGGGTGTCTTTTCTATTACGCGGAGAAACAAAAGGTTTTTGTTTCTCGGCATCCACACTTTCTAAAGACTAGATTTCTTGAAAAACAAATAAGTAGGAGCGCAATAGTACTTGGAGAAATTCCAGAACCACAAGCTATTACTGAAAGCATGGTGAAACCAGAAGTTTCAAAAGGACCGAACATCCCTGCGCCACTCCGCAGATCTAGTAGGCAGTCTCATCCACCTGAGAGATACTACGGTTTTCTCATAAACGGAGATAGAGAGGATTGCGACATCAAAGATGATGAGCCAACTAGTTTCCAGCAGCCCATTACGAGCAGACTCGGTAAAACGGCTGGATGCAATGCGGACCGAAATGAAATCCATGTACACCAACAAAGTTTGGACTTTGGACATTGCACCTCAATGGGTAAAACTCGTATGTTGCAAATAGATCTTCATAAAAAAGATTGATGCAGATGGACAGGTTGAAACCTATAAGGCTGGACTTGTAGCAAAAGGTTTTCATCAAAGACCTGGTTTGGACTATGATAAAACATTTTCTCCAGTGGCTATGCTTAAATCCATTCGGATCTTTCTTGCTATTGCTGCCTTCCATGATTATGAAATTTGGCAGATGGACGTAAAGACCGCTTTTCTGAATGGAAATTTGGAAGAGTGTGTTTATATGGATCGGCCAGAAGGTTTCATAGAGAGTAAGAGCAGCGGAAGAGTGTGCAAGTTGCTTAAATCCATTTATGGATTAAAGCAGGTATCACGGAGTTAGAACATCTGCTTTGATGAGACGGTCAAGGAATTTGACTTCATCAAAAATCCAGATGAACCATGCATTTATAGTAAGATTGTAGCAAGAACTGTAGTATTCCTCATATTGTACGTGGATGACATTCTTCTGATAGGAAATGACATTTCTATGCTACAATCAGTCAAAGGGTTCTTGTCACAGAAATTCTCCATGAAAGACCTGGGTGATGCCTCTTACATTCTGGGAATCCAAATCTATCGTGATAATTCTAAGAGGGTGTTGGGACTTTCACAGTCCAGATACATCGACACCATACTGAAAAGATTTAGTATGGAAGATTCCAAGCGCGGTAATTTACCGGCTTGTCACGGGATCACCCTCTTCAAAAGATGTCTCCCAAAACTGATTTGGAAAAGGATAGCATGAGTATTATACCCTACGCTTCTATGGTAGACTCCATAATATATGTGATATTGTGTACCAGACCAGGTGTTGCTTACGCACTGAGCATGGTAAGCAGGTATCAGTCAAACCCTGAGGAGAAGCACTGCATAGCGGTTAAGAACATTCTCAAGTACCTGAGAAGGACTAAGGAGATGTTCTTGGTGTACGGCAGTAAAAACTTCCAGATCGAGGCCTTCGTTGACTCCAGCTTCCAAAGTGACAAGAATGACTCTAAATCCATGTCGAGTTATGTCTTTACCCTCAATAGAGGGGCGGTCTGTTGGAAGAGCTCCAAGCAAGATACCGTTGCTGACTCGATGATGGAGACAGAGTATATCGCTGCATGTGACGCCGCAAAAAAAGCAGTCTGGATGAAGAAGTTCATTACAGAACTTCAGGTGGTTCCGTCCATTGTTGATCCAATACCTTTCTATTGTGACAACAACGGAGTTATAACTTTAGCGCAGGAACCAATATCCCATCAGAAGTCCAGACATATCTTGAGGCGGCATCACCTGATTAGAGAGATCGTGGATCGCCGGAAGATCGAGGTGCGGAGAGTAGACACGGAAAATAACACTGCAGATCTATTCACAAAGGTCATCCCTCAGACGCAGTTCGAGAGCCTATTCGAGATTATAGGTCTGCGATATGCCAATACATGGCCTTAGTGCAAGTGAGAGATTGTTAGTGATATATGCCATAAATGCCATTATTGTATAGCACTGGATTGTATATTATATTTTGAAAGCTTGGGATATACACAGATATAATACCAGTCTTGCTCAATATGATGGTATACTATCTGCTTTGATTCTATCTTAATATGTGTATATGTTTCTTTTAGCATATCACTAATACATATTGATAGAGCCCTTAAAATCTTTGCTTGATTACCAGCGTTGTGATGGCAGTCACACTAGTGGAGGCAGGATAGTCTATAAGCACATCCTTAAGCTTGTCCCTAGTCGTAGGATTATCGAGACAGGATATCGATACTCCAGAGTAGACTAGTGTATACGCTTCTCATCCCAGTCATGGGAGATGGCCTGTCCCGCGGACATTAGTATGTCGTACCAGAGACAGTATACAGGTAATCATTAGGTTATGAGTTACACTGGACGGACTCGATGGAAACTGCTGGTTGGTATTATACCTATCGTCAGTTAACAGTTCTCGGATGACATGAGTACAGGTTAGTCCGTTGACTTGACATCATTATTCGTCTCGAGTGTGTTCTCACTGTACTTAGATTACCACCCTACCACGGCTCAAATGAGTCGTGCAAACAGGTAGTAGTTGGGTGCAGCCCCGAAGCACTTGGAGGCAGTAGTGGATAGAAAGAATCCGTCTCTCCCGGTATTGAAAGTTGATATCACGCTATATTCGGATAGCCAATAAACAAAGTCCCTGATCAGAACAAGTGAGATTTACTGGTAGGTATATCGGTAGTTTCTCAGGGTGTATTGGGCTCTGCACCGACACGACTTATTACGCTATTAGGGGTCTGACGTTTACCATCCTCTGGGCCCAATATGCGATACTCTTAAACGAACAGACCGGACTGTACGGAGATTGTCACGGATAGACTCAGTAAGGGTTCGGATGAGTTCGCTCGTCGGCCTTCTTTTCGACAAATACCTGGGTAGCCGTTACATACAGCTGGTACCGCTGACGGACTTGTGGTTAAACTCACTATCAGCGTACTGTCGAGTCTTTAGAGTCCCATACAGAGGGTTTCCCTGGTTCAGGCAAAACGATGTAGAAGCCGTATGGTGTTACATGCAGGGTTTTGATTATATACATGTACTGGCTATACGGATGTTGTTCGGACGGATAATACTAGTAGGTTTTGGTTTAAGCCAGATTCTAGAATTATATTATTGGATTATTATTATCTCATCGTATTCGTATTTTTGCAGTACGAATACAGGAATGTATATACGGTGAGGGCATTCTTGTAATTTTACAAGAGATGCTTCTAGAAGGGGACACCTCATTATTGGATTTATCTATTTTGGAAAATAGACTAATGAGGTGGAAAATGGAGATATTTGTGGTATGGGTGAAGCATGCCTTATTCATTTGTTTATTGGTTTGAACTTACTATTGAAGCATGGTTGATATTTTCTATTGAAAACAATCCATGCTTCATGTGAGAAAATAATGAGCCATTCTTCACTAGCCTCGAGACTTGGCTCATTTGCATTTTTCCTTTCTCTCTCCATTTTTCCTTCTCCTTCTTCCTCAAGATCATAACCCTCACATGTGCTGTGAACCCTGAGGTCTTTTGAGATAAAACACTTCGATTAACTCTCTACATCTTTTAAGCTACCTAGTTTAGCGAACTAGGTGCTTTAATTTCTCGGTTTAGAGGTTGGAGCTTAAACCATAGACTCTCGGATGGATCGTCTTCGACACGAGGAGGCCGGCGACCGAGCTAGATCTGCAATTTCGACAAGCTCAAGTTAAGGAGAAGAAGACCCGAAGGACTAGAATCAAAGAGATATAAACTCTATCAGAGTAGTTAGAACCTCCAAGTAGTTTAGCTAGTTAAGGTTTCCGAAAAGATCTTGTATGATAGGTCGGTGTTGCAAGTATAAAAATCGTTTCCGCCTCCCCACAAGTGCGTGGGGTGTGCGACATCGACTTACATCTATATCCAACAATCTTCCACTTGCACTTAAGACTAATTATTGCGGTATCGCATACCCAACTTCTCTACTAACAGTTTCATAAACTGTATTCGAGAAACAGTCTCAGTGAGTGGATCCGCTGCATTGAATCAATCTTTATCTCTATGTATCTCAATCTTCATGGAGATCAACTATCTCCCGAATTGAGTGATACATGTCCTGTCCGGATAGATGATGGGACAAAGTTCATAAATGAACTGTTTATCCAGCAAGTTCTTGGGCTGTATCCAAAACTGATTCATAATCAGCACCTAGCAGCATGACTGCCGCAGTATCCTGCTTAGAATTATTTCCAATATACTGCTCCCGCTCAAGAGAGTAAACTTTTAACTCGTGATAGACACTAGTCTTTCTTGTCACATTGGAAACCGGAATCGGTAACTGCCTCATTATAATGGAGGTTACCATTACCAAACACCAAGAACATTCACATATGTTCTTCACTGGTTTCATATGTTTCTCTAGGATCAGACTAATATATGTTTACTACATCAAGTGCAAAAGTAACATCCGGTCTGGTACATGACAAATCCCTAGAGAAAGTGACTTTTCTACATGCGGGTACACTACCACACTATGAGTTGTCCATTCTAAACCGCTTTAGAATGGTGTCATCTTACCTGAGTTGGGACAATCCCAAAATCTCTTACTAGATCTATCTCTATAGACCTAGTTACCAGAATCGGTTGATATATTATTCAAATCCTTTATAGAGAAACATTTATGACAACCATGGTTTAACCGAACTGTAATACAAGAATTTTACTTCCTATTAGGTGTTTGTCATCCACATACAATATGAGGAACATGACAGTACTTCCTACACATTTCTTACAAATACCAGGTTCATCTATTATTTTGATAAAGTCAAACATTTTGACCGTGACATCAAAACGGATAATCCATCTCCGCTATGTCTGCTTTAGTTTATAAATAGATCTAAGCTACTTACGCACCTTCCGCTGCTCCCACTGATTACGATAACCCTCTGGCAGAGTCATATACATATTCACTTCTAAATCTCTATTTAGAAAGACGTTATATTCATCCACCTGCCAGATATCATAGTCATGAAGAACAGCAGTAGCAAGTTATATCTGTATAGACTTCAGCATAGACACTGAAGTAAAAATTTCATCACAATCAACATCAGGAATTTGATGAAAATATTTTACTACAAGTCGAGCTTTATTAGTTTAATACCTTTCCATTTGCACTGATCTCGAAACATCTACTTGCTCCTTATGGGTTTTACCCCTTTCAGATGCACGCAACAAAGTTCATACTTTGTTGTAGTGCATGGAGTCCAACTTGGCATCCAGCCATCATTCAAAAGTCACCACTTTCTATGGCCTGCTGATATAGTAGGGTCATCATCACATGATACAAACCTCCCTGCACCGTCTACGAGGGAACCGAAGTATCTCTCAAGTGGCTCAAGTCACCTACTAAATCTATGGAGTGGCTGAGGTTTGTCATGATCAATTGAATCACCAGGTTCTACTAAATCTTCAGTAATAGTTTGTAGTTCTGGAATCACATCCAGTTCTACCATACTCTCACTAATTTCTTTTGCAAAAAATTCCTTTTCTAAAAAGATGGCGTGTCGAGAAAAAAACAACTTTTGATCCCGAAAATGGTAGAAGTTAAACCCTTGCGAAAGCTTGAGATAACCCACAATCATCCTATTACCGAAATGTGCCATGAGTTTGTCCGGATTGTGTTTTTAAGCATAAACCGCATGACTCCATATCTTAACGATCTTAAGATATGTTCTGTATAACATATAAAATCACATGCACTAATTTAGATGTAACCATATTCAAATGGTATGCAACTGTTTCCTGTGCATATCCCTTAATGAAAAAGGTCACTCAACATTACTCATCAAGGAGCGAACTCTCGGATGAGTAATCTAAGAGAGAATCAAATTCTCGATAACGGAATAACTAGCATAAGTATCCACATCTTCAAATACTTAGAAGAATCTTGACATTTCCGACATTTGGTTCTCTAATTTATTCTTATATCCTATAAACTTCTCAAAATATTTAGACGTTACATTTCAACAAGAATGTTTGTCTAAAACCAGAGAACTCATAGGAAAACGGAACAAAGTATGAGTACCGACCCCTTTGTCTAGGTGGACACCAGACAACATGCATCATTATGTATAAGTCCTATAAGTGCACTAACTTATACTCTGTGTGTTGTAATTTGAAAACTGTATTTTGGTTAAGAATGTTTTACCCCGTCATTCAATGCACCTTACCCAATCATCAAATGATAAACGGAAATGTTCATAACATGTTTTTCAAAATTTATCACTTTATCAAATAAAAAGACGGATATATCTGTTTTAAAAATTGGTGGATTACGACGGTTATTCAAAAACAAAAGATTGCTGATAGGCAAAACCAGGTAATTTCCCCAATAGCAACAATTGCTCCGATATCCGACATTGAAAATTAAATCACCTTTCCCAATACTCTACTTCTTCTCAGCATCTGTAACTTAAAGATGTGGGGTATCAATCCGGTATCTATATACTTAGCAGTCAGGATTAATTGGAAAACAGTTTTCGATTACAATCACATAGAATACATGAAACATCAAAATGTTTAGATGGATGGCCGGGTATTCCTAATAATGCATCTTTCTTTGCGGAGGGTCATAACATTAGTTGCATTTTTCTTTTCGCTCATTTCGACCCATTTTTGATGTCTCTCCATCTTACCTTTTGTATACCGGACTTATGCTAATTGGTTTTCTTCTTACCTTGCCTTTCAGCACCAGTCTAAAGTTTGAAAAAAAACTATCCAATAAGTATAACTGGTATATTCTCCTTATTTAAGGAGTTCTCGAACTTGAGATAAAGTGGAGAGAAGAGACAAATAAATTGTATCATATACAATTCGCTTTCTTCAGAACCAGCGGTCATCCTTGACTTCGTATGTAACTATACGAGATGGCCTTCCGTGCAATATGGATATCTGTATACAGAGTGTTCTAGAGGAAGTAAAAGAGGAAGTGGGAGGGGTAAGGACGTATGCGAATATGTCGTGAGATAGGGCGATCATGACATACCAAAATCGTTGATTATAAAAAGGTTCGGTTAACTTGGTTTATGAGTTTTAGTTTAAGGTCGGTCATGGGTCGCTGCCAGAAAGAGAAAAGAAACATTCAGCGTGCACTTTATCCTAAATTAGATTGGTTTATTAATATATCTAATCTGGTCTCCCGCTGTTTTGTCGAATTCTCCTTCAAATCCTAAAAGGAGAATTAGCAAGGATCAGATTTCGAGAGTAACTATTACTCACGGTGGGAATCGAGACCCAAACTATCACGAGGTGGTAACATTAACAAGGTCAACAAGTCACCACACCCCATAAAAGGTATGCAATCTCATTACAAGTTTCAACCCTTGAAACTCAAGATATTGGTTTTTACCCCTAACGACGTATGACCTTAACTATGGTAAACAAATCATAAGTCACTAGTCAAGTTCAACCCGTCATTTCATGACTGTTTTAGACCCACCCGCACGACCTTTAACTAAGGTCAACAAAGTCGTACGACTGTCCTAACCAATCGCATCATATGCAAGCGAGAAGATATCATTTAGCTACCGTACACTACGTCTTAACTATGGTCAACAAACGCAGCATAAATACTAAGTACTCTACTTCCTGAAATGACATAGGGCTACGACTGGTTTTTAAAAAAACCTGTAACGTAATGAACTTGATCTCATCATAGGAACCGAATAATTTTGCAAATTTATAGTTATGTAAACTATTACTTAAGTATGGATTCCCCGTGAAAGGATCAGGGCTCATACCTCATTGAATGAGGTGCAGAATATTCCTAACTGAATACCACTGTGTAAAGCAATAGGATATTGCAATTCAATTTGCAAACTTATAGTAACACAATCTTTTGCCAAAGAGGTCAATTCCTGTGAAGAGATCTAGGCACTTTCCTCGTCAAATGAGGTGGCATGGCATTTCTAACCGAATATCTCGATGCAAAGCAAAGGTATCGACTATAACACCAATATCTAATATTTGGTTTTTATCATATGTTTTAGGTTTATTTAACCTTGCATTAATCCTATTAACGCAATCTCATCATTTAGATAATCTCATATTATCTAGCATCTCCTCACACCATTACAGAAAAAGTATGATATGAAAAGAAAAATAGAATGCACATATACACCATCCGCATTTGCCACGCCCCGGGTCTTCACCGTAAGATTACTTAACTTACGGCATGGCAGAGACAGGGCTAGCGCAGGTGCAAAACGTATATAACATTTATTTATATAGCATATATATTACTATATGTATCATCACAGTCAGATAATCAGCATATCAGGCTAGCGATAAATATTATCACAGGCAGGTAAACACATTACAGGTATGCAGTGAACATCACAGAATATGGAAAAGCGGATATACAAGGAATAACGTGTTTCGATTGGGCCAATCATGAAACACGAAATTCCACGGTCGTGTGAAAAGCCTTACAAAGTCAATCCCAACCCCTACGAGCGCAGCAAGCCACCCGCCAATCCCAGTGGTGAGGTGACCCTCACTCGATATCATGAGTGGGCCACCCATCGCTATCTAGAACCCGGTAACTTGGACGCTCCTCCATGGGTCATACCTAACCCCCTACAAGCGCGGCGAACCATCTGGCAATTCTATAATAGGATAACCCGGATCTCAACTCCTTGAGATTGCCACCCACTGTATTCTAGAATCCGGTGATCCGTGCGCTTCTCTGCAGGGTATCCTAATACATGAATCGAAAAATATTTATCAAGTGGCAACATCAACCTCAACCCGAAAGTATCGCAATGAAAAAATATACAACAATTGGTAACGACGACCACAATCTGGGCGCTCATTCCAAATAAATGAAATACATATATAACCATTATACAAGTATCTCATACGAAAAGCTATTCGTCGCGACGATCCGATAAAACATAACGCAACATCAAGATATCACAATATCACTACATCAATAATCACAATAATAAATGCGCAACCTTGTCTAATTGATCATATAGCAATTAAACGACGTTTACCAACGCGTATCCTTGTTGTATCCATATTCGAGCCGACTAAATCAAACACTTTAATTTAGTCGATTCGAACCATGACATTAGAATTCATAAACCGCGAGATCGCAAACTTCAAATTCCAAAAACTAAATTTCAAGTTCATCCCGGCAACGAAAATCCCCTCATTTTTGCGCGAAATCGAACCCCAATAACTCCATAAAACCCCACTATATGAGCCTTGATTCGGCCCCGATCAGCCCCGCATCAGGGCTGAGCCTTGGAACAGCCCCAAATCGGGGCTGATCCAATGGGTGATTCAGCCCCTGATGCGGGGCTGAATCAGCCTTTCGGCCCCGAATCGGGGCCGAATCGAGCTCAAATTGGGTGGGTTTGAGTTATCGTGATCCTACACTAAACGCTTGGTCCGAACCAAGAATCCGGTGGCTCCGGCAAAAGCAAAAATGGAAGCTATTCATGCAAAATTTTAAAACCAGTTTTGAAAAAATTGGGTTTCATGAATTCCAATGTCACAATGACAAGTTGTAATCTTTACACCGGCTCTGATACCATTGTAGGTATGCTTTGCAATCAAGACATGATTTTAAAACGAACGGAAGCAATGAATTTCAAAAATGAAGAGAGCAAAAGCATGCACACATAGAATAATGAACAAAGAATAAAACTTCACACTAAACTAGAAAACTATAATAAATGGTTTGGCGAACTACAACCTTTATAACGCGTTAGCCACCTCTGCTTGAACTCCGGCTAGTCTCCACGAAGTCCGGAAAAAGCTCGCTCGGTGATCTCATTGCCGAAGATGATCCACCTTGAGATAACTCCAACACAAGCTCCAAACTCACAAACTTGATAATATGTGAATTAACTAATAACACTAGTTTGCTAGGTTAGTATTAGAAATAGATGTAGGAATTATTTTTGCTCACTTTTCTTCTCTTTTTCTTTTTCTTTTCTCACTTTGGAAATCTAAAAAGAAAGAGCTAGGAGATGAGATGAGAAAAATGAAAGTAAAGATGATAAGAATTAGCTTAGAAAAGAAAACTAAGCCAACCTTATCAACTAAAGAAAACAACAAAAATGAGTCACAATTCCAAACTTTTCCAAACAAATGACTGATTTCTTTTATTTTCTTAAAAAGAAAAACAAAATAATTCTCATCTCACTTCTTATGTAAGTCTTATATATACAACTAGTATGTATAAGATAGCATGACAAAATGAAAATAGAAATATGTATCATATATAAATATTAACAAAGAGAAGAAATACGAAAGTGAGCATAATATTAGTTAATGTAAATATTTATATCAATATATAAATATATATTTAATTATTAAATCAACACTTGATTTAATAATCCGGTTATATCATATATAAACCGGCTATATCATTAAACGCTCGATTAAATTACGTGTATCACATACACGTGTTTAATCGAACTCCTGCACGTATCCATATACATGCCCTACATCGCTTCGCATGTGCTAGGAAATCTCTGTGTGGGACTCTAAACACTCGACAATACTCTGGCAGTAGGTTAGGATCATATCCATAACCCATAAACACGTCAGCGGTGCTAGCTGCACGTCAGCGGTGCTAGCTGCACGTAACGGCTACCCAGGTATTGATCAAAAAAAGGTCTACGTGCAATCTCATCCAAACCCTGCAAGGTCTCGGTGACGGTCACCGTACAGTCCGGTCTCTTCGTCTTAGAGTATCGCATACCGGGTCTGGAAGGTGCAAACCGTCAAACTCCCAATAATCTGATAAGTCGTGTCGATCATAAACTGATAACCACTCGAGAAACTAGTGATAACGCTTATCAGTAAATCTCAATTGCCTTGACCAAGAATTTATGGTTATAGTTGTTCTGGCACGGCACGACCTCAACTCTCTATACCGGGAGAAACAAAATCCCTTCGATTGCTCACTGCCTCCATGTGTTTCAGGCTGTATCCAACTAAAACTTGTTTGCACGACTCTTTAAAACCGTGGTAGCGCAGTAATCAAAGTATAGTGGAAACACACATAAGACACTATGACGATCTTAGGTCTACAGATTATCATGTACTCATATCACATGAGAACTGCTATCTGACAATAAGAATATACCATCTAGGAGTTCTTAAGTGAGTCTATTCAATGTAACTCATTCATCTAATGAGTACATGTATACAATATTTGGTGTCAAACACCAATGGCTATGGGATCAACCATCATCCCGGCCGGGAGCAAGAAACGTATACAATAGTCTAATCTGCAGTATCGATGTCCGGTCTCGATACTCTCTCAACTTGAGACATTTAAGGATGTGCTTATAGAGTACTCATGCCCCACTAGTATGATCCATAGCATAATCCTGGTAGTCAAGCAAATATCCTACGGGTTTTATCATTATATATCAGCGATACGTAATAATGAATAAAACGTATACACATGAATGATAAAGCCAAACCAGATAGCATACTATCATATCGAGTAAGATTGTTCTCTCGTATTAGTCCTCCTACAATTACAAAAATTGCCTTGAGGACACCTATATCCAACAATTAATATAAGTTGTTAGGATTGATTTTGGTGAATGTTTTCTGAGCAGTCATGTTTTTGCGGCTGTCTCCCCACCCCACCCCACCCCTCCAGTGATCTTGCACTTCGTCAAAAGGATATGTATGCCCCCTCAACCTCAATAGCAATTGACATCTACAACCCCTTTCACCAATGAAATACACAGTTTCATATACAGGTTACAATATCTGATTAACCAAAGACGAAACTCTCTTGACGGGGATCTGTGGAAAACACAAGATAAAATGAACTAGTTCATATAATGTGGATCTTTAACCACAAAGAAAAACAGTCCTACACTGCTATTCATAGACTTGGAAAACAGTCTTCAAAACACTTCCCCAGAAAACCATAAACCAAGTATTGGAAATTTGCACGGATATGAAGGTTAGGAACTGCCCAGACATTGAGAAATGAAAAAGGTTCTTATTCTTGTTAACAATTACAGAAGTTGGGCCAGGAGTGTTGATAGGACATAAGAATTGCGAAGAGGTCACAAATACAAGGCATGCAACCTATTGAAGGGAAGAGCAGATCCACCTATTTATTGAAGGGAGGGTGTGCGTTTGGTTCTAACCTTGTAGCTAAAAATTAGAAAAATTAACTTTATCCCAAACAAAAATAATAATATTTAAAACTAAGGATCCACCTATGTGATCATCGTTAAACTTGAAGGTTTTGTTAAACATTAATTGGTTCATGCATATTTCTTCTTGAAGAGCAGGAAAAGGATACAACCTTACAAGCACAATAGAGCTTTGGTGGATCAAGAAGCCATCCAGAATTGATGAGGGCCAAAAGGACACTCAAGGAGAATGAAAGAGTCATATGATTGCAAGGTATTGAAGACAAATCGTTTTATTTTAACATTTAAAGCAATGTTCCTATCATCGGAGAAAGGAGATGAACTCAATATAATTAAGGGAGAGGGTGGGTCCAACCTTCTAATTACAAAAAAGGGAAAGACATGGGCAACAATTTATAAAAATGCACATCCCAACTGAATTGTACATCTAAATAAATATCTAGGGAGAATAATGAAAAAAGGGATCACAAAAACAAAAAGGTAGATGCAAAAGTATACCTCAACAACTTCTGTCCCTCCATTCTGTATGCGATCAGTTACTAATTTCATCAGGAGCGAAACTGCATGGAGGCTTAACCTGCATGAGTAATTAAAATCAATAAAATCTAAAAGTGAACAAAGATTTAGAAGTGCAAGAGGAGAGCAAGTGTCTTATGGTTCGGTATTTTTAATCTGTGATAGAAGTGGTAATATCGTGACTCCTGCATGACCACCGACCACTGGGACATCAACATCCATAGGATCAATTCCCAGCACTTCCGCCTGTAAATACCTTGTATCGGATTAATCCCTATAAATCTTTAATAACAAAATGAAAACCGAAAAAAAGAAAATCATGTCGTAGATGAGTTCACATTTGACTGCACCAAGAGGACACCTATGAAGTTTATATTATACCACACTTACAGCGTTTAGAGTTTCAAATCTGGTAATTATGAGACTGGAAAGACGATATGATCAGGGGTTTTGATCCTGTCACGTACCGGAGGATTCAGTACGATATCAACGGTTGGATATTTGTGTCTAACACGGTGGCCACTAGCTTTGTTAAAGTTGTAGTGGCGGATCTCCAATACTAAACTGTTCAGTCCTTAAAAGAACCCAATTCTTATGATTATCACCGCCTTCATCATTCATCATTGTCATCTAAGCCTCTTCCCATCAAAATGGGGTGGGCAATAAAGCAAGGATCCATGGGGAAAAAATCGATATAGTCTGAAAGCAAATTATGTAGCTGACATCAACCCACTCTTAATTAATATAAAATAACTCGCAGAAAAATATGGACAAGACAGGGGCTTGTTTTAATCCTTAAGAACAGCTGGCTTCCACTAGATTCTCCTAGACATAGTACAGCTTTAGAAGAAGGGGATTGATGACAGATTTGCTATGGAATTATGTTTTATTGCCGAGACACAGATAAAGTCAAGAGTAAAACAGAACTCGTTCGTAAAATGAACTGATGAAGAAAAATTGACAAGTAAAAACCAAGTGCATACCACAAATGTATTGGCTCTAACAACATCAAGCGTCGTCACCCCAAGAAGACGCTTAGGATCATAGATGCCAGCTTTTTTGAAAACTTCTGCAGCGATAGGAACAGTAGAATTTACTGGTTTGCTAATCAAGTTAACAATGGCACGAGGGCAGCATTTGGCGACACCTTCACAAAGTGTGCGGACAATCCCAGCATTGATTTTGAACAAGTCATCTCTCGTCATTCCCGGCTTTCTAGGGACACCGGCAGGAATGATGACAAGGTCCATTCCTGTGAGTGCATTTTCCAATTGTGGCTGACCTAACAAGCCGTGTACCTGAAGATAAACTAAACACATAATTGAACTTTTACATAATTTTTTTCTTATTTTTGTACCATGAACTACTGAACTTCCTAAGAAATCAGTTTGACTTTAGAAACCAAATGCACACCTAAAACCAGGCTTTAAAAAATTAAAAGGAAAACGGTTAGGGACAATAATACCTCAGCCAGATAAAACATTTCATTGAAACTATGAACTAAAAACCTGATCAATTTTCTGCTGGATAATATATGCATTGCTTGGTTTACACCAAAACGGAAATTCAACAAATTGCATATCTAATGAAAGAGGTTCATTACGGAAAAGAAGTATTAATCATTATTGAGATGTAACACCAGTTAACTGAAACAAGAGAAATGACAAGCCATAAAGAGAAAAATTTCTGATAGTGTGCCTATGCCTATTGCCTTATGAATTTCCACTATCATTTTCAGTTACAAAAACATGCTATTTTGCTAATTATGACTTACATGTTGCGATCTCAGTCCCCATGGACCCCATTTGAATATGTAGTCAAGTTAGAATTAGTTTATTCAAACTGGAGTTTGCATGGCTCGCAGCTTTGAAGCTATATAATTTTTTGTTGTGACAATTGCACTTATTTCATCTCCAAAAGAGAACGGTGCATGAGTTGGGGTCGGAGTTTTTGGGAATGAAGTTAATCCAACTCTGCAAAAGTACGATTATCAAATACCCAAATGGGAACCTAAGTAGTACGGATCCGGATAAGAGATGCTATAAGAGTCGGGTTCGCTTATTCACAATTTTCAAAAAGTTTGGGGTACAATACGTTGGGATGCGCTGATATAGATGCACACATATGATAACAAAAACACTATGTTGTTAAGAGTTGATTGGCATTGCCCGTTAGTCATGGTACTTTTTTGTAATTTAGAGACCTATTGGTAGTTATCTTGCCAAACAGTTAAACCTTATGGTGGTTTTATGGAATTAAGACTACTTAAAATCATCTTAGCAAATGTAAACTAAGAACATAAATAATTTGTTAGTTCTTATTCATAGTATTTCCGTGTCAACCATTGATACATGTTTGATGTATTTTCAATAGAATAAAAATTATAGGATGTGCCAAAAAGAGTTCCACAAGTAACCTAGAAGAATCCAAAAGAATCCGATATGGATACGAATCAAATATGAATACGTCTCCTTGACGAAAAACCTATGCAATATAGGTTGTAAGTGTCAATCTTAAAATGTCGCCGCACCAAAAATTCCCCTATAAACCAAAATATCTAAGCCGTGTTTGGATATAAAGTCGAAATAACAGTGGTTTATTTTTAAGTGGAGGTAGAGGGATGCAACTATGGTTTGCAAGCCCCAAACTCCAAAAATGGAGTTTACAAAACTTTGATCGGATTGGAGTTGAGATAACTGCAGTAATCTCAACATCTGGGCTGAGAAAACTGCAGTTATCTCAACTCCAAATTGGTAGCCAAACAAGCCAAAGTTAGGATTTTGGAGTTTGGCTTTGGTAACTTTTTATGAAACTATGGTTTAGAAAACTAAACTCCATTCCCAAACAGGGCCTTATCATTTCACTCATAGACACCAGACTACATTACCTCATCATCCTCATAGAACCAACATACAAAACAGATACTTATAAAAACACATATAACCTTAACCTGAAGCTTTCATCAAGAAGTCAAGAAAATTACCACAGCACCGGTGTCCATATGGCTGACATCGGCTGTGACACCTGGCGCATTGACAACATCATATAGATGGAGAACCAACACCAAAGGATTCATCTTCATCAGCAATGCAAGAGGCTGGCCTATCCCCCCTGCAGCACCCAATATCGCCACTTTGAATCCTGGCGCCCCTCCCTTTGCCCGGCAATTCATGGGCCTCAACATACTAGATTCCTCCGTCCTCTATTACAAAATAACAAACACGGTTTCAGATAGAAAAAGGAAAAGGGATGGTATCACTATATTACACATTTGCAACATTATTATATTCCCTTCACATTGATTTAAGTGCACATCCTATAATATCAAAAATTCAAAATCTCAAATAATTGTCTGGCTGCTCTATATATAAAACATAGAAAAGAGACCGGGTAACTCCTAACATGCTGACTAACCATTTCCGGGTCCAACAGAAGTTGTGGCATTTAGTGTATTTCAAAACCAAAAACAAAAAAACTTTTATTTAAATTTCATGGCACGGTGATCTGTTGTTTCTTCTACTTCTCTCTCGCTCAAAACACATGAATTAAATTTAAATTTCACGGCAAGGTGATCTGTTGTTTCTTCTACTTCTCTCTCGCTCAAAACACATGAATTATAATCTGAACTCAATCGCTGAAGCATTTTCACAAGCACTTTGTGATCATAATCGTAAATTCATCCAAACACATAGAATTAAGCAAACCATATAAACAACAGGGGTAAACTAAGACATATATCTCAAACATCGAGCCCAAAAACACTCAACATGCCATCAGTTCAACAGAGACCAGCATCAATGAGAAACCCAAGAACACTCAACATGCCATCAATTCAACAGAGAGCAACATCAATGAAAATTCCAGGAAGGGCCCAGAAATGGAAACAGGAGAAAGATCAAACCTGAAGAGCTGGAGGGTGGAGATGAGCAGCGATGGTGGCGATGAGCTGTGATGCTTCGGAATTATTGGGCTGCATCTTTGAGCTTTTTTGGGGATCAAAAAGGGAGTGATTGATCTCTAATTAAAGGATGAAGAGAGAGCAGCGCTTCGTTATATAAAGAAGAAAAGAGGTTGGATTGTGAGGAAACTGAGCGCCTTGGATTTGGATCATGATCCTCCTCCTGCCGCCGCCGCCGAGGCTGTGGCTCTCAAATTCCAAGCCTGAAGCGTTCTGTTCGTTCCTCCCCTCTATCCTTGTCCATACACAAATTACGCTAAAATACCCTAAGCTGTCCTGTTTGGGAACGAGGTTCAGATAACCATCAACAGTTTTCTCATATTTAAAGATGAGATAACTTCAGATATCTCAACTTCAAAATAAGCCCCAAACAGAAAAAAAAAAGTTATGACTTTAGAGTTAAGTATTTTTGACTTCAGAAAACCACGGTTTAGAAAACTTAACCCCAAAGTTCTTATGTTCCAGTAAAACACGTGAAGTTGATTTTGAGCGTATCTTAGTGAATAAAATTCCCTTTGAAAAGTAGGTTGAGACACTTTCCTATAATGAAACAACTTTTAGGTAATTTAGTACAAAAAACAGTGTTAGGTGAGGGTGTTTTAGTGTAATTTACCCTTCTCAAATGAGGCACGCGGTCAAATATCACATTCTCCCCCAACTGTTTGGGCGAACGAATCGGGCTTAGGCTGCATAGGCGCTTGCGATAAAGTGCCGGCTCAAAGAAAGGCAAGCGGTATCTGAAGGTGACTCGGCTCAGAGACAAGAACTCAAGCGAGACTGAGCTGCTTCAGAAAACGTCTGTTGTTTAGAAAAGGAATGCTTTATTATTTTGATATTTAACAATAAATATCACAAAACCTCTGGTCATGGCGCGCTGGTATGGAGCTCCTGCATGTTTTAGTCCAAAGGGCATAACAAAGTAGCAATATGTTCCGTTGAGTTTGCCCCGTATTCTTGATTCCTATGAACTTCGCAGTTCAATTCGGCGTTACACGGAGTATTCCGGCTTCAGGTTCAGCTGCAGTAAGGAGGTAGACTTCTGAAGCTTAAGCTTCAGACGTTTGACACGTATTCGAAGACATGCATACAGAGAGTCGAGAGACGTCTCCTCTTTTGTTCTTTAGACATTAGCCAGCGCTGTATTATTTGGACAGGCGTCTTAATCAGACATCTGGACGCTCTCTGGAATCTGCTGAAGCTTTTGGACAGACATCTGCCAGGTCCTACTTCAGATGTCTGCCGTCGTTTTCGGCCGAATATTTGTAGTTTCGAAAAAGTTGGGAAACTAGTTATTTGATCTTATATGTCTAATGCTGTATATATTGTAGTATATTGTAACCCTAGATCTGATAGCTCTTTTAGAGAGAACCCTTTGTATTTGTAAAAGGAGGCTAGGATTTTGTGAGATTTCATCCATCGTTTATAACACTCCATATTTATTCAATTGGTAAAACTTCTCCTTCACCCGTGGTTTTTTCTGAAAAGGGTTTTCTCGTAAAATCTGATATCTTCTTTGGTTAGTGTCATGACCCGGAAAAGGCACATGATTGGCACTTGAATCACGTGAAGTCTATAGGACCCCACCTAATTCAAGTAAGCCAAAAGCCCACAAATCTAAATCTTTTTAGGGAAAATATGGGAGGTGAAGTTTTGAAATAAGGTTTAATGAAATCAGGTTTTTTCTTTAAAGGCATAGGTAATATAATATATGAAAACACAATCTTTGCATCTAACCTAAAAACGTTTTCGTCATTAAAGTTTTGGGCAGCACCTCCTTTGTATAATTTAACCCGAAAACGGTACAAGTAATAATAAATAAAGGCATCCCAAGCAGGAGCTGGCTCTTCGCCAATTGGCGGAAACAACCACGCAATGATAATAAATATGCAACACCGAAGGCGAGAATCAAATACAGAAAGAAAATAAATGAAACCATGCATCATCAAGAAACCAGAAATAAGAATAAATACACGAGCGTGAGTCTAAGTCCGAAAAGAAAATACAAACGGTGTTTCTAAGTCTACGAATATTCATAGTCTGGTTGATGGAGCTTTTAACTAGATACAACTGAAATGAAATATACAAGTATATAATGGTGGTCACGATGCAAAAGTATCCCACTTATCAATTGTAATCACCCTGAAGAAGGTAGTGTGCCAGCAAGCCGCAACGGAACCTGTGCGACCAAACCTGCAACAAAACTGTGGCACAACGGAGGTGAATTGCCAACTCGTGAGTAGAAGACATCACCGAGTAGAAACCGAATGTATGACTATCTCCCAGGTCATACGATATAATAATAAAGACAGCGAACGATAACAAGGGCAACACTATAAGCATAAGTGTGATATCAAGTACTCGTGTCTGTGTCGTAAACTAGTAACATATCATATGTATGATGTATAAATATATCAGTCAACGTGTGTCCAGCAACGACATATTAAAATCATGATAAAACCTGAGTGCCCAGCATCGACACTCGAAAACATCATGAAAACCGTGTCTATCCGCGACACATAGATCTCATATCTCGGGCTTCGTCTGTCCGGATCGGCCACATATCATCTGATCTCACGACTGCGGTCGGTATCCTCCGGATGTCCGCCGAGCCAAATATCACCGGTCGGTAGTGCTCCCTTGCCGGGCTCAATGTCTCTATCTCTCTATACGGTCTTCTTGTCTCGGGATACCGCACCGGGTCCACCATATACCCGCAAACGGTGTCACCCACGCTCCTCATAGCGGGTAATCATATATCATATGTGCTCCAGAACCGAGAAATCTTATGGTGGACGCCACACATCATATCAAAGGAAAATCGCATTTTTCTTTTGAAAAGAGCATAAGTTTTCAATTGCACATGCGATTTCCTAAATCCAGAAAATCTCATGAAATGTCGAAATCTCATAATTATGAGTCAATAAGAAATAATGAACATCGGCATAAAGCCTCTCAACGGTGCATAAACAGAGAGTATATATGAATGCATGCGGCATCTGCGTAAGAAATGCAAATGTCTAAACTACCATGTGAGATCATGGATGCTAAACAATACTATTAAACTACAATTATCAGAGAGTACGAGCGAACTAATGGTTCTCTAATGTGTACGTGGCATGGTAATTACCAATGATGATGTGTGTGAGCCGGCCAGTAAGTGTACGTGCAACATAAGCATCATCGGTAATGGTGCATGTGTCCTTGCAGACGAGATCATAACCGCTAATGAAGGAGCAGGTATAAATATACAATGCAATGAGAATGATATGAACAATGCAGAAAAATAAACGCAACATTAATATATATATATATATACATATATATATATATACGAGCCATATGGTTACCGTATTTAAAATAGTACGAATCGTTGTTTTTAGAAAAGTAAGGGCTGCGGTGTTTTTGAGAAAAGAGATGTCATTTTGAAAATCAGTAGCGTCCCTCGGCTGCTCTTTGAAAAACACCTACGATTCACTATTTTGAAAATAGGTATGACTCTAAACCTATTCTAACATCTACTTAATTAATTAAGAAACTAAACTAAGAGACTAAACTAGACCCGAGTCAAAAGTAAGTAGAAATCTATACGTATCCAAGTTGATATAGCAAGTAGTCGACGATCCAGCCTCATAGCATCACGTGCGGTATAACCCATCGTACGGCATCCTCAAGTCAAGAGTGTGGATCAATCGTCATATATATATCTCGTACGGTATAGTCCGTCGTACGACATCCTCAAAACCGAGGGTACGGATCAATTATCATATATATCATCATTCATACGGTATCATCCGTCGTACTATATCATATTCAAGGGTACGGATCTAAGGTCACGTACATTCTATTATCTTATCAAATCACATGTTATAGCATGTTATGTGTATATCTCCCAACGATCCTTTAACATATCATATCATATATGAGGTCTCACTCAATCGTATATCATAACCTCACGACATCTTGTCCGATCGTATCGACTCATATCCATTAACATAATATTCTTATCTCACGTGTATATGTATGTATGTATGTGTGTGTGTGTGTGTATAAACACACACACACACACACATATGCACACATATATATACCAAGTGTGCGTGCGCGCGCGCGTGTGTGACAACACATAACCGCGTGTGTGTGACAACACATAACCTAAGGTTCACGACTAAGGTAAAAGAGACTAAGAGTATACCTTACTACTAATACGCTTTTTCTAATTCTACGGTCTCCTAAAACCCTATTTGCTAAGTATCCAAGTCTTGCATCAACACATAGATATAATATATATATATATATAACCTATTCTACAACCGCGGTGGTGCTATACGTCATCCACCGGACTTTCCCCGTAGATATACATCTACCCGCCTTCGATCATCGCTTGCCGAAGTCGATGACGCCTTATTCTCCCTTATCATTTCGAAGCCCACGCGAAGGTACCTATATATTGTCACGCCCCGCTTCTCGGTGTATGGCGAAGGGGACGCGACTGGCCGCTACGTATTTACTCTGAAGTAAACACGCTAAGCGTATCTAAGCAATATAAAAGAAATATACACAAGAGAAAAATGTAATGAACAACAACTTTATTTATTAACATTATTTTTACAATACATCTGAAAAGTAAATACATGGAATGGAAAGCAATGCCTAAACAGTGGCATAACAGAAATATAAAGGAAATGTACAAGTGTAACTACAGCTCGGGATCTTCAGTAAAATGGTCCAAGTCTTCAGTGCTAGGCTCGATCTCTGGAAGGTACGAATCACCTGACGACATTCCAAAGAAGAAGAAAGAGAATGTCATCAGCGAACAATCGCTCGGTAAGTCCCATAAATAGACAATAAAGAAATAGACAGAATAGAGAGTATATTGTTATATTGTTATAATGTTGTATTTAGTGTTAATGCTGTTATTTGTAGCTTGGTACAGAAGAGGCCAGTGTATACGAGAGGAGTCTCAGTAGACCAGAGACTAAGGTGGACAGAAAGTACAAGGAACCGTTCAGCCACGGTACAACGGCAATGGAATACAGCTTAGGTGTCTTAATAGTTGCAGTCCCATGCCACTTCTAACATCTTCCGTACTACTCTACCCCTTAAACCTCGCGATGTCTTGATTGTATTATTTGTATTGTATTGTAAATTATATTGTCTTGTATTATAGATCTTATAGATGGATGACTTGCCGAAACCATGATATCAGTAAATGGATATAACTGGAGAATCATGTAGATGGAAGTATATCCATGGTTCGGTTCAGTCAAGCAGTATAGATTGAATATTTGAACAGATGGATTCATATTGAATTGTAGTTTGATACTTGAATCATATTCAAATCAGATTGATTATATTGAGACTCAGTCTGAGTCAGACAATTAGAAAAGAAATTAAAATCCTGAATTAAGTTTTGATGTTATCGTAACCGCTGCACATGGACGGCAGGATTTGTGTCTTTTTCAAAGACGGTTACCGTGTTGATAACACCGTTTGTTAAGTTGTCTACCTTAAATAGGCAAGCACCATATCTCCGGCTCCCTGAGGCTCAAGAGACTGGTCCCGCTTAAACCTATATTTACTAGGGTCCTTATTATAATTTATAACACTTGAGGGGGTTTTATGTAAAAATAATTTTGTATAATTTTCAAAATACACCTCAAGTAATTAATTATCGTATTTAGAGTTTTCATAGATGTAGATTTTATATATGTGACATTTCTAGTAAGTGAAACCTAATTTCATAATATATGGTATTTAATTGTAAAGTATTGAACTTGTATGGAATTGCATGGTATTTCTTGTAAATGAGTTGTTTTTCTTGAAATTTGGAAATGTGGAATATTATAAATACTAAAAATAGATATTTTGATATTAATTACATATATATTTATTTATTAAAATTATAAGTTTTATTTATAATAAAAATCGCATTTTCTGAAGAGAATTGTATTTTAAATCTTTCGAGACCGAATGCTCCATGCGGAGGACTGCATCTCGCACTACTAAGCCCGAGAATGTGCGATAATCCACACCATCCCGAACGGGTTCCCCGAAATGGGTTGTAGCGGCGCTTTGCAAAGATTTGTTTAAAATACATAATCTTGTAGAAAAAGGTTTTTATATAAGTCGGAGTTAGTTTTATGTAAAACCGTATTTTCCCAAAACTATGTTTCCCAATATTATTGTGCTATGTTACATATGAATGTTGTGAAGAGGTAGGTCATTACCTCGTGAACTATTTAAAGGTATAGCATGGAATTATAATGATTTATGTCAAAACTAAACTATATAGTATTTTTCTGGAAAAAAATGCGATAAAAATTACAATATACATTCTTTTGAAATGAAACTTGTTCAATATATTTTGTTAATGATTAATAGTCATGTTGCGAGAGTTTAGTATTGTTGTTTTTATGAAAAACAGAACTTTTAAAGAAAAAACCGAATCGGAAGTCGGATTAACTCCGCTTCCGTCGGGTTTTAGAAATACAGGTTTTCAGAATAGAAAAGAGAAGATGGAGGAGGAGGGACTTACTGGATTTTAGATTAGAGAAGAGGAAGAGGGAGTGGTAGGAGGTGCCGGTGCGTCGTTTCGTCGCCGGGAGCTCCTAGGGTCGTCGTCGGAAGTTCGTCGGAGTTTCGCCCTTCGCTAACTCCACTTGTACACAAAAGTTCTAGGGATTTTTCTTGAGAGTTTAGACAGAGTTTGTGAGTGAGGGGTGTGTGAAATAGAGTGGTATTTATAGAAAAAGATTAGGGTTAGGGTTTGATAGAAAATGCATTAAAAATTATGCATTAAAAATAGTTTTAATTGGATTTTAAAGTCTCTGGAATAATGCAAAGAATTTAAACAGTGTAGGAGTTATGGGGAGTTCAAGAGGCGCCGGAGGAATGAAGAAAATCGGCGATTCAACTCGATCGGACTGGCGCCGTCGGCCGAGTCGGCCGCGCCGCTGGCTCGAGTTGGCCGAGTCGGGCCGGGTCTCGACGCCACGTGCCCCTCGTCGTTTGGTCTATCTCATGGGTCAGTTTGTTTTTAGTGTGACCTTTGGGTTTACGGGTTAAGCACGTATAGACTCTTGGGCTTCTAAAAAGTGTTAGTTATATGTATGCCCTAGAGGTCATTACTGTACATACGATGTATATTGTAGTGGATGCTTGGACATATATAAGGATGACTTTCTTGCTCGACATGATAGTATACTATATGGTTGCTCTTTATCTTAACATGTACGATGATTGTATCTATGTTACATGTTGATAAAGCCCTTAGGATGAGTACTTGACTACCAGGACTATGATGCAGATCATACTAGTGGGGACAGAGTAGTCACTAAGTACATCCTTCAAATGTTCCTAGTCGAGGGTGTATCGAGACAGGGCATCGATATACCAGAGTAGACTAGCGTATAGCTTCTCGACCCATGTAGATGGGCGATGGATGATCCCATATCCATTGGTGTTTGACATCAGAGACAGTATACGAGTGCTCAGTGGAGACTGGGTACACTGAACGGACTCGCCGAGAACTCCCAGATGGTATTACACCTAACGTCAGATGGCAGTTCTCTGATGACATTGGTACATGTTAGTCTGTAGACCCGAGATCGTCATAGAGTCTTGTGTGATTCCCACTGTGCTTTGATTTCCACCTTACCACGTTCAAGAGAACGCGCAAAACGGTGGTTTTTGGGTACAGTCCCGAGTCACATGGAAGCAATGAGCGATAGGAGGGGTTTCGTCTCTCCCGGTATTGGGAGTCGATGTTGCGCTGTGCTCGATTGGCTATAACAGGAAGTCCTTGGCCAAGGCTGCTTCAGAGATATACTGGTAAGTGTTATCAGTAGTTTCCCGACCCGTTATGAGCCTCATATCGACACGACTTATCGAGTTACTGGGGTCTGACGTTTACCACCCCTAGACGAGATATGCGACATATCAGACGAAGAGACCGGACTGTACGGCGGTGTTACTGATTGGATTCACAGGAGTACGAGCGGGCTTGCTTGTTGATCTTCTGATCGCTCAATACCCGGGCGGCCGTTACGTTTAGCAGACCGCTTGCGGCTTGTGGGTGTTTAATATGATCATCATCTACTGTCGGCGTATTGACGAGTCTTTAGAGTCCTACACAGAGGTTTCTTGGCTCAAGCGAAACAGAGTAGGAGCACATATGTGATATGTGCGGGACCGAGATTGATACGATATGAGATACCGTATTCTATTCTCGCGATTTGTGATATTGGTCGGTTATATGTGATATAACCGGATTATTAAATCAAGAGTTGATTTGATAATCTAATGTATAATTATATATTTGATATATTACATTACATTAACCAGTATTAGCTCACTTAAGATTTCTTTTCTCACTTGGTTTGTGCACATTGTATATATGAGATATGTATATTTGTGTACATGAATTGTGTCATGCTTGATGATACATGCAAGATGGGTGTATGAGACTTAAACCATGCTAGAGTTAAGTTAGGGTTTTTATTTATTTCTTAAGTTATTACAAAAGAGAGAAGACTTTGTCAATGTTGTCAAGCTTGGATGAAGCTTGTAGAAACATTGACAAAGTCCACTCTTTTGTCATTCCTTAGGATATTTGTTAACCCAACCCTTAACCTTAGCCCTTGGTTAATTCTCTACATGAGTTAGGCATGAGGGCTTAACTTACTCATGGTTGCAATAATTCATTTGGATTAACTCATATGATGAGTTCTAGCTGCTGCTTCTTCTTCCTCAAAGCTTTCTAACTTCAATGGAGATATGAGAAAAAGTGTGAGAAAATAGAATCTAAAGTGAGCCCACTTCCTACTTCATCATCCTCTGCTACTTGCCATTTAGTATAGGGTGTTTGCTTCACTAATTTCACAATTAGTGAAGAGATAGCTTGGGTTAATGTCTCCTCGACGTAGATCATCTTCGGCCTCGAAGACTTCGAAGCAAGCATGTTCGTTTCTTCATTGGAGCCTCTCTAGAGTCCGGGACTTCTTGATCGCAGCGAAGGGACTACTATACGGAGCTATTGAAGTGAAGGACTGGTCTACAATGGTTGTATTCCTTGCTCACTTAGGCTTGCAAAGTGTTCGCATTTTCATTTCCGTCGATTTCTAGTTAACGATTCTAAGTTAGGGTTAGCTAGAACGACAAATTTTTGAATTTGGCATGGACAATGCCTCCCGAAACCCTGCTGTCGTGCTAGGTAACCATGCAAAAAGATTAAAAGAAATAAATATAAAAAATAATGTGATTTGAACTCTGGTGCTTTGGTTCAGCAGTGCAAGGTATTACCAATGAGCTACAAATTCCTTCTTGCTATTAAAAAGCAAATCAAATACTTATAGTACTCACAGGAAATGCAAATACCCCAAGTATACATTAACTTTTAAACAGATTTTTGTACACTAAAAATGGAGTTGTTACACATATCAAAACACACTGTATTGCATCAAAATCATATTCGAAAACCGACACGTTAAGCGAAGTGCTCATAGGTTAGAACCTATAGCCTACGCATGCAAAAATAACCAAATAACCCTCGTCGTTGTCGTTCAAACGTCCAACGACCAAATCCAAATTCAAATACCAAAAACCAAGTTTTAGATTCGGAAAAACATTACCAAAATCAACTCAAAATACTCCCAGATTTTTGCTCATGTATATTAGGACTAAACTGTCACGCCCCGCTTCCCAAAAGAAAGTGAAGGATGACGTGGTATGGTCCGCAACCTAACTGTATTGAAGGTGGTCTATTCAATACAGTTACGTTAAGCGTATGAATATTTAACATGCAGGATGTGTACCAAAAACAAAAATAATAAAAGCGAAAGGCATTTATTTCCATTAACCAAACTTTATTACATCCCCAAAGAAAGAGTAAAATAAACTAAGTAGTTTAGTTACATCGAGGAGAAACAAAAGCCTTAAACATGTGAGCAACAACAATTTTTTTAAAAAACTAGTTAATCTTCCGTCGTCAAGTCTGTATAATCTTCATTGGTTGTCTCCACACCTTGATCCTTGTCATAATACTCATTTTCATCTGACGGACATTCCAAAGATAGAGGAAGAAAAGGAAAGTTCGTCAGCGAGTTATACTCGGGTAAGATTGCCTCATAAGGAAGTAAGGGTATAGAAACGAACAGGTATATATAAATATAATGAATATGATGTACATGGGTATAAAGGTATGAGGAGTATACAATTAAGACATGTTGACAGAGATATGTATGTTGTATGAGGTGTATGTGAGTAAAGTTCAAGTCAAGTAAATCGGGTATTCAGTCTAAAAGTTAGGTCAGGTTAAATAAGGTGTGTAGTGATGGAATTGACTGGTGGATGTACTCGTATCCTTGAGGTATCCCATAACTAGCTGAAAGCAGTATGAGTTGGCGCTCGTGCCTGGGGTGGCAATCAATGTGGTAGCGTGAATATCCCCGAAAGGTGTCCCATGACTACGATGGAGTTTTGTCTAGCGTGAATATCACTCAAGTGTACAGGTATGATGTATATGTGGAAGTTCGCATTAGTTTGTCAAATAAGGGTCCGGATACTCGAGATTATTCCGTTGTGGCCACGGAACAACAACTGGGGAAGTGAAATATACCGTTTCACTTTCCGGGATCATGATCGAGCAGTAGGGGAATCCGAGTTCCGCATCTCCTTACCTAAACAAACTACCCATCCCCGTGGTTCAGTATAAAGGTCTTGACGAATTAGAGTTAGTGCGTATACATCTAGGCATAGAATTTCTACATTGTATGTCATCCACATTTTGGATCATTCGCCCTCAAGTAGGGTTAGTATTCGCCCGAATTTCGGGTTAGTGGTTGTCCACACATTGGACCATTCACCCTAAAAGTAGGGTTAGTATTCGCCCAAATATCGGGTTAGTAGTCGTCTGCACATTGGACTGTTCACCCTGCCTGCAGGGATCCTCATATATAAGTATTACATACCTAGGTCCGCGCATTCTAACCCTATCCGTATCATGTGTCATGTATATTATAAATTTGTAATTAAGAAGTTGATCTCATTAAATATGGCCTTCCACAACCACTCATTTTATCTTGTTATCTTTTTAAGTTTGTAAGGTGCTTCATATCATTTTATAGAAAGCTTAGTTAAATATAGGGTGATAACGTTTAATGATATTTATTGTTTATAAGAAAACCATGATATTTAGAATATTTATCATTTTGGAAACCCATAGTATTTTACTGAGAAAATATCCTTTTAATAAAAGGTTAGGGTATTTATTTGAAAATTATCTTTTAATAAGGTTTTAGATATTCTTTTGAAAAATATCATTTATAAGGGTTATGGTCTTTGTTGAAAGTAGCATTTTAGTAAAGGTCAAGATATTTAAATGAAATTATATCTTTTTAGGATGAATTAAGATATTTTATTGCAATTTAATTTTTTTATAAAATTATGGTGTTTTGAATTTGAGCTAACATTTTAGGAAATGCGTCCGTGTTGGCAACCGCTGCACATGGACGACAGGATTTGTGTCCTTTTCAGAGACGATTACCTATCAACCACGAGGTACTTACGTAAAACATTACCCTATTATTAAGGTAATCTATTAGAGGTGCTATCTACAAGAACGACTCCGCGTTGACAACCGCTGCACATGGACGACAGAATTTGTGTCATTTTCAAGGACGATTGTCTAGTAACCATGGGGTGACTCAGGTAAAACATTCCCCTATTAGGGTAACTCATTAAACTTTAGTTAACATTCTAAGAAGAATTAATATAAAAACATCCTTTCGAGTAAAAGTGGCTAAGTTAGAAAAACCATATGCCGTTATTTAGATTTAGTGTTACTCCCTTTCAAAAGGTAAAGGGATTTAACAAAACTAAAGTAGTTGGTGGATAAAAGTGTAAGTAAAATATATATATCATATCTAAAACATTTATTCCAAATATCTTATCTCATATGGATATTTTAAACAAATACAATATTTTAATAAAACAAGAGTATTTTGTGGAAGTAATCTATTTCAAGATAATATTGGTAGTATGGGTAAGTGTGGGTATGTAAGGGATGAATTGATACCCCGTAGTTTATAACATTAAGCATATCACATTCCATGTAGTATGAGGGAGCAATATTTTTGCATATAGGAGTGATTAAAGAAGCCATTTTAAACATGGGTTAATATTATCATCACTAAGAGGTACCAAAAATAGGCATGCAGAAATATTTTTAACATCATTTTAATATGAGATTGGGGATTAGGACTTGAAACCAAGATCATTATGAGAAAGAAGGCGAGAGATGGTCGCACGCCAAAAGCGTGTCGGATATTTAAAAGTTCTAAAGTTTAACCGCGATCAGGACGGTGTCTCTTTGCAACTAGCCGCGATAAGCACGGGTCGATCCACAGGGAGACGGAGTGTTTTATGTTCTTGTTCTGTCATGCCCCGCTTCCCAGTGTACGGCGAAGTGGACGCGACGAGGCCCGCTACGTATATACTCAGAAGTATATACGCTAAGCGTAACCAAGCAATATAAAGTAAATCACAAGAGACAAATGATGTAGAAATAACAGCAACTTTTATTAATAACATTCTTTGTACAATGCATGAAAAGAAAATACAACTGATATGAAAAGCGATGCCTAAACAGTGGCATAACAGAAAATGAAAATACTGGAAAGAACAAGATACAATATCTAGAGCTCGGGATCTTCGTGGAACTGCTCCAAATCTTCACCAGTGGGCTCGATCTCAGCTTGGTCCAACACACCTGACGACATTCAAAGAAGAAAGAAATAGAATGTCGTCAGCGAACAGATCGCTCGGTAAGTCCCAAAGATAGGGAAGAAATAGACAGAGAGTAAGAGAGAGAGAGTAGCCTTTAATGTTGTATAGTATTGTCATATTATAGTAGTATGGTGTTAACGCTGTTGTTGTAGCTTGGTACAGAAGGATACCAGTGTATACGATAGGGGTCTCAGTATGCTAGAGACCAGGGCAAATGGAAGTACAAGGCTCCGTTATACAACCCGGAACAACGGCAATTGGATTCAGCTTAGGTGTCTTAATCTTACCATCTCGTGCCACCTTTAACACCTTCCGTACCAATCTACCCCTTAAACCCCGCGATGTCTTGTTTGTATTGTTATCTTGTAAAATTGTATTGTTTGCATGATTGACAGACTGACTGACCGAAACCATGATATCAGGAAACGGTTATAACCGTAGAGTCATGTAAATGGAATACTGGGAAACATGTAAAAGGAATATCCATGGTTCGGTTCGGTCAAGTTATATAAATTGTTAACTGGATTCAGGGATTCATATATTCATATTGGGTTGGAATATAAAAGAATATAGATTGACTTGAATCATTTTCAAGTCAGAAGTAGTCAGACTCTAACCCGAGTCAGACTAAAAGGAAGATAATTTGAAGTTCTATATTTGTTAGGGGCTTTATTGTAAGTTATAAAACTTGAGGGGGTTTTATGTAAAAAGTATTATTGTATAGTTTTCAAAATACCTCAAGTATTTATTATTCGTCTTTATAGTTATAATGAGTATGAATTTTATTTGTGTTATTCTAGTGAATATATCCTAATAAAAGTATTAATTGTTTTATTTAAAATTCATGGTATTTTAATGTAACTTTTAATCTTGTAATTTTTTTCAGAAAAAGTGGAAACTTTATATTATGATAAAATAGGTGTTAAATGATAATTATATATATATTAGCACATGAATAATTTTTTTAAATGAATATTTTATTTTCAAAAATCACATTTTTCTTAAATGTCGTATTTTAAACCTTTCGAGACCGAATGCTCCTTGCGGAGGTCTGAATCTCGCACTGCTAGCCTGCGGGTGCACGATGAACCGTACTATCCCTAACAGGTTCCCCAAAAGTGGGTTGTAGTGGCACTTTGCTTAGGTTTTATAAATACTTTTCATTTAGGAAAACGGTTTTATAAATATAAGGTATTTATTTGCAAAAGAGTATAGTTTTCCGTATTTTAGTTGTTAGGGTTTCCTAAGCCAACTAGCCTATTTCTAAGGTCTAAACGATGAGTCATTAGAAGCCTCAAATCGCCTCTTCACCGTCAATTGCGGCCAGGTAAGTGCCAGGTAAGTGGGAAGGAACCACAGTCGTGGGCCTAATTAAAAACCACTAGCCTAGACACACTTGCCTAGACACCACAAGACAGTTTAGATAAACGATCGATGTCCATGACCTATCGTGCTTTCATTTTATTTTAAAATTTTATACAACTTAAAGCTTTCAAGTAAAGGTTATAAAGAATATGGTATTTTAGTGAAAAGTCCTGTAATTTCGTTTTCTATGTTTTGACATATATTAATTAGGGTTATATTTGAGTGCGTGTAGAGGTAGGTCATTACCTCGTGACTTATTTTAAGTTTTGATGAAGATTAGAGGTTAAACATGATATGTTAAACTTGAAGGTATTAAAGCGCAAGAATACGGTATTAGAAAACGTTATCATTTCATGTGTGAAATTTCATTCAAATTGATTTCTTCAAGTTTATTTATCAAGATAAACATATTTAGGAGTGAGAGAATTGACTAGAACAAGAAAAATAAACTTAATGGTATTTTTATGAAAAGAATACGGTTTTACAATAAAGCTATCATTTCATGTGAGAAAGTTTGTTTAAATTGGTTTATGGGTGATTAATAGTCAACATGAATATAGGTAGGTGTTATGTATTAGGTGACAAGTGGAAATTTGCAGAAAAACCGAATCGGAAATCGTTTTGTTCCGATTTCCGTCGGGTTCCAAAAAGTCGTATTTTTATATTAAAGAAAAGAGAGATAGAAGAGATGAGACTTACGGGTTTGGACAAACTAAGGAGGCTAAGGAAGTGATGGTGGTCGGTGCGTCGGAAACGTCGCGAAGGTTCTAGTCCGATCGCCGGAATCCGTCGTCGGTTTCGGCAGCGCTTCGCTTCTCGCTCTTTGTACCGAGTTCTCGAGAATTTGAGAGAGTGGACTTAGAGTTGTAGGGTAAAATGGTAGAGGGTAGGGGTGTTTATATAGGGCTAGGCTAGGGTTAGGGTTTTAATTAAAAAATATATATATAAAAATCATTAAAAATCATTAAAGCTAGGAGTAAAAGGGATTTATTGGCCAAATTAAAACCGATCCAGGTATAATAAGTGTGCAAGAGGGTTGACCAAGTCAAGAGCCAACTTTTCTCAGTTGGTGACTCGGCCGTCCGGCCAAGTCCGGCCGGCGGCGTCGGACCGTGTCGGCCGATTCGCCGGCCGGTGGCGCCGAGTCGGGCCGAGTCAGGCCTCCAGTGGCCGGAGATTTTCTGGGGGTACAATTTGGTATATTTACTTTTTGTTGTCCTGTACATATTTTGGGAGTTATGGCCTTTTTACCGTTGACTTCAAAAAAAAATTAAAACAAAATAAATACAAAAATAATGTGGGGCATGAGATTTGAACTCCGGTGGCTTGGTTCAGCAATGCAAGGTATTACCAATGAGCTACAAGCTCTTTCTTGTAATTATTGTGGTTTTTAATTACTTAAACTGATAGCAGCAAGAATAAATACTCCTAGTATACATTAAATTTAAAGTAATTTCTTGTACACTAAAAATGGAGTTATTTCATTCTTGTAGCTTGTAATTAAAAAACAAAAATCATTACCTAAATCTTGTGCTCAGGCTAAAATACCCCTTTGTGGATTTTAAAAATATTTTGAAAAACTTTTGTATAGGAAAAAGTGTATAAGAAAATTAGGGTTTTTACATTCTACCCTCCTTATAAAAATTTCGTCTTGGAAATTTGTAAAAAGAAAGTGTAACAGTGCAAAAAAGTTTGGCGAATAAAAGTGATACGATGGTGAAAAAAAAGGCTTACCGGTGTTACCTTGACCTACAATCTCGGCTTCTACAGCTTCTAATGTGAAGGTCTGTCGCCGTGGTATATTCCTTCTAGCTGGAGGCACATTCTGCCTTTGAGACCTATTTCTCTGCCCTCTAGGCATATCCCTCATTGCCTGTTGGAATTGGCGAGTAGGCTGTGCAGGTGGTGGAGCAGGTAGTGCAGGACGAGTTGCAGGAGCCTGGATGGTTGGCCGCTGCGGTTAGTTAGTGTGTGTGTGAGATGGGTTGCCGTTGTAAGGACAGTTACCAATTCCGTGGTTGGATGCGCCACAAATTAGACACAGGCCTTTTGCGCGCCTACAGTCCTTCCACAAATGTCCCTTTCTATGGCAGTAATGGCAAATTTCTTCAGTCCTCCTGGGTTCAAACAATGGCTTGGAAGAGGCTCCACCTGCCATCGGGTTGGCAGGGCGCTTGACTCCTGCAGACTGAGGTCTGCCCCTCTCTTTTATTACTGCCTCATAACTGCGGGCAGCTTCCAGAGCTTCCTCGTGAGTCAAGAACTTTCCTGTGGCTAGAGCAGCCTTAATCTCGGTGTCCAAACCTTGTTGAAAGCGACGGACTCTGATGCCGTCCGTCGGTATCAAGTGTGCCGCGAATCGGCTCAACATGGTGAACTCAGTATCGTATTCATCTACCGATTTGTCCCACATTGATCTTTGCTGTAGATGAATAAACTGCTGCTCCATAGCGAACCTGGCAGTCACAGGGAAATATTTCGCATCGAACTTCTCGCGAAAGGTCTTCCATTCAATCGGCTGTACCAGACGGGTTTCTTCTGCCTTCCACCAATTGCGAGCATTATCCGTGAGCTGTAGTTTTGCTACACGGACCCAAGCGTTATCTGGCACTTGAGCTGCTGCCAGATCGTCCTCGATGCTTTGTGCCCATTCTTCCGCTTCAAGAGGGCTTCCTTTACCAGAGAACTGCTTTGGGTGCAAAGCTCTGAATTGCTTTATTTGTGAATAAGGTCGAGATTCTATTACGTTCGATTTTCTTTTTAGAAAAAGGATTGATTCCTTCCTTTAAATGTGAGCACCCTGCTCCCGGTGCATCGGCTTCAGGACGGCTCAGAAGTTGTTGCTGTCCCTCGAGAAGGCTGCGGATCGCCTCAAATAGAATCGTTTGCTCAGTGGGTGGTGCGGGAACAGCTGGTGTGAGAGGTAGTGCTGGAGGGGTGTTGTTAACGTTGGTGCTGGTGTTGTTCGGGAAATCCATAACCCTGAAGAAAAATTTGGATTAGGACAGATTCAAATACATGAAATGATAAGATTCAAGGAATAGAGATTTGCAAGATTCAAAGAACATGAATTGTAAAGAATGTTTTAGTTGCTGGTTCTTGTGTTATATTGCTTAGGTTGTTCACGCAGACCAGAACTGCATGACAGGGATTCATACAGCTCTGACCTGCATGGGCCACCAACAAAACCTGTCACGCCCCGCTTCCTAGTGTACGGCGAAGTGGACGCGACGAGGCCCGCTACGTATATACTCAGAAGTATATACGCTAAGCGTAACTAAGCAATATAAAGTAAATCACAAGAGACAAATGATGTAGAAATAACAGCAACTTTTATTAATAACATTCTTTGTACAATGCATGAAAAGAAAATACAACTGATATGAAAAGCGATGCCTAAACAGTGGCATAACGGAAAATGAAAATACTGGAAAGAACAAGGTACAATATCTAGAGCTCGGGATCTTCGTGGAACTGCTCCAAATCTTCACCAGTGGGCTCGATCTCAGCTTGGTCCAACACACCTGACGGCATTCAAAGAAGAAAGAAATAGAATGTCGTCAGCGAACAGGTCGCTCGGTAAGTCCCAAAGATAGGGAAGAAATAGACAGAGAGTAAGAGAGAGAGAGAGCAGCCTTTAATGTTGTATAGTATTGTCATATTATAGTAGTATGGTGTTAACGCTGTTGTTGTAGCTTGGTACAGAAGGATGCCAGTGTATACGAGAGGGGTCTCAGTATGCTAGAGACCAGGGCAAATGGAAGTACAAGGATCCGTTATACAACCCGGAACAACGGCAATTGGATTCAGGTTAGGTGTCTTAATCTTACCATCTCGTGCCACCTTTAACACCTTCCGTACCAATCTACCCCTTAAACCCCGCGATGTCTTGTTTGTATTGTTATCTTGTAAAATTGTATTGTTTGCATGATTGACAGACTGACTGACCGAAACTATGATATCAGGAAACGGTTATAACCGAGTCATGTAAATGGAATACTGGGAAACATGTAAAAGGAATATCCATGGTTCGGTTCAGTCAAGTTATATAAATTGTTAACTGGATTCAGGGATTCATATATTCATATTGGGTTGGAATATAAAAGAATATAGATTGACTTGAATTATTTTCAAGTCAGAAGTAGTCAGACTCTAACCCGAGTCAGACTAAAAGGAAGATAATTTGAAGTTCTATATTTGTTAGGGGCTTTATTGTAATTTATAAAATTTGAGGGGGTTTTATGTAAAAAGTATTATTGTATAGTTTTCAAAATACCTCAAGTATTTATTATTCGTCTTTATAGTTATAATGAGTATGAATTTTATTTGTGTTATTCTAGTGAATATATCCTAATAAAAGTATTAATTGTTTTATTTAAAATTCATGGTATTTTAATGTAACTTTTAATCTTGTAATTTTTTTCAGAAAAAGTGGAAACTTTATATTATGATAAAATAGGTGTTAAATGATAATTATATATATATTAGCACATGAATAATTTTTTTAAATGAATATTTTATTTTCAAAAATCACATTTTTCTTAAATGTCGTATTTTAAACCTTTCGAGACCGAATGCTTCTTGCGGAGGTCTGAATCTCGCACTGCTAGCCTGCGGGTGCACGATGAACCGTACTATCCCTAACAGGTTCCCCAAAAGTGGGTTGTAGTGGCACTTTGCTTAGGTTTTATAAATACTTTTCATTTAGGAAAACGGTTTTATAAATATAGGGTATTTATTTGCAAAAGAGTATAGTTTTCCGTATTTTAGTTGTTAGGGTTTCCTAAGCCAACTAGCCTATTTCTAAGGTCTAAACGATGAGTCATTAGAAGCCTCAAATCGCCTCTTCACCGTCAATTGCGGCCAGGTAAATGCCAGGTAAGTGGGAAGGAACCACAGTCGTGGGCCTAATTAAAAACCACTAGCCTAGACACACTTGCCTAGACACCACAAGACAGTTTAGATAAACGATCGATGTCCATGACCTATCGTGCTTTCATTTTATTTTAAAATTTTATACAACTTAAAGCTTTCAAGTAAAGGTTATATAGAATATGGTATTTTAGTGAAAAGTCCTGTAATTTCGTATTCTATGTTTTGACATATATCAATTAGGGTTATATTTGAGTGTGTGTAGAGGTAGGTCATTACCTCGTGGCTTATTTTAAGTTTTGATGAAGATTAGAGGTTAAACATGATATGTTAAACTTGAAGGTATTAAAGCGCAAGAATACGGTATTAGAAAACGTTATCATTTCATGTGTGAAATTTCATTCAAATTGATTTCTTCAAGTTTATTTATCAAGATAAATATATTTAGGAGTGAGGGAATTGACTAGAACAAGAAAAATAAACTTAATGGTATTTTTATGAAAAGAATACGGTTTTACAATAAAGCTATCATTTCATGTGAGAAAGTTTATTTAAATTGGTTTATGGGTGATTAATAGTCAACATGAATATAGGTAGGTGTTATGTATTAGGTGACAAGTGGAAATTTGCAGAAAAACCGAATCGGAAATCGTTTTGTTCCGATTTCCGCCGGGTTCCAAAAAGTCGTATTTTTATATTAAAGAAAAGAAATATAGAAGAGATGGGACTTACGGGTTTGGACAAACTAAGGAGGCTAAGGAAGTGATGGTGGTCGGTGCGTCGGAAACGTCGCGAAGGTTCTAGTCCGATCGACGAAATCCGTCGTCGGTTTCGGCAGCGCTTCGCTTCTCGCTCTTTGTACCGAGTTCTCGAGAATTTGAGAGAGTGGACTTAGAGTTGTAGGGTAAAATGGTAGAGCGTAGGGGTGTTTATATAGGGCTAGGCCAGGGTTAGGGTTTTAATTAAAAAAATATATATAAAAATCATTAAAAATCATTAAAGCTAGGAGTAAAAGGGATTTATTGGCCAAATTAAAACCGATCCAGGTATAATAAGTGTGCAAGAGGGTTGACCAAGTCAAGAGCCAACTTTTCTCAGTTGGTGACTCGGCCGTCCGGCCAAGTCCGGCCGGCGGCGCCGGACCGAGTCGGCCGATTCGCCGGCCGGCGGCGCCGAGTCGGGCCGAGTCAGGCTTCCAGTGGCCGGGGATTTTCTGTGGGTACAATTTGGTATATTTACTTTTTTTGTCCAGTACATATTTTGGGAGTTATGGCCTTTTTACCGTTGACTTCAAAAAAAAAAATTAAAACAAAATAAATACAAAAATAATGTGGGGCATGGGATTTGAACTCCGGTGGCTTGGTTCAGCAGTGCAAGGTATTACCAATGAGCTACAAGCTCCTTCTTGTAATTATTGTGGTTTTTAATTACTTAAACTGATAGCAGTAAGAATAAATACTCCTAGTATACATTAAATTTAAAGCAATTTCTTGTACACTAAAAATGGAGTTATTTCATTCTTGTAGCTTGTAATTAAAAAACAAAAATCATTACCTAAATCTTGTGCTCAGGCTGAAATACCCCTTTGTGGATTTTAAAAATATTTTGAAAAAATTTTGTATAGGAAAAAGTGTATAAGAAAATCAGGGTTGTTACATGTTCTTACGAGTTAACGTGCGTGGCGGATTTGTTCGTTATCTAACCTATGTGTTATATTCAAGTATAAAGCTTGTTAGAAAACGATAGGATAGTGTAAATTAATAGATTCTGTATTCAAGTACTTTGAGCCGAACTTAACCAATGAAGCTAGAACAATCGGCAACAACGTGGATTAGGGGACTTAAGCACGGTATTCATGGAATCCGGCTTATTGACCCTTGTCCGTCCGTTCTTGTCTCTTGCTTTCGCCTCCGGCCAAACCGAATGCAACCGGTCACGGTTAGGAATCACCTTTATCTTGGTAGGGTAGGGTGCCTAACGGAGCGCTTGCGTAGGGTTTGTACGGAGTTTCAAATGGAAAAGACGGGAAAAAGGAAATGAAAAACGAAATGTTAATTTACAATATCTTTCTCTTTTTCTAACAACAATATTCACACCATTCACAAAACAAACCAAAAAGAGATAACAAAAGAGAAGAACAAAGAAAATAAAAGATTACAAGCAAGTAATTAAAGTGCATGGAATTTAAGTGCGAGAATTAAAAGAGCAAGAATAAAATGCAAGTAAGTAAAAGATTAGGAACCAAAGAACATATTGCAAGACATGAGTTCAATAACCCAAACTTAAACTTGCAAGCTCAATAAAGAGGTTGCAAGATCAAGAGAGGGCAAAGAACTCACGGTGAAGGAAGCACAAAAGAACACTTTATTAAACTTCAAGAATGATACAACCCCTTAAGATCAATAACCAACCCTTAAACTTTCAAGCTCAATGAAGAGGTTGAAGGATCAAGAGAAGGTTAAGAATTCAAGGGGGACTAAGCTATTTACAAGATAGGAGAATAGAAAACTTGGACAAAGAATGGCAATCCAAGACTAAAGAATCCCCTTGAACCTTTGCCCATTGCCTGCTTTTATAGGCAGAAAAGAAAAGAAAATAAACAATAAAATTAGGGCTACATGGCAGCAAAGAAGTCACTGTGAGGAGCTGGGGCCCACTTGAGGAGGTGGGGCCGGCCAGGCCGGTCCAAGAGGTAATGTGGCCGGCCACAATCTGTGGGAAGGGTCTTGTTCTTGGTGTGTTGACTTGTTGAGTCCCCCACATCACTTTGGCACAGTTTATTTTCTCTGATTTGGCTTGGTCTACACCCAGATTTTGGAGGGAATTTTGAATCTTGAATTCAACACATAATCTTCACCATTAAATGCTTATTACTCCATTCCCACATGTGGCTTGATTCATGGCTGCCTCCATTATGGCTCGTGCTGATTTGTTTAATTGACTTTGATTTGATTTCAGTTTTGGAAGGAAAAAATCAACACATGATATTTAGCCTTGAATGCATATAATATTTTGCCTTGAATGCACATTATATCATATCCACATGTGCCTAAAAGTCTTGTGTACACATTTGTTGTGTTGGACCATTTAGATAGAAAAATGTGTACACAAACTTGTTGCAAAAAAAGGACTCCTGAAGTATCGGTCGGATTGCGGTTCTGGTTGCAGTGTCGGCTCTCAATTGATATATCCGTGCTTTTAAATGTATTTCCAGTATTTTGTCACGGATACCTGTAATCTGTATTACTGAGCAAACACTGGTTAATAGTACCGATAAATACAACAAATAGATAATGAATGGGCGATATTAGAATGCAGTTTTCTGATATGAACAAATACCCCCAAACTTATCTTTTGCTCGTCCCGAGCAAAACCATTTATTCACAAAAGAAAATCCTAACCGCACTTTCGCAGGGAACGCGATTGCACCGAGCGTGTGCAACAAGCCGTTAAACCTCTGGGTGCCCCTAGTAGGAGGAGTGTTGTCTCCTGAGGGTTTTCAGCGGATTTCACCCACAAAATCCCGTCAAGCTAGTTTTGCGAAATAACTATAATTCAAACCCTAAGGTTTTGTTTTAAAGATAGCAATTCTATTATCCTAATTCTAGACTATTGAACCTTTATTTTTCACACCTCGTTTCTCATTTAACTTAAGATTTTATATGTCTTTACGTGTAGTGCAAATAGTGTCGTTAAGTTTCAAAAGGATCGATTAAAGTCGTCTTGTCACAAAATAAAGCCCAGACAAAAAAATTTAAAAAGGATTACATAAGTTTTATAAAGAGTTAAGTATTTCTCAAGTTTCCTTTTCCAGTAAGGTTTCAAATTCAGAATTTCTATCTTCCTTAACAGGAAACTAGGTCTTATTTTTCACTCCACCTTTTTCTTGTTTTCATTTCATACACACCTCTGTGAACGTGCAATAGTTTTTATCATAAATTAAAACCTTCATGTCTCCGCTAGAAATACTTTTTTATAAAAACTTGTCTTTTGTCAAGATTATTCTCACACAAAGAACCGTTAGGAATTTTAACTCGGAGAGAACACTTGCTTGACTTTGTTTTAATCTGGACTTTCTATGCTTCTTAGCTAGTTTTGGGCCAATACTCCCAAACCAGTTGGCTTTAGGGCATTAGGTGTAGAGACACCCCAGCGGACTTAATTACTCAAGTTACCTAGGCCCTAAAAAAAACCAATTTTGGCGTGAAAATCATAACGGTTTAATACGAACAGAGATATAATTGGTTGTTCAATTATTTTTTTGGATAAAAGACGTGTTTAGTGGGTTAGGTGTGTAATCACTCCAATCAAGATTCAGATGAGTTATTCTTCAGAATTAGTTTTTATCAAGGTATCGATAATATCCCTTCATTTCCACCTCTCTTTATAAACTAGTCTTGATATTACTTTTTTCAGAACAAACCTATTTGATCCTCAGAAAATAGTTTATCAATTTAAAAGTTTTCAGACATAATAGACTTGTCATCTAATTTTCAAAACTCACGACACGTGTAGTGTGATGTAAAGACGTATATTAGCTATAGTTAACTTCAAAGGAGAGTTATCTTTCAGGTTTTCAAAATCTAAAAATAGGATTTAGTTGTTCCTATCTTATTAAACAAAACCGTCGAAATATTGAATCTAAGTTCTCCCACTAGCTAACTTGACGACAAAGTTTTTATGTTTTTAGAAAATTTTCTGATTTTTATAGGTTTTTAAATAAGTATGCAAATGCAGAATATACAAATGAATGCGAAGGTAGAAAGCTTACCGAGCACACCCCCAAATTTAAACTTAACAGTGCCTTCACTGTCAAGCTACACCAAGAGGGTCAAAATTGTCGGCGCTCCTTAAAAGAAAATTATATACAAAACAAAAAGAAAACTAAAAATATATACATAAAAAGGTTCCCCCCAAACTTAAGTAAAACAGTGTTTCCACTGTTAAGCGTTCAAGTTTAGGATTAGGGAGAAAGAGAACAGTATCAATCTATACAAGGCCTTACACAGGCCAAAAGTGAGCACCAACCATTCAAAAATCTTATCGCTATTATGTGCAAGTTGGTGAAAGAATACGGTGAGGAAAGAAATGGAGAATACGCGAGACCGTACGGAGATAGAAGCGGGATACGGTCTCGGTATACGAGAGGAAGAATGGTGAAAGGGAAAAAGAAATGGTGTACGAACTTGAGAGTGAAAATGGAGTGAATAAATTAGCGCAATTTGTAATGACCGATGTGTAAAAAGTGATTGTGCTAATTTATTAACCCGTCGAGAAATTGGGTCAAATCTCTCAAGATCCGTGAGAAAACATGGGTACGCCGAACATGGTAAACCAGACACAAGAATTGAAAGTGATACAGTTTCGTGCAATGTCGGAACGATGGAATGGATAGAGGGGAGTGATTGAGGAGGGGTATCAGGTAAAGGTTCAGGAGGGTGTACACAGTCAATGAAAGGGATAGGATGAATTGGAAAATCCGACTCATCAATTAAAACTGTTTCATCCTCAAAAATATCCTCAAAATTCTCTTCAAAGTTAAGCCTATCCATACATATTTCATCAAAATCAAGACGCATATGAAGTTCAGGAAAAACAGTTAATCACTCAGGATGATGAATTGGAAAGAAAAACTCATCCAAATCTACAGGTTCATCATCCAAAATATTCCCAGCGTCAATATCCTCAATCAAGTGAAAATCAATATTCTCAGACACCTCATCAAAAGCATGGACTTCAATCGATTCTGGTTCTAGGATGGAGGTATAGAGGTCAAAAGGTTTAGGATTGGTTTCACTTGGAAGGGACCCTTCACAAACGGGTAAATCAAATACTACAAAGTCGCACAACTCATTAACCCATCTTCAATTGGTGAATCGTTTGGAACATTAGATAGACATTCAAAACCGGAGTCGTGTGATTCAAGTTGAAACGAGTAGGTTCGATTTGGAAGGGTATACAACACACTCTCTCCACTCAAATTCTCAACCTGTCCAACCGTCTCTTCATACATTTCAAAATTTGGAGCTAGTTGGAAACTAGCTACCGGGTCACTAGGTTGTATGAGGGCAACTATGGACGCATTCAAATCCATCATCTGTTGGCATGACACTACCCTAAAGTCTTCCAACGACTATTCTAGACTAGACATAGGTTGTGAAGGGGTTTCAGTAAAATATTCAAAGTTGTTTGGATACTGAAAATTCCCAAATGGCGATTTAGAAGCAGTGTCTAGGGAAGGCACAAATGTTGGGTAGGACTGGTAGGAATTGAATGGTTGGACAGGGGTAAGATCAACATACGAATAAGAAGGTGAATGGAATTGTTGATCCAAAGAATTTGTAGTGGTGAAAGGATTGAAAGATCGGCTACGGGATTGTTCAATATATTCAGCGATGGACAAAGGACGACTTGCAAAAGGGGTATCAACATAAGAGGGTGGTGAAGGTTGAAACGGTTGATACAAAGTAGATTGCGGAGTACAAGTGTTTTTCCTAGACGCGTCTATGCGATCTTTCAATGAAATTTTAGGTATGGAGGGGTCGTTCGAAATTCGACCAAAGCAAGAACCGTAGAAAGTTATGTCTGGTTGTGGGTACCAAAGTTCGGCAAGTGTTTTTCGAGGTGGGGTACCCATGATATGAAGAGAGAAAGAAAGAAAGGAAGAGAAAAAGAGGGGAAAAAGAATGTGATTTTTTTATTTTTTATTTTATTTTTTAGTTAGTTATTAACAAAAGAATGAAATATACACACAAAAAGAATCTGGACCAAAAACAATCACGACACAAAAATACCACACACCTAATCGTTCTAGGGTTCACCTAAGTCAACTAGACCTGCTCAAGAACTTGGTTGTCGAGGTAAAACTGTGTCGAGAAACAGGCTCAAAATATACTGATCACGAGGCCAGGTAAGTGCAGAGATAAGGGGAGGTTTTCCGACGCTTTCGCAAAGGTCCTTAATTAAATAACCCTTTCTCTTTTGGCGGTTTCGCCGTTAACACTTTCCTAGACACCCCGTAAACAATATACCGTTAAGCGGTGTTCTAAACACAATTAACCTCTCCTAGTGAGCGTGAAGTCCTTAAGTCTTAAAGTCTAGTTTCTTTTAAAATTTGTGCGGGTAAACGTTTATGCACAGTTTTGTGATTTGTGGGCCACGGAAAAGGTGATGAAATCCTTTACCGTATGTTGTGGGGTTCGCTTGCCCTTAAGTCCGTATTAATGTATGCAATGCGCAAATCAAAATAAAAATTGTTCAAATAATCAAACAATCATTTTTTACTTTAAGCACGGCACTGCAACAAATACGGGTTAGTCAATTTTTGGCGTTTGCTAGCGAACTTGCAAAGAATCCTGCAAAGATATTATTGGAAGCGTCGGATTTGAGAAGAAGGTGTTAGTAAAGTACGTACCGTTAAGTTGTGGGTTAAGAAACCCCCATTGAATCGAATCAAAGTAGCTTGAAAAGTTCGCTTGCACGGGTCAAACTACCCGGATCTTTGACACCGTACTTCGTAATCACCCTAGCTTTGAACGTACACTTTGCTCCCCACAATCGCCGTTCGCAATTCCGCAAAATCTACAAATGTCGGGAAAAAATGGATATTAGTGCGGAAAAACGATATGAATGCCCAAATACATGCACACTAAAAATTATAAAAAAATAAACAATACAAATAGGACAAAACCAGAACACTTGAGCCTAGAGGAAAAATTGGAGGCAGAAAGAGGTGGTAGGGCCGGCGACGCCGGAATTGGAGGTGATGTCGCCGGCCAAGTTATGGAAGATGTGCTCCAATCTTCTTATGTGTTCACTGTGTTTTACTAAAGTCACACTGATATTGTTTGATCTTTTATTTCAGAGCCAGAGTGCTTGCAGGTAAGAATTCCAGAGAAAAAAATGTTAAGAAAGTTAGTTTTTTTTTTGTTGGTTTTGAATTTTTTTTGAATTTTTAGTTTGTTTTGAAAAATAGGGTTAGATGGATATTAACAAGATTAACCCGAAATAACAAAAATAAAAACGTTACCGTCTCCCCGGCAACAGCGCCATTTGATTGTCACGTTCTAACCGTGTCGTGTTTAAAAAGAGTTTTGAAATTACCGCAATCAAAATGGTGTCGCTTGTAGCGAGCCGCGATGAGTACGGGTCGTCCGCAGGGAGATGGTAAGTTTTTTATAGCTTGTTTCAACGAGTTAATACCGTGTTTTGATTTGTTGGTTAACTAATTGTCGTAACAAAGATATGAATAAAAAGGACTTGTTAAGGGTAGTAATAAGTTAGATTGTATGAAGGTGATGTTTGCCAATTCCTTATAACCCCAACTTGGTATTGACACTAAAGCAATAGGTAACAACGCGGATTAGGGAACTTGAAATACGGTATTTGCGTCATTTCGCTAAATCCATTTTCCTTGTCCCTTATCCTTCCATTGTTATCTCTTGATTTTAGCCTTCGGCAAACCACGGGCAATCCGGTCATGATAAGGAATCATCACTATCGTGGTAGGATAGGATGCCTAGTGAGCGGAGTTGCGGGTGATTTACACGGAGTTTCAATAGGCAAGTTTTAGGTTTTAAAGTTTGGACAAAGAAAATCTTCGAATACGATCTAACATATTACACCCTTAACAAGTGAAAAGATTCCTCACACATATTTACAAATTAAAAAGAAAGAAAAGAGAAGATACATAAAAAAAATGCAATGAAATAAAGATGAAAAGAGAACCGATGAGTTCAAGCGTGTTATCTCCAAGTGTTCGATCCCCGGCAACGGCGCCATTTGGTTGCACGTCAAAAGCGTGTCGGATATTTAAAAGTTCTAAAGTTTAACCGCGATCAGAACGGTGTCGCTTTGCAACTAGCCGCGATGAGCACGGGTCGATCCACAGGGAGACGGAGCGTTTTATGTTCTTGTTCTTACGAGTTAACGAGCGTGGCGGATTTGTTCGTTATCTAACCTATGTGTTATATTCAAGTATAAAGCTTGTTAGGAAACGATGGGATAGTGTAAGTTAATAGATTCTGTATTCAAGTACTTTGAGCCGAACTTAACCAATGAAGCTAGAACAATCGGCAACAACGTGGATTAGGGGACTTAAGCACGGTATTCATGGAATCCGGCTTATTGACCCTTGTCCGTCCGTTCTTGTCTCTTGCTTTCGCCTCCGGCCAAACCGAATGCAACCGGTCACGGTTAGGAATCACCTTTATCTTGGTAGGGTAGGGTGCCTAACGGAGCGCTTGCGTAAGGTTTGGGCGGAGTTTCAAATGGAAAATACGGGAAAAGGAAATGAAAAACGAAATGTTAACTTACAATATCTTTCTCTTTTCCTAACAACAATATTCACACCATTCACAAAACAAACCAAAAAGAGATAACAAAAGAGAAGAACAAAGAAAATAAAAGATTACAAGCAAGGAATTAAAGTGCATGGAATTTAAGTGCGAGAATTAAAAGAGCAAGAATAAAATGCAAGTAAGTAAAAGATTAGGAACCAAAGAACATATTGCAAGACATGGGTTCAATAACCCAAACTTAAACTTGCAAGCTCAATAAAGAGGTTGCAAGATCAAGAGAGGGCAAAGAACTCATGGTGAAGGAAACACAAAAGAACACTTTATTAAACTTCAAGAATAATACAACCCCTTGAGATCAATAACCAACCCTTAAACTTTCAAGCTCAATGAAGAGGTCGAAGGATCAAGAGAAGGTTAAGAACTCAAGGGGGACTAAGCTATTTACAAGAAAGGAGAATAGAAAACTTGGACAAAGAATGACAATCCAAGACTAAAGAATCCCCTTGAACCTTTGCCCATTTCCTGCTTTTATAGGCAGAAAAAAAAAGAAAATAAACAATAAAATTAGGGCTACATGGCAGCAAAGAAGTCACTGTGAGGAGCTAGGGCCTACTTGAGGAGGTGGGGCCGGCCAGGCCGGTCCAAGAGGTAATGTGGCCGGCCACAATTTGTGGGAAGGGTCTTGTTCTTGGTGTGTTGACTTGTTGGGTCCCCCACATCACTTTGGCACAGTTTATTTTCTCTGATTTGGCTTGGTCTACACCCAGATTTTGGAGGGAATTTTGAATCTTGAATTCAACACATAATCTTCACCATTAAATGCTCATTACTCCATTCCCACATGTGGCTTGATTCATGGCTGCCTCCATTATGGCTCATGCTGATTTGTTTAATTGACTTTGATTTGATTTCAGTTTTGGAAGGAAAAAATCAACACATGATATTTAGCCTTGAATGCATATAATATTTTGCCTTGAATGCACATTATATCATATCCACATGTGCCTAAAAGTCTTGTGTACACATTTGTTGTGTTGGACCATTTAGATAGAAAAATGTGTACACAAACTTGTTGCAAAAAAAAGGTCTCTTGAAGTATCGGTCGGATTGCGGTTCTGGTTGCAGTGTCGGCTCTCAATTGATATATCCGTGCTTTTAAATGTATTTCCAGTATTTTGTCACGGATACCTGTAATCTGTATTACTGAGCAGACACTGGTTAATAGTACCGATAAATACAACAAATAGATAATGAATGGGTGGTGTTAGAATGCAGTTTTCTGATATGAACAAGAGACAAGTCGAGAGAGGCGGATCCTACCTTTTGTTTGAGTTGGATGCCGATGGGTCGAAAACGTAGACTCGTACTAAATTCTCGATAGCTCTGCACTCAGATTTTTTCTTGATGCTTGAGTGGAACCACAGCGTCGGCGTTGTCGATATGAAAGAGTGGACTTTTTTTCAGAATTTTTGGAGTTCTGAGGTGTGAGAAATTAGTGTTTGAAGGTGTCTATTTATAGGGTCTTTTTACCAACCATAAAATCCAAAAATCTGTTAAAATCCTCAAAAAATCCGCGCCCAAATGATTGCCCCGTGATTCTCTGACGATTGCGCCGCCGCCGCTTCACCTTAGTCGTTGGATCAAGATCCAACGGTCGAGATCGCGCCCCCACGAGCCACGCGTCTGCGTTGTGGGGATCACGCGTTTTCGTGTGGTCCCCACCACGTGGGCGTCGCTGGGTGATTCTGGGCCGTTGGATCTTGTATCCAACGGTCCAGGATCAATGGATTTAATATATTTTTTTATATAAATAAAAATATTAAACTGTTTACTATTTAAAAATTGAATTTGGTTTTAAAAAAATTGTTAAAAATAGTTTAAAATACGGGAAAATTATGGAAAAATTTTAGAAAATATATTTTATTGTTATCTTTAGTATAAAAATAATTTTGGGCTAAAACTGAATAATATATCCATATCTATGGTGTTTGCTAGTTGTTATAATTATTTAAATATCTATTTTATTCTAGAAAATATTTTAATTACTAAATAATTATTTTAAATCGATAATAAAAATATGTAAATTATTTTAAGGCATTATAGAATTTTATTAAAACACTTTAAGCCTGGAAAAATATAAATAGATTTTAGAAAATTCCTTTAAACGTGTTTCAATGCTTTGAAAATTATTAACATTACTTTAAAAATATTTTTCTATCATCGAAACACGGAAATAATTACTTGATATTAGGAATTTAAATAAAATATATTTTATTGGGTATTAGAAAACACGGTCGTTACAATCTTCCCTCCTTAAAATAATTTCGTTCTCGAAATTTCAGAAGGTAGGTCAAGGAAAGAAAAAAAATCACCAAGAAGGGATTATCGTGGTTAAAAATTTTGGGTCTCGCTCTCTCGTCCCGTTTTCTCGCTTTCGTGTATGTCTGCCTAGTAATTCTTTCTCCACATAATTCTAGCCAGCTGGATTGTCTTGTCCCTCAAGGTTTCATCCTTCTAGTATCTCGACCGATTGCTGCTCGTAGGTTACGCGAACCTTTCCAAGATCTCGGAACGATCAAAAGTATGACTAGGGTTGCCAGCATACCCTCTTAGCCGTGAGTTATAAAAGTATTATGCACGCCCTCCAAAGAAAATAGCAAAACTAGGCTATAAACAAATCCACCGTCTCCTTCCAAGATGTTAAACGGCCGAGAGTCGTGGGCTGTGCTTTCCACGCTCTCTTCATTGTATCACCATCTCTATTTTTCCTACAATTACCTCAATCTTACAAATTCTCCATCTTCAGGATCGTCCCAACCGATCGGCACTTCTCCCATATAAAACTTGACCCCTCTCATCCGCTTCAACCATCCGTGTCCTCACGTTCTCCTTAGAGTAGTGTTTCTATATTTTCAAGATGGACATCGCAATCGCCAGTTCTAGATCTGGATAGGATAGTTGCGTCTACAAGTCTTTAATTGTCTTGACGCAAATGCAACTATATCGCCGCACTGATACATCGCACCACCAAGTCCCTTCTCCGAAATATCGTAGTGGATGTTAAAACTTCTGGGTTTGCTAAGAATGGCAAGAATGGTTGTGATAGTTACGATCTACCCTCCTTAGAATAATTTCATATTTTGAAATTTCCAAAGGAGTAGCCACTACTAGGCACGGAAATCAGTAACGATGTCAGGAATTCTCTTTGCTGCATGTGTCCCTCCCGAGAGTTGGTGTATCACTTGATGCATGGAAAATATCTGAGGGGTTTAGGTATAAGGAATCGGAAAATGTAAAATCAGTAGTTACTTCCGGATAGAAAAGTTTGGAAGTTGAAGGAAGGTTATAAATTAATGGAAAACTTGAGAGATATAACATAAAGGCAACTGGTCGAAACTACGAAAACTAGAAGAATTATGGTGAGTCTAACTAAGATTTGCATCGAAGGATAAATAAGTATGGTATCAAAAAGAAAGGTTGAAAGAGAAAAGAGTATCTCTGATGTCTTGCCACGTGGCATCAGCCTTCTCGACTGTCATGATGAAGGTCTGGCGTTTGGGTCCATTCCGCTACGCTTGCTGAAAAACACGCTCCTGTGATGGTAAGGGTGGTCCCTTTGGTGATGCCCCTTGACCGGTGGGTTTAGTGGCGGAAAGTGGTCGGTTTTCCTGTTGTGGTGCCACAAAGTTAGCCGGTTTATTGACGGGGCCTAATTGTCTCCCTCTCTGAGGACAGCCCCCAATAGCAGATCCGAAGACCCGTGGACTACGCAGAGTTTGTTCAAAATGCGACAGTCTCTCATGTAGTGTCCGGCTCTACCGCAATGGTTGAATATGACTGCTGGTTTTCTGAAGATAGTTAGCCATGCTGGTCTCTTTGGGTGTTGTCTCCCGTTGAATCTGGAAGATGAGCCTCCCAGAATTTGATTGGCCGGTCGCTTAATGCCAGACAATCGGTTATCCTTTTTTATGCATCTCTGAAGGTCTTCAAAGTTTCGTGCCGCCTCTAAGATTTCATCATAAGTCGAAAGAGTAGCAGAAGACATGGAGGATTGCGTCTTCAGGTCCAACCCTTGTCAGAATCTTTTAGCATAAAGTTCTGGGGTTGCCACCAGATGATGTGCGAACCGACTTAACCTTACGAACTCCGAAGTGTACTCGTCCACCGACTTATCCACATGCTCCTGTTCAGACTAGAATATTGCATTATTATATTCCCCATTCTTATTCTTTTTATAAATAAACAGGTGCTTTTGACGCATGTCTGCTACATGTTACAGGTTACAGGTTCTTGGACAGAAAACAGTGCAAACGATGTAAAAACGATGAAAATGTGGACTTTAACCAACAAACAGAGAATCTTGATCAAGCCTACATAAGGAACAATTCACAAAGCAAGATTCAAGACATCGACTCAAAACAAACGGTTAAAAATCCATTGCAAATTGTTCACTGAAGATCTGGAACCAACCTAGAAGCCCAAATGGAAAAAGGACATGTAGAAACAGCAAGAAAATAAAGCCCAAAAGCAGCACAAAAAAGTTGACAAGCCAAGTCCACTATTGGGCCGCGGAACCGCGGTCCAACCCCTACCAAGGCCGCGGTTCCGCGGCCATCAAGCGCAATCAGGAGCTGAATTTTTGATCTAAACTTGATGCGACGTTGACTGGTCTTTATAGGGCTATTTTTGTAAATGTAGATATGCGGATCAAAATGTAACCTAGGGTTTCCTATTTTTTATAAATAGGAACTCTAATCATTGTAATTTCTTATGCCTCCTTTTAATAAAAATTCAGAAATTCTTTTTGGAGAGCATCAGTGTTTCCTTTCCATTCAGAAATTCAGATCTGACAACCCTGCATGGATGATTGGAGGGATGCATCTGTAAGTAGATTTAATTTCTCGCCCTAGTGTAGATTTCAATTTCTTGCCCTAGGTAGATTTAATTTCATACCCTAGGAACTTGTTTAGGGTTTAGCTTTGGGGAAGGATTTTGAGAGATGAGATCTCTCATCCCTTTCTTACCCACCAATTATTTACAATAGGACTCCATGCATACACGCACACACCGCGCCCTACGGCATCCTACCCCTCGAGATAACGATGACACCGTAGTGTAAAGGCCCGGTTGCGCGCGTTTTCCATGGAGGTTAGGGTAAGAATCTCTAAAGGAAGGACAAGAACCTAGAGGAAGGAACACCTTCCCGAATGGATCTAATCCCTTTTATTGATAATTACCATAACTCCTCATAGATCTTCATTCGGGTATAGAAAGCGTTGAGATTTAATTGCATTTCCAAACCATCCCTAAACCTAACCCTAGCAAGAATAGATCTAGATAATCGTAAATAGATTAATTTAGGTTTTTAGATTTAATAACCAATCCGAACACCCTTCGGAATTAACTCGTTAGCACGACTAGGAAATTCACAAAATCCCTGTGGACCGACCCGTACTCACCGGCTAGCTACATGCGACGCCGTTCTTGATTGCGGTTATAGAGATAGTTTTTGACACACGAATCAAATGGCGCCGTTGCCGGGGATGGCGTGCTATTTCCTTTTTGCGATTTCGGGTTAATCAAAATTTAAAAAAAAATCTGAAAAATCAAAAAAATCAAAAAAATATAAATATATATATATTTTGTTATTTTTGGAAGGGATACTTTGTTTTTTGTGAATCTTTGCAGGATCAAATTCGGATCTAGAAATCTACAGAGATCAAAACAGGAAAAAACAGATCGGAACAACAGAAGATCACAACAACCGAGGAACAGAAGAAATTTGGAGGACCGAGTCTACAAGTTAACCGTGGTGATCTGTTCCAGCAAAAAAAAAAAACTTGCCGAACTGACCAACGCGCGGCGGAACCGCCGCGCCAGCCCCCTTGAGGCCGCAGAACCGCCGCGGCTTGGTCGATTCAGGGCTTGGAAAAAAGGCAGAAGCGCGATAAAAAAAAAACAGTTCTGCCACTGCAAATTTCTGTGAGTTTTCTCTCTCCTCCTCTGCAAATCTTGATATATCTTCTGTAAATTTTCCTGCAGGATTTCTTTACGTTCAAAATTTTTTTCCCTTCCAAATAACAATCTTGTGCAGTATTTTTGTGCCTTGCTTGAAATGAAATTAGATTGCAAGTAATATTTTGCTGTTGCATATCTTTTCTATAAAATATTTTGCTGTTGCATATCTTTTCTCTAAAATCTTTTTGCAACAAAATTTTTCCAAATAAAGAGAAAAAGAATGAAAATAAAAAGGACAAATATTTTATAGAAAGTTGCAAAATTTTTAGCCGCAAATAAATCCTTGCACCACAATAAACTTTCCTTCTTTCCCCTTTTCTTACAACATGGGTACCCCACATAATAAATCATTAGCCGAACTTTGGTATCCCGAACCTAATTTTGCGTCATATGTCAATTTGTTCGGTCAATTTAAAAACGATCCCTCCATGCCTAAAAAATCTTTGAAAGATCACATAGAGGCGTCTAGGAGAAACAGTTTGACTTTTCAACCCACTTTGTGTCAACCAAGTCAACCTTCACCACCTTCGTATGTTGACACCACTTTTTCAAGTTCAGCTGTAACTCCTAAGCCGATGTCCATTGCCGAGCATATTGCTCAATCTCGCAGCCGATCTTTCATCCCTCTCCACTCATCTAGTTATAGGGATTCGCACGATTATTCACCTTTTTATCCATATGTTGACCCTACCCCTGTCCAATCACCCACTTCCTACCAGTCATACCCGACTTTCCCACCGTCACTAGACATTGATTCTACACAGCCATTGGGGAGTTTTGCACATCCATACGATTTCGAATCTTTTACCGAAACCCCCTCACCACATAAGTCTAGTTTGGAAGAGTCGTTGGAAGCTTATATTGCAGCAACAAATAAAATGACTAGGAATGTGGAAGCGTCCGTGGCCGCCCTTATGCAACCTAGTGAACCGGTAGCTAGTTTTTCACTAGCTTCAAATTTTTTAATGTATAAGGAGGCGGTTGGACAGAGTGAGTATGAGAGAGGATTTCCAAATCAAACCTACCCTTACCCAATTGAAACCCACAACTCCGGTTTTCCATCGATTTCCCTAAATAGTTCACCTGTTGAAAATAAAAACGAGTTGTGTGATTTTGTAGTGTTTAATGTGCCAAATTGTGAGGAACCCCTTTCGAGTGAAACCGCACCTAATCCTTTCGATCTTTACACCTCCCATCTAGAACCTAAATCGATAGATATCCATGCTTTTGATGAGGTGTCTAAAGAAATTAATTTTCACTTGATTGAGGATATAGACGCCGGGAATATTTCGGATGATGAACCTGTCGATTTGATTGAAATTTTATGTTCAAATCATCATCCCGAGTTATTAAATGTTTCTCCCGAATCTCATATGCGTCTAGATTTTGATGATAATGGCATGGATGAATTAAATATTAAGGATAGTATTGAGGAGAGTCTTGAGGATAATATTGAGGTTGAATCATTTTTGTTTGATGTGTCTGATTTTTCAATTCATCCTCCTGAACCTTTGACTGTTATATCACCCTCCCTCCTTCCCATCGTTCCGACCACGCTTGAAGACTGTGAGCTTGAAACCTTTTCTTTTGAATCTGACACAATTCTCACAGACGACAACACCTACGAGTGTTTCACTTTTTCGGACGATGTTGATGACTCACCGCCCGAGTTTGAGTCCTTTACATTTTCAGATGAGCCATCAGACTCGGTTGATTATAGTAGTTTCGAACCATTAATTGAATCTTTCAAGTTCGAAACAGTTTACTACGGTGAGAAAGATACTATCCCTAATTCACTCCCTTTCGTCTTTCCCATTGTTCCGACCGAACAAGAGACCGTTACGCTTTCATCTCCTATACCAAGTTCGGCGTACCCATGTTTTCTTGCGAATCTTGAGGGATTTGACCCCATTTCTCGACGGGTTGATAGGTTAGCGCAATCGCTTTTAACACATCGGTCATCACATATTGCGCTAATTTATTCACTCGATTTACACCCTCAAGATTGCGCGACTCTTCTTTCTCCTTTCCTCCCTTCTTCTCCCCCACCGAGACCATATTCTACCATTCTTCTTTCCACACGGTCTCGCGTGTTTCTCATTTTCTTGCACCAACTATACCATTACCACGATAAGATTTTTGAATGGTTGGTGCTAACTTTTGGCTTGTGTAAGGCCAAGCTTAAGTTTGGGGGGAACCTTGTTGTATATATGTATATATATTTTTTGTTTTCTTTTTCTAAAAAAAATAAAAAAAATCCAAAACATAAAAAATATAAAAAAATTGTATAAATAAATAAATAGGGGAGTTCCGGCATTTTGACCCTCTTGGTTTAGTATGACAGTGAGGACACTGTCAAGTTCAAGTTTGGGGGTATGCTCGGTACGTCTTCTTCCTTCGCATTCATTTGTACATATTTTTTGCATTTGCATACTTATTTGAAAACCCATAAAAATTGAAAATTTTCAAAAATTATAAAAATTTATGTATTCAATTTTGGCTAATTGATTTGAGTTTGACAAATAGGTCAACTGGCTAGGAACAACTAGATCTTAGACTTAGTAAATTAAAAACCCTAAAGATAACCTTCTTTAAAGTTTAACGGTAGAAAGTATATGCCTTGTAGTTTATTTAGAAATAGGCAAATTTTGAGTTCATTTCTTGGGCTAAGTCAAAACAAGGGAAGAGTATTGATGTTCTTATTAGAGTATAAGTTTGAAAAATAGTTCCTAGCTTAAGTCTAAATTCTGAAAATATATACCCTATAAAATTGCACAATCACGCACCTTGAAACTTGGAATAGTAGAAGAGACCTTGAAATGCTCTTGTCTAAAGTCCTTAGTACAAAGAAAATAAAAGAAAAAAAAAGTGAATAAAGAAAAAAAAAATGGACACTGGTTTTTGTGATTACTTAAGGCTGTAAAAAATAGAAAAATATTTAGCGAGGGTGCTTCATCACCTAGTGCCTTAGACCAACTGGTTTGGGAGTCACTGCTAAAGCCTTGGGTGTCGCAAAACTAGGAAGTACGCCTTAAAGTGCTAACGCATCTTGTAATCGGTTGTTGGTACCTCAAGAAGTATTAACGGTCGCATGAAGGATGTGTAAGCAAAATTCATTTAAAATTCACTAATTAATAAGTGCTTTGGACAACGGACAAGGGTATGATTGCTTGATTTGAATTTCCAAGTGTAAGGGTGATCTATACACACACGTAGGGGTATGTGATTGGAGTTTAGATGAGAGAAAGGAATGAAGAATAGAACTTGTATCTTTAATAGAGTTGATAGAAATTCCTAAGTGGAGATGGAACCCTAGAAGGAAAACTTAAGAAATGCCGAAAGCTAAGTAAGTCTATAGAACATATATAATCTTAAGTTAGATGATAAGGAAGTGTGAAGAATGTGGGTGTATAATTTGCGGGTCGATAATAATAGAATTCTTAGTTAGAAAACCTAATTGGAGAACAAAAGTCGAAATGCCGAATTGATAGGATTTTGTGGGTAGTATCCGCTGAAAACCCTCGGGAGACAACACTCCTCTTACTAGGGACACCTAGAGGTTTAACGGCTTGTTGCACGAGCTCAGTGCAATCGCGTTTCCCTGCGAAAGTGCGGTTAGGATTTTAGTGAATAAAAATAAGTTGCTCGAGGACGAGCAACAGATAAGTTTGGGGGTATTTGTTCACACTAGAATATTGCATTATTATATTCCCCATTCTTATTCTTTTTATAAATAAACGGGTGCTTTTGACGCATGTCTGCTACATATTACAGGTTACAGGTTCTTGGATCTAAAACAGTGAAAACAATAAAAGATGACGGAAAAATGAGACTTTGACCAACAAAGAGAAGGATCTTGATAAAGCCTACAAAAAGATCAGTTTACAAAGAACAAAGGGCAGCGCAAGGTCCAAGATTACAAAGCGAACGTGTTGGAGTCCACTACAATATTCACTGGAAATCTGGAAGAGAACCAGAACCTAAATTGAGAAAAGATATATAGAAACAAGAAGCCCGAGCCACCAGAAATAAGCCCAAGAAAATGCAAAGCCCAATTCTACTTTTTGGCCGCGGAACCGCGGCCAAACCAGGCCCTGGGCCGCGGTTCCGCGGTGGGCTTAAGGGAATAGTGAATTAATTTTTACCAAATTGTGAGGCGGCTTTGACTAGGTCTTTTCTTAGGGGTATTTTTGTAATTTCAGACATGCGAAACAAATGTAACCCTAGGGTTTCCTATTTTTTATAAATAGGAACTCTAATCATTGTAATTTCTTATGCCTCTTTTTAATAATAAATTTCAGATCTCTTTTTGGAGAGCATCGGTGTTTCCTTTCCATTCAGAAATTCAGATCTGACAACCCTGCATGGATGATTGGAGGGATGCATCTGTAAGTAGATTTAATTTCTCGCCCTAGTGTAGATTTTAATTCTTTGCCCTAGGTAGATTTAATTTCATGCCCTAGGAACTTGTTTAGGGTTTAGCTTTGGGGAAGGATTTTGAGAGATGAGATCTCTCATCCCTTTCTTACCCACCAATTATTTACAATAGGACTCCATGCATACACGCACACACCGCGCCCTACGGCATCCTACCCCTCGAGGTAACGATGACACCGTAGTGTAAAGGCCCGGTTGCGCGCGTTTTCCATGGAGGTTAGGATAAGGATCTCTAAAGGAAGGACAAGAACTTAGAGGAAGGAACACCTTCCCGAATGGATCTAATCCCTTTTATTGATAATTACCATAACTCCTCATAGATCTTCAGTCGGGTATAGAAAGCGTTGAGATTTAATTGCATTTCCAAACCATCCCTAAACCTAACCCTAGCAAGAATAGATCTAGATAATCGTAGATAGATTAATTTAGGTTTTTAGATTTAATAACCAATCCGAACACCCTTCGGAATTAACTCGTTAGCGCGACTAGGAAATTCACAAAATCCCTGTGGACCGACCCGTACTCACCGGCTAGCTACATGCGACGCCGTTCTTGATTGCGGTTATAGAGATAGTTTTTGACACACGAATCAACTCCCTTGTTGGAACTGTATAAACTCTCTTTCCATTTTTAGGTGTGCTACAACTGGGAAGTATTGAGTATCGAAACGTTATTTGAACGTTTCCCAGTCAATGGGCTCTTTCAGTCTACTTTCCTCGGCCTCCCACCATATTCGGGTATTATCCGTGAGTTGTAGTTTGGCAATGTTCACCCACGCGTTCTTCGGAATTTAGGCGGCACCGAGATCGTTGACTGTTCCCTTGAGCCATTCCTCAGCTTCTAAGGGAGTTTCCTTCCCTGAAAAAGTCTATGGGTGGAGTGATTCGAACTGTTTCACTCCCGCCGAGCCTTGAAGAATTGGGGCCAGTGCCTTACTTAAAATCTCTACATGTTGCTGCCTACTTTCTCGCAGCTCCTGATGAAGGGCAGCTATCTGCTGCTGCTGTTGCTCCAGTAGTCCTTGCATCATTTGTAGTATAGCTGCTTGTTGAGCAGCGGCTTCATTGACTCCATTTCCCCTTCGGTTGCGGTTATGGTGTCGTCCGGCCATGATGATCTGAATCAGAATAGGTTAGGTTACAAACAGGCTGAGGGGTGAGATAAGATAATAACTTGCATGGAAGAACAATAATTAATGCAAGAGAAAAACTAAGAAGAAGAGCAAGAGACATAAGAGAGATTTTTGCTCGAAACTAAGATTTTATTATCCAACTTCAATAAGGAGATTACAACTGAAAAGTAAGGACATGCCCCTATTGCTCTACATCGTTTTATTCGGCCAAAAGAAAAAGAAAAAGTCTTATTAATCTCGATTATGGAACTTCAACAAGTTGTGTTAGGCTCTCGCACTAAGAAAGGTACGACCATTCCCACCATGTCTTGCGGGGGCAACTGCCTAAGTTTCTTCGGCCTTGAGTTCCTCTTCACTCGAAACTTTGTCCTTCGACTCATCCTCGGCAGGAGCCTCGTTCTCTGATTCCCCCTCTATAGGGTCTTCTTCTTCTGCAGGAGCCTCCCCATCAGGGTCATATTCCATAAGATTCACTTCCGCCGCAGGGGCCTCTTTTTCTGGCCCCTCCTCTATATGCTCCTCTCACACTAAAAAAATTGTTAAAAATAGTTTAAAATACGGAAAAATTATGGAAAAATTTCAGAAAATATATTTTATTGTTATCTTTAGTATAAAAATAATTTTGGGCTAAAACTGAATAATATATCCATATCTATGGTGTTTGCTAGTTGTTATAATTATTTAAAATTCTATTTTAATCTAGAAAATATTTTAATTACGAAATAATTATTTTAAATCGATAATAAAAATATGTAAATTATTTTAAGGCATTATAAAATTTTATTAAAACATTTTAAGCCTAGAAAAATATAAATAGATTTTAGAAAATTCTTTTAACCGTATTTCAATATTTTGAAAATTATTAACATTACTTTAAAAATATTTTTCTATCAACGAAACACGGAAATAATTACTTGATACAAGGAATTTATATAAAATATATTTTATTGGGTATTAGAAAACACGGTCGTTACATAAACTAGCAATACAGGGGCTAGGCTATAAGGTAAGTGGGCTACAGGCCAAACCCCTACACCAATGCCCAAAATTGGTCCGGCGAGATAGCTATTTCACCCGGTGTCGCCGGCCCTACCTTAGAGTTTTGGTCTCATTCTTCTGTGGTGGTCTTCTAGTGGTCTAACTAGGTCAATGTAGTTGTTTGATTTTCTTACAAACACCCCAAGTTGTTCCAGATTCCATATAGTCTTCAAAACCTACAAACCCGACATCGGAAAATTCTAAACCCAAGTCTTGGGGTTTCTATGCTCAGTTGGTCCAGGATTTACACCAACAGGGTTGTGGTCGCTAATCACACTCAAACACACCGTCACAATTCAACTCCTACCCTAAACCTCATCTTGGAAATTTCCAAGATCTCTAAACCTTATTAGATCAACTCTAAACTACTATAGGAGTTTAAGAAACTCAAAAACAAGACAAGAAGTGTAGGATATACCTCATAGAGCAACTAAGGAAAAACCCTATATGATCCCAAGTGCTCAAAATCCAATCTTGATTCCACCGTGGGGTTTGTAGTGAGGTTTGAAGTGATTTTTGTAAAGAGAGTATGGAGTTTTAGTTGACTTTTTGGGGGTGGCCATGGGGGTAGAGGATGTGGAGGATGAGGAGAAGGAGAAGGAGGAGGAGAAAATGAGATGAAGGTGAGAATGGTGAAGGGAACTATGTGAAGAAAACCCCTCCCTCTCCCTCTCTCTGTCACACACACATATCATCCATGACACAAGTCTCATCATTCTCTCTCTCACCTTTATCTTTTTTCCATTTCTTTTTTATTTATTTAAAAAACCAAACAAAACCATTTAAAGATAAAAGAAGGCATGGTTCATAACAAAATGTAACAAGTGTTGCAACATGCTTTGTTGCATATCATATATATAAGCAAGATCAATGCATAATTAATAAAATATTAATCAAACTTAGCATTTAAACTTGTATACAATTAATTGTATAATAATTTATAAAATGTCAAAATCATCTAAACACTTTCAAATCAATAATTCATATAATTTCCAAATATTTTCCAAACTATTGGTATATAATTATACCATTTCATTAAAACTAAATCTCATACTTTAATAATATTCATGAAATTTATTATTTAATTACTTAAATTCCCAAAAATAATATTAAATTTTCTGAAATGTTGCAATCTTCCCCCCTTAAATAAATTTGGTCCCCGAATTTTAAATTTAAACCCCCCAATACTTAAAACATTTCAGTAAAACAATCAAGTTGTCGGAGCTCCGAAATCATGAATACATAAGACATAACATAGCGCAATACATGCGCATGCAAACGAGTGCAAAACTCAAAATCGAAACTCCGTCAAGCGTCACGCAATCATCGGAGTTATGACGAAATACAAATGCCAAAATCTATTACGAAAATATAATATGATATATTTAGGACTACAACATAAATGTAGTACGCATCGTGGTGAAATTGTTAAAACAACTAAATAAAAGATGCATGCCAAAACCTTTTCAAATCGCCGTGTGATGCGCGTAGCACGGCACAAGTAGCGGACGCGCATTTATAAGGATAATAGCTATATATATATATATGTCCTTTGTTTAATAGGTACGTTCTGCCATTTGAAAATAATTTAGAAGAGTTTTCTTCGTAAATTTCATGTCATCACGGACACGTAGGAAAATATTGAGACTATAGCTCTTTTTGAAAATCCCTTCCATAAATATCGATGCATGCAAAAATACTCACGTACGGTCCTCAGACCAGTCCTGCTCAGTTACTAACCCGTCTAATACATATCATAAAACATGCTGCTCGAAAGAAATCAATCCCAAAAATGTATACAAAGAATGCCATGTGCGTCTGGTGTGCACGGAAATCAAAATCAAATGTTGGTGCCACGAATGTGCACAGAAACAAAACTGAGTGCAACGGGTATGCACGAAAGCATCTGTCAAGTGCAACTGTGCATGAAAACATAATCTAGTGCAACAAATGCATGAAAATTTAAATCAGGGGCACTAGGTGCCCGTAAACTCATAAATGCCTCAAATGCGCATAACAACAGCATTGAGCGTGCCAAGGTATATAAAATCATAAATCAAGTGCAATAACTGTGCACAAAATGTAAATATCCAGTAGGTGCGGCCATGATGAACAAAAACAAATATCTAATATCAAAGTCGAAATCAACAGTATACGACATACACCAAATCAAAATCAAGTATACCGTGATATTTAAACTCATAACCATGTGCAACTGCGTGCACAAAACTCATATTAAGTAATAAAAGTGGGTGAAATCTACACCGAATGTATAAGTCCAAAATCATGTGCATATTATATGCACGAAATCAAGTCAAGTATATTGGCGTGTACGAAATCAAAATCAAGTGCAATGGGTATGCACAAAAACGAAATCAGCACAACTGATACATAAAATACGAATCAAGTGCAACGGTGGTGCATATAAGAAATATCGATCGTAAAACAAATCGTTAAAATACTGAAATCAAAATGACGAAAATGTGATATCTGAATCATCAAGGCGCAAATCATAATAACAGACGTCAAGGTGCCCCCTCCGATGTCGAAAGGTGTCGGTGCATCTAAGGCTGGCAGAGAAAGAATATCTACTTGCCTCTTTCGCACGGTCTGGCTTCCTCTGCTCTTAGATCCTCGTTTCTCCTTGTGGATTACCAGTTACATGACTCCTCGGCTCAACAACCTGATTCGGAGTAATGACGGAAACAGTCCCGTTTCTGGCGCTTCTCTGAAGATCTCCTGACCAATTAACATGGTCACTCGTAAAGTATCACGTCAATGATGGCAATCTCTGCCCCACTGAGTGTGTGTGATACATCTGATCCTGGGTCCAAGTCTTTATCGTGAAGTACTCCAGAAGATCTTGTCAGGGTCTCTCCCAAATCTCATCTCTGCAGGACTGCTCGAAAGTTGGCACTCTTTACTTAATCTGTTGCTTATCCTGGGACAACTGCATTCTTATTATGACCTTCCTATGGAAATATGGCCGTACCCAATGCCTCTGCATGCATATCAAGTCTCTGATATCAACAGAGTGGAATGACAACTCGTTAAGATCTCGTATGAACCTCTTACTCCGCTTCCCTTCAGTATGGACTAATTCGGAATCATCTCTTCGCAGCTGTGTGGACTGCGCTCCAATTGACTGTAGTCATATCTAGAGTCTCTTTTTCGAAGCTACGAACTTGGCATCTTTAATATCCTGTAAATAGCATCTGGCCATTTACGTCCTCAGGAACTCGTCCAAGTTACCGGAGTAATGTGCTTCCGCTCGGCCTTTCTCAATCGACTCAAACACGTCTGTGTGAAGTCCCCTTCTAGCTGAAGATGGCCAATTGATGACATCGCATCGAAGCATCCAAACGAACAATGTCCTTTCTTGATCGATTTACTCTAGATCTGTATAACATCCTTCAACTGGAATTCTTCAACTTAACTGGGCCTGCGTCGGCGCATCAGATCAGACGAATCTTCTCAATCACTTTATTCAAGATGGACTAGCTACCTTCTGTCACATCTCCGTGTATAAACTCATGCTGCATTAGCTTCAATGGTCTGGGGGTGATATCTTATCAATCGTAGCAACAGTTGGCTCATCTTTCCGCATGGTAGACAATGCTTCAATCATCTAGAGTAGACGGTGCATCAACGGTCTTCACATTCTGGCTGGCCTCTAGCAGTGGCCTGATCATCTGGTGTAGACGGTACCTTAATAGTTGTCGCAATCTGGCTGGCCTTTAGCCATGGCCCGATCACCTAGTGTAGATCCCGAACGCTCGCGTCAACGAGAAATTCTAGTAAAAAAATGTATCAATGCCTTCGTACGACACTGGAATACATCCTGTACAGTCCTCGTCCATGACGATCTCGCTCTGACCGCGTCTCTAGCCGCAACTCTCTCTGCTCGCGTAGCCAAGGTAACGGAAACCACGATCCGATATCGATGATGATAGATCATAGGAACGAATAGAAATACGGTGTATAAGAAATGTACATCCTAAGTTTACTTAAGCGAAGTAGCGTATCGTAAGTATGCCGCGGAACATACACACAGTACGTCACTCTACTTAAGTCACCTACTCCATCAATCAAGGTCAACTTATGCGATGAAAATTCGGGTCTAATACCCCCTCGGTCAAGTCTAAGTTCCGTAAGGTCAAGCCTAGGTTCCGAATATATATACGCCCTAAACTCCGCATAGTCAAACCTAGACTCGAACCAAGGTTAAACCTAACGCTCTGATACCAACTTTGTCACGATCCGGAAAAGGCACGTGACTGACACTTGAATCACGTGAAGTCTATAGGACCCCACCTAATTCAAGTAAGTCAAAAGCCCAGAAATCTAAACCTTTTTAGGGAAAATAGGAGAGGTGAAGTTTAGAAATAAGGTTTAATGAAATCAGGTTCTTTCTTTAAAGGCATAGGTAATATAATATATGAAAACACAATCTTTGCATCTAACTTAAAAACATTTTCGTCATTAAAAATTTGGGCAGCACCTCCTTTGTACAATTTAACCCGAAAACGGTACAAGTAATAATAAATAAAGGCATCCCCAAGCAGGAGCTAGCTCTTCGCCTATTAGCAGAAACAACCATGCGATAATAATAAATATACAACGCCGGAGGCGAGGATCAAATACAGAAAGAAAATAAAGAAAACCATGCATCATCAAGAAACCAGAAATAAGAATAAATACACGAGCATGACTTTAAGTCCGAAAAGAAAATACAAACGGTGTTTCTAAGTCTACGAATATACATAGTCTGGTTGATGAAGCTTTTAACTAGATACAACTGAAATGAAATATACAAGTATATAATGGTGGTCACGATGCAAAGCTATCCCACCTATCAATTACAATCATCCTGAAGAAGGTAGTGTGCCAGCAAGCCGCAACGGAACCTGTGCAACCAAACCTGCAGGAAAATTGTGGCACAACGGGGGTGAGTTGCCAACTCCTGAGTAGAACACATCACCGAGTAGAAACCGAATGTATGACTATCTCCTAGGTCATACGATATAATAATAAAGACAACGAGTGATAACAAGGGTAACACTATAAGCATAAGTGTGATATCAAGTACTCATGTCCGTGTCGTAAAGTAGTAACATATCATATGTATGATGTATGAATGCATCAGTCAATGTGTATCCAACAAGGACACACTAAAATCATGATAAAACCTGAGTGCCCAGTATCGACACTCGAAAACATCATGAAAACCGTGTCTATTCGCGACACATAAATCTCATATCTCGGGCTCCGTCTGTCCGGATCAGCCCCATATCATCTGATCTCATGACTGCGCTCGGTATCCTCCGGATGTCCGCCGAGCCAAATATCACCGGTCGGTAATGCTCCCTTGCCGGGCTTAATGTCTCTATCTCTCTATACGGTCTTCTTGTCTCGGGATACCGCACCGGGTCCACCATGTACCCGCAAACGGTGTCGCCCACGCTCCTCGTAGCGGGTAATCATATATCATATATGCTCTAGAACCGAGAAATCTTATGGTGGACGCCACACATCATACCAAGGGAAAACCACATTTTCTTTTAAAAAGAGCATAAGTTTTCAATTGCACATGCGGTTTCCTAAATCCAGAAAATATCATGAAATACCGAAATCTCATAATCATGAGTCAATAAGAAATAATGAACATCGGCATAAAGCCCCTCAACAGTGCATAGACAGAGAGTATATATGAATGCATGCGGCATCTAAGTAAGAAATGCAAATGTCTAAACTATCATGTGAGATCATGAATGCTAAACAATAATATTAAACTACAATTATCAGAGAGTACGAGCGAAGTAACGGTTCTCTAATGTGTATGTGGCATGAAAATTACCAATGATGATGTGTGTGAGCCGTCCAGTAAGTGTACGTGCAACATACGCATCATCGATAATGGTGCATGTGTCCTAGCAGACGAGATCATAACCGCCAATGAAGGAACATGTATAAATATACAATGCAATGAGAATGATATGAACAATGCAGAAAAGTAAACGCAACATTATAAAATATATATATATATATACACACGAGCCATACGGTTACCGTATTTAAAATAGTAATAATCTTTGTTTTTAGAAAAGTAAGGGCTGCGGTGTTTTTTAGAAAATAGATGTCATTTTGAAAATCCGTAGCGTTCCTCGGCTGCTCTTTGAAAAACACCTACGATTCACTAGTTTTGAAAATAGGTATGACTCTAAACCTATTCTAACATCTACTTAATTGATTAATAAACTAAACAAAGAGACTAAACTAGACCCGAGTCAAAAGTAAGTAGAAATCTATACGTATCCAAGTCGATATATCAAGTAATCGGCGATCCAGCCTCATAGCATCACGTACGGTATAACCCATCGTACGGCATTCTCGAGTCAAGAGTGCAGATCAATCATCATATATATCTCGTACGGTATAGTCCGTCGTACGACATCCTCAAAACCGAGGGTACGGGTTAATTATCATATATATCATCATTCGTACGGTATCATCCGTCGTACTATATCATATTCAAGGGTACGGATCTAAGATCACGTACATTCTATTGTCTTATCAAATCACATGTTATTGCATGTTATGTGTATATCGCCTAACGATCCTTTAACATATCATATCATATCATATATGAGGTCTCACTCGATCGTATATCATAACCTCACAATATCATGTCCGATCGTATCGACTCATATCCATTAAGATATTATCCTCATCTCACGTGTATGTCTCTCTCTCTCTCTCTCTCTCTCTCTCTATATATATATATATATATATATATATATATATATGAAACACACACACACACACACATATACACATATGCACACATATATGTACCAAGTGTGTGTGCGTGTGCGTGCGTGTGACAACACATAACCTAAGGTTCACGACTAAGATAAAAGAGACTAAGGGTATACCTTACTACTAATACGCTTATTCTAATCCTACGGTCTCCTAAAACCCTATTTGCTAAGTATCCAAGTCTTGCATCAACACATAGATATAATATATATATATAGCCTATTCTACGGTTGCAGGGGTGCTATACGCCATACACCCGACTTCCCCCGTAGATATACATCTACTCACCTTCGATTCTCGCTTGCCGAAGTCGATGACGCCTTGTTCTCCCTTGTCGTCCCGAAGCCCACGCGAAGGTACCTACATATTAAAACATATCGTATCGCCTCAAAATCATATTCGAAAACCGACAGGTTAAGCGAAGTACTCATAGGTTAGAACCTATAGTCTATGCATACAAAAACAACCAAATAACCCTCGTCGTTGTCGTACAAACGTCCAACGACCAAATCCAAATCCAAATACTAAAAACCAAGTTTTAGAAATCGGAAAAATATTGCCAAAATCAACTCAAAATGCTCCCAGATTTCTGCTCAGGTATATTGGAACTAAACTTACAATACATGGGTTAAGTTATAAGGTAAGTGAGCTACAGGCCAAACCCCTACACCAATGCCCAAAATTGGCCCTGTGAGATAGCTATTTCACCCGGTGTCGTCGGCCCCACCTTGGAGTTTTGGTCTCGTTCTTTTATGGTGGTCTTCTAGTGGTTTAACTAGGTCAATGTAGTTGTTTGATTTTCTTACAAACACCCCAAGTTGCTCCATATTCCATATAATCCTCAAAACCTACAAAACTGACATCGGAAAATTCTAAACCCAAGTCTTGGGGTTTCTATGCTCAGTTGGTCCAGGATTTACCCCAACTGGGTTGTGGTTACTAATCACACTCAAACACACCGTCACAACTCAACTCCTACCCTAAACTTCATCTTGGAAATTTTCAAGATCACTAAACCTCATTAGATCAACTCTAAACTACTATAGGAGTTAAAGAAACTAAAAAAAAAGACAAGAAGTGTAAGATATACCTCATAGAGCAATTAAGGAAAAACCCTAGATGATCCCAAGCGCTCAAAGTCCAATCTTGATTCCACCATGGGTTTATAGTGAGGTTTGGAGTGATTTTTGTAAATGGAGTATGGGGTTTTAGTTGAGATTTTGGGGGTGGCCATAGGGGTAGAGGAGGTGGACCATGAGGAGAAGGATAAGAGGAAGGAGGAGAAAATGAGACGAAGGCGAGAATGGTGAAGGGAACCATGTGAAGAAAACCCCCCCTCTCTCTCAACATCAACCAATCATTCTCTCTCTCACCTTTATCTTTTTTCCTTTTTTCCTTTTTATTTATAAAAAAACCAAATAAGACCATTTAAAGAGAAAAGAAGCCATGGTTCATAACAAAATGTAACAAGTGTTGCAACATGCTTTGTTGCATATCATATATATAAGCAAGATCAATGCATAATTAATAAAATATTAATCAAACTTAGCCTTTAGATTTGTATACAATTAATTGTATAATAATTTATAAAATGTCAAAATCATCTAAACACTTTCAAATCAATAATTCACATAATTTCCAAATATTTTCCAAACTATTGGTATATAATTATACCATTTCATTAAAACTATTTCTCATACTTTAATAATATTCATGAAATTTATTATTTAATTACTTAAATTCCCAAAAATAATATTAAATTTTCTGAAATGTTACAGTTAGTATTCTTATTCCTATCGCGTTTGTTTATTTGATTTCTTTTCTATATCGTTTGTTATTTCTTCGAGATCGTATTTGCCACAACAAATCGGTATCAGAGCTACTTTGTGGTTCTCTAGGAGATTTGGTATTTTGTTTGAACCGTTAAGTCTTCGATCTTACGATCTAAGTTTACAGCGAGTAACGACGTTTGTGTCCTCTTCTCCGTCTTCTTAGATTGTGATTTTGAAGTTTTAGGGTTTGTAAGCATTCAAGGTGTCTTTTTTTGATCCCACATCATATCTCCAACGATTATGAAGTTCGATATTGAGAAGTTTGATCGGCCTATAAGTTTTAGTATATGGCAAGTTCGTATGTTTGCCATATTTATACAAAATAATTTGAGAAATGCGGTTTTTAGGAAGGATTCAAGACCTTTCGCTGTGACGGATGAAACATGGGAGGAGTTGGATGAAAAGGCTATTACGGATATCCAGTCGTGTTAGACAAATGAAGTTTTGTAAGGGATTTTGTGGAGAAGGTGGAGCTACTACTAATATTATGGAGGGGTTTTGTGGTGAATGCGAGGCAATGTGGAGATTTGTTGAGTTTGCCTCGTATTCTTGATCCCTATTAGTTTCCCAGTTTAATTTGGCGTTACACGGAGTATTTCAGTTTCAGGTTTAGCTATAGTAAGGAGGCAGACGTCTGAAGCTTTTAGCTTCATACGTCTGACATGTATTCGAAGACATGCACACATAGAGTCGAGAGACGTCTCCACTCTTATTCTTCAGACGTTAGCCAGCGCTTTATTAGTTGGAAAGACGTCTAACCAATGTTAGTCAGACGTCTGCGCGCTGTTTCCCCCAATAAGAGAGCAAGGCTCTGTTCAAAATTTGAACTGAGGCAGCGCCTCACGTGCAAAGCACGAGAGCGCCAGCGTCCAGAGTTAAAAACTCTGAGGCAGCGCCTCACGTGCAAAGCACGAGAGCGCCAGCGCCAGAACTAAAAGTTATCCACCTTTGGATCAAAAATCCAACGAAGATGATAAATCATCAAATTACAGAATTAAATTCTGTTGAGGAAATATTCCTCGAATCTTTACTAGAACAAGAAAGGTTAATCTCCGTGAAACAGAGAACCGTTGGATCAAAGATCCAATGGTGATTAAAAATCACCAAGATACAAAATAAGCTTTGTAGGGGAAAATATTTCCCCAATTTTATTGAGAACAAGAAAAATATTTTCTGTAAAACAGAAGGCTTAGGATCAAAGATCCAACGGTGGATAAAATCCCCAAATGAATTGGAGATCTCTCAATGAGAGATTTCCTTAACTAAACCAACAAATCGGCCTCTACTATATAAAGGACCCAAGACTTCAAGCCTTGTAGAGAAGAACCCCCCATAAGCTTCAAGTAAAAATGAAGAAGTGCAAGCAAAAAGAGTTTTAGGAGAAAAGAAAGAAGAACTTTCTTCAAGGTAAAGAGAGATCATAGTATCTCATCTGCATACCCAAGGGTTTAACCCTTATAGAAGAACATAGTTCTTTCCCTGGATCTAAGATCCATGAGACAAGTCTCCCACAAATGAGAATTTAATTCTCGCAGGGATGAATTTGTTCTTAGGGATTGAAGATCTAGGGAAGAACAAAGAATTGAATTCTTCAGAGAAATGCACAAAGAAGAAAACAGCACAGAGCGCCCCACGTGCCCCTCACGTGGGCGCTAATAAAATGAATAGTGCTCTGCACTCAGCGCCAAGCACCCCGCGTGCCCCTCACGTGGGCGCTAATAAAATGAAGAGTGCTCTGCACTCAGTAGTTGGCGCCCAGCACCAAGTGCCCCTCACGTGGGCGCTAATAAAATGAAGAGTGCTCTGCACTCAGTGGCTGGCGCACAGCGCCAAGCGCCCCATGTGCCCCTCACGTGGGCGCTGTTTAACATAAAGCGCTCTGTAAATAGAGCCCAGCACCATAAAAAGTGTTCAACACTCCATAAAAAAAACAAAGGAATGGGGTGAGAGTCAGAGCCCATTTCAATGCTCAGCATTGTTGCACATAAAAGGGACCGAGCCCAAACAAGTGTTTAACACTTTATACTAAATGGACTGAGTCCAAGTTGACCAAAAGTCCTTAATTCAGATCAACCGAGCCCATGTGCTCACATTCTTTCTAAATTGGTCTTATTCTTAAACCCAACTACAGATCTCCCAACTGATATTGGTTCAAGGGTACATCTCCCCACACCTCTGATATACGTCGTTGTAATTCTTCAACGTCTTCAGAGCGGTGGCGGGTCCCGACAACCAACAATAATGGACCGCAACGTCCTTAAACTAATAATGGACCGCAACGTCCTTAAACTAGCCGTGGACCGCAACGTCCCTAAACTAAACTCTATGGACTATGACGTCCTTAAACTAGCTGTGGACCGCAACGTCTCTAAACTAAACTCTATGGACTATGATATCCTTAAACCAATCGTGGACCGCAACGTCCCTAAACTAAACTCTATGGACTATGATGTCATTAAACCAACCGTGGACCGCAACGTCCCTAAACTAAACTTTATGGACTACGATGTCCTTAAACCAACTATGGACCGTAACGTCCCTAAACTAAAACGACAGAGTCCAAATGTTCTTTCGTTGGATCAAAAATGACCCTGAACCCCCGTTAAGTAGATCTTAGTCCAATATCGGATTAACGTATCCTTAACAAATATTTAAGTTGATAGTAATCTCAAACAAGGTTAACGATCCTTAAATCAAACCAAACCCAAATATAAAAAAATACGGATTTGGACTAATCCACGCCCTACGGGCGACAACATAAATTAGTCTCCATATACAATGCACGGGCAACCAAAAATAAAACAAACACACACGACACGAAGTGAACTTCTGGAGCAGGAGAAAGTGGTTACTGCGACGCGGTAACGTAATTAACTGCAGGGGCTTGTGCCTGCAGGAAAGAGCGTCCCTACAATCAAAAAACCCCTCGCAAACGAGGGGGAATCTGACGAAGTCTGCTACAATGGCCGCATCCGTCCGGACCTCAGATACACGGTGCCATAAATTAACTAAGCATCTTCGGAGAGGTGGACGGATAAAACCAAATAGCATCTGCCCCCAAATTCAGGCAAGACGACCTACGCGGTTCGTCCCGGTTTTCGGCGGTAAATAGATTCTGGTACGCCCGGTGGGACCTTTTCCTCTTTCCATTCCACACTTCGTGTGTCATGTTCGCGAACGAATCGCGGTTTAATATGGTTGCCCCTGGATTCGAGGTACAAAGATTTGTTGTCTTGCTCTATGCAGAAGAGAAGATGACGTCGATGGTTTCTAACTGCACCAATTGCAACATCAACTCTTGCTCCATCCCATCTGGAGGAGTAACTTACGAGCCCCAAGCGGCCTCCATCTTCACAATGCCGGTGGAATAGGTGACACAGGCCACCACTGGGTTGTTTTTCGGGACCATGATCCCGCCAACAAGCTTCAGCGTCCCGATGCCATCACAAGAAGCTCCGAAGAAGTCCGTCTTTGATTGGCTTGCAACTATCTCGGCCCCTCTCAACGGGTCGTCCAAGTCTACCGCCTCAGTCTTCGATAGACTGAGCCTAAGCTCAAATGGGCCCGCGAAGAGGCTCGCAATACCGGAGAAGGCTATCCCAACTCCTGCTGCAGGTGAAGTCATCCAAACCACTTCCCCTACTCGAAAGTCGGCCTTCGACAGGTTGACCATTTCTTCCCAGCGGATATCAGTCTTTGACAGGCTGGCGCCAATAACAGCCTCTCCTCAAAGCAGGGGGCATGACGAAACTACTCCAACGGTAGAGGTGATCCTGGCTACATGACATGCTCGACGTCGTCACTAGAGCCGAGTGAGGAAAGCTGGGGGCAATTCCCCTTCTGGACTTACCCCACCAGCTCCAATGGTGGAAGTTGATGCTGTTGTTCCAACTGGGAACAACTTTGAGCCGCTCAACAGGGTGCACAAGAACTCTCCAACTGTCGTGCTGAAAAAGTATACTCCACCTGCTGAAAATGTTACAAAGGCGAAGCCAGAGCAGCCCCCTCAGCGGCTGTCCTCCAAAATCCACAGGGTCTGGCGAAGAGTCCAAGACTCTGTAATCAATAAAGACTACTCCCGCCGACATAAAAAATGAAGGTTCGGCAAGAGGAGGACCATCCCACCGCCATACTATGGAAGGTGTCGTCTGTAGGGGTGCCTATTGCAGCCCCCTCAACCTCGACCGTCCATAAAAAGAGAAAGCCGGAGAAGATCCCCGTGCCTGCGACAAATTTCAAGGGCACTGAGCCGACACGCCCCAAGTCTGGGGGCATGATAGTGCACACCGTCTACATGGCTTCCGGAAAAGAGGAAAGCCGTACTTCTGGGGGTCATCGACCACTTACGCGGTCCGTAACAAAGGCTCAGGAGCAGCAACAGAAACTCCAGGAGATACTGACAAAGATGGCCGCACTTACTGGGCAGAAAGAAAGTCCGGAAGCGTCGTCGGAGCAACGCCAGGAACAAGAAACCGACGCCAAGTTCCTACGAAGGATGCTCGAGAAAAAAGATAAAGAGGCTGCAGAACAAGCGGCTAATATAAAACAAATGGCGCTCCTGTTCCAAGATATGGTAGGCATGATGATTCAGCCGGACCCTCCAGCCGAAGATCCCCCAATAATCATTGAAGATGACAGAGGGGAAACATCGAACCCTCTTCTGGCTCTATCAACAGCCAGGGAGGAGACGATCTCGAAAGCTGCGCTTGATGACTACATATCTCAGCAAATACGAGCTCATCAGGCAAGCGAAGCTGCCGGCCAAGTCGTCAGAACTGGGCGACCGTATCCAGCGTGCTACGATCAAATTAAGTACCCTCTAGGATACACGATCCCTAAATTTCACGTGTATAAGGGGACATGCAATCCCCATCAGCACGTCGCTCAGTTCAGGGCTCTATGTGGCAATACTGGAGGTGACGACAAACTGCTACTTCGCTAGTTCGTCGGTAGTTTGGCGGAGACAGCTTTTGAATGGTACTCGGAGCTTCCGAACGACTCCATCAAAACGTTTACGGAAATGGAGCTGCTATTCACCCAGCGTTTCGCAGGTGCTAGCGAACGCACCCCAATCACGGCGTTGATCAATGCCAGAGTGAAGCCAAGAGAAACTTGGGTTCAGTATGCAATTCGGTGGCGGAACCTATGGTCGAGGTGCGAACAACGCATAGAAGAAGCTCCTGCCGTGGGCATGTTCGTGGGGACCCTTGATCCGCAGGCAACTATATACAATTTATGATGTTCTTCAAGCCGACCACTTTCCAAGCCTTGATTGACAAGCTAGCCCAAATGGACCAGATGAGCCATAGACCGTCGTCCTAAAAAATGGAGTCTCGGAATGAAAAGGGCAAAGGGAAAGCGACCTTCGTCGCCAACGCTCAACAACAGCCAAGTGATCCTAAACCAGCTGCTCGCCAAAACGATAAGTCACGATCACTCGGAGAAAAGATAAGACGTCCTTACTCATTCCCTCGGGATAAAACGAAAAGACTGTTCGAACTGGCGGTCCGCAACAGGCTTATCATTATACCAGATCTGAGACGCCCGCTACAACCGGGCCACGTCAACAATCCCAATTACTGCCCCTACCACCGAATAGTGGGCCACCTAATCGAAGAATGCTTCATCTTCAAAAATTGGGTTGAGGATCAGTACCAATAAGGTAAATTCGTGCTGTCTAAAAACTGGAGGGTAAATCCGCCACAACCGCACGCTCCTAAAAAGGTGGACACGCTGGGGGCATCATGCTCATTTATAGAGGAAGCTCCATTGGAAGTTGTTCTTTCGGACAAGACTAAGAGAATGCTGAAGGATCTTCAAGCATGTCCGGCAATTAGATGGAAAAGCCCGCTGGAGCCAGAGATCATTGAGGGAATGCTGAAACCACGCCCAACACCGAGAGTTGGTGGCAATGGGCAAAATACCCCGGCCCACCCGTCAAAGTATTCAAAGAAAAAGAAGAAGACCAAGAAGCCCACACAGTCTGAGGACAAGCGCACGGACCTGCAAAGGCATATTGACGCATTGGAAGAATATAACCAGAAGGCGTGAACCCCGGTCACACTCCAAGAATTTCTCAAACATATCCTTGAAGGCGAAGATAATGACAATGATGAGGGAGAAGACTCGTCAGAAGAACCCGAGGATTATGTGGCAAGTTGTCACATGATATCTCATTCACCAATAAATGACAAAAAAGCTCACTCGGCATCAGAAGGTAATCAAGAGGAGCTGGAGGCAGGATCGGTGCCGAAATCCTTGGAACCGTCAACATGCTGCTGAACGAAGCCCGTCTGAAGAGTAAAGCAGATCAAGAGCGTGAAATGGCCATATTCGAAAGGGCCAGGCATCGGCATCAAGTTAAAGAAGTCATGGTAGAGATAAGTCACAAAGCACTCCGACCAGATCGAAGCACGTCCGCAGTAGACAAAAGCAGGCTTAAGACAAGGAAACGGTTCGCTAAAACCTTGTCAATGTAAATGAGGCTGCCATCTTTCAAAAGAAATACTCTTGGCGGTATACACCTTGACGAAGCGGATGTACATCCTAATTATTGCTTATACCATCAGAAGATTGCATACCCTACCGAAGAATGCATGGCCTTTAAAAAGTGCGGGCAGGGATACGTTGCACACCAACAACATTTCAAGCGGATGAAGCGCAAAACTCGTCGGGAGCAGAAAAACACGACGGATGAGCATAAAAGAACTGCCGTCAACTGTCACATGGTTGATCCCAAGAGATCTCAAGTTCTCACCTTCGGAAGTGATTCTGATGAAGAAATAGCACTCGACCCTCTCTTCAAAGAATCCACCTCAGGAAAATAGGAAGAGATGAAGAACTGTGAGAATATTCAGCTGCGCAACCGTACATTGCCCGAAAAGAATCTCGGGCCTACAAACAAGGGATCGAACAAAAAATATAAGGGGAAGGAAAAAGTCCTTAAGGATATCGCCCTCGATGACTGAGTCGTCGAAGAGCTTGCAGCCAAGGACCCGCCCAATAAAAACAAAGTGGATTACAATGTCCTGTCGCACCTGAGGAAGATACCCTCACAATTAAGCATTTTGGATGCCCTTCTCTTGTCTAAAAAGGAACGAGATTATCTGATCAGGGTATTACAAGAGCCCAAGCAGTTTCAAGCTTTCCTTGCCGAAGAAAAGAGGAAGGACGAGCTGGAAGAAGTGCACATAGCTGACATCACTTTCGGCGATGAAGATCTCCTCCTCGGAACTGTTGAAGTCGAAAATTGCACCCCGGTTGAGTCAAAGTCGAGGTCAACCCCAAGCCAGGTGGGCCCAAGCCCAGGTCGAGCGGGCCCATGCCCAAGTCGAGCCCGCGGCCAGCCCCCCATGCTAACATAAAAATCATGTAACAAATAATTTTGATGTAATTTTTTTTGCATGAATGTAAGTAAAATGAGCATAAAGCCAATATTTTGTAAGCCCATGGCTTATGTGCAAAAGAAATGGCACATGAGACATGGGATGGGCAAAATGCCATTTTGTAAAGCCCAAGGGGCTATATGTAAATATGTAAGCCTATATAAGGCAACATGATGATGAATAAAGGGACACTTTTCATTCCTCTCAAAAAATTAGGGCCTGTGGCTCTTTCTTCTTCCTTAAGGTTCTAAAACCTTCTTCTTTCTTTTGAATTAAATCAAGAGTTTTACTCTTCCTTTTCCAAAACTAAATAGTTTTTCACCATAAAACCCACAAAGGGGAGCTTGGATCTTCCATTAGATCTAAAAAAGGGGAGATTTTTAAATCTCACCCCCTCTCCCTAAGTTCCGGCCAAACGGCAAGAAGAAGAAGGAGACCCATCACCAGAAACCCCACTTTGGGGAAGATCTAGGGCGCAAGGGGAGAAGCCCCTTCATCAGCTTCAAAATATCCTAGGAGTTTAACTCCTCATACACACACACACAAAAATAATAATAATAATAAGTGCTCCTTTCTGGGAGTACAACTCCCATTGCAGGGACCAAGTCCCTTTTGCCTTCCGAGCGCCCATGTGCCTGGCACGTGAGGCGCTAGCGCCCGAGCGCCCACGTGCCTGGCACGTGGGGCGCCAGCGCTCAAAGCGCTGGCGCTCCTGTGCTTAGAGCGCTAGCGCCTACGTGCCTGGCACGTGGGTCGCCAGTGCTCAAAGCGCTAGCGCTCTTGCGCTCAGAGCGCTAGCGCTAGCGCCCTTGCGCTCAAAGCGCTAGCACCCAAAGCGCTGGCGCTTTTTCCCATACATTCTTCGGATGCCCTTTCCCTTTTTTATATATATGTACACACACACACACACATACTCCACACTAAAAACACCTTCCCTGTTAGAAAAAAAATCTAACGGGGCACTGCCCCGCACCCCGTAAGGGGGCTGCTAGCCCCCTTGACCCCCAGCCCGCTATCCAGGTAGCGGGACCCCGTAAAAACTCTGCGGGCCCCCCGATATATCCAAAACCCCTTCAAAACACGACACTGCATATTGAGTTCGCATTACCAGTTTAACCCGTTAATCGGAGATTCTCTCGCTCCAAAGGCGAGGGGTAATTAACGGCAGCTTAGTCCGCGGCTGCCAGAGATTTGGATCCCCGCAATCAATAAACCCCAGCTTACCCTAAGCAGGGGGAATCTGTAATGCGCCTGACAAGCGCGCGCGCATTCCCATCTCAATGGGGTGACAAAAAACACCCTACAGATTATGGCACGCACGGTGGGACCTTTCTCTCCTCCCATATTTCAGGTTAAACGTTCATGCGAACTTAATCAATATACATATCGACTGCCTGTACTGAAATCATGCTTCTTTGTGCAGGTTAACAAATTTCAAATTGCAATCTTCGGTCGCAGCAAAAATGTCTCCAAGGACAAGCTCAGCTTTCAACACAGCTCCCATCTCCTACACGATGAAGATGGACGCCAGGACGGTCCTTCCGACCAGTCTCGGGTGACAATGGGAAGAGCCGCCGATACCATTCGGCTTTATCCTGTTCATGTCAGCTAACGCCATCCCAGCTCCTCAAGCCCCGGTGACAGACAAAGCGGTCTCGAAAGGCAAGAGGCTAAATGTGGTGGTCTCGAAGGCGCCCTAACTCAAACGCAACTCGGTGTTTGAACGACTCTCCTTGGCCCCAGCTGGGGGCAAAGCCATCAACACCAACAAAGCAGCAGGGCATCTCGGGAAAGCTCCACCGGTACCCTCGACAACTGCTCGCTCGGGTATCTTCTTTAAGCTCCCTATCAATCAACTCGCGGTGGCTTCACAGAAGACGGATGCCGGCCAAGCCCTCAAAATCAAGAAGCTAAGGCAGAAAAGGCTCAGATACAGAGCCAACAAAAGGGCTAGGGCTCATACTAGACTGAGCTTCATGAGGCTCCAAGAACGGGGTTACCCCGCCAAAGATAAAGAGACGGCTAGATATGAGGTCCACACTGTCTACATGGTCGGACATGAAGAAACGAACCCTCCTATGCTTCACAGCTAGGGTGATGATACGGTGGACGCTGCCCAACGTCAACTCGGTCTGAATGACGAAGAGCTCGTCCAGGCCGATAAGCCAAAAGAGTCTGGGGTTCCTGCGGAATTGAGCTCGGGCAATAAGGATGACCCAGTTATCATAACCGGAACTACAGAACAAGCATTATTCCGATGGCTTCAGAGGCAGCTTCATGACAGGGATGAGAAGTTAGCCAAGGTACAGTATAAGGTCGACGAATTGGCAAATGTCGCGGCAGATCTCGCGACCTAAGTCGCCCGATTGCAATTACAGCAGAATCAAATTTTGGTTCATGAGCCAGGGATTGATACCCGGAGGCAGCCAACTGATACCCCCTTCAACCTAAGAGCGGAGCGCCTTCGCGAAAAACGGCCGCGATCAGCCTCCAGTTCCTCCGATACATACACCGAAGGGGAATCGCCTCTGAAAGAGAAACTGGATAAAGTCTATTCTTTCAAAAGGGACAAAGTCCACAAGCTATTCAAGGACGTCCTAAGAAACGGTCTACAACTGCCAGAATCAAAGAGACCGCAAGAAGCGAATATGACCGACGACCCAAAATATTGCCCCTATCACAGAGTGATAGGTCATGCCATTGAGGACTGCTTTGTCTTCAAAGATTGGGTCAAAAGGCAATACAAGACGGGAGAGATAGGACTGTCTAAAGGCGTGTTAGCAAACAGTCAAGCTACGACCGCCGATTTCATACAAATGGAGACCGAAACCTTTCGGGAACCTAATCTTCCCAGACATGTGCCATTATCTGAAAAGGGCGAACCAAATACTGATCGGCCTCAAGGACCAGCATCAGTAAGGGCACCTACTCTAATGGAGAGAAAGAAGAAGGTGTACTCTTTCAGGAGGGATGATGTCTACAATATATTCGAGGAAGCCTTGAACAACGGTCTGCAATTGCCTATTCCGAAGAGGCCACATGAAATGAATATTACCGGCAATCCCGTATACTGCCCATACCATAGGATGGTGAGTCATACCATTGAAGACTGCTGTGTTTTCAAAGATTGGGCAGAGGATCAATACAAGCTTGGAAAAACCTCACAGTTCTCGGATGTATCGGCAAGCCACAGAGCTACGGTCATCAACACAGCTCCGCGAAGATCAAAATTCAAGGAGCTGGGATAAGCAAAGAGGACCACCACATCGTTAAACTGGGAATGATAGGACCACCACGTCGTTAAACTAGGAACACCAGTTGACCACCATGTCATTAAACTGGGAATAATCGACCTTTAAGTCATTAAACTGAGAATGTAAAAATGTGTAAATAAAACAAAAAAATAATAATAATGAAAAATAAAGCCGAAATGATGAGGCAACTCGCAATAAAAATCAGCGAGTAAAAATGAAAATAAAGCCGAAATGATGAGGCAACCACGAATAAAAGCCGAAATGATAGGGCAATCGCGACCTTCGCGGTAGGAAAAGCTGAAATGATAGAGCAATCGAGGCAAAAAAAACGGCGAATGATGAGTCGCTTCTGGCACCATATTCCAGTGCAGCGATGCAGACGCAAACCAAACTCTAAATGTCCCAACGGCGAATGATGAGTCGCTCCTGGTACTATATTCCAGCGCAGCGATGTAGAAGCCAACCAAAATCCAAATTCTCAAACGGTGAATGATGAGTCGCTCCTGGTACCATATTCCAGTGCAGCGATGCAGACGCCAACAAAAATTCAAATTTCCAAAATCCTCCCGGCCCTACGGTTGGTCCCCATGCTGACCACCATATACAATCCACGGGCTCAAATAATTCTCATCATACCCATGTCCCACCGTAACCACCAGTTACGCGGCTGGTCTCCGCCCTTGGAATTATGCTCCATTGGAAAGACCCACTCAAGTGTCCTCACGATGCATGAGGAGAACAAACCTTCGTGGGATCCTTACGACTCACAAAGGAAAAACACACTTGGGGGTCCTCACGACTCCTAAGGAGAAAATGCACCTATAGGATCCTTACGACCCGTAGGGAGAAAATGCTTTGTGGGACCCTTACGGCCCATAAAATTGAAAAGCCTTAAGTGATAGGGATCTAAACCTGTCTCCTAAGCCATCGCTTCCCAATAGACAATGGCGAATGATGAGTCGCTCCTGGTACCATATTCCAGTGCAGCGATGCAGACGCCAACCAAATTCCAAATCCCATACCCCAACGGCGAATGATGAGTCACTCCTGGTACCATATTCCAGTGCAGCAATGCAGACGCCAACAAAGTCCCGAAATTTTTCCGACCCTACGGTCTGGATCATACATCCTGCAAAACCGTATACAATCCACGGGCGTAAAACAATCCCAATCTCTCCCAAGTCCTACCGGTGATACCACATTCAAAGTCCCACCAAAAATAAAAAAATGAAAAAATAATAATAAAAAAAATGGTATGTCCACAAGCAAGATGGGCACGGATGAAAACCCGAAAGGGCTCCGTGAGTAAAAACAGTAGGACTGCCGGTGAGTTTGTGAAAACCCGAAAGGGCGCAAACTCGTAAAAGAAAGAGATGAAATGCAATCGCAAGGTCCTTTCGACTTTGTGAAGAGAAAATTCCCGCGTGAGATCTTTACGACTTACAAAGGAGCAACACACTTAGGAGTCCCCACGACTTCTAAGGAGAAAATACACCTACGGGATCCTTACGACTCGTAGGGAGAAAATGCTTTGTGAGACCCTTACGGCTCACAAAATTGAAAATTATTAGGTGATAGGGACCTAAAACCTGTCTCCTAAGCCATCGCTTCCTGATAAGCAAGCGCAGATGATGATTCGCTCCTGGTACCATATTCCAGTGTAGCGATACTGATGCCAAGCAAAAATCAATTCCCAAATCCTCCCGGGGAAAATGATGAGTTGCTCATGGCATTATTCCAGTACAGCAATGCAAATGCCAAACAAAAACCAAAATCCCAAAATCCTCTCAAAGACAGATGATGATTCGCTCCTGGTACCATATTCCAGTGTAGCGATGCGGATGTCAACCCAAATCACAATCAACAAGTCAACTTCAACTCCGACACCGCAGAAAGCGGAGCAAGTCAGAATCCAATCTCGACACCGCAAGAAGCGGAGCAAGTCAAGTTCACCCCAGACACCGCAAGAAGCGGAGCAAGTCAAGTTCACCCCTGACACTGCAAGAAGCAGAGCAAGTCAAATCAAGAGTCGACCGTCCATGTCGTAAAAAGGGCAGTGCAGGCTTCCTACAAAACGGGAACCAAATCACTCCGGGCCAGGGAAACGTCTACCACGGACACTCCGTCTCGGAGACGCGTCAAGCGTCGACCGTCCATGTCGTAAAAATGGCAGTGCAGGCTTCCTACAAAGTGGGAACCAAATCGCTCCGAACCAGAGCGTCGACTGTCCATGTCGTAAAAAGGACAGTGCAGGCTTCATACAAAGCAGGAACCAGATCATTCCAGGACAGGGAAATGTCTACCACGGACACTTCGTCTCGGAAACGCGTCAAGCGTCGACCGTCCATGTCGTAAAAAGGGCAGTGCAGGCTTCCCACAAATCGGGAACCAAATCGCTCCGGGTCAGAGCGTCGGCCGTCCATGTCGCGAAAAGGGCAGTGCAGGCTTCCCACAAATCGGGAACCAAATCGCTCTGGACCAGAGCGTCGACCGTCCATGACGTAAAAAGGGCAGTGCAGGCTTCTTACAAAGCAGGAACCAGATCACTCTGGGCCAGGGAAACGTCTACCACGGACACTCCGTCTCGGAGACGCGTCAAGCGTCAACCGTCCATGTCGTAAAAAGGGCAGTGCAGGCTTCCCACAAATCGGGAACCAAATCGCTCCGGGTCAGAGCGTCGACCGTCCATGTCGCAAAAAGGGCAATGCAGGCATCCTACAAAGCAGGAACCAGATCACTCCAGGCCAGGGAAATGTCTACCACGGACATTCCGTCTCGAAGACGCGTCAAGCATCGACCGTCCATGTCGTAAAAAGGGCAGTGCAGGCTTCCTACAAATCGGGAACCAAATCGCTCCGGACCAGAGCGTCGACCGTCCATGTCGTAAAAAGGGCAGTGCAGGCTTCCCACAAAGCGGGAACCAGATCACCCCGGGCCAGGGAAACGTCTACCACGGACACTCCGTCTCGGAGACGCGTCAAGCGTCGACCATCCATGTCGTAAAAAGGGCAGTGCATCCCAAAAGGTGGGAACCAATGCAAGTCGCCTCCACGTGAAAAAGGATCCATCAATTTCATGTACACGACTCACATATGTGGTGTGCATTAATTGATGGGGGGCACTTTGTTGAAGTCGAAAATTGCACCCCGGTTGACCAAGTCAAAGTCAAGGTCAACCCCAAGCCAGGTGGGCCCAAGCCCAGGTCGAGCGGGCCCATGCCCAAGTTGAGCCCGCGGCCAGCCTTCCCATGCCAACATAAAAATCATGTAACGAATAATTTGGATGTAATTTTTTGTGCATGAATGTAAGCAAAATAGGCATAAAGCCAATTTTTTGTAAGCCCATGGCTTATGTGCAAAAGAAATGGCACATGAGACATGGGATGGGCAAAATGCCATTTTGTAAAGCCCAATGGGTTATATGTAAATATGTAAGCCTATATAAGGCAACATGATGATGAATAAAGGGACACTTTTCATTCCTCTCAAAAAATTAGGGCCTGTGCCTCTTTCTCCTTCCTCAAGGTTCTAAAAACTTCTTCTTTCTTTTGAATTAAATCAAGAGTTTTACTCTTTCTTTTCCAAAACTAAATAGTTTTTCACCACAAAACCCACAAAGGGGAGCTTGGATCTTCCATTAGATCTAAAAAATGGGAGATTTTTAAATCTCACCCCCTCTCTCCAAGATCCGGCCAAACGACAGGAAGAAGAAGGAGATCCATCTCCAGAAACACCACTTTGGGGAAGATCTAGGGCTCAAAGGGAGAAGCCCCTTCATCAGCTTCAAAATATCCTAGGAGTTTAACTCCTCACATACACACACACACACACAAAATAATAAGTGCTCCTTTCTGGAAGTACAACTCCCATTGCAGCGACCAAGTCCCTTTTGCCTTCCGAGCGCCCACGTGCCTGGCACATGAGGCGCTAGGCCCTTGCGCTCAAAGCGCTAGCGCCCGAGCGCCCACGTGCCTAGCACATGGGGCGCCAGCGCTCAAAGCGCTCGCGCTCTTGCGCTCAGAGCGCTAGCGCCCAAAGCGCTAGCGCCCGAGCGGCCACGTGCCTGGCACGTGGGGTGCTAGCGCCCAAAGCGCTAGCGCCCTGGCGCTTTTTCCCACGCATCCTTTGGATGCCCTTTCCCTTTTTTATATATATGTATATATACATACACACACACACATACTCCACACTAAAAACACCTCCCCCGTTAGAAAAAAATTCTAATGGGGCGCTGCCACACACTCCGCAAGGGGGCTGCTAGCCCCCTTGACCCCAGCCTGCTATCCAGGTAGCGGGACCCCCGTAAAAACTCTGCGGGGCCCCCGATATATCCAAAACCCCTTCAAAACACGACACTGCATATTGAGTTCGCATGACCAGTTTAACCCGTTAATCGGAGGTTCCCTCGCTCCAAAGGCGAGTGGTAAATAACGGCAGCTTAGTCCGCGGCTGCCGGAGATTCGGATCCCCGCAATCAATAAACCCCAGCCTACCCCAGGCAGGGGGAATCTGTAATACGCCTGACAATCGCGCGCGTAATCCCATCTCAATGGGGTGACGAAAAACATCCTACAAGAACGTGCGAGCATAACCACCCCCTTTATGTCACCGGGTACTGCCATGACATCAAGATAGGGAAGATCTTAGTTGACAACGGGTCCTCTGTCAACCTCCTAAATGTGAGGGTGCTAAAAGAAATCTGCAAGAGCGTTCAGCACCTCGCTCGGGATAAAATCACCATCTCCGGATTCGACTCCCAGTCATCACAGACGCTCGGGTCTGTAATACTGACATTGTGTTTTGGGCTGCTCGTCACTGACATCAAATTTCCTGTCATTGACGCCAAGACCTGTTACAATGCTTTGCTCGGCAGGCCTTGGTTACACGAGTACGACATCATCCCTTCTATACAACATCACTGTATGAAGTATTTCAAAGATGGCCTCGAGTACACAGTTACATGGGAGCTAAACCCATTCTCCGTAAATGAAGTCCGCAAGTATGAAGACGCTAAGTATTTCCTACCAGACTTTGAAGACACAGAAAGATGCCATAAACCGGAGAATAAGAAAAAAGCTATCACCACTATTCCGGTCTTCGGGAGCAATACCGAGGAGGAAGAAGAGATAGTCTATTCGGGGTCGCCCCAATGCAACAGGCCGGGACCATCTAGCCATATTCTAGTCTTTGGCAGTGACTCTGAAGACGAAGTCAACGCGGTGTTCTCGGTCCGTCCACCAATGCAGGCCCTCACTGGAGATGATCAGAGTTTGCAAATTGCTATGGTTCCGCGACAGCACTATAGAGAGCTTGATGCGCTTGAGACATATAGTGTGCAAGAGCTACAGACATTTTACGTCCCTCCCAGGCGAAGAGGTAAAAAAGCGATCCTATTCTATCGATCTACGAGACTAAAGTCGAAAGAGAAGTCTGGCATGATGCCGATTTTGCGCTCGACAGGCTCCAACCCATCCGTCTGCCCAAATACTACACAAAGGGATTGAAAAGGTTGTTAAGATGCCAAGGTGTACTTTTTAAACAGACTGCTCGATAAGCTCAGTTCTACAACAGGATTTGGAACGTCCCTGGAACTCAGCGAAAATTGCCTAACGGAAAAATGGAAACGATTGGGCTTGGATACGTCCAGACCAAGAAACGGGAGCAATTCCATGGCTGCCATATCATAAATGATCTCGATGAAGAAGGGGATGCTCTTTTAAAAGACGCAGACGTTGAACCAGAACGAGGTCCCACCATAAGAATACCGAGTCCATCGTTTGAAGAACAGATGGACAAGCTAGTAAGGGAAGCAGGTCAAAAGGTTCGGAACGACCACAACCGCGAAATTGACATTTACGAGAAAGCAAAGGCGCAACGCCTCCTTTAGCAGACTACGGAGGATGACAATGCCCTTCACCGTCAGCCCGCCATGCATTCCCAAGACAAGAAAAAGGCCCGACGCGGAGGCAAAAACAAGTTAAAGAATGAAAAAAGCTTTCGACAGCGGAAAAACGGATCCAAAAGGCCACGCGATCGAGAAAAGGTCGGACGGAATCCGTCTCTTATGAAAAAGATGGGTCGGGCATATTCTTTCCCTCGAGACAAGACAAGGAGAATCTTTGACCTTGTCATGAAACATCAAATGATGACACTCCCAGAGTCTTGGCGTCCCGATCAGGCAAACGGGGTTCATCATCCGGATTATTGCTCCTATCACCGAGCGATAGGACATCCTCTTGAAGACTGCTTTACCTTCAAAAACTGGGTCGAAGACCAATATCAAATCGGCAGATTCGCTCTATCTAGCAGTTGGAGGGTAGCCCCGCCACAAAAGCATGTGCCAAAAGAAGCGTATATAGCAAGAGTAGAACCATATCAACATCGGTCTTGGAAACGATCTCGAACCTGTCACGTGATAACGCTGTCGGAAGAAGGAGTGCACGAGAATATGGATGACCTCTCTCGGTGCTTCGAAAATGAGGATGAAGAGGAGTTGATCTCAGAATTTCCACTGGCGCAAAAAGAGTTGGAAGATGGAATACATACTACTGCGGACTACCTAAGGAAAATTGACTTGGGGACGGCAAACGACCCGTGGCCTATGTTCGTCGGTGAGCTGTTGTCTAAAGAACAGGTAGCTACGCTAAAAGACGTGCTCATGCAGTATAAATACTGCTTCGCATGGAACTATTCCGAGATGCCGGGGCTAGATCCAGAAATAGCTGTGCATAAATTGGCGATATCTCCGGACGCCAAGCCAGTCAAACAAGCACCAAGAAAAATGCGGCTCGAACTTGAAATGAGTATCAACGCCGAGGTCAAGAAGCTGATCGACTCCGGCTTTATCCAAGAAGTTCAATACCCTGACTGGATCGCTAACATTGTCCCGGTGATGAAGAAAAATGGGACGGTGCGCATCTGCGTGGACTTTCGGGACCTCAACAAAGCCTGTCCGAATGATGATTTCCCCGTACCGGTTACCGAGCTGATGATAGACAACACGTCCCCTCACGAAGTCTTCTCCTTCATGGACAGCTCATCAGGGTACAATCAAATAAAGATGCATCCCGAAGACCGGAAGCATACCGCTTTCCGGACTCCTCGGGGTGTATTCTGCTACAAAGTGATGCCTTTCGGTCTGAAGAACGCCGGCGCTACCTACCAGAGGGCCATGACAAAGATTTTCGATCTCTGTTCCCCGCCGAAAGACGCGAGCGGGACGTTGGGACATCGGGGCCTGAATTCCGAGGGCAGATGCTATTTGGTGCTATCCGTCCACCTCTCTGAAGACGCCAAGTTGATTTATGGCGCCGTGTATCTAAGGTTTAAACGGATGCGGCCGATGTAGCAGACTTCGTCAGATTCCCCCTCATTTGAGGGGTTTTTTTATTGTGAGGACGCTCTTCCCTGCAGGCGCAAGCCCCTGCAGTTAATTACGCTACCGCATCGCGGTAACCACTTTCTCCTTCTCCAGATGGTCACTTCGTGTCGTGGATGTTTGTTTTGTTTTTGGTTGCCCATGGATTGTATACGGAGACTAATTTATGTTGTCGCCCGTAAGGCGTGGATTAGTTCAAATCCGTATTTTTTTAGATTTGGGTTTGGGGGTTGGGTTTAAGGATACGTTAGTCTCATTTGAGACTAAGATCAACTTAAACATATGTTAAGGATATGTTAATCTAATTTCAGACTAAGATCAACTTAACAGGATCGTTTAGATCCAACAAAAGAGCATTTGGGCTCTATTGTTTAGTTTAGGGACATGGCGGTCCATTACCAGTTTAAAGACATGGTGGTCCATTGTTAGTTTAAAGACATCACGGTCGAGGTTAAGGACATCATAGTCCGTGAGTTTAAAGACCTCACAGTCAAGATTAAGGACATCATAGCCCGTGAGTTTAAAGACCTCACAGTCAAGGTTAAGGACATCATAGTCCATGAAATGTGTGGTTTTCGGGACCCGTCACCTCTCTGAAGACGTTGAAGGATTACAACGACAAATATCAAAGGAGTGAAGAGATGTACCCTTGAACCAAAGTTGATAGGGAGATCTATTGTCCAATTTTGGAACTAAGATCAATTAATTAGATTATGAGCACATGGGCTCAGTTAAATCTGAATTGAGGACTTATGGCCAATTTGGGCTAATGTCCAATTAAGTTTGAAATGTTGGCCCTTTGTTGGCCTATTGAACATTTGTTTGGGTTCAGCCCCTCATTATTTAGCAATGCTTAAACAGGGGTTTGGGGTTCTGACCATATTTTATCTCTTGCTGGGCACTGACAATTCATCATGGCTCTGGGATTTTATTTTGAATGTCATATGAAATGATCAAGTTTGGAAGAATGTGGTTGGGGTTCAATTAAAGAAGAGATCTTGTCTCTGGAAAACTTAGTTGATCTAGGCTAAGGCTGGTTTGAAAATAGTGTTAAAGACTAAAGCATATTTGGCTATCACGTGCTCCCACGTGATGCATAAAATATAGTGTTAAACACTAAGACTGGAGTGCTCACGTGGGGTCACGTGAGGCGCCTAAAGATTGGGCCTTGCCTCTGTTTATTTTATTCCCAGAATATAAGTGTTAAACACTTTAAGTCTTCAGGCCATCACGTGTGGGCACTAGTTGGGTACCCATGCACTGATTTATTAAAGTGTTTATTAGGGGTCACGTGGGGTCACGTGAGGGCGCCTAAAATCGATTCTGTCTTTGGCTTTATTCTTTTTGTTTTGAAGGTCACACGGGAGCACGTGAGGTATTGCCACTGGGCTAATTCCTTCTTATTTTGAGGGGTCCGTTAATGGGTCACGTGGGGGCACATGACCTCGTCTTGTTTGCTCTTTTCTGATCTTTGAGGATAGGGGTCACGCGTTATCACGTGACCAAGTTCTTTATATACATGGAGAGCTTTTAGTCTCTTATTTTAAGAATTAAATTCTCTGTAGGGTTAAACCCTAATTCTGTTTTGGAGGAATTAAATTCTTTTGTATGTGGAAGAATTAAATTCTTATCTAGGAGAATTAAATTCTCATGTAGGGTTAAACCCTAGTTCTGTTTTGAGGAATTAAATTCCTATGAATTTGGAAGAATTGAATTCTCAAATAGGGTTAAACCCTAGTTCTGTTTGGAGGAATTAAATTCCTATGAATTTGGGGTAATTAAATTTCTTAAATTTAAATTCTCCTTCTAAGTTTTGGATCTGCATGGCAGAATCTCCCCGATGAGAATTAAATTCTCAACCTGTGGGGAGATTTGCTTCTGCAGATATTCAGCCAAAGGAAGAACTAAGTTCTTGTTCAGAATAGTTAAACTCTTAAATTGAGAATTAAATTCTCTTTTATTTTATGGAGCTTAGATCTCTTTCCCCTTTCTCACCTAGGGTTTCTTTTTTTCTGAAAGGAACTTGTTTTCTCTTTTGAGAATTAAATTCTCCTCTCTTTTCTCTCTGTTGTTGTTTTTCTTTAGAAAATCAAAAATGCCAAGATCCCTTCTCTTCTCTTCTTGGCTCCTATTTATAGGAGAAAGAAAAGAATTAATTTGTTTAGTGAATCTTTCATTAAAAGATTTTGTTTGTTTTTGTAACTAACATGATCTCAGTGAATTTTATTCACCATTGGATTTTTAATCCAAAAGATATTCTGTTTGTTATTCTTGGTGAATTTTAGGGAAATCTTTCCTTGTATAAAAAACTTTCCATAAATTGGTGATTTTTAATCACCATTGGATTTTTAATCCAACGGTGCTCCACTTTACAGAGCACAATCCTTCTGTTTGGAAAGATCTAGGAAAATATTAAGGTTTTTGATTTCCCTTAATTAGAATTTAATTTTATTAGTTCAGAAGGCTTAAAAGCCTATCACGTGTTGGCACGTGATCCTATTGTTCAATCATTGAAATAGAATTTGATTCTATCAATTAAAGAGCTGAGGGACCTGTCACGTGTTGACACGTGACCCTCTTTTATTTATAGTTTGATTCCGCCTTTTAGCAGTACTAAGGAATCATCACGTGTCAGCACGTGACCCTTGGTTATGTGTGAGCACGTGATGCCCCATTGGGGTTTTTCCTTAGTGTTTCATTATACTTTGTTAATCCTTTCTAGTGGGCTTAAAGGTTCATCACGTGTGGGCACGTGACTCCATTAATTGATTGTTTGATTAGAATTTAATTCTATCAATTTAGAGAGCTTAGGATCCCATTACGTGTTGACACGTGACCCCCCCTGATTAACATTTTAAACAGAATTAAATTCTGCTTCTTTAAAGAGTTAAGGAATCATCACGTGTCAGCACGTGACCCTTGGTCACGTGCAGACACGTAATGCCTCGTCAGGATCTTTCTTTGTCGTTTTATCATGCCTTTTTAATTCCTTCAGTAGTTTCTTTAAAGGCCCATCACGTGGGGGAACGTGACTCCACTAATTGCTTGCTTGATTAGAATTTAATTTTATTATAATAGAGTCCAGAAAACCATCACGTGTCAGCACGTGACCCTTGATCACGTGTGAGCACGTGATACCCCATTGAGGTATTTCCTGATATTTTATTATACTTTTAATTCTTTTCAGTGGGTTTTAAAAAAACCATCACGTGTTGGCACGTGACCCCATTTAATTATTTATTTTATTCAGTGCCTACAGGCTTTGCCTGTAAATGGTCACGTGTGGGCACGTGATGCTCGGTCACGTGTGGGCACGTGATGCCTCATAACTTTTGATCCCGGATGAATTATGAGGCCCATAATATATAAAATCGAAGAGTTTTTCGAAACGCTTTCAATACCATCATAATTTAGCTGTTTCTCATTCGGGAGTTTATCAGAATATAGCCCGGAAAATACTGGTTCGCATTTTCTTAAGCGTATCACTGCCGTTTGATTTCTTGGGCTCTTTTGCGCAGAAATTTTCGACGGGAACAAATGCCCCCCACTACTTTGCCCACGTAAGTATATACGTGGATGAAGTAGTGAAGAGTTATGCATGGTGTATGACCAGTTTCGGGTTGGTATATAACTTTCAGAATCTTGATCTGAGAAGATAACGAGCGGACACAAGCGTCGTCATTTATCATTGACTCAAATCTCAACTCTTAAGAGATATAGTTCCAAACCCTCAGCCCCATGAGCCGCACCATTCTATTTCTTTACGTCTTACTCTGCTGTGAAGGAGTTTATATGTTCATGAGTAACTTCTCCATTTCAGTGCCATGTAGCTTTGGCAAGTGTGGCCCATAGATGGTAGATAACAGTTCCTCTTGAACTATTTATAAGACAGCGATGGCTTAGGAAACAGGGTTAGGATCTGCCACCTAAGACTTTTCAACTTTATGAGCCATGAGGGTTTCATAAAGGCTTTTCTCCCTACAGGTCGAGAGGATCCCGTAGGTGTATTTTCTCCTTAGGAGTCGTGAAGACTCCTAAGTGTGTTTTCTCTTGAGAGTCATAAGGATCTCACAAGAGAATTTCCCCCCTTACAAGTCGAGAGGACTCGTAAGTGGTTGTTTCCCTCCTTGTCGAGATTCGACTTTGGAGAGTGTGGTCCGTGAATAGTATGCAAGAGTCCATTTTAGACTGACTTGCAGGGCCCCAGTGCTTAGGAAACAGGTCCTTATCCCCATTGCCTAAGGCTTTTTCCTACGAGTCGAAACGAATCGAGAAGTTCTCGCAAGGACACTAATTTCCTCACGAGTCGAGACGAATCGAGAAGTTCTCACAAGAATGTCCTAACGTCACAGTTAACCTCTGCTCTTTACGACAGAGGTTCGTTAGGGTCTGTGGTACTAGGGTTTTTTGCCCGTCGTACCGTCGCGTTGGCTGATGTATTCCTCGATAGGCAATCTTGCTGTTCGAGTAGCCTTGCGACTGTCATGTCTCTGATCCCTTTGGGGGCTGGACAAGACGTCTTCAAGCAATCTTCCTAGGCAGTTTGACCGTCGGAAGAGCAAGCGTTAGGAATTTTGCCATGCCGCTTTTTACTTGAGGTTAGGCTCATTTTGGAGAGCCCCGATGAGTCATAACCACTCCGCGCTGGTGTGGGATGATCTCCGATAGTCTTTCAGGTTTTATATGAGTTGCCGTCAAGACTCTGAAGCTAGGAATTTGGCCTTTGCTTTGTTTGTTGGCATTGCGTCTGCTGTATCGAGACGAATGTCGCGGTTGTCTCTAGGTTGTTGATGAACCATCGAGGTTTGGAACTAGGGATTTTGCCGTGGCTCCATTGTTTGATTGTCGCGTCTGAATCCTGCTGGAGGGAGAACGCTGTGGTGACATCTCATCTGCTGTATCGAGACGAATGTCGAGGTGGTGACCACTCCATGTGGGATGATCTCCGGTAGTCTTTCAGGTTTTATATGAGTTACCGTCAAGACCCTGAAGTTAGGAATTTAGCCTTCGCTTCGTTTGCTTTGGCATGTCCGGATCCTGTTGGAGGAAGGACGCTGTGGTGACTTCTCGTCTGCTGTATCGAGACGAACGTCGAGGTGGTGACCACTCCGCGCTGGTGTGGGATGATCTCCGATTGTCTTTCAGGTTTTATATGAGTTACCGTCAAGACCCTGAAGCTAGGAATTTGGCCTTCGCTTCGTTTGCTTTGGCGTGTCCGAATCCTGTTGGAGGAAGGACGCTGTAGTGACATCTCGTCTGCTGTATCGAGACAAACGTCGTGGTGGTGACCACTCCATGTGGGATGATCTCCGGTAGTCTTTCAGGTTTTATGTGAGTTGCCGTCAAGACCTTGAAGCTAGGAATTTGGCCTTCGCTTCGTTTGCTTTGGCGTTGAGTCTGCTGTATCGAGACGAACGTCGAGGTGGTGACCACTCCGCGCTGGTGTGGGATGATTTCCGATAGTCTTTCAGGTTTTATATGAGTTGCCGTCAAGACCCTGAAGCTAGGAATTTGGCCTTCGCTTCGTTTGCTTTATCGTTGCATCTGCTGTATCGAGACGAACGTCGAGGTGGTGACCATTCCTAGCTGGTGTGGGATGATCTTCGATAGTCTTTCAGGTTTTATATGAGTTGTCGTCAAGACTCTGAAGCTAGGAATTTGGCCTTCGCTTCGTTTGCTTTGTCGTTGCGACTTCTGTATCGAGACGAACGTCGAGGTGGTAACCATTCCGCGCTGGTGTGGGATGATCTCCGATAGTCTTTCAGGTTTTATATGAGTTGCCATCAAGACCCTGAAGCTAGGAATTTGGCCTTCGCTTCGTTTGCTTTGTCGTTGCGTCTGCTGTATCGAGACGAACGTCGAGGTGGTGACCACTCCGCGCTGGTGTGAAATGATCTCCGATAGTCTTTCAGGTTTTATATGAGTTGCCGTCAAAACCCTGAAGTTAGGAATTTGGCCTTTGCTTCGTTTGTTGGCATTACGTCTGCTGTATCGAGACGAATGCTGAGTGGAGTTAGGATTTTGCCTTCACTCCGCTTTGTTTCGACCATGGGGTCTTTTGTTGACGTTGCATCCTGCTGGACTATGAAGGAACGCCGTTGTTGACATTGCGTCTGCTGTAACGAGACGAATACTGAGGTGGAGCTGGGATTTCACCGTCACTCCGCTTTGTTTCGACCATGAGGTCTTTTGTTGACGTTGCATCTGCATCCTGCTGGATTGCGAAGGAACGCCGTTGTTGACATTGCGTCTAGTGTAACGAGACGAATGCTGAGATGGTCTCTAGGTTGTCTGTGAACCGTCGAGATTTGGAACTAGGGACTATGACGTGGCTCCGTTTGATGGTGTAACATCTGCGTCCTGCTGGAATGAGGAGGCACACCGTTGTTGACATCTACGCTGTAGATGTGGCCATTGAGATTTGGAACTAGGGACTTTTCCGTGGCTCCATTTCGTTGCGACTCTGAGGTCGGTTGTTGACGTCACGTCTGCATCTGGTTGGAGTGAGGAGAAACTCCTTTGGCGGTCTCCAGGCTTTCTGTGAACCGTCGAGATTTGGAACTAGGGGCTCTGCCATTGTTCCGTTGTTTTGACCCTGGGGTTGTTTGTTGACGTCGCATCTGCATCCTATTGGAGTACGGAGAAACGTCGTTGGTGATCTCTTGAGGTGCAGATGTTGCCATCGAGACTTGGCTCTTTTTCTGATTGAGCCTGGTGGGATGATATGGTTCCCTCTTTATTTGTGCCCCTGGATTGTATACAGGGATCGATGTGATCTCACCTGTAGGGCAAAAAGTTTCATTCTTTCATTTTTTAAATTCTTTCCACGATGCTTTATCATTTCAGCTTTTTACATCGCGAAAATCGCGATTGCCCAATCATTTCGGCTATTTTCCGCGGTGCCCAATCATTTCGGCTATTTGTTTTATTTACTCGCTGCTTTTTATTGCGAGTTACCCAATTATTTCGGCTGTTTTTGTATGCATACATTTTTACCTGCTGATTTCGTTGCAAGTTGCCCTATCATTTCGGCTATTTCATATGCATTCTTGGCTCGTTGATTTTTTATCGCGAGTGTGGAACTTGGAATATGGTGCCAATCTCAAAATCAGCATCGCTGCGACTGGAATATAGCTAGGAGCGAATCATCATTTGCCATGAAAGGACTTGGAATTTGATACCGATTTAGGCATCAGCATCGCTACAACTGGGATATTGCCAGGAGCGAATCATCATTTGGCTCTGTCGATGTCGAACAAAGGTGGATTAGCAAACAGGGTTAGGATCCCGTCGACTAAGGCTTTTGACTTCATGAGCCGTAAGGGTCTCATAAAGGTGTTTCCCCCTACGAGTTGTGAGGATCTCGTAAGTACGTTTTCTCCTTAGGAATCATGAGGATTCCTAAGTGTGTATTCTCTTATAAGTCGTAAGGATCTTACAAGAGTGTTTTCTCCTTATAAGTCGAGAGGACTTACAAGTGTTGTTTGCTGTACGAGCATATCCCTAGTCGCGGGTGGGACTTTGTTAGGGAAATGTTTATTCGTGCCCGTGGATTGTATACAAGGGTCAGCATTGAGCCGCTTGTAGGGCAGCATTGGAGGTTGTGGTGGCCGCTTAAGAACAGGTTCAGATCCATGTAGCTTAAGACTTTTGAATCCTATGAGCCGTGAGGGTCTCAAAAGGGGAATTCTCCCTACGAGTCATGAGGATCTCGTAAGTGTAATTTCTCCTTAGGAATCGTGAGGATTCCTAAGTGTATTTCTCCCTTGTGAGTCGTAAAGATCTCACGCAGGTGGTTTCTCCTTACAGGGTCGAGAGGACCTTGCAAGTGTCTTTTAATGAGTTTGCGCCCTTTCGGGTTTTCACAAAACTCGCCGGCAGTCCTGCTGTTTTTACTCACGGAGCCCTTTCGGGTTTTCATCCGTGCCCATCTCGCTTATGGACGTACCGTTTTTTTTAAACGAGTCTGCGCCCTTTCGGGATTTCACAAACATCGTCGGTAGTCCTGCTGTTTTTACTCACGGAGCCCTTTCGGGTTTTCATCCGTGCCCATCTTGCTTATGGACATACCGTTTTTTTTGCGTCAGCCTTAGGATGCTGCGGTCCGTAGTAGTTTATAGACGTTTCGGTCAATTGAAAGTTTTAGGACATTGCGGTCCATTGTTAGTTTAACGACGTTTCGGTCCGCCGTTGCCATGTTTGAGGCGAGTTTCTAGTTTACGGACTTTTCGGTCCATCGTTGCCGCATTTGAGGCGAGTTTCTAGTTTACGGACTTTTCGGTCCAAGGGGTTTTCTCTATGAATGAGCACGATGCCCCCGGCATGTCCACCTTTTTAGGGGCGTGAGGTTGTGGTGGGTTCAACTTCCAATTTTCGGATAGTGCGAACTTGCTTTGTTGGTATTGGTCCTCAATCCAGCCTTTGAAGATGAAGCAATCTTCGATTGGATGGCTTACTGCTTGGTGGTAAGGGCAGTAATTAGGATTGTTGACATCGCCTGGCTGCAACGGACATTTTGGATCCGGCAGATTGATGAGTCTGTTGCACACTGCCTGCTCGAACAGTCTCCTCGTTTTATCCTGGGGAAACGAGTAAGGACGTCCCAGTCTCTCCTCGAGGGATGGGTGTGGACGCACGTTGTTTTGGCGAACAACCGGCTTTGAGTTGCTCGGCTATTGCTGAGTATTGGCGACGAAGGTTGCTTTCTCTTTTCCACTTTCATTTCGAGGATCCGTCTTTCAGGAGAACGGTCTATGGCCCATCTGGTCCATTTGGGCCAGTTTGTCAATCAAGGCTTGGAAGGTGGTGGGCTTGAAAAACATCAGGAACTGAGAGATGGTTGCCTGCGGATCAAGAGTACCCACAAACATGCCCATCGCAGGCGCTTCTTCGATGCGCTGCTCGCACTTCGACCATAAATTTCGCCACCGTATTGCATATTGAACCCATGTTTCTCCAGGTTTCACCCTGGCATTGATCAATGCCGTGATTGGGGTGCGTTCGCTAGCGCTTGTGAAACGCCGGGTGAATAGCAGCTCCATCTCCGTAAAGGTTTTGACGGACTCATTGGGGAGCTCCGAATACCATTCGAACACCGTCTCCGCCAAGCTGCCGACGAACTGACGAAGTAACAATTTGTCGTCACCTCCGGTATTTCCGCAAAGAGCTCTGAACCGAGCGACATGTTGATGGGGATTTCCTGTCCCCTTGTATACGTGAAACTTAGGAATCGTGTATCCTGGCGGATAATTGATCTGATTGTACCATCCTGGATATGGTCGTCCAGTTTTAACAATTTGCCCAGCCGCTTCATTCGCTTGATGAGCTCGTATTTGTTGAGCTATATAATCATCGAGCGCGGCTTTAGAGATGGTCTCCTTCTTGGCTGCTGAACAAGCTGGAAGAGGGTTTGACATCTTCACTCGGTCGTCTTCGAGGATAATCGGAGGATCTTCAGCTGGAGAATCCGGCTGTAATATCATCCCGACCATGTCTTGGAATAAGAACGCCATTTATTTTATGTTGGCAGCTTGTACCGCTACCTCTTTGTCCTTCTTTTCGAGGATTCTCCGAAGAAACTCGGCATCAGTTTCCTGCTCACGGCGCTGCTCCGAGGATATCTCCGGGCTTGCTTTCGGTCCCGTAAGTGTGGCCATGGCTGTTAGCATTTCTTGGAGCTTTTGTTATTGTTGCTCCTGAGCCTTAGTCACTGATCGTGTAAGCAGTTTATGACATGTGGAGACACGGCTATCCTCTTTTTCGGATGCCATATAGACGGTATGTACCACCATGGCCCCAGACTTGGGGTGTTTGGGTTCAGTGGTCTTGCGGTTCATCGCAGACCCAGGGATTTTCTCCGGCCTTCTCCTCTTGTGAGCGGTCGAAGTTGAGGGGGTCGTTGCAGTGGGCACCCAAGTAGCTGTCACCTTTTATGGCTTGACAGGACGGTCCTCTTCCCGCTGAACTTTCACCTTTTTCTGTCGGCAGGGATAATCTTGATCAATTACCGAGTCTTGGACTTGACGGCAGACCTTGTAGATTTTAGAGGACAGCCGTTGAGGGGGCTGTTCCGGCTTCGCCTTTTGGGGCATTCTCCATAGGTGGAGAAGTTCTCTTCAGCACAGCAGTAGGAGAGTTCTTGCGGACCCTCCTGAGTGATTCAAAGCTGTTCCCAGTTGAAACAGCAGCATCAACTTCCACCATTGGAGTCGGCAGAGTCAGTCCAGAAGGGGAGCTGCCCCCAGCCTTCCTTACTCGGCGCCAGTGACGACGGCGAGCATGTCGTGCGGATGGGATTGTCTCAGCTGTAGAGGTGACTTCGTCATGCCCCCTGTTCTAGCGAGGCGCTGCTGGCACCAGCCTCTTGAAGACCGACGTCCGTCGAGCAGCAGTATCCAATCTGTCAAAGATAGACTTTTGAGCAGGAACGGGAGCCGGGGTGGCCAACCTCGTAAAGACCGATCCCTTGACGGGAGAAGCATCTTTAGTGACCTCAAGAGCAGGAATGGCTATCCGTTTTGGGATGGCCGCTTCAGGTATCGTGGGCTTCTTGACAGGCCCATTGGAGTTCAGGCCCAGCCCGTCGAAGACTGACGCCGTTGGCTTGATATCGGACGACCCGTTGAGAAGGGCCGTGGTAGTAGTGAGCCGATCAAAGACCGACTTCTTTTGCACTTCTTGCGACGGCGGGATATTAATGTTCACTGGTGGGAGCATGGTCCCGAAGAACAAACCGGTGGTAGCTTGTGTCACCTGCTCTATCGGCATTGTGAACAGGGAGGCCGCCTGGGGCCCGTAAGCTATACCTCCAGATAAGGCGGAACGTGCGTTGCAGTCGCAGCTCGAACATTTCGTGCAAGTAGAAGCCATTGATCCTTCGCTTTCTGCACCAAGCAAGATGCCAAATCTTAGTATCTTGAATCCAAGGGCAACCATAGCAAACCGCGATTCGTTCGCGAAACACGACACACGAAGTGTGGAGTGGAAAGAGGAAAAGGTCCCACCGGGCGTGCCAGAATCTGTTCCCCACCGAAAGATGCGACCGGGACGTTGGGACGTCGGGGCCTGAATTCCGAGGGCAGATGCTATTTGGTGCTATCCGTCCACCTCTCTGAAGAAGCCAAGTTGATTTATGGCGCCGTGTATCAAAGGTTTAAATGGATGCGGCCGATATAGGAGACTTCGTCAGATTCCCCCTCATTTGAGGGGTTTTTGATTATGGGGATGCTCTTCCCTGCAGGCGTAAGCCTCTGCAGTTAATTACGCTACCGCATCGCGGTAACCACTTTCTCCTTCTCCAGATGGTCATTTCGTGTCGTGGATGTTTGTTTTGTTTTTGGTTGCCCGTGGGTTGTATACGGAGACAAATTTATGTTGTCGCCCGTAGGGCGTGGATTAGTCCAAATCCGTATTTTCTTAGATTTGGGTTTGGGGGTTGGGGTTAAGGATACGTTAGTCTCATTTGAGACTAAGATCAACTTAAACGTATGTTAAGGATGCGTTAGTCTAATTTCAGACTAAGATCAACTTAACGGGATCGTTTAGATCCAACAAAAGAGCATTTGGGCTCTATTGTTTAGTTTAGGGACATTGCGGTCGATTACCAGTTTAAGGACATGGTGGTCCATTGTTAGTTTAAAGACATCACGGTCGAGGTTAAGGACATCATAGTCCGTGAGTTTAAAGACCTCACAGTCAAGATTAAGGACATCATAGCCCGTGAGTTTAAAGACCTCACAGTCAAGGTTAAGGACATCATAGTCCGTGAAATGTGTGGTTGTCGGGACCCGTCACCTCTCTGAAGACGTTGAAGGATTACAACGACAAATATCAAAAGAGTGAAGAGATGTACCCTTGAACCAAAGTTGATAGGAAGATCTATAGTCCAATTTTGGAACTAAGATCAATTAATTAGATTATGAGCACATGGGCTCAGTTAAATCTGAATTGAGGACTTATGGCCAATTTGGGCTAATGTCCAATTAAGTTTGAAATGTTGGCCCTTTGTTGGCCTATTGAACATTTGTCTGGGTTCAGCCCCTCATTATTTAGCAATGCTTAAACAGGGGTTTGGGGTTCTAACCATATTTTATCTCTTGCCGGGCACTGACAATTCATCATGGCTCTGGGATTTTATTTTGAATGTCATATGAAATGATCAAGTTTGGAAGAATGTGGTTGGGATTCAATTAAAGGAGAGATATTGTCTCTGGAAAACTTAGTTGATCTAGGCTAAGGCTGGTTTGAAAATAGTGTTAAACATTAAAGCATATTTGGCTATCACGTGCTCCCACGTGATGCATAAAATATAGTGTTAAACACTAAGACTGGAGCGCTCACGTGGGGTCACGTGAGGTGCCTAAAGATTGGGCCTTGCCTCTGTTTATTTTATTCCCAGAATATAAGTGTTAAACACTTTATGTCTTCAGGCCATCACGTGTGGGCACGTGGTGGGTACCCATGCACTGATTTATTAAAGTGTTTATTAGGGGTCACGTGGGGTCACGTGAGGGCGCCCAAAATCGATTCTGTCTTTGGCTTTATTCTCTTTGTTTTGAAGGTCACGTGGGAGCACGTGAGGTATTGCCTCTGGTCTAATTCCTTCTTATTTTGAGGGGTCCGTTAATGGGTCACGTGGGGGCACATGACCTCGTCTTGTTTGCTCTTTTCTGATCTTTGAGGATAGGGGTCACGTGTTACCATGTGACCAAGTTCTTTACATGCATGGAGAGCTTTTAGTCTCTTATTTTAAGAATTAAATTCTCTGTAGGGTTAAACCCTAATTCTGTTTTGGAGGAATTAAATTCCTTTGTATGTGGAAGAATTAAATTCTTATCTAGGAGAATTAAATTCTCATGTAGGGTTAAACCCTAGTTCTGTTTTGAGGAATTAAATTCCTATGAATTTGGGAGAATTGAATTCTCAAATAGGGTTAAACCCTAGTTCTGTTTGGAGGAATTAAATTCCTATGAATTTGGGGTAATTAAATTCCTTAAACTTAAATTCTCCCTCTAAGTTTTGGATCTGCATGGCAGAATCTCCCCGATGAGAATTAAATTCTCAACCTGTGGGGAGATTTGCTTCTGCAGATATTCAGCCAAAGGAAGAACTAAGTTCTTGTTCAGAAGAGTTAAACTCTTAAATTGAGAATTAAATTCTCTTTTATTTTATGGAGCTTAGATCTCTTTCCCCTTTCTCACCTAGGGTTTCTTTTTTTCTGAAAGGAACTTTTTTTCTCTTTTGAGAATTAAATTCTCCTCTCTTTTCTCTCTGTTGTTGTTTTTCTTTAGAAAATCAAAAATGCCAAGATCCCTTCTCTTTTCTTCTTGGCTCCTATTTATAGGAGAAAGAAAAGAATCAATTTGTTTAGTGAATCTTTCATTGAAAGATTTTGTTTGTTTTTGTAACTAACATGATCTCAGTGAATTTTATTCACCATTGGATTTTTAATCCAAAAGATATTCTGTTTGTTATTCTTGGTGAATTTTAGGGAAATCTTTCCTTGTATAAAAAACTTTCCATAAATTGGTGATTTTTAATCACCATTGGATTTTTAATCCAACGGTGCTCCACTTTACAGAGCACAATCCTTTTGTTTGGAAAGATCTAGGAAAATATTAAGGTTTTTGATTTCCCTTTATTAGAATTTAATTTTATTAGTTCAGAAGGCTTAAAGCCTATCACGTGTTGGCACGTGATCCTATTGTTCAATCATTGAAATAGAATTTGATTCTATCAATTAAAGAGCTGAGGGACCTGTCACGTGTTGACACGTGACCCTCTTTTATTCAGAGTTTGATTCTGCCTTTTAGCAGTACTAAGGAATCATCACGTGTCAGCACGTGACCCTTAGTCACGTGTGAGCACGTGATGCCCCATTGGGGTTTTTCCTTAGTGTTTCATTATACTTTATTAATCCTTTCTAGTGGGCTTAAAGGTCCATCACGTGTGGGCACGTGACTCCATTAATTGATTATTTGATTAGAATTTAATTCTATCAATTTAGAGAGCTTAGGATCCCATCACGTGTTGACACGTGACCCCCCCTTGATTAACATTTTAAACAGAATTAAATTCTTCTTCTTTAAAGAGTTAAGGAATCATCACGTGTCAGCACGTGACCCTTGGTCACGTGCAGACACGTGAAACCTTGTCGGGATCTTTCTTTGCCGTTTTATCATGCCTTTTAATTCCTTCAGTGGTTTCTTTAAAGGCCCATCACGTGGGGGCACGTGACTCCACTAATTGCTTGCTTGATTAGAATTTAATTTTATTATAACAGAGTCCCAGAAAACCATCACGCGTCAGCACGTGACCCTTGGTCACGTGTGAGCACGTGATACCCCATTGGGGTATTTCCTGATATTTTATTATACTTTTAATTCTTTTCAGTGCGTTTTAAAAAAACCATCACGTGTTGGCACGCGACCCCATTTAATTATTTATTTTATTCAGTGCCTACAGGCTTTGCCTGTAAATAGTCACGTGTGGGCACGTGATGCTCGGTCATGTGTGGGCACGTGATGCCTCATAACTTTTGATCCCGGATGAGTTATGAGGCCCATAATATATAAAATCAAAGAGTTTTTCGAGACGCTTTCAATACCATCAGAATTTAGCCGTTTGTCATTCGGGAGTTTATCAAAATATAGTCCGGAAAATACTGGTTCGAATTTTCTTAAGCGTATCACTGCCGTTTGATATCTTGGGCTCTTTTGCGCAGAAATTTTCGACGGGAACAACCTCATACATGAAATCGTCGAATGCTATATCGATGACCTCGTAGTGAAAAGCAAATCGTACGAGGAACACTGTGAGCATTTGAAAATAGTATTCCAACGTCTTCGTAAGTACAACTTGAAGATGAATCCTTTGAAATGCGCGTTTGGAGTTTCCTCAGGCAAGTTCCTAGGGTTCATCATAAGACACCGGGGCATCGAAATAGATCCATCGAAGATCAAGGCGATTATGGAAATGTCCACTCCAAGAACTTTAAAACAATTGCGGTCTCTACAAGGGAAACTCGCGTATATCTAACGGTTCATAGCCAACCTCTCCGGAAAATGCCGTCCCTACAGTCACCTGATGAAGAACGGAACCCTGTTCGTTTGGGATCGTAAATGCCAGAGTGCACTCGATGAAATCAAGCAATACCTGCAGAATCTGCCGGTATTGACCGCTCCGGTCAAGGGAAAGCCCCTCATCCTGTACACAACCACCCTTGAAGGTTCTTTAGGCGCGCTATGGGCACAGGAGAACGACCAAGGGAAAGAGAGAGTCCTTTACTATTTGAGTCGAGTTCTCCTGGGGGCAGAAAACAACTGTTCCCCTATCGAAAAACACTGCCTGGCGTTAATCTTCGCAATAACGAAGCTCAGACACTATGCTTTGGCGCATAAGGTCCATCTCATATCAAAGGTGGATCCTCTCAAGTATTTGATGTCAAGAGCCATACTAACAGGACGATTCGCTAAATGGGCCCTCCTCTTGATGGAGTTCTCGATAATCTATCGACCCCTCAAGGCAGTGAAAGGCCAAGCCATCACTGACTTCCTCGCCGAACATCCGATACTTGGCGACTCACCTTTAAATCGCGAACTGCCAGACGAGCACGCGTTGGACACGATCGACGGGGAGAAAGGAGGGAGTGATACCCGATGGGAACTCTATTTCGATGGAGTATCTTCCGTGAAGAAGTGACAGCACAACACCCCTATAATCAAATCCGGGATAGGCCTTATCTTCGTGACTCTGCAAAGGGGGATAATGCGTTTTTCCCTTTCCTTAACGGAGCCAAGAACAAACAACGAGGCTGAATACGAGGCTTTGATAGCAGGTCTTGAGATCGCTGTCGACATGGGAATCGAAAACCTCCTTATATATGGAGACTACCAGCTGGTCGTTAGCCAAGTAAACGGTGACTATCAAACGTGCAAACCAGAGTTGGTAAAGTATGGCAAAAGAGTGCAACGGTTACTAACTCAAATTCCCTCTTACGCCCTGGAAAGCATACCACGCACAGAAAATAGCAAAGCGGACGCATTAGCCAAACTCGCTAAAGAACTGGCTGACGAAAACCTCGATGACGTAAGGATCATTATACAAAGTCGTCGGGTTCTTGCACCAGCAGAAATATCTCCGGAGTCGTCTGAAGAAAAGGAAGCGACCAAGCAAACAGCCATACAAATAGAAGACCAAGAGAGGGATAAGGATTGGAGAAAAGTCTTTATAGACTACTTCAAATCCCGTCGAACACCTGAAGATGCATCCTCAAGACATCAGCTCATGAAACGAGCTCTGTCCTTCGCCTTCGTCAATGGTACTTTATATAAGAGATCGTTCGACTCTCTATGGCTGAGATGCCTAAGACCGGAAGAAGCAAGGAGAGTCGTCCAAGATTCGCGATGCTCGTTAATGGGGGATCGTGATGGCGCGGAACGCGGGATTGTGGGCGGCGGATATCTCGCGCATGGCGAGATTCGCAGAGCCGTGGCGAAGGTGCCTGTGATCAGTGCTATGGGTCGGTCGGTGAGACCGAGGAAGATGAGCTCGGTGGGAGGCTCGGGCATGAGCGGGAGGCTGAGGCATCTTGGTTCTGTGATAGCTCGGAGGAGAGCTGGGGGTGGTCTGGAAGGCCACCGTAGGTCAGGAGACTCCTCGAGCCGGAGGCCCGAGGAGTGATCCCAACTGAAGTTCTTGATCCTTTCTTGTAGGTTATGGGACACGTCATCTGCAACGTGTCAGCATCTGGAGAGTCGCTGATATCAAGCCTCATCATTAGCCCCCACTCTTGTCTCGACCCATCCCTGGGTCAGGTCGAGAGTGGTCTGACCGATCACCCGGGGTGAGCTCTCACTCGAAGATATCGTCAGCGCGCATTCCCAGGTAAAGAGTAGTATTTTCTTGATGACGTCAGCGGATCAGGGGAGAGATCTCATATTAAAAGGGAAGTGCCGGATTGTGTGTACGTTCGTCGAAGTGACAACCCACGTGTCTGGCGCTGGTTGGCTGGCGAGGCGTGCCGCAGGCGTTCCCGCGCACGAGGGGACACGCCCAATATGAGGGCGACAGGTGGAACGTTGTCGGCCGTTGGTTGCAAAACGTTGTTTTGGCGGGAGGCGATCGGAGCCGTAGGATGCGTACGCCGGCAGTTATAAATAGAGGTGGGATCCTCATAAGGACCCATACCTCTTCATAATTTCCTCGTCCCTGGTCGTGTTAGCTCGGCGCTCTTCTCCTTAGGTCGGACTCTTTACGTTTGATTCCCGAAGATGCCTCCCTTTGACCAGGTTAGATGTTTTCTTCCAAGAAGTCTGTAGATGTAGTCTGGGTAGAGTCTAGGGAGTCTTCTGAAGCTTCCTCTTCTACTTCTTCCTCTGAGTCGAAGTCCCCCCGGGGGATTAGGGTCAGTTATGCCCCCCGGGGTCATACGATGGGGGTGGTCCCCAGAGCGCAAGTCATGGGTGTTCATGGCGCGTCATCCATACTGAGGAACGCGGATGAGCTCGCCACCATCCGGACTCGTTTTCACATTCCTCCCGGCTATTCGCTTCGTCTGGCCGAGGAAGGGGAGAGGGCAGACCAGGTACGGGGCAAGGAGATTGCCTAGTATCTAGAAGCCTTTTGGGCCGGGATGCGCCTGCCCTTCTCCCCTGAGGTGAGTGCGGCACTGAACTGTTTTAAGTTAGCCCCGGGCCAGTTAGCGCAAAACTCTTGGAGGATTCTCCTTGGGTTCCTGGTCCGGTTGAAATTACGTTCGATCCCTTTCCGCCGGAGTCTTCTGGTTTCTTCTCTCTGTTACAAAACCACCCTGGCGCTCGCAGGGGCGAGCCGAGCTGGGTATACATCTCTTTTAGGAAACAACGGGGGGACGCTGCCGGGTCGGGGGTCTTCGTAGTACTTTCTTCCATTTATGAATGGAAGAAGAAGTTTTTGTTTGTTGTGCCGCCCGAGGGTGAGGATTAGCCTGTGCCCACCCAATGGCATGGGGCCAGCTGTCCGATGGTGAGTCGGTCGAATGATCCTGACGCAGTGGCGGTGTCGGAGTGGGAGCCCATCCCTCGGGCTGATGTGTTGCTGTCTGAGCGGGCCCTCAGTTGGGCCGGGCTCAGCCCCGCCCAGTTCGCGGGTAAGTCAGGAGTTTTCAGGCGACCTCTTTAGACTTGTGCATTCTTTTACTTTTCTGGTATTGCTGACTCCTCTGTATTTTGTCTTATGCAGAACCTATGGATCTAGGCGAATTTCGGGCGGCCCTGGTTGACACGAAGAAGGGGAAGAAGGCCGGAGGTGCCAGTCCATCTCGCCCGTCGTCGGCTCCGTCTCCACCGGTGGCCGCTCCATCCAGGCGCTCAAGCATGCCCCAGGCCCTCGAGTCCAGCCGTGCGCCGAGCAGAAAGCGTGCTCAGGAGTAAGAGCCCCGGGATCCAGAGGTGAGGGGTGAGACCGGTTCCCCCGCGTCGCTCCTCAAGAGGTTTCATAGGACGACGTCCCGCTCCCCGGCTTCCCTGATCCTCATGGACGATGGGGAGCTTCTCTTTGAGGTGCCCTCGGGGCTTTCCGTTGCCGACAACCTGCTCTCGGAGATGGAAAGGTCGGCTGGGGGCAGAATCCCTCGGGGGACCCTCCGGGCCCAAATGGCGGCCATAGCTCAAGAGGCCATGCAGGTTAGTGTTCGCACCCCACCCGGCTCTTTATTTAGTATTTTTCTCACGTGATTGGGTGCCTCCCTTTCTTTTTTAACCCTCTTTCTTTTCTTCAGATCCTCCAGCACGTCGCCCTCGTCGTCAACATAGAGGATGAGGAGATAGCCCCGGCGATGCGGGCCGCGGGCGAGTTCTCCTCGCGGGAGAAGAGCTCAATTCTGGAGCTGGATGCGGCGATGGAGAGGGTTGCTGCTCTTGAAACCCGGGTGGCGGCCGAAAATCGGGAGCTCGCCAGGTGCCGAGAGGCCGTCCGGGCCGCCGAGACCCAGTTGGAAGACTCCAGGGTGCTCGTCGCCACCCTGAAGAAGACGGTGAGCACCCTCCGGAAGGAGAACGAGGCAGTGAAGGAGGGGACGAGGCGTGCCGAACTTTGGGTGTCGAAGGGCGAGCTTCTGGCGTCGAAGGCGGTGGAGAGATACAAGGAGTCGGACCAGTTCTACACCGACCTCGCTGGAGTCGCTACCATCATTTGGCACGACGCCCTCGACGCCGTCAAGGCCGTGATGCCGAAGTTCCCTGACGGCGAGCTCCGGGCTGAGTACCCCCGCGGGGAAGAGGCACAGGGGGATGCTCTCGGCAGTGCTGCAAGGGAGGAGGCCCCTGGTGGGCCTGTCGGGGATCAGTCGGTCGACCCGGCTACCGGCACCATGGTTCCCGCCATGGGTGCTGACCCCAAAGATCCCGCCCCGGTGGTCGCAATGGACGCGCGCCTCATCGAGGTTCTCCCCGGCCCTGAGGCCTGAACTTCCTCGCCTCCTTATTTTTTTGCGCCAAAATTTTGGAAGCCTCTGGGCATTTTTGTAAGACTGGGGAGCCCATAATACTTTTGTAAAGACTTCCGACTTTTTATGAAAAAAAAATCTTTTTGCAGTTTCTTTGCGTGCACATTTTCCTCTTGTTTGTGGTAAACATTTGTATTTTCACGGTACTGCTTTCATGTTAGGTCAGTTTTTCGTCTAGCGATCGCACATCGAGTTGAATTCGACCATTTGCCAAGTGTGCAAATACCGGTGAAAGGATGGTATCTCTATGGCCCCGAAGTCGAGGTAGAGATCGCCTGATAAGACGTGTAGGGAGTTGAGCAGGGTAGCTGCTTGGTGGCCTCTAGATGAAGGCTTTGGATCCCTGGCGTCGTGGCATAAAACGTTACCAGCCAAGGATGGACCGAGCAAGGTAGCTGCTCGGTGGCCTCTTGATGAGGGCTTAGATCCTTGGCGTCGGTGGGTAGTGAACTACCAGTCATGGATGAACCGCAGGGTTGCTGCTTGGCTGCCTCTTGGCGAGGGCTTAGATCCTTGGCGTCGGTGGGTAGGAAACTACCAGCCATGGATGGACCGAGCAGAGTTGCTGCTCGGCTGCCCCTTGGCGAGGGCTTGGATCCTTGGAGTCGGTGGGTAGGGAACTACCAGTCAGGGATAACCGAGCAGGGTTGCTGCCCGGTTGCCTCTTGGTGAAGGCTTTGATCCTTAGCGCGGGAGGGTAGGAAATACCAGCCAGGGACAACCGAGCAGGGTCGCTTCCCGGTTGCCTCTTGGTGATGGTTTAGATCCTTAGCGCGGGAGGGCATAGAGAGGCCTGCTAAGGATGGACCGAGCAGGGTTGCTGCTCGGTTGCCTCTTGGCAAGGCCTTCGATCCTTGGCGTCGGTGGGTAGTGAACTACCAGCCATGGATAGACCAAGCAGGGTTGTTGCTCGGTTTCCTCTTGGTGAGGGCTTTGATCCTTGGCGTCGGTGGGTAGAGAACTACCAGCCAGGGATAACCGAGCATGGTCGCTTCCCGGTTGCCTCTTGGTGAGGGCTTTGATCCTTAGCGCGGGAGAGCATAGAGGGGCCTGCTAAGGATGGACCGAGCAGGGTTGATGCTCGGTTGCCTCTTGGTGAGGGCTTTGATCCCTGGTCCCGGTTGCCTCTTGGTGAGGGCTTTGATCCTTAGCGCGGGAGGGCATAGAGAGGCCTGCTAAGGATGGACCTAGCAGGGTTGCTGCTCGGTTGCCTCTTGGCGAGGGCTTCGATCCTTGGCGTCGGTTGGTAGTTAACTACCAGCTATAGATGGACCGAGCAGGGGTGCTGCTTAGTTGCCTCTTAGTGAGGGCTTTGATCCTTGGCGTCGGTGGGTAGGGAAATACCCGCCAGAGATAATCGAGCAGGGTCGCTTCCTGGTTGCCTCTTGGTGAGGGATTTGATCCTTAGCGCGGGAGGGCATAGAGAGGCCTGCTAAGGATGGACCGAGCAGGGTAGCTGCTCGGCCTTGTGAGGTTTCGTTCGACCCTCCCTGGTTCGTGGCGTGAGCGTTGGGAAGAGCGACCGTCGCGGGTGACGCGTGTCACCAACGCGTGAGGGGAGGCGAAGTGTAAGAGTTGTGTCGTTCCGATTTCGGTTTGCCGAAAGAGATGGGATATCCGCCACGTGGTAGCACGGCATTGGAAGGAACGAGCGACTGTTGGACTCTTGAGGGCTTTGTGCGGCAATAAAACGGAGGGCTTGTTGGGCACTCCTTTTTCCATCCCCAAAACGTAAGAATGGACACTTTCCTTTTCACCATCCCTGAGATCATAAATTTCGAGGACGTGTACCTGTACGACCAGTAGTGCACCGATGATACGGTGCAGGTAGTGATAGGCCGCATTGAGGATCATTTTGGTCGACTACTTCCCCGACGCTCACCCCTGCTCCAGCTGCTGATGTACTCAATCTGGAGGGCGTCGTCGAGGCTGCACAACCCCTTGTCCGAGCTGATGAAGGACGAGGTGGTTGGTAAGATGAGGTCTTTGTGCCGCTTCGGCCTGATCTTGATGGGTCGGCGGGATCGCTCGGTGGCACTCTTCCTCGAGTGCTACCAACTGAGGCATCACACCGACGTTCGCGGACAGAGGCAGAGGTCCGAGGCGGCGAGGGCTCGGCTGGCGGAAATATCTTCGAAATACCATGAGCAATGTTTCTTGCACCCCTTCCCCCGTTGCTGTAATCTTTTTCTTATGTAATGTAAGGCTGAGGAGCCTACAATACCTTTCTGAATCAATAAAATTCTACTTTCCTGTAATGCTCGACTGTTTTGTCCTTCTTGTTTAAATAAAAAGAACTTAGAAGAATTTACATTGCTTTGCTAAAGAATCCATGTAGTGGCCTGCTAAGGATGGGCCGAGCAGAGTATCTGCTCGGTGGATCCGCAAGGTTCAGTCTAACCTCCGTTGGTCCATGAGCATTGGGAGGAGTGACCGTCGCAAGCTGCACGTGTCAGTAAATCTTGGGGGAGGCGTAACGTTTCGGGAAGTTACGTCAGTTCTGCCACGTGGGGGCACGGAATTGGAGTAATCTTGATGGATCCCGAGATTCGCGCCCATGCACGCGCAAATCTGGGTTCTCAAGGATTTTGTTTGAGGTTATAAATAGAGAAGGAGACGGCGATTTCTTCGGCATCGCTTTATGAGATGACTGGGCACATGTACTCAATCGAAGAGATCATTACCTTCGATGACGTCTCCATGTATGACCAATCCCTGGCTGAGGATGGGTATCGGGGAGTGGTTCAGCGCCTCGAGGGTCACATCGACCGGTTTCTCCCTCGGCGGTCGTCCCTGCTCCAGTTGCTGATGTACGCAATTTGGAGGAGGTCCCCAGGGTTGGATAACCCCTTCTCTGAAGAGCTGTTGGACGAGGCGCTCGACAAGGTACGCTCGATCTTCCTTCTCGGCCTCATCTCGAAAGCTAGGCACGACCGATCCTTGGCCCTCATTCTGGAGTGCTTCAAAATGAGGTACCTCGTGAGCCAAGGCGCAGAGGGTGGAGTGTCGGGTACTTCCGTGGAGTGGGCAGCTCTTGCATCTCCTGACGAGCTTCTGGGCGTCCTGATGGATTGTGGGCCAGTAGTACCCCTGGAGCAGTGCTTTCTGGACTAAGGTGCGGGCCCCTTGGAACGCACCGCCGACCCCTTCGTGGATCTCACGGAGGACGTAGTCGGCTTCATGGGCGTCGACGCACCGGAGCAGGGGGCTGAGTGAAGGACTTCTTGTAGAGGTTCCCATTGCTCCAGACGAAATAGCGAGCTTTGGCTCAGAGACGGCGGGCTTATCCCCGATCTTCTGGGAGCGTACCTTCCCTCAGGAATTCCACGAGGGGCTTTCTCCAATCCCGGTATTCTTCCCGGGCTGTATACACTTGGAGCGTTGTTGCCCCGTCTTCCACGCTGGGCCGTGGCAAGACCTCGAAAAGGATGTTCCTCTTGTTGTTGGCCGAATAAGACGAAGACAGCTTACTCAAGGCGTCGGCCAGGGCTTTTAGCTGTCTGGGTATTTGCTCCACCTGGACTTCGTGGAAGTCCTTTCGCATCCTCCATACCTCGGCCAGATACTTCGCCATCAGAGGCTCCCGTGCCTCAAATCGGCCAGTCACTTGGAAAACGACCAGGGCGAAGTCGCTACGGATCCGAATCGTTTTCAGCCCCAGTCCGAAGGCTATGCGCAGTCCGGCCAGCAAGGCCTCATATTCCGCTGCGTTATTTGAGGCTTTGAACCCGAGCTTCAGAGAATACTCCATTTCTGCCTCGTTCGGGCCCCGGATGATGAGGCTGGCACCGCAGCCTTCCTCGGTCGAGAATCCGTCGACGTATAGGATCCAATCAGGGATGGAGTCGGGCTTTCCATCGAACGAGGGTTGAGCCGCGGGGGCTAGCGTGGATTCCGGCTCCTTGATGGGGATGGTGCACTCGACGATAAAATCGACCATGGCTTGTGCTTTGATGGCATGCCTTGGGCGGTATTTTATGTCGAACTGGGATAACTCCCACCTCCACTTCTCCAAGCAGCCAGAGGACTCGAGGGAGGCGAGGATAGCCCCCAAAGGGCGCTCGGTAAGAACGAGGATGGTGTGCGCCTGGAAATAGTGTCGTAGTTTCCCTGAGGCCATGATGAGTGCCAAGACGATCTTCTCTATGGCTGGGTACCTCGTTTCCACGTCCTTGAAGACGTGGCTCACATAGTATATGAGCTTCTGGACTCCGTCGACCTCACGGACGAGCACCGAGCCTACAGCTTGGTCGGATACCACCAGATATAGCGACAGCTCGTCCTTTTCAACTGGCCGGGTGAGCTGCGGTGGAGTCGCAAGGTTCCTCTTTAATTGCTCAAAGACGGTTTGGCACTCCTCCGACCACTTGAACCTTGGAATTTTCCTCAGAGTTTTGAAGAACGGGAGGCATTTCTCCCCATACCTCGACATGAAATGTCACGACCCAAAAGTACGGAACATGACCGACACTTAGACTATGAAACGTCTCGAGGCGTACGTAATCTAAGTAAGCCGAAAACCTAGAAATCCAAACCAAGAAAGTAGTGGAGTGAAGGAAAACCATTTTAAATCAAGTAGTTTGTAACATGCACCGAAATATACATTTTAAAATCACAATCTTTTCTAAAAATTTCGGCAGAGTTTCCTTTGTAAAAATTGACCCCAAACGGGTACAAACCTGATAAAGCATATATAATGGAAAATGCATCCCCAAGCGGGAGCTAGCTCTTTGTCAATCGACGGTCACAACCACGCAAGCAAGATAATATACAACGCCCAAAGGCGAGGATCACAACAGAAAAGGAAACTCAAAACAGCAAGAAATCCACAGAAATACAACGAGCGACTCTAAGGTCGAAAGAATGACATCACTGGTCTCTATCTCAAATAAGTACATGTTTGGTTGATGGAATTTACTAGATACAACTGAATAATACTATAAAAGATATAATGATGGGTACGATACAAATAAACCCACCCACTAGCAAGTCACCCGAAAAGAAGCAGTGCCAGCAAAGCCGTAATGAAACCTGTACGGCAAAACCTGCAAGAAACTGTGGCACAACGGGGGTGAGTTGCCAACTCGTGAGTAGAAAAACATCTACGAACAGAAATCGCATAAACAACGCAATCCTAGGTCATATGATTATAATATATCCTCAAATATGTAACCAGCAGCCTATAACAATGGTTAGGGTAAATATCAAACCCAAGTGTAATCCCATATGCCCGTGTCAGTGCCTCAGGTAGCAATATATCATATGGATGATGTATGAATGTATGAAAACAGAATACATGTACTAAAGAAACTGCTTTCATAATTTAGTGAGATTTCCTTTGTATTTTTAAAATGAGGTATCATAAATGAAATCAGCATAAACAGTGTCTAGCATCGACACAAAACATAAATCTCAATGTCCCAAAATCTCAAGCTCCGGCTATCCGGACTGGCCTGTATCATCAAATCTCAGTACCTCAATATCTCGAAATCTCAATGTCTCAATCTCAATATCTAGGGCGCCGTCAGTTCAGACCGGCCCCTACCATCCATCTCATGACCACGACGGTATCCTCCGGATATCCGACGCGTCTCGGTAAAATCACCGGTCGGTAGTGCTCCCCTGCCAGGCTCAACGCCATCATCTGCGATCTTCTTGCCCCGGGGTACCGCACCGGGCCCACCATGTACCCGAAACGGTTCATCCATCTCCTCGAATCGGGTCTCGAAATCCATCAGCAAACTCATGGTGGACGACTCATACATCATGGGAAAACCGCACTTTTTATTTAAAAAGAGAGAAAAGAAGCTTATATAAGTTTTGCGGTTTCCCCCCAAATCCAGAAAATCTCATGGAAATCCGAATCCAAATCATCAATAGCATGTAAAACCATGAATATAGGCATGAGAATCCATGAATGCGGCATAACAATGAATAACAGTATGCATGAAGTGACAAGTAATAACTACAATATCTAAGCTGGCATATAAGGCAAGTACACTAATATCATGTCAAACTACTAGCTAACAAGCTAAATCAAGCAATAATATTCTCTAAGTGTACGTGACATGGCAATTACCGATGAAGACGTGTGTGAGCCGGCAAGTAAGTGTATATAGTACATACGCATCATCGGTAATGGTGCCGGTGTCCTAACAGCATGATATCAACAATAGAATATGAATCATAATATAAGTATGCGATGCAGAGCGAACAGTAATAATGAGCGGGAGCTAAAAACTAAACACAATGATAACTAATCTGCATTTAATGTAATATGAGTCATACAGCTACACTAAACTATAGGGCTGAGCTAACAGGCTAACTGAAGGTAAGGGAAACCGCCTAACATCTGAGTCGATACATATATATATATATATATATATATGTATATATATTCATTAGTCGGTGATCCCGCCTAAATAATATCACATCCGATACCATATCTATAATCAATTATTCCCAAGTCAAGAGTGCGGATCAAACATAAAAATATAGTTCGTACGTAAATCCGTCGTACGGCATCTCAAATCTGGGTACGGGTCGATATCACATTCATCAAATTATTCATCTAATATCCTCTTTATCAAAGATCACAATCCGGGTACTGGTCTATGTCTAGTACAATACTAATATCATCAATATAATCGTGATCTGACTACGTATCGACAGTCTCGTACAAACCGATATCATCATCACATATCATCATAAAGAGGTATACATCGCCCAATGCGGCCTATTATAGATATCCTAACATATCATATCTCGTATCACGATCTCATGTTAACCATTTTATCTATATCACTATTCACATGGTATCGTCGTCCAAGATCCGCTATAACATAATGACGTATCTCAAATACGAACCTTGACATATCACCGATATCATAATCTCAAAATCAAATCTCATCGACTCATCTCAATCCCAAGTATCATCCTCAAATCCGTATGTGAACACATAGTCCCATACCCATGTGAACACATAACTATATATATATCCATATACGCATATATGAAAGAAGAAATGTATGCAAGTATGGGTGTGTGTGTGTGTATGCGTGGTGCAACTACTACTCCAGGGTTTCGCAACACTAAACCAATCCAAACACACCAAATATCCTTATTATCATCAATAACCTCAACAACATATAATCCATATATGTGTGTATACGTATTCGTATACATCACCACGAACTGCGGGGGTGCTATACGCCATCCACCCGACTTCTCCCCGTAGATATAAATCTACTCACCTTGCTTTATGCGTGCCGATGCCGACATCGCCATTTGCATCTCCAACGCCTCGACGTCACATGGGGTACCTACAAGGATATCACAAACGCTAAAGCACATGAAAACCATGTCGGAAACCAAAACGGTACACGCTACGCCCATAGGTAAAAACCTATAGCCTCGCGTGCAAACACAGCCAATAACCCTTTGCCGTTGACGTTCAAACGCCACCCGACAGAAACGAATCATCAAATACCAAAATCCATGCTAAAACAAGTCGTAAACCATACGCCAATTCAAGAAAATCAACCCAGATTTTTTCCTAAATGGAATCAGTCAAAATTGCACATGCCATGGGTCAAGTTTACTGGAAATGGGGCCCTGCACCAAAAAAGAGGCAAAACACTCCTGCTCTGGACGCAAATTGCAGCCAGAAGGAATTAACTGGCGGACAGAAAATGGTGGTTGGGGCTAGGGTTTTGGTAGGTGGTTTCAGGGTGCCTGCACATCATACTGCGAAGTCAATTTTATTTTAGGGGTCCCGGGATGATAGCAGATTCTAGAAAGGTTAAAAAGTCGACAAAAATGCTAAATTACACCAAATCGAACAAATCTGGTATTTTTGTGAAACCTGAGACAAATCTTGGGTTAACTGGTCTCAAACACACTTAATAAGGCTACACTAACAATCAAAACCATCACTTGGTCAAGTCTCACTCAAATTTACCTAAAACTAGCACTAACTCACATAATAACACTAAATTTTAGCTAAATAACCATAACTTAGCAGGATAGAAGTCGAGTTAAGGGGTTATACCTCTAGAGATCCAAGATGAAGGAGAAGAGAGGAAGAAGAAGGAGAAAGGGGGCTGCTGCTGCTGCGGAGCTGCTTCTATTTCTTGTTGCTGCTGCTGTTCTGGCTGCTGCTGCTGCTGTTTGCAATGGTGTTGTTGCTGTTGTTATTGTGTTTCTTTTGTTGTTGCTGCAGCTGCTACTGCTGTATTTGTTGTTGTTGGTGTTGTGTGGTGTTGTGTGAGAGTGAGAGATGTGAGGGAAAGATGTGAGTGAGAGGGAGTGTGAGAGACAAGCAAAAGTTTTGAAATGAAATGGATTATGACACAACCCTAGAGCCACCTCTCTCTCTCTCTCTCATTAAATGCTTGCATGCTCAAGCAATCATAACCTCTCTCTCTCACCACAAGTCAACCCTTAACTCTAATCAATTTTAAACAAAACTAAAAATCCTTAATTAACCCAATTAACTTAACCAAAAGGTTTAAACCACTATGGTTGTCTAAACATGGTTAACCCACCATGCTCATCTAAACATGGTTAACCCTAGGCTTAACCCAAGTTAGCATGCACAAGTGTGTGCAGTCGAGATAGAATTCCGATAAAATATTCATAAAACCAGATAAAATATTAAAAAGCCATTTTGGTAAACTTTTTACCAAAGACCCCACATTAGACACAATTACCACTTAAATACAAACTCAGGTGTTACAGTCTTCCCCCCTTAAGAAAATTCGTCCCCGAATTTAAATTCAAACCCCCAATTTCTAAAACATTTCAGTAAAATGTCCAAGCCAACGGGGCTCCGAAATCATCAATACATAAAACGCATCGTAGCGCAATACATGCGCATGAGTAATGAGCAGATAACTCGAAATCAAAACTCCGTCAAGTATCCCGCATTCATCGAAGTCAAGGTGAAAACACGAATGCCAAATCCAAAGCAAAACCGATATGCTATAAATCGGAACTATACATGTAAATATCTGAAGGAAATGCATGCCAAATTCTTTAAGGTCGATGTGCAATGCGCATAACACTGCATAGTGGCGGACGTCTCTATAAGAAAATAGCCATATACGTATATATCTTTTGTTTAATATGCACGATCCGCCGTTTTGAAAACAATTTAGAAGGGTTTCCTCGTTTTAAACGTTTCGTGTCGTATCGGACACGTAGGTAAATACTGAGACTATAGCTCGCTTTTTGGAAATCCCTTTAAATCTATCAATGAATGCAAAATATACTCAGGTACTGTCATCTGACTAGTCCTGCTCAGTACGAAAACAAATCGCAAATAACACAAAAATGTACTGCTCCATGAGAAATAAATCTCGAAAATGCATATGAATACTACGTGCGTCTGGTGCGCACGGGAAATAAAAATCCATATATGTGAAACAACATCTAGGTGCAACGGGTGTGCACGAAACGTCTGTCATAGGCAACGTGTGTGCCTGACAGCAAAATCAGGTGCATCTGACATGCACGAAGAATCTCAATTTAGTGTATCTGGTGTGCACCAAAATCACATCTCATAACATGCGCCCAACATGAGCGAAAACCCAAATCAGGTGCATCCATCATGCACGAGATCATGAAATCCAATATCAAGCGCCGAACATGCGCGAAATCCAATCAGGTGCACAAAGTGCACCAAAACAAATATCGAACATCACAATCGAAATCGAAGTCCAGTGCAACTAAGTGCACAAAATGCGAATCACTGCACTGCAAACATATATGAACTATACCGAGTGCAAAAACCAAATCGTATGCGTACATATGCACAAAATCAACTCAACTGTATGAAACCCATAAAATCATAAACATGTGAAACCAAGGCACGAAAACGATATCAAGTGCAACAACTGTGCAAAAATCGTAAATACTCGGTAGGTGCAACAAATATCATGAAACTCAATCATCAAAATCAATCGTGCGAATAGATCACCAAAAATACCGAAAACAAGTTTGACGGTATAGTCCCGCTCAAGCACATCCTTAAAGAATCTCTGGCCAACTGTCGTGGTCACTCATAGCATGTCTCGTCGACGATCCTGAAATCTGGCCTGCTGGTGTGCGTAACACGACCACTCCTGGGTCCAAGTCTTCTCGTAATTTATTTCAGAAGGTCCTGTCGAGGTCTCTCCCAAATCTCGTCTCTGCCGAACTGTCCGGAAGTCATCGTCCTTTACTATATCTGCTTCTTGTTCCGGAACGGCTGCTTACTCATCGCGACTCCTTCTGGAAGGTATACCCAAGTACAATGCCTCGGCATACGTATCGCATCTCTGATGTCGGTGGAGTGGAACGTCATCTTATCCAGATGTTGTACGAACCTCTTACTCCACTTTCCTCTAATGTCGACTGCTTCGGACTCGTCTCGTCGTGGCTGCATGGACTGAGCTCCAACGGATATCCTCGTATCTGGAGTCTCCCAAGTAGTGCATCTCACCACCTAGCATCCGAATGAAGTCGAATCATCCGATCGATTCGTCAAAACCTCCTAATCCCCCAAGAGCTCAACATCTTGGGTATAGTTTAATAGTATCGAGTACATACCACAACATCGGTAGTCCAGCCGTAGAAGGGCAAACCCAAGCCTCACTAATGGCGCCGCGGAACTGCCGCAAACCCTAAGGTTCAAAGGCTTTCACACGGTCATTATGTCGAGTTAGGGTTTCATTCTTCTAGAGGGTCCATAGAATTGCCTGCATGTCTCTCCGAATACTTTAAACTTGGAATAATAGGTTTCTGACATTCGATCGTCTCTGTCGACTCTCAACGTCTCCGCATGAAGTCGTCTCTAGCTGGAATCAATCTATCTGATGACCTCGCATCGGGTAGCGAACGAACTACCTGTCCTAGTCATTCATCCTCGGTGACTAGCGACCTTCTATCATCTCTTAGTACCACTCGTACTGCAATAGCTCTAACATCAGGGCGATATCTCGTCGTTCGCAGCAATAACTGGCTCACTCGTCTGCACGCTGAACAGTGCCTCAATCATCATGAATAAGCCATACATCAACGGTCATCAAAATCTAGCTGGCCTCCGTCGGTGGCTCAATCCTCTGGTGCTAATCTGCACATCCGAGTAATCTCATACAGTGATCCATCCCACGCTCGTGGCGTGAAAACATCATAAAAAAGACACATTTCTGGAATCGTGTGTCGCCGGAATTATGCCCTGGTCAGTCCTCATTCGTGACGAGCTCGTGCTGACCGCAACTCTAGCCGTAGCTCTCCCTGCCCGTAATCGTGACAGCAAAACCATAACTGGTACCGATGAGGCTAGATCAGGAATGAATATAATACCGAACAAAGAAATGTACATCCTAAGGCTCCGTAAATGGAGTAGCGTATCGTAAGTATGCCGCGGAACATACCCACGGTACGTCACTCTACTTTAGTCACCTATTCCATCAACCAAGGGTCATCCTACGCTCCGAAGGTAAAACCTAACGCTCTGATACCAACTTTGTCACGACCCGAAAGTACGGAACATGACCGACACTTAGACTACGAAACGTCTCGAAGCGTACATAATCTAAGTAAGCCGAAAACCCAGAAATCCAAACTAAGAAAGTAGTGGAGTGAAGGAAAACCATTTTAAATCAAGTAGTCTGTAACATGCGCCGAAATATACATTTTAAAATCACAATCTTTTCTAAAAATTTCGGCAGAGTTTCCTTTGTAAAAACTGACCCCAAACGGGTATAAATCCTGATAAAGCATATATAATGGAAAATGCATCCCCAAGCGGGAGCTAGCTCTTCGTCAATCGACGGTCACAACCACGCAAGCAAGGTAATATACAACGCCCAAAGGCAAGGATCACAACAGAAAAAGAAACTCAAAACAGCAAGAAATCCACAGAAATACAACGAGCGACTCTAAGGTCAAAAAAATGACATCATTGGTCTCTATCTCAAATAAGTACATGTTTGGTTGATGGAATTTACTAGATACAACTGAATAATACTATACAAGATATAATGATGGGTACGATACAAATAAACTCACCTACTAGCAAGTCACCCGAAAAGAAGCAGTGCCAGCAAAGCCGTAATGAAACCTGTACGGCAAAACTTGCAAGAAACTGTGGCACAATGGGGGTGAGTTGCCAACTCGTGAGTAGAAAAACATCTACGAACAGAAATCGCATAAACAACGCAATCCTAGGTCATATGATCATAATATATCCTCAAATATGTAACCAGCAGCCTATAACAATGGCTAGGGTAAATATCAAACCCAAGTGTAATCCCATATGCCCGTGTCAGTGCCTCAGGTAGCAATATATCATATGGATGATGTATGAATGCATGAAAACAGAATACATGTACTAAAGAAACTGCTTTCATATTTTAGTGAGATTTCCTTTGTATTTTTAAAATGAGGTATCATAAATGAAATCAGCATAAACAGTGTCTAGCATCGACACAAAACATAAATCTCAATGTCTCAAAATCTCAGGCTCCGGCTATCCGGACTGGCCTGTATCATCAAATCTCAGTACCTCAATATCTCGAAATCTCAATGTCTCAATCTCAATATCTAGGGCGCCGTCAGTCCAGACCGGCCCCTACCATCCATCTCATGACCACGACGGTATCCTCCGGATATCCGACGCGTCTCGGTAAAATCACCGGTCGGTAGTGCTCCCCTGCCAGGCTCAACGCCATCATCTGCGATCTTCTTGCCCCGGGGTACCGCACCGGGCCCACCATGTACCCGAAACAGTTCATACATCTCCTTGAATCGGGTCTCGAAATCCATCAGCAAACTCATGGTGGACGACTCATACATCATGGGAAAACCGCACTTTTTATTTAAAAAGAGAGAAAAGAAGCTTATATAAGTTTTGCGGTTTCCCCCCAAATCCAGAAAATCTCATGGAAATCCGAATCCAAATCATCAATAGCATGTAAAACCATGAATATAGGCATGAGAATCCATGAATGCGGCATAACAATGAATAACAGTATGTATGAAGTGACAAGTAATAACTACAATATCTAAGCTGGCATATAAGGCAAGTACACTAATATCATGTCAAACTACTAGCTAACAAGCTAAATCAAGCAATAATATTCTCTAAGTGTACGTGACGTGGCAATTACCAATGAAGACGTGCGTGAGCCGGCAAGTAAGTGTATGTAGTGCATACGCATCATCGGTAATGGTACTGGTGTCCTAACAGCATGATATCAACAATAGAATATGAATCATAATATAAGTATACGATGCGGAGCGAATAGTAATAATGAGCGGGAGCTAAAAACTAAACACAATGATAACTAATCTGCATTTAATGTAATATGAGTCATACAGCTACACTAAACTATAGGGCTGAGCTAACAGGCTAACTGAAGGTAAGGGAAACCGCCTAACATCTGAGTCGATACATATATATATATATATATATATATATATATGTATATGTATATATATTCATTAGTCGGTGATCCCGCCTCAATAATATCACATCCGATACCATATCTATAATCAATTATTCCCAAGTCAAGAGTGCGGATCAAACATAAAAATATAGTTCGTACGTAAATCCGTCATACGACATCCCAAATCTGGGTACGGGTCGATATCACATTCATCAAATTATTCATCTAATATCCTCTTTATCAAAGATCACAATCCGGGTACTGGTCTATGTCTAGTACAATACTAATATCATCAATATAATCGTGATCTGACTACGGATCGACAGTCTCGTACAAACCGATGTCATCATCACATATCATCATAAAGAGGTATATATCGCCCAATGCGGCCTATTATAGATATCCTAACATATCATATCTCATATCACGATCTCATGTTAACCATTTTATATATATCACTATTCACATGGTATCGTCGTCCAAGATCCGCTATAACATAATGACGTATCTCAAATACGAACCTTGACATATCACCGATATCATAATCTCAAAATCAAATCTCATCGACTCATCTCAATCCCAAGTATCATCCTCAAATCCGTATGTGAACACATAGTCCCATACCCATGTGAACACATAACTATATATATATATATCTATATACGCACATATGAAAAAAGAAATGTATGCAAGTATGGGTGTGTGTGTGTATGTGTGGTGCAACCACTACTCTAGGGTTTCGCAACATTAAACCAATCCAAACACACCAAATATCCTTATTATCATCAATAACCTCAACGACATATAATCCATATATGTGTGTATACGTATTCGTATACATCACCACGAACTGCGGGGGTGCTATACGCCATCCACCCGACTTCTCCCCGTAGATATAAATCTACTCACCTTGCTTTATGCGTGCCGATGCCGACGTCGCCATTTGCATCTCCAACGCCTCGACGTCACATGGGGTACCTACAAGGATATCACAAACGCTAAAGCACATGAAAACCATGTCGGAAATCAAAACGGTACACGCTACGCCCATAGGTAAAAACCTATAGCCTCGCGTGCAAACATAGCCAATAACCCTTTGCCGTTGACGTTCAAACGCCACCCGACAGAAACGAATCATCAAATACCAAAATCCATGCTAAAACAAGTCGTAAACCATACGCCAATTCAAGAAAATCAACCCAGATTTTTCCCTAAATGGAATCAGTCAAAATTGCACATGCCATGGGTCAAGTTTACTGGAAATGGGGCCCTGCACCAAAAACGAGGCAAAACACTCCTGCTCTGGCCGCAAATTGCGGCCAGAAGGAATTAACTGGTGGACAGAAAATGGTGGTTGGGGCTAGGGTTTTTGTAGGTGGTTTCAGGGTGCCTGCACATCATACTGCCAAGTCAATTTTATTTTAGGGGTCCCGGGGTGATAGTAGATACTAGAAAGGTTAAAAAGTCGACAAAAACGCTAAATTACACCAAATCGAACAAATCTGGTATTTTTGTGAAACCTGAGTCAAATCTTGGGTTAACTGGTCTTAAACACACTTAATAAGGCTACACTAACAATCAAAACCATCACTTGGTCAAGTCTCACTCAAATTTACCTAAAACTAGCTCTAACTCACATAATAACACTAAATTTCAGCTAAATAACCATAACTTAGCAGGATAGAAGTCGAGTTAAGGGGTTATACCTCTAGAGATCCAAGATGAAGGAGAAGAGAGGAAGAAGAAGGAGAAAGGGGGTTGTTGCTGCTGCTGAGCTGCTTCTATTTCTTGTTGCTGCTGCTATTCTGGCTGCTGCTGCTGTTTGCAATGGTGTTGTTGCTGTTGTTATTGTGTTTCTTTTGTTGCTGTTGCAGCTGCTACTGCTGTATTTGTTGTTGTTGGTGTTGTGTGGTGTTGTGTGAGAGTGAGAGATGTGAGGGAAAGATGGGAGTTAGAGGGAGTGTGAGAGACAAGCAAAAGTTTTGAAATGAAATGGATTATGACACAACCCTAGAGCCACCTCTCTCTCTCTCTCATTAAATGCTTGTATGCTCAAGCAATCATAACCTCTCTCTCTCACTACAAGTCAACCCTTAACACTAATCAATTTTAAACAAAACTAAAAATCCTTAATTAACCCAATTAACTTAACCAAAAGGTTTAAACCACTATGGTTGTCTAAACATGGTTAACCCATCATGCTCATCTAAACATGGTTAACCCTAGGCTTAACCCAAGTTAACATGCACAAGTGTGTGCAGTCGAGATAAAATTCCGATAAAATATTCATAAAACTAGATAAAATATTTAAAAGCCGTTTTGGTAAACTTTTTACCAAAGACCCCACATTAGATATAATTACCACTTAAACACAAACTCAGGTGTTACATGAAATGACTTAGAGCGGCTACCCGCCCCGTCAGCCGCATGATTTCGACGTTAGTCTTGGGCGTGACCATGTTGAGGATGGCGTTGATTTTCTCCGGGTTAGCCTCGATCCCACGGTGGGTGACCATGAAGCCGGGGAGCTTTCCACCGGTGACCCCGAATGCGTACTTGGCGGGGTTCAGTTTCATCTTGTATTTGCGAAGGACGTTGAAGGCCTCACCCAGATCCTTAGCGTGTTCTCCCGATAAGACCGATTTGACTAGCATATCGTCGACGTAGACTTCTATGTTCCTGCCGATCTGCGGCTTGAACATGTGGTTGACCAAGCGTTGGTACGTAGCTCCGGCGTTTTTGAGGCCGAAAGGCATCACCTTGTAGCAGTATACCCCCCGGTCCGTTGTGAATGCGGTGAGATCCTCATCTACCGGATTCATACGGATCTGATTGTAGCCGGAGAAAGCATCCATGAAGCTCAATAGCTCGTGGCCTGCTGAGCTGTCGACGAGCTGATCTATCCGAGGGAGGGGATAGTTGTCTTTCGGGCAGGCCTTGTTGAGGTCGATGAAGTCGACGCACATGCGCCACTTCCATTTTGATTTTTTGACCATGACCACATTGGCCAACCATTCTGAGTAAGGCACATTCCAAATGAAGTTGGCGGCAAGGAGTTTGTCCACCTTGTCCTCGATCGTCTTTTGCTTGATCGGGGCAAAGCTTCACTTTTTCTGCCGGACGGGTCGGGCCGCAGGGTCTACTCCGAGCTTGTGAGATATGATTTTGGGGTCGATCCCCTGCATGTCGGCAGGTGCCCAGGCGAACACGTCGGAGTTGTTCCCGAGGAAGTGAACCAGGTCGTCTCGCTGAGTTCCCGTCAGAAGCGACCCGATCTGAACGGTTCGTTCGTCGTCCCCTTCTGCGAGGGCTACCTCTGTAAGTGGCTCCATCGGGGTCCCTCGGACCTCTTTCTGCTCGTCTCGAGTATCCAGAGAACCCCTGACGTCACCCTTGCCCTCAACATCATTGTTTGGCCGCTCAGACGTAGATGTTGCGGTGAAGCATACCTTTGCGGTCCGTTGGTCTCCGTAGGCCCTGTAGGGTTACTAGGCACTGTCACAAGGGTCTACAAGGCATCAACCATACCCGATTTAAATTTTAGACGTGCCGAACAACCCTAACCAAGATCTTAGACTAGAGATCAGGCGAAACAAATAGCAAGTAAACAACTTTACTTCTAAGAGTTAGGGATTACAACCTTTGTAGTCCGTTCCTTCATTTCTAAAGCTCCGTGTTGAGGTCTCTTCGCTGCGATCATCAAGTATTCGGACTCTAGAGAGGCTCCACAAAAGAAAGATGCAAGCTTGCTTCCGATCTTCGATAACTAAGATGATCTACCTTAAAGAAATTCAAACCCAAGCTCTTGCTTTGCTAATCAAGTATTAGCAAAGCAAACACCCTAATCTAAGTGGCAAGAATAGATGAGGATGATGTAGTAAGAATTTAGCTCTCATTTATTTTCTATTTCTCACTCATTTTCATCACTAATGGAAAAGCTAGAAAGCTTTTCACCAAGGAAGAAGAAGAAGAATATTATTAAATCCTTTTGTGATGAATAATGAAAACTCCAGTGTGAGGTTAGAAATGCAACTATGGGTTAAGTATTAAGACTTAACCCATGTAGAGAAACAACTATGGTTAAAGGGTTGGGTTGGGTTAAGGAAATATCTATGCAAAATATCAAGGTCAAAGTCAAAGCTTCAAGAAGTTTCTTGAAAGCTTCATGAAAGCTTAACCCTAATCCAAACCCTAACCACATTTATTCTCCACAAAACATATTACATTTATAGCCCTAACATGTTACAATATTATATATCACATATACAATATTTATTGTAACAAAATAAAATAATACAATTAACATATATCACATATATATCAATGTATTACCCGAGTGAGAAAATGAATCTTTAAGTGAGCTTATGTTAGTTAATGTAATATAATATATCAAATATATAATTATACATTAAATTATCGAATCAACACTTGATCCGATAATCCGGCTATTTCATAAATAACCGACTAATATAATCTGTATCAGTTCATCGAATTAATACTTGATTCGATGACCCGGCTATATCACATATACCCGGCCGATATCACATATCGCGAGAATCTAATACGGTATCACATACTCGTATTGTTCTCGGTCCCGCACATATCACATATGTGCTCCTACTCCGTTTTGCCTGAGCCAGGAAACCTCTGTGTAGGACTCTAAAGAATCGTCAATACGCCAACAGTAGGTGATGATCATATCAAACACCCACAAGCTGCAAGCGGTCAGCTAAACGTAACAGCCACCCAGGTATTGAGCGATCAGAAGATCAACAAGCAAGCCTGTACATTCTCCTGCGAATCCAATCAGTAACACTCCCGTACAGTCCGGTCTATTCGTCTGATATGTCGCATATCTCGCCTAGGGGTGGTAAACGTCAGACCCCAGTAGCTTGATAAGTCGTGTCGATATGAGGTCTATAACAGTTCGAGAAACTACTGATAACACTTACCAGTAAATCTCAGCAACCCTGGCTAGGGATTTCCAGTTATAGCCAATCGAACACAGCGCAACATCAACTCCCTATACCGAGAGAGACGAAACCCCTCCTATCGCTCACTGCCTCCATGTGATTCGGGACTGTACCCAAAAGCCACCTTTTTGCACGCCCTCTTGGACGTGGTATGATGGAAATCAAAGCACAGTGAGAATCACACAAGACTCTATGACGATCTCGGGTCTACAGACCAACATGTACCAGTGTCACCAGAGAACTGCAATCTGACGTGAGGTATAATACCATCTGGGAGTTCTCGGCGAGTCCGTCCAGTGTACCCAGTCTCCACTGAGCACCCGTATACCTTCTCTGATGTCAAACACCAATGGATATGGGATCATCCATCGCCCATCATATGGGTCAAGAAGCGCATACGCTAGTCTACTCTGGTATATCGATACCCTGTCTCGATATACCTACGACTAGGAACATTTGAAGGATGTACTTGGCGATTACACTGTCCCCACTAGTATGATCTGCATCATAGTCCTGGTAGTCAAGTACTCATCCTAAGGGCTTTATCAACATGTAACATAGAGACAATCAGAGTACATGTTAAGATAAAGAGCAACCAGATAGCGTACTATCATGTCGAGCAAGAAAGTCCTCCCTATATATGTCCAAGCATCCACTATAATATACATCGTATGTACAGTAATGGTCTCTAGGGCATACATATAACTAACAGGCCCGACCCATCCCGCCTTGGTCGAGCGGGAATTTCATCGCCAGGTGGTAAGTCGATATCTGGGCCCTGAGGGAGTTCAGTGTCGGGCAACCGAGGAGAATGTTGTAGGCCGATAGGATCCTCGCGACGATGAATTCTGTTAGTTGTATGTATGCCCTAGAGGCCAGTATTGTACAGATGATGTATATTATATTGGATGCTTGGACATATATAGAGATGACTTTCTTGCTCGATATGATAGTATGTTATCTGGTTACTCTTTATCTTAACATGTACACTAGTCTCTTTATACTGTCTTATAGTTACATGTTGGTAAAGCCCTTAGGATATGTACTTGACTACCTGGACTGTGATGCAGATCATACTAGTGGGGACATGGTAGTCCATAAGTACATCCTTCATGGTCCCTAGTCGTGGGTGTATCGAGATGGGGCATCGATATACCAGTGTAGACTAGCGTATACGCTTCTCGACCCATGAGATGGGCGATGGATGATCCCATATCCATTGGTGTTTGACATCAGAGATGGTGTACGGGTGCTCAGTGGAGACTGGGTACACTGGACGGACTCGCCGAGAACTCCCAGATGGTATTATACCTCACGTCAGATGGCAGTTCTCAGGTGACACTTGTACAGGTTAGTCTGTAGACCCGAGATCGTCATAGAGTCTTGTGTGATTCCCACTGTGCTTTGATCTCCACCTTACCACGTCCATGAGGGCGTGCAAAACGGCGGTCTTTGGGTACAGTCCCGAGTCACATGGAGGCAATGAGCGATAGGAGGGGTTTCGTCTCTCCCGGTATTGGGAGTTGATGTTGCGCTGTGCTCGATTGGCCGTAACAGGGAAGTCCCTGGCCAGGGCTGATCAGAGATTTGCTGGTAAGTGTTACCAGTAGTTTCTCGACCCGTTATGAGCCTCACATCGGCACGACTTATCGGGTTATTGGGGTCTGACGTTTACCACCCCTAGACTTGATATGCGACATATCAGACGAAGAGACCGGACTGTATGGTAAGTGTTACTGGTCGGATTCGCAGGAGTGTGAGCGGGCTAGCTCGTCGATCTTCTGATCGCTCAATACCCGGGTGGCCGTTACGTTTAGCAGACCGCTTGCGGCTTGTGGGTGCTTGATATGATCATCATCTGCTACCGGCGTATTGACGAGTCTTTAGAGTCCTACACAGAGGTTTTCTGGCTCAAGCGAAACGAAATAGGAGCGCATATGAGATATGTGCGGGACCGAGAATAATGCGCGTATGTGATACCGCATTTCATTCTCGCGATAAATGTTTCGATTGGTTATATTCGATATGACCTAGTTATCGAATCATTGATTCGATAAATCGATGCATTGAATACTAGTCGGTTATGTGCGACATGACCGGATAATTGAATCAAGTGTTGATTTAATGATTTAATGTATAATTATATATTTGATATATTACTTTGTATTAACTAGTATTGGTTCACTTTAAACGGATTTTTCTCACTTGGATTGCACATTGTATATGTGATATACTTTTGTGCACTTTTTTGTATCATGTTTGATGATACTTGATCATATGGTTAAGTGAATAGAATTAAACCATGGTTATTATGATAATTAGGGTTTTGCATATTTATTTATTCATTTATTTGTTTATTCATTTATTTGGATAAGTTTAAATGAGAATGGTGGCAATTTTTGTTTCTTATATGAAGCTTCATGAACCATTGACTTTTGTAACCATTCTTATCCTCTTGCTTAACCCTAACCCACTCTACTAACCATGGTTTATTCTCTACACTTAACTTGAGTTAGAGTTATGATAAGTATAGTTTTTCTTTTTCTTTTAAAAAGAACTTATCATAATTCTATCATCTTCTTCTTCTTCTTCAAGTGAGAAACCTAGAGGCCATTAATGGCAACTTGAGATCTAGTGAGATAAATCCAATTCTAAAGTGAACCCACCTCCTATTTCTTCACCCTCTACCTCTTGCCAAGTTGTTTTGGGTGTTTTCTTCACAAGTTTCACAACTTTGTGAAGTCGGAGCTTGAGCTTGTGCAACCTCGACGTAGATCGTCTTTGACACGAAGCCGACGACCTATTCCGCACGTTTCTCCGATGAAGCCGTCACGAGAGTCCAGGGTTCAAGATGGACAGCGAGAGGACGCCCTCGTGGAGCTAAGGAAGTGGGTATCCGGATCTACAAAGGTTGTAGCTTCTCACTTCTAGTTAAGTTGTTAACTAGTTTATCTTTTCGCCTAAACATCTAGTCTAAGATCCGTAGTCTAGGGTTTCTCGGCACCATTTTTTTTAAATTGGCATGTTCGATGCCTTGTGAGACCTCACTAGAGTGCCTAGGAACCCTATAAATTCCACAGGCACGGTGCGCGTACGGCCAGCCTCCCCGATGTTAAATTGAAGAGTGATTACCCCTTACGTTGGGATGGAGTGGTTGGTGAACCCTGACAGAACGTGGGTGGTCGGCCTTAGGTCCGACGGGGTGAGTCCCATGCACAGAAAGCAGTCGTAAAAGAGGATGTCCGTCGAGCTTCCTGAGTCGACCAGTATCCTCTGCACCTCGTAGCGGTGGACCCGGGCTGTGATCACCAGTGGGTCGTTGTGAGGCAGGGAAATACCGTGGAAGTCCTCGTCGGTAAAAATGATTGGCTCGGCTGCTTTGGCCCTCTTCCTCAGGTGGCCGACAGGTCCCTCGATTGGGGAGGGATGCCGTGTCTCGTCGGTCCTCGTCGTGCCCCCCGCTGACATAACCATAATTTGGCCGATTGTCAACTCGCCGGGAGGGGGACGTTGCTCTTGCTCATGGTCGTCTTGCCGCTTGTCTCGTAAGTACGCTGCCAGGTGCCCCGAGCGGATTATCTCCTCGATGTAGTATCGGAGCTATTTGCAGTTCTCAGTGGAGTGACCCTGCAACCTATGGAAGCCGCAGTAGGGGACCCGGATGCGCTTTTCCATCTTGTTCGAGACTTGGGGGAGTTTGAAGAACCTCTCGCCCTTAGCCTCCTCTAGTAATACCGTCTGGGAGACATTGAGTGGGGTGTACTCCTGAAACTTCGGGGAGTAGGGATTCGGCCGCTCAATCTTCTTTTTCTCTTCCCGGGCCCTTTTCTTGTGATCAGTTTGTTCTGTCCGAGGCAGATTGGCGTTCACATCGGATTCAAGCTGGATCTCACGTTCGGTCCAGGCCTTTTCCTCGGCCATGGTCTTAGGCTGCGCTAATGCAAAGGAGCATAACCACTCCTTATGCCTAAGACCCGACCTAAGTGCCGTAATGACCGTTTCGTCCCGGTGTTCTGGGATCTCGAGGAGGGCGTTGTAGAAGCGGGTAACGTATCCTTTGAAGGATTCTTTGTCTCCGCTCTTTATGGTGAAGAGATGGTCGACGGTCCGCTTCTGCCGTCTGTTCCCGACGAAATGGCCGAGAAATTGGGTGGCCAGCTCATCGAAGGTAGAGATTGAGCGTGGTGCGAGTCCTCGGAACCAGTCTCGTCGGCATTGGGCGGCGTCGGAACAATCCTGGAAGTTCATCCCAGCCTTGAAGGCGTCTAAATGGTCCTTCGGGTCGGACTTACCGTCGAAGAGTGAGACCTTCGGGGGTTTGTTCCGGGAGGAGACGTGGACGGCGAGTAGCTCTTCAGTGAAGGGCTTCGTGAGCGAGTCGGTTGCATATTTTGCCTCGTCGCTCGAATGACGACTTTCCCGATGCATGCCTTTGATTTTCTTTTCGAGGGCGTCGAGTCGGCCGTGGTATCCCGATGATTCGGCACATTCTGATGTTTAGCCTCTGCTGCCGGAGACCTGAGCCTAGCCACGGCCCCGGTTCCGTTCGATGAGGTTTCTTAGATCCCCTGGAGAGATTGTCTTCGAGCTGCCGTGGTGAGTCCCGTCCGCGCGATCCCGTCGAGAGAGGGGGTGCCGGTCATGCTTGGGTGCAGGCGAGTTGACCGATACCTCATCGGGAGGGACATGGGCGCGATGGGGCTCGGGGCGAGGCGCTCTGGCGAAAGATCTCGGTGTTGAGCTGTGTAGCCCCCAGCGGGTCATTGAATATGTCGGACCAGGGGATCTGCGGCCACCGGAGGCAACGAGGCGGTGGTTGGTAGTGCCGACGCGGGCAGAGTCTTCTCTCCCTCTGTAGGGGTCCCGGTCTCGAGGAAGGGGAGCGGCGGCCTGGGGAGCTTGCCCTGCCGTTTGGACACGGACGAGTGCGTCCACGACAGACGCGAGTCGATCTATCCGAGTGGATAGGACGTGAATGGTGTTTGTGGGAGGAGATTCGTCCGCGCCTTCATTGTGGGGGAGGCGGCGGTTAGCGCTTGAATCGTCGCGGTGATCGCTCGCCATGAAGTCGGGATCAGAAGATGAAATTTCGTTGAGTGGAACTGGATTTCCCACAGACGGTGCCAACTGATAGAGCTCTGGATCTCCTTCAGATGTTCTCTTCCGTTGATCTGTTGCGGGCGCTGATGGGCGGTTGGGATTGGATTTGGAAGGTTGCCTCCTGAAGCGTGTGGATCTCAATGGGTTTTATGAGGTTTGGGCCGAGCAATCTGCAAAGAAGTCCCGGAATAGTTGTGCCACCGAGGACCCTTCGACGATCAAGTTAGTCGAGGTATTTTGGCAGAGTAACGACCTATTGGAGTGAAATTGGCTTACCTGGATCGTCTGAGAGAGGGGTTTATATAGCGGCAGCAATGGGCAGGCGGTCGCGAGATTCACGCCGGCCGTTATGCCCCTGGCGTCACGCCCGCGTGATAGACGGGATCCCGCATTAATGACGAGACAGGCTCGTTAATGGGGGATCGTGATGGCGCGGAACGCGGGAACGTGGGCGGCGGATATTTCGCGCATGGCGAGATTCGCGGAGCTGTGGCGGAGGCGCCTGTGATCAGTGCTGTGGGTCGGTCGGTGAGACCGAGGAAGATGAGCTCGACGGGAGGCTCGGGCACGAGCGGGAGGCCGAGGCATCTTGGTTCCGTGATAGCTCGGAAGAGAGCCGGGGGTGGTCTGGAAGGCCACCGTAGGTCGGGAGACTCCTCGGGCCGGAGGCCCGAGACGTGATCCCAACCGAAGTTTTTGATCCTTTCTTGTAGGTTCTGGGACACGTCATCTACAACGTGTCAGCATCTGGAGAGTCGCCGATATCGAGCCTTATCAGTTACGATAAGAAATAAATGCGTTCATGAGCACTCTTTTTGAGAAAATGAAAATGGCAGAGTAACAAAATTGCGACCGTATGAAAAAAGTCTAAACTACACATGGACGGAAGGCCATTAAAATTAAAAAGAGTATCAGCTTAAACAAGAAGATGATATTTCACAGAACAGAGAATAAGAAAACCGAATTATCGAGCATAATTTTTAATTTTTTTTAAGCTTAACTTTTTTAAAAAGAAGAATTTGCATAACTTCGGTTTTTCCAACTCCAAAGGCTGGCAGGAGGCGAAATTATAAACTGTGAGATTACAGGGTCTATATTGTAAAATAAGCAACGTTTTGAGTTTATGAATTAAGATTGAATCTAATTCAAGTGCTGACAAGACGCCCTTAATGATATGGAAATGACCAGAAATATTTTTTGTTGAATAAAGCGAATATTTGAGCGAAGCGCGTTGATGCCGGTCAAGCCCTCGCGCGATCTCGTATCCGCCTCATCGCCGTCGAATCTCAGGTGCGTCTCCGATGCCCTAACCCTAGATCGCCTCGTTCTTTCTCGATTCGAGTTCTGCTTGCTTCTAGGGTTTCGGTGAGCCAATCAGATCCGCGACTGGTGCTCTCTCATGCGCTTTGATCTTCGATTCGATTTTCTTTCATCAAATGGGCCTAGATGATCATAAATTAACTAACCTTTTATGATTTTGGTTGTAAAAATGTGATTTTTGATTGCAATTAGTACATTCATCACGCAGAGAAGACTAGCGAGCTCAAGGAGTGAAGGGCGTTCAGGAGTTCTATGCATTGCAAGTGAAAAATGGCTAAGGTGTCTGCGCAGAGAACGGTTTCGGTGTATCTTTACATCCCCAACATCATTGGTAAGCATGCTGTTGTTGATTTGTGGTTTTGAATGAACGCATGGAAAACCTAGGTGCTTTTTGATTCTTCTAACTGATAGCAATACCGCTTTATTTTCTCTCTCGGGTAGAAGCATGAGATGGGTTGAGCTTAGCCAAGCGACCAATCTTGCTTGAGAGTATGCTTATGTATGTATTTTAGTAATTGGGTTTTCAGAAAGTTTATGAGGAAAGTTAGTTCAGGTGTTTCACAATAGTTAAAATTAGCGTAATGGTTTGAGGCCCATGGTTTGGATCCACAAGGTTGATGTTGGCTTAGATTTGAGTCTCATCATTTTTTCCCCTGATTACCTCTTAATATTGCATTTAAATAAGTCTGCTGAGAAAATAAAGTTACCATTTGAATAATGAAACTCAAGGTTGTGTCTCCTCGACAAAATATGGTTTTAATGTCCTTTACCGGCACAAGCTTTTTGTCATGGATTTGTCTTGAATATTTATGATTGGACTCACGTGCTCTGAAATCTGATGTATTGATATCATGCTCATATTTGATATGCATTTCTATGGTCTGCAGGGTACATAAGAGTTGTTATGAATATTGTTGCATTTGCTCTGTGCTTTTCCAACAAATTGATCTTTGCGATTCTTTATTTTATCAGGTAACCAATAACTATAATCATTCCAACTAGGATGTATCAGTAGTCACCGATGTGTGTGTGTGTGTGTGTGTGTGTGTGTGTGTGTGTGTGTGTGTGTAAATGTGCCTTTTTTGAGCTATATGTTTGAAAATGACAGCTTTGCTTGTGATGCATTGGATGGCTGGTTTGCACGCAAGTTTAATCAAGGTATTTATTAATCCTCTCTCTCTCTCTCTCTCTCTCTCTTACACACACACACACACTCATGCACACCGACACACACACACATGCAGAGATGCTCGTGCACTATAACCATCCGTTACGCGTGCATGCGTGCAAGAACACAAGCACCCCCTGGATACAGGCAATGCACTTGTGCAACCACACGGTTCCTTTTCTACACAAGAACTTTCTGTGTTATGTGTAGAATCCTTTTTTGGCGGGACAAATTGTCCATATTTTGATTCTAGAAAGCAATAACCTTGTACACATATATGACGATAGGAGATCTTTTTACTTCTTTTTGGACTATTAAATTTAATCTCTTTCATTCCTGAGTTTCCTCCCATTGTTCCATGATTCTGTCAAGGTTTTACGTCTAATTTATCAGGATTTTAGCCAATATGAGTTTCTATGTTTCATATTAGATGGTATTATCAATCATATGAGTTTGTTGAATCGGGAATTTATATGATTCATCATTATAAATATTTATTTTTTGTAATCAAAGGGTTGTTGTAGACTTGTGATGTTTTGGATGAAGTCCATCATATAGATTAATGTCAGATTCATTAAGAGGATGAAAACACTATATACTTGTGCTAATGAATAATTAAATCAAGCAACCAAAAAAAGATTTAAGCACACCGATAGGTTGTTTTTATTGGTCATTTTACTTGGAATAGGGTAAATCAAGCAAGGAAACTTGAATCAAATAGATCTTATTTACAATAATAAATTAAGATAAAACATGTTAGTTAGATTAGTTCAACCAGCTCTTTAGAAACCATGCAATGCAAATTATAAACATTTAGCTAGTATGTAGTATATCAGTTTCTAAGCTAATTATCTTAAATTTTGAGTTTTAGCTCGTATGAAGTATATCAATTTTAAGCTAATTATCTTTAAATTTTGAGTTTCTTAGACTCAACTGGGGGAAACGCAGGTTCTTCACTAAGTTACTCGATGTTTGAGCTAAATTCAATTTCTTGCTATTAATTGTATATATGACAAGTTTGATCAGAGAAGAAGTTATGTTTAGCTGATTACCTATTTACTTACAGAACATTTGATCTGCCGAAGGGATATCCTAAGTTATAGAGACCTTAGGGAAGGAAGTGGGTGCCAGTTGCCTCGATTCAGTCCTTCAAGACAACACTTTTTGGACCTTTTGTCAGCACTCTCACGTTTTAGTCTTCTAGTATGGGCCCCAAATAGATCATATTGTTTACTTTTGGACTTGCTCATGGTCTCGTTTTTCATTAGGGAGATAAAATATAAGACAAAGATGGTTGCCAGAGTTTCCTATCTTTGATTAATGCCTCACCTTGCTTGATAAGGAATTAAGGATCTTAGGTTTGTTGGTAGGTTCAATTTAGTGTAGAGAGAAGCAAAGAAAAGGAAGATGATTGATACCAAAATAAACAAATGTAGGTTTGGGTATATAGGGTTATGAATTGAATAACGGTTTCAGGATTTATGTTTATACGTATATGGTTGTAACTTTAACACCTGAAATCTTTTAATAAATAGTTGGACCTAACTAATATCTATAGTGACTGATGTTTGGGTTGCTTCTCATGTAAACATCTAATGCATCTTCAATATAATACAGCTATTTTTCAACTATATCGCAGCGGTGAGGTAGAAAAGTTATATATAGGGCATTGTATCATCTGATATTTGGAAACATTGAGTTTCATATGCATTAAGATTTTAGATTTCAAAATAGTAGTTGGATATAAGAGTTAATTTTAAGTTTGGTGATCTGAAAATATTATGACATGAAGAGCTGTCTAAAATTTCCAACTTATATTATTTTCCTACTTGAGGTTCCACGTGAAAATAATTAATTCCTATGGCATTTATATTTCAAGAGTTGATTTTTTTTGGGGGAACATTTCATGCATTTTTAGATCCCTTGTCATCCTTGCTTGAAGGCTGGCCCTCTTTGGCAAAGTATTAAAGAGAATTGGCCAGGGAAGGAGCTGGGAGTCAATGAAAAGGGGGCGGTTATATAAATAAAAAAAAGGAAAATTTTTATGAGAGAAGATAATAATAGTGAAGAAGAGATCTCTTGTTTTCAGCTTGGTTATGAATTGTCAAACACAATAATAAATAATTTTTTTTATTTGCAAAAGTGCATACTATGAAAAAGAAATTTTAAATTAAATTAGATACAGACTATTAAAAAAACTACTGTAATAAAAAGAGGAAGCTTGGTTTGATTTCTTGAGCATTTATGAAAGAATTCTTTGTTTGGTTTGTTAACTTTGCATATCCATGATGGCTATAAAATCAGTGATATAAATATGTAATATTCTAGCTTGAAAAATGACGTAGATAGTTCCATATGCATTTTTATGGAAGCATATCAGAGTATAGAAAGCAATCAAGGGTTATAATCAAACTCTTTTTGCTTACTCTGCAACAAGTTTACCATATTCAACCTCAACATACATATACTCTGGCAACCCTAATCTTTATTTTGTTATACTAATTCCCTTACATTCAATCAGCGTAATAATTTATGCCAAATATGATATGATTGATGTATTTGTTTTTCTTGTCAGTGTCAACTTTTGGAGCTGTCTTGGACATGATAACCGACAGGTATTTTCCTAAGAAGTTCTTGTTGGTTATCTTTTGAAATGCTTAGGAGGCCATCAGATGTTTCCTTAACAATCTGCCTGTTATTTTTATATTCTACTCCATTTATTCCAACATTCACTTGGCATATCTGATATGGTTTCTGCTTGTCCAGAGTTAGCACTGCCTGTTTGCTGGCTCTCCTCTCTCAACTCTACAGGTAAGTTGTCAATGATCCTCGGCATACCGTGATTTCGTTTTGTCATATATCATATTTGTCATATATCATATTTGTCTAGCTAATCCGTGTAATTTCACCCCTTTGCAGCCCTGGCTTGGTTTTCTTGTCATTGCTTGGATTAGATATCGCTAGTCATTGGCTGCAAATGTACAGGTAATGTCTATATAATTATCCTGATATCTTTAAAATATTCAGTCCTTACAAAATAAAACAATAATGTAATGAAAGACCCACTCTCATGAGAATTGTAGTTGGCATGGGTTTCTGATATATCAATTTAAACCTCTGCCTCATTAATCAAACGTTCTTTATCTATCTAGGATATATACATAGATTTGTCTTCTTGACACATTCTTTAGTCATATGTCTAAGTTGAATTTTAGTTGAATATGAGTACAAAACAATATTTAATTTTTGAGAAAGGAAGTTCTATATCCTGGGAGTTTTGGATATCTTCACCAAAAGAACAGGTGAAGATTTTTGTATGGATCTGAAATTAAAAGGTCATGCAACTCCAAGGAGAAAAGTAACTTGGCAATCATGACTATTTTTCTTACATATAGATCATCGAGTCTTGATTGTGCAGGACACTGCTTCAGTTTCAACACTTTGTTATAGTTCGCATGTTGGTTACAATGTTCTACAGTGAAGGCGCACGGTGAAGGCCGCAACACTTGAGAGGCACCAAGCGTGAACTTCATGCATTTCTATTTTTATTTAAAAGGGTAAATTGCATATAGGCCTCCTTGTAATATAGGGGGTTGAGCACTTATACCTCAACTATCATTATAGCGTTTACACCTCCTATGATTAAAAATCAATTATATTTTTTTCTTTTCAACATCATCTTCAATTATTCATAATCTTAACCTAAAAAATCAAATGTGAAACGAAGTAGTGAGAAATATCTACCTCTCAATAATATAGGAAAGTACTCATCTTGAAGCAATTGAACGAAAAGAGAAATGTCTTATGGATGTCAGCACAAGATGAGAAAAGATTATTGAGAAGATGAGAAAAGATTATTGAGATTTTAAATTAGTGTTAATGATTGGTTGCTTGGGGTTGAAGGGGCAGTAGAGATGGGAAAAATGTGAATTAGAAATTTGTTTTCAATTAGAAGGGACTTAAATGCTTATTATGCTTGTTGTTTAAGAGGGGGGCATAACCGTACAAGTGCTTCATTCCTTATAGAACCGAGGGGTTATAGACAATTAGCCTTATCTAAGAACAGGACAGTAAACAATTGGTAGAATTTACACCATAATATGTAAATGAAAATCAATGTTATGGAATGCGATGCGCGATTTCATGCGCAGGACCGCATAGTGCATAAGCGAATTATGCGTGCATACACGATTTGCATTATTTAAATTAATAAAATCCAAATATACATACATGATAAAAACAAATGAGAAAAATATGAAAAATTACTAAATATGGGTACACAATATTAGAGCCCTTAATTTCAATGTTATGGATATTGCTGAACTATAAGTCATCAATTTATTTCAAATATGCGAAAAGATAATGACATCATGATAGTAATACAATGCTAAGAAAAAGAATGTATCTCAACTATGTGTAAATCCATGCAATTTTGTCATAGATTTATAACAAAATACTAAATTGATTTCTAAGAATAAACAATCAAAATAAAAATAATTTTAGGACCATAAATTCATCAATCATCACACTCAGTAAATAGTTCTAAAAAGACAATTAAATCATTATTAACACAAACTAGCAAAATAGATATTTAATTAAAATCGATATCGTTTAACGATCCAATCAGATGTTTAGTTCTTTTTATTCGTTTTCCGAGTCCACCTTTTCGTCACTTTATCCTCCATCTCATCACCGTCTTCAACCTCATTATGGTGTCTCTTAAGATGTTATAGTTGCCATTAAGTCATTGGGTTTAGATATGAGTATAATAAAAATTCCAAACCCGCTTCATAATATTTTTTATGCGTCAAAGCATACTTTTTTACCGCATATATAAAAAATACACCGGTTTTCATGCGCGACGCATACGCATATGCGCCACATAGAACACATTTTATAACACCGATGAAAATAAATAATGGAAGTGTACTTTAGAATAATATAGCATTTAACTAATCACATAATTAGATGTAGCGATAATATGATAAAGTGTGAACTTTCTTATGGTATCATTTGGATGTGTGATCAATGTAATGGTGGTTGAAGATATAAGGGAATATGAACTAGCGGTTACTTTCGATATTTCACGTGAGAAGGTTAGCAGATGAAAGAAGTTTCCTACATTACCTTTTGAAGGTGCAATGTATTAATAGCGAAAAAAGCAGAGTGGCCAATTGTGCTGTTTTCTTAAGCAGGTACTCGGATTGAAAACTAATCATCTAATTGTGTAGTCTAAATATTTTGTCAGTCACACATACTTTAAAAGTCCTGTGATAATGAAGTAAACAAAAAAGTAGCATTTAGTCATGTTCATTCAAATACACAAAAGTGGTGTCCATGATATCGATGATCATCATTGTTGGAAACAGATTGTTGAGTAACAATTAATTGGGCTCTTTTAGTACAACTATGTGTCTATAACACAATTAGTATTAACGATACAATATAGAACCATAGTAGAAAAAATGGAAGATAGACTACAAGCATATAATTGTATGCAACCCAAACTACATTTAGCAACTGAAAAAAATTAATAAACTGAGGGGAAATAAGAAAACAAGTAGATATTGTGATGTGAAACTACAAACTCACTTTAAATGCACACTTTAAGGACGCGACTCAATGCATTTGTGCTAGATGCTTTGCATAAACCAAACCTTTGCACTAACCACTTGAATACTCTATCTCTAAACATGTACAAACGGTGGCACACACTAGAATAACGAAAATCATGCAACGGATTGAATGTTTCGCGTCTAGAAGTGTGTAACCTATGCTGGCACTTGTTCCTAGATGAGGGAAGAAGTGCAGAAATGACGGAATGAAGTCTAAACTTAGCAATATTTATGTGCACCGATGTGTCTACATTTCGACTAATCACCTCATAATCTGTTGCACTCACTTGAAAATAAAAAATGACACTTAGGGTGACCGAGTCGCAACTCTGACCTTTGCACTAACCACTTGAATACTCTATCTCTAAACATGTACAAACGGTGGCACACACTAGAATAACGAAAATCATGCAACGGATTGAATGTTTCGCGTCTAGAAGTGTGTAACCTATGCTGGCACTTGTTCCTAGATGAGGGAAGAAGTGCAGAAATGACGGAATGAAGTCTAAACTTAGCAATATTTATGTGCACCGATGTGTCTACATTTCGACTAATCACCTCATAATCTGTTGCACTCACTTGAAAATAAAAAATGACACTTAGGGGTGACCGAGTCGCAACTCTGATCTTTTAAGGACAGTCGACAAACGAGGAGGGATCGACGGATGACTTATCACATGGAGTATTGATCTCACCTGACTATCCTCATGAACAAACTGTGATGTCTCTAAAGAAAATCTAATCACTAACAGAAGTGTCTATGGCGCCAACGGAATTTATGGTACTTGACTCAATAACAATTTGAGCAACATTTACAGGATCATTTGAAGACTTCTTAACGCTCGCAATAGGAATGATCTCGATGTTTGGCTCTAAAGACTTCACAGTACGCTCCACACTATGCTTCTCAAATATGGTTATTAAGTTCCAATACCGCATGGTCACATGGTGGATTTCCTGAATGTTGCGTTTCATCGGACTCAAAATTTCTTGTCCAGTCTCTTTTAGCGACACTCTTGGTGGAATAATTATGGTTGCAAGTATTAGAATTTTGCTTACTTGAACAATCATATTGAGGATAGTCATCTAACTCATGTTTTTGTTCATAACGGTAATCTCTATGCCTAACACGTGTGTCCTTGACATCTAACTCATATTTTTGTTCGATGAATCAATATTTTTGTTCACAACGGTAATATCAATTGTCCATGTGCATCAGATTACTCTTTTTCTGAATCAACTGCATTGCAAAGACAGCCATGTACTAGTTAAAAAGATCTTCAATTTTCTTAATTAACTGACCAATTGTCCATGTGCACGACTCAGAGAATCTTTGACATTCTTTTGGACACTTATCATCAGTAGAGGGAACACACGGAACGTTGCCTCTAAACGGTTGATCAAGAAACTCAATGCAAAGCTCGGAGTAAAAGAGCATCCTTACTAATATTAAGGACAAAACCTGTTACTCTTTCCCATTGACAGGAAAGAGCGAAACGATGTGGTGGGAATGCCACCCTGCAATAAATCCCCATGATAATCTTTGTTCATATGATCACTGGAATTAGCTTGATATTCAAAACAACACATCATTTTCAATGACCGGGGGAAAGCTTAATCTTGACAAAGGCAAATTGATCGATGATCGAGGAGGCATATAAGATGCCTTCGTTGCTATTTAGATAGTGCATCTGGGCATGTTGGGTTCTTCACCTAGGACATTCTCATGGTTTCATCCGCATGAAATCAAATGTTCTCTCATCTTTTACCATCTTCTCTCTTAAAGTCAATGATTGCTTTTCTGCTGTTAGTCTATCTTTTAGCCTTGCCTGATTTGTTGTTTAATTATTATTGATTCATTATTCATATGTTCTGATTTTGCTGGTTACAATATACAGAACTGGAAATTCTATGTTCTGTTATAGAAGAAATATAGTTCATTTGTTTTTGCTTGTGGCGAATAATAAGGAACAACCTATCATTTCTTTTATTTTGCTGTTATACCCTATCTTTCTTTTTGACAGCAACATAATATTAGTTTTTTTTACGTCACTCCTGCATAAGGAAAAGCTAATTAAATTTTTTGAAAATGTTGATGGCCATTTCCCTAATTTCCAACTTTATATGAACCAAAACAGTCATATACTCAATATTGCAAGAAAAGGTTAGTATGATAGCCATATCGTCTTTGTTCCCAAGCATCCTTATATTTGCTAGCTAGAACAATTTCTACGTCACCATATTTTTGGCTTGTTGAAAATACGAGTATCGGTTAAGAATATTAGGAGTTACATGTTTCGTTTTATCTGGCCCTCATTTGTTATTCTGCATCATTAAAAAATATCGGCTTTTATGGTCTGTTGATGCATAGACGAATTTTTTTGGGTGTTTTAATCATATATAGGCTTTTTGCCCATCGGTCTCAGTATAATTTCTAAATATAGAATGCATGCACTCCGTGAGTCTAGAATTTGATCTCACATCCTCTCTATAAAACTAACCATAAATATCTCATGTATATGCTCCATAAGCAGACAGTTTAGGTGTTGTTTGTTGCTGACAGCTTGAACCGGATTGAAGAACAACTTTTGCTCTTCTTAATTGGGATTCATGATTTTGATATCTAGTTTATCATGTTATTGTTGTATATACGGTCTAGGTTTCTGATACCTGGCAATTTCAGTACTTTCCTATCAGGCAAGAGTAGTCATAAAGATGTCAAGGACGAAAGCAGCTGGCTTTTAAAGGCATATTATAAACACCGCCCATTTATGGCCTTCTGCTGTGTGGGGTCTGAGGTAAAATTTATTTCAAATTTATAAAATTTTAAAACCAATTGCATCGGCTTCTTTTATGTTTAAATTAACTTAAGGTTTATGCTTCAGGTTCTTTACATTATCCTCTTCCTTCTTCACGATAACCAATCTGAAAGTGTGATCACTGTAAGACTTGTGCTCTCATACATCGGTTTTCTTGAGAGAATGCAATGAAAATCTACCCAACTCATTGTTGGTTTTATCTTTTTTCATTGATAGGTTTGTGTGAATGCTATGAAAAATAATTTACTTTTAGCCCTGCCACTATCTTTGTCTCTCTTTGGATGCACAATCAAGCAAGCAGTCAATATCATACAGGTAATTTAATGGTATGCGGCAAATATTTGGGGGTTGTCATTTTAAAGTTTCAAATGGTCTTCACATGCATTTCTTGATATACCATGCAATTTTATATTTAGATGACATGTGGCAATGTATACAAATTCATTCCATTGACGAAAGTAAAATATCCACTCCACAAGTTCTTCAAAATATATAAGGCTGAATGATAGGAAATTACTTCTATTGATATTTTGCTGTAAATATTATAAAAGTAATATAATTCATTTAAATATTTTTCAAAATTACATTATTTTGTTGCATGTGTTGTACATTCAGTATGGATAAGTTCAGGGGTATAAATTTAAAATTTCCATTCTATGACGCTTAGCTATAAGTTCTTTCTGAAAGCCTGAAAATGGATTTCTGGCATGCGACTATGAGACTTCTAATTCATCTAGTTATGAAGTCTTTTTCCTTCAGAGGTTGTTATTAACCTAATAATTGAAGTAGCTATAAATATGTCAATCCTAATCCAAAAGTCTAAAAAAAATGAATTTAGCACAATTCTAACTGCCCCGAATTGTTGAAGAGAATCTTTTTAAGAAGTTAAAAAAGAAAAAAAAAAGAACGCGAAGACCGCAAGTTGCCACATTCAGTTAGTTACTTTTGGGCTTATGGTTTGACCTCTATTAGGGGTGTTAGATAGCAAGTTTTACTTCGTATTTTGAATTGAAGTTCATACCCACCATGGCAGTTTCTCTCTTGTATATGTGTTTTAGTTTCTCTCCTGTATGTCTGTTAATGAGAATGCAATATTCTAATATTCCATGGTTTCGTACACATGACTACACATCACTGTGACCCTACGCCGTTGGGTGTGAAAATGCAGTATATTTGATTGACTTCTCAAAAAACGGAGCTTCCATTTTCAAAGATGGCTTATTGGGTCCTACAACCTTAAAATATTACATGTTACAAACAACAACGATAAAAAATGCAGATGAAACGGTGTCTTAGGATAGAAAGTTATGTAATTATGTAGATTACGAAGCAGCAATGCCTTTAGCCCTCCGTTCTGGGTTTGGTTATGTGCATCTCTTTATAAAATTTGTCAAGGGTCATTCTTACTCTTGAACAAGCACCATGCTTTTTTTTAGGGTAAATTGTCAAAACCCTCCCAGCATTTTTTTTTCTGTTGTCAAAAACCACCCGGCCTCGAAAAGTTAGTCAAAACCCCCCTAAAAAGTTTTTAGTTGTCAAGAAACCCGTAAGCTGAGATATCTAGTAGTTGCATGCTATATCTAGTTTCTTGCAATACTTAAGCAGTAGCCAGCGATATCTAAGCAGTCATCTGTGTATCTAAACCGTTTCCTGCGATATCTAAATAGTTTGTATGAATTGGTTAGATATAGCAGGCTACTTTGTAGATACCGCATGAAAATTTCTATGGGGTTTTTGACTACCGTTTCGAGGCCGGAGGGTTTTTAACAGTGGAAAAAGTGCTTGGTTTTTTTTGTTGACAATTTACCCCCTTTTTTTTTAATCCATAATGCTTTTGGCCTGCCCCTAGTCCAACCTGCTCCAACTTTGATCTCTCTTGCATTAAGACCTCTTATCCTTTTTCTTTTTCATTTGTTTTTTTAAAATATGCTCTAAATAATCCTTTTACCATGAGTTTGACATGTGGGTTCATAAAATAAATTACTCAAATATACACCTGCGAATAAATCAAGTTACTTCTCCATTGCACATCCAAATCATGTCAAGCAATTCCTCTCTTTTTATGCTCAAGTGATAATGTAAATTAAAATATTTAAGCGGCCCATTGTGCATTCTCGATTAAGGGAAAGATAAACCAGAAACACTAGCAAGGGAACAAAGACCAATGAGTGCACTAGTTAGGAGGAATAATAAGATCATAATTTTTAAGGAGCGGTTATGAGTAGTCCGAATGAACTTGGATTGAGATAATAAAGATGTAGTAATTGTTAATTTGACAGAGCTCGCAAACCCTAAAAGGATTCATCCAGCTAACCCTAAAAGTCCGGGCAAAAGTTTTGTTGTCATTGTGGTTATGACATGTAGCATCATTACTTCACCCTTTTCATTTGTGCATTGTAGATTCTTGTCAGCTTGTCAATTGTCGTCGTAAAGCAAAATACTTCACATTTTAAATAAAATATACCTAATTATCATCCTTGTATAATTCTTCAGCATTGTCCCAGGCATGCATTTTATATATTTTATCAACATTCTAAAGCTTAAATTTGTAAGTCTAAGTAGAGCATAGATTTGGATATGGATATGGGCCAGGAATACGATATGATTCCATGATCCACAATTTTCCAGAAGGTTGGGATATGATCTGTTGTGATAAACTATTTTTTTGTATTTAAATATATATGTACATACTAACAAGAATTTATCATTTTAGAATATTTAAACTAAGAAGACAAATAATTTGTTTGTGTTGATTTATGGGTTAATTGCTAAATTACACCCCAATGTTTCATCTACTTTGCACTTATATACCTTATTGATTTTTCGCTGCACTTATATACCATGAAGTACAAATTGTTAATACTTTGCTCTCTTTAGTTGACTATCAAATCCATCACTATACAATAACAACTGAGCCCTTTATCCCAAGCATATCGGGTAGGCTACATGAACCAACATGAGAATCACGCCGGGTCTAGCACATGAATCCTCCGTCTCCACTCACTCCTATCGAACAATATACTTTCATCGAGTCCTTTGGCAACCATATCGTTTCGTATCACCTCCATCCATGTTTTCTTAGGTATTCCTTTTGCCCTTTTGCCATTGCCCATATCGAGAGTATCTATTCGTCGAACCGGTACTTCTATAGGTCTGCGTCGCACATGACCAAACCATCTTAGCCGGTTTTCCCGTATCTTCTCCACAGGTGCTACACCAACTTTTGCACGAATATTCTCATTTCGCACCTTATCTTTTCTAGTGTTACCATACATCCAACGAAGCATGCACATCTCCGCTACGTGCATCTTCTGTGTATGATGCTTCTTAGGAGCCCAACATTCTGTTCCATATAATAAGGCAGGCCGAATAGCGTTCCGATAAAACTTCCCTTTCAATTTTAACGAAAAGTTACGATCACACAAAATCCCTGTTGCACTCCTCCATTTCAACCAACCAGCTTGGATTCTTTGATTAATATCACTATCGATCTCCCCATTCTTTTGGATGATGGAACCTAAATATCTAAACTGGTCGCTGGTGATATCTCTTGTCCTTCCAATGTTATACCAATATGGTTTTGACTTCTCTGGTTACTAAATTTGCAATGCATATATGCTATCATGGACCTGCTCAATCTGAATCTCCGAGATTTCAATGTTTGCCTCCATAATTCCAATTTGGCATTAACCCCTGCTTTCGTCTCATTTACTAGAACAATATCATCAGTGAATAGCATACACCAAGGTATCTCATCTTTGATAGTTCTAGTAAGCTCATCCATCACGATAGTAAACAGGAATGGACTTAATGCAGATCCTTGATGTAAACCAATTGTAATCGGAAAATCACTTGTTAAGCCGTCCCAAGTTCTGACATTTGCCACTACTACATCGTACATACCTTGATTATGTCAATATACTTGACGGGGATGTAGGGTGTTTTTCGTCACCCCATTGAGATGGGAATATGCGTGCGCTTGTCAGGCGCATTACAGATTCCCCCTGCCTAGGGTAGACCGGGGTTTAATGATTGTGGGGATCCGAATCTCCGGCAACCGCGGACTAAGCTGCCGTTAATTACCCCTCGCCTTTGGAGTGAGGGAACCTCCGATTGACGGGTTAAACTGGTCATGCGAACTCAATGTGCAGTGTTGTGTTTTGAAGGGGTTTTGGATATATCGGGGGCCCCGCAGAGTTTTTATGGGGGTCCCGCTATCCGGATAGCGGGCTGGGGGTCCTTTGCGGGGTGCGGGGCAGCGCCCCGTTAGAAATTTTTTTCTAACAGGGACAGTGTCGTGGTGTATGTGTGTGCGCACATATGTATGCATATGTGTGTATATGTATATATATATATATATATATATATATATATATATAAAAGAAAGGGGGGGAAAGGCATCCGAAGGATGCGTGGGGCCAGCGCCTTGAGCGCTGTGCGCTCAGGCGCAAGCGCGCCACGTGTCGGCACGTGGGCGCTTTGCGCTCGAGCGCAGTGCCCCTGAGCGCAAGCGCGCCATGTGTCGGCACGTGGGCGCTTTGCGCTCGAGCGCAGTGCGCCTGAGCGCAAGCGCGCGTTTTGCACTCGAGCGCTGGGCGCTGGCGAGACAAAGGGGCTTTTAGTCCCAGAACCAGAAGCTATGCTTCAGAAAGGAAATATATATATATATATATATATATATATATATAAATATATGGAGTTAAACTCCTAAAATGTTTTGGTTGATGAAATGGATTCTTCTTCTTCCTCCTCTGTTGGCTGGATCTTGATGATCAAGAGATGTGAGATCTAAAAATCTCTTCTTTCTGAGATCTAATGGTAGATCCAAGTTCCCCTTTGTGGGTTTTGTGGTGGAAGACTTCTTAGTTTTTGAAAAGAAAGAGTAAAACTCTTGATTTAATTCAAAAGAAATGAGGAGCAGGAGGCACAAAAGATCTCAGATCTAAAAATTTTTTATGGAGAGAATGAAAAGTCTTCTTGCTTTATTCATCATCATTTTGTCTTATATAGGCTTACATATTTACATATAGTTCCTTGGGCTTTGCAAAAATGGCATTTTGCCCATCCCATGGCTCATGTGCCATTTCTTTTTGCACATAAGCCATGGGCTTACAAAAAATTGGCTTTATGCCCATTTTGCATACATTCATGCACAAAAATTACATCAAAATTATTTGTTACATGATTTTTTTATTTTGGTATGGCGGAAGGCCGGACGCTTCGTGTTCGGGCTTGATCTGGGCATTGGCCCACCTGACTTGGGGTTGACCTTGACTTTGACTTGGTCAACCGGGGTGTAAATTTTGACTTCAACAAAATGCCCCCCATCAATAAATGCACATCACATATGTGAGTCGTGTGCATGAAATTGATGGATCTTGAAGCTGAACTTCGAGGTGGAACATCATTCCGGAGGCGAAGCATCATCCCGGGGAGCATGATTCCCGGGGATCGGAGTATCATTCTGATTCAACAACAACAACAACAACTGAGCCTTTTATCCCAAGCATATGGGGTAGGCTACATGAACCAACATGAGAATCACGCCGGGTCCAGCACATGAATCCTCTGCCTCCACTCACTCCTATCGAACAATATACTTTCATTGAGTCCTTTGGCAATCATATCGTTTCGTATCACCTCCATCCATGTTTTCTTCGGTCTCCTTTTTGCCCTTTTGCCATTGCTCATATCGAGAGTATCTATTCGTCGGACCGGTGCTTCCATAGGTCTGCGTCGCACATGACCAAATCATCTTAGCCGGTTTTCCCGCATCTTCTCCTCCACAGGTGCGACACCAACTTTTGTACGATATCCTCATTTCGTACCTTATCTTTTCTGGTGTTACCGCACATCCAACGAAGCATGCGCATCTCCGCTACGTGCATCTTCTGTGTATGATGCTTCTTAGGAGCCCAGCATTCTGTACCATATAATAAGGCAGGCCGAATAACACTTCGATAAAACTTCCCTTTCAATTTTAACGGAAAGTTACGATCACACAAAATCCCTGTTGCACTCCTCCATTTCAACCAACCAGCTTGGATCCTTTGATTAACATCACTATCGATCTCCCCATTCTTTTGGATGATGGAACCTAGATATCTAAACTGGTCGCTCGGTGATATCTCTTGCCCGTCCAATGTTATACCAATATGGTTTTGACTTCTCTGGTTACTAAATTTGCAATGCATATATGCTGTCTTGGACCTGCTCAATTTGAATCCCCGAGATTCCAATGTTTGCCTCCATAATTCCAATTTGGCATTAACCCCTGCTTTCGTCTCATTTACTAGAACAATATCATCAGCGAATAGCATACACCAAGGTACCTCATCTTGGATAGTTCTAGTAAGCTCATCCATCACGATGGTAAACAGGAATGGACTTAATGCAGATCCTTGATGTAAACCAATAGTAATCGGAAAATCACTCGTTAAGCCGCCGCAAGTTCTGACATTTGCCACTACTCCATCGTACATATCCTTGATTATGTCAATATACTTGACGAGAACCCCTTTCTTCATTATGTCAATATACTTGTCGGAGCATCATTCCGAAGATCGGAGCATAATTCCAGAGATCGGAGTATGATTCCAGAGATCGGAGCATCATTCCGATGAGTGGAGCATGATTCCAGGGATCAGAGCATCATTCCGAAGGGGCGGAGCATGATTCCAAGGGATCGAATCATCATTTCGATGAGCGGAGCATGATTCCAGGGTTCGGAGCATCATTCCAAAGAGCGGAGCATAATTCCAGAGATCGGAGCATCGTTCTGATGGGCGGAGCATAATTCCAGATATCGGAGCATAATTTTAGATATCGGAGTATCATTCCGATGGGCGGAGCATAATTCCAGAGTCGGAGTATCCCTCGGGGAGCATGATTCCCGGGGATCGGAGCATCATTCCGATTCGCGGAGCATAATTCCGGGGTCGGAGTATCTCTCGGGGAGCATGATTCCCGGGGATCGGAGAATCATTCCGATTCGCGGAGCATAATTCCAAGGTCGGAGTGTCCCTCCGAAGCGCGGAGCATGATTCCAGAGATCGGAGATCATAGCATCATTCCGAAGCGCGGAGCATAATTCCAAGATCGGAGCATCATTCCGAAGGGCAGAGCATGATTCCAGGGTTCGGAGCATCGTTCCGAAGGGCGGAGCATGATTCCAGAGATCGGAGCATCATTCCGAAGATCGGAGCATAATTCCAGAGATCGGAGCATAATTCCAGAGATCGGAGCATCGTTCCAAAGGGCGGAGTATGATTCCAGGGATCGGAGCATCATTCCGAAGGGGCGGAGCATGATTCCAGAGGATCAGATCATCATTCCGATGAGCGGAGCATGATTCCAGGGTTCGGAGCATCATTCCAAAGAGCGGAGCATAATTCCAGAGATCGGAGCATCGTTTCGATGGGCGGAGCATAATTCCAGATATCGGAGCATCATTCCGATGGGCGGAGCATAATTCCAGAGATCGGAGCATCTTTCCGAAGAGCGGAGCATGATTCCAGGATTCAGAGCATCGTTCCGAAGGACGGAGCATAATTCCAGAGATCGGAGCATCATTCCGAGGATCGGCGGACATTCTGACCGAAGCATGATTTCGATGCAGAGGTAGATTCCTAGGCGACGTATAATTCCGACAAGGGAGGCAAATATTCCGAGGCGAAGCATGATTTCGACACGAGGTATATTCTGAGACGGATCATGATTCCGGCGCAGAGCTTGTTGGCTGACTTGATTCCGAGACGAAGCATAATTTCGACAGGGAAGGCAGGTACACCGAGGCGAAGCATCATTTCGACACGGGGTATATTATGAGACGAAGCATAATTCCGACGAGAAGATCGTTATCCCGAGGCGGAGCATGATTTCGACACGGGGTAAATTCTGGGACGAAGGATGATTCCGCCACAGAGGTTGGTTTGATTTGATTTGGGTTGACATCAACATCGGTACACTGGGATATGGTACCACGAGCCAATCATCATTTGTCATGAGAGGATTTGGAGATTGTTTTTTTTTGTTTGGCATCAGCATCGCTACACTGGAATATGGTACCAGGAGCGAATCATCATTTGCGTTTGCTTATTAGGAAACGATGGCTTAGGAGACAGGTTTAGATCCCTATCACCTAAGACTTTTCAATTTTGTGAGCCGTAAGGGTCTCACAAAGCATTTTCTCCTTACGAGTTGTAAGGATCCCGTAAATGTATTTTCTTCTTGGGAGTCGTGGGGACTCCCAAGTGTGTTGCTCCTTTGTGAGTCGTAAGGATCTCACGCGGGAATTTTCTCCTCACAAAGTCGAGAGGACTTTATGAGTGCATTTCATCTCTTTCTCACGAGTTTGCGCCTTTTCGGATTTTCACAAACTCGCCGGCAGTCCTGCTGTTTTTACTCACGGAGCCCTTTCGGGTTTTCATCCGTGCCCATTTTGCTTGTGGACATACCTTTTTTTTATTTTATTATTATTTTTTTTGAGAGATTGGGATTGTTTTACGCCCGTGGATTGTATACGGTTTTGCAGGATGTATGATCCAGACCGTAGGGCCATAAAAATTTTTTGGGACTTTGTTGGCGTCTGCATCGCTGCACTGGAATATGGTACCAGGAGCGACTCATCATTCGCCGTTGGGGTATGAGATTTGGAATTTTGTTGGCGTCTGCATCGCTGCACTGGAATATGGTACCAAGAGCGACTCATCATTCGCCGTTGGGGTATGGGATTTGGAATTTAGTTGGCGTCTGCATTGCTGCACTGGAATATGGTACCAGGAGCGACTCATCATTCGCCACTTGGGGATTTGGATTTGGAATTTGGCTGGTGTCTGCATCGCTGCACTGGAATATGGTACCAGGAGCGACTCATCATTCGCCACTTGGGGATTGGGGAGCGATGGCTTAGGAGACAGGTTTAGATCCCTATCGCCTAAAGCTTTTCAATTTTATAGGCCGTGAAGGTCCCATAAAAGCATTTTCTCCCTACGGATCGTGAAGATCTCGTAGGTGTATTTTCTCCTTAGGAGTCGTGAGGACTCCTAAGTGTGTTTTTCCTTCGTGAGTCGTAAGGATCCCACAAAGGTTTGTTCTCCTCATGTATCGTGAGGATACATGAGTGGGTCTTCTCAATGGAGCATAATTCCACAGGCGGAGACCAGCCGCGTAACTGGTGATTGCGGTGGGGCATAGGTATGATGGGAATTATTTGAGCCCGTGGATTATATACGGCAGTCAATTTGGGGACTGGCCGTAGGGCTGGAAGAATTTTGGGAAATTGGATTTTGGTTGGCGTCTGCATCGCTGCACTGGAATATGGTACCAGGAGCGACTCATCATTCGCCGATTTTGGTTGCCAGAATCTGTATGGTGTTTTTCGTCACCCCATTGAGATGGGAATACGCGCGCGCTTGTCAGGCGCATTACAGATTCCCCCTGCTTAGGGTAGACCGGGGTTTAATGATTGTGGGGATCCGAATCTCCGGCAACCGCGGACTAAGCTGCCGTTAATTACCCTCGCCTTTGGAGCGAGGGAACCTCCGATTGATGGGTTAAACTGGTCATGCGAACTCAATGTGCAGTGTTGTGTTTTGAAGGGGTTTTGGATATATCGGGGGCCCCGCAGAGTTTTTACGGGGTTCCTGCTACCCGGATAGCGGGCTGGGGGTCAAGGGGGCTAGCAGCTCCCTTACGGGGTGCGGGACAGCGCCCCGTTAGAATTTTTTTTCTAACAGGGACAGTGTCGTGGTGTATGCGTGTGTGCACATATGTGTATATATATATGTATATATGTATATATATATATATATATATATATATATAAAAGAAAGAGGGGGAAAGTCATCCAAAGGATGCGTGGGGCCAGCGCCTTGAGCGCTGTGCGCTCAGGCGCAAGCAAGTCACGTGTTGGCACGTGGGCGCTTTGCGCTCGAGCGCTGCGCCTGAGCGCAAGCGCGCCACGTGTCGGCACATGGGCGCTTTGCGCTCGAGCGCTGCGCCTGAGCGCAAGCGCGCCACGTGTCGGCACGTGGGCGTTTTGCGCTCGAGCGCTGGGCGCTGGCGAGACAAAGGGGCTTTTAGTCCCAGAACCAGAAGCTATGCTTCAGAAAGGAAATATATATATATATATATATATGTATATGTAAATATATGGAGTTAAACTCCTAAAATGTTTTGGTTGATGAAAGGGATTCTTCCCCTTCCTCCTCTGTTGGCTGGATCTTGATGATCAAGAGATGTGAGATCTAAAAATCTCTCCTTTCTGAGATCTAATGGTAGATCCAAGTTCCTCTTTGTGGGTTTTGTGGTGGAAGACTTCTTAGTTTTTGAAAAGAAAGAGAAACTCTTGATTTAATTTAAAAGAAATGAGAAGGTTTAGAACCTTGGAGGAGCAGGAGGCACAAAAGATCTCAGATCTAAAAATTTTTTGTGGAGAGAATGAAAAGTCTTCTTGCTTTATTCATCATCATTTTGCCTTATATAGGCTTACATATTTACATATAGTCTCATGGGTTTTGCAAAAATGGCATTTTGCCCATCCCATGGCTCATGTGCCATTTCTTTTTGCACATAAGCCATGGGCTTACAAAAAATTGGCTTTATGCCCATTTTGCATACATTCATGCACAAAAATTACATCAAAATTATTTGTTACATGATTTTTTTTATTTTGGTATGGCGGAAGGCCGGACGCTTCGTGTTCGGGCTCGACCTGGGCATTGGCCCACTTGCTTGGGCTTGGGCCCACCTGACTTGGGGTTGACCTTGACTTTGACTTGGTCAACCGGGGTGCAAATTTTGACTTTAACAGGGGACCCTCTTCTTCGTCATTGTCCCCCCATAATACCTCTCTAGGTATCTTGTTGTACGCTTTTTCTAAATCAATAAATATCATATGCAAATCTCTTCAACTCTCTCGAAAACGCTCGACAAGTTGAAGCAAATGAATAGCCTCTGTCGTCGATCGTCCAGGCATGAACCCAAACCGATTCTCTGTTATCTTAATATCCTTCCGTAGCCTGTGTTCAATCACTCTCTCCCAAAGTTTCATGATGTGACACATAAGTCTTATTCCACGGTAGTTTGAGCAACTTTGAATGTCACCTTTGTTCTTGTACATAGGTACAAGGATACTTTTCCTCCATTTATTTGGCATCTTTTTTGTCTACCAAATCTTATTAAACAGATCTGTTAGCCATTTAATGTCTATTTCTCCTAAGCATCTTCAAATCTCGATAGGAATCCCGTCAGGACCAACCGCTTTTCTTAAACTCATTCTGTTCAAAGCTTCAACCTCAGGTAGTCTTATTTTACGCATGAAATCACGGTTTATATCTTGAGATTGAATGACAAGTCCATCCAAATTCTTAGTAAAGCTCTCATTGAACAATTTGTCAAAATAATCTCTCCATCTTTCCTTGATATCCTCATCTCGAACTAAAACCTTCAGATTTTCATTTTTGCCACACTTCACCGCACATAAGTCTTTAGTCTTCCTTTTCCGCATCCGAGCAATCCGGTATATATCATTTGCAGCCTCTTTAGTGTCTAATTTCTCGTACACTTCCTTATAGACCTTCGATTTAGCTTCCCGAACAGTTTTCTTAACTTTTTAGCCATTTTATACTTCTCAAATCTCTCCACGTCTCTACTTTTCTTCAAATGTTTATAAGAATTCCTTTTAATTTTAATAGCAGCCTCTACATCTTCATTCCACCATGATATGTCCTTAGATGGTGGAGCACCACCTCTCGACTCACCAAGTAGATCTCTAGCTACCTTCTTGATACAACTAGCCATTTTGTTCCATGTTTTGTCTGAATCATCTTCCGACTGCCAATCCGCTTCTTGGACTACACGATCTATAAAAGCATTTTGGTTATCTTCTTTCAATCGCCACCATTTAATTCTAGGCTCTACTTTACGTCTAATCTTCGTAGGTGCTCTTCTAAATCGAAAATCCAGAACTAAAAGTCTATATTGAGTGGTTACACTCTCACCTGGCACTACCTTACAGTCGATACAACAACCTCTATCTATTCTTCTTGTCAGAAAAAAGTCTATTTGACTAGCACTTGAACCGCTCCTAAAAGTGATAAGGTGGGACTCTTTTCCTAAATCAGGTGTTTGCTAAGATCAAGTCATAAGATAAGGCAAAATCTAGAATCGAGTCACCTACTTCATTCCTTTGTCCAAAACCAAAAGCTCTATAGATAGTATCAAACCCACTACGACTAGTATCTACATGTCCATTAAGATCACCACCAATAAATAACTTCTCTCCACTAGGTATACTTTGCACCATCTCGTCTAAATCCCCCCAGAATAGACGCTTACTAGCGTCATCAAGACCTATCTGTGGTGCATAAGCACTAATAATATTAAGGATCTCTCCACCTAAAATAAGCTTAACCAGTAAAATTCTATCACCTTTTCTCTTAATCTCAACTACATCCTCAAGCAACCGTCTATCTATGATTATGCCTACCCCATTACGATTTTTATCTCTACCTATATACCAAAGCTTACAACCCCAAGGCTCCATGACTCTACTCTTTTCACCTACCCACTTAGTTTCTTGCAAACACATAATACCAACTCTCCTCCTAATTATCACCTCCACTAATTCTATTAGTCTATCCGTAAGGGAACCTATGTTCCAGGAAGCTAGACGGATCCTATGAAACCCTTGCTTATTTGTCACTATCCGGGGTCCGATATAGCGTGCCGTTTCTGGACGACGACATCGAAGCCCTTGCATATTTAACATTACACCTGTGATCCGATGCAGCGCGTCGCTGAGTAGGGGACGCCCCAACGATATTCTTATTATGGTTCATGTCATGGAATGTGACAGTTTTACGTTGGCTGTCACAAGCCTACCACAACCCTCACTTTTCTCATCCGGACTTGGAACCGGCAACGGTTGGTTTATCAAATCCATCACTATGTTAAACAAAATCCATACGGTTTGTACTATAGGGTTTCTAAGTGCAGTGAAAAAATCGATAAGGTATATAAGTGAAACGCAGGTGAAACATTGAGGTATTATTTAGCAATTAATCCTTGATTTGTAGATTTTTGATGTTTAGCCCTATGTTACCATAAATCATTATATCATTAGCGAATTGCGAATTGGAACCATCGTTCCCAATTTGGGAACACTAGCGTTCCGGATCGGAAGAATCACTGTACCGATCGAAACCATTAAAAACTTATGTTAAATGAGCGCATATAATTGAGTTTGTGTTAGATTATAAAAAAACCCGTATGTTTTAGCAAGAGAAATTGAATTATATATGTATATTATAGATCAATACATGCAAACCTACAAACGATCTACAAATACTTTACTTTCTAGTGAAATGTTTTTCATTTTATATAAGCATATGGAAGAAAACAACCCCTATCAGGTTCCACAACAAGTGGCGTTCCGTGTTCCCGTTTTTATTCCGTATACTGGAACGTTCCGCGTTTTCGGTAACATTGGTTTAGCCATTGATCCAGGTTTTAACCTGTGCAACATGGATAGCAGTCCAGTACGGAATGTTATCAATCCTGTATTGTATTTATGCTAAATTGCAGGAAACACTCTCATTTTTACCTATCAAACAGGAAACCACCTTACCTACTAAGAATTTGCGCCTACCCTAATCTCCGGTTCTGAAAAGCCAGTACTCCATTTTCTGCCACATTTTTACCTACATTGCACATTTAATTTATCCACAGAAGAAAAAGTTGCAGAAATGAAAAAAAAATACTTTAGAATTAAGTGGTGATGTAACTTTCAAAAGTTATTATTATATCTAATAAATTGGTTGTTTCTTCAGATGAAGACAGCAGCAGATGTATGCGTGCTTTATGATGTGCAAAGAAAAGAGAAACCCTGAACCACCACCTGAAACAATGTGCGTTCAATTTACTTCCTGTGCCTCATGCTGCGAGTGCGCGACAGGAATACGTTCATGTGGCTGGTGTGGTTTCATTGGAATTTAGTTCTAGATATCACAAATTATATTTTTGGTGTTGGTGCAATATTTGCATTTGATATACAGCGATTGTAAAATGATTAGTGCATCCGTCCTTTTTTGTTTCTTGTTTTAGGTCTTGAGAGGGCTAGAACACAGCACATTATAGGAAATCTCATCCGATGGTGTTTTTTCGTCAAAGCAGTTTCCCAGTTTACCTTTATGTTCATATTTTATGGGCAGTAATGAACTGATCAAAATATTTCACCTGGAAGTAACATTTTTAAAAAAAATAGTTTTTTGGGTGGATTATGAACAGCTGGAAGCCCATTAAGGAGTCAAAACTGACTAGTTTCTTCATGGGTTTGGGTTTTAAGGGATTGAGGAGGTTCTGTTGGCAATTCATTATAAACAGTCGAACAAGATGTTAGTTTAAATCTGCATATCAACAGCCAAAGGAAAGCAAACAAATATTGAAACAACAAAGTTGCATCGTCATCATCTTTAATATTCATTTCATAGATATCTTAATTAATTTTTTAAAATATTGTTTGCTATCATTTTAATATATTAAGGCTTGTCTTAAAGACAACGAAAGAGAGAATAATACGGTTCGAGATACAAGTTTGCATCAACAACTCCAAAACAACAAATATATCTCCATCAATCAATTATTTCTCAAGTTAATTATAAACAACCTATCCCTTGTTGAATATTTTTGAGGATAACCAGCTAAATTAAAAGGAAAAGAAAATGAAAACATTTATCAACTATAAAACTTGAGAAAAAAATGAATGCCGCATCTATATCAGTCCTTTGTTGTCTTTGAAAGACAGTTGAAATAAGTCTTTTTCTATGGTCATATGTTATATAATCAGACAGACACAGTTCTGGAAAGATGGATATGCCGAAAATGAATCTTGTTGAAACCGTGAAAACTAAAAGCTCATCCCTTATCTTCAGAAAGAGTAGAGGAGGTAAACCGGCATGACTGGTTGCATGACGATCCAACGGCCTATTTGAGACCTTATAGCCGACCTAAATATAATTGAAAAGCACCAAAGAAAATGATTCAAATTACATAATAGGTTTTTTAGGTATTCAGGCCAATAGTTGATTTGAAACTTGTTCTTTTATGTCCACAGCAAAACATAAGAGAGAGGAGAGAGAGAGATGATGTTTGTTGCCATAGAATGGACAAAACAAAGAGAGAGCTGAAAGGTGCCTTTCACCTTCCAAGCGTGCAAAAACAACCCTACAAACAAACTGGCCTCCTTCTCTCTCTCTCTCTAGAATGGAGAGAGAGAGCTTAACCTTTTGTCCAATGACCCAAATGACCCTAGCCCATCCCCTCCATCCTCCATGAGCCTAAGGGCATTTTCGACAATGTAGGCTCTGTTCATCATGGTTTTGTAGCTCTCAAGGGGAAATAGGCAGACAGGATGGAGCCAGGCAAATGTAATGGAGCGAGCAAGCAAGAAAGAGAGAGAGAGAGAGAGAGAGAGAGAGACGGTCGATGTACACACACACACACACACGGTGGTTGATGTAAATGCCTTTCCTATTCTCTCTTGTACATCTTTGATATTTTGCTTCAAGTTGTTTACCTTCTCGAGTTTTATATTGGTGGCTTTAATTTCTATTTGATTGGTTTGTGGTCCTGTGAAAATGCTTAATTAGATGAGATATTAAGTTGCTTTTTTGATTTAGTGCTTAGGGGTCCATATTTTCTTGATTTTGCTGAAATGTGTTCTCTAAATTATGATTAAAAGCTCCCTATGCAAATAGGAGGTCATTTTTGTGTAAAAACGTTTGAGATTTGCGAGTGCGAGTGCGAGTGCAGCTGTAGCTGACTGGTAAAGCTTCTTTGCATTTGAGCAAGAGGCCTGGAGTTATTATATCACGTTATGGTGGTCTATTATTCGAGGAAAAATCATGGTCGGAAATTTGCTTCTTTCTAGTCTTCCTCAATAAATTTTCCTCATGCTTTACTTTTGGTAGTTTGAGCACGAAAACATTAGGCATTTGTTATCCAAGGAACTAGCACGGAAGAATATTGTTAAGAGCAAAAGAAGAGACATTCATCGCACATCTAGTTTTTCCACAATTTATTTTTATTTTCATTAACCTTTGCATTGTGAAATTCTTTGTCATAACCCTCAACTTCATCCAATACCAGTTCCTAATTTTGTTTCTAGTGACATGGTCATTTCAATATTAACCATGGTACAATAATATTCAGGTGAAAAAGTTTGATAAACGTGTGCATCACCATACCATACTATACTATATATATATATATCTTCATTTCTCTGTTTTCTTCAAAACAATTTGAGGGAAATGTTGGACAAATGACCCCAAAGGCCATTAATACTACTCTATGTTTCGAGAGGTTTACATATTTTACCTTTTTGTGCTACAATATATCAATAATGGACCTTGATTAAGTACCTGGAAAATCTCCATCTTGTTATCACCGACACTTCAATCATAGTTATAGAAAGCTTCATCGCTGTTTTGAGATGGTTATTATCTATGAGTACATCCACTCCATGTAAAATCATTACGCCTTTTATCCTTCTCAAAGGCGTATGTTTGTGTGAATGCATTTGCTAACTTAGGAAGAATTCGGATAGGCTCAATCAAATTAAGCTGCCAAACCGATATCTTTTCGATCTTTAGCTACTATGTTCTGTTTTTTGGTGGTTGGGAACCGCAATCTGGGTTTATTTAGCATCAAGAGACATGATGGTTTACTTATTACTTACGGAGACAGATTGCGTGAGTGCTTCAGGTTCATTCGCCGCCTACCCTGCAACATATGCAGTCATTCCTTGTCAACTATTCTTCGACTATTGTTTCACTAAAGTCATTTGATAAAATAGTCCATTATAGAGTGGTTTTTTTACGTATCATCCAATTTGTGGGTTAAATATGGAAGTTTATAGATAAAAAATCTCTTAACTCACTAATTGTTGTTAAATCTAAATTTAGGGATCTCAAACATCACAAGATTTAAAAAATTTCAATCTAGCAATCAAGTGCATTGTATCGGCATATGCTTATATACAGTTTTTACACAAGCTCTCATAACGGAGACGCAGCCGTATCCGATACAGTCGATATTTGGATGCATTCAGATCGCTTTCTAAAATTTATAGTGTACTTGTAGCAAAATCGTGCCCAACGAGTTTAAGGGTGTTGGGTAATAAGAAATGAGGTATAAAATTTTCGGTAGACGTTTAGTTTTGGGGGGCTCCGTTGACGTCTTGTGCCTTATATTTCATTATTCATAAGAATAAAGGAAAACATGTTGCATAATTTTCTTTGAGAATGCTTGCAATAAGCAATGGCGTGGTGCAAATTTTTGCAAAGTCTTGTTGACCTGGCATTAACATCCTCAAGCATTTTGATCATTTCATGGTTACATCGGATAAAATTGAGGCCTGTAACTGAAGTTTTCGTTTTCTTTTATACTTCAAACGCATCGACCGTCCATATTCGCTTTGTATATGTTCTGAAAAAACAGGAATATGTTCGTTTAAGTTTGTTATGTGTGTTATGACAGGTTCAGATTTCTTGAGTTCATTTTTTTGGTAACATTTACTCAAGAATACTACTTCTTCTATGAGCACAAAACATTAACATTGGATAGCAGAATTCCTCAGATATTCAAGTGAACAATATCGGCTAAAAACTTATCCTTTTGCAATGACATGATTTGCTTGTGGTGAATGAAGACGATGCTTGTTTCTTGAATGCACGCCTGTGGTTTGGGCAAATTCGCTATAACTTACATGAACTATATTTCCGTTCCACGATCCCTCCCATGTACTTTCAGACACGAATGTAAACAAGGTACATGGTACTTAAGGATTAACTGGTCGGTTAATCGCAAATTTGCCTGAACCACATGGGTGTTTTTAGAAAACAAGCCCCAAGAAAATTGATGTTGAAAGAATCAGGCATCTTTTACCTTATTCAAATACCAGTACCACTCATCATGCTTTGTTTCTTTGGCTACCTTTTCAATTGATATGCTAAATTCTCCTCGACGATTACTTTTAAAGAGTCTTTTATCCTCGACATTATGATTGTTATACTTCCTTCAGGAAATATCTTTGCAAACTTTAGCGAGATGGCGAGGCATAAACCGAAATCTCTGTATATTCCGATATTTATCAAACTGATAAATGGGTCCGGGACTGGGAGACTGGGATTGAGCGCATCCAAGGGTCCGCGCTCGTGTGACTCGGCCTGTTCTGACAGAAAGGGCACCACCCTTCATGTTTTACCCTTGCAATCTCTACCTGTCACCTAAAATTCAAGATTTCTGATTACTATGAATCTTTGGTCATGGCTTTCTAATTCTTCCCCCTTAACTGTTATTTTGAATATAGAATTTATTGATATCGATGCTGATGCTGTTGCAGTTGTGATACTTGTAAGTGTTAAGGTTGGGTCGTCTGCCCGTTTATGCATCTGTGGGCTATATGGGCCGGGCCATCTATTGGTATATGTTACCAATATGTGATGAGTCGTGTTAGGGTTATAGCACTATAATTACCTTTTTTTTTGGGTTAGAGAATTGAGAGATGTAATTGCGAGCGTGAAAGTTATGTCTTTCTTTTTTTACGGTGTGAGAGCATGAGAGGGGAGATGAGATGGGAGGAAAAGTTGATATGTGTGAGATCGTGTAACTTTCTTATATCAATAGAATCTTTTGCTTGTGTTTTGTTTTGTGGATTTACGCCGATTGGTTGAATCATATTAAATCCGGTGTTATTCTTCTTGACATGATTGTACTATCTTGTGCGCTTGGTATGTTTGATGTGGTGAGAGGATCGGAATCTACAATACCAAGTTATGGCAAATTTTTTGTGTTTATCTAACATTTTTCTTCTTAGTGGTATTTTTTCTTCTGTACTTTGAATATTTGTTGTTCTTTGACTCAAGTACTGTTGCTGCACGTGTTGACAAGGGTTTAGGCGTAGCGTCTGCTAACGCATCTATGAGATGTGTTAGGGTTTTAGCATTATAAATCTCTCTCTTTTGGATAAGACACCGGGGGCTTGGCCGCTAGAGAGATGTAATTGTGAGCGTGAGGGTTGTGCCTCCCTTCTTTTGTGGTGCGAGAGCAAGAGAGGATAGATGGGATGTGAGAGAAAGTTAAGATGAGTGGGATATTGCAATTTTCTCATATCAATAGAATCTTTTGCTCGTGTTTTGCTTCATGGATGTGGGCCGATTGGTTGAACCACGTCGAATCCAGCTTTATTCTTTTGCGCTGTGATTATGCTATCTTGTATGCTTGGTGTGCTTGATGCGGTGAGAGTATCGGGATCTCGATAACAAGTTATGGCAAAAATTTCATGTTTATCTAACAGGTTTTTCCCCTTTCTCACTGATGTTTGTCTCTTCTTTACTGTTGCTTTGGATATTTGCTGTTCTTTGACTCTGGAAGTGATTGTGAGGTTGCATGTGTTTCTGGCTACTAATTCAATATATGTGAGTCAAAATGATTTGATTGCCACTAACTTATAATGAGTCCTACATGGTGGCCCTTTCATCCTTTTTTGCTTGCTATTAAATTGAATTAAAGGCGCATAGAACGATATTTGAGTTACATTGATGCTCCATTGGTCTTGTTGCTCGTAACCCTATTTGATTTCCTAATATATTCGGCGTTATCTTTGAATTGATGGAGATTCGAAGTTATTTGCAAGGAGTACAGACGTCTGGAGCTACAGCTTCAGACGTCTGTCGATACTCTGTATACATGGTATACTTTGGACAGACGTCTGCGGGCGATATGTTCGTAGATCTTAAGACCAGACGTTTCAGACGTTTGGGGTTGCTTTGTTAATTTGGAGATTCTTTGGTAGACGTCTGCATATTCCTTGTTTAGACGTCTGCCATGTCTGAGCCGGATATTTTGCTTTAGTTGAAAATTTGTTATTTGGTAAAATCTTTTGTAATAGCTCCGGGTTTATATTGAGTCTCGACTTTATATATCAAGGCTCTCATTTTGCAAGAGGTTTTCTCGGCTCAAATGTCAACGAACAAAGATGTTAAGAAAAAGATGAGCAGCATCCAGCACAGGTGTTTAACTCAATGAGTGGCTGCCATGCAAGGCTCGTGGCTCGGTGAGCAGTTGAATAAGATATCTTTTGACCTATATATATCAAGACTCTTGTCGCAACTTGGTACACAAAAGACGTCAAGGAGAAGATAAGCGGCAATAATGCCAAGGCGCTCATCTTGATGAGTGTCACGCCCCGATTCCCAAAATACGGAATACGAGAGGTTGACAAGGTCAGCCATGCTCCTACGGTCAAGAAAATATCCCGCCGTAGTCACACTTCGGCTTCTAGCATTACGTGGTAATTGTAACACCCGGCCCTCTTTATACCAATATTTGAGTTTCTCGTTAACTTATGAGATTTCATTTTATTTATAATTAATTATTAGTTTATTTATTTTGGAAACTCCATTAGACCCTAAACTCCCAATCATTTTTACCCCGCTATCTTCTCAAACCCAAATTCCAATCCCTTATTTTTCCTTTCCTATTTACATAAACCTCGATCTCGGCCTAGAACTCCATTTCATTTTAAGTATTTTCCTTAGCCAAGTTTAAAACAAAATGTTAAATGTAAAGCCAAATTCCCGGCCCATTCCTTTATAACTTAAATTATTTTTCAAACCCAAAACACATTCCCGGCCCATTCCCTATTTTCCCAATGAATTCTCTCTAAATTTCCTAATTTTAATTCCTGGTCCAACTCATCCCGGCCCGTCCCTATTTTTCTTCAATAATTAAATTCTTTTCTTTCTTAAGCCCAGCCCAAGCTTCCAAGCCCCACCTTACCCGACCCGGCCCACGTCCTATTCCTCTTCTCCCCAACGGCTCTTTCCGCCATTTCCGCGCGCGTTTCCCTTCGCGACCACGTCGCCCGTGTTCTCGCCCCCGCCTCCGCCTCCGCTCACGCACGTTACTCCCATTACGCGCGCCTCTCTCTCCTCTCACCTCCACGTTCTCTTTCCATTTCCCTCACGTTCTCCTCTCTCTTCCCTTCCTCTGTTCCTTCATCATCATCACTCTCTCTCCCTCTCCGACTCAAACCTCCTCTTCTCCCCCTCGAAGGCTGCCACGACCACTGCAGCTCCCCCGCGCCACCCAAACTGAGCCCCCTCGCCACTGCAACCCGAGCACGAGCCCTCTACGCCTCGCCTCCATTCCTCTCTCCCTCCCTTTTCTTTCCACGCGCAAGCTCAGATCCAAGCGGCAGCCACTCCCCTCGACGACGACCCTCGACAACCCTCGCTCACTCCTCCCCCACCTACACGACTCCACCCTCGACCCGAGCCCCTGCCGAGCACCCCTACACACCCGACCCTTTGCTCCCGAGCTCGACCGCCGCCCGATGTCGACATCGGTGAGCTTCTTGCCTCATCGTCGGCGCCCCGGAACTCTGTCATCATCATCATCATCATCACCATCGCCATCATTTCTCTTTGTCTCCCTCTCTCAATCTCAGTTACACTCTCTCTCCTTCACTCCCGATCTCCCCTCTCTAAACCCTTTCTCTCTGTAACTCTCTCTCTCACTCTCTCTCCTCCTCACTGTCCCTCTCTCTCTCTAACTCTCAGCTCCCTCTCTCTCTCCATTCTTTCCCTCTCTCACCCACTTACACTACTCCCTCCTCTCCTCCAAGTATCTCAGCAACACACCATTCATCCTCTCCCAAACTCACCACACCCAACCACCAACATCTCCTCACTATCAACCTCCACCAAGAACCCACTCCCTCTCCCAAGCCCCCCTATCCTACTGTCACAAACCTCCACTGCCGACATCTTCCTGAACCTCGCGCCGACATGTTCACCTAACTCCAACCACCGGAACTCCGACGAGCCTCACTGTCCGAGCTCACCCGGAGCCGCTGCCGTCGTCGTGCCAGTTCGTCACGCGCCCGTACTGTACCTCGCTGCCGTGCACCTCCAGGAAAGTTTTTTACTTGCTTACATGCTATTTACTTATGGTACAATCACTAAATACATAGACTATTAAAGTTACAAGTTTAACCAATTATATGCCGTACCTGTTCGACGCGTGTTCCCAAAGAAAATACTTTTCTAAATTGACGGAACTTGATTTATTACTTGGGCCCTTGCTATGATGAACAACGAGTACAAGTTTCGTTGGATAATTTGATCGTTTATGACCAAAACGACTACCCCCAAGTTTAGTCGTAAAACTGTAATTTTATTGTACCTGAAAACCGTTAAATTCACCATAAATCATATACATACTGGAAATGTGCGTTAGAGGGCTCAAATCGAAGCCAACTCGACTAAATTTAACCCTATACTAGTTACCAGACATTCCTGTACCTAAATTGTGATGATATTCGTATCGGAGTGCGACTCTGGACTGCAGTCCAGAGCGACTCCAGTTATTGGTTGCTGTTCCGTAATGGGTATCCCAAGATTTCCTTAACTCGTTGATTGCGGAACTCCGCTGCTTATTATAGGTAAATCTGTTAGCTAGACAACACAATTAATTTCATTCTGTTTCGTTACCATTTGTTATTTATTCTATAATTTGAAAGATCGGGACGCATAACAGTCCCAACAGAATCAGAATTGACATGTTAGGGTTAAACATTGTATATCTCCTGACGTACAGATGCGACTGAAGATCCGTCTATTGCGTTGAAAACCTTACTGAAAACCCTAGATTTCATCCAACTGTAGCATCGCTAAAATCTGATCCCAACTGGGATTAAAATGCGTTGCGAAACGGATATCTGATTCTGAAACCGGATTTCCAGCCGCGAACGCTTAAAATGAAATGGTTATAATTAAAGATCCTGGAACCCGATTGGCTTGAAACCAAATTAGATGGATAGCTAACTGAACATACTAATTATTACCTGTTTATAGTTTCGCTAAACTATATACGTATGTTTCTTGATAAATCGTGCAAGTGATAGAACCCTATTTTTATGACACCTTAATCATGTTTCATATACTGTTTACGTAGCATATCATACTCATATCATTGCAGTGATAACCTAGTGATATCGTGCATTTACCCAGTGTTAGATTCTAGTGATGGTTGTGGCAAGTACGTCAGTGTTCGTGTATCCGTGATTAAGTGAAAGTGATGAGTACTTGTACACAATCAGTGACCCTATTATTCTATTGCATTGTCGACGTCTGTGGGATGCGTGTACGTGTGACTATAAGTGGTATGGGACACTTATGGAAGCGCTTGCACGGGTGTCACAGATAAGGCATCCGACACTGCCATTTATCTTAGGTATTAGTCGGGACGTGCTTGATGGAGGTCCTGCCTCCAGTTCTCGCGCAGACTTGTCACGGATCGATTAGTATTTAGGGTTGTGGTTAGCGTTTGATGTAGACCACGGGGTGTGGGGTAGTTTAAGTGTGAGTTCAACAGAATCTCGGGAGTCCCATGCCGGCTTATATATTTAGGGAGTTATATGGAGATTTACAGGGTATGTGATATACACCGTGATATACATGTTACATGTTGGGCCCGTGGTCCCTTGCCCTTGGGTTCTACCCTTGGGTGGAGGACACTCGCGAGTGGTTGACTCTCACACTTGGACTGACGATAGGCTTAGTGACCTGTACAGTGAGACTTAGAGACTGATAGGGATACTGGCATTTATATTACTTTTATACTGTGTTGACACACGTGACATATCGTTATACTGCTTTACTGTTCCGCTGCGTTGATTACTGCACATTCATATTCATGCTGTCATTGATTTACTGTGATTCATATCTACTACCACTGTTAGAACTGTTGCTTGATTATATATATATTATATTGCTATTGTGTCGCTCTGACGACCTGAGTATGCATGCTCAGTGTGAGGAGAAGATTTAGCCTGGATCAGAACTAGACGTGCATCACAGACTTCTTGACTTGCTATTCCGAGTTACATTCGTTTGTTCCACTTCAGGTCAGTTTATATTATTGTATCTTTCAGTTACTGCATTTCTCATTACCTGCGCATCATTTACTGTTTACCATGATAAACTAGAAGCCGAAGTGTGACTACGGCAGGATATTTCCTTGACCGTAGGAGCATGGCTGGCCTTGTCTACCCCTCGTATTCCGTATTTTGGGAAGCGGGGCGTGACATGGTTTAGTTGGTATCAGAGCCAGGTTTTGCATCGATTGGGATTGCAGTTTTCCGTGTATAGCTCGGCAATCCAAGACATTCCTTGGTCTAGGTTGTAAACTTGTCATTCTTGATCCATATTCACATCGTGTGTTCAGCCGTCCATTCACTAGGGTCTCAGGTGACTTGGCAAAGTTTCGTGGTTGTAATGGTGAACTACATCACGATTACACTACCATACTTTGTTTAAGCGACTTGGAGTCATACAGTTGATTTTCCGCTTATAATAAATTTCATCGCATCTGGTATTTTTGAATCTTTGTCCAATCCTTATTATATTTGAGTCTTATGGCTTGTGCCTTATATCATCTTCAAAATTGTGGTCTCGGGATCATGTCTTCCAACGACTCTTCATCCTTATCCGCCCCCCAGAATCAGACCGTTGAGATTCTGAGTGTACTGCAAGGTCTAAAGGAAGCCCAGGAGCGAACAAACGACTTGTTGGTTGAAGGACTGAGAAGACAGATGAATCAGACACCAGCGGGAGTCTCCACTCATAAAGGGATCCCCGTTAGACGAGGAAAAGAGAGGAAGATGAAGCGCCAATTTGTTTCCCCGCGACAGAAGCAACAGAAGACCCCATGTTGTGGGTACTGTAGGAGGCCAGAACATCTTCAGAGGGATTGTCGCCGCGCCCAAGGGAAATGTCTGATATGCGGGTCCAACAAACATCTCATCAACGGCTGCCCAGAAAGGAAAGAACTACCGGGAGAAGACTCGTCCACACTCCCCACTTCGGCCAAGTGAGGATTATCGCGTAGTTCGAACTTCGACGATAAGGCGAACCTAACGCAGGATTCAACTCACGCGACAAGAATGCGACGTTATAATTGTCGAAGAAGAATTTTATGTTTTCTACACTCAGTAATAATGATGTCATCTTCTTATGAATGTTTCTTTCAGTTTGAAGTCTTGTATCCACTGAACTTCTGATTGAATGCAATAAAACTTGAATCATAATATATGCATCATTCTCTTGTTTTCTCCTTATTTATATTATTCGTTATCACGGCGTTTCTATCCTGATTTTTCAGTTCCTGCAACCGCATATCTTTCTATACTTCGTACACTTAACTATTCTTCTTGATGTGTTCCGTTGTTTAATCATGACACTTTTCTTTCAGACCATGGCCCATCCTGGAGCAGCGCCGCATCTGGATGAGGATGCACAATCTTGCATTTCCTTAGACCACACGCTGTTGAGTTCCGACGATGAGATCAACGGTTCCCAGGTCAATTTCGGAAACCACGATTCAGAGGACGAAGGAGTAGCCGTCCCAGAGTTTGGCATGATAGCTGATTCCGACGAAAAAGAAGGAGATCCTGAAGAGAACCCTATAGAGGAAGACTCGATAGAAGAAAATCCAGTTGAGGAAAATCCCGTGGAAGAAAATCCAGAAGAAGATAATCACATGGAATCGGACCTCGATGAAGAAGCTCCATTCGAGAAAGAAGAACCAGAAGATCAAGACCCTGCTGTGGAAGAACTTCCAATGGCGATGCCCGCGAGGCGATATGGAAATGGACGCCCCTACCTGAGTGCGCGAGCCTACCGCAACCTACTGAATCTCCACAACCGCGGCTGACGGAATTTCTTTTGATGTTGTCTGTCTGGCCAAATAAAATGTGTATAGTTTAGGGCCACTTTTCGCCTTTGGGAATGCTTCGTTCCAAATTTCCTTGAATGAAATAAATCTTCTGAATTCATAAATCTTTTGATTATTGGTTCGCTTGATACTTGTTTATTGCCCATATCCATTTATTTTCCGCGGAGATTCCTGACTGTCCACCCCTACTCATTGTATAGTTTTCGCCCTCGATTCGACTAGAAAGTACCGCACCCTGATCCTTGGAATGAGCCACCCTCCATCCCTCATCTGTGCCCCGTTGAAATCCATCTGGGAGGAGAACTGTTCCTGTGAAATTTCTGAGTTCACTAACTCTTCAAATTTTGATTCGTGTGTTGTACCGACTGATGTTTCCCCCATACTTTTCCTTTGGTATTCCTTTGTTGCTCATCCTTACTTCCTGTGCTGACCTTATCCCAATCTCCTTAACATTCAGCCTAAAGCCGCCACACTCCGACCTTCTGATTGAGCCACACTTTCTTGTAATCACTACCCTAGCTAGCCCTATTCATATTGGTGATTTCTCTATTGCCCAAATATATTTAGAGACATTATTATTCAAAATTTTGTTTTCATTATCTTGCAATTATCGAGGAGAGTGTTTTATCGACTATTCCCGTTTCACGCATTTCAAGTACTTCACCACTAGTTTTCCCATTAAATTTTTTTTTAACGCAACCTTACATCACGCATATTTTCGCTCCATGTTTCTTATTTTCACTATATGAGTTTTCTACGTTATTTGAACGATACATTATCCTAAAATGTTTTAACCTACCGACAAATCTTCCGCTACGTTATTATCGTTACTTTATTTTCGGGCGTTGTGCATATAGTTACTATTATAAGTGATTGGACTTTATACTTATTATTTTTGTTGTGCTACTTTCAATATACTTATATATGCACACATTTGGGTTTGATTCTATCGAACACGCCCTGATTATTATTGTTCGTTATTGTTGTTATTGCTATTCTGGTATACATGTAGTTGCTCCTATAGTTATTCCGGCCTTATCCCTATTTAGACCTATGTTTTTTTTGGTGATGTTATTACATATTTATAACTTCTAATTTCTTCGTTCACTTATACCTTTTAGAGGGTTACGTGTTAGTTTGCAATACAATAGCTTTCGCCTATATTTGTATAATTTTACTTTAAATTTCGAGGACGAAATTTTTATAAGGGTGGTATGATGTAACACCCGGCCCTCTTTATACCAATATTTGAGTTTCTCGTTAACTTATGAGATTTCATTTTATTTATAATTAATTATTAGTTTATTTATTTTGGAAACTCCATTAGACCCTAAACTCCCAATCATTTTTACCCCGCTATCTTCTCAAACCCAAATTCCAATCCCTTATTTTTCCTTTCCTATTTATATAAACCTCGATCTCGGCCTAGAACTCCATTTCATTTTAAGTATTTTCCTTAGCCAAGTTTAAAACAAAATGTTAAATGTAAAGCCAAATTCCCAGACCATTCTTTTATAACTTAAATTATTTTTTAAACCCAAAACACATTCCCGGCCCATTCCCTATTTTCCCAATGAATTCTCTCTAAATTTCCTAATTTTAATTCCTGGCCCAACTCACCCCGGCCCGTCCCTATTTTTCTTCAATAATTAAATTCTTTTCTTTCTTAAGCCCAGCCCAAGCTTCCAAGCCCCACCTTACCCGACCCGGCCCACGTCCTATTCCTCTTCTCCCCAACGGCTCTTTCCGCCATTTCCGCGCGCGTTTCCCTTCGCGACCACGTCGCCCGTGTTCTCGCCTCCGCCTCCGCCTCTGCCTCCGCTCGCGCTCGTTACTCCCATTACGCGCGCCTTTCTCTCCTCTCACCTCCACGTTCTCTTTCCATTTCCCTCACGTTCTCCTCTCTCTTCCCTTCCTCTGTTCCTTCATCATCATCACTCTCTCTCCCTCTCCGACTCAAACCTCCTCTTCTCCCCCTCGAAGGCTGCCACGACCACTGCAGCTCCCCCGCGCCACCCAAACTGAGCCCCCTCGCCACTGCAACCCGAGCATGAGCCCTCTACGCCTCGCCTCCATTCCTCTCTCCCTCCCTTTTCTTTCCACGCGCAAGCTCAGATCCAAGCGGCAGCCACTCCCCTCGACGACGACCCTCGACAACCCTCGCTCACTCCTCCCCCACCTACACGACTCCACCCTCGACCCGAGCCCCTGCCGAGCACCCCTACACACCCGACCCTTTGCTCCCGAGCTCGACCGCCGCCCGATGTCGACATCGGTGAGCTTCTTGCCTCATCGTCGGCGCCCTGGAACTCTGTCATCATCATCATCATCATCATCACCATCGCCATCATTTCTCTTTGTCTCCCTCTCTCAATCTCAGTTACACTCTCTCTCCTTCACTCCCGATCTCCCCTCTCTAAACCCTCTCTCTCTGTAACTCTCTCTCTCACTCTCTCTCCTCCTCACTGTCCCTCTCTCTCTAACTCTCAGCTCCCTCTCTCCCTCCATTCTTTCCCTCTCTCACCCACTTACACTACTCCCTCCTCTCCTCCAAGTATCTCAGCAACACACCATTCATCCTCTCCCAAACTCACCACACCCAACCACCAACATCTCCTCACTATCAACCTCCACCGAGAACCCACTCCCTCTCCCAAGCCCCCATATCTCACTGTCACAAACCTCCACTGCCGACATCTTCCTGAACCTCGCGCCGACATGTTCACCTAACTCCAACCACCGGAACTCCGACGAGCCTCACTGTCCGAGCTCACCCGGAGCCGCTGCCGTCGTCGTGCCAGTTCGTCACGCGCCCGTACTGTACCTCGCTGCCGTGTACCTCCAGGCAAGTTTTTTACTTGCTTACATGCTATTTACTTGTGGTACAATCACTAAATACATAGACTATTAAAGTTACAAGTTTAACCAATTATATGCCGTACCTGTTCGACGCGTGTTCCCAAAGAAAATACTTTTCTAAATTGACGGAACTTGATTTATTACTTGGGCCCTTGCTGTGATGAACAACGTGTGCAAGTTTCGTTGGATAATTTGATCGTTTATGACCAAAACGACTACCCCCAAGTTTAGTCGTAAAACTGTAATTTTATTGTACCTGAAAACCGTTAAATTCACCATAAATCATATACATACTGGAAATGTGCGTTCGAGGGATCAAATCGAAGCCAACTCGACTAAATTTAACCCTATACTAGTTACCAGACATTCCTGTACCTAAATTGTGATGATATTCGTATCGGAGTGCGACTCTGGACTGCAGTCCAGAGCGACTCCAGTTATTGGTTGCTGTTCCGTAATGGGTATCCCAAGATTTCCTTAACTTGTTGATTGCGGAACTCTACTGCTTATTATAGGTAAATCTGTTAGCTAGACAACACAATTAATTTCATTCTGTTTCGTTACCATTTGTTATTTATTCTATAATTTGAAAGATCGGGACGCATAACAGTCCCAACAGAATCAGAATTGACATGTTAGGGTTAAACATTGTATATCTCCTGACATGAAGATGCGACTGAAGATCCGTCTATTGCGTTGAAAACCTTACTGAAAACTCTAGATTTCATCCAACTGTAGCGTCGCTAAAATCTGATCCCAACTGGGATTAAAATGCGTTGCGAAACGGATATCTGATTCTGAAACCGGATTTCCAGCCGCGAACGCTTAAAATGAAATGGTTATAATTAAAGATCCTGGAACCCGATTGGCTTGAAACCAAATTAGATGGATAGCTAACTGAACATACTAATTATTACCTGTTTATAGTTTCGCTAAACTATATACGTACGTTTCTTGATAAATCGTGCAAGTGATAGAACCCTATTTTTATGACACCTTAATCATGTTTCATATACTGTTTACGTAGCATATCATACTCATATCATTGCAGTGATAACCTAGTGATATCGTGCATTTACCCAGTGTTAGATTCTAGTGATGGTTGTGGCAAGTACGTCAGTGTTCGTGTATCCGTGATTAAGTGAAAGTGATGAGTACTTGTACACAATCAGTGACCCTATTATTCTATTGCATTGTCGACGTCTGTGGGATGCGTGTACGTGTGACTATAAGTGGTATGGGACACTTATGGAAGCGCTTGCACGGGTGTCACAGATAAGGCATCCGACACTGTCATTTATCTTAGCTATTAGTCGGGACGTGCTTGATGGAGGTCCTGCCTCCAGTTCTCGCGCAGACTTGTCACGGATCGATTAGTATTTAGGGTTATGGTTAGCGTTTGATGTAGACCACGGGGTGTGGGGTAGTTTAAGTGTGAGTTCAACAGAATCTCGGGAGTCCCATGCCGGCTTATATATTTAGGGAGTTATATGGAGATTTACAGGGCATGTGATATACACCGTGATATACATGTTACTTGTTGGGCCCGTGGTCCCTTGCCTTTGGGTTATACCTTTGGGTGGAGGACACTCGCGAGTGGTTGACTCTCACACTTGGACTGACGATAGGCTTAGTGACCTGTACAGTGAGACTTAGAGACTGATAGGGATACTGGCATTTATATTACTTTTATACTGTGTTGACATACGTGACATATCGTTATACTGCTTTACTGTTCCGCTGTGTTGATTACTGCACATTCATATTCATGCTGTCATTGATTTACTGTAATTCATATCTACTACCACTGTTAGAACTGTTGCTTGATTATATATATATTATATTGCTATTGTGTCGCTCTGACGACCTGAGTATGCATGCTCAGTGTGAGGAGAAGATTTAGCCTGGATCAGAACTAGACGTGCATCACAGACTTCTTGACTTGCTATTCCGAGTTACATTCGTTTGTTCCACTTCAGATCAGTTTATATTATTGTATCTTTCAGTTACTGCATTTCTCATTACCTGCGCATCATTTACTGTTTACCATGATAAACTAGAAGCCGAAGTGTGACTACGGCAGGATATTTCCTTGACCGTAGGAGCATGGCTGGCCTTGTCTACCCCTCGTATTCCGTATTTTGGGAAGCGGGGCGTGACAGTAATCAATAATCAATGCACATGTAATGAGAAATGCAGTCACTACTTCTATCAACAGATATAAAACTAATCAGATAGGGATCAATGGAAGATAGCGCTGGCGTCGTTGATCTAGATGTGCGCAATATTCTCGAGGTTCGACAGATCCTGATCCGAGCTAAGTCCACTTCTCACTCTGAGCATGCATACTCAGGCCGTCAGAGCGCACGATAACAATATATAAATACATATGTAAACACGTGAAATGATGATGAACTTGAAACAGTAAATATGGAGTGATGACATGAGCATGGAGTAACCGGTACAGGTAAACAATAAAGCAGGTATATCGAATCAGTAATCAATGCAATGTCCATGTCACTAAACCTATCGGTCTCTAAGTCTCAATGTCCAGATCGCTAAACCCATCGTCAGTCTAAGTGTGAGCGTCAACCACCGCAGGAGTATCCCCAACCCAAGGATAGGCCCCAAGGGCAAGGGAACATGGGCCCGAATCACGCTCGCTGATAATCAATAATACCATCCATACGACTCCCGAAACCGCTATATAAGCCGGCAGTGGGACTCCTGAGATTCCGTTGACCGATCTCACACTCAAACTACCCCACACCCTGTGGTCTACATCAAACATCGATCATGAATCCAAACACTAGTCGCTCCATGACAAGTCTACGCAAGAACTGGAGACGAGGTCTCCATCAAGCATGTCTCGACTGGTATCCAAGATAAGTGGACAGTGTTCGACGTCTTACCTATGACACTAATATAAGTGCTTTCATAACCGTCCCATTCCAGTTATAGTTACACTTATATATGTCCCATAGGCATCGACAATGTAATAACTAGTTGGTTCCGCTGATTGTGTACAAGTACGTGTCACTTCACTTATTCATTCACGCTTTTACACTAACGTACTTGCCACAACCCAATCACTAACATTTATCACTTGGTAATGTAACACGGTTACTAGGTTATCAATGTATATGACCACTATTCACTGAGAGTATAACCACTACATGATATGATAAGGATGCAATTAATTATGATACGAATAAACATATAGCTAGTGTCCTACCACTTACAAAATTTACTATAAATCACATGTACAGAATTAAGAAAAACAATATAAAAAGGGGTAAGCATTAAGTTTAATTATCTGTCCATCAAAATTGGTTTCGCGTCAATCAGGTTTCAGGTTCGCTAGTTATGGTCATTTCATTTTAAGTGTTTACTGCTGGAAATCCAATTTCTGAACTGGAAGTCCGTTTCGTAACATACTTTACTCCCAGTTGGGAGCATAATTAGGCAATTCTACAGTTGGATGATATTTAGGTTTAACAGTTAAATTTCCAACGCACCAGACGAATCGACAAAATCCGCTGTGTGCTGGGAGTTATGTACTATTTAAGATCGGGATATACGTCCTGTCCCTGCTTGGAACTGCAGTATGTACCGATGGTTTAAAATGTGATTAAAATATCAAAAGATGGTAAAAACGAATGAAACCACTTCCAATAGTTAGCTAACAGATTTATCTTCGCTTCGGTATAGGGTTACGCATAATACCATTTTCACACAGAGGTGTAAAAATATTTCCAATCAAGTGTTGGCAAGCAGTGCTGCTCTGGACTGCAGTCCAGAGCCGCACTCCCGAACAGTTTCCGTCACCGTTTTGAAATAGAAACAGATTATAATTTATATGGGGTTCTAGGTTGTCGAGTCGTCTTCGATATGAGCCATCGAACATAACAATCCACTGTGCAACCAATTTACTATGATTTCCACGAATTTCAGGTACAGAAGGTTTCAGATTCGACGGATCTAAATGGGAATGACATTTCACGGTATTAGGGTATGTATTTTCGACCCAACTCTTTACGCGTTATCCATTATCACTACAGGAATCTAGTAGTCATAAATTCTGCCACATTTGATTTGGGTTTTGGCATAAGGTTTGTATCGAACGCCTAAGGTGAACATTCGGTATCAAACAAAAACACACGTTTTCCTTAACTACTCCAAACTAGTTGTTATCTCTAAAATTTTCATGTAATATCAGCCTGGTCATAAGTCCTAGTTGGGCTTCCTCAGCACCATTTGCATAAATGTTCGCTATTGAGTTCGAATTCACGATTTAATTATATCTATAACTAATCACAATATTAATCATAGCATGATAAGCAAGTTGTGAAACTTGCCTGACGACGACGATCGGCGACACGACAGCAGCGAACGGTGATGAACGATACGATACGTTGCATGCATGGACTAGGCACGACACGGCAACATGAAAAGTTTGGCCACGGCTCGAGTTCGGTGCGGCTTCGTGGCTTGGACTCGGCTAGTAGCTCGGGTCGGCGATGGTGGAGCTCGATTGATGGAAACGGGGCTGTTGGGTCAGCAGCAAGGGTCTCGGGTGAACGATGGAGACGGTGGCCGGAGCTGTGGTGGGCATGGTGGCCGGTGATGATGAGGGAGCCGCAGCTGTTGCGGCGGAGGGTGCAGTGATGGTGCAGAGGTGTCGAGGTGGCAGTGGTGAGGAGGTGGTGGCGATCTCGACGGCGGGGCAATCTCCGGCGAGGAGGGTGTGCAGGCGAGGGTTCTGTGCCGGGTCGGGTGATGGTTGCAGGCTCGGGGATCTCGTCGGAGGTGAAGTGGAGGGAAAAAAGAGGGAGGAGAGAGGATGGCGGTGAGCGGGTGAGGCCGACGACAGCGAGGTGGTGACAGTGAGGTGCAGGCGAGGTCGGGTTGATGGGTTCGGGGAAGATGGGTTCGGGAAAAGGGAGAGGAGAGAGAGAGAGGGAAAGGTGAGGAGGTGAGGTCGAAGAGAGAGGGTGGTGACGATGGTGGAGGCGGCGAGGGGCGAGCGCGACATGGGTTAGGGTTAGGGTTTCGAGATGCGGCGGGAACGTGAAAACGAGGAGGGAGAAGAGAACGTGAGGGAAAAGAGAGGAACATGGGTATTATATTTAGGTTAGGTGTAATATATATATTAAATAGAGAGAGAGAGTAAATAAGTGACAGAGAGAGAAGAGAGAGAAGGAGAAAGATGAGATTTTAAGAATTAATAAGAATTAATAGGATATAAAGAGGGGATTAATTGTGATTAATGGGAATTATGGTAGAGATTTCGGTTTGTATTTATGGGAATTCAAAAAGAAGAGAGAAGGAATAATTGTTTGGGCTTGGGGAAAGAAATGTGGGCCGGGCCTGTGCTTGGGTGTGGGTTAGAGCACTAAGAATATAATTTAGGAAAAAGAGCTAGAGTTTAAGGACTAGAAAAGGTAGGGGAAAATTTAGACAAAAATATTTGAAGAAAACATTTATTTAAATACGGATTGAAGTACAAAATGAGACCGGTTATTACAATGAGCATCCGACTAGGAGGTCCTGATTGATCGTATGTGTTGTAAATAACCGCAATCAAGACGGTGTCGCTAGTAGCTAACCGCGATGAGTACGGGTCGTCCGCAGGGAAACATGAACTCTTTTCTTACTTTAAACGAGTTGATGAAAGATGGGTGATTGTTTATCGTTATATTTTAAAACGGATATAAAATTTATAATAAAAATGCTTGTAAGGTTCATAAGACTTAGTAGTTAATAGATGAATATTAAAAATGACTCATTTTATTTTTTAATAGTTTAAAACTAGAGCGATAGTGATTAATGTGGATTAGGATTCTTGAAGGAAACTAGGGTTTCCCCACTACCAACCCTTATCATTTCATTGATCTCTGTTCATGTCTAGCCCTTAACAAAATAAGTGTTCAACCAATCTTAAATCGTGGTCGTGACTATCAATAAATTGATAGTGCGCCCGATAAGGAGGTTAACATTTTTTTGGCTAAAGTTTATAAACTTTAAAATGTATAACAAAAGTTAAAAGATTTTTCATCCATTGTTCTACCCTATCCTACAAACCCCACCAAGTAAGAAATTACTCTCTCATGGCTAGTAATTTAGAAGAAAAGTTGAAGAAGAATGAAAGCATAATTAAGATGCAGAAAAGTAATGCGTAAAAGTAAGTGCATAAATTAAATGCGGAAAATAAATGCAAAAAGAATTAAAATAAAAACTATCTTTATTAATCAACTATTGCATTTACAATTCTCCTTAGAAAATAGATTACAAGAACCCTAGTTTTGCTCTAGATCTCTCCCTTGTTAGAGATAGATGAATAGATGATGATCACTCGGATATGTGGATGTCTTGATCTCTTCGATGATGATCTTGAATGTACAGCTCTCGGTCCTTTATATAGTATTTGATACCAGAAACCCTAGATTCCATATGTGAGGATATACAGTTAAGATCATATCTATAAAATCCCACATCGAACGGCTCTGATTGGACCGCGCTTCCGCTGCATATTGCCTTGTTTGGCCACGGATCCGCCGTGCTTTGGTGGAATTGGATCTTGAGATTTCTTCTGGCCTTTTTTGTTGACATTTGGAGATCCTTTTGATATGTTGATTCTGAAAATATTCCTCTGAGTCTCTGCCATTGCTAGATTTCTCGATTTGCTTCTAAAATTTGGCAGATTCAGTTTCGATATCCCGATTTGACTTGGATCTTTTACTTGGATTTCAGACCTGAGCTAATATCTGCACAATATCTCAAATCAAATTGTTAGTAGCATTTGGTATTTTTGAGATATTATTCCAACCATTTATATGATATAATATCTTAAAAATATTGACTTGAAATATTTGATATGATATGCATATTTTAATTATTAATATTTCATTTAAATATTATATGCATATATTTTCCCTAATTATATTAATTATAAATGTAGAAATATATGATAATAATATTTTTACAAATAAACCTATATATGTTCTATATTTACCATTAACACCTTAATATTAGTAGGGAAAATATTCATACAAATGTGCAATATTTTAGATTAATCAAATATCCCCAAACTTATCTTTGATCGTCCCAAGTAAACTAGTTATTAAAGAGAAAAAGAAAAACCTAACTAGCACACTTTCGTAGGCAACACGGTTGACTTAGCACGTGCAACAAGCGTTTAAACCTCTAGGTGTCCCTAGTAGGAGGAGTGTTGTCTCCTGAGGGTTTTCAGCGGATTACACCCATAAAATCCCATAATAAAAGAAAGAAAATGAAAGTTACATATAAAGATGAGGAACATATAAAAGAAAGAACTTGAAAATAAGAGTTTCAAAATACACTAGCTTTTCAGTCATAAGCCCTATCTTAATGGTCTTGAAAAAATGTCAGAAATCATATCACCCCTCAATAAAACATCGTCTTTAGTCTTCCTCCCTACCTTTCTTCCAAACATCGATCATATACCCATACGTGTGTGTAAAAGACATTTCTACACTTAGAGAATTCAATTTAAGCTATTATACACTTGTCCATCTTTCTTAGTACTTTTTAGTCGGTGGATGTTTTCAGATGGAATTGCTCACACATTATTCATGCGACCGTTAATACTTCTTGAGATACTAACCAACTGATTACCAAATGTGCTCATTCAATAAGGCGTAATTAGCAATATTCTAGTCTTGCAACACTTAAGGCTTAGCAGTGACTCCCAAAGCAGTTGGTCTAAGGCACTAGGTGATAAGACACCCTCGCTATATTTTTTTTATGCTTCCTTAAGTAATTACAAGATCAGAGTTCATTTTTCTTCACCATTTATTTTTTTATGTGTCATTTATATTTTTGTTTATATATTTTTTTCCTTCAGACTAAAACTTTTAGACAAGAGCATTTTAAGGTATCTTCTACTATTTCAAGTATCAAGATGTGTGCAAGTGCGTATAGTAGGGTATCAACGTTCAGATGTTTGGACTCAAGAATAGGGATTATTTTTCAGACTTATTTCTATCCTCAGATTGGCGATTCCCTTCATCTTACTAACCCTTAGGACAACAGCTCATGACTATCTATTACTAGCTTTGTTTTAAAATATCTAATTTTCTTGCTTTTCTTAAATCTCTTCCTTTCTTTCATATGTATTTTTCACTCTCAAACTTTTATTTTCAAAAAAAAATGTATGCAATGCAATATTCACACATAATGCATAGATATATATAAACCATCCTTACAAACCGTCTTCCCAAACTTGTTTGCAGCAGTATCCTGTAAGCTCAAAATCTGAAGACTGATGCTGTCCTGTAAGCTCAAAACCTGAAGATTAGGAGGAACAGTTCAATAAGATGGTAAAAAGAAGGGGTTAAGAGTGAATGACTATGAAATCCTCCCCCAAACTTATTCTTGGCTCATAATCGTGTAAAAAAATTGTTTCTTTCAAGAGCCATTTTCAAAGTATTTTTCTTCTTCCCCCCCCAAACTTGAGTAAAACTAAGCATTGAAATTTAACATAAGAGCGGGGGATATGATTGGTCTACATAAAGCTTTACAAAGACCAAATGTTAAAACCAACCATTCAAATATTTTATCTGGGTAACACCATGGTTGGTAGAAGATCACGTTACAGATAGACGTGAAGAAGTGGGGAGGAGATAAGAGGTGTAATTGAACATTTTTACATCTCGGTTGGTAGAGACGAAACAGTGACGGTGGATGAAAATGAGAATGTGAAAGATAAGGAATAGGTGGAATATTCGCATTCTCGTACTTGATAAGAGAAAGGGGTGGCGGTTCAGTTTCTTTGGGTGGAGGTTGATTCATCACAACATCCATGTCTTTTATGAATGTGAGTTCTTCGGCAAAAATGTCTTCAAAACTTCCATCAATATTCCGAATGATAATCTCATTGGAAAGAAATGTATAATACTCGGATAGTTCGACTAAATCATTCGACAAATCAAAAGATTCGGACTTAGGTATGGACTTGTCTACAGAAGGGTCCTTACGTGTATAATAAATAGCAGGATCCAACGATAATACACTAGTGGCATCGAGATCGGTATTGTGAAACTCTTCAAATTCGTAACTGTAGGAAGCTATCTTGTCGACAGAACAAACATCAATTATATGAGCATAAGGTTCGGAGGGTTGATTTCCTAACCTGTAAATATTAAGCTCAATTGTAATCTTCCCAAAGCACAGGTTTGTTGAACCGTTACGACAATTGATTATCGCGTTGGAAGTTGCTAGAAAAGATCGACCTAGAATCACCGGAATTTGGTTCCGTAGATTTGCCACAGGCTGTGTATCTATAACTATAAAGTCTACAGAGAATATAAATTCTCCGACTTTGATCAACATGTCCTCTAGCTTACCCCTAGATTGGGTGATAGATCGATATGCCATCTGGAGAGTGCAGTGCGCGAGTTTCAACTCTTCTATACCTAATTGCTCATAAACAGAATACGAGAGCAAGTTAACACTAGCACCTAAATCGAGTAAAGCGCGATTGATGTTTTTACCCCCAATAGCAATAGATATTGTAGGACAACCGGGATCCTTACGTTTCTTGGGCACATGTTCGGTAAAAGAATTGCTCGTATTACTCGCTAAGAAAACCTTTTTAGGCACTTGAATTTTCCTTTTCCTAGTACACAAGTCTTTTAGAATTTTTGCCTAGGAAGGAACTTGTTGGATATAATCTAGGAGAGAAATATTTATGTTAACTTGTTTAAAATTTTCACAATTTTCTCCATTTGGGGGCTTGGTCTGTTGACCCTCAACCTCTTTGGAAAAGGAGCTTTATCAATAAGAGTTGGGTCCAACATTTGCGGAGAAGTTTGTGGAGATGGAATGGATTCCAAAATTGGATTTGGGATGGTCGAAGATGGTAATTCCTTCAACGAAGTGGGCTGAGAGTTCGAGCCTAGTGAAGAACGGAGAATAGGCTCAGAAGAAGATGGTAGACTAGACGAAGTAGGATTAGAAGTAGTAGCCGGGGTTTCATCTGACTCATCATCATCAACTTCAACTTGTTCCCCAACATGATTGTACAACACTCTTCCCGATCTCAATGTGGTTATGACACTCATATTATGATTTTGAAGGATGAGATTTGCGCTTTGTGAGTGGCCGGGATTTGGTAGAGCTTGAGATGGAAGTCTCCATTTCTCTCTCTCACTCATCGCGACATTTAACTGTACAATTTATGCTTCTATCGATTTTATACTTTCACCGTGGGAAGCAGTGTGTTGTACTAACATTTAGATAGAAGACGTTAAATTAGCTGTCGTTTGTGTAGATTGTTTAATAAACATTTCTATGCTTCGTTCGAGTGCGGAGATTTTATCGGTACTAGCCGTTGGACTATTAGTCTGTGATTGGAAGGGATTATTATAAGGAGCAACGTTTTTGGCTGGATTTTGAAAAGCTTGCGATTGAAAGGGCTGCTGAATATGTTGTTGTGGCGGTTGTTGCTGTAGAGGAAGATTTTGATAGTTATTTTGGCTTGGGAACTGATTTTGATTTTGAAACTGGTTTTGGTTCCAAGCAAAATTAGGATGATTCCTCCACCCCTGATTATAAGTGGATGAATAAGGATCATTTCTAGGTTGTTGCTGAAAAGCAGTATTGGTTTGCTCATGACCTTGAGACGGATGATTCAAAGGACATTCTTCTGTTAAATATGATGGGTCAAAACAACAACCACACACTGTTTTGGGGAGCGTAACTTGGTTTAGGAAGGCTGAAGAGAATTTGCTTTACATAGCTTCCAGTTTCTTTTGCATCGCGGCCATTTCGTCTTTCACTGCGATAGAAATATCGAGCTGATGGATACCTGCCCTAGATGAAGATGATGTTGGTCTAGCGCTCTCCCATTATAATGTTTGTTCGGCGAGGTCTTTCAGAAATTGCCATGCGTCGCCATCGTCTTTTGACATGAAATGACATTGACAAATGGTTTCAAGCATTTGTTTTGTGGCTAGATTAACACCCTCATATATAATTCGGCAGAGTTGCCATCTATCGATTCCGTGATGAGGGCATTGGACAAGAAGATCTTTAAACGATTCAAAGCATTTCTAAAAGGGTTCGTTGGGAAGTTGGACAAACTAGTTAATCTCGCTACGAATACGGGCAGTCTTATGATGAGGATAGAATTTCTTAAGAAATGCTATAACGAAATCATCCCATTTAGCGATAGAATATGCGACAGTGCTATAAAACTACTTTTCTGCTAGATCACACAAGGTAAAAGGGAGAAGACGTAATCGCAGAGCATCCCTTGAAAGTTGGATTGTGATCATCATAACACATACGTTTTCGAATTTGGTTATGAAAATGTATGCGTTTTCGGATTCAAGCCCGTGGAATTTGGACAACAAGTTGATGAAATGAGATTTAATTTCAAAATTATCCCCATTTGCTGGTGGAAGAGACAGACAAGTAGGAAGGGGTCCACGTATGGGGTTGCATCTTTCTTGGAGAGAGATGCGCTGTAGATTCTACGCACCTGCGGGTGGTGGCAGGGTGGTATCGTTAAATCCTGATGGAGATCCGTCCATCACGGGAGATGTGGTAGTGGAGGAGAAATAGAAGATGAAGAAGTATCGACTTCAGAGTTGACAGCACAAACACGGACTAAACGGGCACTAGAATCTCGTGTCCAGCTGATCATGCACTAAGCGGGTTTAGTGCACGTGGCAGCTTGTGATCTGTGTGAAAACAATTGTAAGAAGGTTTGTTTTGAAAAAATAGTCAGACTTGAGGCTTGACTCAACAAATCACAAAATGCACAATCAATCCCTAGAGCTAGGGTCTCCTAGGTCAAGTCACTAGACCCCTCCTAGACTTCCAAAGGACAAGTCGCAGGATTAATCCTCTACTACCTCCTTATCAATCTTGTGGCCAGGTAACTGCCAGGTAAGTGGGAGTATCCGCTATACGAATCACCGAAATAGTGGGCCTAATCAAGTAACAACTTTCTTTAGTCACACTTACCTAGACACCACAAGATAAATGCGGATAAGCAATAGATTACCCACGACCCTCCTCTGTCCTAATTGAGCGCGAATGTCCTTAGGAGCTAGGTCTAGATATTTTTTTATTAATGTAGGGTGATAGTATACTCGTTTGTGATTTGTGGGGCCTAGGAAGGGTGATGATCTCCCCACCTAATCTGAATTTTGGTTTGTTGCCCCTTAAAGTCCGGTTTAGATATGCAAAAACAAACCGAAATCAAAACACGCAAAAAGATTTTTTGAGTGACGCTGTTTGCAAAAGATCCTGCACGTAAAATTAGATTATTGGAGTTTTAGAGGAGAGAGAAAAATAATAGGAGAGTACCTGAGGATTTTGGGGGCCCAATTCCACCAAGAGACCGCGGTTCCGCCGCCAATTTCACCTTATTGCCGCGATTCTGCCGCAGTGTGGAAGGATCGTTTTCCAATTTTTCTTCAGAGCACCCCTATGCTCCTCTGGTCCACGTTGAAAGTCTCTGAATCTCTGTTTTCTTGCTCCAGTTCTCCAGATTCTCTTGCAAAACTCGCACAATAATCGTTAAAAACACAGGATGCGGTTTTTGTTCTCGTTTATTTTATGTTTGCTGGATTTTATAAGAAAAAATTACGACCGTCTCCCCGGCAACGACGCCATTTGATTGATCGTATGCGCAAAAGTGTGTTGTAAATAACCGCAATCAAGACGGTGTCGTTAGTATCTAGCCACGATGAGTACGTGTCACGCCCCGCTTCCCAGTGTATGGGTAAGTAGACGTGGCAGGGACACGACGTATTTACTCAGAAGTAAACACGTTAAGCGTAAATAATCAATATAATAAAGGTACACAGGAAATGACAAGAGATATAAATAAATAACAACTTTTTTTTATTGATTAAACATACTTTACATACAACTGGAAAGTAAATACAATACTGGAAAGTAATGCCTAAACAATGGCATGAACTGAAAGTAAAAGTATATACAAGAAGAACTAGAGCTCAGGATCCTCAATGAACTGCTCCAAATCGTCCTGGTTGGGCTCGATCTCCAGAGAGTCGGGTCCTCCTGACAACATTCCAAAGAAAGAAGAGAAAGGAATTTCGTCAGCGAACAATCGCTCGGTAAGTCCCAAAAGAGAGATAGATCAAGTAAAAAGAATAGATCTGGTAATTTGTCTGTTTTTATTATACTAACATAGTTGTTTGTAGCTTGGTACATAATATATCAGTGTATATGAGAGGAGTCTAACTTTCCCCGTGGACTAAGATATATGGAGTACAAGGCCCCGTCAAAACCCCTGGGACAACGACAACGGATATTCAGGTTACGTGTATTATAGTGACCGTCTCATGCCACTTCTAATACATTCCGTACCAATCTATCCCTTAAAGATCCCGTAATGTATATTGTGTGGTTTTATAGATGTAAGACTTGCTGAGACCATGGTATAAGTTGTTCATGTAAACGGATAAGGATATAAACGGGTAGTCATGTAGTCAAGTCAATATATACCCATGGTTCGGTCAAATCAAGTCATGTTGATATTTGATAGTATTCTGGTATTCATGTTCAAGTTCCAATATATATGGATTCATATTTTATTGGAGTTATATTTGAATTGTATGTAGGTTGGAATTGTATTTAGATTAGACTGAGACTCTAACTGAGTCAGACACTTAAATAGAATTGGATTCCTGAATTAGGTTTTGGAGTTATCGGTAATTGCTGCACATGGACGGCAGGATTGTGACTTTTTCCAAGCCAATTACCGTTGATAACCCCGTTTTATTTTTCTACCTTAAATAGGCTAGCACCCACTTTCTCCGGCTCTCTGAGGCTCAAGAGAATTGGTCCCGCTTAAACCTATATTTACTAGGGTCCTTAATGTAAATTAATATAACTGGAGGGGTTTTATGAAAAATAGTTTAGTATACTTTCAAAATAATCCTCAACTATTTATTTATCGTATTTATGGTTTTCATGGATGTAAATTTTTAAAAGTGAGGTATTCTAGTGAATAAACACCTAGCTTGAATAGTATATGGTATTTTTGTGTAAATTTGACTTGTATGGATTCTTGATGGCATTTTCTTGAAACTTGTGATCGTTTTATTTTGTTTGGAAAGACATGGAATTTATTATATATTTAAAAATAGATGGTTTGATAATATTTATATATATAATTATTAAAAATAACATTTATTTATTAAATAGAAAATCACGTTTTTCTTAAAAATTGCATTAAAAATTCCATCGAGATCGGATGTTCCGTGAGGAGGTCTGCATCTCGCTCTACTAGTTCCGAGGATGTGCGATAACCCGCACCATCCCGATCGGAGAAATACATCGTCGAACTCTCGAACTACCTCTGGCTTCGATTCTTCCTCCGCTTGCAGTGTTGCAACCACGACCTTCTTTGGTTTAGCTTTGTATGTGCTAGGCTCCAGTATACGGTCTCCGCTCTTGAAATAAAAGGCCGGATGCTCTGAAATCTCGAACACTACCCTCCTTTGACGACAGTCGATGGTAGCGTAGAAGGTTCCTAGCCAATCCATATCCAAGACTACATCGAAATTCGGTATGTCCAGCACCTTGATGTCAGCATAAAATTCTCTGCTGCAGACGACCACTGGACAGAGATCGTATCCCAAAGTTGCCTTTAGAACGTCGTTTCCTGAACTAACATTCTAGCTGGATACGAGCGGCTTGACTGGAATCGCATGAGTTCGGACGAATTGTTGCGACATAAAGCAATGAGATACCCCAGTATCAAAGAGTGCTAGTGCAGGAAGTGAGGCTACTAAGATTGTACTTAAGTTGTGTGGAATATGTTTAGATATAGAAAAAGATATTTTGATATGTATAAAGGTTGAAAGGAAGTTTGAATGAAAGGGAGTTACTAGTGATGACTTGGCCAGTGGCTTCAGCTTCTTCCACAGTCATTGTGAAAGCCTGTCGCCTAGGTATATTCCTCCTTACTGGGGGAGCATTCCTCTGTCCGTTCCTCTGTCCTTGAGGTAGATTCCTTTGTGCTTGATGGAACTGACGAGGAGGAGGTGCAGTAGTGTCACGACCCAAAGTTTGGCCCGTGACCGGCACTTAACCACGTAACGTCTACAGGCGTAACGCGACTAAGTAAGCTGAAACCCAGAAATCAAAACCAGTAAAAGTATTGAGTGTTTAAAACATTTAATAGAAATATTTGTTAAAACGTTTAGAAAACCTTAAGTAATTTAGAAAAATTCTTTAAAGTTCAAGTTATTATCTTAAAAATTTTGGCAGTATTTCCTTTGTAAAAACTAGCCCCGAAATCGGGTACAAGATAATATATGAATAAAATGATATACAATAAAAATAAAGCATCCCAAACGGGAGCAATCACGCCCAACGGCGGAAACAATCACCACGATAAATTACGACGCCGTAGCGAAGAATGAACAAAAAATAAGTGAAGACAATATAAAATATAAAACTGCATAAATAATGTCGGCTCACAACGAGCTCGACACCAGAGTATAAAATAATATACATCGTTCTCACAACTGGTCTCTAAGTCAATACATGAAAGTAGATGGAGAGTACTAGATACAACAATGTAGACAACTGGAAAATAAATAGATACCGCACAAAAACCCACCTATCAGCAAAAGGGCTAACACGCCAACTGCAGTGGTATCCGTATCAAAAGATGCAAGAAAGTAGCCTGCCGCGATTACTCTGAGGGGCAACCTGCAAACACTGTGACACAACGGGGGTGAGTTACCAACTCGTGAGTAGCAGATAATATATAAAGGTAATCGCGAGTATGCACATGCTGCGATACTCTAACCTATGCCAACAGATAACATCTATATGATGAGCTAGATAAGCAAGAATCGTGCATAGCAGATGCAATCTAATAACATCTATATGATGAGCTATATGAGCAATAATCACGCAACAAGTGCGATCTAATAACATCTCTATATGATAAGCAGGGTATGCAATAATCGTGCAAAAGTACTCTATCAGGTACTATAGCTACAGGATGAGATGCAAAATAATGAATGCTAGCATGTGAATAAATATCATCTATACGGAATGTCAACGTGGAAGGATAACCGATGTTTATCAATGCACCTAAACCCCCATAAAACTCAGGCGCCGTCACTTTGATCGGCCCTCAAATCCTGTACAGCTCATGGAATCGTGAATGCCTAGCATCGGCACTCGAAAATATCACAAATCATCGTGTCAAGTATTGACACGCAAATCCTCAAGTATCGGGCTCCGTCTGCGGAATCGGCCCTCATCCCTGGCACTACGTGTCGTCCCGTATCCATCTCTCAACTCTGGTCAGTATCCTCCGGATAACCGCCAGATCCAACCAATCACCGGTAGGTAGTAGTCTCTCTGCCAAGCTCACCGTCTGTATACACAGCATCCCTTTCTTGCCCCGGGGTACTATACCGGGTCCACCATATACCCGCAATCGGCCTCGTCCAGCTCCTCGATTCGGGTTCACATGTCACACGTCTCAGAACTGAGAAAACGCATGGTGGACGCACTGAAATATCATATCAAGGGAAACCGGGTTTTTAAAACAGTGCGTATTTTCATAAAATAATATCCCGGTTCCCAAATCCAGAAATCACATAAATCCAAACTTAATGCGTAAATCCATGCAATGTGTCGTATGATACTAAGAGTAAAAGAAAGGGAAAACCGCTCTTTTAAAAAGGGTCCAGTTTTGAAAATGTCTCGTGCGGTTTCTTAGTTTGTAAATCATGTCAATATTACCCATGTATGCAACATATGTATGTATATAGGTATGGATGTGCAAATGGATATATACGTAATGTGAGTGTGACAATATACATGTGCACTAATATGGATATACGATGTATATGTGCACAAGTATAGATATATCAAGGTACGTATGCACTAATGTGAATATACGGTGTACATGTGCGCAAGTAGTGATATATCGATGAAAGTATGCACTAACGTGAATATACAGTGTACATGTGCGCAAGTAGTGATATATCAATGAAAGTATGCACTAATGTGAATATACAGTGTACATGTGCGCAAGTAGTGATATATCAATGAAAGTATGCACTAATGTGAATATACAGGGTACATGTGCGCAAGTAGTGATATATTAATGAAAGTATGCACTAATGTGAATATACAGGGTGCATGTGCGCAAGTAATGATATATCTGATAATATGTGAATATGCGACAAGTCATGACAATCATCAATGATGCGATGATCCTATAGTGCGAGTGTCATGGCAATCACTAACGGCGTGAGTGTAATATACATTTAGTGCTCGTGCAGTTTAAACCATTAGTGACAGTGCAGTGTTCTATAATTACCATTCTATATGCAACAGGAGATGGTATGCTACTATAGTATATATATATGAACACATACAACTAAAATATCCTATAACGCCCTGACGCTTAACGCCATACGGGCGATTTCCCCGTAAATGTTAAATCTACTCACCTGGTCGCGTGCTAAGTGTAGCCGACCACTTGCTTCCCCTTCTTTGCGGCGTCCGACGTACCCGCCTGTGAACCTGGAATTTACACAAGGAATTCATATAAGCAAATATCTCTCGAAAACACGATATCGAACTCAAACGAGAAACTCGCGTCGCGAATTAAATGTGCGTGTATACGTAACGTGTGTGCATACGCCAAAACCCAACGCAAAACCCAACCATTGGGCCGGCGGCAATGGGGTATCATACCGGCCCAAAACCGGTGGGTGGGGTCCAGGTCTCTACACTAGGGTCCTAACACAATTCATAGCCTAGTGTATATGTTTGCTTACTAAAATTATTATCCTAATAACAGCAGATTCTATATATCATACGGTTAGCTTAAAAACGTTTTAAAACACCTAGTTGCAACATAGGGTGCACTAGTGAGAATAAGTGAACTTACAAGAGTCAAGTGATACCAATAGAACAATTTAGAGCTAATCTAACCCTAAAACCCTGAATCATCCTATCCTCCAACCAAACCCTCACAATATCGTCAAAGTCCCCGATACACTAAAACTACCCCAAACTCTCCCAGATTTCTACCTGCAAGCAATTAGGGAAAATAAATAATACCAAACCCAGACAAATACCCACAGACACCACCCTGCAAAACACCAACACCCAAAGCATTAGGGAGGCTGGCGACGCCGGAAATGCAAGGGGAGGTCGCCGGGACTTTGGGAAGAGGGGGGTCTCGAATTTCAACACCCTAGCCTATATTGCCTGCACACTATTCTGAAGTTGTTTGCTAAGCTAGGAAATGAGCAAAGATATAGCAGATCTCAAATCCTACACATATATCAAAACCGTATTTTAAAACTTCAAGTTTTGCGACTTAAGGCGGTCTAGCTAAATCTAGTGAAACTAATGGGTTCAAACAGCAATATTATCACTTAATAAGGTTCCCTAGGCTATAAAAACTCTAACTTAACTAAAACTTACATCAAAACACAAATCTAGCACTAATAACCACAATAACCACTAACCGAAGCATTAAACAACACACAAGCTTAGCAACAAGGAGTTGGGTTTAAGAAATATACCCCAATTAGATCCTAGGATGCAGGAAGAATGAGGAGCAGAAGAATGGAAGGAGCTACTACTGCTGCTGTGCTGATGCTGTTGATGTTGTTGCTGTTGGTGCTGCTGGTGTTGCTGATGCTGATGCTGGAGCTGTTGCTGGAGCTGTTGCTGATGCTGATGCTGCTGAAGCTGCTGGTGTTGCTGCTGTGGCTGCTGCTGCTGCAGTTGCTGCTGCTGGTGTGTGTGTGAGGGAGTTGTTCCCCTCCGAACGGCGGCCGACATGACGTCTTGCCTGAGATTCGGGGCAGATGCTAATTGGTGCTATCCGTCCACCTCTCCGAAGATACCAAGTTGATTTATGGCACCATGTATCGAAGGTTTAAACGGATGCGTCCGATGTAGCAGGCTTCGTCAGATTCCCCCTCGCTTGAGGGGTTTTTTGATTGTGGGGACGCTCTTCCCTGCAGGCGCAAGCCCCTGCAGTTAATTACGCTACCGCATTGCGGTAACAACTTTCTCCTTCTCCAGATGATCACTTCGTGTCGTGGGTGTTTGTTTTGTATTCGGTTGCCCGTGGATTGTATACGGAGACTGAGTTATGTCGTCGCCCGTAGGACGTGGATTAGTCCAAATCCGTGTTTTCTTAGATTTGGGTTTGGGGTTTTGGTTTGAGGATACGTTAGCCATATTTGAGGCTAAGATCAACTCAAACGTTTGTTAAGGATACGTTAGTCCAGTTTGAGACTAAGATCAACTTAACGGGATCGTTTAGATCCGACAAAAGAGCGTTTGGGCTCTAATGTTCCAGTTTAGGGACATAGTGGTCCATTAAATTTATGGCCGTCGGGACCCATCACCTCTCTGACGACGTTGAAGGATTACAACGACAAATGTCAGAGGAGTTCAGAGATGTACCCTTGAGCCAAAGTTGATTGGGGGATCTAGAGTCCAATTTGGGACTAAAGTCTGTTTGAAGGTTTAAGGATACGTTAGCCATATTTGAGGCTAAGATCAACTTAAACAGGATCGTTTAGATCCGACAAAAGAGCATTTGGGGCTCTATTGTTCCAGTTTAGGGACATGGTGGTCCATTACCAGTTTAAGGACATGGTGGTCCATTAGTAGTTTAAGGACGCATAAGTCCATGGGTTTAAGGACCCCACAGTCCATATGGGTGTGTTTAAGGACGCATTAGTCCGTTAGTTTAAGGACGCATAAGTCCGCGGGTTTAAGGACCCCACAGTCCGTATCTTGGTTTAAGGACGCATAAGTCCATGAGTTTAAGGACCCCACAGTCCGTGTTGATGTGTGGTTGTCGGGACCCGTCACCTCTCTGAAGACGTTGAAGGATTACAACGATAAATATCAGAGGAGTTCAGAGATGTACCCTAAACCAATGAGTTGGTTGAAAAAGCAGATGTGCTCAGTTCAAGATGATTTGAGGACTTATGGCCAGTTTGGGCTAAGTCCAGTTATGTTTGAAATATTGGCCCTCTGTTGGTCCATCGAAGGAGAGGCTTTGCCTCTAGAAACTTAGCCAATTGGGCTAAAGCTAGTGTTAAACACTAGAGGCCAACAGTGTTGAACACTGGAAATAAGATTAGCAAGTTAGTGTTAAACACTAAAAGATAATCAGTGTTAAACACTCGGAACAGAGTTTTCAAGTTAGTGTTAAACACTAAGAAAATCAGTGTTAAACACTGAGGACAAAGTCTTCAGATTAGTGTTAAACACTAAGGAGAGAGGGGTCACGTGTGGACACGTGAGAGCGCCCTGATTCCCTTTATTCTATTCTGCAGATCAGTGTTTAACTCTTTTAATTCTGGCGGCCATCACGTGTGAGCACGTGATGAAGGCCCCCGCTCTGTTCTGTTAGAATGCTCATTAGGGGTCACGTGGTGACACGTGAGGGCGCCCTAAATGTGGAGCCAGATCTCCTTTTGGTTTATCCTCAAATCTGCGAACAAGTGTTAAACACTTCTATTTTTATTTTAGAGCATCACGTGTTGGCACGTGATGGGGATCTGTGCGCCAATTATTAAAACATTTGCTAAGGGGTCACGTGATAACACGTGAGAGCGCCCAAAGCTTTCATTTCCTTTGCTTTTTATTTCTGCGTTTTGGAAGTCACGTGGAGTACGTGATGGCATCAAAAAGTGGGGCCAGATCCACTTTATTTTGTTCTGCAAACAAGTGTTAAACACTTTTAATTTTCATAGCCATCACGTGTGGGCACGTGATGTATAATCATGCCCTGATTTATTAGAACATTTATTAGGGGTCACGTGGTAACACGTGAGAGCGCCCAGAATTGTTTCTGCCTTTGCTTTTGTTCCATATATAATGAGGGTCACGTGGGAACACGTGAGGCATTGCCTCAAAGCTTTCCTCTTCTCATTTTGGGGGATCTGTTCAGGGGTCACGTGGGGCACGTGACCCTAGTTCTTTTCATGCACAGAGATCTTTTAAGTCTGCTTATCTTTAAGAATTAAATTCTTATTTAGGGTAAAACCCTAATTTTTGTTTTGGAGGAATTAAATTCCTATTGTGAAAGAATTAAATTCTTATTTAGGGTAAAACCCTAATTTTATCCCAAAGGAATTAAATTCCTATAATTTTGTGACCATTGAATTCTCAAAACTTAATTCCTCCTCTATGTTTTGGATCTGCATGGCAGGATCTCAACCCAATGAGAATTAAATTCTCAATTCATGGGGAGATGTGCACTTTGCAGATCCTCCACCAGAGAAAGAACTAAGTTCTTTTCTTTATATAAGAGTTAAACTCTTTTGAGAATTAAATTCTCTTTTTAAGCCTCTCTCTTCTTACCTAGGGTTTTTCTTTTGCAGAGAATTAAATTTTCCTCCCTTTTCTTTTTTCTCTTGAGAATTAAATTCTCCTCTCTCTGTTTCTTCTCTCCAAAAAAGTAGATCCCTTCTCTTCTCTTCTTGGCTCCTATTTATAGGAGAAGGAAAAGAATCAATTTGTTTAGCAAATCTCTCATTGAAATATTTGATTTGATTGTTGAGAGATTTGATTTATATTTATCATTAATTCTGGGCCTTTAGATCATTCAGTGAATTTTATTCACGGTGGATTTTAAATCCAAAAGTTATTCTATTTGTTATCTCGGTTAGATTTAGGGGGAATCTTTCCTTATTTAAGATTTTTCCATAAATTGGTGATTTTTAATCACCCTTGGATCTTTAATCCAACGGTTCCCCATAGACCTTTTCCATTTGGAAAGATTTGGAAGCTTTTTAGAATTTAATTCTATTAACTGTAAGGCTTTCGAAGCCAGTCACGTGCTGACACGTGACCCTTGGTCACGTGTGAGCACGTGACCCCCAAATTGGTTCCTTTAACAGCCGCTCGTTTATGTTCTTGTTTTAACCATCACGTGTCAACACGTGACCATTGGTCACGTGTAAGCACATGATACCTCGTTGAGGTATTTTCTGACTTTTAGAATTAAATTCTTTTCATTATTTTAGAGGCCTTAAAAGCCCATCACGTGTCTGCACGTGACCTATGGTCACGTGTGAGCACGTGATGCCCCATTGGGGTCTTTCTTGAGTTTTTATTATATTCTTTAACTCCTCCAGCGGGTTCTTAAAGGCCCATCACGTGTGGACACGTAATTCCTCATAACTTTTGATCCCGAATGAATTACGAGGCCCATAATATATCAAATCGAAGGGTTTTTCGAGCCGCTTTCGATACCATCAGAATTTATCTGTTTCTCATTCGGGAGTTTGTCAAAAAACAGCCCGGAAGATACTGGTTCCTATTTCCTTAAGCGTATCGCTGTCATTTGATATCTTGGACTCTTCTGCGCAGAAATTTTTGACGGGAACAAATGCCCCCCACTACTTTGCCCACGTAAGTATGTACGTGGGTGAAGTAGTGCAGAGTTATGCATGGCGTATGACCAGTTTCAGGTTGGTGTATCACTTTCAGAATCTTGATATGAGAAGATAACGAGCGGACACAAGCGTCGTCATTTATCATTGACTCAGATCTCGACTCTTAAGAGATATAGTTCCAAACCCTTAACTCCATGAGCCGCACCCCTCTATCTCTCCATATCTTACTCTGGCGTGAAGTAGTTTATATGCTCATGAGTCGCTTTTCCGTTTCAGTGGCATGTAGCTTTGGCGAGTCTGGCTCATAGATGGTCTATCTTGACCTCTTTGCAGGGCAGTGATGGCTTAGGAGACAGGGTTAGGATCTGCCACCTAAGACTTTTCAACTTTATGAGCCGTGAGGGTCTCATAAAGACTTTTCTCCCAACGATTCGAAAGGATCCCGCAAGTGTATTTTCTCCTTAGGGGTCGTGAGGACTCCTAAGTGTGTTTTCTCTTGAAAGTCGTAAGGATCTCACAAGAGAATTTTCCCGCTTATAAGTCGAGAGGACTCGTAAGTGGTTGTTTCCCTCCTTGTCGAGATTCGACTTTGGAGAGTGAGACCCGTGGATGGTATGCAAGTGACCGTTTTGGGCCGACTTGCAGGGTCCCAGTGCTTAGGAAACAGTTTTTTTAATCCCTACTGCCTAAGGGTTTATCTCACGAGTCGAGACGAATCGAGAAGTTCTCGCAAAGACATCAATCTCCTCACGAGTCGAAACGGATCGAGCAGATCTCGCAAGAATATCCTAACGTCACAGTTAACCTCTGCTCTTTACGACAGAAGTCCGTTAGGGTCTGTGGTACTTAGGGTTTTGGCCGTCGTACCGTCGCATGAGCTGATATATTCCTCGATAGGCAATCATGCTGTTCGAGTAACCCTGCGACTGCCGTGTCTCTGATCCCTTCGGGGGCTAGACAAGACGTCTTCAAGCAATCCTCCTTGGCAGTTTGACCGTCGGAAGAGCAAGCGTTAGGAATTTGCCATGCCGCTTTTTACTTGAGGTTAGGCTCATTTTGGAGAGCCCCGATGAGTCATAACCACTCCGCGCTGGTGTGGGATGATCTCCGATAGTCTTTCAGGCTTTATATGACTTGCCGTTAAGACCCTAAAGCTAGGAATTTGGCCTTTGCTTCGTTTTACTGGCATTGCGTCCTCTGTATCGAGACGAATGTCGCGGTTGTCTCTAGGTTGCTGGTGAACCGTCGAGGTCTGGAACCAGGGATTTTACCGTGACTCCTTTCGGTGATGTTGCGTCTGCTGTGTCGAGACGAACGTCGAGGTGGTGATCACTCCATGTTGGTGTGAGATGATCTCTGATTGTCTTTCCAGTTTTATATGACTTGCCGTTAAGACGTTGAAGCTAGGAATTTGGCCTTCGCTTCGTTTGCTTTGTCATGTGCGAATCCTGTTGGAGGAAGAACGCTGTCGTGACATCTCGTCTGCTGTATCGAGATGAACGTCGAGGTGGTGACCACTCCACGCTGGTGTGGGATGATCTCTGATGGTCTTTCAGGCTTTATATGACTTGCCGTTAAGATGTTGAAGCTAGGAATTTGGCCTTCGCTTCATTTGCTTTGGCACGTCCGAATCCTGCTGGGGGGAGAACGGTGGGGTGACATTTCATCTGCTGTATCGAGACGATCGTCGAGGTGGTGACCACTCCGTGCTGGTGTGAGATGATCTCTGATTGTCTTTCAGGCTTTATATGACTTGCCGTCAAGACGTATGAAACTAGGAATTTGGCCTTTGCTTCGTTTGCTTTGGTGTGTCCGGATCCTGTTGGAGGAAGGACGCTGTAGTGACATTTCGTCTGCTGTATCGAGACGAATGTCGTGGTGGTGACCACTCCATGTGGGATGATCTCTGTTTGTCTTTCCGGTTTTATATGACTTACCATCAAGACGTTGAAGCTAGGAATTTGGCCTTCGCTTCGTTTGCTTTGTCGCGTCCGAATCCTGCTGGGGGAAGAACGCTGGGGTGACATTTCATCTGCTGTATCGAGACGAACATCAAGGTGGTGACCACTCCGCGCTGGTGCGAGATGATCTCCAATTGTCTTTCAGGCTTTATATGACTTGCCGTCAAGACCTTGAAGCTAGGAATTTGGCCTTTTGCTTCATTTACTTGCACTGCGTCTGCTGTATCGAGGCGGATGTCGCGGTGGTGATCACTCCATGTTGGTTTGAGGACCAGGATCCGCTCTGGACGTTTCCCACGGGGTTGAAGAGTGACGTTATCGGCGTTCCACGTGACCAGGAATTTTGCTCTAGATGCTTCACACGGGTTCACTGCCGTGTTAGGCGAAGACTAGGCTCCGCTCTGGATGCTTTGCACGGGTTCACTGCCGTGCTCTGCGAGGACCAGGATCCGCTCTGGACGTTTTCCACGGGGTCAAAGAGTGACGTTATCCGCGTTTCACGTGACCAGGAATTTTGCACTAGATGCTTCACACGGGTTCACTGCCGCGTTAGGCGAGGACTAGGCTCCGCTCTGGATGCTTCACACGGGTTCTCTGCCGTGCTCTGCGAGGACCAGGATCCGCTCTGGACATTTTCCACGGGGTCAAAGTGTGACGTTATCCGCGTTCCACGTGACCAGGAATTTTGCACTAGATGCTTCACACGGGTTCACTGCCATGCTCGGCGAGGACTAGGCTCCGCTCTGGATGCTTCACACGGGTTCACTGCCGTGCTCTGCGAGGACCAGGATCCGCTCTGGACGTTTTCCACGGGGTCAAAGAGTGACGTTATCCGCGTTCCACGTAACCAGGAATTTTGCACTAGATGCTTCACACGGGTTCACTACCGCGTTAGGCGAGGACTAGGCTCCGCTCTGGATGCTTCACACGGGTTCACTGCCGTGTTCTGCGAGGACCAGGATCCGCTCTGGACGTTTTCCACGGGGTCAAAGAGTGACGTTATCCGTGTTCCACGTGACTAGGAATTTTGCACTAGATGCTTCACACGGGTTCACTGCCGCGTTAGGCGAGGACTAGGCTCCGCTCTGGATGCTTCACACGGGTTCACTGCCGTGCTCTGCGAGGACCAGGATCCGCTCTGGACGTTTTCCACGGGGTCAAAGAGTGACGTTATCCGCGTTCCACGTGACCAGGAATTTTGTTGATTATATCCGCATTTCACGGAGTTGGGATTTGACTCTCTGTGGGAGTACATCGTTGAGTCATGGAACTGGGAGTTGCTGCTGTTCCGCTTTGCTTGATGATGTGTCTGCTGTGACGAGACGAGTGTTGAGATGATCTCTAGGTTATTTGTGGCCCGTCGAGATTTGGCTTCTTCTTCTAATGAAACCTGGGGAGGAGGAGTGCGACTCCTTCTTTGTTTGCGCCCCTGGATTGTATACAGGGATTGATGTAGCATCACCTGTAGGGCAAAAAGGTTTCATTTTTCCATCATTTCTTTTATTCTTTCCGCGATGCTCTATCATTTCAGCTTTTTATATCGTGAAGGTCGCGATTGCCCAATCATTTCGGCTATTTTTCGCGGTGCCCAATCATTTCGGCTATTTGTTTTATTTTTACTCGCTGCTTTTTATTACGAGTTGCCCAATCATTTCAGCTATTTTTGTATGCATACATTTTTACTTGCTGATTTTGTTGCAAGTTGCCCCATCATTTCGGCTATTTCATATGCATTTTTTTTTGGCTCGCTGATTTTTTTTTCGGCTCGCTGATTTTTTTTTCGCGAGTAGGGGATTTGGGATCTGATACCAATCTTAGCATCAGCATCGCTGCGACTGGAATATTGTCAGGAGCGAATCATCATTTGCCGTAAAAGGACTTGGAATTTGATAGCGGTTTAGGCATCGGCATCGCTACAACTGGGATATTGCCAGGAGCGAATCATCATTTGCCTCTGTCGATGTTGAACAAAGGTGGCTTAGCAAACAGGGTTAGGGTCCTGTCGACTAAGGCTTTTGACTTCATGAGCCGTAAGGGTCTCACAAAGGTATTTCTCCCTACGAGTCGTGAGGATCTCGCAGGTGCGTTTTCTCCTTAGGAATCGTGAGGACTCCTAAGTGTATGTTTCCCTGTAAGTCGTAAGGATCTTACAAAAGGGTTTTCTCCTTATAAGTCGAGAGGACTTACAAGGGTTGTTCACCGTATGGACATATCCCCAGTCACGGGTGGGACTTGATTAGGGAAATGTTCATTCGTGCCCGTGGATTGTATACAAGGGTCAGTACTGAGCCACTTGTAGGGCAGTATCGAAGGTTGTGGGGGTTGCTTAAGAACAGGTTAAGGTCTCTGTAACTTAAGACTTTCAAATCTTATGAGCCGTGAGGGTCCCATAAGAGAGTTCTCCTTACGAGTCGTGAGGATTTCGCAAGTGTAATTTCTCCTTAGGAATCATGAGGATCCTTAAGTGTGTTGCTCCCTTATGAGTCGTAAGGATCTCACGCAGGTGGTTTCTCCTTACAAGGTCGAGAGGACCCTATAAGTGTCTTTTAACGAGGTTGCGCCCTTTCGGGTTTTCACAAACACTCGCCGGTAGCCCTGCTGTTTTTACTCACGGAGCCCTTTCGGGTTTTCATCCGTGCCCGTTTTGCTTATGGACATACTGTTTTTATTTATTCTTTTTTTTTCTCTTTTTTTTTAACGAGGTCGCGCCCTTTCGGGTTTTCACGAACACTCGCCGGTAGCCCTGCTGTTTTTACTCACGGAGCCCTTTCGGGTTTTCATCCGTGCCCATTTTGCTTGTAGACGTACCGTTTTTTTTTTTTTACCACGTCAGCCTGAAGATGTTGCGGGTTGGGAGTAGTTTAACGACGTTTCGGTCATTTGCAAGTTTTAGGACATTGCGGTCCGCCGTTAGTTTAAGGACGTTTCGGTCCGCCGTCGCCGTATTTGAGTCGCGTCTCTAGTTTACTGACTTTTCGGTCTATGAGTCCTTCTCCATGAATGAACATGATGCCCCCGGCGTATCCATCTTTTTCGGAGCATGTTGTTGCGGCGGGTTTACTTTCCACTTTTCGGGCAGCGCGAACTTGCCCTGTTGGTATTGGTCTTCAACCCAGTTTTTGAAGACGTAGCAATTTTCGAGTGGGTGACCCATTACTCTGTGGTAGGGGCAATAGTTAGGATTGTTAACGTCACCTGGTTGCAATGGACGTTTTGGATCTGGCAGAGTGATGAGCCCGCTGCGCACTGCTAGCTCGAACAATCTCTTTGTTTTATCTTTGGGAAACGAGTAAGGACGTTTCAACTTCTCATTGAGGTATCGCGGCTTGTTGTTTTGACGACAAAACGGTCTCGGGTTACTCGGCTGTTGTTGAGTGTTGGCAACAAAGGCCGTTTTTTCCTTTTCCTTTCTCATTTCGTTTGCTCCGTCGTTTGCGGGTCCGAGATTCTTTCCGGGTAGCGTGAAATTGTACGGCTGAACGTTCTCGCAACTCTCCAATTCTTTTGTTTTAGAAATGAATTCCTTGAAGAGAGGGTTGAGGGCGGCTTCTTCGTCAGAATCGCTTCCAAGGGTGAGAACTCGTGATCCCCCGGGCTCGTCCCTATGACAATTGCCGGCAACTCTTTTATGCTCATCTGTCGTATTTTTTCGCTGTCTACGAGCTTCCCGCTTTGTCCTGTTGAAGTGTTGCCTGTGAGCGACATATCCTTGCCACCAACACTTAAAGGAGTTGCAGTCTTCAGTAGGATGTGCGATCCTCTGATGATATAAACAGAAGTTAGGGTGTACGTCCGTTTCATCAAAATGTATACCACCAGGAGAATTTTCTCTGAAAGAGGGTGGCCTCATCCCCATTGATATGGCTTTGGCGAATCGTTTCCTTATCTTGATCCTGTTTTTATTTGCGGCGGATGTACTTTGATCTGGTGGGAGTGTTTCGACCCTTTTGTCTAGTCGCCGGCGTTTGGCCTTTTCAAACATGGCTTTACTTTTTAGACGAATCTCATCTAGAAAAGTGTCGATCATTTCGTCTGACGGCCACATGAATTCCGGCTCAGGCTCTGCCCCCAGTTTCTCAGTGCAAGGAGTTTTTTCATCGTCCGTAAATGGGTGGGAGATCACATGACAAGTTGCCCCCGGTGCGTCCGTCTTCTTTGGAGTGTGCGGCTGTGGTGGGTTTACTTTCCACTTTTCAGACAGCGCGAACTTGCCTTGTAGGTACTGATCCTCGATCCATCCCTTAAAGACGAAACAATCCTCGATCGGGTGACTTACCATTTGGTGGTAAGGGCAATAATTGGGATCGTTGACATCGCCTGGTTGCAACGGACGTTTTGGACTCGGCAGATTGATGAGTCTGTTGCGCACTGCCAGCTCGAACAGTTTTCTCGTTTTATCCTGAGGAAATGAGTAAGGACGTCCCAGTCTCTCCTCGAGGGATGGGCGTGGACGCATATTGTTTGGACGGATAACCGGCTTTAAGTTGCTCGACTGTTGTTGAGTCTTAGCGACGAAAGTTGCTTTCCCTTTGCCCTTTTCATTCCAAGGCTCTGTCTTTGAAGAGGAAGGCCTATGGCCCATCTGGTCCATTTGGGCCAGCTTGTCAATCAAGGCCTGGAAGGTGGTCGGCTTGAAGAACATCATGAATTGGGAGATAGTTGCTTGAGGGTCGAGAGTACCGACAAACATGCCCACGGCAGGAGCTTCTTCTATGCGTTGTTCGCATCTCGACCATAGGTTCCGCCACCGGATGGCATATTGCACCCACGTCTCTCCCGGCTTCACTCCGGCGTTGATCAATGCCGTGATCGGGGTGCGCTCGCTAGCACTTGCAAATCTCTGTGTAAACAGCAGCTCCATCTCTGCAAATGTTTTGACAGAGTCGTTGGGAAGCTCCGAGTACCATTCAAAGGCCGTTTCTACTAAGCTGCCGACGAATTGGCGAAGCAACAGTTTGTCGTCGCCTCCAGTGTTGCCGCATAAGGCTATGAATTGAGCGACGTGCTGATGCGGATTTCCCGTCCCCTTGTATACATGGAACTTAGGGATCGTATATCCCGGCGGGTAACTGATTTGGTCATACCAGCTCGGATAGGGCCGTCCGGTTCTGACGACTTGGCTGGCCGCTTCATTCGCCTGATGAGCTCCTATTTGCTGAGCTATATAGTCATCTAGTGCAGTTTTGGAAATGGTTTCCTCCTTGGCTGTTGAATGAGCCGGTGGAGGATTAGATGTCTCCTCTTTATCGTCTTCAATAATGATCGGAGGGTCTTCAGCTGGAGGGTCCGGCTGTAACATCATTCCCACCATGTCTTGGAAGAGAAGCGCCATTTGTTTTATGTTAGCCGCTTGCTCCGCGGCTTCTTTGTCCTTCTTTTCGAGGACTCTGCGTAGGTAGTCAGCGTCAGTTTCTTGTTCATGACGCTGCTCTGATGATGCTTCCGAGCTTTCTTTTGTCCCGGTAAGTGCGGCCATTGCAGTCATCATCTCCTGAAGCTTCTGTTGCTGCTCTTGGATTTTCGTCACGGATCGGGTGAGCGGTCGGTGACCCGTCGAAGCACAGCTTTCCTCATTTCCAGAAGCCATATAAACAGTGTGCACCACCATACCCCCAGACTTGGGGTGTTTGTGCTCAGCGCGCTTACGGTTCGCCATGTTCACAGGGGCTTTTTGCGGCCTCCTTTTCTTTTGAGTGATTGACGTTGAGGGAACCGTTGTAGTGGGCACCCATCCAGCTGTTGCTTTTTCTGGCTTGACAGAGTAATTCTTCTCCTGCCGAACCTTCATCTTTTTCTGTCGGCGGAGATAGTCTTGATCAATCACCGACACCTGGACCTGTCGCCAGACCTTGTATATTTTAGAGGACAGCCGTTGAGGGGGCTGCTCTAGCTTCTTCTCTGGAGTATTCTCCACGGGTGAAGGAGTTCTCTTCAGCACCGCAGTATGAGAGTTTCTGCGCACCTTGTTGAGCAATTCAAAGCTGTTCCCGGTTGGAACAGCAGCATCGATCCCCACCGTTGGAGCTGGCGGTGTTATCCCGGATGGGGAGTTGCCCCCAGCCTTCCTCATTCGGCGCCAGTGGCGATGTCGAGCGTGTCTTGCGGATGGAGTAGGACCAGCGGTAAGAATGGTTTCGTCTTGCCCCCTGTGTAGGTAGGGGGTCGCTGTTGGTGTTAGCCTGTCAAAGACCGACGTCCTTTGGGCGGCAGGAGCGGGAGCTGGAGCCGTCAATCTTGTAAAGACCGACCTTTTGGCCGGGGAAGCCGCCTTGACGATTTCGGGGGCAGGAGCGGCCACTTCCTTAGAAGCAGCCTTCTCTGAGATTGTAGGCCCCATGATGGGTTTGCAGGATTTCTGGCCCAATCTAGAGAAGATCGAGGCGTTGACGTTGGGCGACTCGTTGAGAGGAGCCGCGACAGGGGTAAGACGATCAAAGACCGACTTCTTGAGAGCTTCCGTTGTCAGCACTGGAGCGGTGAAGTTTGTCGGCGGGAGCATGGTCCCAAAGAACAATCCTGTGGTGGCGCGAGTGACCTGTTCCACGGGCATTGTGAATAGCGAAGCAGCTTGGGGTCCGTAGGCTATACCTCCTGGCGAGGCAGAGCGTTGGTTGCAATTGCAGTCTGAGCAGTTGGAGAATTTCGCAGAAGTAGAAGCCATCGATCCTTTGCTTTCTGCAATAAGCGAGACGCCAATTCTTAGTATCTTGAAACCCAAGGGCAACCAATAGCGAACCGCGATTGGTTCGCGAGTCACGACACACGAAGTGTGGAGTGGAAAGAGGAAAAGGTCCCACCGGGCGTGCCAGAATCTGTTCCCCTCCGAACGGCGGCCGACATGACGTCTTGCCTGAGATTCGGGGCAGATGCTAATTGGTGCTATCCGTCCACCTCTCCGAAGATACCAAGTTGATTTATGGCACCATGTATCGAAGGTTTAAACGGATGCGTCCGATGTAGCAGGCTTCGTCAGATTCCCCCTCGCTTGAGGGGTTTTTTGATTGTGGGGACGCTCTTCCCTGCAGGCGCAAGCCCCTGCAGTTAATTACGCTACCGCATTGCGGTAACAACTTTCTCCTTCTCCAGATGATCACTTCGTGTCGTGGGTGTTTGTTTTGTATTCGGTTGCCCGTGGATTGTATACGGAGACTGAGTTATGTCGTCGCCCGTAGGACGTGGATTAGTCCAAATCCGTGTTTTCTTAGATTTGGGTTTGGGGTTTTGGTTTGAGGATACGTTAGCCATATTTGAGGCTAAGATCAACTCAAACGTTTGTTAAGGATACGTTAGTCCAGTTTGAGACTAAGATCAACTTAACGGGATCGTTTAGATCCGACAAAAGAGCGTTTGGGCTCTAATGTTCCAGTTTAGGGACATAGTGGTCCATTAAATTTATGGCCGTCGGGACCCATCACCTCTCTGACGACGTTGAAGGATTACAACGACAAATGTCAGAGGAGTTCAGAGATGTACCCTTGAGCCAAAGTTGATTGGGGGATCTAGAGTCCAATTTAGGACTAAAGTCTGTTTGAAGGTTTAAGGATACGTTAGCCATATTTGAGGCTAAGATCAACTTAAACAGGATCGTTTAGATCCGACAAAAGAGCATTTGGGGCTCTATTGTTCCAGTTTAGGGACATGGTGGTCCATTACCAGTTTAAGGACATGGTGGTCCATTAGTAGTTTAAGGACGCATAAGTCCATGGGTTTAAAGACCCCACAGTCCATATGGGTGTGTTTAAGGACGCATTAGTCCGTTAGTTTAAGGACGCATAAGTCCGCGGGTTTAAGGACCCCACAGTCCGTATCTTGGTTTAAGGACGCATAAGTCTATGAGTTTAAGGACCCCACAGTCCGTGTTGATGTGTGGTTGTCGGGACCCGTCATCTCTTTGAAGACGTTGAAGGATTACAACGACAAATATCAGAGGAGTTCAGAGATGTACCCTAAACCAATGAGTTGGTTGAAAAAGCAGATGTGCTCAGTTCAAGATGATTTGAGGACTTATGGCCAGTTTGGGCTAAGTCCAGTTATGTTTGAAATATTGGCCCTCTGTTGGTCCATCGAAGGAGAGGCTTTGCCTCTAGAAACTTAGCCAATTGGGCTAAAGCTAGTGTTAAACACTAGAGGCCAACAGTGTTGAACACTGGGAATAAGATTAGCAAGTTAGTGTTAAACACTAAAAGATAATCAGTGTTAAACACTCGGAACAGAGTTTTCAAGTTAGTGTTAAACACTAAGAAAATCAGTGTTAAACACTGAGGACAAAGTCTTCAGATTAGTGTTAAACACTAAGGAGAGAGGGGTCACGTGTGGACACGTGAGAGCGCCCTGATTCCCTTTATTCTATTCTGCAGATCAGTGTTTAACTCTTTTAATTCTGGCGGCCATCACGTGTGAGCACGTGATGAAGGCCCCCGCTCTGTTCTGTTAGAATGCTCATTAGGGGTCACGTGGTGACACGTGAGGGCGCCCTAAATGTGGAGCCAGATCTCCTTTTGGTTTATCCTCAAATCTGCGAACAAGTGTTAAACACTTCTATTTTTATTTTAGAGCATCACGTGTTGGCACGTGATGGGGATCTGTGCGCCAATTGTTAAAACATTTGCTAAGGGGTCACGTGATAACACGTGAGAGCGCCCAAAGCTTTCATTTCCTTTGCTTTTTCTTTCTGCGTTTTGGAAGTCACGTGGAGTACGTGATGGCATCAAAAAGTGAGGCCAGATCCACTTTATTTTGTTCTACAAACAAGTGTTAAACACTTTTAATTTTCATAGCCATCACGTGTGGGCACGTGATGTATAATCATGCCCTGATTTATTAGAACATTTATTAGGGGTCACGTGGTAACACGTGAGAGCGCCCAGAATTGTTTCTGCCTTTGCTTTTGTTCCATATATAATGAGGGTCACGTGGGAACACGTGAGGCATTGCCTCAAAGCTTTCCTCTTCTCATTTTGGGGGATCTGTTCAGGGGTCACGTGGGGCACGTGACCCTAGTTCTTTTCATGCACAGAGATCTTTTAAGTCTGCTTATCTTTAAGAATTAAATTCTTATTTAGGGTAAAACCCTAATTTTTGTTTTGGAGGAATTAAATTCCTATTGTGAAAGAATTAAATTCTTATTTAGGGTAAAACCCTAATTTTATCCCAAAGGAATTAAATTCCTATAATTTTGTGACCATTGAATTCTCAAAACTTAATTCCTCCTCTATGTTTTGGATCTGCATGGCAGGATCTCAACCCAATGAGAATTAAATTCTCAATTCATGGGGAGATGTGCACTTTGCAGATCCTCCACCAGAGAAAGAACTAAGTTCTTTTCTTTATATAAGAGTTAAACTCTTTTGAGAATTAAATTCTCTTTTTAAGCCTCTCTCTTCTTACCTAGGGTTTTTCTTTTGCAGAGAATTAAATTCTCCTCCCTTTTCTTTTTTCTCTTGAGAATTAAATTCTCCTCTCTCTGTTTCTTCTCTCCAAAAAAGTAGATCCCTTCTCTTCTCTTCTTGGCTCCTATTTATAGGAGAAGGAAAAGAATCAATTTGTTTAGCAAATCTCTCATTGAAATATTTGATTTGATTGTTGAGAGATTTGATTTATATTTATCATTAATTCTGGGCCTTTAGATCATTCAGTGAATTTTATTCACCGTGGATTTTAAATCCAAAAGATATTCTATTTGTTATCTCGGTTAGATTTAGGGAAAATCTTTCCTTATTTAAGATTTTTCCATAAATTGGTGATTTTTAATCACCCTTGGATCTTTAATCCAACGGTTCCCCATAGACCTTTTCCATTTGGAAAGATTTGGAAGCTTTTTAGAATTTAATTCTATTAACTGTAAGGTTTTCGAAGCCAGTCACGTGCTGACACGTGACCCTTGGTCACGTATGAGCACGTGACCCCCAAATTGGTTCCTTTAACAGCCGCTCGTTTATGTTCTTGTTTTAACCATCACGTGTCAACACGTGACCATTGGTCACGTGTAAGCACGTGATACCTCGTTGAGGTATTTTCTGACTTTTAGAATTAAATTCTATTCATTATTTTAGAGGCCTTAAAAGCCCATCACGTGTCTGCACGTGACCCATGGTCACGTGTGAGCACGTGATGCCCCATTGGGGTCTTTCTTGAGTTTTTATTATATTCTTTAACTCCTCCAGCGGGTTCTTAAAGGCCCATCACGTGTGGACACGTAATTCCTCATAACTTTTGATCCCGAATGAATTACGAGGCCCATAATATATCAAATCGAAGGGTTTTTCGAGCCGCTTTCGATACCATCAGAATTTATCTGTTTCTCATTCGGGAGTTTGTCAAAAAACAGCCCGGAAGATACTGGTTCCCATTTCCTTAAGCGTATCGCTGTCATTTGATATCTTGGACTCTTCTGCGCAGAAATTTTTGGCGGGAACAGGAGTGTGAGAGTGAGAAGTGAGAAAGAGTTAGCACAACAAAAGAAATGAGAGAACAAAGGTCAACACTCCCTCTCTCACATTTAATGCAAGCATGGGCTCATGCTATGATGCCCATCATGCACACTCTCTCTCTCTCATCAAGTCAAACCCAAAGCAATAATTCATTTTCCATTTAAAAAAAAATACCCTTAATTAAAATCAATTTAACTTAAGAAGGATGGGTTATTCTACCATGGTTGCTAAACATGGTTTAACCCAAATTTAAACCCTAGTTTGCATACACATGTGTGTGCAAGGCTCAATAAATTCTAATAAAATTTTCATTAAATTTGATAAAATATTTGAAAATCGATTTGGTAAACTTTTTATTAAAAACCATATATTAAAATATAATTAGGCACTAATCACATCCTAAGATGTTACAAGTAGGTCCACGAAGAGGTGGAGCTGGGAGAGAAAGACTAGGAGCAGGTGCCTGGATAGCTGGCCGCTGCAGATAGGTGATTGCTGGTCTGGGTGCAGTGTTTGGATTGAGCCTATAAGGACAAGATCCAATATCGTGTGTGGATGAGCCACAGACTACGTAAAGGCGATTAGCACGCTTGCAATCCTTCGCCAGGTGTCCATTTCTTTTGCAATAAAAACAAAAGTCTGGACCGGGCCGGTTAAAAGTTACTCCCAGTCTCCTGGATACAAACGGTGGCCTAGAAGAGGCTCCTCCAGCTATCTGAGTAGCAAGACGTTTCACACCGGCAGATTGGGGTCTACCCTTCTTCTTTACAACTGCCTCATATCTTCGGGCAGCCTTCAGAGCTAGGTCATGGGTTGGAAAATCCCCTGTAGCTAGGGCAGCTTGGATCTCCTGATCCAACCCTTGCTAAAATCGTCTAGTCCTGATCTCAGCAGTCGGTATGAGATGTGCTGCGAACCTGCTCAACATGGTGAACTCAGTTGTAGGGTGTTTTTCGTCACCCCATTGAGATGGGAATACGCACGCGCTTGTCAGGCGTATACTACAGATTCCCCCTGCCTAGGGTAGGCCGGGGTTTATTGATTGTGGGGATCCAAATCTCCGGCAGCCGCGGACTAAGCTGCCGTTAATTACCCCTCGCCTTTGGGGCGAGAGAACCTCCGATTAACGGGTTAAAATGGTCATGCGAACTCAATGTGCAGTGTACGTGTGTTGTGTTTTGAAAGGGGAGTTTGGATATATCGGGATCCACGCAGAGTTTTTACGGGGGTCCCGCTACCCGGATAGCGGGCTGGGGGTCAAGGGGGCTAGCAGCCCCCTTGCGGGGTGCGGGGCAGCGCCCCGTTAGAAATTTTTTCTAACAGGGACAGTGTCGCGGAGTATGTGTGTGTGTAAATATTTATACATATGTGTGTATATATATATGTATATATATATAAAGGAAAGAGGGGGGAAAAGGCATCCAAAGGATGCGTGGGGCCAGCGCCTTGAGCGCTGTGCGCTTAAGTGCTGTGCGCTCAGGCGCAAGCGCGCCACGTGTCGGCACGTGGGCGTTTTTCGCTTGAGCGCAGTGCGCTTGAGCGCAAGTGCGCTACGTGTCGGCACGTGGGCGCTTTGCGCTCGAGCACAGTGCGCTTGAGCGCAGCATGCCACGTGTCGGCACGTGGGCGCTTTGCGCTCGAGCGCAAGTGCGCCACGTGTCGGTACGTGGGCGCTTTGCGCTCGAGCGCAGTGCGCCTGAGCGCAAACGCGCCACGTGTCGGTACGTGGGCGCTTTGCGCTCGAGCGCAGTGCGCCTGAGCGCAAGCGCGCCACGTGTCGGCACGTGGGTGCGTTGCGCTCGAGCGCAGTGCGCCTGAGCGCAAGCACGCCACGTGTCGGCACGTGGGCGTTTTGCGCTCGAGCGCTGGGCGCTGGCGAGACAAAGGGACTTTTAGTCCTAGAATCAGAAGCTATGCTTCAGAAAGGAGATATTTATTATATATATATATATATATATATATATATATATATATATATGTAAATATATGGAGTTAAACTCCTAAAATGTTTTGGTTGATGAAAGGGATTCTTCCTCTTCCTCCTCTGTTGGCTGGATCTTGATGATCAAGAGATGTGAGATCTAAAAATCTCTCCTTTCTGAGATCTAATGGGAGATCTGAGTTCCCCTTTGTGGGTTTTGTGGTGGAAAACTACTTAGTTTTGGGAAAGAAAGAGTAAAACTCTTGATTTAATTCAAAAGAAATGAGAAGGTTTAGAACCTTGGAGAAGGAGCAGGAGGCACAAAGAACCCTAGATTTTTGGGGGAATGAAAAGTTGTCTTTTTTTTATTCATCATGTTGCCTTATATAGGCTTACATATTTACATATAGCCCCTTGGGCTTTGCAAAATGGCATTTTGCCCATCCCATGGCTCATGTGCCATTTCTTTTTTGCACATAAGCCATGGGCTTACAAAATATTGGCTTTATGCCCATTTTGTTTACATTCATGCATAAAAAATTACATAAAAAATTATTTATGACATGATTTATATTTTAGCATGGGGAGGGTCGGCCGCTTCATGTTTCGGACTCGACCTGGGCATGGGCCCACTTGACCCGGGCTTGGGCCCACCTGGGTTGGGGTTGACCTTGACTTTGACTCGGTCAACCGGGGTGTAAATTTTTACCCCAACAAAGTGCCCCCCATTAATAAATGCACACCGCACATTTGAGTTGTGTGCATGAAATTGATGGATCTTGAAGCTGAACTTCGAGGTGGAACATCATTCCAGAGGCGAAGCATCATCCCGGGGAGCATGATTCCCGGGGATCGGAGCATCATTTCGACGAGCGGAGCATGATTCCAGGGTTCGGAGCATCATTCCGATGGGCGGAGCATGATTTCAAGGTTCGGAGCATCATTCCGAAAGGCAGAGCATAATTCCAGAGATCGGAGCATCTTTCCAAAGAGCGGAGCATAATTCCAGGATTCGGAGCATCATTCCGAAGGGCGGAGCATGATTCCAAGGATCAGAGCATCATTCCGATGGGCAGAGCATGGCTCCAGGATTCGGAGCATCATTCCGAAGGGCGGAGCATGATTCTAAGGATCGGAGCATCATTCCGATGGGCGGAGCATGGTTCCAGGATTCGGAGCATCATACCGAAGGGCGGAGCATGATTCTAAGGATCGGAGCATCATTCCGATGGGCGGAGCATGGTTCCAGGATTCGGAGTATCATTCCGAAGGGCGGAGCATGATTCCAGAGTTCGGAGCATCTTTCCGAAGAGCGGAGCATAATTCCAGAGATCGGAACATCATTCCGATGATCGGCAGACATTCTGACCGAAGCATGATTTCGATGCAGAGGTAGATTCCTAGGCGAAGTATAATTCCGACAAGGGAGGAAAATATTCCGAGGCGAAGCATGATTTCGACACGGGGTATATTCTGAGACGGAGCATGATTCCGGCGCAGAGCTTGTTGGCTGACTTGATTCCGAGACGGAGCATAACTCCGGCAGGGAAGGTAGATATCCCGAGGCGAAGCATGATTTCGACACGGGGTAAATTCTGGGACAGAGCATGATTCCGCCGTAGAGGTTGTTGGTTTGATTTGATTTGGGTTGACATCAGCATCGCTACACTGGAATATGGTACCAGGAGCGAATCATCATTTGTCATGAGAGGATTTGGGAATTGGGGTTTTTCTTTGGCATCAGCATTGCTGCATTGGAATGATGCCAGGAGCAACTCATCATTTGCCCCGGGAGGACTTGGGAGAGATTGGGATTGTTTTACGCCCGTGGATTGTATACGGTTTTGCAGGATGCATGATCCAGACCGTAGGGCCAGAAACATTTCAGGACTTTATTGGCGTCTGCATCGCTGCACTGGAATATGGTATCAGGAGCGACTCATCATTCGCCGTTGGTATGAGATTTGGAATTTGGTTGGCGTCTGCATCGCTACACTGAAATATGGTACCAGGAGCGACTCATCATTCGCCGTCGGGGATTGGGATTTGGAATTTGGTTGGCGTCTGCATCGCTGCACTGGAATATGGTACCAGGAGCGACTCATCATTCGCCACTTGGGGATTGGGGAGCGATGGCTTAGGAGACAGGTTTGGATCCCTATCACCTAAGACTTTTCAATTTTATGGGCCGTGAGGGTCCCATAAAAGCATTTTCTCCCTACGAGTCGTAAGGATCCCGCAGGTGTATTTTCTCCTTAAGAGTCGTGAGGACTCCTAAGTGTGTTTTTCCTTGGTGAGTCGTAAGGATCTTACGAAGGTTTGTTCTCCTCATGCATCGTGAGGACACATGAGTGGGTCTTTCCAATGAAACATAATTCCAAAGGCGGAGACTAGCCGCGTAACTGGTGGTTGCGGTGGGGCATGGGTATGCTGAGAATTATTTGAGCCCGTGGATTGTATACGGTAGTCAATTTGGGGACTGGCCGTAGAGCTGAAAGAATTTTGGGAAATTGGATTTTGTTTGGCGTCTGCATTGCTGCACTGGAATAATACCAGGAGCAACTTATCATCCGCCCTTGTTTTTTTTTTGTTTTTTTTTGTTTTTTTTTATTTTACCGCGATTGCTCTATCATTTCAGCTTTTCTTATCGCGAAGGTCGCGATCGCCCTATCATTTTGGCTATTTATTCGCGGTCGCCCTATCATTTTTACTCGCTGATTTTTATTGCGAGTTGCCCCATCATTTCGGCTTTTCTTTATTTTTCTTTTATTTACACATTTTTTTATTTACATTTTTTTTTACATTCCCAGTTTAACGACTTAGAGGTCGATTGTTTTCAGAGAAAGGCAGATGCCTGAGAGAATCGGTTTCACGAAGAACTTCGGTCTCCGTTTGTATGAAATTGGCGGTTGCAGCTTGACTGTTTGTTAACACGCCTTTGGACAGTTCTATCTCTCCTACCTTGTATTGCTTTTCGACCCAATCTTTGAAGACGAAGCAGTCCTCAATGGCATGGCCTATCACTCTGTGATAGGGGCAGTATTTGGGGTCGTCGGTCCTATTCGCTTCCTGCAGTCTTTTTGACTCTGGCAGTTGTAGACCGTTCTTCAGGGCGTCTTTGAATATTTTACGGATTTTGTCCCTTCTGAAGGAATAGACCTTATCCAGCTTCTCTTTCAGTGGAGATTCTCCCCCCTCTCCGAACATTGGCTTCCGAAGCTGGTTGGCATTAGGCCCGCTCAACCCTTGCTTATTTCGGTTAGCCGAAGCATTGAAAGATTCAGAATCGTCGGGATCTCCGCCTTTGCGATTATCGTCCTTTCGGTTTCTCCATGACCTATTGTTATTTTGGGAATCAGAGGAGGACTTCTGCTTTGAGCGTTCCAACATCTGGACTTTTCTGGTCAGCTCTTGGAATGTTTTGAGACCCGCGGTACATAGAAACGGGGCCATCCAGTTGTTGAGATTTCCGACAAGGAGACTGACAGATTGGTCCTGCTCTATCGGCGGTTCGCATTTGACGGAGAGATTGCGCCATCGGGTTATAAAATCCGTGCTGCTTTCGTTGTTCTTGGGCTTGGTCCTTACGAGCTCGGCAATGGTGATCTTATCGCTGACGCTCATGAACCTCTGCCGAAACAGAGACTCCATTTGGACAAAAGTTATGACGGAGCCATCCGGTATGCTCGCGTACCAGTCGAAAGCAACATCAGTCAAACTATTAACGAACTGGCGGAGGAGAAGCGCATCGTTGCCCCCAGTGTTCCCGCAGGAGGCTTTGAAGTGGGCGATGTGCTGATTCGCGTTTCCCGTCCCATCGAATCTTCCGAATTTAGGGATGACATAGCCGCTAGGGAATTCCACCAGATCATACTGAGCAGGATATGGTCTCCCACTACTGCTGATATCTTTTTGCGCTTCAGCTTTGGCTACCAATGTTTTGACTTTACTGGCAACCAAATCCATGATTTGATCTTGAGTTAGCGGGCTACTGTCATCGGTAGCCAAGACATTTCCCGAGATAGGATGCGACTGATTTTCATACGGTCCGCCCACTTTTGGATTTGAGGGAACGGGTGTCGGCTGTTTTGGGACACCGTTTCCCGGTTCATGAGAGCCCTGCGCCTGATTGGGCGGCTGAGAGGCAAGTTGGGCCGTGAGCTGTAGGACGACATTTGTCAAGTCGTCAATTTTTGAGTAGAGCTTGGCCATCTCCTTGTCTTTGTTTCTAAGCTGCTTTCGGAGCTCTTGAAGCAGCTCTTGCTCCGCAGTCCTGGGGCGGAAAGTCAGCTCTTCTTCGCTTTCCGAGCCTGACTCCTCATGGACCGAAGGGTCTTTCTGCCTATCATCCTCATCGAGAGGGTCTTCATCATCCAGCAGAGGCGGCTGTTCTTGGGAAGCGGCTACCACATTCAAGCCAGATTGGACTTGAGATGTAGTGGCCCCGTTCTTGCTCTTGCTACGCGTGCCCACCACGTAGACAGTATGGATAACACATTCAGCCATCCCCTCATCTTTGGCAGGGTAACCCTGTTCGCAAGAGCCCTAGCCTTTTTGTTGGCTCTATATCTGAGCCTTTTCTCCCTCAGCTTCTCGATTTTGAAGGCTTGGCGGGTATCCGCTACCCGGGAAGCCATTATGAGTTGATCAGAGGGGAGCTTAGAGAAGACACCCGATCGAGCAGTGGTTAGGGGTACCGTTGTAGCTTTGTTGGTGTTGATGGCCTTGCCCCCAGCTAGGGCCATGGGGAGTCGTTCGGAAATGGACTTGTGCTTGGGCTGAGGTGCCCTCGCAACCACCACATTTGGCCTCTTGCCTTTCGAGACCGGTTTGTCTGCCACCGGGGCTTGAGGAGCTGGGATGGCGCCAACTGGCATGAACATAATAGAGCCGAATGGTAGCAGCGGCTCCTCCCATTGTCGCCCGAGACTGGCCGGGAGAACTGTCCTAGAGTCTATCTTCATTGTGTAGGGGACGGGAGCTGAGTTCATCTTCGGAGACATTGTTGAAAGGTGATTGCTTGAAAATCTGCATGAAAAAGTATTATTTTAGTATAAATATAGGTATGTATATTGATTGAGTTCGCATGAACGCTTAACCCGAAATATGGGAGGAGAGATTGGTCCCACCGGGCGTGCCAGAATCTGTAGGGTGTTTTTCATCACCCCATTGAGATGGGAATACGCACGTGCTTGTCAGGCGTATACTACAGATTCCCCCTGCCTAGGGTAGGCCGGGGTTTATTGATTGTGGGGATCCAAATCTCCGGCAGCCGCGGACTAAGCTGCCGTTAATTACCCCTCGCCTTTGGGGCGAGAGAACCTCCGATTAACGGGTTAAAATGGTCATGCGAACTCAATGTGCAGTGTACGTGTGTTGTGTTTTGAAAGGGGAGTTTGGATATATCGGGAGCCACGCAGAGTTTTTACGGGGGTCCCGCTACCCGGATAGCGGGCTGGGGGTCAAGGGGGCTAGCAGCCCCCTTGCGGGGTGCGGGGCAGCGCCCCGTTAGAAATTTTTTCTAACAGAGACAGTGTCGCGGAGTATGTGTGTGTGTAAATATTTATACATATGTGTGTATATATATATGTATATATATATAAAGGAAAGAGGGGGGAAAAGGCATCCAAAGGATGCGTGGGGCCAGCGCCTTGAGCGCTGTGCGCTTAAGTGCTGTGCGCTCAGACGCAGGAGCGCCACGTGTCGGCACGTGGGCGTTTTGCGCTTGAGCGCAGTGCGCTTGAGCGCAAGTGCGCTACGTGTCGGCACGTGGGCGCTTTGCGCTCGAGCACAGTGCGCTTGAGCGCAGCACGCCACGTGTCGGCACGTGGGCGCTTTGCGCTCGAGCGCAGTGCGCCTGAGCGCAAACGCGCCACGTGTCGGCACGTGGGCGCTTTGCGCTCGAGCGCAGCGCGCCTGAGCGCAAGCGCGCCACGTGTCGGCACGTGGGTGCGTTGCGCTCGAGCGCAGTGCGCCTGAGCGCAAGCGCGCCACGTGTCGACACGTGGGTACGTTGCGCTCGAGCGCAGTGCGCCTGAGCGTAAGCGCGCCACGTGTCGGCACGTGGGCGTTTTGCGCTCGAGCGCTGGGCGCTGGCGAGACAAAGGGACTTTTAGTCCCAGAATCAGAAGCTATGCTTCAGAAAGGAGATATTTATTATTATTATTATATATATATATATATATATATATATATATATATATATATATATATATATATATATATGGAGTTAAACTCCTAAAATGTTTTGGTTGATGAAAGGGATTCTTCTTCTTCCTCCTCTGTTGGCTGGATCTTGATGATCAAGAGATGTGAGATCTAAAAATCTCTCCTTTCTGAGATCTAATGGGAGATCTGAGTTCCCCTTTGTGGGTTTTGTGGTGGAAAACTACTTAGTTTTGGGAAAGAAAGAGTAAAACTCTTGATTTAATTCAAAAGAAATGAGAAGGTTTAGAACCTTGGAGAAGGAGCAGGAGGCACAAAGAACCCTAGATTTTTGGGGGAATGAAAAGTTGTCTTTTTTTATTCATCATGTTGCCTTATATAGGCTTACATATTTACATATAGCCCCTTGGGCTTTGTAAAATGGCATTTTGCCCATCCCATGGCTCATGTGCCATTTCTTTTTTGCACATAAGCCATGGGCTTACAAAATATTGGCTTTATGCCCATTTTGTTTACATTCATGCATAAAAAATTACATAAAAAATTATTTATGACATGATTTATATTTTAGCATGGGGAGGGTCGGCCGCTTCATGTTTCGGACTCGACCTGGGCATAGGCCCACTTGACCCGGGCTTGGGCCCACCTGGTTTGGGGTTGACCTTGACTTTGACTCGGTCAACCGGGGTGTAATTTTTTACCCCAATATCAGTATCATACTCATCCACAGATTTGGTCCACATCGAATCTTGTTGTAGGTGGATGAATTGCTGCTTCATGTCAAAACGGGCAGTCTCGGGAAAATATTTCGTGTCAACATCTTGCGAAAAATCCTCCATTCAATCGGCTGGTCAAGACGGCTTTCTTTCGCCTTCCACCATACCCTAGCATTGTCAGTTAGTTACAGCTTTGCAACCTTTACCCAAGCGATCTCTGGCACTTGTGCTGCTGCCAGGTCGTCTTTGATCGACTGAGCCCATTCCTCTGGTTCCAAAGGGCTCTCTTTTCCAGAGAATTGTTTAGGGTGCAATGCCCGGAATTGTTTCACTCCAGGTGTCTCAGCTTCTGGGCAGTTCATTAGGATAGCAGTCTGCTGCTGCTGACCCTCCAAGAGGCTCTTGATCGCCTCGAGCAATACCTTCTGCTCATTAATAGGAGCTGCTACGGTAGGCGTAAGTGGAAGAGGTGGTGGTGGGGTGTTGCCATTCACGTTCATGCTCGTGTTGTTCGGGAAATCCATAACCTATAGGGTTAGGATAGATTCAAAGAATATGAAATGTAAAGAACGTTTAGTTGCTGATTTTTATAATTCTTGTGATATATTACTTAGGTTTCCATGCAGAATTGACCTTGCATGGTATGACTTCATGCAGAACTGACCCGCATGGGCCACTAACAAAACTTGTCACACCCCGCTTCCCAGTATACAAGTAAGTAGACGTGGCAGGGACGCGACGTATTTACTCAGAAGTAAACATGTTAAGCGTAAATAAGAAATATAATAAATGTGCACAAGAAATGACAAGAGGTATAAATAAACATCAACTTTTTTATTGATTAAACATTCTTTACATAAACTGGAAAGTAAATACAATACTGGAAAACAATGACTAAACAATGGCATGAATTGAAAGTAAAAGTATATACAAGAAGAACTAGAGCTCGGGATTCTCAATGAACTGCTCCAAATCATCCTGGCTGGGCTCAATCTCCTTAGAATCGGGTTCTCCTGACAACATTCCAAAGAAAGAAGAGAAATGAATGTCGTCAGCGAACAATCGCTCGGTAAGTCCCAAAAGAGAGATAGATCAAGTAAAAAGAATAGATTTGGTAATTTGTTTGTTTTTATTATACTAACGTAGTTGTTTGTACCTTGGTACAGAATATATCAGTGTATATGAGAGGAGTCCAACTTTCCCCGTGGACTAAAGTATATGGAGTACAAGGCCCCGTCAAAACCCACGGGACAACGGCAACGGATATTCAGGTTAGGTGTATTATAATTACCGTCTCATGCCACTTCTAATACATTCCGTATCAATCTACCCCTTAAAAACCCCGTAATGTATATTGTGTGGTTTTATAGATGTAAGAATTGCCGAGACCATGGTATAAATTGTTCATGTAAACGGATAAGGATATAAACGGGTAGTCATGTAGTTGAGTCAATATATACCCATGGTTCGGTCAAATCAAGTCATGTTGATATTTGATAGTATTCTGGTATTCATGTTCAAGTTCTAATATATATGGATTCATATTGTATTGGAGTTATATTTGAATTGTATGTAGGTTGGAATTATATTCAGATTAGACTGAGACTCTAACTGAGTCAGACACTTAAACAGAATTGGATTCCTGAATTAGGTTTTGGAGTTATCGGTAACTGCTGCACATGAACGGCAGGATTTGTGACTTTTTCCAAGCCAATTACCGTTGATAACCCCGTTTTAGTTTTCTACATTAAATAGGCAAGTACCCACTTTCTCCGGCTCCCTGAGGCTCAAGAGAATTGATCTCGCTTAAACCTATATTTACCAGGGTCCTTAATGTAAATTAATATAACTTAAGGGGGTTTTATGAAAAATAGTTTAGTATACTTTCAAAATAATTCTCAAGTATTTATTTTTCGTATTTATGGTTTCCATGGATGTAAATTTTTAAAAGTGAGGTATTCTAATGAATAAATACCTAACTTGAATAGTATATTTATTTTTGTGTAAATTTGACTTGTATGGATTCTTAAATGTATTTTCTTGAAACTTGAGATTCTTTTCTTTTGTTTGGAAAAACATGGAATTTATTATATATTTTAAAATAGATGGTTTGATAATATATATATATATATAATTATTAAAAATAACATTTATTTATTAAATAGGAAATCACGTTTTTCTTAAAAATTGCATTAAAAATTCCATCGAGATCGGATGCTCCGTGAGGAGGTCTGTATCTCACTCTACTATTTCCGAGAATGTGCGATAACTCGCATCATCCTGATTGGATTCCCCAAAATGAGTTGTAGAGGCTTAATCGCAAGGAATGTAAATAATACAAATTTAAAGAATACGGTTTTAATAGTTTATGGTATTTTAATGTAAAAGTCGTATTTGTCCCCAAAAAAATGTTAAAAGGAAATCGTGCTATGTCAAGATGCGTGTTGTGAGAGGTATGTCATTATTTCATGAGATTTTCCTAAAGGTTATACAAGCAAATATGATAAAAGATGCCGAATATAAAATTTGTGGTATTTAACCGTAAAAGTGTAATAGAAATTGTTTTACATGGAGTTTTATAGTGAAATTGGTTTCTAAGATTTTAGTTAATGTTTAACAAATAAGGTATAATAATTTGAATAATTGTTTCCTAAGAAAAATTATTATTTTAAAGAGAATAGAATTTAAAAGTCGGTTAACTTTACTTACCGACGTCATTTGAAAAGAGATAGTTTTGAGATGTGAAAAGAATAGAAGAGAGGGGACTTACGATTTGAAAAGAGAGAGGGGAGGTATGGGAACAAGATGGAAACTTTATGGAGTCACGGTGTCGCCGGAATTGTCCCGCATTGTTGCCGAAAAGTGACCTTGGGCTAACTCCACTTATACACTTCTTTGACTTGGAAAAATTTGAGAATTTTTGATAATGGATTTCAGAATAGAGAGGGCTAAGGTATGGGTTGTATTTATAAGATAGAATTATGGTTTTGAGGATTGAAGAATAGAATTAAAAGTACATTTAAACTTGGATTAATGCCTTATTTTAATTCTCTAGATAATTGCAGAGAAAACAAACAATACTTGGGTTAAGAGGGGAGGCCAAAAGACTAGGGTTAAAAATTTAGAGGCATTCGTGACAGTTGGGCCCGGCGGTGCCGGCCCTTATGCCCATCTCCCCGGTCGATCTAAGGGGGTTGGGGTCTGGATTCTTGCCACGTGTCCTATTCAGTACATATAACATTTTTCATATGTTTGTTTCCAATGAATTTTCATTTTTACGTGTATTGCACGTGAAAACTTTTGGGCTTCCAAAAAGTTTAAAAGAAAATCCTTAAAAATAATATGTGACTGATGGGATTCGAACACAAGGGCTATATCACAGCAATGCAAGGCTTTACCAATAAGCTACAAGTTGTTTCTTACTGTTCTTAAGCAATTTTAATTTATAACTTATGCTCAGACTTGAAACTCTATTCTGTACATTAACTTGAAAATTTTTGAACAATGAAACAGAGTCGTTACAGTACGGGTCGCTCGTAGGGAAACGTTAACTGTTTTCTTAGTTTAGATGAGTTGATGGAAGATGGGTGATTGTTTGTCGCTATATTTTAAAACGGATATAAAATTTATAATAAAAATGCTTGTAGGGTTCATAGGACTTAGTAGTTAATGGATGAATATTAAAAATGATTCCTTTTATGTTTTAATAGTTTAAAACTAGAGCGATAGTGATGAATGTGGATTAGGGGTTCTTGGAGGAAACTAGGGTTTCCCCACTACTAACCCCCGTCCTTTCATTGATCTCTATTCATATCCAGCCCTTAACAAAACAAGTGTTCAACCAATCTCAAATCGTGGTCGTAACTATCAATAAATTGACAGTGCGTCCGATAAGGTGGTTAACATTTATTTTACTAAAATTTATAAATTTTAAAATGTATAACAAAAGTTAAAACATTTTTCATCCATTGTTTTACCCTATCCTACAAACCCCACCAAGTAAGGAATTACTCACTCATGGCTAGTGATTTAGAAGAAAGGTTAAAGAAAAATGAAAGCATAATTAAGATGCAGAAAAGTAATGCGTAAAAGTAAGTGCAGAAATTAAATGCGGAAAATAAATGCAAAAAGAATTAAAATAAAAACTATTTTTATTAATCAACTATTGCATTTACAATTCTCCTTAAAAAGTAGATTACAAGAAGTCTAGTTTTGCTCTAGATCTCTCTCTTATTGGAGGTAGATGAATAGATGATGATCACTCGGATACGTGGATCTCTTGGATCTTTTCGATGATAATCTTGAATGTACAGCTTTCGGTCCTTTATATAGTATTTGAAACCAGAAACTCTAGATTCCATATGTGAGGAGATACAGTTAAGATCATATCCACAAAATTCCACATCAAATGGCTCTGATTGGATCGCACTTCCGCTGCATATTGCCATGTTTGGCCGCGGATCCGCCGCGCTTTGGTGGAATTGGATTTTAAGATTCCTTTTGGCTTTTTTGTGTCGACATTTGGAGATCCTTTTGATATGTTGATTCTGAAAATATTCCTCTGAGTCTCTGCAGTTGCTAGATTTCTCGATTTGCTTTTAAAATTTGGCAGATTCGGTTCGATATCCCGATTTGACTTGGATCTCTTACTTGGATTTCAGACCCGAGCTAATATCTGCACAATATCTCAAATCAAATTGTTAGTAGCATTTAGTATTTTTGAGATATTATTCCAACCATTTATATGATATAATATTTTAAGAATATTGATTGAAAATATTTGAAATGATATGCATATTTTAATTATTAATATTTCATTTAAATATTATATGTATATATTTTTCCTAATTATATTAATTATAAATGTAGAAATATATTATAATAATATTTTTACAAATAAACCACATATGTTCTATATTTACCATTAACACCTTTTAGCAGTTAATATTAGTAGGGAAATTGTTCATACAAATGTGCAATATTTTAGACCAATCAGGCCCTTTGACCTATATATCAAGGCTCTTTTTACAACTAGGTAGACAAAGACGCCAAGAAGAAGATGAGCGATAGTAATGCTTAGGCGTTCAACTCGATGAGCGGCCATGAAAGGCTCACGGCTCGGTAAGTAGCCGAATAGGAGGTCTTTTGACCTATATATCAAGGCTCTTGTCACAACTTGGTAGATAAGGACGATGAGAATAAGATGAGCTGGTTAAGGCGCTCAACTCGATGAGCGGCAACCATGCAAGTCTTTCGGCTTGATGAGCAGCCGAATAAAGGACTTTTGACTTATATATTAAAGCTCTTGTCACAACTCGGAAAACAAGAATGCCAAGAAGAAGATGAGCGACAATAATACCAAGGCACTCAACTTGATGAGCGGCGGCCATGAAAGGCTTGTAGCTTGGGGAGCAGCCGAATAGGAGATCTTTTGACCTATATATCAAGGTACTTGTCACGACTCGGTAGACAAGGATGCCACGAAAAAGATGAGAGGTAGTAATGCCAAGACGCTCAACTCGATCAGCGGCGGTGTTGAGATCATTTTCCATGTATGCGAATTGTGAAAGTTAAAGAATACGGAAACATTTAGAATCTTGTAGTATTAAATACCACGATCAACATTTGCAATAAGCAAGCGATGAGTATGGGTCATTCTCAGGGAAACAATGTTAACAACGAATGCTTTAGACAAGTTATTAAAGAATGGTTTGACTTGTTTTGGAGTTTTGTTTATGATTTACAAGTTTTAAAGAATTAAAGAATAGCTTGCTAGAAATGATAATCGGATACCGACGAACAGTTATAATCCCTAAATTTCTTCTTCAATCCATATCCTACCAAATTAGGGTTGTCAATCCGTATTTAATAAGTTAGTAGCTCTTTAGCTAGCTACTAACTTGGTGTTTGTGAGCACGAAATATCAAACACATACAGGTTAAAGTAGTGGAGCATAAACCGTCAATACACACCAAAGCTAGAAACTAATTGGAATTGTGCAGGAAAGAAACTAAAGAGATGTGGATTAGGAGTTTAACGGATTGCGACTATAGGCAAGCCTTCTATGCACAAATCCGTACCCTTAGTTAAAAATTTGTAAAATTAGAGGCTAAGCCATCCCTTTACAAGATCGTCACCAAGGTTCTCTTATCTTTCCATTTCTTTACTTTATTACTAACCCCACCTCAACAACTTATGACTTATTCCCATGTTCGAATTCAAGTCTGGGATTGAGAGATTCGTGCCTCCTTCGACAAAGTTCAACTCTTTATAATAATTGGATCAAAAGAATAGTTAGTGGATCAAACCTTTTATTAAAATACCATCAACTCATTCCAAGCAAGTAAAAGAATTACTCGTTAGAAATTAAACCAGAAAAAGAACAAACTAAAGAGAATACATGCAATCATAACAACAAGAAAAAAAATGAAACCGCATAAAAGGAACAAGAATACTAAATAAGGCATGAATTGAAACTAAATTAAAATTACCAAATGAAATGAAAGCAAGATGGATTAAAAATAAACTTTAATTACAAAACATCCACTTTCAAAGCTTTGAAGAAAATGAATAACTATTGTAATGGCTATTCTAAACCGATCTTATAAAAATACCATAAACTATTACAAACTAGAGCTAAAACTAGTTCTAAACTCTATTTTTTCTATAACAAATGCTTGCTCATTGATATGCTATTTAGAAAAGTTTACAGAGGAAACTCATAGTCAAAATACCATTTGGAAATCATGATAGAGCCACCCTCTTATGCCGACATCATTTGGTCCAATTATGGCCGCAAATTTGCTGCCATTTCCTTCACTACGGCCGCAATTTTGCGGCCCAATATTTGAATCAGGGTCCCAAATTTTCCTAGTGATCTTGTGATATTATTTGATGAATTTTCATGTATATAGAATTTCATAATTCATCATGAATGCTCTCGGGTTTTTCCGATCAACGAATGCGGCTCCTTTTGACTTTACTTCTCAAATTCAACACACACATGTTAATTCATATCCTCCACACAATATTTCATCTCCCTTGAGTTCCTATTACTGGCCAGATGAGAGAGCTCTTCTTTGTCAAGGTTTAGAAGCATGTGAGTCGCACATGGTTGATTTGAGTGGCCGAAATCCGTAATTTGATCGTTTCTTCGTCTGTTGGCCATTTGATCCTAAAAACGCATATAATGTGCGTGTTTTGCACCAATTGTGATTCATTGACTTGAAAACATGTATTATGTACTTAATCGCAGACAGAGGGTTAATAGCACTTGTTTATTCCCAAACCGATAAAAAATGTGTAGTATTAAAATGTAAATAATCATGATGAACAGACTGCCATGAAAGGCCCGCGGCTCGGTGAGCAGCCAAATAGGAGGACCTTAGGCTCTTGCCACATCTCAACAGACAAGGATGCCAAGAAGTGTAAGTAGATGCTCGTGCTCGTGTCGCTAACTTGCGACCAAGACGGAATACAAAATAAAAATTTCTACAATTAGAGCACGAAAATCTACGAGTTAGAATCGAATCCAAACATTAAACCAGCAAACAAGAGAAAGTTTTAACTATTCGGATAGTGATAACTACCTTTATAGTCGTGTCCTTCATCTTCTTTCCTATTTCTTATGCTCCTAGGGACTCCGGGAACGAGCTTGGATGCCGTCCTTCATTGTTAAAGAAGATTCAGTCGAGAGAATCTAAGCTAAGGCTATATCTTCATACTAAATATCAAGTGAAGAAACTTATGATCAAGACTTGCTAAGAGTTGGTCACTAGATGATGTAGTGGAGGCTAATCTCTAATGTTTTCTCTCTTAATCTTTTTCCTTTCTCAAAATCAAAACTCAAGAGAAAGAAAGATGATGATAATGGTGATAAACTTGAGTATGGCAACTAAAGAAAAATCTTTACTCATTTCATTCTCATCTATTCCTTTTGTTGTGAGAGCAGGTGGACTTGTGACTCACCATGGTGAGTCACAAGCCTACACTTGTTTTATAAACTCAAGAATAAATAAGAAGAAAAAAGAGAGTCATCTCACTTGTCCACATACACATATGTATAAGTGTATTTATAAATATACATAAATACACTGATACACGTATATGCTACAAATACATACACCCGTATTCGTATCAAAATACGGGTATTCGTATAAAATACGGATACCCGTATTTATATCAATACACAAATACACGTATTTATACAAATACCCGTATTCGTATAAATACCGTATTATCTCAAAATATGAATACAAAAAAGAGAGATACTAAATAGAGATAAATAATACTAGTTCACATTTCATCCAAATATGATAACCTAGCTATCTTTCAAACCTTCCAGTATTAACAAACTGTCCGATTAAAAGTACATGTACAAAAATACGATTTAATCGAACCCAAGTACGTATCAAAATACGTACACTACATCGTTGTCGGGTTTTCCTCTTCTGAGTTGTGCATCCCACCACGAAATCGTCCAATGCGTGGGCTTGGATGTTGGGACATGATTTATCCCTAATGTCAAACTCCCTTAACTCTACGAATCCATCACAATAGCCTTCGTGAGACGGATTTTCCATTATAAGACGGATAGGTTGGTCGATCAGAATAGCGATAATGTGAGATCGGAAGTAGGGATGGAATCTTCTAGATGTAATGAAAAAGAAGTATACCACTTTTTTGATCTTTATATACCGCTCTTCGAATATGAACACCTAGCTGTCGTAATATACCTCTTTCTTAACCCCGTTGTCTTTGTGGACTAATATGATGCTCACCATCTGTGTCGATACAACTAAGTAAAGGATCAACTCCTGGATGCCTTTTGGTCACCATGAAAACGGAGGGGAGGAGACACCTTATAGAAGTACTGGTGCTTCTTGGTGACAAAAGCGGGTTTCTTCATCGTCTGGAGCTATTTGCAGTTGGTTTTATCGCTAATAGGCGTCCATGAAGCTTAGTATCTAAAAACTGGCCTACTCGTTTACCATCCTATCGATGTAAGAGAGTGGATGTTCTTGGAATATGCTTTGTTCTGGTTGGTGAAGTTGATACTTGATATATATCCTCCATTTTCATCAGCGAAATTAGGCATTGCACATCTCTAATGAACCCGCGCCCAAAAGCCTAGCGACTCCTCCTCCATCCATCGTATTTTTTCTATCGAAAACTCTTTCCGCTGTTGTACATAGGGTTAGTCTGGATTCACATATAGACGGTAGATCATTATTCTTGGCTCTATTCTCGGCATATCTGCCGAGACCTGTACAAATACAAAGCAGAGTTCTTCCTTAGAAACCCACAAGTTTTCTTCACTTCCTGGTCATAAGAAATCCCTACAAGGAGTGGTGCCCCTTATGATCATCATTCAGAAGAGCCTCCTCTAGATCTTCAACGGGCTTTGCGCGTTCTCTGTTGACGTCTTGAAGGATGAATATGTCTTCTTCTTGGAGACTCTCATGAGATACGTACTTTTCCTTGATCGAAGAAGTGAATCATTCTCACAGGGAGTTGGAACATCTATTTTGATGATGCTGTCAAACAATTCGACTTTATCAAAAATCCAGATGAACCTTGCATATACAGTAAGATTGTAGGGAGAGCTGTAGTATTCCTCATCTTGTACGTGGATGACATTCTCCTAATAAGAAATGATATTCCTATGTTACAGTCAGTCAAAAGATTCTTATCACAGAAATTCTCCATGAAAGACCTGGGTGATGCCACCTACATTCTGGGGATCCGTATCTATCGTGATAGATCAAAAAGGATGTTGGGACTTTCGCAGTCCAGGTACATAGACACCATAGTGAAAAGATTCAGTATGGATGATTCTAAGCGCGGTAATCTACCGGCTTGTCACGGAATCACCCTCTCCAAAGAGATGTCTCCCAAGACTGATTTGTAAAGGGATCGCATGTCGATTATACCCTACGCTTCTGCAGTAGGCTCTATAATGTATGCGATGTTATGTACCAGACCAGATGTAGCATACGCATTGAGCGTAGTAAGTCGGTATCAAGCAAACCCAGGGGAGAAGCACTGGATAGCCGTAAAGAACATTCTCAAGTACCTAAGGAGGACTAAGGAGATGTTCTTGGTGTATGGCGGAAAAGACCTCCAGATGGAGGCCTTTGCCGACTCCGGCTTCCAGAGTGACAAGGATGACTCCAAGTCCAAGTCGGGTTATGTCTTTACCCTCAATGGAGGGGCGGTCTGTTGGAAGAGTTCCAAGGAGGAGACCGTTGCTGACTTAACAATGGAAGCGGAGTACATAGCTGCTTGCGATGCCGCAAAAGAAGCAGTCTGGATGAAGAAGTTCCTCACAGAACTTCAGGTGGTTCCTACCAGTGTTGATCCAATACCTCTGTATTGTGACAACAACGACGCTATAGCTTTAGCGAAGGAACCCAGGTCCTATCAGAAGTCCAGACACATCTTAAGGTGGTATCACCTGATCAGGGAGATCGTCGATCGCCGGGAGATCGAGGTGAAAAGAGTAGAGACGGAGAATAACATTGTTGATCCATTCACAAAGGCCATTCCTCAGACGCAGTTCGAGAGGCTATTCGAGATGATAGGTCTACGATATGCCAGCTCATGGCCCTAGTGCAAGTGGGAGATTGTTAGTGTATATGCCTTAGGGGCCATTATTGTATCATACTAGGTTGTATATTACTTAATGGAAGCTTGGGATATTCACAGTTGTATATATAACAGTCTTGGTAAAAATGGTAGTATGCTACTTGGTTTGTGTCTACTTTAATATGTGCATATGTTTCTTGTAACGTATCACTTATACATATTAGTAGAGCCCATAGGATCTTTGCTTGATTACCAGCGTTGTGATGACAGTCACACTAGTGGGGGGCTGGGTAGTCTGTAAGCAACATCCTATACAGGTCCCTGGTCGTTGGATTATCGAGATAGGGCGTCGATATTCCAGAGTAGACTAAGTGTGTACGCTTCTCATCCCAGTTGGGGAGATGGTCTGTCCCACAGCCATCAGTAAGTCATACTGGAGATAGTATACAGGTGCTCGTTAGGTTACGGGTACACCGGACAGGACTCGCAGGGGAACTGATTGGTTGGTATTATACCCATCGTCAGTTAACAGTTCCCAGGTGACATGAGTACAGCATAGTCCACAGACTTGACACTGCTACTTCGCCTCGAGTGTGTCCCACTGTTCTTAGATTGCTACCCTACCACGGCTCAAAGGAGCCGTGCAAACAGGTAGCAGTTGGGTGCAGTCCTGAGCACTTGGAGGCAGTGGCAGTTAGACAGGATTCGTCTCTCCCGGTATTGCGAGTTGATATCGCGCTGTGTCAGAGAGCCATTACGCAAAGTCCTTGGCCAGGGCAAGCGAGATTTACTGGTAGGTTCCAGTAGTTTCTCAGGGTGTAATGGGCTACGCTCCGACACGACTTATACCGCTATTAGGGGGCTGACGCTTGCCGCCCCCTAGGCTCGATATGCGATAATCTTAGACGAACAGACCGGACTGTACGGAGATTATCACATCAGGCTCAGTAGTAGTTCGGATGTGTTTCCTCATCGGCCTTCTTATCGACATCTACCTGTGGACCATTACGTACAGCTAGTGCCGCTTGCGGTCTGTGGTTAAACCCACTGCCAACGTAGTGTCGAGTCTTTAAAGTCCCACACAGAGGGTTTCCCTGCTCCAGGCGAAATAATATAGAGGTCGTATGGTTTTACGACAAGGGTTCGGATGCGTATGTGTGTTTACGCACGTACGACGTTCGGACAGTTTTTACTAGCCGGCTTTGGTTTAAGCCAGATTCTACTATCGGGTTATTGGATTTATACAGTCTAAAGTTTTTCCGTGTTTTCACGGATTGGAGGGGCGTTCTCGTAATTTTCCGGGAAGCTTCTAGAAGCATGGTGACTTGGGGGTTAAGGTGGCATATGTATTAATTGGATTAATGAGTCATGTAGTGATTCATACAATGAGTTAATGATTCATTTAATGTTTTATGTGACTCATGTGATGAATCACTTAGTGTATTAATGAAACATGGTGATAATTCATTATTTGTTATTTACTTAATATTATCATATGTTTCATATATACACAAATGACTTCATTCATCCAAAAGAATTCTTATCATCACCTTCTCTCTCCTCAAGCTCTCTCATTCTTGAAACCCTAACCCTAACTTCTCATGAGTTGAGATCAAGAGTTAGCTAGACTAATACATCCATAACCTCACTCTATATCCCCTAGGTAGCTTAGATTAGCAATTTGAGCAACCTAGTTATCTCAAGTTAGAGATCAAGCTTGGCGTAGGAGCTCTCGGGTGGATCGTCTTTGACTCGAGGAGGCCGTTGAGGTGCCGATTTTCTAAGGAGCCTACGAGGAGTGGAGGACAGTGATGAAGATCCGAAGGACAAGTAACGTGAGGTATAATTTCGAATCCGAGTAGTTAAACCTCTCGTAGTTTGCTAGTAACGGTTTAGATAGGATTCATGCGCTCAAGTCCGTGTTACGAAACTTTGATAATCGTTTTTCATATATTCCGCCTCCCCGTAAGTTCGTGGGGTGCGTGACATGGACTTACAATAGTTGGATCAAAAGAATAGTTAGTGGATCAAACCTTTTATTAAAATACCATCAACTCATTCCATGCAAGTAAAAGAATTACTCGTTAGAAATTAAACCAGAAAAAGAACAAACCAAAGGGAATACATGCAATTATAACAACAAGAATAAAAATGAAATAGCATAAAAGGAAAAAGAATACTAAATAAGGCATGAATTGAAACTAAATTAAAATTACCAAATGAAATGAAAGCAAGATGGATTAAAAATAAACTTTAATCACAAAACATCCACTTTCAAAGCTTTGAAGAAAATGAATAACTATTGTAATGGCTATTCTAAACCGATCTTATAAAAATACCATAACCTATTACAAACTAAAGCTAAAACTTGTTCTAAACTCTATTTTTTCTATAAAAAATGCTTGCTCATTGATATGCTATTTAGAAAAGTTTACAGAGGAAACTCATAGTCAAAATACCATGTGGAAATCATGATAGAGCCACCCTCTTCTGCCGACATCATTTGGTCCAATTATGGCCGCAAATTTGCTGCCATTTCTTTCACTACGGCCGCAATTTTGCGGCCCAATATTTGAATCAGGGTCCCAAATTTTTCTAGTGATCTTTTGATATTATTTGACGAATTTTCATGTATATAGAATTTCATAATTCATCATGAATGCTCTCGGGTTTTTCCGATCAACGAATGCGGCTCCTTTTGACTTTACTTCTCAAATTCAACACACACATGTTAATTCACATCCTCCACACAATATTTCATCTCCCTTGAGTTCCCATTACTGGCCAGATGAGAGAGCTCTTCTTTGTCAAGGTTTAGAAGCATGTTTAGAAGCATGTGAGTCGCACATGGTTGATTTGAGTGGCCGAAATCCGTATTTTGATCGTTTCTTCGTCTGTTGGCCATTTGATCCTAAAAACGCATAGAATGTGCGTGTTTTGCACCAATTGTGATTCATTGACTTGAAAACATGTATTATGTACTTAATCGCAGACAGAGGGTTAATAGCACTTGTTTATTCACAAACCGATAAAAAATGTGCAGTATTAAATGTAAATAATCATGATGAACAGATTGCCATGAAAGGCCCGCGGCTCGATGAGCAGCCAAATAGGAGGACCTTAGGCTCTTGCCACATCTCAGCAGACAAGGATGCCAAGAAGTGTAAGTAGATGCTCGTGCTCGTGTCGCTAATTTGCGACCAAGGCGGAATACAAAACAAAATTTTCTACAACTAGAACACGAATATCTACGCGTTAGAATCGAATCCAAACATTAAACCAGCAAACAAGAGAAAGTTTTAACTACTCGGATAGTGATAACTACCTTTATAGTCGTGTCCTTCGTCTTCTTTCCTATTTCTTATGCTCCTAGGGACTCCGGGAACGAGCTTGGATGCCGGCCTTCGTTGTTAAAGAAGATTCACTCGAGAGAACCCAAGCTAAGGCTATATCTTCATACTAAATATCAAGTGAAGAAACTTATGATCAAGACTTGCTAAGAATTGGTCACTAGATGATGTAGTGGAGGCTAATCTCTAATGTTTTCTCTCTTAATCTTTTTCCTTTCTCAAAATCAAAACTCAAGAGAAAGAAAGATGATGATAATGGTGATAAGCTTGAGTATGGCAACTAAAGAAAAATCTTTACTCATTTCATTCTCATTTATTCCTTTTGTTGTGAGAGCGGGTGGACTTGTGACTCACCATGGTGAGTCACAAGCCTACACTTGTTTTATAAACTCAAGAATAAATAAGAAGAAAAAAAAGAGTCATCTCACTTGTCCACATACACATATGTATAAGTGTATTTATAAATATACACAAATACACTGATACACGTATATGCTACAAATACATACACCCGTATTCGTATCAAAATACAAACACCGTATTCGTATAAAATACGAATACCCGTATTTATATCAATACACAAATACGCGTATTTATACAAATACCCGTATTCGTATAAATACCGTATTATCTCAAAATATGAATACGAAAAATAGAGATACTAAATAGAGATAAATAATACTAGCTCATATTTCATCCAAATATGATAACCTAGCTATCTTTCAAACCTTCCAGTATTAACAAACTGTCCGATTAAAAGTACATGTACAAAAATACGATTTAATCGAACCTAAATACGTATCAAAATACGTACACTACATCGTTGTCGGGTTTTCCTCTTCTGAGTTGTGCATCCTACCACGAAATCGTCCAATGCGTAGGCTTGGATGTTGGGACATGATTTATACCTAATGTCAAACTCCCTTAACTCTACGAATCCATCATAATAGCCTTCGTGAGACGGATTTTCCATTATAAGACGGATAGGTTGGTCGATGAGAATAGCGATAGTGTGAGATTGGAAGTAGGGATGGAATCTTCTAGATGTAATGAAAAAGAAGTATACCACTTTTTTGATCTTTATATACCGCTCTTCGAATATGAACACCTAGCTAACGTAATATACCTCTTTCTTAACCCCGTGGACTAATATGATGCTCACCATCTGTGTCGATACAACTAAGTAAAGGATCAACTCCTGGATGCTTTTTGGTCACCATGAAAACGGAGGGGAGGAGACACCTTATAGAAGTACTGGTGCTTCTTGGTGACAAAAGCAGTTTTCTTCATCGTCTGGAGCTATTTGCAGTTGGTTTTATCGCTAATAGGCGTCCATGAAGCTTAGTATCTAAAAACTGGCCGACTCGTTTACCATCCTACCGATGTAAGAGAGTGGATGTTCTTGGAATATGCTTTGTTCAGGTTGCTGAAGTTGATACTTGATATATATCCTCCATTTTCATCAGCCAAATTAGGCATTGCATATCTCTAATGAACCCCGCGCCCAAAAGCCTAGCGACTCCTCCTCCATCCATCGTATTTTTTTCTATCGAAAACTCTTTCCGCTGTTGTACATAGGGTTAGTCTGGATTCACATATAGACGGTACATCATTATTCTTGGCTCTATTCTTGGCATATTTGCCGAGACCTGTACAAATACAAAGCAGAGTTCTTCCTTAGAAACCCACAAGTTTTCTTCGCTTCCTGGTCACAAGAAATCCCTACAAGGAGTGGTGCCCCTTATGATCATCATTCAGAAGGGCCTCCTCTAGATCTTCCATGGGCTTTGCGCGTTCTCTGTTGACGTCTTGGCGGATGAATGTCTTCTTCTTGGAGACTCTCATGAGATACATACTTTTCCTTGACCGAAGAAGTGAATCATTCTCACAGGGAAGTTGATCCCCGCACACTTCCATGACCCCGTAAAGGGTAGGAAACTTCAGTTTTAAGTAATAGGTAGAACTTCAGAGCATCATGTTGATTGTCTTTCTTTCGATAGATGTTGTACATCGTTGCGTCGTCGACCATGAAAAAATCGACCGTGGTCATCAGGGAGAGCGGCTGGCATCCTATTGTGGCGGTTTCCCTGAAGGTTTCGACGGTGCACACTGTGGATCAATCCTGAAGTATGAGTCCAAGGTGTCCCAGATGGTGCGTCTTGATGCTAAAATACCCGAAACCTACCCCTTTGGTTCCGGTTGAATTTTGCGATCGCCAGTACAATTCTAACTTAGGCCGCTAGCCACACTTTGATTAATTGTCGTTTTTCGTGAGAGATTGTTGTGGTTCCCTTGCCTTGTGAGTTGGCGCCAAGCCAATCACAAGCTTTTTTCGGTATGAATCTCATGCAATAGTAAAATTCCTTCCTTTAGAAAATGTGCGTGTAGTAATCAATTCAAGAAAAATAAGTTGATTGAAGAAAAGCGGAAAAGGAGAGAACTCTTCAGCCTTTCGGATTGGGAAAATCTATCCCTACCTCTTTTAGGTGTTAAAAAAGGATGATTTTTGAAAAGGATGATTTTTTTATGATTTTTATATTATTTTGGTTTTTTGTCAATGCAAAAGAAAACATTAAAATAGAGAAAGTTGGCTAGAAGTTGCCTGATTGCGCTTGTGTTGCTTCAAACGAAAAACCCTAGAGCTTCCGCGATCCCCACCAATAGACACCAGAAATTAAAGAGTGACAGAAATTTGGCTCTAGAGAGCTTTGAGAGGTTGAGGATGAAGAATTATGTACAAAGGGGGCTGTTTATATAGCTTTCACACCGAATCTATAATGAATCTTCAAAGTTTGGAAAAACTCTAACTTGACAGCACGTATGCGGACGACCTTCGTTCGCATGTGTGTCAAATTAGGCCATATTTGGCGATTTTGCATGATTAAATCTTTAAAATTCTGTCGCCGGCGCGCTTGCGGACGATCTTCGACTGTATGCGTGCCACGGTCGGTGAATTTTTTACTATTTTTAAGCGGAAATCAAGTAAAATCTTTTTTAGCTGTCGAGGCACGTATGCGGACGAAGCTCGCCTGCATGCGTGTCAACGACCGTAAATTTTGAAAATCTTTTTGATTTTTAAATCGTTCTTTTAGAAAACTTGATTTTCTATGAATATTCTTTCTAAAAGCCTTGAAATTCTTTTGAAAATACAAGCAAATCCCGTAAAGGTTTTTTTTTTTTCTTTCCAAATTTCGAAAATTAAGTTTTGGATTTAAATGATTTTAAAATCTGATAATACCTAAAAATAGCTCATTTACCAACTATGACACACATGTGGCCAGTGGTCATCCGCATTTCTTCTAGGCACCGAGTCACCTTCTTCTAAGCTCCGCTGGACGACACGGAAATGTTTCATTTTAAGCATCAAGATTGTGTTGGTGTTAAATCAGCTGTACAAAATTGGAGCGGTGGACGGGTCTAGAGCATCTTTCGATCGATGAAAGGAAATGTTCTTTTATGTCTGCCATACTGCCATTCTTTCCAAGGAAGTGTGGGTTGGTCCTCTTTAGAAAAATGCTATGGCTGCTGAAATTGAAACTGTTAAGGACAATAATACTTGGACTCTTATCTCGTTAACACCAGACAGGAAATTTATAGGTTGAAAATGGGTTTACAAAATCAAGTATCGATCAGATCGTGCTATTGAGTGATATAAGACGCGTCTCATTGCTAAAGGCTTCACTCCAACAGATGGCCTGGATTATAATGAAACCTTTACAGCCATGGCTAAGCTATTCACAGTTCATTCCTCAGTTGTACTTGATGCCATCCATAATTAGCCCATGTACCAATTGGACATTAATAATGATTTTCAACATGATATTCTACATAATTGGCCCTTCACCTTTCCCCCCAATGATCGGCACCCATGCCTCTTCATATTTATTATCTAAAATGTTGATATACCAAATTTCACACGATTCTATTACGTTTTCACCGTTGATTTAGCAATATAAGAAGTTCTATCGTCGGTAAACCATTAATTTTGCACCTACTAAATCAATGGTGAAAAGGTGGTAGAATCACAAGAAATTTGATGTATCCTCATCTTAGATGATAAAGATGATACATGCTGATGGTCGGAAAAAATGGTGGATGGTATATTTGTTTTGAAGTCATAGGAGGAAATTCCCTTCTATGGTATATAAAATGATATGGTGAGATAGTGAGATGGGATCTTAAATTGAGATGGAAAAATCCGACCATCATCCATTAATTAAAATGACGATCGGCTCTGCACATCTTGTTCTACATGTCAATCAACATACGTGTACAAAAATTTAGATGATTTAGACACTTCTAAGATATGGACATCACGGTCGCAAAATGGATGGTTGTTAAAACATCATAAAAGTTGCATACATTGCATACCCCTTGATGCGTGTATTACAAGTAGGGTTGCATCCGGATCGAATACGGATCGGATATGAGATTATCATATTCGTATCGGCTTTCTAATTTCGGATACAGATACCGATATGGTCCGTAAGAAATATTAATATACGTATCCGGAAAAAAAGGATACGGATATAAAGCGAATATTAAAGAGACGGATACGAATGCGAATCGGATATTTGTATAAATATGATATGATATAAATAAAATATAAATCTGTAGCATAAATGTGTATGTAATTGATATATTTCATTGAATGCTTATTTAATATGACTTAAAAAATATTTGATAGAGACAAATTTACGTGAAAATGAATATTATATGAATAAATAAATATATAACAAATATATTAAATATAACTAGTGTGTGTATAATTGATGAAATATAGTCATAATATTCTTTTAAATGCATAATATATATAATGATTAAAAATGGTATGTTTTAAATAGTAATCATTAACGAAATAATTAATTTAAAAGGATATATTTTCTTATATTTTTCTGCAGATATCCGGATCGTATCCGAATTCGTATATCCGGATATCCGTATCCGTATTTGAAAGAATTTTTAAACATATATATAAGTATCCGTACTTGGCCGGATATCAAAGTCTGTATCCGGTTCATATCCGGATACGGATGCAACCCTACTTACAAGCCTTCAAATCATCTAATTTTTAATACACATATACTTTAGAGTGTAGATGGAACGACTCTAAAATTCCTATTCCTTCATATTAATAAAATACTGTATTTAATTTTCCATATATTTTTATTCTCTATTAAGTAAATTAATATATTATTTCTTTTGTTGATTTGGTAATGTCATTACACTATTTATTATCATTTTATTTCTATTTCAATTAATAATATTTAGCAGTTTAAGGTAGCTTGATGGTATTGATGGTATTCTGATGTTTAATATGCTGTTGTCACCATTCTTTCATGCTTATCTGAGATATATGACATAGTATAAATTAACACAAACATATAATGTATATGACACTAAATCAGATATAGGAGTATTTCAAACCAATGTACAAGCAAATGATGAATTAAATTAAATGGGGTTCATACCCATTATTTAACATTTATATTTAGTTAAAAATATACTGATATTTCAAATTAGATTTTTCTCTCACTAAATTACCCTTGGGTTTTAAAATAGAATTTCTTTTTCTTGGCAATCGCGTCTCTACAACTCTCGTTAGGGGACCCGCTAATGGATGGTGCGGATTGCCGCGCATCCTGAGAATAGTAAAGCGAGATGCAGAACTCCTCACGAAATATTCGGTCTCGAAAGAAAATAAAAATACGTTTTTTTAAGAAATACAACTTTTCTAAACAAAACTAAATTATGAAAAATAATATAAAATTATGAATCCGTATTTTCAATAAAAACAAACTATGAACCCATATTTTTAAAATAAAAGATTAGAATTTTAATAAAATACCATCAAGTTTCCAAAAGAACCGGTTTTCATAAAAATACCATAAACTTTTAAAAACTAGGTTTTATCACCAAAACACCACAACAATTAAAATATATGTTCATGAAAACCCTAAATATTATAAATCACCCTCGAGCTTATTTTTAAACGATATTAAAATATATTTCACAAAACCCTCTCGAGAAATGCAAATAATATAAATACAAAGTAAACAACAACAATAAATATTTAAGAACTCTAGATTAATATAGATTTACGCGGTATCATTTCTCTTGAGCCCCGGAGAGCCGGAGAAAGTGAGTGCTTGCATATTCAGATTAGACAATTTAATAGAGTTATCAATGGAAATTGTCTTAGAAAAAAACACAAATCCTGCCGTTCATTTGCAGTAGGTGCCGATTTTCTCCCGATCATAAGATTTTTAACAGTTAAATCATATGAAAAATACCTGAACTTAAATCCAAACCCGAATCTAAACTTGAACTAGAACTGGAACTCGAATCTAAATTCGAATCTAAACTTGAACATGAACTCGAAACCAGTCTACTCGAACTAACTTGACTCGAACCAAGATTGCAATTGACATGACTCGTATTTTACCCGACTCACTCGACTTCATTCTACACCTCTGCAATATATGGTTTCGATCAAGACATGCAATAATTAATCAATTTAATTAAGTTTATTATACAGTTATAGACTATTTATATTCGGGATGCTCGGGATGGTTTCTTATGTGAATCAAACGGAACTTCAGGAGTCTCGTATTAACCTTTTTTTTTATTTTACTTGAATATCAGTCGGATCGACTCATTCACAACATAGAGTCCCGATGATAACACATAAAATGGGTCCGTGTTTCCTTACTCTTGGGGCCCTACTCTCGAGCTCGTGAATATTTCTACGGCTGCGTTGATATTCACACTTGAAACTTAACGTTAATATAGTGACCATATACAGACCTATAGTACATATTACCCATGAATATATATTTTTGCTTGTCGTATATATATTCTATACTTGTCTTTTTACTCTTATTTTATCTTTGGGACTTACTGAGCGCTAGTTTACTGACGGGCATTCCACCCACTCTTGTTTTCTTGGAATGTTCGTTACATACGGTCGAGATGGAGGAAGTAGAGGCCACCTAGGAGGACTACAACCGGATTGCTAATTAGGATTAGCTTAGTTTTACTTGTTATTTAGCTTATGTATGCCACATATTTAAGTATTTTCTTTTATTGTATTTACTTTCTAACTGAAACTCATATACTTGCAAATATTTAAAGTTGAATGTAAATAAAGATGGTTGTTGAAAATTTTTTTTACAATCTCCATTTATTCTTGCATTGTGTATTATTATTTCAATACGCTTAGTATATTTATTTAGGGAATGAGCTTCTCTGGATAAATATGCTGAGGGCTTGCCACGACATCGTTTCGGTCTATTGGAGAGCAGGGCGTGACAGTAGAACATGATGCAAAAATTCGATCATGGATCCAACGGTCGGATTGGCCATCTCACTATAACTCACCCCCCTATTCCTATATATATATATATATATATATATATATATATATATAATGAAGGAAAGAGGCCCTAGAAGGCTTTTTGCTTTAGGTGGCGTCAAAAAATACACCCCCACCGTTTTATTCGACGATCCGGCCATCTTGATCTTCATCGTCTAATATGTCGATACTCAAAATTTCATGTAATTCTAACACATTTTCATCGTTGATTTAGTAGGTGCAAAATTAACGGTTTCCTGACAATAGAACTTTTTATATTGCTATATAAACGGTGAAAAAGTGTTAGAATCATATGAAATTTGGTGTATTGACATATTAGACGATGAAGATCAAGATGGCCGTGTCGATCGTCGAATAAAATGATGGAGGGTATATTTTTTGTCGCCACCTAACGCAAAAAGTTCCCTAGGGCTTCTTTTCCCTTATAGAAGGGGAATTTCCTCCTATGGCGTTGGAAAAATACATCTTCTATATCTTTTTTCGACGATCAATGCCATCACCATCATCTTTATCGTTTAAGACATGGATATACCAAATCTTATGTGATTCTACCACTTTTTCACCGTTGAATTAGCAATGTAAATAGTTATATTATCGGTAAACCGTTAATTTTGCACCCATCAAATCAACTATGAAAAAGTTGTAAAATCACATGAAATTTGATGTATCTACATCATAGATGATAAAGATGAAGATGATGGGTGCAGATCGTCATGATAAATGGTGGAAGTTGTATTTATTTGAGCCATAGGAGGAAATCCCTTCCTATGGCCTCTTTTACACACACACAGGAGTGATCAATTGCAAACCGGTCCGCGTTTTTTATAAACGGGAACTCTTGATCTGCGAAATATTTTAACGATCCGAACCGTTCAAGTTGATCACCCTGTCCTCAAATATACATATAAAAAAGTCAAAGGATTTGTAGAGCTCTAGCCTATGCATCGGATGAAGTTTATGTTGCATTATCGAAAGACGTTCATTTTTGCATCCATCGATGCATATGTTAGAGGTTTTCAAATCTTTGATTTTTCATACACGTATATTTGATGGTATGGTGATCAACTTGAACGGATCGACTCGTTAAAATATGTTGCAGATCGGGAGTTCTCGTTTTTTTAAAATGTCGTCCGGTTATAGCACCCCCTCTCTCTCTCCCTCTCTCTCTCTCTCTCTATATATATATGATGGGGGCAAAAATGGCATCCGTTGCTAAGGTTCCTCCTGTTGAAGGCGACAGGGAGAAAATCTACGATACTGGACAAAACAAGGGAGGACATGATGACAGGGATGAAGATGGACAATATGTAGGCCATTGGCAGTTTGTGAAGCCTCGCAAGATACACACACACTAGCAAGGGCCCCCATGCATGATGCACGGAATAGCCCTTGCTAGTGTGTGTACACACACTAGCAAGGGCCCCCGCATGATGTGCGGAATGGCCCATGCATGATGCACGGAATAGCCCTTGCTAGTGTGTGTGTATGTACACACACTAGCAAGGGCCCCCGCATGATGTGCGGAATGGCCCTTGCTAGTGTGTGTGTATGTATGAAAACCGCATCCGGAATTTCCAAACAGGGCATGTTTATCTCCTTAATTAAATTTCTTTTAAGTAACTTTTAGTATTTTCTTGGCATTGAGATTGCTAGATCTAAACAATGAATTTATTTGACCCAAAGAGAATATGCTTTAGATATTATCATATGTAGGGAATATTGGAGGACATTCCTCAAATTTTTCCGATGGAACAAAATTTATATAGCTCAAGTTAGATGATGGTGCACTTGTGAAGGACCTGTCACAATAGCATCGACTTATTTGTCGTATACTCCATCTCCACCATCACTCTACCGGACATCACCCACTCTGTCAACATTCTTAGTCAATTTATGAGCACGTCTCGAGAGCTTCATTGGCAGGCTACACTTCGTGTTGTTCGGTATATCAAATCATCTCCCCGCATAGGCATTTTTCTTTCTTCTGCTTGTCCTCTTAAATTATATGCATATTGTGATTTACTTGGCTTAGTTGCGTAATGACTCGAACATCAGTTATTAGATACGCTATTTTTCTTGGCAGTAGTCGTATATCTTGGAAATCTAGGAAATAAAGGATGGTATCGCTATCGACTGCTAAACCTTGATACCGGTCAGTGACATCCACTGCTTTTGAAATCACATGGCTCAATTTTCTCCTCTCTGTTCTACATGTTCCATCTCAAATAACTACTGTATATTGTGATAATCAAACAACTCTCCATATTGCATCTCCCATGTATTTCATGAGTATAATAAACACAATAAACACAATGAAATTAATTGCCACCTCATATGTGAGAAGTTACATGCCGGTTTAATCTATGCTGCTTTTGATACTGTCATGCACATTTTCAAATTGCAGATGTTTTTATCAAGTGTTAGGTGAAGGCCAATTTCATAAACTTATAAACAAGTTTGTTCCCTCCATTCTTCAACTTGAGGGAGAATGATATGACTTATTAATTGAAAGAATATTGCTTAGTTGAAAATATGATTATTTGGCTAAAAGAATATCCCTCGGTTGAAGATATAATTGATTAATTGATTGAGAGAAGATATGATATGATAGATTTGGTTGAAAATAATTTATGTTATCCAGTCAATATACTTGAGCCAACAAAAGTTTCATAAAATTAGTGAGTGCTGAGCTATATAATCATGACTTTATTCCCATTAATCATGCAAAGTCTCGGATTTCTCTAATTCACCTCAATAATTCGACAAATAACACTGTTTGTTGCCTAACTAATTTGCATCATGCGTTTTCCATGTGCCATTAGCTATTCGCTCACTAATTGGGTGCTGGATATACAACCTCCTTTTGTTTTTGCTCTTGAAAAATAACTCTAGTTAAGACTCCTCTTTCATAACATCAGTAAAAATCACTAATAAAGCAAAATTGTTTTTCCTAATTATATTGTAATTGGCCTTCTAAATTTTTGGAACAAATTAATTAAATATGGTAAGAGAAAGTTATGTCTGTTTTTGTGTGTTGCGTACCTTCTAAATTTTTGATGCTTCATATTCAGCAAATTGTATATTAAGTCATTACATTCGGGCTTCTACCACCTGCGCAACACTGACACATAGAACGAAAAAAGTTTTTCTTTTTATTTACGAAGTATAATTTTTTGTCCTTTTCTTTTAAATCAACTTATTTCGAGGATCAAACTTGAGCCTTCACGTTGAAGAGTAAATTAATACTAACCAAGTTAAGCCGAGTTAATTTTACCATCAAGAAAAATGGGTATATGATATTGCCAAAAAGGAAATCTAATCATTGCATCTTTTGCCTTGACTGATGATTGCATGGTTGCCTATGAGTTGCTTGGAAAGACATTAATTGGAGTAGGTCTAAAAGGACATTTTTACATTTCTCATAAACACTAGCTTGCTAGCTACCAATTAATAGGAAAGAAGATGATCCCTGTTAATTTTAAGTTATATATTTTTATAGTTGGATGATCTTCCTCCTCTCACTCCTCTCACGTAGCTCAGATAACTTAGATAAGGCATATCTTAGCTTCATTAACCTTATGGTTGGGCTTGGTATATGGAAAAGGAAGATTACTGGGAATCCTTACATTCATGGGAATGGGATGACCGGGCATTTAATTCCAAGAAATTTTGCATTAATATATATATGTATGTTCAGTTGATAAAATTGCACATTTGTTATTACATTTTTTCCTACCATTTCCATATTAAAAATGGTCTTTATTATAATATATCATACATAAAAGGGTTTATTTGTAAAAATACTAATTTCCATGTGTTGATATATTATAATTAGCATTTGGTAGGAAAATATATATAATATTATTATTGACATAATCCTAGCAGAACTAAGTCTACTAAATATTATTTAAGTTGTTGTGCAGAATTTGCAGGTCTAAAATCAAGGAAATCAGGTTGTTGAAGCTAACCTGCCTAATTAAGAACTCAAAATGAAGAAATCAAGTCTGGCAGAAGAAAAGAAAAGATTTCAAATTTCCAAAGATACCAGAGATAGACACATGTCACAAGGAGAAAGCCCCAAACTTTTGATGAAGTAATCCCCACCCTTGGCCGCGGATCCGCGGCCAAACCCCCCTGTTGGCCGCGGATCCGCCGCAGGGTAGGAGATTTAGGAGATGAGGATTTTGGGGGTGAATCTATACTGTTAGCTTCCAATTTTGGAAGCTAACTTTCTGGCTTTGGGACTATAAATAAAGACCGAGAGACTCTTGGAAAAATTATCAAGCCGACGCGATCACGAAGTCCAAGACGGCTCACACATCCAGGCTGATCATCAACTGTTCATCTACCTCCTTCGGAAGAGTTCGAGAAGCAAACCAAGTTTTTGTAATCATTTTCTAAGGAATAAAGTGTAGATTGTTAAAGTTGATTAATAAAGGTAGTTGTTTTATTTAATTCTTTTGCATTTTACATTATGTTTTCCCTCTCTGTCTTTTCATCTTCTTTTCCCATCATGCGCGAGTAATTCTTCGCTTGTTAGGGTTCGTAGGATTATGGTAGGCTAATGGATGATGAACATCCCTAAACCCTTTTTAAGTCCTATAAAGTTTATGAACTTTATCAAAAGAATCATTAACATCCTAATCGGGCGCGCTAACAATTCTTTGGTAGTTCCGACCGCGATTAGCGATTAGATTAATGATTGTTTTGGTAAAGGTTAGATATGAACGGAGTTCCGTGTCGAGATAAGGGTTAAGAGTGGGATTCCTTTTCCCTCCAGAAACCCTAATTTACATGCATCACCGTCGTTCTAGTTATAAATCAATTAAAGGATAAAAAGGGTAACTTTTAATTAATCGTCCATAACTACTAAATCCTAACGAACCCTACAAGCCCTTTTATTATATTAACTACATCTCTAAAATAATTTAGATCTATATTTTTGCATTCTTGCTTAACGTAGATCTAGAAACCATTCTACAACATTCTTATTTCTTCCTCCTTTCTCAACACATCTAAAGTAAGAGTAAAACATTCAACGTTTCTCTGAGGACGACCCCTACTCATCTCGGTCTAGTTACGCGCGACACCGTTATTGATTGCGGTTAACTACCATACACACTCTTTCGAACCAATCAAATGGCGCCGTTACCGGGGATATGTGCGTAATTTTTTATTTTTACTATTTTTGTTGAATTCTTATACGATCTATATCATAATAAAACAAAACTGCAAATTGCATATTTAACGATTTGTATGTGAATTTTGCGAGGGAATCTGGAGTCACGGACTTGAGGAAACAGGAGATCTAGGGTTTCACATTTCTCTGGTATCTTTCTTAACTCCTTCTCTGTCCTCTTAAATCCAATAAAATCTATTTTTTGCAGGATTCTTTGCAAAATAGCGCCGCTCAAAAATCTTTTTGCAAAATTTTTGTGATTGGTTTCATTTTGCATATTTTAATACGGACTTTAAGGGGCAAAGACCAAATCAAGATTAGGTGGGGATTTCATCACCCTTCCTAAGCCCCACAAATCACAAACCGAGCATCTGCATCAACCCTTCATTAATTAAAAAAATATCTAGACCAGACTCTAAGGACTGTCGCGCTCAATAAGGACCGAGGAAGGTCGTGGGTAATCTATCGCTTATCCGCATTACTTTTGTAGTGTCTAGGCAAGTGTGTCAAAGGCTAGTGGTTTTTAATTAGGCCCACTACTGTGGTTCCTTCCCACTTATCTGGCACTTACCTGGCTACAAGGGTAGTACAGAGGCGGTAGAGGATTGATCCTGCGGCTTGTCCTTTGGAAGTCTAGGAACGGTCTAGAGACTGGACCTAGGTGACCTTAGTTCTAGGGTTGCTTATGCATTTTAGAGTGATTTATCTTGAGTCCCACTTTTTTTAAAACAAACCAATTTTAAATCACACACACGCTGCCACTTGCACTAAACCCGCTTAGTGCATGCTCGGCTGGACACGGGATTCTAGTGCTCGTCTTGTCCGCGTTCCTGCTATCGACGCCGAAGTCGGTACTTCTTCATCTTCTTTTCCCCCACCACACACCACGACTGAGATGGATGACACTCTATCAGATTATAACACCACGCTGCTACCGTCCGTAGGTACGCAGAATCCACCGCGCATCTCTCTCCTAGAGAGATGCTATCCTATCCATGGTCCCCTTCCTACTTGTCTATCCATTCCACCAGCTAACGGAGATAATTTCGAAATTAAACCCCACTACATCAATCTGCTGCCCAAATTTCATGGGCTTGAGTCGGAAGACGCGTACGTTTTCATCACCAAATTCGAAAACGTATGCGCAATGATGGGTACTTCACAATTGACTGTGGATGCTATGCGCTTACGTCTTCTCCCATTCACACTGTGCGACTTGGCAGAAAAATGGCTTTATAATACTGCCGCACACTCTATCACTAATTGGGATGGATTCGTAATAGCATTTCTTAAGAAGTTTTACCCAAACCATAAGACCGCCCGTGTTAGGAGCGAGATCAACCAGTTCACCCAGCTTCCCAAATAACCATTTTGGAAGTGTTTTGAACGTTTCAAAGATCTTCTTGTCCAATGTCCTCATCATGGAATCCATAGATGGGATTTATGCCGAATTATATATGAGGGTATTAATCCAGCGACAAAGCAGATGCTTGAAACAAATTGTCAATGCAATTTCATGTCTAAAGATGACGGCGAAGCTTGGAAATATCTGGAAGACCTTGCTGAACACACTTTGCAGTGGGAAACCGTAAGACCACCTTCTTCTAAGGGAAGTATTCATCGGCTCGATATTTCCATCGCAGTAAAAGCCGAAATGGCAGCGATACAGAAGAAACTCGACGCTATTGAGAACAAGTTCTCATCATTCTCCCTAAATAGGGTCACACTTCCCAAGACCGTCTGTGGTTGCTGTTCAGATCCTTCACACTTAACGGAAGAATGTCCTATGAATGCATCGTTTCAAACTAATGCTGCTTTTCAGCAGCGACCTAGAAACGATCCTTATTCTTCCACGTACAATCAAGGATGGAAGAATCATCATAACTTTGCTTGGAACTAAAACCAACCCCAAAATCAAAATCAGTTCCAAAGCAATTATCAAAGACCTCCTCCACAACAACCACAACCACAGAATCGGCTCTCCTTTCAGTCTCAGAATTTTCAAAATCCGGCCAACACTCCTACACCACAGGTGGCCGGTACTGACAACTCTTCACTCGCACAAACTTTGGATATGTTCATAAAACATTCCATGCAATTGTCGGCAGAGATGAAGTCTTCTATTGATACCATACAGAAAGACACCGCCTCCCACGGCGATAGTATTAAATCAATAGAAAACCAACTTGCACAGTTGAATGCCGCAATGAGTGCAAGAGAGAAAGGGAAACTCCCATCTCAACCCATACCTAATCCTGGTCACTCACAAAGTTATAATGTGAATGTCGTTACTACGTTGAGATCGGGAAAAGTGCTGAATAACCGAGTGGGTGAGCAATGTGATGATAGTGACACCAATGATACCCCAGCTTCTTCTTCTTCCCCTAATTCTTCTAGTCTCCCACCTTCATCCGAGCCTATTCTCCGTTTTCCTCAAGGCTCGAACCATTCGCCCATTTCCTCGAATCTACCTAAAACGATCCCCATTCCAATTCTGGGATCCACTCTATCCCCACAATCCTCTTCAATATTGGACCAAACCCTTATTGATAAAGCACCTTATCCAAACAGGTTAAGGGGCAACAGACCAAGTCCACAAATGGAGAAGATTGTGGAAATTTTTAAGCAAGTTAATATAAACATTTCTCTCCTAGATGCTATTCAACAAGTTTCGTCATATGCGAAAATCCTAAAGGACTTGTGCACTAGGAAGAGAAAAGTTGAAGCACCTAAAAAAGTTTTCCTTGCGAGTAATGTGAGCACTGCTTTTACACAACAACTACCCAAGAAACGAAAGGACCCCGGAAATCCTACAATTTCAATTTCTATTGGGGGTAAAAATATCAATCGTGCTCTACTCGATTTAGGTGCTAGTGTTAACTTGCTTCCGTATTCTGTTTATGAGCAATTAGGGATCGGAGAGTTAAAACCTGCGCATTGTTAGTTATATGTATGCCCTAGAGGCCATTACTGTACATAGGATGTATATTGTAGTGGATGTTGGGACATATATAGGGAGGACTTTCTTGCTCGACATGATAGTATGCTATCTGGTTACTCTTTACCTTAACGTGTACATAGATTGTCTCTCTGTTACATGTTGGTAAAGCCCTTAGGATGTGTACTTGACTACCTGGACTATGATGCGGATCATACTAGTGGGGACATGGTAGTCCATAAGTACATCCTTCAAGCTCCCTAGTCGTAGGTGTATCGAGACGGGGCATCGATATACCAGAGTAGACTAGCGTATACTTTCTCGACACATACAGATGGGCGATGGATGATCCCATATCCATTGGTGTTTGACATCAGAGATGATATACGGGTGCTCAGTGGAGACTGGGTACACTGGACGGAATCGCCGAGAACTCCCAGATGGTATTATACCTTACGTCAGATGGCAGTTCTCTGGTGACACTGGTATAGGTTAGTCTGTAGACCCGAGATCGTCATACAGTCTTGTGTGATTCCCACTGTGCTTTGATTTCCACCTTACCACGTCCAAGAGGGCGTGCAAAATGGTGGTTTTTGGGTACAATCCCGAATCACATGGAGGCAATGAGCGATAGGAGGGGATTCGTCTCTCCCGGTATAGGGAGTTGATGTTGCACTGTGTTCGATTGGCTATAACCGGAAATCCCTGGCCAGGGTTGCTGAGATTTACTGGTAAGTGTTACCAGTAGTTTCTCGAACTGTTATAGACCTCATATCGACACGACTTATCGAGCTATTGGGGTCTGACGTTTACCACCCCTAGGCAAGATATGCGACATATCAGACTAACAGACCGAACTGTACGGTAAGTGTTACTGGTCGGATTCACAGGAGTGTGAGCGGGCTTGCTCGTTGATCTTCTGATCGCTCAATACCCGGGTGGCCGTTACGTTTAGCAGACCGCTTGCGGCTTGTGGGTGTTTGATATGATCATCACCTGTTGCCGGCGTATTGACGAGTCTTTAAAGTCCTACACAAAGGTTTCCTGGCTCAAGCGAAACGAAATAGGAGCGCATATGAGATATGTGCGGGACCGAGAATAATGCGTGTATATGATACCGTATTCTATTCTCGCGATGAATATATCGATTGGTTGTATGCGATATAACCTGGTTATCGAATCGAGGATTGATTCGATAAGTCAATACATTGGATATTAGTCGGTCATATGCGATGTGACCGGATCGTTAAATCAAGTGTTGATTTAATGATTTAATGTATAATTATATATTTGATATATTACTTTACATTAACTAATATTGGTTCACTTAAGATTACTTTCTCACTTGAATGTGCACATTGTATATATGATATAGTTTTGTGCACTAGTTTGTATCATGTTTGATGATACATGCAAACTTGGGTGTATGTTTGATTTAAACCTTGGTTAAGTAAATGGTTAGGGTTTTAATTTATTTATTCATTTATTTATTTATTTCTTTTGGATAAAATAAAATGGTGGCATTCTTTGTTTTTTCTTGAAGCTTCATGAAGCTTTGAAATGCTTTGACCATTTTGTTTCTTTCCTTAACCCTAACCATTTCCCTTAACCCTAGTTTATTCTCTATATGAGTTAGCCTCACCCATGGTTGCATTATGATAACCATCACTTCATTTTCTTTTTGGGAATTAATTCATTATTCTTTTTCTTCTTCTTCTTCCTCTTGAGAAAGAAAAGAAAAGCTTGCTTTAAAAATGTCAAGTGACGATTCCAAGTGAGAAATCCAAATCCAAAGTGAACCTACTTCCTATTTCTTCATCCTCTACCACTTGCCAAGTAGTATATGGTGTTTTCTTCACAAGTTTCATGGCTTGGTGAAGTTGGGGCTTGATCTTGTGTTGCCTCGACGTAGATCATCTTCGGCATCGAAGTCGACGACCTAGCCCGATCATTTCTCCGATAAAATCAACACTAGAGTCCGAGATCCGATGATCGCAGCGAGGGGACATCGTCACGGAGCTAAGGAAGTGGAGGACCAGATCTACAAAGGTTGTAGTCTCTTTCACTTTGCAGTAAAGTTGTTTACTACTTGCATGTTTCGCCTATTCTATAGTTAACGATCACATTAGGGTTTCTAGGCACCGGAAAATTTTGAAATTGGCATGGTTGATGCCTTGTGAGACCTCATTAGTATGCCTAGGAACCCTACAGTGGTATCAGAGCCTAGCTAGAACTTTAGGCGATGCGTTAACGAAGTTAGAACCCCGATCGAATCTAAATACGACGAAATACACCCTCTCTGGTCCATTTTTAAAATCTGGGATTTTTCCTAATTAAAAATGCCTAAAAATATCAGCAGGAAATTATAAGAATTACTGTGCAAAACGACACTGTTTGGAGCTCAAACCGCTATGGAACCGCGGCACGAGCATGGCTCGTGCGGCGGTTCCTCCGCCATTTTGTGACGTCACCCTATAAATTTTGCACAGTAATGTTTTGTTTTAATTCCCTGATATTTTATGGGTATTTTTATCTGACTCAAGTGTTGAGTATTTTGGGGTTTATTTTGTAGTCGTTGTTTCGATCAGAATTTTTAATTTCGTTATGTTTTCCGGATATTTAGAATATGTTAAAAAGTTCGATCGGATATAAATACCCGCTTTTTTCCCTGTCGGGAAATTTCCAAGTGTTGGATCTTTCCGTGGTTTAATAACGTTCTAAGTAGTGCAAGTAACGCGATGGACCCTCTAGAAGACTACAAACCTTAACACGATTATGTGACCGTCTTGAACCGCCCTTTGAACCTTCGGGTTTGGGGCAGTACAGCGTGCCACATGTGAGGCGTTGGCTTGACCCTTCTACGGCTGGACCGTTGGTACTGAGGCATGAACTGGATGTTTTTAAACTTGTTTCATGTGTTGAGCTGTTTTAGGAAAACTTGGGTGTTTGAATGTTCGATCGGAAAGTTTAACATTTTCTATTTATCTGGAATGTGATACAATATTTGGAATCCACAAGTAGTTATGAGATAACTGAATGGATGTTATAAACATAGCACTTTAGTCTCAATTGATCGGTTGCCACGGGATTTTGATGTGATCAAAAGTCCGTCGTAATCGCGTAGCGTATGCGGATACTCGCCGGATAAACTTAATAGACAGCTACACCCCTTAGCCCCGACCAAGTGACTGTAGGAGAACCCCGTCGCCGAAAGCATCCGTCCGGGTGCTCGCGGTAGCGGTGTTCCGCCTTGGTGCACTTCGTCGACGGTATCGGGGGTGCGGCCGCCTACTAAAGTTTGCGACGAGCATTCGATCAGTTTTTCGGGAATCTTGTTGAATTGCCCAACTAGATATTGAAAAGTGTTTTTGATATAGAGACTAAAATGCGGGGTTTATAATTATTAGACATGTGATGTTTAAGGAATTCATTTGGTCAGGCATGCGATGTCTGTGGAGGTTGCGGATTCCAACTGTTGTAGTCTTACACTTTCTTTTCTGCGACCGTAAGTGTAATATGTGATATCGGCGGTTTCGTTGCTATATGTCAACGACAATTGGGATGCGCATATTTACTTACGTTGATGACACGTGATGTTATGTGTTGCTGGATATGTTATATTGGATCGTCGTGTATGAATAGCCGGGGTTTTTTTTATGTGAGATGAGTGTTTTTCATTTTCATTCATGTAAAAAACTTGTATGTAATATTCTTTTATTGGGGCACTTCCAGGTTGCGGAAGATGTCACCGTTTGTATATTATTTACTTTTCCGCACTAGGATAGACCCAAGGAGGAGAGCACAAGTAACCGGGTTCTGGAGTCCAGTGGGAGACCAACTCGAGGAGTCGAGTCCGGGTCTCCTAACTCTAGAATTGGTAGGGTTGCTTGCCTCTCTCGTAGGGGTCTAGGGGTGTGGGTTTGGCTATTCATCGCGATCGTGGAATCCGTGTTTTATACTGGCTCGTATTGAAAACCCGGACGTCCTAGTATATCCAATATTTCATATGATTCTTCTGCTGCGATATCTGTGATGTGATCATTTGATATGTTCTGTGATAAATATTGTATATAGTATATATGATATATTATATAGACGTTACTTATGTTTTACACCCGTACTAGCCCTGCCCCGCTCTGCCGTTAGTTACCTAACCTAACGATGCACGAGGGGACATCGAGGCGAATGCAGATGGCATAAGTATACGTCGTATTTATCTGTGATGTTTAGGTGACTTAAATGACGGGACTTCATTAATGTGATTAATGAAAGAAAAGAAACCTAAGATGTGGTGAAATCGAATTTTCAAAAACAGGTAGCTACAGTTCTTGCTTTGCATCGCGGTGTTCCTTGTAGAATATCCTGCACCTTATTCGATAAGGAAAGGACCGGGATCCCTTCACCGGGAGTGACTCCTTTAGCAATAACTGGCAGATGCTACAACCTTCGGTTTTTCTTTTGATTGCTTCTATAGTTTTAGCTTTGCACAGTGATATATATGATATATCCCGCACCTCATTCGACGAGGAAAGGGCCGACGATCCCTTCACCGGGAGTGACCCCTTTAGCAAAACTAGAAAAGCCTAAAAAAAAACTTCATTTTAAAATCATTTGATTCTATAACGATATCAAGTTCATTACGCAATAGGTTTTCAGAAAAACCTGTCGTGGCCCTCCGTCATTTCAGATAAGTACTAGTTAGTATTCGTGCTACGTTTGTTGACTATGTTAAAGCGTAGTGTGCGGTAGCTGATTAGTGCTTATCTGTATAAGCATATGATGCGATTGGATTAGGGTGTCGTGCGACTTTGTTGACTATGTTAAGGGTCGTGCGGGTGGGTTTAATTCAATCGGGAAATGACGGGTTGAACTTGACTAGCACTTATGATTTGTTGACTATGTTAAGGTCATATAGCTGCTAGGGGCAAAATATTATCGGGAATTTCAAGTGTTGAAATTTGCAATGAGATTGCATACCTTCTATGAGATAGTTGGATCCCGATACCCGCTGCGAATAATTGTTACTCCTGGGAGAGTTTTATACATTACAATTAGCCGATCAAGTAGGTGTCTAGAAAGGTGTCAACGGGGTTACGCCTCTGGAAAAACGAGGTTTACTATAATTAGGTCCGTGCGAAAGCACGGGAAACCTCCCTCAAAGTACCGACACTGGCCTGGCTGAAAGATTGGCGAACTTGTAGCGTGTAATTAATCCCGGCTAGTCTTTCCTTTTAGGGTTTGAAGGAAGATTTGATAAAAACAGTGAGAGCCATCCTGATTAGATAAAATATATAACCAATCTGATCTTGCAAGAGTATACGCTGAGTGTTTTCTTCTCTCTCTCCAGGTAGCGACCATATCACGCCTTAATCAAGATAATAATACGGATGTATTGACCGAACCCGCTTGTTATACTGTGTTGGGGAACGTTGGTCCCGCTCCAACTTATAATTGTTATAAGACAGAGCAGAAATTGGGGAATACCAGATTTCCCGTGCCGCCCAAACGAAGAAAGTGCATATGATGCATCTCCTTCGGGTGTGTTCATTACAAAGAACTGTTTCTCTGTATCCTCTACGTCCTGGGTATTTGATACCGGATCAGGATCCCAGATATATAATCTGTTACATAGGGCTACAGATAGGTAGAGAACTGAGAACGGGTGATAAGTTTCATGAGACAGAAAACGGGGCAAGTGTTGCAGCCAAGTCTGTTGGTCACTGTCACCCTGTATTACCAATACATTGATTCTGAACAAATGCTATTAGATACCGAACCTGATATACAAAATCATATCTGTCACTTTATTAGTAAAGAAACGATAAAATTTTGTAATGTTGGATAATGTTTTGAACATTTCCTATATCAAAAGTTGATCGGTTTAGGGACGTTATCTAAAAGCATTGATGTTCTAAATCAACCTACAGTTCTGAGTATACGGAACACATACAAGAGGAATAGTTCAGAAATGAACAGATCCTTCTTGAGGTATTGTAGACTAGGTCAGATCAATGTGACCCGACTAGCTAAAGTTACATTTAGATGCATATTTAAATCAGTATGAATTTACATCTTATGAAACTTGCCAGTCATGTCACAGAGATAAGATGACCATAGCTCCGTTTACTGGAAACAAAGAAAGAGTTAGTGAACTCTTGGGATGATACATATTGATGTATGTAGGTCCCCTGTCTACACATACCAAGACCGGTTCTTTGTACTTAATTACATTCTCTGATAATCTCTCAAGATTCAGACATATGTTCCTGTTGAAACACAAGTCCGAACCTTTTGAGATATTCACAGAATATAAGTTAGAAGTAGAGAACCAAACACCGGGTATAAGTATTATGTCCTTTGATGAGATCAAGGAGGAGAATACTTGAGCACGGAAATCCTGGACTATTCTAAAGGAGAATGAGATTCTCTCTCAGAATTACTCCGTATACACCATAGCACGATGGTATATCGGGGCGGAGCAGATACACCCTATTTGATATGGTGTGCTCTATGATGAGTATTACTGAGTTTCCTATTTCCTTTTGGGAGTTATGCGCTTGAGAAGCTGCATACCTATTGAATAGGGTTCAAATCAAATCAGTTGCCTACCACTTCATATGTGATATGGAAAGGGAAGAGCCCATATCTTAAGTTTGTTAAGATTTGGGGTTGTCCAGCCTATGTCTAAAAAGCAAAATCCGGACAAGCTCGAGGCAAGGTCTGTTATGTAGAACTAGAAATGTTCCAGCTATGCAAACTGCAGCTGATGATTTGATAGAACCAAAGGATTCAGTGGATTCCAACGAACCTCAGCCTCTCCGCCGATCTAGTAGGGTTCCTCACCCACCTGAGAGATACTTTGGTTTCTCTATGAAAGTGGGAGCGAGGATTGCATCATGAGATGATGACCCAACTAGTTTCGAGCTGGCCATCAGGAGTGGGACTCTGTAAGAATGGCTGGATGTCTATCGATCTGAGATGGAATCCTTATACACCAACAAAGTATGGACTTTGGTTGCTATATCTGAAGGGTTAAATTCCCATCAGGAGCAAGTATATCTTGAGAAGATTACTTGGTGTAGATGGAAAAGTTGAGACTTTCAAAGCTAGACTTGTTAAAGGTTTTCGTCATCGACCAGGCATGAATAATGATGAAACCTTTTTCCAGTGGCTATGCTTAAGTCCATCCAGATCTTACTTGCCACGGCTACATACCATGACTACGATATCTGGCGGTTGGGTACCATGACTGCTTTTCTAAATGATGTTTTAGAAGAGAACGTCTATAAGTACACAGCCAGAGGGCTTCGTAAACAGTGGGAGCAGCGGAAACGTGTACAAGAAGTTTTATGTGATAAAGCAGGCATTGCGGAGTTGGAACATCTGTTTTGATGTGGTAGTCAAAGAGTTTAACATCATCAAAATGGTAGATGAACCTTGTATATACAAAAAGGTAGTAGGGAGTATGGTGATGATCCTCGTAGAGTACGTGGATGACATACTCTTGATAGGGAAGGAGTTTCCTATGCTACGCTCGGTCAGTCTCCGCTTATCACAAGGATTCTCCATATAGGATCAAAGTGATACCTACTAAATCCTGGGTTTTGGATCTATGAGATAGATCTAATTGGATATTAGGATACTCACTAGTTGTAGTGAGATGGTATCAATTGGTCCTGGGGAGAATCAATGGAAGGGTTCCAGGGTGATAAGGACGACTGAAAGTCAGTCACAGGCATTGTCTTTACCCTTAGTAAAGGGACGGTATGTTGGAAGAGTTCCAAGCTAGATACCGTGGCATACTAGATGATAAAGGCTGGATAGATCACTACTCAAGATGCTACCAAAGAGGCTGTCTGGGTGTATATTAGTTCATGAGATGAACTTAGTTCCTCCCATTGTGTGACAATGGAGTTGTAGCTTATGCCAAGGAACGTCTGTCCCATCAGTGACCCAGATGTATTCTGAGGCAGCATCACCTGATCATGGAGATAGTTGATCTCCAGGGTGATCGAGGTTAGAAGAGTAGACTCAGAGGACGACACGACGGATCCACTCACAAAGGCCTTTTCCCAGAGAGAGACTTTTATGAGATGGTTGAGTATGAGATACTACAACCACTGCTACAGATGACCCTAATGCAAGTGGGAGAATGTTAGTTATATGTATGCCCTAGAGGCCATTACTGTACATAGGATGTATATTGTAGTGGATGCTGGGACATATATAGGGAGGACTTTCTTGCTCGACATGATAGTATGCGATCTGGTTACTCTTTACCTTAACGTGTACACTGATTGTCTCTCTGTTACATGTTGGTAAAGCCCTTAGGATGTGTACTTGACTACCTGGACTATGATGAGGATCATACTAGTGGGGACATGGTAGTCCATAAGTACATCCTTCAAGGTCCCTAGTCGTGGGTGTATCGAGACGGGGCATCGATATACCAGAGTAGACTAGCGTATATCTTCTCGACCCATACAGATGGGCGATGGATGATCCCATATCCATTGGTGTTTGACATCAGAGATGATATACGGGTGCTCAGTGGAGACTGGGTACACTGGACGGACTCGCCGAGAACTCCCAGATGGTATTATACCTTACGTCAGATGGCAGTTCTCTGGTGACACTGGTACAGGTTAGTCTGTAGACCCGAGATCGTCATAGAGTCTTGTGTGATTCCCACTGTGCTTTGATTTCCACCTTACCACGTCCAAGAGGGCGTGCAAAATGGTGGTTTTTGGGTACAGTCCCGAATCACATAGAGACAATGAGCGATAGAAGGAGATTCGTCTCTCCCGGTATAGGGAGTTGATGTTGCACTGTGTTCGATTGGCTATAACCGGAAATCCCTGGCCAGGGTTGCTGAGATTTACTGGTAAGTGTTACCAGTAGTTTCTCGAACTGTTATAGACCTTATATCGACATGACTTATCGAGCTATTGGGGTCTGACGTTCACCACCCCTAGGCAAGATATGCGACATATCAGACGAACAGACCGAACTGTACGGTAAGTGTTACTGGTCGGATTCACAGGAGTGTGAGCGGGCTTGCTCGTTGATTTTCTGATCGCTCAATACCCGGGTGGCCGTTACGGTTAGCAGACCGCTTGCGGCTTGTGGGTGTTTGATATGATCATCACCTGCTGCCTGTTCATATCAGATTTTTGCATTTTCATACCGCCCAATTTTTATCACATTGCATATCCGTAGATACTCTTGAGCCGTGTTTGCTAGTCAATTGCAGGATACAGGTTCTCGGTTCTAAAACGGTGAAATTCATGGAAAACATGACAAAATCCGGGTTCCTGCCAACCACAGATAAAACACGGTCTCCGCTCTTCATTCGTATGTTGCCAGATACCAGTTTAGGAGACAAAATGACAAATCAATTGTCACCTTCATGCACAAAGCACTATGGCAACACCAAAACCAAGAAATCTACGCGGAGCTCAAGAAAATCCATGTCCAAAGTCCACCTTTCCCTCAACAGAAATTCTGGAAGAAATGTGGAAGTATTTTCAGAAAATACATATACCAGACAAGAGGGGACAGCAGACCAGGGAAGTACCAAGAACCCGACCCCCTGACTCCACCATAGTGCGGCGGATCCGCGGCATAAGCTGGCTTAGGCTGCGGATCCGCGGCCGTATGGTGGCGGCAGACATTGAAATTTTAGGGGTATGTTGGTCTTTTTATATGTGTTCTGGTGGTTGCCCTAGGTTTTCATTTTTTGGCCTATAAATAGCCCAGAACTTTGTGAAGGAAAGGGGTCCATTCTTATATTTTCATTTTGCTAGGTTTAGTGTTTTTTCTTCTTCCTCTTCTCATCTCTTCTCCATTAAACTTGTAGTGAGCTTGTCAGTGAAGAGTGATGAATAAAGAAGATCATTTTATTATCATGCTTGTCTTGCCTTTTTTATAATTGTTGTAATTTTAATTCGTTAAGTAGTTGTTGTTATTTTCTTGTTGTTTCTTTGTTCTCTCTTTTTCTTTATCCTTAATACGACAATGATGCTTACGCTCGATCCTCGCCAAGGTGAGGTCGCAAATAGCTAGTCGTATTCTTCTAATCTCTTTCTTTCTATCTTCCTCTTTGTTTTGTTTTATTTTTCCGTATCATGATGTGTGAGTAGTTCATACTTGTTAGGGTAGGATAAGGGAAGTTTGAGAGAAGGAAATCTCTCTCACTCTTTCCTTGCCCAACAGCTTAAATCGACTCCCGTTAATTGAACCACAATCCGCTCCTCACGGCACCCTATCCTACATGATAGCGGTGATTCCGTAGTGAGACCGGTTGTGGTTGAATTAACCAGAGGTTATGGCTAAGAGCCAAGAACGGACGGACAAGCACCAAAAGGAAGACTTATGCGTTGGAAAGCCTAGCTTATACTCGCAAGTTCCTTCCTAGTCGTGCTAATCCCCGTTGTTGCCGATTACCGTAACACCGATATTAAGAGGGGCAACGAAAGATGTGGAGACTCCTAACTCAAACTAACATAATCCTAACCCTAACAAGCTCTCTTTAAATATCAACTCAACACTTAGATAATCACAACAAAAATCTGAACTCTCGGACTTAACTCGTTAAAACACATTGAAAAAGACTCCCATCTCCCTGCGGACGACCCGTATTCAACCGGCTAACTACAAGCGAAACCGTCTTGATTGCGGTATTTAAACTAAAACTTGAACACGCAGAACCTCTAACAATCAAATGGCGCCGTTGCCGGGGAGACGGTAGTTTATTTCCTTTGTAATTTCGGGTTAACTTGTGAATATAACCAAAAAAAAAAACCAAAACAAAAAAATATATACATTGTAAAAAACCATCTTGTTGTTTTTTTGATTAGCTTTTGTGCAAGTGTGCAGGAAAATACGAAGTTCAAGATCGACGCCAAAGACGTCGGATAATACGGAGTTCAAGTACAGTTCCAAAGACGTGGGAAGATAGACCTACATTTCGCGGCTACACCGCGACGGACCAAAACGGAACAAACGGTCTACTGTGAAAATCTGGAGCATATACAGTGATCAAACACAGATTCAACAACTACAGACAAGCAGAGGAGACACAGACCAGAACACCCCAAAATTTTTGAGCTCCAATTCATCCATACAGCCGCGGAACCGCGGCCTAAGGTGGTGTTTGGCCGCGGATCCGCGGCCATTTAATGGTTTCAGGGTACCATTTTCTCTGGGTAACTTCCTCTCCTCCTCTCCACTCCTCTGGACTCCAATAAATTGTGTTTTCTGCAGCCTTCTTTGCGCAATCTCTTTCCCCCTTCCAATAAACTGTTCTTGTGCAGGATTCTTTGCGCCGCAAAATAAAAAAAAATTGTTTGCAGTTGATTTGTTTTGCATTTCTTTAATACGGACTTAAGGGGCTTGAAACCAATCCAGATTGGGTGGGGATTTCATCACCCTTCCCAGGACCCCAAAAATCACTAAAGCATATGCATTGTCCATTGTAAATTAAAAAAATACTAGACTTCAGCCCTAAGGACTTCGCGCTCATTAGGAGAAGATAAACCGTGTTTAGAACCTCGCTTAACGGTATATTGTTTACGGGGTGTCTAGGAAAGTGTTAAAGGCGCAACCGCCGAAAGAGAAAGGGTTATTTAATTAAGGAACTTCGTGAAAGCGTTGGACAACCTCCCCTTATCTCTGCACTTACCTGGCCTCGTGATCAGTGTATTTTTAAGACCGTTTCTCGACACTGTTTAACTTCGACAATCAAGTTCAGGAGCAGGTCTAGTAGACCTAGGTTACCCTAGATCTAGGTGTGATTGTGCATATCTTGTTTGTGATTGCTTAAGCCGTATTTCCGTACATATTTCTGTAAAAATCTTTCTAAAAAAAAAGAAAAAAAATCAAAACTTTTACAAAAACTAGCCCTTTTTCGCCAAATCCATTTTTCACCCACCACCCATCGCCTTTCTCCATTGACGTTTTCTTACCCTCACCTTCTCCACTTTGACTATACTAAACTCGTTTAGTGTATGTCCGCTTGGACTCGGGACACTAGCGCCCGTCTAGTCCGCGTTACGTTAGTCGCTACTGACTACGCGATCGACTCCGAAGTCGATACTCCGTCCACTCCTCTTTCACCCCTTCCTTTGCCGGCCAACTCCGACGTTGACCGGAATTCTGTTCATACATCTTCACCTTCACCTTCACCAACCTCTTCTTCTGCGATGTCAGGATTTAATCTGAACATCTCTTTGACCACCGCTGGATTGGCTCCACCTCCTACGGAGACCAATATCCCACCACCTCCGCCTGTTGTAGCGCCGCAGCGAATCGCGCTCCAGGATCGTTTCTATCCCACCCGTTCTGCACTTCCCACCTGCCTTTCTCTTCCTCCGGCCAATGGGGACAACTTTGAAATTAAGCCCCACTTCATCAACATGCTTCCACGTTTTCATGGGCTTGAATCTGAAGATGCCTATATCTTCATCAACAAATTTCAAAACGTCTGTGCCATGATGAAAACCACCCAGCTGTCGGACGATACTATACGTCTACGGGTCATTCCGTTCACTTTATGCGATCTCGCTGAAAAATGGCTGTATAGCACTGCTTCCCACTCAATCACCAGCTGGGACGAGTTTGTTAAAGCGTTTTTAAAGAAATTTTATCCGAATCATAAAACCGCAAGGATTCGAAATGAAATCAACCAATTCTCCCAGCTTCCTTCTGAATCCTTCTGGAAGTGCTTTGACCGGTACAAAGACCTTCTTGTTCAGTGTCCTCACCACGGTATAGAGAAATGGCAACTCTGCCAAACCTTATACGAGGGACTGAACCCAGCAACGAAGCAGTTGTTGGAAACCATCTGTCAGGGCCACTTCCTATCGAAATCTGACGAGGAAGCGTGGCAGTTCTTTGACGACCTTGCGGAGCAATCGCTACAGTGGGAGAGCACCAGACCGACTTCTTCTTCTTCTACCTCCACTTCTACCGGTCAGTCTAGGGTAGGAATCCACCAACTTGATGTCTCTATTGCGATGAAAGCTGAAATGGCTGCAATAACAAGAAAGCTTGAAGCGATAGAAAGCAAATTCTCTGCTCCTGCCCCCACCCCTGTTCTCCCCCTTCGTACCATTTGCGCTTGTTGTTCCGATCCTTCCCACTTGACCGAAGAGTGTCCTTACAACCCACCCTCGCAAGGACAGGATCAGGTTAATGCTTCCTTCCAGCAAAGACCGAGGAATGATCCATACTCTTCCACCTACAATCCCGGTTGGAGAAACCACCCCAATTTCGCCTGGAATCAGAATCAGAATCAATTCCAGGGCAACAATTTCCAAAGGGCCCCTCCGCCGCAACAACAAGCGCAACAACAAACTCAGTATCAGCAGCCCTTCCAACCCCAACCTTTCCAAAATCAGACGAACAACTTTGCATCCAACAATTCTTTTCCACCAAACAACTTTGTTCAGTCAAACAACGATAAGGTTTCCTCGCTCGAACGAAGTCTGGAAGCGTTTGTTAAACAATCGACTCAATCCACCGCCAATATCCAGTCTTCCATTCAATCTTTAGTGCAACACACTGCCGCACACGGGCAAAGCATCAAGACAATCGAGGCCCAGATTGCACAGATGAACGCGGCCTTAAGCGAGCGAGAAAAGGGGAAGCTCCCGTCCCAGCCACTTCCAAATCCCGGTCACCCACATAATGCACATGTTGCTCTTGAACAACAAAACCATAATGTGAGTGCCGTGACCACACTGAGATCGGGGAGGATGCTGCAAAACAACATTGGCAAACGGATCAACGATGACACCCCGGCCGTTGCTTCTTCTTCTTCTTCTTCTTCTTCGTCTTCTGAGCCTATTCTCCGTTCTTCACAAGGCTCCCCTCCCTCTTCTTCTGCTCTGAACGGACCCACTTCTCACTCCACGAAGACACCTATTCTAGGATCCGTTCCAACTCCACAATCTCCTCCTCCAGCATTAGACTCAACCAATTTTCAAAATGTTCCATTTCCAAACCGGTTGAAGTCTAACAAACAAAATCCACAAATGGAGAAGATTCTGAAGTTATTTAAGCAGGTTAACATTAACATTCCTCTTTTAGATGCTGTCCAACAAGTCCCGTCTTACGCGAAAATCTTAAAGGACTTGTGCAAGAAAAAGAGGAAGTCTCAGGTACCCAAGAAAGTTTTCTTGGCTAGTGCTGTGAGTGATGCCCTTACCCAATCTTTACCACAAAAATGGAAGGACCCTGGATGTCCTACGATTTCAATTACTATTGGGGATAAGAACATCAACCGCGCACTATTAGATCTTGGTGCCAGTGTTAACCTGCTTCCGTATTCAGTATACGAGCAATTAGGCGTCGGAGAGCTGAAACCCACGCACTGCACTCTCCAAATGGCCGACCGATCGATCACCCATCCTAGGGGTGAGCTAGAGGATGTGTTGATAAGAGTCGGGGACTTCATATTCCCCGTTGACTTCATTGTATTAGACACACAGCCTGTAGCTAACCCCCGGAATCAAATTCCGGTGATACTCGGTCGCCCATTTCTCGCAACCTCAAATGCTGTGATCAATTGTCGCAATGGTTTGATGAACCTCTCTTTTGGAAATATGACGATTGAACTCAACATTTTTAGGTTGGGGAATCAGCCCGCCGAACCTAATGCTCATATACTGGACGTCTGCTCGATCCAGGAGATCACCCCAGAAGAATGTGAATTCGAGGAGTTTCTGTTTGAACACGATAATCTTGACGCCACTAGTGCGTTTCTCTTCGAACCTGCTGCTGTTTCTGCGCCCGACAATGACTATGAGTGTTTCACGTTTTCAAACGATCTTAGCTGCGCACAACCCGAGTTTGAATCCTTCGACTTTCCGGATGAGTTACCTGAACCATCCAACTCGGTTGCTTACACTCGCTTTGAACCTTTGCTGGAGTCCTTTGAGTTCGAGACCTTTGCACCAGTCTTGCCTTCCGTCGTTTCACCTCCAACGCTCGAACTCAAGCCGTTACCGTCTCACCTTAAGTATGCTTACTTAGGTGAGAACGAGACCCTCCCTGTCATCATTTCGGCTTCTCTAGCTCCCGAGCAAGAGAAAGCCCTTCTCGCGGTCTTGCACAGCAACAGGCAAGCTTTTGGCTGGTCTATGGCGGACATCAAGGGGATTAGTCCCCTGATCGTTGAGTATCACATTCATCTGATGAATGATGCCAAACCAGCCCGGGATCCACAAAGACGTCTTAATCCAGTCATGAAGGAGGCTGTGAAGAAGGAGATCGTCAAATGTCTAGATAGTGGTATCATTTACCCTATCTCTGATAGCCAGTGGGTTAGCCCCATTCATGTTGTCCCCAAGAAGTCGGGCATCACGGTCATAACCAACGAGGCGAACGAGTTAATCCCTACTCGCACCCAAACTGGGTGGCGAGTTTGCATTGATTACAGAAAACTCAACGCCGCAACGCGGAAAGACCACTTTCCGCTACCTTTCATTGACCAAATGCTTGAACGATTGGCCGGACACGAGTACTACTGCTTTCTTGATGGCTACTCCGGCTATAATCAGATTCCCATCGCCGAAAAAGACCAGGACAAGACCACTTTCACTTGTCCTTTCGGCACGTTTGCATATCGTCGCATGCCCTTTGGGTTATGCAATGCGCCCGCTACCTTCCAGCGGTGTATGATGGGAATTTTCTCAGACATGGTGGAAAAATTTCTGGAGATTTTCATGGATGACTTCTCCATCTTCGGCGATTCCTTCAACGAGTGTTTGCTGCATCTTGACGCTGTCCTTACCCGATGTAAGGACAAGAATCTCACTTTGAATTGGGAGAAATGCCACTTCATGGTGCGCGAAGGTATTGTCTTAGGACATATCATCTCGCAAAATGGCATAGAGGTTGACAAAGCAAAGATTGAGGTCATTTCCAATCTGCCTCCTCCCCGATGCGTCAGAGATATCCGAGCCTTCCTTGGCCATGCCGGTTTCTATAGACGGTTCATCAAGGACTTTAGCAAGATTGCTAGGCCCTTGACTCTTTTGCTGGCCAAGGACACGCCATTCGACTTCAACTCGAGCTGTGTGACTGCATTCGAGTCACTAAAACGCTCACTCACTTCTGCTCCCGTTCTTTCTTCACCTGACTGGACACACCCATTTAAGATTATATGCGATGCATCCGACTTTGCCATTGGTGCTGTCCTTGGACAACACATCAACAAGATGCCGCACGTAATCTATTATGCGAGCCGAACCCTGAACGACGCCCAACTCAATTATACAACAACTGAGAAGGAATTCTTAGCTGTTGTATTTGCTTTAGAAAAGTTCAGGCCCTACCTCATCGGCTCTCCAGTCATTGTCTACACAGACCATTCAGCTCTGCGCCATCTTTTTGCGAAGAAAGATGCAAAATCTCGGTTAATACGTTGGATCCTCTTGCTTCAAGAATTTGACCTTGTCATTAAGGACAAACGAGGATGTGAAAACGTAGTTGCCGACCATCTCTCACGACTTCCTTCTTCGCCTTCGCTTCCAATTCCGATCAACGACGTTTTCCCGGATGAACAGCTCTTGACAGTATCCTGCGAACCCTGGTTCGCAGATATTGTGAACTATTTGGCCACAGGATTACTACCGACTGAATGGTCAAGTCAGGACAGACTTCGCTTCTTATCCCAAGTAAAACACTTTTACTGGGACGAACCCTACTTGTTCAAGTACTGTCCCGACCAGATTATTCATCGGTGTGTCCCTGACAAGGAATTCAAGAGTGTGCTGTCATTTTGCCACGATCAAGCGTGTGGCGGGCATTTTGGCCCCAGAAAGACAGCTGAGAAGATCTTGCAATGTGGTTTCTACTGGCCACAACTCTTCAAAGACGCTCATGACTATTGCAAGACTTGCTCCCGGTGCCAACACATGGGCCGGATATCCCGGAGGAACGAGATGCCGCTCCAACCGATCTTGGTTGTGGAGATTTTCGATGTTTGGGGGATAGATTTCATGGGGCCGTTTCCCAGCTCTTTCGGGAACTTGTACATCCTTCTAGCTGTTGATTACGTCTCTAAATGGGTCGAGGCTGTGCCCAGCCGGACTAACGACAACAAGGTTGTCGTTAGGTTCCTTAAAGAAAACATTTTCTCCCGGTTTGGGCACCCCCGAGCGATCATTAGCGACAATGGAAGTCATTTCTGCAACAAAACTTTCGAAGCCTTGATGTGGAAATACTCCATTAATCATAAGCTCTCTACGCCCTACCACCCCCAAACCTGCGGGCAGGCCGAAGTTTCAAATCGGCAAATCAAGCAGATACTGGAGAAGACGGTTTCCAAGAACCGTAAGGATTGGTCGCTGAAACTCACTAATGCCCTTTGGGCATTTCGAACCGCTTATAAGACCGACCTTGGCATGTCTCCCTATCGGCTTGTGTATGGAAAAGCCTGCCACCTACCTATCGAAATAGAGCATCGCGCATTTTGGGCGATAAAGGAGCTGAATCTGTCTCTCGAAGATGCGGGCAGCCATCGAAATCTGCAGTTGAACGAACTGAGCGAGCTTAGGGATGAGGCTTACGATAACGCGGTTGTCGTTAAGAACCGAACGAAGGTGTTTCACGATAAACACCTTTTGCGCAAAACCTTCGTACCTGGTCAGCAGGTACTGCTTTACGACACCCGACTTCACTTCCATCCAGGAAAGCTCAGATCTCGCTGGAAAGGACCGTATTTTGTGCGGAATGTGTATCCGCAGGGCGCCGTGGATTTGGAAAATCCAAAGGACGGTTCACTTTTCAAAGTTAACGGACACCGATGCAAACCGTACCTTAGCGCCGAACCAACAGAGGAGCTCCTGTTCTTACAGGAGCCGGTTTACCCTGAATGATCTTCCTCTGCCTACCTCCAAACTTCGGTTATCCAGCCAAGAACAGTGGACACTGTTCCAAATAAGTTTGGGGGTATGTACAAACCATTTTGTATATATTTGTGTATATTCTTTTTCTTTTCTTTAAAAAACAAAAACAAATAAAAATTTGTGTATCGCTAACCGACAGTTTTGACCCCTCAAATGATCCCCTCAAATGATCTCTTCATGCAATGACAGTGAGGACACTGTCCAGTTTAAGTTTGGGGGTACGCTCGGTACGCATTTCTTACCTTCGCATTCATATGTATATTTTGCATCTGCATATTAAATCCATAAAATCCATAAAAATCTGAAAATTTTCTAAAAATATAAAAACTTTTTTGTCAAGTTAGCTTGTGGAAGAACTCTGATTCAACATTCGACGGTTTTTTTTTGAAAAAATAGGAATAACTAAATCTTATGTTTGGATTTTGAAAACCTGAAAGATAACTCTCCTTTGAAGTTAACTATAGCTGATATACGTCTTTACATCACACTACACGTGTCGCGAATTCTGGGAATTAGATGACAAGTCTTTCATGTTTAAACTTTTAAACAGATAAATGATTTTCTAAGGATCAAATAGGTTTGTGCTGAAATAAGTAATGTCAAGAATAGTTTATGAAGTGAAGCGAATATGAAGGAATGTTATTGATGCCGTAATCGGAGCTAAGTCTGAAAAATAACCCATCTGAAACTTGATTGGAATGATTACACACCAAACCCACTAAACACGTCTTTTATCCAAAAAAATATAAAAATAATTGAACTGCCGGTTATATCTCCGTTCGTATTAAATCATCTGATTTTCACGTCAAACTGTCTTTTGTTTTTGGACCTAGGTAACTTGAGTAATTAAGTCCGCTGGGGTGTTTCTACACCTAATGCCCTAAAACCAACTGGTTTGGGTGCATTGGCCCAAAGCTCGCTAAGAAGCCTAGAAAGTCCAGTTTAAAACAAAGTCAAGCAAGTGTTCTCTCCGAGTTAAAATTCCTAACGGTTCTTTGTGTGAGAATAATCTTGATAAAAGACAGGCTTTTATAAAAATTTTAAGCGGAGATATGAAGGTTTTATTCTATGATAAAGACTATTGCACGTTCACAGAGGTGTGTATGAAATGAAAACAAGAAAAAGGTGGAGTGAAAAATACGACTTAGTTTCTTATTATGGAAGATAGAAATTCTGAAGTTGAAACCTTACTGGAAAACGAAACTTGAAAAATGCTTAACTCTTTATAAAACTTATGTGATCCTTTTAAAATTGTTATCTAGGCTTTATTGTGCGACATGATGACTTTAATCGATCCTTCTGGAACTTAACGACACTATTCGCACTGCACGTAAAGACATATAAAATCTGTAGTTAAATAAGAAGCGAGGTGTGAAAAATAAAGGTTCGATAGTCTAGACTTAGGATTATAGAATTATTATTTTCTAAAACAAAACTTTAGGGTTTGAATCTTAGTCATTTTACAAAACCAACTTGACCGGATTTTGTGGGTAGTATCCGCTGAAAACCCTCAGGAGACAACACTCCTCCTACTAGGGACACCTAGAGGTTTAACGGCTTGTTGCACATGCTCAGTGCAATCGCGTTCCCTGCGAAAGTGAGGTTAGGAAATTTTTTGTGAATAAATGGGCTTTGCTCGGGACGAGCAAATGATAAGTTTGGGGGTATTTGTTCATATCAGATTTTTGCATTTTCATACCGCCCAATTTTTATCACATTGCATATCCGTAGATACTCTTGAGCCGTGTTTGCTAGTCAATTGCAGGATACAGGTTCTCGGTTCTAAAACGGTGAAATTCATGAAAAACATGACAAAATCCGGGTTCCTGCCAACCACAGATAAAACACGATCTCCGCTCTTCATCCGTATGTTGCCAGATACCAGTTTAGGAGACAAAATGACAAATCAATTGTCACCTTCATGCACAAAGCACTATGGCAACACCAAAACCAAGAAATCTACGCGGAGCTCAAGAAAATCCATGTCCAAAGTCCACCTTTCCCTCAACAGAAATTCTGGAAGAAATGTGGAAGTATTTTCAGAAAATACATATACCGGACAAGAGGGGACAGCAGACCAGGGAAGTACCAAGAACCCGACCCCCTGACTCCACCATAGTGCGGCGGATCCGCGGCATAAGCTGGCTTAGGCCGCGGATCCGCGGCCGTATGGTGGCGGCAGACGTTGAAATTTTAGGGGTATGTTGGTCTTTTTATATGTGTTCTGGTGGTTGCCCTAGGTTTTCATTTTTTGGCCTATAAATACCCCAGAACTTTGTGAAGGAAAAGGGTCCATTCTTGTATTTTCATTTTGCTAGGTTTAGTGTTTTTTCTTCTTCCTCTTCTCATCTCTTCTCCATTAAACTTGTAGTGAGCTTGTGAGTGAAGAGTGATGAATAAAGAAGATCATTTTCTTATCATGCTTGTCTTGCCTTTTTTATAATTGTTGTAATTTTAATTCGTTAAGTAGTTGTTGTTATTTTCTTGTTGTTTCTTTCTTCTCTCTTTTTCTTTATCCTTAATACGACAATGATGCTTACGCTCGATCCTCGCCAAGGTGAGGTCGCAAATAGCTAGTCGTATTCTTCTAATCTCTTTCTTTCTATCTTCCTCTTTGTTTTGTTTTATTTTTCCGTATCATGATGTGTGAGTAGTTCATACTTGTTAGGGTAGGATAAGAAAAGTTTGAGAGAAGGAAATCTCTCTCACTCTTTTCTTGCCCAACAGCTTAAATCGACTCCCGTTAATTGAACCACAATCCGCTCCTCACGGCACCCTATCCTACATGATAGCGGTGATTCCGTAGTGAGACCGGTTGTGGTTGAATTAACCAGAGGTTATGGCTAAGAGCCAAGAACGGACGGACAAGCACCAAAAGGAAGACTTATGCGTTGGAAAGCCTAGCTTATACTCGCAAGTTCCTTCCTAGTCGTGCTAATCCCCGTTGTTGCCGATTACCGTAACACCGATATTAAGAGGGGCAACGAAAGATGTGGAGACTCCTAACTCAAACTAACCTAATCCTAACCCTAACAAGCTCTCTTTAAATATCAACTCAACACTTAGATAATCACAACAAAAATCTGAACTCTCGGACTTAACTCGTTAAAACACATTGAAAAAGACTCCCATCTCCCTGCGGACGACCCGTATTCAACCGGCTAGCTACAAGCGAAACCGTCTTGATTGCGGTATTTAAACTAAAACTTGAACACGCAGAACCTCTAACAATCACTGCCGGCGTATTGACGAGTCTTTAGAGTCCTACACAGAGGTTTCCTGGCTCAAGCGAAACGAAATAGGAGCGCATATGAGATATGTGCGGGACCGAGAATAATGCGTGTATGTGATACCGTATTCTATTCTCACGAGGAATGTATCGATTGGTTGTATGCGATATAACCTGGTTATCGAATCGAGAATTGATTCGATAAGTCGATACATTGGATATTAGTCGGTCATATGCGATGTGACCGGATCGTTAAATCAATGTTGATTTAATGATTTAATATATAATTATATATTTGATATATTACTTTACATTAACTAATATTGGTTCACTTAAGATTACTTTCTCACTTGAATGTGCACATTGTATATATGATATAGTTTTGTGCACTAGTTTGTATCATGTTTGATGATACATGCAAACTTGGGTGTATGTTTGATTTAAACCTTGGTTAAGTAAATGGTTAGGGTTTTAATTTATTTATTCATTTATTTATTTATTCCTTTTGGATAAAATAAAATGGTGGCATTCTTTGTTTTTTCTTGAAGCTTCATGAAGATTTGAAATGCTTTGACCATTTTGTTTCTTTCCTTAACCCTAACCATTTCCCTTAACCCTAGTTTATTCTCAACATGAGTTAGCCTCACCCATGGTTGCATTATGATAACCATCACTTCATTTTCTTTTTGGGAATTAATTCATTATTCTTTTTCTTCTTCTTCTTCCTCTTGAGAAAGAAAAGAAAAGCTTGCTTCAAAAATGTCAAGTGATGATTCCAAGTGAGAAATCCAAATCCAAAGTGAACCCACTTCCTATTTCTTCATCCTCTACCACTTGCCAAGTAGTATAGGGTGTTTTCTTCACAAGTTTCATGGCTTGGTGAAGTTGGAGCTTGATCTTGTGTTGCCTCGACGTAAATCATCTTCGGCATCGAAGTCGACGACCTAGCCCGATCATTTCTCCGATGAAATCAACACTGGAGTCCGAGATCCGATGATCGCAGCGAGGGGACATCGTCATGGAGCTAAGGAAGTGGTGGACCGGATCTACAAAGGTTGTAGTCTCTTTCACTTTGCAGTAAAGTTGTTTACTACTTGCATGTTTCGCCTATTCTCTAGTTAACGATCGCATTAGGGTTTCTCGGCACCGGAAAATTTTGAAATTGGCATGGTTGATGCCTTGTGAGACCTCATTAGTGTGACTAGGAACCCTACACGCATTGCACTCTTCAGATGGCCGATCGATCTATCACCTAACCTAGGGGTGAGCTAGAGGATGTGTTAATCAAAGTCGGGGAATTTATATTCCCTATGGACTTTATCGTTATAGATACACAATCTGTGGCAAACCCACGCAATCAAATCCCGGTGATACTCGGTCGACCCTTTTTGGCCACTTCCAACGCAATAATCAATTGTAGAAACGGCTCAATGACCCTATCCTTTGGAAAGAAGTCAATTGATCTTAACATTTACAAGTTGGGAAGTGAACCCTCCGAACCCTATGCTCATGCGTGTTCTGTCGAATTAATAGATGTCGACAGCAATGAATTTGATCAACCTCATGATACTGGCTCTTTTCATATGTTGTTGTTTGACCCAACCATGTACTCTTCCACCGAGTTGTCCGGGTCAACATCTAACGCTGATGAGGAACTTTTTATAGAGTCTGACGATCACCCCATTTTTTCTGATGACATTATTTTTCGGGGTATCGATGAAAACTTTGAGGAAATTTTTGCTGATGAACTCGCATTTTTACAAGACACGGGTGTTGAGATGAATCAACTCCAAGATGAAGAAATTGGACCTCCACCCCTTCTTTTGGACAATCATGATAATGCGAGTAATCCATCATTACTATCACTGTGTCGTCTCTCCAAATTGAGACGCAATCCTTTTCCATTACACCTCTTATCACCTCCCCACTTCTTCACGTCGAAAGGTGACATGTTCTTCCACCAACCTTGGTGCTTCATCGATAAAATTTTTGAATGGTTGGTGTTGACTTTCGGTCTTTGCGAAGCTTAGCATTGACCAATAACTTTGACCCCCTCGTGTGATTTTAAAAGATTAACATTGTTTAACTCAAGTTTGGGGGGGATATTTTGGCTCTTGAAAGAAAATGATTTTTACAAAATTGTGAGCCAAGAAATAAGTTTGGGGGAGGATCTTCACTTTCATATATTCTTGCCCCCATTAATAATTTCCTCCCATGTCTACAGGTTTTTGAGCTGAACGGATGACATCAGTGAGGACACCGCTGTAAACAGGTTTGGGGGAGGTTTGTGCTTATTTACACATCGATTTGCATCATACTTTGCATAAGCACGACATTTTTAAAAAGAAACAAAAAATTCTTATAACAAAAGAGTAGAAAGTGAAAAATTACATCCAAAAGATATGAATAGTTTAAGAAAACCAAGAAAATTAGAAGTTTTCTTAAATGAACTAGTAATAAGTAGTTATGAGCTGTTGTCCCAAGGGTTAGTAAGATGAAGGAAGTCACTAATCTGAGGATAAAAATAAGTCTGAAAAATAGTTTCTATTCTGGAAGCCAAACATTTGAATGTTGATACCCTACTATATGCACTTTCGCACGTCTTGAAACTCAGGATAGTAGAGGATACCTTGAAATGCTCTTGTCTAAAAGCCAAAGTATGAAGGAAATGAAGGAAATATAAAAATGGTGAAAAGAAAAATGAACACTGGTTTTGTTATCGCCAAGGCAACAATAAAAAAATATAGCGAGGGTGCCTCTTCACCTAGTGCCCTAAGACCAACTGGTCTGGGAGTCACTGCTAAGCCTTAGGTGGTGCAAGACGAGGAAAATATTATCACCTAATCAGCAAGCACATGAGTAATCGGTCGGTTAGTACCTCAAGAAGTATTAACGGTCACATGAAAATGTGTGAGCAAATCTAAATATTCATCAAGTTAAAAAGTACTAAGGTAGATGGACAAGAGTATGATAGCTTGAATTGAATTCTCCGAGTGTAGGGATGTCCATTTCACACACGTAGGGGTATATGATCGATGTTTGGATGAAAGGTAGGAATGAAGAATAAAGGCGATGTTTTATTGAGGGATGAAGTGATTTCTAACATTTTTTTCATGACTATTAAGATAGGTCTCATGACAACTGAAAAGCTAGTATAGTTGGAAACTCTAAATTTTCAAAGTATTTCTTTTATGGTTTTTATCTTTATATGTAAATTTCACCATCTCTCTTTTATTATAGGATTTTGTGGGTGTAATCCGCTGAAAACCCTCAGGAGACAACACTCCTCCTACTAGGGACACCTAGAGGTTTAACGGCTTGTTGCACGTGCTCAGTGCAATCGTGTTTACCTACGAAAGTGTGCTTAGCTTTTTCCTTTCTTTTTTCTCCTTCTCCTGAATAAACTAGTTTGCTCGAGACGATCAAAGATAAGTTTGGGGGTATTTGCTCAGTTGATAAAACTGCACATTTGTTATTACATTTTTTCCTACCATTTCCATATTAAAAAAGGTCTTTATTATAATATATCATTCATAAGAGGGTTTATTTGTAAAAATACTATTTTCCATGTGTTGATATATTATAATTAGCATTTGGTAGGAAAATGTATATAATATTATTATTGACCTAATCCTAGTAGAACCAAGTCTACTAATATTATTTAAGTTATTGTGCAGAATTTGCAGGTCTAAAATCAAGGAAATCAGGTTGTTGAAGCTAACCTGCCTAATTAAGAACTCAAAATGAAGAAATCAAGTCTGGCAGAAGAAAAGAAAAGATTTCAAATTTCCAAAGATACCAGAGATAGACACATGTCATAAGGAGAAAGCCCCAAACTTTTGATGAAGTAATCCCCACCCTTGGCCGTGGATCCGCGGCCAAACCCCCATGTTGGCCGCCGATCCGCTGCAGGGTAGGAGATTTAGGAGATGAGGATTTTGGGGGTGAATCTATACTATTAGCTTCCAATTTTGGAAGCTAACTTTCTGGCTTTGGGGCTATAAATTAAGACCGAGAGCCTCTTGGAAAAATCATCAAGCCGACGCGATCACGAAGTCCAAGACGGCTCACACATCCAGACTGATCATCAACTGTTCATCTATCTCCTTTGGAAGAGTTCGAGAAGCAAACCAAGTTTTTGTAATCATTTTCTAAGGAATAAAGTGTAGATTGTTAAAGTTGATTAATAAAGGTAGTTGTTTTATTTAATTCTTTTGCATTTTACATTATATTTTCCCTCTCTGTCTTTTCATCTTCTTTTCCCATCATGCACGAGTAATTCTCCGCTTGTTAGGGTTCGTAAGATTAGGGTAGGCTAATGGATGATGAACATCCCTAAACCCTTTTTAAGTCCTATAAAGTTTATGAACTTTATCAAAAGAATCATTAACATCCTAATCGGGCGCGCTAACAATTCTTTGGTAGTTCCGACCGCGATTAGCGATTAGATTAATGATTGTTTTGGTAAATGCTAGATATGAACGGAGTTCCGTGTCGAGATAAGGGTTAAGAGTGGGATTCCTATTCCCTCCAGAAACCCTAATTTACACGCATCACTGTCGTTCTAGTTATAAATCTATTAAAGGATAAAAATGGTAACTTTTAATTAATCGTCCATAACTACTAAATCCTAACGCACCCTACAAGCCCTTTTATTATATTAACTACATTCCTAAAATATTCTAGATCTATATTTTTGCATTCTTGCTTAACGTAGATCAAGAAACCATTCTACAACATTCTTATTTCTTCCTCCTTTCTCAACACATCTAAAGTAAGAGTAAACCATTCAACGTTTTCCTGAGGACGATCCGTACTCATCTCGGTCTAGCTACGCGCGACACCGTTATTGATTGCGGTTAACTACTATATACACTCTTTCGAACCAATCAATGTACAACCGTCGACCGGCGGCAAGACCGAAAAAGGGCCGGTGGATGGCAGCGAGGCCGGTGACGAACGGCCGATCGGATGCGGACCGGCAAGCTTCCGGCAAAGGCCGGCGGACAACCGGCGATGAACGTCCGATCGGCTGCTGGTGAAAAATCGGTGATGGCCGGCGGCAAACGGTCTATCGGCCACAGGCTGGCGGACGATCGGCGACAAACGTCCGATCGGTGATGATCGGCGAGGGGAAGGCGGTGAGCGGACAATCGGCGGTGGGTCGGCAACGGGCCGGCGGGTGGATGACCGGCGACTAACGTTCGATCGGCGGCCGAACGACCGGTGAACGATCGGTGATGATCGGCGGCCGGCCGATGGCGAACGATTAATTGGCGGCGGGCCTGCCAGAGAACGACCGACAATGGACGACGGGGCCAGCCGGTCTGTGGATGGCGAGGAAGGCCGGCAAAGGATGGTCATGGCTTATGTTATGTTAGGCGGAAATATTTCTTGATAACTTAGAATAGACGCATGTTTTGAGTGGAATAGAATTACCATTAAATGTCGTCATTTAATTACCATGGTAATACTATATTTCCGGATATATCTTTTACAGCTAAACAAGTATGGTAATATTTCATGGTAATTTTGGAGTAGCATCTAGATTATCTCAGCTATATGCTTTGGTCTTTTAGGAGTTGAGTCATAGCAGCATGGAACTCACTTCCCAACATCATCCTATTGGACATGCATGTGAAATTTTTTAATATTGACCATGGTAGCTGGTACCCATGGTGAAGATCTTGCTAATCCTTTCACCATTTATTTACATTTTATTTTATTTTATTTTTGAATAATTAATAAGTCATATAGTCATTTGTGCAAGTCGGTTTGAATCTTAGACCGCTCAACTGCAGAGTGATTTTACCACCGGGTTATTGTGATGAACATTTCACATAAACTCAAGAGAGTCACATGCCATTTTCCTAACTTGCATTCACTGTTTATTGCATGTAACATTAGTATGTTGTAAGTAGATATCATGTTGATTTGTATGAAAAATATATTAATGGGTAAGCTGATTAATAATCCCCGGATGTTTCATCTATCCTGCTCGTTAATATCTTATAGTTCATTTTGCAGTATTTTGATATCTTAGATAATTGTTCGTTATGTAGCTGTTAGAATATGCCAACAAAGATTTTCACGCGCATTGTAAGTGTTCTTTTTTAGGACATCTTTGCCCCCAGCTATTTCTTTTTCTTCAACCTCTAATTTGTGCCTAATTTTCCCCACCTTTTTATCCCATCTTTACATGTCCTGCATATGAAGAATTACAGGTTCTACCTTCTTTGCATCCATGATTCTAAGAACATTTGTTAATGGTAAAACCCAAAATAATTTTTTTTAAAACCCACAAATTCCCGCATAAAAAAGAGAACATGATTAAAAAACCCAAAATAAAAAAATAAAACAAAATTTACAATATTAAGCTTTTGTGCTTTTTACTAAAATGCCACCTCATCCTTCGTTGATTACTAAAAATCTCCTTCAAATTTTGTATTTACTTGAAAGAACTCTCATACTGTTAAATTGCACTAAAAATCCCCCATAACTAGTTTTTGCATTAAAAGTTAGCATCTCATTAGGAAGATAGAGCTGAAACTTATGTTTGAGCCTTTCTCTTACCTTCTAGGTATTTAGATAGGTTTTTCGCTCATAAAAAAACTCAGCTCCCCTCTTAGCTGAAGATTGTGATTTAGAAAAACTAAAAATTCGCTCTCTCGAACTTGCAATTGAAGGGTAAACGACACTCGACAAGCTCGTTGCTGGAGAAGGGTGAGAAAGATGAGCCGATTTTCATGATCAATTTGAGAGATATTTGATCGAAACCCTAAAGCTAAAGCCAACTTGACGAAGAATTTACGAATTTTAGGAAAATAAAAGAGGCTGTGAAGGTTTTAAAAGCCTAACCCAATACTCACCGCTAGCCTCCTAACGGACAAATGGAAGATGCCAAAAAGTTTCTTTTTGCATGTTAATGTTAGTAGACCCTAGTGCTCGTGCCGCTAAACTTACAGCGAAGCGAAAACAAAAAATTTAATAGGAGCACTAGCGACTACAACTTAGCGATCGATCCAAACACTAAACTAGCAAACTAAACTAAATGTCTACCTATAAATGTAACGACTTTAAAATCCTTGTACGAAAATTTTCTGTTAATCTACAACAAATGAGTTTTACAGCCCGAGTTTGAGTTATAATTCACTTTTGTGAAATAATAACAAGAAATAACTTGTAGCTCAATGATAAAATCTTTGCATTGCTGTGATGTAGCTCCTGTGTTTGATTCCCATCAGACACAAATTTTTTTAATGAATTTTTTAACTTTTTGGAAGCCCAAAAGATTGCACGTGCAATACACGGGTAAATGAAAAGTTCAGAAAAATCAAACATTTACAAAATGGTGTAAATACAGATTTGATCAAGCGGCACAAATCTTGAGGCAGATGCCTCGAGATTGACCGGCCCCGACGGTCTGATTTGCCCTAATGAAGTCCGTGTTTTGCACACAAACCCCTTTAGCTACCCCTAACCTCTCTGCACAGTTTGATTTCCCTGCAATCAAACAGAGACCCTTCAATTCACAATTAAACCATATTTTAATGCTTTTTAATCCATCGTTTTAATTCCAAAACCCTAATTCTGTATCTTGGTGATTTTTAAGCACCATTGGATTTTTGATGCAACGGTGTTCTGATTTTCAGAGCACAATCTTTCTTGTTTAGAAAGATTTAAGAAGTATTTCATCAATTAGAATTTAATTCTGTGCTCTGATAATTTATCATCTCTATTGGATCTTTGATCTAAGGGTAGAGAACTTTTAGTTATGGCGCTGACGCTCTCATGCTTTGCACGTGAGGCGCTGCCTTAGAGTTTTTAACTCTTAGCGCTGGCGCTCTCGTGTCTTGCACGTGAGGCGCTGCCTCAGAATTTTTAACTCTGGGCGCTGGCGCTCTCGTGCTTTGCACGTGAGACACTGTCTTAGTTCAAATTTTGAACAGAGCCTTGCTCTCTTATTAAGGGGAAGCAACGTTATTCAGTGGTGCCAGCATGGGCGGCATCATCTCCCCCTCTGCGGAGGTCGTGATCCCCGGGCGGGGGAACGGTGACCTGGGAAGCTGGGCCCGCCGTTTGGACGCGGACAAGGGCATCCACCATGGACGCGAACCTATCGATCCTTGCCGAGAGGGCGTGGATGGCATTCGGTGGGGGAGTAGATCCGTCCGCGCCTCCGTTGTTGTAACATTTCAGAAAATATAAAATATTATTTTTGGAATTTAATATTAAAATAATATATTTCGCGAAAACTACCCGATTTGCGAAATTGAGGTTTTCGTAAAATGGTATAAATATATACCAATAATTGTGAAATAATTGGAGATTAAAATGATTTATTCATTTAAAAATATATTTATCGGATTTGGCATTTTAAAAATTTATTATATGCAGTTTGGATAAAAACCCGATTAATGCACTGCTAATCGCGATTAGGCTAAAATCCGTGTTTCTACAGTTTTCCATGGCTAGTGCACCATATCATGTTGCATTTGGGTTGCATGTTGTTCATTTGTGTTGTTGATATTTGGTTTGGGGAAAAAGAAAAGAAATGAGAAAAGGGTAAAAGGGTAATAATTGAGAGAGGGGGTGTGAATAAGAGAGTGAGAGAGAGGGCTGCCATATATCCTCACCGGATCAATCTGGAGTATTCGTTGTGTATTGTGATGTGTCCGATAAGAGATTAGGATGTGTTCTATTGAAAAAGTTGTGGATTTTGCATCAAGACAGCTAAAGATACATAAACGCAACTATCCAACACATGATCTGGAGTTGGCAGCCATTATCTTCGCGCTTAAAATTTGGCGCCACTATCTTTTGGGTGAACGAGTAGATATATACACTGACCATAAGAGTCTGAAGTATGTATTTACTCAGAAATTATTAAACATGCGGCAGAGAAGATGGCTAGAACTCATGGCGGACTTCGACATCAACCTACGGTATCATCCTGAGAAGGTGAACGTAGTTCCTGACGCACTTAGCCGCTAGCCATTAGCAATGAATCTCACCGCTCAGTGGAAGCTATAACAAGAATTGTACGAATTAGCGATTAAAGTAGTTATGCCAGGTAACGCTTCGTATTTGATGAATTTACAAATCTAGTCCACTCTTGTCAATCAGATCAAGGCAGCTCAAGAAAGTGATGCCAAGCTACAAAAGATCCGAGAATAAATAGAAAGTGGATTTCGAACTAACTTCATCATCTACGAAGACGGATCCTTAAGATATGGAAGTTGATTATGTGTACCAAACGGCTCTGTTCGAGAAGAGTTGATGAAAAAAGCTCACATCTCTCCTTATTCTGTACATCCCGGTGGTACAAAAATGTACAAGGATCTACGGCAACACTACTAGTAGCATGGAATGAGGCGCGAAGTAGCTAGAAGCGTATTCAAGTGTTTGGTGTGTCAGCAAGTGAAGGCTGAACATCACAGAACTGCTGGTCTACTTCAGCCATACCGATCCCAGAATAGAAATGGCAGCACATTACCATGAATTTCGTGACTGCCCTTCCTCGCAGCACGAAGGATAACGATGCAGTGTTGGTTATTGTGGATCGACTCATCAAGTCGGCTCACTTTATCCCATTTCGAGTTGGCCAATCAACTGAGACATTAGCAAAGAAGTATATATAGGTAAGCATAAATCTAATGTAAGATTTAACCCTTCAAGATATACCATATTTGATACCCGTGATCTCATGCAGGAGATCGTGAGATTACATGGAGTACCTGTTTGTATCGTCTCCGATCGTGATACAAAATTCCGATCACAGTTTTGGCAGAGTCTGCAAGCTAGCCTGGGAACATGTCTGAATTTCAGCACGTCTTATCACCCACAAATGGACGGACAATCCGAGAGAACAATTCAGATTCTGGAGGACATGTTAAGAGCTTGTATGTTAGATTTCGGAGGTTCCTGGGAAGATCATCTACACCTTGTGAAGTTTTCATACAACAACAGCTATCAGGCAAGTATTAGAATAGCACCATTCGCAACACTCTATGGACGAAAGTGTCGTTCACCACTAAGTTGGTACGACGTCGGAGATTGTAAACTCCTTAGACCAGAGATGATTGTGGCACCTATGGACGTAGTTCGTACGATCAGGGAAAGAATGCGCATAATCCAAGACCGACAGAAGTATTGGGCAGATGCAAAGCGGCGACATCTGGAGTTCCAACCCGGAGACCATGTTATTCTAAAGATCTCTCCAAACATAGGTGTGATCCATTTTACCAAGAGGGGTAAGGTAAGTCTAAGATACATAGGACCGTTCGACGTACTCGAACGAGTTGGAGAAGTGGCATACCGTTTAGCACTACCACCCTCATTGGAAGGAGTGCACAACGTGTTCCATATATTCCAGCTACGACGATATGTGAGCGACCCCAGCCACATATTCAATCACTCAAAGCCCACAGTACAAACGGACCTAACTTGTGAGCAGCAACCGTTGAGATCCTGGACCGAAAGTTAAAGACATTATGGAACAAGGAAGTAAACTTGGTCCGAGTGACGTGGAGAAAAGATTCACCAGGAGAATCAATATGGGAACGAGAAGAAGACATGCGTGCAAGATACCCTCACCTCTTTGAAAATTAGTCCCTATGTAAATGTAAATTTCGATGACGAAATTTTTATATGGAGGGTAGAATGTAACAACTCTAAAATCCTTGTACGGAAATTTTCTGTTAATATACAAGAAATGAGTTTACAGCCCGAGTTTAAGTTATAAGTCACTTTTGTGAAATAACAGCAAGAAATAACTTGTAGCTCACAGGTAAATCCTTTGCACTGCTGTGATGTAGCCCTTGTGTTCGATTCCTATTAGACACAATTATTTTTTAATGAATTTTTGAACTTTTTGGAAGCCCAAAAGATCGCACGTGCAATACACGGGTAAATGAAAAGTTCAGAAAAATCAAACATGTGCAAAATGGTGTAAATATAGATTTGATCAAGTGGCACGAATCTCGAGGCAGATGCCTCGAGATCGATTGGCCAAAAGACCGGCCCCGACGGTCTGATTTGCCCCAATGAAGTCCGTGTTTTGCACACAAACCCCTTCAGCTATCCCTAACCTCTCTGCACTGTTTGATTTCTCTGCAATCAAACAGAGACCCTTCAATTCACAATTAAACCACATTTTAATACTTTTTAATCCACCATTTTAATTCCAAAACCCTAATTCTCCACTATAAATACCATCCCCTATCTTGGCTCAGCACCATTATGAAAATTATAGCAAAATTCTCTCAAAAAGTTCCTAAGTACAAATGGAGTAAAGAGGAGTTAGCGAACAAGCAACTTCCGGTGAAGTTCGAAGCAAAATCTGGAGCTCCCGCGACGCCTCGATGACACTCTTCTCTTCCTCACCCTCTTCCTAAACTTTCTAAACCGTAAGTCCCTCTCAAACTTCCCTTCTCTTCCTTGAATTTCCTTTCTAATCAAAATCGGTATAAGTGGAGTTATACCGATATCATCTTTTATAAACCCTATAACTCCATTTCCTTTTATCTTTTGGTCAAACCAATTTTACCACTTCACTTGTAATTTTAATACTAATGTTTAGAATCAAGCTTAGCCTAGAATTTCATGTAAAATAATCATAATCGAACTTTTACATTAAAATACCATGAACTTTGATGTCGCTTCTTTTAGTTTTGTTAAAACTATACTTTTGGGAAAACTTCACGGGGTAACGACCTACCCCATACGCACACTTGGATTCATAACACGATGCCTCTTTTGTATGATATTTTTGTTGCGAAGAAAATTTACAATAAAATACCACATATTTTTAAAATCGGGTTTCTTTAAAACGGTGTTTCATATTCCTTTGGAATTACGCATCTACAACTCTCATTAGGAGACCCTCTAATAGATGGTGCGGATTATCGCACATCTTGGGGATAGTAGAGCGAGATGCATACCTTCCCACGGAGCATTCGATCTCGAAAGGATATAAATACGTTTTTTATGAAAAACGGATTTTCTAAACAAAATAAAAATATTTTTAAATTAAAATTATATAAATTATGAATCCATATTTTCAAAATATAAATCTATATTATTCTAAAGGAATGAAAGTTTAACAAGTTTCAATAAAATACCATTAAGATACCGAAAAGACAAGTTTTTCAATAAAATACTATAAATTTTCCAAAACCAAGTATTTATCACTAAAATACCCTAAATCCTTAAAACTCATGCTCATGAAAACCCTAAAGAATATAAATCACCCCTCGAGATTTATTTTGAAATTATATTAAAATACATTTCATAACACCCCCCCAAGTTATATAAAAAACAATATTTAAGGACTTTAGTAAATATAGATTTAAGCGAGATCCATTCTCTTGAGCCTCAGGGAGCCGGAGAATGTGAGTGCTTGCCTATTTAAGGTAGACAACTTAACGGAGTCATCAATGGTAATTGTCTTGGAAAAAAACACAAATCCTGCCGTTCATGTGCAGCAGTTACCGATGACTTCCGAACCTAATTCAAGATCTAAATCAGTTTACAAGTGTCTGACTCAATTTGAGTCCAATTCAAATCTGAATCCAAATTCAAACACGAATACTTGATCATGAACATGAATACTTGAATTCAAACACCAATATCAAACAACTATACTTGACTTGACTGAACCATGGTTATAACTTGACTTGACTACTTGCATACTTGATTACATCCTGAATATGAATACCTGAACATTTTATATCCATGATCTCGGCAATACTTGCAAATATAATCTATACAATACATTACACGGGGATAAAGGGGTAGATTAGTGCGGAACGTATATCATGGCATGAAAGGTCACTTAAAAGACACCCACATGAATTCACCTGCCGTTGTCCCGTGGGTTATGACGGAGCCTTGTACTATATGTTACCATAATCCACAGGGTAAGATGGACTCCTTTCGTATATATGAATACTTTCATTATCAAACTACAAATAACCATGTTAGAATAACTATCATATACTAGTAATCAATCATACACAACTTACCCGTTCATTTTACATTATTTGTTATATTCTTTTCTTCTTTTGGGACTTACTAAAGATTAGTTCACTGATGACATTCTTTCTATTTCTTTTTTTGGAATGTTTGTCAGGAGGACCGGACTCTCAGGAGATCGAGCCTAACCAGGAAGACTTGGTCCAGCTCACCGCTCAGTCTGACTACTAGTTCACTTATACTTTCTTTTTGTATACCACTGTTTAGGCACTGCTTTATTCATTGTATCTTTCCTTTTTAAACAGTTATATGTAAAAATGAATGTAAATAAAAGTTGTTTATTTTATATCACTTTTCTTTTTTGTACACATTTATATATTGCTTAATTACGCTTAACGTATTTATTTTTTAGTAAATACGTTTCGGGCCCACCACGCCACCGTTTCCGTCTACTGGGAAGCGGGGCATGACAATAAGTTTGCGAACATACAACATTTGTTGCATGTCTACCCAATTGTAGAAGATCCTTCCAAGCTCTGTAGGCCGTCGGGAATGCGCTTGAGAGTCGATCGCTCTTGCCAAAAATGATCCACCTGATGAAAACCGATCCAAACTCCAGTTTCGCTCCAAAACGAAATTTGAGGAAGCAACTCACCATCTAAACTTGCTAGGGATTGAGTGTGAGGGATGTAGGAATTTATCACTATCATTTTCTCTCAAAATCATAACTCAAAAGAGCTGGCTCAACTCATGTGCAAAGAAGGAGAAGATGAGGAGAGAGAGTAAGAATGAGAGAATGAATCAAGTGTAAGAAATGAGCCATACAAAAATAGTTTTGTCGAAAATAATTTTCCAATAGAATAATCTTGCCCATCCCTCTCAACCATGCTTTCTACCATGCTCTCCTTTCCACCTCATTTCTTTCTTTTGCATAAATGGAAAACCAAATAATGAGGTGTCTCCTTCTAGAAGTATCTATGTATAAATACATAATACAATGTATATGTGTCGCATATATATACGCGTATCTGTATAAATATACGATTGGCGAAGAGAGAGAGAAAATAAATAGTGAACATAATACTAGAATACACACACACACTTAATTTAATAATCCGGCTTAATCCTAAACCTGCTAGTATTATTAAACGTCTGATTAAAGTCCGTGTAACCAGTACACGTATTTAATCGGACTCCTATACGTATCAACATACATGCTCTACATCATATCGCCTGAACCGGTAAAACCCTATGTGTGGGACTATAAAGACTCGACAATACGCCGGCAGTGAGTTACTGGATAAATGTATAACCATAAGCACGTCAGCGGCACTAACTATATGTAACGGCTATCCAGGTATATGTCGAAAGGGAGGTTGACACTCAAGTCCATCCGTACCCTACTGAGGTTGTAAGTGACAATCTCCGTACAATCCAGTATCTTCGTCTAAGAGTATCGCATACCAGATCTAGGGGGTGGATAACGTCAGACCCTAATAACCCGATAAGTCATGCCGGTATAAAGCTCATCACTTACCCAGAAATTATTGATCTCCTATCAGTAAATCTCATCCATCCTGATCATGGATTTATAGTGATGGCCAACCAAACACAGCACGACATCAACTCTCAATATCGGGAGAGACGAATCCCTTTCGATCGCTTACTGTCTCCATGTGATTCGGGACTGTACCCTACTAAAACCTGTTTGCACGACTCCTTTGAGCCATGGTATGGTAGTAATCAAAGTATAGTAGGAACTCACACGAGACAAATGACGATTTCATGTATAAAAATTACCACGTACTCATGTCACCAGAGAACTGCTATCTGACGATAGTTATAATACCATCTAAAAGTTCTCGGCGAGTCTGTTCGATGTACCCACCTCCAGTGAGCACCTGTATACAATCTTAGGTGCCAAAACACCAATGGCTTGTGAGACCGGCCATCGCCCCTTGTCGGGGTCTAGAAAGTATATACTAGTTTACTCTGGAATATCGATGTCCAGGAATATTTAAGGACGTGTTTATGGACTACCCAGCTCTCATATTTATGATCACCATCATAATGCTGGTAATCAAGCAAAAATCCTATGAGTTTTATCATTATGTATTAGGAACATATAATAGTAAGTAAAACGTATACACATAATGATAAAGACAAACTATATAGCATACTCTCATCTCGAGAAAGACTGCTCTGCCCGTTTAGGTGCTGCTTCAATTACCATAATTGCCTACATGCAATTACAATAATTATTTTGAGGGCACTATATCCAACAGTTAAGGGGCTTTTTAGTGCAAATTAAATGTATGGAGGATCTTTTAAATAAATACGAAGTACAAAAAGACTTTTAGTAATTAGCGAAGTATGAGAATACTTTTAATAAAAAGGTTTTTTAGTCTCCACATACAAGAACCCTAGATATAAATTATTTTTTATCAATTTGGAGCTCTAAGGGTTTTTTTTAATTCTCCACAAAAAAACCCATAAATCTCAATCTATTATTAAATATCGAAACAAATTGATTGATTTTATAAGCCTTTAGCATCATCTCTAATTCGTGTTCACTTGTTCATACAATTTGGGGTCTAGGGTCTCACATAGATTTTTTTTGGGAGAAGAAAAGAGGTTGAAGAAGAAGACAGGTGTAGTTATGTCTTTTCCTCTCTGCGGTTAACACCATTACGGTATGTTGAACTTTGAAGCATTAAAATACAACAAAAAAAAACATTAAGGTATTAAAACGCAGGATTGGTGAAACAGAGATTATTATGCAATTTATCCAAATATAATAAACAGTCTCAACTCTGGACCACACAGGTAACTTGTAACCTACTGCTTGTTGCAGCATTCTCCCCCCCCCCAAAAAAAACTTCTTTGTAGGGAAGCCACAGGTTCGGGATTCGAATTCCGTTTGCATCATGTTGCGGCCTATAATTAAAGCAAGACCACATTGTTTATATTATAACTTTTTATCGACCATGTTCATTGGTTTGATAGAATGCCTTTTTTTATGCAACTGCCCGTAGGCTTTGGGGGAGGGGGTTGGGCCCTTTAGGTCCATGGGAAAATTCTCTACATAATTGGTTGAAAATCACAGTTGCCACTGCACATGGGGATTTCGAATCTAAGACTTTACACCGAGTGAGGGCACACACGGGTTGGAAGTACCCTATGATGTATGTAAAAAGTGTTGGTCCCCTGCCTATGGACAAAAATGGAAAGCAATAATGCAGCCTTGCAATCTTCCAATGTTTCGACTATCTTTCCCTTTTTGGAAACCCTCAAGCCTTACAATCGTTTTTATGAAAAGTGAGCATTTGTCAAATGACTGAGCCCAAGTTGTGCGCACCTATACATGCGCACTTGGCAAGATGGCCAGGTTGAATCACATGTGTGGCGTCCAAGTTGAATCACATGTGCGACGTCCAAATTGTATGCACCTATACATGCGCACTTGGCAAGATTGTCAAGTTGAATCATACGTGTGCACCTATACGTGTGATGCACGTGCGCATGTCACAAACACGCATGTACATTGATAAAAAGTTGAGCCGTAGCTCGCCTCAATAGTACATTGATAAAAAAAGTTTAATTACAACAAAAATCATCTATATAATTATGCTAAGCAAAATACAGTAAACAAATCAAAAGTTCCAAAACTCTTTCGGAAGACTGCAATAGTTCCCTGTAGTTCTCAATTTTTCTTTAACCTTACTATAATTCTTTATCAAACCAATATGTTGGTTCATGGGTTTTACCCGTATTGAAAATGGAGCTGCTAATGAAAATAAATATGGTGGAACCTCCATATAATAACCTAAGCCATCCTAAAAATCCTTTGTTATAATATCTTTAAAAAAAAATATTAAAAGGATATTACAGACAATGTAAATGCATATTTTAGGCTTTTCCCACAATTGTGAAACTTTGTGATTTTTGAAAATAAGTCATATCTCTAAAATGGGCCGGAAATCAATATTCCTTATATGTAATTTTTTATGTCGAGATAACGATGTATTATCCTTCTTCTGTTGGAATTTGATAAAGGCATCCTGAATGACCCATGATCCCTTTGACCAACTTGGACCATGCTCGTAAAACATTAGCCATGGGTGAAAATTTGATTGTCCGGTTTAAAATTTATCGTATTTAATATGTCCTCTATAGTACCACCGTATCCACTTGACCTGTAGGTTGTTGGGTTTTACGTTTGTCTTTAAGTTGAGAACGAAAATAAATACGGTGGAGCTTCCATATAAGAAGCTATCTAATACTGGTTTTTTGCGAAGTTTTTCAAGATTAGAATCTTTTCCATTGGAAATAGAACTTTGCTTGTGCTTTCATTTTCAAATTTGTGTGTTCATGTACATGTTTTCAATTACTAAAGAATATTATATGGTTACAGCATCCTTTTTGATATGGTAAAAGGATAAGTAATTCGAAAAAAATGTAAGAGAAATTTCAATTAAAAGAAATTAGGGGAGTAATTAAAAAGTAGAAATTTGAACCGAGAAAGAAACAAAATTTAATTTTAGGCATAGGTGGCGTGAGGACTCATGTAGATTAATGCATGGTTGTTGTCACTTAGCATAAAGTTGAGCTCATTGTTTCTATTCTAAGTTCCAACCCTTTTCACATTTTCCAAAAACTAATCCCTCATGTTTCCCATACCTTAATTAATGAATGCCAATAAGTTCTATTTGATACATATGTGTCGTTGATGTTGTACACTTAATTATTGAAAATTTTATAATTAAGTCTAAGTTTTGAAATGAATTGATATAGTCTAAGTTTTGAAATGAATTGATATAACAGCGAAAATGGAAATTTTTGTGGAATTGGATTTTAATTTTGAAATGTAGATAGAGATTGGTTTTACACGCTTTTGTGCTGGCCAACTTGCGGAATTAGGGTCTACACAGTTTTTATACCTAATATTATTAGCCACGTCCCCTCAAGGAGCACACAACAACGATGATGACAGCGACAACAAAATTTTATCCCGAAATTTTGATTTTGGGATCCGCTTTATAAATTTTTTTTCCCTTCTGCACCGTTAAGGATAATCTCGGGCCCTCGGTTAATCTAACTATTGGCATGTCATCTTTTAATTGATTCTCTACATATTCTTCTAGGTTTATTCCTCCCTGTTTGTTGAGCCATCAATTACAATTTTTTCACTTCTCATGATTGGAGCATTTATTCTCTTTATTGCACTTGTCCAGGTCACCTCAATTAGTTCTTTCCAATCTTATAATTCTTTGGAGACAACCTTTTACAAATATTTTCAATTCCTCATTTATATTCCAAAGTAAAATCTTTTATTTGTTAAGTTTTTATTTTTATCTAAATGAAGGCTGCATTTTAACAACGAAACTAGCACAATAAAAAGAAAATGAAACACATGCAGAGTATGCGTACACCTAAAGATGAACGAGAAGAGCGATGTCTACGGCTTCGGGGCAGTTCTATTAGAACTCATCACAGGAAGAAAAGCGGTCGATCCATCCTTCGGGGACAGCAAGGACATCGTGAGGTAGGCGACCGATACCATTTCCGCATCTTCAAAATCGCACAAAGAAACTGATTTAAACAGGGAAATCGACTTGCAAGCATTAATAGATCCGAGGTTGAAGCCGATCTCCATTCACGAAAACGACGAGATGGTAGTGCTCGATATTGGCGATCCCCAGGATCATGACACGTGGCAGATGACGTGTCTCAAGACTCAGAAGAAAGGGCCACGGGGGCCGACCGGGCCACCCTACGCCCGACCTGCAAGCACGAGCTAGCCCTCCTCGGGGCTCCCTGCAAATTAGCCTCCTCGGCCCTTCAGCTCGCCTCGAGCTGCCACAGGACCAAGCCTCCTCGGCCTCCTCGCTCGTCCCCAAGCTCCCGCCGAGGCCGTCTTCCTCGGCCCTCCGACCAACTCCACCACTCACAGGCGTAACCGTCGCTCCGTAAATCCCGCCATGCGCGGATTCTCCACCGGCAACATCCCACGTTCCACGCCTTCACGATCCCCATTAATGGGCGATCCGCTCTCTACACGGGCGTGGCGTCGGGAGCGTAATTGCCGGCGAGATTCTCGCGCCCGCTGCTGCGTACCGCTACCGCTATTTAAACCCCCGTCACTGAGGGGTCAAGTAAGCCATCTTTTACTCTTTAAGCCGTTACTCTGCTCAGATCTCATCACTAACTTGAGCGTCGGAGGGTCCTCGGTGGTACCAAACCACCCCGGGACTTCTTTGCAGGTACTCGGCACCAACTCTCTCACTTCACCTCTTCCTCCAAAAACCCATTGAGACCCACACGTAACGGAGGATAATCAACTAAGTCCACCGCGAGATCAACGGAAGACAACATCTGACGGAGACCCGAAAAGGACCTCCATCAGTTGGTGCCGTCTGTAGGAACACAACTCCACGAAAACAAAAGTTGGCCTTCCTATCTCCACCCTCATGGCAGACGACCATCCTGGGGATCCCGGTACCAGCCGCCATCTTCCACTCACTGAAGGCGGGGATGAACCCCTTCCCATGACCGACATCAACGCCCTCGTAGGCCGGATAGATCGCCTACAATCCCTCGTGGAGGCCCTTGTCCGCGTCCAAACGGCCGCGCCCGGGCCCCATATCGCCGCTCCACCGCCTCCAGAAGGCTCTGTCCCTGTCTGGACGGCCGACCACCAACAGGCTGCGTCCCCTGGCCGCCGGTCTCTCGAACCGGTGCTCCCTGAGGCCCGCTGGGCGCCCCAGGGCTCCACACTGAGATCCGCCGCCAGGACGCCTCGCCTCAAGCCTCCTCGTGACCCTCATCCCCCTGAGGAGATGTCAGTCACCTCGCCTGTCCACGGGCGTGGTCGACCCCACCACCATCGGCGGGGCAGCACAGAAGGGGTCTGCCCCGGCGACTCAAGAGCAACCTCACCCTGGGACCTGAGGCACCTCATTGAGAAGAAGCGGGGCCGCTCCCAGACGCAGGTCACCCGCAGTGGGGGCCAGGGATCATGAGGCGCCGATTCCTCAGGGTACCACGGTCGGCTCGATGCCCTCGAGAAGAAGATCGAGGGCATGCACCGAGAAGCTCACCTCTCGAGCGGCGGAGCTAAGTACGCCTCCGACTCGCTCACGAAGCCGTTCGCCGAGAAACTGCTCGCCGTCCACGTCTCCTCGAGCAACAAGCCCCCAAAGGTCTCTCTGTTTGACGGGAAAACCGACCCGAAGGACCACTTGGACGCTTTCACCGCGGGGATGAGCTTCTAGGATCACTCCGACGCCGCCCAGTGCAGAGCCTTCCCGCCACCTTCATCCGCGTAGGTCGGGACTGGTTCCGGGGGCTCGAGCCCCGCTCGATTTCGACCTTCGACGAGCTGGCTACTCAGTTCCTCGGCCATTTCGTGGGGAACCGTCGACAGAAGCGCACGGTCGACTACCTCTTCACGGTTAAGAGTGGGGACAAGGAAACGTTCAAGGCCTATATTACCCGTTTCTACAACGCCCTTCTCGAGGTGCCCGAGCACCGAGACGAAACCATCATAACGGCACTCAGATCTGGTCTGAGGCACAAGGAATGGTTACGCTTCTTCACGCTGGCGCAACCTAGGACCATGGCCGAGGTCAAGGCGTGGACCGAGCGCGAGGTCCAGCTGGAATCCGAGGTGAATGCTAACCTTCCCCGGACAGAACGGCCCGACCAGAAGAAGAGGGCTCGGGAGGAGAGGACGGAGCGTCAGCAACCCTACCACCCGAAATTCCAGGAGTATACCCCCCTCAACGTCTTCCTCGCGGTGTTGCTGGAGGAGTCTCAGAACGAGGGGTTCTTCAAGTTCCCTCCGGTCCCGCGTCAGGCCGCAAAACGAACCCGGGGCCCCTACTGCGCTTTCCACCGGGTACTGGGCCACGTCACGGAGGACTGCAAACAACTGAGGGACTACATCGAAGAGCTCATCCGGTCTGGGCACCTTGCAGCCTACCTGAGGGACAAACGGCAGACCGACCGCGAGCAGGAGCAGCATTGCCCACCCGCCGACCTGACCATCAGTCAGATCATGCCTGTTTCAGCGGACGGCCAGCCCGGAGCTCAAGGAGCCCCATGCCCTATGCCAAGCGCGGGGGCCGACAGCCTTTCAGGGAGCTCGGCCCAAGCCAATAAAGTCATCTACTAGGCTGTACCTTTCTTTTAAAGCAATGTAAACTCTTCCTAGGATCTATTGTTAATTTAATAAAGATCAATGGAGCATTGCGAAAAAGAAAGAAAAACTTTGTTTATTCAAAGGGTATTATGGGCTCCTCAGCCATACATGCAAAAAGAAAAGAAAATTACAATAGTGGGGGAAGGGGGTACAGCGAGCACTGCTCGTGGTACTCGGTAAAAATCTCCGCCAACCGGGGCGTCGCAAGTTCCAGCCTCTGTCCCCGGTTCCCCCCGCGGGCATCGACCCCGAGGCTCAGCTCGTAGCATTCGCGGACGAGCGCCTCCGAGCGGGCAAGCCGGTTCGCTGAGATTAAGCCAAAACGCCTCAAAGACTACAGCTTGCCCACGACCTCATCAAAGAGCAGCTTAGACAAGGGGTTGTAAAGCCCCGGCGATACCCTCCAGATGGAGTACATCAGCAGCTGTAGCAGGGAGGAGCGTCTGGGGAGCAGCCAGCCAAAATGGTCCTCAATGCTCCCGTAGACCAGCTGCACCGTGTCCTCGGAGCAGTACGGGTCGTAAAGGTACACGTCTTCAAAGTGGACGATGTCGGGAATGGTAAACGGGAAGTCCTGCATTCTCGGCGACCTGTTTATGAAGGATGAAGGACCAGTGCTCCTTCAGCCTTATATAGCCCACTGTGCAGCCCAACAGTCGTCCGCTTTCACCCAATGGGTCGCCGCCACGCGGCAGCCATCGAACCTTCTCCGGTGGAGTAAAAGCGGCGCGCCCTTAGCGCTTCGCCTCCCCCCGCGTTCAATGCACTGGCTACGAACGCCGTCGCCCCGACCGTTCCTATTCCCCGCACCTACAGCTAGACGGGCGGGCTGCACTTCGTCAAAGATTCAACCCAGCAGCTATCCTGCTCGGTCGTCCCCAGCGGGCAGCTTCCCTCCTGTCACGCCCCGCTTCCCAAAATACGGAATACGAGGGGTAGACAAGGCTAGCCATGCTCCTACGGTCAAGGAAATATCCCACCGTAGTCACACTTCGGCTTCTAGTTTATCATGGTAAACAGTAAATGATGCGCAGGTAATGAGAAATGCAGTAACTGAAAGAAACAATAATATAAACTGACCTGATGGGAAACAAACGAATGTGACTCGGAATGGCAAGTCAAGGAGTCTGTGATGCACGTCTAGTTCTGGTCCAGGCTAAATCTTCTCCACACACTGAGCATGCATACTCAGGTCGTCAGAGCGACACAATAGCAATATAATATATATAAAATCATGTGACAATTCTAACAGTGGTAATAGATATGAGAAACAGTAAATCGATGACAGCATGAATATGAATGTGCAGTAATCAATGCAGCGGAACAGTAAAGCAGTAGAACGATATGTCACGTATGCCACACAGTATAGAAGGAATGTAAATGCCAGTATCCCTATCAGTCTCTAAGTCTCACTGTACAGGTCACTAAGCCTATCGTCAGTCCAAGTGTGAGAGTCAACCACTCGCGAGTGTCCTCCACCCAAGGGTAGAACCCAAGGGCAAGGGACCACGGGCCCAACATGTAACATGTATATCACGGTGTATATCACATACCCTGTAAATCTCCATATAACTCCCTAAATATATAAGCAGGCATGGGACTCCCGAGATTCTGTTGAACTCACACTTAAACTACCCCACACCCCGTGGTCTACATCAAACGCTAACCATAACCCTAAATACTAATCGATCCGTGACAAGTCTGCGCGAGAACTGGAGGCAGGACCTCCATCAAGCACGTCCCGACTAATACCTAAGATAGATGGCAGTGTCGGATGCCTTATCTATGACACCCGTGCAAGCGCTTCCATAAGTGTCCCATACCACTTATAGTTACACATACACGCATCCCACAGACGTCGACAATGCAATAGAATAATAGGGTCACTGATTGTGTACAAGTACGTATCACTTTCACTTAATCACGGATACATGAACACTAACGTACTTGCCACAATCATCACTAAAATCTAACTCTGGGTAAATGCACGATATCACTAGGTTATCACTGTAATGATATGGGTATGATATGATGCGAGAACAGTATATGAAGCATGATTAAGGTATCATTAAAATAGCGTTCTATCACTTGCACGATTTATCTTGAAACGTACGTATATAGTTTAGCGAAACGATAAACAGGTAATAATTAGTATGTTCAGTTGTCCATCCATCAAATTTAGTTTCAAGCCAATCGGGTTTCAGGATCAATAGTTATAACCATTTCATTTTAAGCGTTCACGGCTGGAAATCCGGTTTCAGAATCAGATGTCCGTTTCGCAACGCATTTTAATCCCAGTTGAGATCAGAATTTAGCGATACTACAGTTGAATGAAATCTAGGGTTTTCAGTAAGTTTTTCAACGCAACATACGGATCTTTGATCGCATCTGTACGTCAGGAGATATACACTATTCAATGTCAATATGTCTGTTCTGATTCTGCTGGGACTCTTATGCATCCCGATCTATTAAATTACAGATTAAATATCAAATGGTAACGAAACAGAATGAAACCAATTGTTTTATCTAGCTAACAGATTTATCTATAATAAACAGTGGAGTTCCACAATCTACAAGTTAAGGAGATCTTGTGGTACCCATTACGGAACAGCAAGCAACGACTGGAGTCACTCTGGACTGCAGTCCAGAGTCGTACTCCGATCCAATTATCATCATGGTTTAAGTACAGGAATGTCAGGAAACTAGTATAGGGTTAAAGTTCGTCGAGTCAGCTCCGATTTGAGCCCTCGAACGCACCATTCTAGTATGTATATGATTTATGGTGAATTTAACGGTTTTCAGGTACAATAAAAGTACAGTTTTACGATTAAACTTGGGGGTAGTTGTTTTAATCTTTAACGATCATAATTTCCAGCGAAACTTGCACAAAGTATTCATCACAGCAAGGGCCAAAGTAATTAGTCCAGTTCCGTCATTTTAGAAAAGTATTTCCTTTGGGGACACGCGTCGAACAGGTATGGCACATAATTGATCTAAACATGCAATTTTATGATATATGTAATTAAAGATCGTACTTAGGTAATTAGCATGTAAGCAAGTAAAATACTTGCCTAGAAACGTTATGGTGATGCACGGCAGCGGCAACGACGATCTCTGTAGGTGCTCGACGGAATGTCGGGGCTCGACTCGGCTTGGGTTTGCGTCGCAGCCTTGCTGTTGCTGCGTGAATGCTTGATTGTGCTGGGCTGTTAATGGAGGAGAGGGAGAGAGAGTTGTAGAGGGAGAGAGAGTGACAGAGTTAGAGAGAGAAAGAGAGTTAGAGGGAGAGAGTGAAAGAGAGAGAGAGAGAGAGCTGAGAGAGAGATAGAGATTTGTGAGTAAGAGGGGACTGAGAGAGAGAGAGAGTGTACTGAGAGAGAGAGATGAGATGCAGGGAGAGAGAGACAGTGAGAAGGAGAGAGAGAGAGAGAGAAGAAACAGAGGGTGAGAGAAAGAGAGATAGAGGGATTGAGAGAGAGAGAACACAGAGGGAGTTAGAGAGAGGGGAGAGACAGAGAGACGAGAGGGAGGGGGAAAGAGAAGGTGGCGACGACGACGATGATGATGAGCTGCGGTCGACGAGATGATGGGTGCGGCGAGGTAGATTCTGTAGCGATGAGATGGGTGCAGGGGTCGGGGTTCTGTGGTGGGGTGATGGAGGTCGCGGTGTTGGGAGAAGGGGGAGTTGGTGGTCGGTGGTGAAGTGGAGCGCGAGAGAAGCTTGGGCGGGAGAAGGGGAGAGCCGTTGGGGAAGAAGGGAAGGGGTAGTGGGCCGGGTCGGGTCGGCGCGGGTCACGGGCCAAGGGAGTCGGGCCGGCAAAAAAATATAAAAGAATTAAGGAAATGGGATAAGAGGGCCGGGCCGGGTTATTTGGAATTCATTTTAATTAATTTGTTTTTTGTTTGTGGGCTGAGAACGGGCTGAGGAAATTTTTATAAGGAAAATATTAAGATAATTTTTAATGGGCTGAGGGAATTAAAGTTTGGATTGTAAGATTTAATAAAGAATAAATTTGATGAGAAAGGAGTGGGCTGCTAAGAGAGCTGGTCCAAATAAATTAAAAGGAAAAAGGAATTTGATTTAATTGGGAAAGAGAATATAAGGGAATGGAAAAAGAACGGACCAGAGAATTTAAAGAAATCAAAATGGAAAAATATAGGGAGTGGGCCGGAGATTTGATATAAAAGAAAAAAATGGGTTTTAATGAGATGGATTAAGTTTATAAAAGAATGGGAGATGGGCTTGGGATATTCTAAATGAAATTTTGTGAGAAATGGAGGGGGAAAAAGTTTAAATAGGATAAAATAAAATAATGAGAAATTTCAAGGGCTGGACCGAAGGAATGGTGCGGAGTGTTATGGTGTGGGGATTTTGGGTTTGAGAAAGGGGAGGGGATAAACTAAATAGGCTGGGAAAATTTTAAAATAAACAATAATTATAAATACAAATTATAAGTGAAAAGAAATACAAATATAAGCGTACAAAAAGGGGCTGGGTATTACATCATACCACCCTTACAAAAATTTCGTCCTCGAAATTTTCAAAGAACGACAACTATAAATAAATAAGCGAAAAGTTACTATATTGGACACTAGTGGTTTACTTTAAACGGGTGGATAAATTTTTGAAGGTATATATATATGTAATACGATCATACTAAAAAGATAGGTCGAAAATATAATGCAAGAACAGTTAATAAAACAACTACATTTATACGAGAATAGAAATAATAACAGTAACGAACAATAATATTCAAGATGTACTAGGTAAATTCGAAACCCAAATATGTGCACATATAAGTATATCAAATATAGAACGGCAGAATTAACACAGTTTGAGTACAAGGCACAATCATTTATAATAATAAACATAAGCACAACATCCGAAAATAAAGTAATGATAATAAAGTAGAGAAAGCTTTGTCGGTATGTTAAAACATTTTAGGACAATGTATCGAAAAAATAGGTTTAAAATGATTTAGAAAACTTGTATAGTAAATCTAAGAAACATGGAATAAAATTTGCGCGGGGGAAAGGTGCGCTACTGAAAACTGAAGATAATAGTAGTGTGCTTACAATACATAAAACTAATTAGTCAATAACACGTACTCCTCGACAAGTGCAAACTACTGGAAACCAAATCTCGAATAATAAAGTCCCTATATATATTCAGGGTAATAGGAAGAACACAAAAATGTATAGGCTAGCTAGGGTAAGGGTTTCAAGGAAGTGTGGTTCATTCAAAGGTCGGAATGTGGCGGCTTTAGGCTGAAAATCAAGGAGATTGGGATAGGGTCAGCACAGAAAGTGAGGGTGAGCAGTAAAGGACTATAAGGGAAAGATATGGGGAGGACAACGGTCGGTACTGTTAGTTATTTGTATGCCCTATAGGCCATTGCTATACATATGATGTATATTGTAGTGGATGCTGGGACATATATAGGGAGGACTTTCTTGCTCGACATGATAGTATGCTATCTGGTTACTCTTTACCTTAACGTGTATACTGATTGTCTCTCTGTTACATGTTGGTAAAGCCCTTAGGATGTGTGCTTGACTACCTGGACTATGATGCGGATCATACTAGTGGGGACATGGTAGTCCATAAGTACATCCTTCAAGGTCCCTAGTCGTGGGTGTATCGAGACGGGGCATCGATATGCCAGAGTAGACTAGCGTATACCTTCTCGACCCATACAGATGGGCGATGGATGATCCCATATCCATTGGTGTTTGACATCAGAGATGATATACGGGTGCTTAGTGGAGACTGGGTACACTGGACGGACTCGCCGAGAACTCCCAGATGGTATTATACCTTACGTCAGATGGCAGTTCTCTGGTGACACTGGTACAGAGTAGTCTGTTGACCCGAGATCGTCATAGAGTCTTGTGTGGTTCCCACTGTGCTTTGATTTCCATCATACCACGTCCAAGAGGACGTGCAAAACGGTGGATTTTGGGTACAGTCCCGAATCACATGGAGGCAATGAGCGATAGGAGGGGATTCGTCTCTCCCGGTATAGGGGGTTGATGTTGCGCAGTGTTCGATTGGCTATAACAGGAAATCCCTGGCCAGGGTTGCTGAGATATACTGGTAAGTGTTACCAGTAGTTTCTCGAATTGTTATAGACCTCATATCGACACGACTTATCGAGCTATTGGGGTCTGACGTTTACCACCCCTAGGCAAGATATGCGACATATCAGACGACGAGACCGGACTGTACGGTAGTGTTACTGGTTGGATTCACTGAAGTGTGAGCGGGCTTGCTCGTCGATCTTCTGATCGCTCAATACCCGGGTGGCCGTTACGTTTAGCAGACCGCTTGCGGCTTGTGGGTGTTTGATATGATCATCACCTGCTGCCGGCGTATTGACGAGTCTTTAGAGTCCTACACAGAGGTTTCCTGGCTCAAGCGAAACGAAATAGGAGCGCATATGAGATATATGCGGGACCGAGAATAATGCGTGTATGTGATACCGTATTCCATTCTCGCGATGAATGTATCGATTGGTTATATGCGATATAACCTAGATATCGAATCAAGGATTGATTCGATAAGCCGATACATTGGATACTAGTCGGTTATGTGCGACATGACCGGATCATTGAATCAAGTGTTGATTTAATGATTTAATGTATAATTATATATTTGATATATTACTTTGCATTAACTAGTATTGGTTCACTTTAAATGGATTTTCTCGCTCGGATGTGCACATTGTATGTGTGATATGCTAATTGTGCACTTGATTGTGTCATGTTTGATGATACATGTTAACTTGGATTTGTGTAAAGATTAAACCATGGTTGTGAGAGTGGTTAGGGTTTTGTTTATTCACTTATAATCTATTTATTCATTTATTCATTCATTTTGGCAAAAGAAAAGAAATAGTGGCTTGCTTTGTTTTACATTGAAGCTTCATGAAGCTTTGAAAAAGTCCACCATTTTTGTTTCATGCCTAACCTAACCATTCACTTAACCTTGGTTCAATCTCTACACTTGACCATGGTTTACATTATGATAAGTATTCATTTTCTTTTCATTTTTAAATAACTTATCATAATATTAGCTTCTTCTTCTTCATCTTCTTCAATGAAGAAAGCTTGACTTCATCAATGGTGATTGATGAAAAAGAGTGAGAAATCCAATTCTAAAGTGAACCCACTTCCTATTTCTTCATCCTCTACCTCTTGCCAAGTAGTATAGGGTGTTTCCTTCATAAGTTTTCATGGCTTGGTGAAGGTGGAGCTTGATCTAGTGATGCCTCGACGTAGATCATCTTCGGCATCGTCGTCGATGACCTAGCCCGCTTTTTCTCCGATGAAGCCGACGCTAGAGTCCAGGTTTCCATTTGAACAGCGAGGAGACTTCATTGCGGAGCTATGGAGGTGGAGGACCGGATCTACAAAGGTTGTATTTCCGTATACTCGTAGTTAAGTTGTTAACTAGTTTTGTTTTTGCCTAAAATTCTAGTTAACGATCTAGTCTAGGGTTTCTCGGCACCGTAAAATTTGAAATTGGCATGGTTGATGCCTTGTGAGACCTCATTAGCGTGCCTAGGAACCCTTCACTGGTATCAGAGCCTAGCTAGAGCCTTAGGCGAAGTCTAGACGACGTTAGAAGTCCGATCGAACCGAAAACTAGAACCCAAAAATGCTCTCTGGACTTTTTTCAAAAACAGGGATTTTTGTGAATTAAAAATTTTCAGAAAATAGAGCAGGAAATTATAAGAGTTACTGTAGAAAACGAGCCCCTAACTCCACCAATGCGCCGCGGAACCGCGGCAATAGCCTCCTTGTGCGGCGGTTCCGCGGCCGTATGTAATGATTGGGGTGTCGTTTTGGTACAGTAATGTCCGTATCTGTTTCTTATGTTCTCTGGGAACTTTTAATCTGCACTCAACAGTTGAGTTTTCTGGGGTTGTGTTGGGACTTCGGTGATTCGATCGGATTGTCTAATCTTGTCTGTGTTTTTCCGCATATTTTTTGAATATGTTAAAAGGTTCGACCGGATATAAATACCCAATTTTTCCCCTGTCGGGAAATTTCCAAATGTTGGATTTTTCCGTAGTTTAACGACGTTCTAAGTAGTGTAAGTAACGCGATGGACCCTCTAGAAGACAACAAACCTTAACTCGATTATGTGACCGTCTTGAACTGCCCTTTGAACCTTCGGGTTTGGGGCAGTACGGCGTGCCACATGTGAGGCGTTGGCTTGACCCTTCTACGGCTGGACCGTTGGTACTGAGACATGAACTGGATGTTTTTAAACTTGTTTCATGTGTTGAGCTGTTTCGGGAAAACTTGGGTGTTCGAATGTTCGATCGGAAATTTTAACATTTTCTATTTATCCGGAATGGGATACAACATTTGGAATTCACAAACAGTTATAAATGAATGTTATAAATCTAGCGGTTTAGTCTCACTTGATTGGTTGCCACGGAATTTTGATGTGATCAAAAGTCCGTCGCAATCACGTAGCGTACGTGGATACTCGCCGGGTAAACTTAATAGACAGCCTCACTCCATAGCCCCGACCAAGTGACTGTAGGAGAACCCCGTCGCCGAAAGCATCCGTTCGGGTGCTCGCGGTAGCGGTGTTCCGCCTTGGTGCACTTCGTCGATGGTATCGGGGGTGCGGCCGTCTACTGAAGTTTGCGACGAGCATTCGATCAGGATGTCGGGAATTCTGTTGAATTGCCCGACTTGATATTGAAAAGTGTTTTCGATTTTGAGACTAAAATGCGGGGTTTATAATTGTTAGGCATGCGATGTCTAAGAAATTCATTTGGTCAGGCATGCGATGTCTGAGATGGTTGCGGATTCCAACTGTTGTAGTTTTACACTTTCTTTTCTGTGACCGTAAGTGTAATATGTGATATCGCCGGTTTCGTTGCTATATGTCAACAACAATTGGGATACGCATATTTACTTACGTTGATGACATGTGATGTTATGTGTTGCTGGATATGTTATATTGGATCGTCGTGTTTGAATAGCCGGGGGTTTTTATGTGAGATGAGTGTTTTTCATTTTCATTCATGTAAAAACTTGTATGTAATATTCTTTTATTGGGGCACTTCCAGGTTGCGGAAGTTGTCACCTTTTGTATATTATTTACTTTTCCGCACTAGGATAGACCCAAGGAGGAGGGCACAAGTAACCGGGTTCCGGAGTCCAGTGGGAGACCAACTCGAGGAGTCGAGTCCGGTCTCCTAACTCTAGAATTGGTAGGGTTGCTTGCCGCTCTCGTAGAGGTCTAGGGGTGTGGGTTTGGCTATTCATCGCGACCGTGGAATCCGTGTTTTATACTGGCTCGTATTGAAAACACGGACGTCCTAGTATATCCAATATTTCATATGTTTCTTCTGCTGCGATATCTGTGATGTGATCATGTGATGTTCTGTGATAGATACAGTATATAGTATATATGATATATTATATAGGCGTTACTTATGTTTTACACCCGCGCTAGCCCTGCCCTGCTCTGCCGTTAGTTACATAACCTAACGGTGCACGAGGGGACATCGAGGCGAATGCGGATGGCATAAGTGTACGTCGTATTTATCTGTGATGTTTAGGTACTTAAATGATGGGACTTCATTAATGAGATTAATGAAATAAAAGAAACCTAAGATGTTGTAGAATCGAATTTCAAAATAAAACAGGTAGCTACAGTTCTTGCTTTGCACAGCGGTACATATGATATATCCTGCACCTTATTCGATAAGGAAAGGACCGAGATCCCTTCACCGGGAGTGACTCCTTTAGCAATAACTGGCCGATGCTACACACTCGGTTTGTCTTTTGATTGCTTTTAAGAGTTTTTGCTTTGCACAGTGATATATATGATATATCCCGCACCTCATTCGACGAGGAAAGGACCGACGATCCCTTCACCGGGAGTGACTCCTTTAGCAAAACTAGAAAAGCCTCAAAAGCACTCCATTTTAAAATCATTTGATTCTACAACGATATCAAGTTCATTACGCAATAGGTTTTTAGAAAAACCTGTCGTAGCCCTCCGTCATTTTAGATAAGTCCTATTTAGTATTCGTGCTACGTTTGTTGACCTCCGTCAAGGCGTAGTGTGCGGTAGCTAACTAGTATTTATCTGTTTATGCATATGATGCAGATTGGATTAGGGTAGTCGTGCGGCCTTGTTGACCTCCGTCAAGGGTCGTGCGGGTGGGTTTAATTCGATCAAGAAATGACGGGTTGAACTTGACTAGTAGCCTATGGTTTGTTGACATCCGTCAAGGTCATAGGGTGCTGGGGGTAAAATATTATCGGGAATTTCAAGTGTTGAAATTTGCAATGAGATTGCATACCTTCTATGTGATAGTTGGATCCCGATACCCGCTGCGAGTAAGAGTTACTCCTGGGAGAGTTTTGCACATTACAATTAGCCGATCAAGTAGGTGTTTAGAAAGGTGTCAACGAGGTTACGCCTCTGGGAAAACGAGGTTTACATTAATTAGGTTCGTGCGAAAGCACGGGGGACCTCCCTCAAAGTACCGACACTGGCCTGGCTGAAAGATTGGCGAACTTGTAGTGTGTAATTAATCCCGGCTAGTCTTTCCTTTTAGGGTTTGAAGGAAGATTTGATAAAAAGCAGTGGGAGCCATCCTGATTAGATAAAATAATAACCAATCTATTCTTGCAAGAGCGCACGCTGAGTGTTTTCTTCTCTCTATCTCCTGGTAGCGACCATGTCACGCCTTAATCAAGATAATAAAACGGATTATTGACCGAACCCGCTTGTTATACTGAGCTGGGGAACGTTGGTCCCGCTCCAACTTGTAATTGTTATAAGACAGAGCAGGAAATTGGGTAATACCAGATTTCCCGTGCCGCCCAAACGAAGAGAGTGCATGCTGATGTATCATCTTCGGGTGTGTTCATTATACAGAACTGTTTCTCAGTATCCTCCGCATCCTGGATATATGATACCAGATCAGGATCCCAGATATGTAATCTGTTACATAGGGCTACAAAAAGGTAGAGAACTGAGAACGGGTGATAAGTTTCATGAGGCAGAAAACGGGGCAAGTGTTGCAGCCAAGTCTGTTGGTCACTGTCACCCTGTATTACAAATACATTGATTCTGAACGAATGTTATTAGATACCGAACCTGATATACAAAATCATATCAGTCTCTTTATTAGTAAAGAAATGATAAAATTTTGTATTGTTGGATAATGTTTTGAACATTTCCTATATCAAAAGTTGATCGGTTCAGGCACGTTATCTAAAAGCGTTGATGTTCTAAATCAAACTACAGTTCTTAGTATACAGAACACACACAAGAGGAAGAGTTCAGAAATGAACGGATCTTTCTTGCGGTATTGTAGACTAGGTCATATCAATATGACCCGACTAGCTAGAGTTACATAAAGATGCATATTTAAATTAGTTTGAATTTACATCTTGTGAAACTCGCCAGTCATGTCACAGAGATAAGATAACCATAGCTCCGTTTACAGAAAACAGAGAAAGAGTTAGTGAACTCTTGGGATGATACATGTTGATGTATGTAGGTCCCCAGTCTATACATGCCAAGACCGGTTCTTTGTACTTCATTACATTCTCTGATAATCTCTCGAGATTCAGACATATGTTCTTGTTGAAACACAAGTCCGAACCTTTTGAGATATTCACAGAATATGATTTAGAAGTAGAGAACCAAAATACGGGTAAAAGTATTATGTCCTTTGATGAGATCAAGGAGGAGAATACTTGTGCATAGAATTTCTGGACTATTCTAAAGGAGAATGAGATTCTCTCTCAGCATTACTCCTCCGTATACACCATTGCACGATGGTATGTCGGGGCGGAGCAGATACACCCTATGTGATATGGTGTGCTCTATGATGAGTACTACTGAGTTACCTTTTTCCTTAAGGGGTTATGCACTTGAGAAGTTGCATACCTATTGAATAGGGTTCCAATCAAATCAGTTGCCTACCACTTCATATTTGATATGATAAGGGATGAGCCCATCTCTTAAGTTTGTTAAGATTTGGGGTTGTCCAGCCTATGTCTAAAAGCAAAATCGGGACAAGCTCAAGGCAAGATCTGTTATGTAGAACTGGAAAGGTTCCAGCTATACAAGCTACAGCAGATGATTTGGTAGAACCAAAGGATTCAATAGTTACCAACGAACCTCAGCCTCTCCGCCGATCTAGTAGGGTTCCTCACCCACCTGAGAGATACTTCGGTTTCTCTATGACAGTAGGAGCGAGGATTGCATCATGAGATGATGACCCAATTAGTTTCGAGCAGGCCATCGAGAGTAGGGACTCTGTAAGAATGGCTGGATGCTTAGTGATCTGAGATGGAATCCATGTACACCAACAAAGTATGGACTTTGGTTGCTATATCTGAAGGGTTAAATCCCCATCAGGAGCAAGTATATCTTGAGAAGATTACTTGGTGTAGATGGAAAAGTTGAGACTTTCAAAGCTAGACTTGTTAAAGGTTTTCGTCATCAACCAAGCGTGGATAATGATGAAACCTTTTCAAGTAGCTATGCTTAAGTCCATCCAGATCCTACTTGCCACGGCTACATACCATGACTACGATATCTGGTGGTTGGGTGTCATGACTGCTTTTCTAATTGATGTTTTAGATGAGAACGTCTGTAAGTACACAGCCAGAGGGCTTCGTAGACAGTGGGAGCAGCGGAAACGTGTACAAGATGCTTTATAGGATAAAGTAGGTATCGCGGAGTTGGAACATCTATTTTGATGTCTTAGTCAAAGAGTTTGACATCATCAAAATGGTAGATGAATCATGTATAAACAAAAAGATAGTAGGGAGTATAGTGACGATCCTCGTAGAGTACGTGGATGACATGCTCTTGATAGGGAAGGAGTTTCCTATGCTACGCTCGGTCAATCTCCGGTTATCACAAGAATTCTGCATAATAGGATCAAAGTGATACCTCCTAAATCCTGGTTTTGGATCTATGAGATAGATCTAATTGGATGTTAGGATTTTCACTAGTTGTAGTGAGATGGTATCAACCGATCCTGGGGAGAATCACTGGAAGGGTTCCAGGGTGATACAAACGACTGAATGTCAGTCACAGGCATTGTCTTTACCCTCAGTAAAGGGACGGTATGTTGGAAGAGTTCCAAGCTAGATACCGTGGCTAACTAGACGATAAAGGCAGGATACATCGCTACTTAAGATGCTACCAAAGAGAATGTTTGGGTGTATATTGGTTCATGAGATGAACTTCGTTCCTTCCATTGCGAGACAATGGAGTTGTGGCTTGTGCCAAGGAACGCAGGTCCCATCAGTCATCCAGACATATTCTAAGGCAGTATCACCTGATCATGGAGATGGTTTATCTCCAAGGAGATCGAGGTTTGGAGAGTAGACTCAGAGGACAACACAGCGGATCCACTCACAAAGGCCTGTTCCCGGAGAGAGATTTTTATGGGATGGTTGAGTATGAGATACTACAACCACTGCTATCAGATGGCCCTAGTGCAAGTGGGAGATTGTTAGTTATATGTATGCCCTAGAGGCCATTGCTATACATATGATGTATATTGTAGTAGATGCTGGGACATATATAGGGAGGACTTTCTTGCTCGACATGATAGTATGCTATCTGGTTACTCTTTACCTTAACGTGTATACTGATTGTCTCTCTGTTACATGTTGGTAAAGCCCTTAGGATGTGTGCTTGACTACCTGGACTATGATGCCGATCATACTAGTGGGGACATGTGTTAGGTCCACGTTACCTCTCCCGGTACTTTCGGGGTTGCGGAAACGGTAAATCAAAATTTTTCTAAGGTTTGTAACATGGACCGTAAAAGCCGGATCTTTACTAAACTATAAACTAGCAACCTAACAAGAGATGTATCTACTCGGTTAGGGGTTATACCTCAACTTGAACTCCTTCACTTCTAGTTGTTGTTCTTCTATGATGTTCTTCTCTTCTTGTTGTTCTTTTCATGGCTTGCTCAAAGGTTGATCCGGACTTCGGTCACCTCCGCGGCCTCCTTGAGTCGAAGACGATCCACCCGAGAGATGTACGTCGAGCTCCACCTCAAGCCGAGGTAACTAGGGCAAGGAGATTGCTAATCTAGAAGCCTTAGGTTGTGTAGAGAGGATGTTTGGATGTGTTTGTCAAGTGAAAACCTTTTTCTCTCAACACATGAGATCAAAGGAGAAAACAAGAGGAGGAAGAAGAAGGAGGTTTTTAGCAACCATGGAGCTTATCTTTTCAAGAGAGAGAAAGAGAATCAAATTATGATAAGCTTAACCAAGAGAAAAGCTAACCATGGTTGCAATAATGCAAAAACCACATCATTACTAATTCCATCAAGATAAAGTTGATGGCTACAATTGAAATGACCATTATCATAATCCAAAAGAAAATGGAAAAGAAAAGAAGAGTGTGGAATCCTCTTGAATGTCAATGGTCAACTCGGTCAACCGGTCAACAAAGTCAAGAGGGGTCAACGGGATCAAATGGTCAATGCAATTAGCCATCAAAAGATTATCACTAATAGGATTAGTAAATGATGTCCGCTGCTCATAATGGTTTTGACCAAACGAACTGCCAAAACCCTAATGAGCCTGCCATATAATGGTTTTGGCCGAACCAACTGCCAAAACCCTAATGAGGCACCTCCTCCTTCATCGCTCCAGAAAACTGTGCATACACACCTGCATCCGTATTCCGTAGAATGCGGATGCACAGAAGACAAAACAAATCCATCCATGCAATACTAGGATCCGGCTTAAACCAAAGCCCACTAGTATTGCCTGCCCGAACACCATACGCACACAAGTGTACGTAAGTGATCGCAGCCCTGCCGTAAAACCATACGGCCTCTACACGTTTCGCTCAGTGCAGGGAAACTCTCTGTGTGGGACTCTAAAGACTCGACACTACGCTGGCAGTGGGTTTAACCACAGACCGCAAGCGGCACTAGCTGTACGTAACGGTCCCCAGGTAGATGTCGATAAGAAGGCCGATGAGGTACACCCATCCGAACTCCTACTGAGCCTATATGTGACAATCTCCGTACAGTCCGGTCTGTTCGTCTGATACATCGCATGGCGGGCCTAGGGGGGCGGTAAACGTCAGTCCCCTAATAGCGGTACAAGTCGTGTCGGAGTGAAGCCCAATACACCCTGAGATAACACTGGAAACCTACCAGTATATCTCGCTTGCCCTGGCCAGGGACTACTCGTGTAATGGCTCTCCTAGACACAGCGCGATGTCAACCCCCAATACCGGGAGAGACGAATCCTGTCTAACCGTCACTGCCTCCAAGTGCTTCGGGACTGCTCCCAACTACTACCTGTTTGCACGACTCAGTAGAGCCGTGGTAGGATAGCAATCAAAGAACAGTGGGAACACACTCGAGGCGAAGTGACAGTGTCAAGTCAGCGGACTAAGCTGTACTCATGTCACCTGGGAACTGATAACTGACGATAGGTATAATACCAACCATCAGTTCCCGACGAGTCCTGTCCAGTGTACTCGTAACCTAACGAGCACCCGCATACTATCTCAAGTACGACGTACTGACGGCTGTGGGACAGACCGTCTCCCGTGCTGGGATGAGAAGCGCATACGCTAGTCTACTCTGGAGTATCGATGCCCTATCTCGATACTCCCACGACTAGGGACGTGTATAAGGATGTGCTTGTAGATTACCCAGCCCCCACGAGTGTGATCGCCATCACAACGCCGGTAATCAAGCAAAGATCCTAAGGGCTCTACTAATGCGTATAGGTGATATAATAAATAAACACACATGTACACATTAAAGCAGAGACAAACCAAGTAGCATATTACTATATTGAGCAAGATTGTCTGTACAACTGTGAATATCCCAAGCTTCCATCAAGTAATATACATACTAGCATGATACAGTAATGGCCTCTAGGGCATATACACCAACAATCTCCCACTTGCACTAAGGCCATGTACTGGCGTATCGAAGACCTATCATCTCGATCAGCCGCTCGAACTGAGTCTGGGGTAAAGCCTTCGTGAATGGGTCCGCAGTGTTGTCCTTTGTGTCCACTCTCCGCACCTCGATCTCCTGTCGATCAATGATCTCCCTGATCAGGTGATACCGCCTTAAGATGTGCCTGGATTTCTGATGGGACCTTGGTTCCTTCGCTAAAGCTATAGCCCCATTGTTATCGCAATACAAAGGTATTGGGTCAACAATGGACGGAACCACCTGAAGTTCACTAATGAACTTCTTAATCCAGACCGCCTCTTTTGCGGCATCGCTTGCAGCAATGTATTCAGCCTCCATCGTCGAGTCTGCGACGGTATCCTGCTTGGAACTCCTCCAACATACCGCCCCTCCGTTGAGGGTAAACACAAAACCCGAGACGGAATTGCTATCATCTTTGTCACTCTGGAAGCTTGAATCGGTAAAGGACTCGACCCTAAGGTCTCCATTACCGTAAACCAGGAACATCTCCTTAGTCCTTCTCAGGTACTTGAGAATGTTCTTCACTGCTGTCCAGTGGTCCTCCCCTGGGTCCGACTGATACCGGCTTACCGTGCTCAACGCGTAAGCTACATCTGGTCTTGTACATAGCATCGCATACATTATAGATCCTACCGCCGAAGCGTAGGGTATAGTGCTCATGCGAACCCTCTCCTCGTCAGTCTTAGGAGACATCTTCTTGGAGAGGGTAATTCCGTGCAATGCGGGTATGTTACCGCGCTTTGGAATCCTCCATACTAAATCTCTTTAGTACGGTCTCTATGTATCTGGACTGCGAAAGTCCCAATAGTTTCTTGGATCTATCTCTATAGATCTTGATCCCCAGAATGTACGAGGCATCACCCAGGTCCTTCATGGAGAACCTTTGTGACAAAAACAGCTTGACCGATTGTAGCATAGGAATGTCATTTCCTATCAAAAGAATGTCGTCCACGTACAAGACTAGGAATACGACAGTTCGTCCTACAATCTTCTTATATACACAGGGTTCATCTTCGTTCTTGATGAAATCAAATTCCTTGATTGCCTCATCAAAACAGATGTTCCAGCTCCGCGATGCCTGCTTTAATCCATAAATGGATTTAAGCAACTTGCACACCTTTCCGCTGCTCCCACTGTCTACGAAACCTTCTGGTTGATCCATGTAAACGCACTCTTCCAAACAACCGTTTAGGAAAGCCGATTTAACATCCATCTGCCAGATTTCATAGTCATGGAAGGCAGCAATGGCAAGTAGGATCCGAATGGATTTGAGCATAGCCACCGGAGAAAAAGTTTCATCATAGTCCAAACCAGGTCTTTGACGAAAACCTTTTGCAACGAGTCTAGCTTTATAGGTTTCCACCTGCCCATCTACACCAAGTTTCCTTTTGTAGATCCATTTGCATCCAACGGGTTTTACCCCAGGTGGAGCAATATCCATGGTCCACACTTTATTGGCGTACATGGACTCCATTTCAGATTGCATTGCTTCCTGCCACTTATCAGAGTCCCTACTGATAATGGCCTGCCTGAAACTGGTAGGGTCATCTTCTTCCAAGATGCAATCCTCTCGATCCCCGTCAATGAGAAAACCGTAGTATCTCTCGGGCGGATGAGAAATCCTACCAGATCTGCGGAGTGGCTGAGGTTCGTCTGGGGTTATTGAATCCTGAGGTTCTGTCAAACTTTCAGTTTCAGTTTGTGGTCACTGAATTTCTTCCAATTCTACCGTGCTCCCACTAATTTCTTTTGCAAGAAACTCCGTTTCCAAGAAAACGGCATGCTGAGCAACAAACACCTTCTGTTCCTCGGTGTGGTAGAATAGATATCCATAACCATTCTTTGGATATCCCACAAACTTACATAAAACTGACCGTGCCTCTAGTTTATCCGGTTTATGCTTTTTAACATAAGCCGGACAACCCCATATCTTAGATCTTTTAAGATATGGCCACTTTCCATTCCATATCTCGAACGGAGTCTTAGGCACAGATTTAGACGGAACATCATTCAATAGGTATGCGGCTGTCAATAGCGCATGTCCCCAAAATGAAAGAGGCAACTCGGCATTACTCATCATGGAGCGAACCATATCCAGTAGGGTACGATTCCTCCGCTCCGAAACACCGTTGTGCTGTGGTGTATAAGGAGGAGTAAGCTGAGAGAGAATACCATTCTCTTTTAAGTAATCTAGGAATTCCGTGCTTAAGTACTCCCCTCCCCTGTCAGACCGGAGGATCTTGATACTTTTGCCTGTCTGGTTCTCTACTTCGTTTCTGAATTCCTTGAATTTCTCAAAAGCTTCAGATTTGTGTTTCATCAGATACACATATCCGAACCTAGAGAGATCGTCAGTGAATGTGATGAAGTACGAGAACCCACCCCTTGCATGTATAGACATCGGACCACATACATCACTATGTACGAGTCCCAAGAGCTCTGCTGCTCTTTCTCCATGTCCGGTGAACGGAGATTTGGTCATCTTTCCTTTGAGACAAGACTGACAAGTTCCATAAGATGAAAACTCGAACGCATTCAAGAGTCCATCTTTATGCAACTTACTCAGTCTTTTCTCTCCGATATGACCGAGTCTACAATGCCACAAGTAGGATTCATTCGTATCTGAATTCTTCCTCTTGCGTGTGTTTTGTATGTTGAGAACTGTATTCTGATTTAGAACGTAGATACCATTAAACAGTGTACCCTCTGCAACCAGTACCTTATCAAGGTAAATGTTCATGATATTCTTTTCAAGAACAAAGTTATATCCATCTTTATCGAGTAAAGAAACTGATATGATGTTGCAAACCATGGAGGGTACATAGTAGCAATCGTTCAAAATCATAGTCTTGCCATTTGGCAATACTAGGTGATATTCACCGACGGCTGCCGCATTAACTTGTGCTCCGTTCGCTACTCTGAGCGACATATCACCCGGTGCAACTTTCCTACTTTTTCTCAGTCCCTGCAATAAATTACAGATATGAGATCCTGATCCGGTATCAAGTACCCAGGAGGTAGGGCTGACCGTAAAACAGTTCTCAATTACAAGAACACCTGAAGTAGATGCAAAACCATGCTTCTTCTTCAACTGGGTATCCTGGAAATCCATACTTTCCTCTTTCCCATTCTCATACTCATGACTGTTGTCACAAGTTAGAGCTGAACCATCTTTCCCCAGTCCCGAATAAGAATTCGGATCGGTCAAGCGATACATTTTATTATCTTGATTAGGGCGTGAAAAGGTTGCTGCCTGGAGAGAGAGAAAAGAAACACTCAGCGTATGCTCTTGCAAGATTAGATTGGTTTATTAATTTATCTAACCAGGATGTCTCCCACTGTTTCCTCAAATTCTTCTTAAAACCTTTTTAAAAGAAGAACTAGCCGGGTTTTAATTCACGTCACAATACTTGCTTAACCTTTCAGCCAGGCTAGTGTCGGTACTTCGAGGGAGGTTTTCCAACGCCTTCGCGAAGTTCCTTAATTAAAGAACCTCTTTTCCCTGGGGGCGTAACCCCGCTAACACCTTTCTAGACACCTACTAGGTTTATAGCATTGATCGTTAAGTGAAATAATCTCCCGAGAGTAAACCAACTCATCAGTGGGATCGGGATCCAACTGTCATTGTGTGATAACCTAGATGGAATCCACTCTAGTCACCACACTCCAGAAGGTATGCTATATCTGCAAGTTTCAGTTCTTTTGAAACTCCCGATGTGGTTTTTGCCCCTAACTGTTCATGACCTTGACTAGGTCAACAAGCCACAAACTGTTAGACAAGTTCTACCCGTCATAATCCTGATTGCATTAGACCCACCCGTACGTGCCCTTGACTAGGTCAACAAGGCCGCACGACTGTCCTAACCAATCACATTTGCAATCCACAGAAAAATATTATTTAGCTACCGTTCACTACGCCTTGACTAGGTCAACAAACGCAGCACGAATACTGAATAATATTAATCCGAAACGACGGAGGGCTACGGCTGGGTTTTTGGCGAAAAACCCGTTAACGTAATGAACTTGATATCGTTGAAGGAACCTGATTGCACCTTTTTGAAAATCATAGTGGCGAAAACTTTTGCTAAAGAGGTCACTCCCTGTGAAGGGATCTCGGCTCTTTCCTCGTCGAGTGAGGTGCTGGGCATTCGTAAGATGAATACCTCGATGCAAAGCAAGAATAATCGACTATGGTGAAGTTATTACCCTGACGCAAAGTTTTGTCCAAGGGGTCACTCCCGGTGAAGGGATCTCGGCCCTTGCCTCGTCGACTGAGGTGCTGGGCATTCATAACCGAATACCTCGATGCAAAACAAAAAGATGAACGTCCTTGTAATAACAGCTTTTTGAAAAACTTGTTCCAACAACGTCTTTTAGGTTTATTTTCTTGCATTAGTTCTTTTAATGCGTCCCATCATTTAAATCCTACCATTGCAGAAAACAACCAAAATATGACGTACGCTTATGCCATTCGCATTCGCCACGGGGCCCCGTCATCACCCGTTAGGTTACTTAACTAACGACAGAGCGGGGGCTGGGCTAGCGCGGCTGTAAAACATAAGCAACGCCTAAATAGTAAAGCAATGATAGACATTACAGATCACAGATGAACACTTTGGATATACTAGGAATCCGCAATTCGTTCGAGCCTGCAACGAAAAACGGATTACACGGTCGCGATGAATAGCCAATACCCCACCCAAGACCCCTACGGGTGCGGCAAACTACCCGCCAAGTACCCGAAGCGAAGCAACCTCCCTCAATGCCATGAGTAGGCCACTCGGCACTTCGAGCTACCCGGTAGTTTGTGCACCCCTCCATGGGTCTATCCTAGGAGCAAAAACAGTAAAAAGAATTATACAATGACGGCTACAACCCCGACCCGGTTGTGCGGCCAAACAAATAATATTACATCAATTTACAAATTTATTACATGAATGAAAGAAAAAGAAACTCTCATCTCACATCCACCCCGGCTATTCATCCGCGACAATCCAACGAGTTCATATACACAAACCATCAACAACAATCACAGATATGTATAACCCCGACTAATCGACATATAGCGATTAGCCGACGTTCAATACATAAGAACATCACAGATATAACCAACATAGTCAAAGTATATTGAAGTTCGGAAAAAAAACGGATTTATAGGCCCCCAAAAACAAATTTCTATTCTGGCAAATCTGGGAACATATAATATATCAGAAAAATCCTAAAACCATGTCAGAAACACACTGCACCAAAAACGAGACAGCAACTCTACCAGACAGCGGCGCTTCCGCGGCAATAGCAAGCTATTGCCGCGGAAGCGCGGCCGATCTGGTGAGTTACTGTGTCGTTTTTGGTGGGTTTCTTCTAAAAAGCCTGAGATGATTTTTGGGATATAACAAATTTTGTTTTGACCAGAAAAAGTTTTAACAGAAACTCAGATTTTTTATAACTTGGTTTTTTCGATTTTTCCGTTTCGAACTTCGATACACTTTACTACCAAGCTAGTTTATGTTTAGTTAGGCTCTGATACCACTGTTAGGTCCACGTTACCTCTCTCGGTACTTTCGGGGTTGCGGAAACGGTAAATCAAAATTTTTCTAAGGTTTGTAACATGGACCGTAAAAGCCGGATCTTTACTAAACTATAAACTAGTAACCTAACAAGAGATGTATCTACTCGGTTAGGGGTTATACCTCAACTTGAACTCCTTCACTTCTAGTTGTTGTTCTTCTATGATGTTCTTCTCTTCTTGTTGTTCTTTTCATGGCTTGCTCAAAGGTTGATCCGGACTTCGGTCACCTCCGCGGCCTCCTTGAGTCGAAGACGATCCACCCGAGAGATGTACGTCGAGCTCCACCTCAAGCCGAGGTAACTAGGGCAAGGAGATTGCTAATCTAGAAGCCCTAGGTTGTGTAGAGAGGATGTTTGGATGTGTTTGTCAAGTGAAAACCTTTTTCTCTCAACACATGAGATCAAAGGAGAAAACAAGAGGAGGAAGAAGAAGGAGGTTTTTAGCAACCATGGAGCTTATCTTTTCAAGAGAGAGAAAGAGAATCAAATTATGATAAGCTTAACCAAGAGAAAAGCTAACCATGGTTGCAATAATGCAAAAACCACATCATTACTAATTCCATCAAGATAAAGTTGATGGCTACAATTGAAATGACCATTATCATAATCCAAAAGAAAATGGAAAAGAAAAGAAGAGTGTGGAATCCTCTTGAATGTCAATGGTCAACTCGGTCAACCGGTCAACAAAGTCAAGAGGGGTCAACGGGGTCAAATGGTCAATGCAATTAGCCATCAAAAGATTATCACTAATAGGATTAGTAAATGATGTCCGCTGCTCATAATGGTTTTGACCAAACGAACTGCCAAAACCCTAATGAGCCTGCCACATAATGGTTTTGGCCGAACCAACTGCCAAAACCCTAATGAGGCACCTCCTCCTTCATCGCTCCAGAAAACTGTGCATACACACCTGCATCCGTATTCCGTAGAATGCGGATGCACAGAAGACAAAACAAATCCATCCATGCAATACTAGGATCCGGCTTAAACCAAAGCCCACTAGTATTGCCTGCCCGAACACCATACGCACACAAGTGTACGTAAGTGATCGCAGCCCTGCCGTAAAACCATACGGCCTCTACACGTTTCGCTCAGTGCAGGGAAACTTTCTGTGTGGGACTCTAAAGACTCGACACTACGCTGGCAGTGGGTTTAACCACAGACCGCAAGCGGCACTAGCTGTACGTAACGGTCCCCAGGTAGATGTCGATAAGAAGGCCGATGAGGTACACCCATCCGAACTCCTACTGAGCCTATATGTGACAATCTCCGTACAGTCCGGTCTGTTCGTCTGATACATCGCATGGCGGGCCTAGGGGGGCGGTAAACGTCAGTCCCCTAATAGCGGTACAAGTCGTGTCGGAGTGAAGCCCAATACACCCTGAGATAACACTGGAAACCTACCAGTATATCTCGCTTGCCCTGGCCAGGGACTACTCGTGTAATGGCTCTCCTAGACACAGCGCGATGTCAACCCCCAATACCGGGAGAGACGAATCCTGTCTAACCGTCACTTGCCTCCAAGTGCTTCGGGACTGCTCCCAACTACTACCTGTTTGCACGACTCAGTAGAGCCGTGGTAGGGTAGCAATCAAAGAACAGTGGGAACACACTCGAGGCGGAGTGACAGTGTCAAGTCAGCGGACTAAGCTGTACTCATGTCACCTGGGAACTGATAACTGACGATAGGTATAATACCAACCATCAGTTCCCGACGAGTCCTGTCCAGTGTACTCGTAACCTAACGAGCACCCGCATACTATCTCAAGTACGACGTACTGACGGCTGTGGGACAGACCGTCTCCCGTGCTGGGATGAGAAGCGCATACGCTAGTCTACTCTGGAGTATCGATGCCCTATCTCGATACTCCCACGACTAGGGACGTGTATAAGGATGTGCTTGTAGATTACCCAGCCCCCACGAGTGTGATCGCCATCACAACGCCGGTAATCAAGCAAAGATCCTAAGGGCTCTACTAATGCGTATAGGTGATATAATAAATAAACACACATGTACACATTAAAGCAGAGACAAACCAAGTAGCATACTACTATATTGAGCAAGATTGTCTGTACAACTGTGAATATCCCAAGCTTCCATCAAGTAATATACATACTAGCATGATACAGTAATGGCCTCTAGGGCATATACACCAACAACATGGTAGTCCATAAGTACATCCTTCAAGGTCCCTAGTCGTGGGTGTATCGAGACAGGACATCGATATGCCAGAGTAGACTAGCGTATACCTTCTCGACCCATACAGATGGGCGATGGATGATCCCATATCCATTGGTGTTTGACATCAGAGATGATATACAGGTGCTCGGTGGAGACTGGGTACACTGGACGGACTCGCCGAGAACTCCCAGATGGTATTATACCTTACGTCAGATGGCAGTTCTCTGGTGACACTGGTACAGAGTAGTCTGTTGACCCGAGATCGTCATAGAGTCTTGTGTGGTTCCCACTGTGCTTTGATTTCCATCTTACCACGTCCAAGAGGGCGTGCAAAACGGTGGTTTTTGGGTACAGTCCCGAATCACATGGAGGCAATGAGCGATAGGAGGGGATTCGTCTCTCCCGGTATAGGGGGTTGATGTTGCGCAGTGTTCGATTGGCTATAACAGGAAATACCTGGCCAGGGTTGCTGAGATATACTGGTAAGTGTTACCAGTAGTTTCTCGAATTGTTATAGACCTCATATCGACACGACTTATCGAGCTATTGGGGTCTGACGTTTACCACCCCTAGGCAAGATATGCGACATATCAGACGACGAGACCGGACAGTACGGTAGTGTTACTGGTTGGATTCACTGGAGTGTGAGCGGGCTTGCTCGTCGATCTTCTGATCGCTCAATACCCGGGTGGCCGTTACGTTTAGCAGACCGCTTGCGGCTTGTGGGTGTTTGATATGATCATCACCTGCTGCCGGCGTATTGACGAGTCTTTAGAGTCCTACACAGAGGTTTCCTGGCTCAAGCGAAACGAAATAGGAGCGCATATGAGATATATGCGGGACCGAGAATAATGCGTGTATGTGATACCGTATTCCATTCTCGCGATGAATGTATCGATTGGTTATATGCGATATAACCTAGATATCGAATCAAGGATTGATTCGATAAGCCGATACATTGGATACTAGTCGGTTATGTGCGACATGACCGGATCATTGAATCAAGTGTTGATTTAATGATTTAATGTATAATTATATATTTGATATATTACTTTGCATTAACTAGTATTGGTTCACTTTAAATGGATTTTCTCGCTCGGATGTGCACATTGTATATGTGATATGCTAATTGTGCACTTGATTGTGTCATGTTTGATGATACATGTTAATTTGGATTTGTGTAAAGATTAAACCATGGTTGTGAGAGTGGTTAGGGTTTTGTTTATTCACTTATAATCTATTTATTCATTTATTCATTCATTTTGGCAAAAGAAAAGAAATGGTGGCTTGCTTTGTTTTACATTGAAGCTTCATGAAGCTTTGAAAAAGTCCACCATTTTTGTTTCATGCCTAACCTAACCATTCACTTAACCTTGGTTCAATCTCTACACTTGACCATGGTTTACATTATGATAAGTATTCATTTTCTTTTCATTTTTAAATAACTTATCATAATATTAGCTTCTTCTTCTTCATCTTCTTCAATGAAGAAAGCTTGACTTCATCAATGGTGATTGATGAAAAAGAGTGAGAAATCCAATTCTAAAGTGAACCCACTTCCTATTTCTTCATCCTCTACCTCTTTCCAAGTAGTATAGGGTGTTTCCTTCACAAGTTTTCATGGCTTGGTGAAGGTGGAGCTTGATCTAGTGATGCCTCGATGTAGATCATCTTCGGCATCGTCGTCGATGACCTAGCCCGTTTTGCTCCGATGAAGCCGACGCTAGAGCCCGGGTTTCCATTTGGACAGCGAGGAGACTTCATTGCGGAGCTATGGAGGTGGAGGACCGGATCTACAAAGGTTGTATTTCCGTATACTCGTAGTTAAGTTGTTAACTAGTTTTGTTTTCGCCTAAAATTCTAGTTAACGATCTAGTCTAGGGTTTCTCGGCACCGTAAAATTTGAAATTGGCATGGTTGATGCCTTGTGAGACCTCATTAGCGTGCCTAGGAACCCTTCAGGTACATCCTATGAATCAAAATTTGAAGGGTTAACAAACTCGGAAATTTCACTAGAAATGTTCTCCTCCTAGAAGGATCTCAAACGAGGCACAAACGGAGGATGAATGGTGGCTCATTCCAAGGATCAGGGTGCGGCACTTTCTAATCGAAACGAGGGTGAAAACTATACAATGAGTAGGGGTGGACAGTCAGGAATCTCCACAGAAAATAAATGGATATGGGCAATAAACAAGTATCAAGCGAACCAATAATCAAAAGATTTACGAATTCAGAAGATTTATTTCATTCAAGAAAATTTGAAATAAGGCATTCTCAAAGACGGAAAGTGGCCCTAAACTATACACATTTTATTTGGCCAGAAGATAACATCAAAAGAAATTCCGTCAGCCGCGGTTGTGGAGATTCAGTAGGTTGCGGTAGGCTCGCGCACTCAGGTAGGGGCGTCCATTTCCATATCGTCTTGCAGGCATTGCCACTGGAAGTTCTTCCACAGCAGGATATTGATTTTCTGGTCCTTCTTCCTCGGATGGAGCTTCTCCATCGAGGTCCGATTCCATGTGATTCTCTTCTTCTGGATTTTCTTCCACGGGATTTTCCTCAACTGGATTTTCTTCTATCGGGTCCTCATCGGGATCTTCTTCTATCGGGTCTTCCTCTATAGGGTTCTCTTCGGGATCTCTTTCTTCTTCGTCAGAATCAGCTATCATGTCGAACTCTGGGGCGGCTGCTCCTTCGCCCTTTGAATCGTTGTTTCCGAAGTTGACCTGGGGACCGTTGACCTCATCATCAGAACTCATTAGTGTGCGATCTAAGGAAACGCATGACTGTGTATCCTCATCTAGATTCGGCGCTGCTCCAGGATGGGCCATAGCCTGGAAAGAAGGATCATGATTAGGCAGTGGAATACATCAAGAAGAATAGCTAAGTGTACGAAGCATAGAAAGATATGCGATGGCAGGAGTCGAGAATCAGGATAATAACGCTGTGATATTGAATAGTATGAATAAGGGGAAAAGACAAGAGAATAATACATGTACTACGATTCAAAGTTTTTTATTTCATTCAACTAAAAATTCAACGGGTACAAGATTTCAATTGGAAAGAAATATTCATAAAGAGATGACAACATTATTACTGAAGGTAGGGAAACATGAAAATTCTTCTTCGACTACTATAACGTTGCATTCTCGTCGCGTGAGTTGAATCCTGCGTTAGATCCTCCTTATCGTCGAAGTTTGAACTACGCGATAATCCTCATGTGGCAGAAGTGGGGAGTGTGGACGAGTTTCCTCCTTGTAGTTCTTTCCTTTCTGGGCAACCGTTGATGAGATGTTCGCTGGGTCCACAAATCGGACATTTTCCTTGGGCGCGGCGACAATCCCTCTGAAGATGTCCTGGCCTCTTACAATACCCACAGCAAGGGGTCTCCTGATGCTTCTGTCGTAGGGAAACAAATTGACGCTTCATCTTCTTCTCTTTTCCTCGTCTAACGGGGATCCCTTTATGATTTGAGACTCCCGCTGGTGCCTGATTCACCTGTCTTCTCAGTCCTTCAGCCAACAAGTCGTTTGTTCGCTCCTGGGCTTCCTTTAGACCTTGCAGTACGCTTTGAATCTCATCGGTCTGATTCTGGGGAGAGGATATAGATGAAGAGTCGTTGGAAGACATGATCCTGAGATGACAATTTTGAGAGTGATAAGCCACTCGCTAAACGAATCAAAATATAATATGGATATGATAAAGATTCAAGAATAACAGAGGCGATGAATTTTTATTAAAAGTGGGGAGTCAGCGGTTATGACTTTAAGTCACTTGAATAGAGTACGGTAGTGCAATTGCAACCATGTAACCTTGTCAAGTCACCCGAAACCCTAGCGAATGGATAGCTGAACAATCAATATGAACATGGATCAAAGGGTATCAAGTTTACAATCCTGACTGAGGGATGTCTTGGATTGTCAAGCTTTACACGGAAAACTGCAATCCCAATCGAAGCAAAACCTGTCTCTGATACCAACTAAACCATGTCACGCCCCGCTTCCCAAAATACGGAATACGAGGGGTAGACAAGGCCAGCCATGCTCCTACGGTCAAGGAAATATCCCACCGTAGTCACACTTCGGCTTCTAGTTTATCATGGTAAACAGTAAATGATGCGCAGGTAATGAGAAATGCAGTAACTGAAAGAAACAATAATATAAACTGACCTGATGGGAAACAAACGAATGTGACTCGGAATGGTAAGTCAAGGAGTCTGTGATGCACGTCTAGTTCTGGTCCAGGCTAAATCTTCTCCACACACTGAGCATGAATACTCAGGTCGTCAGAGCGACACAATAGCAATATAATATATATAAAATCATGTGACAATTCTAACAGTGGTAATAGATATGAGAAACAGTAAATCGATGACAGCATGAATATGAATGTGCAGTAATCAATGCAGCGGAACAGTAAAGCAGTAGAACGATATGTCACGTATGCCACACAGTATAGAAGGAATGTAAATGCCAGTATCCCTATCAGTCTCTAAGTCTCACTGTACAGGTCACTAAGCCTATCGTCAGTCCAAGTGTGAGAGTCAACCACTCGCGAGTGTCCTCCACCCAAGGGTAGAACCCAAGGGCAAGGGACCACGGGCCCAACATGTAACATGTATATCACGGTGTATATCACATACCCTGTAAATCTCCATATAACTCCCTAAATATATAAGCAGGCATGGGACTCCCGAGATTCTGTTGAACTCACACTTAAACTACCCCACACCCCGTGGTCTACATCAAACGCTAATCATAACCCTAAATACTAATCGATCCGTGACAAGTCTGCGCGAGAACTGGAGGCAGGACCTCCATCAAGACGTCCCGACTAATACCTAAGATAGATAGCAGTGTCGGATGCCTATCTGTGACACCCGTGCAAGCGCTTCCATAAGTGTCCCATACTACTTATAGTTACACGTACACGCATCCCACAGACGTCGACAATGCAATAGAATAATAGGGTCACTGATTGTGTACAAGTACGTATCACTTTCACTTAATCACGGATACACGAACACTAACGTACTTGCCACAATCACCACTAAAATCTAACTCTGGGTAAATGCACGATATCACTAGGTTATCACTGTAATGATATGGGTATGATATGATGCGAGAACAGTATATGAAGCATGATTAAGGTATCATAAAAATAGCGTTCTATCACTTGCACGATTTATCATGAAACGTACGTATATAGTTTAGCGAAACGATAAACAGGTAATAATTAGTATGTTCAGTTGTCCATCCATCAAATTTAGTTTCAACCCAATCGGGTTCCAGGATCAATAGTTATAACCATTTCATTTTAAGCGTTCACGGCTGGAAATCCGGTTTCAGAATCAGATGTCCGTTTCGCAACGCATTTTAATCACAGTTGAGATCAGAATTTAGCAATGCTGCAGTTGAATAAAATCTAGGGTTTTCAGTAAGGTTTTCAACTCAACAGACGGATCTTCGATCGCGTCTGTACGTCAGGAGATATACACTATTCAATGCCAATATGTCTGTTCTGATTCTGCTGGGACTGTTATGCGTCCCGATCTATTAAATTACAGATTAAATATCAAACGGTAACGAAACAGAATGAAACCAATTGTTTTATCTAGATAACAGATTTATCTATAATAAACAGTAGATTCCCTCAATCTACGAGTTAAGGAGATCTTGTGGTACCCATTACGGAACAGCAAGCAACGACTGGAGTCACTCTGGACTGCAGTCCAGAGTCGCACTCCGATCCAATTATCATCACGGTTTAAGTACAGGAATGTCAGGAAACTAGTATAGGGTTAAAGTTCGTCGAGTCATCTCCGATTTGATCCCTCGAACGCACCATTATAGTATGTATATAATTTATGGTGAATTTAATGGTTTTCAGGTACAATAAAAGTACAGTTTTACGATTAAACTTGGGGGTAGTTGTTTTAATCTTTAACGATCATAATTTCCAGCGAAACTTGCACAAAGTATTCATCACAGCAAGGGCCAAAGTAATTAGTCCAGTTCCGTCATTTTAGAAAAGTATTTCCTTTGGGGACACGCGTCGAACAGGTATGGCACATAATTGATCTAAACATGCAACTTTATGATATATGTAATTAAAGATCGTACTTAGGTAATTAGCATGTAAGCAAGTAAAATACTTGCCTGGAAACGTTATGGTGATGCACGGCAGCGGCAACGACGATCTCTGTAGGTGCTCGACGGAATGTCGGGGCTCGACTCGGCTTGGGTTTGCGTCGCAGCCTTGCAGTTGCTGTGTGAATGCTCGATTGTGCTGGGCTGTTAATGGAGGAGAGGGAGAAAGAGTTGTAGAGGGAGAGAGAGAGACAGAGTTAGAGAGAGAAAGAGAGTTAGAGGGAGAGAGTGAAAGAGAGAGAGAGGGAGCTGAGAGAGAGATAGAGATTTGTGAGTAAGAGGGGACTGAGAGAGAGAGAGTGTACTGAGAGAGAGAGATGAGATGCAGGGAGAGAGAGACAGTGAGGAGGGGAGAGAGAGAGAGAAGAAACAGAGGGTGAGAGAAAGAGAAACAGAGTGAGAGAATTAGAGGGATTGAGAGAGAGAGAACACAGAGGGAGTTAGAGAGAGGGGAGAGACAGAGAGACGAGAGGGAGGGGGAAAGAGAAGGTGGCGACGACGACGACGACGACGATGATGAGCTGCGGTCGACGAGATGATGGGTGCGGCGAGGTGGATTCTGTGGCAATGAGATGGGTGCAGGGGTCGGGGTTCTGTGGTGGGGTGATGGAGGTCGCGGTGTTGGGAGAAGGGGGAGTTGGTGGTCGGTGGTGAAGTGGAGCGCGAGAGAAGCTTGGGCGGGAGAAGGGGAGAGCCATTGGGGAAGAAGGGAAGGGGTAGTGGGCCGGGTCGGGTCGGCGCGGGTCACGGGCCAAGGGAGTCGGGCCGGCAAAAAAATATAAAAGAATTAAAGAAATGGGATAAGAGGGCCGGGCCGGGTTTGTTCCCCCAATCAGAGCAAGGCTCTGTTTGAATTTCAAAAATTCAAATTTTGAAGCAACGCTTCAGATCCCGTGCGCTGCGCGCAACGCGCCCCGTGTCAGAAGTTGACACGGTAGCACAACGCCCAAGGCAGTGCGTCCAATCAGAGCAAGGCTCTTTAAAAAACATAAGCAACATTCAGTTGCGCAAGCGCTGCGCACGTGTCCGTGCAGTTGCGCAAGCACAACTGCGCAAGCGCACCGCTGCGCGACACGTGTCCGCGCAGTTGCGCAACCACTGTTGCGCAAGGGCGCCGCTGCGCGACACGTGTCCGCGCAGTTGCGCAAGCGCTTCACTGCGCGACACGTGTCTGCGCAGTTGCGCAAGCGCAGTTGCGCAAGCGCTTCACTGCGCGACACGTGTCTCGTGCTGGAGAGTTGCGCAAAAAACAGAATGAAGATTTAAAGAATTTTTTTTTTCTGTTCTTGTTAAAACAAGAAGATTTCTTCTGTAAAACAGGGGCCTTTGGATCAAAAATCCAACGGTGGGGAAAATTCCCCAAATCACTCAGAAAAAGATCTTTTTAACAAATTTAACTAATTTTTGAGCACTATAAAAAAGGACCCCAGACCTCATTTCAAAGACAGACATCTGGTTTTAAAAAAAAAGAAGAGAGAAGAGAACTCTTGAGAACTCCTTGAGAACACAAAAAAGAAGGTAAAAACCTTTAAAACAAGAGAAAATTCTCTTAGGAATAGATCATTGATCTAAGAACAAGATCAGTGATCTTCAACAAATAAATAAAGAAATAAAAATAATAAAAATAGTGCCTTGCACTTGCTATGAACCTTTGGTTCTCTGAAATAAGGAAAAACTTGTTTTTCTTTGATCCAAATTTAGATCAAGGGATAAAAAGTGCTTTGAATCTAAAAGGTTCTTGGTGCTTTGCACAAATGCAATGCATTACTCGAAGGGCCAGGCCCAAATCAAAAAGACCTAGCGGGCCAAAATAAGTTGCAAAGCAATAAAAAGGGCAGAGCCCAAATGAAATTGATGCTTTGCATCATTTATAAAGGGCAGAGCCCAAAACAAATTGCCCAAATAAAAATAAAGAGAAATGCAATGCAAAAGCAAATAAAAGTTGGACATTTTCAACTGGACTTAGTCCAATAGTGGCCATAAGTCCTTAAATTAAACTGACTGAGCAAATTGGCTCTCCTAAATCAATCTACATCCGGTTCGAGGGTACATCTCCGAACTCCTTTGACATCCATCGTTGTAATTCCTCAACGACGTCAAAGAGGCGACGGGTCCCGACGACCACACACCCATATGGACTGCGGGGTCCTTAAACTCGTGGACCGAAACGTCCTTAAACTAATATTGGACCGAAACGTCCTTAAACTAATATCGGACCGAAACGTCCCTAAACTAATGATGGACCGAAACGTCCCTAAACTAATATCGGACCGAAACGTCCCTAAACTAATGATGGACCGAAACGTCCTTAAACTAATATTGGACCGAAACGTCCTTAAACTAATATTGGACCACCACGTCCCTAAAACTGGAGTATGGACCGCAACGTCCCTAAACTACCTATGGACCATTACGTCCCTAAACTGGAATAATAGAGCCTCCAAATGCTCTTTTGCCGGATCTAAACGGTCCCATTTAAGTTGATCTTAGCCCCAAATACGGCTAACGTATCCTTAAACACTCAAGTGAACGATAAAATTCCAAATCGACCTTGGTCCAAGGGTACATCTCCGAACTCCTCTGACATCTGTCGTTGTAATCCTTCAACGACGTCAGAGAGGCGACGAGTCCCAACGGCCATATATTAAATGGATTACCCCGTTAAGTTGATCTTAGTCTCAAACAGGACTAACGTATCCTTGACAAACGTTTAAGTTGATTTTAGCCGCAACGCGACTAATGCATCCTTAAACTAAAAACACCGAACCCAAATCTAAGTAAATACGGATTTGGACTAGTCCACGTCCTACGGGCGACGGTATTACTCAGTCTCCGTATACAATCCACGGGCAACCACAAACAAAACAAACACCCACGACACGAAGTGAAATTCTGGAGAAGGAGAAAGTTGTTACCGCGAAGCGGTAGCGTAATTAACTGTAGGGGCTTGCGCCTGCAGGGAAGAGCATCCCCACAATCAAAAACCCCTCTAGCGAGGGGGAATCTGACAAAGTCTGCTACATCGGCCGCATCCGTCTAAACCTTCGATACACGGTGCCATAAATCAACTTGGCATCTTCGGAGAGGTGGACGGATAAAACCAAATAGCATCTGCCCCGAATCTCAGCGCCAGGACATCGCGGTCCCGTGCGCCGTCTTTCGGAGGGGAACAGATTCTGGCACGCCCGGTGGGACATCTTCCTCTTTCCACTCCACACTTCGTGTGTCGTCTTCGCGAATCAATCACGGTTTGTTAAATGGTTGTCTTCGGATTTCAAGCTACTAAGATTTGGTCTTTTACTTGGCGTAGAATTCAAGATTCAATGGCCTCTAACTGCACCAACTGCTCGAAGTGTCACTGCAACGGACGCTACACCTCACCTAGAGGTGTAGCATATGGGCCCCAAGCGGCCTCTTTCCTCACTCTGCCAGTAGACCAGGTGGCCCAAGCCACCACTGGCTTATTCTTCGGGACCATGATCCCACCAACAAGCTTCTCTATGCCGATACATGCACCGGAGGCGAACAAGAAGTCGGTCATCGACCGGCTCACTGCTACGACGGCCCCTGTCAACGGGTCGCCCGTTACCAAACCAACAGCCTCCGTTTTCGCCAGACTGGATCAGAATCATAGAGTGGCCGTCCCAAAGAGGGCAACGGCCGCTGCTCAGGAAGTTGTTAAAGCGGCTTCTCCCATCAGAGAGTCGGTCTTCGCAAGATTGACGATTCCCATTCCTGCCCTTGCTGGTCAAAAGGCATCAGTCTTCGATAGGCTGACATCAGCAGTCACCCCACACTCAAACAGGGGGCAAAAAGAAACCATCTTAATTTCCGAGCCAGTCCTAACGGCTCATCGTGCGCGACGTCGCCATTGGCAACGAGTGAGGAAAGCAGGGGGCAATTCCCCCTCTGGGCTAACTCCACCTGCTCCGATGGTGGAGGTCAACGCTGCTGTTCCAACTGGGAACAGCTTTGAACTGCTGAGGAGGGTGCGGAAGAATTCTCCAACCGCTACACTGAAAAGATCTCCTCCGCCTACGGAGAGGGCTCCGGAAACAAAACAAGAACAACCCCCTCAACGGCTGTCCTCAAAGATTTATAAAGTTTGGCGAAGGGTTCAAGACTCTGTGATTGACCCAGGTCGCTTTCGTCGCCAGAAAAAGGCGAAGGTGGAAAAAGACAAGGATTGTCCCATTAAACAGCTGGGGACAGCAGCTGCTAGGGTGCCCCCTGTAATGGTTCCTTCAACCTCAACGGCCCACAAAAGGAGGAGGCCAGAGAAAACCCCCGCGTCAATGGCAAAGTTTAAAAGCGGTGAGCCTAAACGCCCCAAGTCAGGGGGCATAACAGTTCATACGATTTATATGGCTTCTGGAAAGGAGGAAAGCCGCACTTCTACGGGTCACCGACCGTTCACCCGATCAGTGACCAAGGCTCAGGAGCAGCAACAAAAGCTCTAGGAGATGATGAATGCTATGGCCATGCTTACAGAGCCAAAAGAAAACCCTGAAGCATCCTTAGATGAGCGCCGAGACGAAGAGACCGACGCCGAGTTCCTTCGCCGAATATTGGAAAAGAAGGACAAAGAGGCTGCTGAACAAGCGGCCAACATACAGCGTATGGGCCTCCTCTTCCAGGACATGATAGGGATGATGATACAACAAGATCTCCCGAATGAAGAACCTCCGATCGTCCTTGGAGACGATAGGGGAGAGACATCGAATCCTCAGCCCATTCTATCAACGGCTAAAGAGGATACAATCTCTAAAACTGATCTGGACGAATACATAGCCCAGCAAATAAGGTTTCATCATGCGGCCGAAGCAGCCGGCCACGTCGTAAAAACGGGGCGGCCATATCCAGGCTGGTATGACCAAATCAAGTACCCGCCGGGTTACACAATTCCCAAGTTCCATGTCTACAAGGGGACCGGCAATCCCCATCAGCATGTTGCCCAGTTCAGGGCGCTTTGCGGTAACACCGGCGGCGATGACAAGCTTTTGCTCCGCCAGTTCGTTGGAAGTCTATCAGATACGGCGTTCGAGTGGTACTCTGAACTCCCTAATGATTCTATTAAAACCTTCGCGGAAATGGAGCTGCTGTTTACCCAACGCTTTGCAAGTGCCAGTGAACGTACCCCGATGACGGCACTGATTAACGCTAGGGTAAAATCCGGCGAGACATGGGTTCAGTACGCTATACGGTGGCGTAATCTATGATCGAAGTGTGAGCAGCGCATAGAAGAAGCCCCTGCGGTGGGAATGTTTGTTGGAACCTTTGATCCACAAGCAACCATCTCACAGTTTATGATGTTCTTCAAGCCGACTACCTTCCAGGCTTTGATTGACAAACTAGCGCAGATGGACCAAATGGGCCATAAACACCCTCTCCCAAAGCCGGACTCCCGAAATGACAAAGGAAAGGGAAAAGCGATCGTTGTCGCTAATGCTCAACAACAACCGAGCGACTCGAAGCCGGTTGCTCGTCCAAACAATACGCGCCCGTACGTACCCCTTGAGGATAGGATGGGACGTCCTTATTCCTTCCCCCGCGATAAAACGAGGAGGTTATTCGAGCTGGCATTGCGCAACAGACTCATAAATCTGCCGGATCCAAAACGACCGTTGCAACCAAGTGACGTCAACGAGCCTAATTACTGCCCTTATCATCGAGTACTAGGCCATCCGATCGAAGATTGCTACGTTTTCAAGAATTGGCTTGAAAATCAGTATCGACAGGGCAAGTTCGCGTTATCTGACAAATGGAAGGTGAATCCCCCGCAGCCCCACACCTCTAAGGGGACGAATACGCCGGGGGCAACATGCTCCGTCATTGAAAAAGCTCCTTGGGAGGTTGTATTATCAGCCAAGATAAAGAGGATGCTAAACGATCTTCAGACATGTCCAGCGATCAAGTGGAAGAACCCGTTGGAACCGCAGGTCATTGAAGGGATGTTGAAGCCACGTCCAACTCCAAAGACCGATGGTGGTGGCTCAAACACTTGCAGCCAACCGTCAAAATCTTCGAAAAAGAAGAAGAAGAAATCTAAGAAGCCCGTGAAGCCTGACGACAAGCGCACGGACTTACAAAGGCAAATTGACGCGTTGGATGAATACAACCAAAAGGCACGGACTCCCATTACGCTCCAAGAGTTCCTCAATCACGTCTTTCAAGAAGAAGATGAGGGAGAAAGTTCATCGGATGAATCCGAGGAATATGTGGCGAGATGTCATATAATTTCCCATTCGATCACGAACGATGAGGAGACTCCTTGCACCGAAAAGCTGGGGGCAGATCCTGAACCAAAAGTTCTGGGACCATCAGATGAAGTAATTGACGCACTCCTTAATGAAGCTCGGTTGAAAAGTAAAGCTGATCGGGAGCACGAGGCGGCTATATTTGAAAGGGCCAAGCGCCAGCGACTTGATGAAGGAACTGAGACGATCCCGCTGGAGCAAAACACCTCCACTGCCGACAAAAGCCAACTCAGGATGAGGAAAAAGTTCGCTAAAGCCATATCAATGGGCATGAAGCTACCATCCTCTGAAGGAAACATCGCCGGTGAAGTGGAAACGCACCCCTCGTATTGCTTATATCATCAGAGGATTTCGCACCCCACTAAAGAGTGCAAAGCTTTCGATAGATGGTGGCAAGGATACGTTGCTCATCGACAACGCTTTAAGCGGGAAAAACGTAAAACTCGTCGGGAGCAGAGAAATACGACCGAAGGGCTTAAAAGAACTGCTGGCGATTGTCGCATGGTTAACACCGGTGGATCACAAGTGCCTACATTCGGGAGTGATTCTGATGAAGAGCTAGAACTTGCCCCTTTCTTTAAAGAGTCCGCTTCAGGAAAAGAAGAAGAACCGAAGGTCTGCGAAAATATCCGGCTGCGGAATCGGACACTGCCTGAAAAGAACCTCGGACCCTTGAACAGAAAAGATAAAGGGAAAGAAAAGGTCTCTGAGGATATTACTCTCGATGACCAAGCTGCGGAAGAGTTAACCGCTAAGAACCCACCAAAGAAGAATAAGGTGGATTACAACGTCTTGGCACATCTGAGGAAGCTGCCCTCACAGCTCAGCATTCTTGACGCCCTTTTGCTATCAAAAGAGGCGAGAGATGCGTTGATTAAGGCACTCCAAGACCCGGAACAATTCCAAACATGCCTGGCCGAAGAAAAGATGAAGGATGAATTAGAGGAAGTACACACGGCTGATGTTAGTTTTGGTGATGAAGACCTTCTACTTGGGACATGCGAACACAATCGCCCTCTCTATGTCTCGGGATACTGCCATGATATAAGGATAGGCAAAATCCTGATTGATAACGGGTTTTCTGTTAACCTACTCAACGTGCGGGTGTTGAAGGAAATCTGCATGAGTGTTCAGCACCTTGCTCGAGACAAGATCACCATCTCCGGGTTCGACTCCCAATCGTCAAAGACTCTTGGATCTGTGATACTGACGCTGTGCTTCGGGCTACTCGTCACGGGCATTAAGTTCCACGTCATAGACGCCAAGACATGCTACAACGCTTTGCTCGGCCGACCATGGTTACACGAGTACAACATCATCCCTTCTACACAACATCAGTGTATGAAGTATTTTAAGGATGGTTTCGAGTATACCGTGACGGGAGAACTGAACCCGTTCTCTGTGAACGAGGTCCGCAAATACGAAGATGCTAAATACTTCTTGCCGGATTTCGAAGACACGGAGAAGTGTCACAAGCCGAAAAATAAAACTAACGCCACCATCCCTGTCTTCGGCAGTGATACCGAAGAGGAAGAGGAGATCGTTTATTCGGGTCCGCCCCAACATAACAAGCCAGGACCGTCCACTCCTACATTGGTCTTTGGTAGTGACTCGGAGGATGAGGTCCATGTCGTATTCTCTGCTCGACCTTCAATACAAGCTTCCGCTGACGAAGGGCAAAGTTTGCAAGTCGCCATGGTGCCGCCTAAACATCATAAAGAACTGGACGCACTTAATATCTACAGTGTAGAAGAGCTGCGGACATTCTATATCCCTCCCAGGCGAGAAAACGAGAAGGCAATCCTATTTTACCGCTCTGAAGAAACCAAGGTGAAAAAAGAAATCTGGTATGGCGCAGAGCCTGCGCTCGACAGGCTTCAGCCTATCCGTCTTCCCAGATATTATACAGAGGGTTTGAAGAAGCTGCTGAAACGCCAGGGGATATCCTTCAAACAGACCGTTAGAGAGGCCAAATTCTATAACAGGGTCTGGAATGTTCCCGGGACTCAACGCAAACTGCCTAATGGGAGAATGGAAACGAGAGGGCTTGGATACATCCGGTCAAAGAAACGAGAGTTACTACCCGGCTGCTACGTCGTGTATGACCTTGATGAAGAAGCGGATGCTCAATGGGAGGACGCTAATCCTAAGCCAGTGAAGGTTCCAGATGCAAGAGAGCCCAGTCCGTCATTCGAGGAACAAATGGACAGACTTATAAAGAAAGCTGGTCAAAAAGTCCGAGGTGATCACAACCGTGAGACGGCCATCTACGAGAAAGCCAAGACGCAACGCCTTCTCCAACAGGCTGTAAAGGATGAAAATGCCGCTCTTTGTCAACCTGTTATAAAGAAGGCTCAGCTCAAAAGCACAAATAAGTCGAAAGGCCAAAAAGGCACTCAACAACAACAAAGCAGGGCTAAGAAGCCACGCAAACGGGAGTCGAGCGTTATTGATCTATCCCTCATGAAGAAAATGAGTCGAGCATACTCTTTTCCTCGGGATAAGACAAGGAGGATATTTGAGCTTGCTCTAAAACATCAGATGCTCACGCTGCCGGAGTCTAAACACCCTGAACAAGCAGGCGAAGCCTCACACCCGGACTATTGCTCTTACCATCGAGTAGTAGGTCATCCTCTTGAAGATTGCTTCACCTTCAAGAATTGGGTCGAAGATCAATATCAGCTTAGTAAATTCGCTCTGTCCAACAACTGGAGGGTAGCACCACCACAAAAGCACGAGCCTAAGGCTACGAAAGAAAGACCAGTTCCACATTGGGATTGGAAGCGAATTCGTACCTGTCACATGATAACGATACTATAAGAAGAATCCGAGAACATGGACAGCCTTCCCTGGTGCCTCGAAAACAGCAATGATGAGGTGATCTCAGAATTTCCCCCAGCTCCGAAAGAACTAGAGGACGGCATACATACCACTGCAGATAACCTCAAGAAAATTGAGTTGGGGACGATAAACGATCCGCGACCGACATTCGTCAGCGAGCTGCTGTCTGAAGAAAAGGTGGCTGCGTTAAAGGACGTCCTTGTACAGCATAAAGATTGCTTCGCATGGAACTATTCCGAGATGCCGGGACTTAATCCAAAAGTTGCTGGACATAGACTGGCAATATCCCCGAGTGTCAAGCCAGTCAAACAAGCGCCGAGAAAAATGCGGCTTGAGCTCGAGATAAGCATCAACGCTGAAGTCAAAAAGCTGATAGACTCCGGCTTTATCCAGGAGGTTCAATACCCTGAATGGATTGCTAATATCGTCCCAGTGATGAAGAAAAATGGTACGGTGCGCATATGCGTGGACTTTCGGGATCTCAACAAAGCCTGCCCGAAGGATGATTTACCAGTACCAGTCACCGAACTGATGATAGACAATACGTCCACGCATGAGATTTTCTCATTCATGGACGGCTCATCAGGATATAATCAAATAAAAATGCATCCTGAAGACCAGAAACATACGGCTTTTCGGACTCCTTTGGGAATATTCTGTTACAAGGTGATGCCCTTCGGTTTAAAGAACGCCGGTGCAACCTACCAAAGGGCCATGACGAAGATTTTCGATGACCTTATACACGAAATCGTTGAATGCTATATCGACGACCTCGTTGTTAAAAGTAAATCATATGAGGAACATCTCGAGCATCTGAAGACCGTATTTCAACGTCTTCGACAATACAACTTGAAGATGAACCCTCTGAAGTGTGCATTCGGGGTTTCCTCGGGAAAATTCTTGGGATTCATCGTTCGACACCGAGGTATCGAGATAGATCAGTCCAAGATCAAGGCAATCATGGGAATGCCTCCGCCGAGGACTCTCAAACAGTTGCGGTCTCTCCAAGGGAAGCTCGCATACATACGGCGATTTATAGCCAATCTTTCAGGAAAGTGCCGTCCTTACAGTCACCTGATGAAGAAGGGAACCCCATTCGTTTGGGATTACAAATGCCAAGGCGCACTGGATGAGATCAAGCAGTATTTGCAAAACCCTCCAGTGTTGGCTGCCCCAGTGAAGGGAAAGCCTTTCATTCTTTACACGGCCGCCCTTGAAGGTTCTTTGGGCGCATTATGGGCACAAGAGAATGACCAGGGGAAAGAAAGAGCACTTTACTACTTAAGTCGAGTGCTGCTGGGGGCAGAAAGCAATTACTCCCCCATTGAAAAACACTGCCTGGCGTTGATCTTCGCAATAACAAAGCTTAGACATTACGCATTAGCGCATGAAGTCCATCTCATTCAAAGGTGGACCCTCTCAAATATCTAATGTCAAAGGCCATATTGACGGGACGACTCGCTAAATGGGCCCTGCTCTTAATGGAGTTCTCGATAGCATATCGACCACTCAAAGCAGTAAAAGGCCAGGCCATCGCCGACTTCCTTGCTGAGCACCCGATACCGGCCGACTCTCCTTTAAACTGCGATCTTCCAGACGAACATGCGTTTGATGCGATCGATGGTGATAATACCCGATGGGAGCTTTATTTTGACGGAGCATCTTCCGTGAAGAAGCGCAAACAAAGTACCCCTATAATCAAATCGGGGGTAGGACTCATCTTTATAACTCCACAAGGGGGGATAATGCGCTACGCGTTCTCCCTGACGGAACCGAGGACAAACAACGAATCCGAATACGAAGCTCTGATAGCAGGCCTCGAGATCGCCATTGACATGGGAATTGAAAACCTCCTCATATACGGAGATTCGCAACTGGTCGTTAGTCAAGTAAACGGCGATTACCAAACATGCAAACCGGAATTGGTAAAATACGGTGAAAAGGTGCAACAACTGCTAACCCAAATTCCCTCCTATACTTTGGAGAGCATACCACGCGCGGATAACAGCAAAGCGGACGCGTTGGCCAAACTTGCTAAAGAAATGGCTGACGAGAATCTCGATGACGTTAGAATCATGGTACAAAGTCGTCGGGTGCTCGCCCCCGCAGAAATACCTCCGGGATTGCCTGAAGAAAAGGGAGTGACTGAACAAGCGACCTTGCAAATAAAAGATCATGAGAAGGTTGAGGATTGGAGGGAAGTCTTTATAGACTACTTCAAGTCCCACCAAATGCCCGAAGATGCGTCTGCAAGACATCAACTCATAAAACGAGCTCTGTCTTTCGCCTTCGTCAATGATACTCTATACAAGAGGTCATTCGATTCTCTGTGGCTGAGATGCTTAGGACCGGACGAATCGGAAAGAGTCGTTCAGGAGGTTCATGACGGAATCTGCGGTTCTCACCAAGCAGGTCCAAAGATGAAGTTGAAGATCAAACGGATGGGCTATTACTGGCCCACGATGATTCAAGACTGCATCGAATATGCGAAGCAATGTCACTCATGCCAGATTCATGGGGACTTCATCCACCAGCACCCAAATCCATTGCATCCAACGGTAGCTAGCTGGCCATTCGAAATGTGGGGGACTGATATAGTCGGCCCCATCGAACCAGCATCGTCTAAAGGACATCGTTTCATCCTAGCGACGACTGACTACTTCTCTAAGTGGGCAGAAGAAGTACCATTGAGAGAAGTGAAGACGGAGAATATCCTCCATTTCTTCAAAACGCACGTCATATATCGGTTTGGAACTCCGAGGCGGATTATCTCCGATAACGGGCCAGCCTACCGAAGTCATAAAATCAGCCGCTTCGCACAGCAGCATAACATAGACTGGAGATATTCCTCAGTCTATAATCCACGAGCTAACGGTCTCGCCGAGGCCTTCAACAAGACCTTGACGAAAATTATAAAGAAAACAGTGTCCCGAAATAAGAAAGATTGGCACGAAAGACTGCAAGAAGCTCTTTGGGCATATCGAACTACATTCAAGACGGCCACGAACGCAACGCCGTACGCGTTGGTGTTCGGTACGGAAGCAGTACTCCCTCTCGAGATAGAGTTACCCTCTCTACGAGTAGCAGTTCACCACGAGCTAACGGACGAAGAAAATGCTCACCTTCGGCTTGAGGAGCTTGGCGCCCTTGATGAAACTAGGCTCATAGCGCAACAAAATATGGAAGCCTATAAAGCAAAGATGACACGCTCATACGAAAGATTGACCCGACCGAGGACATTCCACCAAGGCGAACTCGTGCTAGTGGTCAAAAGGCCTATGATTCCCAATCGCGCCAAGCGGGGAAAATTCGAGCCAAATTATGAAGGCCCGTACATCATAGATAAAGTTTACCATGGTGGGGCCTATCTACTCATGGACATGCACGGTGAAAGGCCTTTCAGGCCGATAAACGGTCGCTTCCTGAAGAAATACTACGCTTAATGAGCCACAGCCTAGGTCAATGATAGATGACGACGACCATGTCCGCTCGCTATCTTCCTAAGCTCAAGTTTTATAAGCAGTAGCCAACTTCCCAATGTCGGACCGAAATGTCCTTAAACTAATAGCGGACCGAAATGTCCTTAAACTAACACGGACCGAAATGTCCTTAAAATAATAGCAGACCGAAACGTCTCTAAACTACTACCGCAGCATCTTTAGGCTGACGAGATATAAAAAAAAACATATAAAAATAAAATAAAATAAAAACGGTATGTCCATAAGCAAAAAGGGGCATGGATGAAAACCCGAAAGGGCTCCGTGAGTAAAAACAGCAGGGCTACCGGTGAGTGTTCGTGAAAACCCGAAAGGGCTCGACCTCGTAAAAAAAAAGAAGGAAAAAGAAAATAAAAAAAAAGAAGAAAAAAAAAGCGGTACGTCCATAAGCAAAATGGGCACGAATGAAAACCCGAAAGGGCTCCGTGAGTAAAAACAGCAGGACTACCGGCGAGTGTTTGTGAAAACCCGAAAGGGCGCAACCTCGTTAAGAAACACTTGTAGGGTCCTCTCGACCCTATAAGGAGAAACCACCCACGTGAGAGCCTTACGATTCACAAGGGAACAACACACTTAGGAGTCCTCACGATTCCTAAGGAGAAAATACACTTGCGAGATCCTCACGACTCGTAAGGAGAACGCTCTTATGGGACCCTCACGGCTCGTAAGATTTGAAAGTCTTAAGTTACAGAGATCTAAACCTGTGCTTAAGCAACCCCCACAACCTTCGATATTGCCCTACAAGTGGCTCAATACTGACCCTTGTATACAATCCACGGGCGCGAATAAACATTTCCCTAACCAAGGTCCATTCGTGACTGGGGATATGTTCGCATAACCCTTGTAAATTCTCTCGATTTACAAAGAGAAAACCCTCCTGTAGGATCCTTACGACTTACAGAGGAACAAAACACTTAGGAACCCTCACGATTCCTAAGGAGAAAATACACTTATAAGATCCTCACGACTTGTAGGGAGAAATAGCTTTGTGAGACCCTTACGGCTCATAAAGTCAAAAGCCTTAGTCGACAGGACCCTAACCCTGGTCGCTAAGCCTCCTTTGTTCGACAATGACAGAAGCAAATGATGATTCGCTCCTGGCGATATCCCATTTGTAGCGGTGCTGATGCCGAAATCAGTGTCCAAGTTCAGGTTTACGGCGAAAAGCCAGTAAGCCGCACATGCATACGAAATAGCCGAAATGATAGGGCAACTTGCAATAAAAAGCAGCAAGTAAAATGTATGCATGCGAAATAACCGAAATGATTGGGCACCATGAAAAATAGCCGAAATGATTGGGCAATCGCGACCTTCGCGATATAAAAGCTGAAATGATAGAGCATCGCGGAAAGAAAAAAAATGAAAGAATGAAACTTTTTGCCCTACAGTTAAAATCACATCGATCCCTGTATACAAATCCAAGGGCATAAACAAAGAGGGAACCATACCCTCCTAGCAAACTCCTCGACTCACGGATACAAACACTCCTTGACAAGAGCTTCCTGATCCGCGTCGACCCGCAGAGCCACCAGTGCCCCCGTGGGAATTCTCGACTCGTTTCAAATCCCAAGGAAACAAATAATCCTTAGAGCTTGGGAAACAAATAATCCCTAGCAAACTCCTCGACTCACGGATACAAACACTCTTTGACGAGAGCTTCCTGATCCGCGTCGACCCGCAGAGCCACCAGTGCCCCCGTGGGGATTCTCGACTCGTTTCAAACCCCAAGGAAACAAATAATCCTTGGCGCTTGGGAAACAAATAATCCCTAGCAAACTCCTCGACTCACGGATACAAACACTCCTTGACGAGAGCCTCCTGATCCGCGTCGACCCGCAGAGCCACCAGTGCCCCCGTGGGAATTCTCGACTCGTTTCAAACCCCAAGGAAACAAATAATCCTTGGAGCTTGGGAAACAAATAATCCCTAGCAAACTCCTCGACTCACGGATACAAACACTCCTTGACGAGAGCCTCCTGATCCGCGTCGACCCGCAGAGCCACCAGTGCCCCTGTGGGAATTCTCGACTCGTTTCAAACCCCAAGGAAACAAATAATCCTTGGAGCTTGGGAAACAAATAATCCCTAGCAAACTCCTCGACTCACGGATACAAACACTCCGTGACGAGAGCCTCTTGACTCATGTCAACTCGTAGAACCATTACCCTCTCCGCGAGCAAATTCCCGATTCGTCTCAATTTGTAAGAAGAAGTCTTAGACAGCAAGGATTGAAAAGCTTGCTTTTTGAGCAATGGGGCCCTGCAAGTCAATCCAAACTGGTCTCTTGCATACTATTCACGGGTCTCACTCTCCGAAGTCGAATTTCGACGAGGAGGGAAACAACCGCTTACGAATCCTCTCGACTCGTAAGAGGGAAAATTCTCTTATAGGATCCTTACGACTTATAAGAGAAAACCACACTTAGGAATCCTCACGATTCCTAAGGAGAAAATCCGCCTATGAGATCCTCTCGATCCGTAGGGAGAAAAGCCTCTATGAGACCCTCACGGCTCATAGAGTTGAAAAATCTTAGGCGGCAAACCATAACCTGCGGCCTAAGCCATCGCTATTTCCTAAGGAAGTCGGAATACTCGTTTTGGACATCCATCAACCATGGTTATTAAGACAGCCTGCTGACAATAAAAAAAAAGAGAGAAAGATGACAGAAAGAATATCCGGTCTACGTTTGATCTGGCGTGCGTGACGCATTCATTTATGCATGGGCAGAAGACTCAGGACGAGAAATAAGACAAGCTGAAATAGAAAAGGGAAGGGTTTCCATTCATACTGTTAAAAAAATTTCTTTTACAAGCATAAGAAACATTATTCAAATTATTACAACGGTATAACCTCAGATCCGGGGCACGGATTGAGGAAATCAAAAGTAAGGCCGTCCAGAATTCTTCTGGCCTTTCTAATTATTCTTATGCGCAGTCTTTCTCGCTCCTCTGTATCGAGATCATCGGCGAGCCCTCCTGGCCTTTGATAAGCAGCAACTATCGTCGTCTGCTGGAAGACTTGGTGTAGGATGTCAATAAGGCTGTTCCGTCGTTTCTTTGAAATCATCCCTGTCAGGTACACTGAATGCACCTTATCTTCGGCATCATCCAGCGCGTTGAGCGGTAAGGCCTCATGAAGACCCAGAAGTGCTCTCCATATGGCTCCCAACATGACTTTCAAAAGGGCCGAACGACGAGGCAACAGCCAACCACCGCTTGCGTTCAGACAACCCATGACTTCTGCACATTCAGCGTCTGTAAACTCCTGGTTTTGTTGACGACCCTGAGCGCGGATATCGTCCTAGGTAATAAACTCGTGCAAACTGTATAGATGCACCGCCGCCATTATACCTGGAGGAAATATTACAGGAAGATCAGCAATAGAAAAGCAATAATACACATAGAGGACTAAATTCCTAGAGAGCGAAACTATGTTCAAGGATAAATTCCCCTGGATGAAAGCTCTGCTGGTTAAGATTAATCTAAGAATCAATTTTACCTAAAGTTTTCCTAAAAACTTTGAAAAAAAAAGGGAGCAAGGCACCGGAGTTCTTGAAGGCAAGAACAAAGCTCTGAAGTCTTCGAAAATAGAAATCGGAAAGATGATAAGTATCTAGGGGGGACCAAAGGTCCTATTTATAGGCATCAAGTGCCTCTTCGACTTCCAAGAGTTGTCACGACAGTTTACCCTAATCAGAGCGAACTTCTGTTCAAATTCCGAGGCGGGAGATGAAGCAACGCTTCGTCTTCCCCCAATCAGAGCAAAGCTCTGTCTTGAAAATTAATTTAATGAAGCGACGCTCCAGATTATTTGCGCTGCGCAATACGCCACGTGTCTGACGCAGACGCATCAGCGCAACGCCCAAAACAGCGCACCCAATCAAAGCAAAGCTCTATTTCAAGCAAAACTAAAGGAAGCAACGCTTCAGCGGCGTATGCGCCGTGCGCTGCGTGACACGTGTCGGCGCAGATGCGCTAGTGCAGTTGCGCTGCACTGTGCGCTGTGCGACACGTGTCATACCCTGGAGCATTTGCGCTAAAAACAAAAATTAAGGTTCTGAAGAAATCTTTTCTGTTATTGTTAAAATAAGAAAATTATCTTCTGTAAAACAGAAGCCCTTGGATCAAAGATCCGACGGTGGGGGAAATCCCGCCAAATCATTCAGAAAAGGGATTTCTTCAACAAATTGAACTTACTTCTTAATTTGCAAGATGAGGTCTCAGGCAGTAAGGATTAAAAAACTTGCTTCTTGAGCAATGGGGCCCTGCAAGTCAATCCAAAATGGTCTCTTGCATATTATTCACGGGTCTCGCTCTCCGAAGTCGAATTTCGACGAGGAGGGAAACAACCGCTTACGAATCCTCTCGACTCGTGAGAGGGAAAAATTCTCTTACAGGATCCTTACGACTGGTAAGAGAAAACCACACTTAGGAATCCTCACGATTCCTAAGGAGAAAATCCGCATACGAGATCCTTTCGATCCGCAGGAAGAAAAGTCTCTATGAGACCCTCACGGCTCATAGAGTTGAAAAGTCTTAGGCAGCGGATCTAAAACCGCAGTCTAAGCCATCGTTATCTCTGGGAAAAATAAAGTTGTCTGCCAATAAGGTGCATTAAAGATATCATGCTGAAAAGAATGAAAAAGGCGAAGAAATGACACAGGACATTACAAAATGTGTATCTTTTATTCATAAGTATTGATCGGGTACAGGATACATTGTACTAAAGAATAAAAAAAATATACATATATTTTACAAGTACAAATGATACAAAGAGAATTACTGGGAAGGAAGCGTCTTGCATAGATTTAGCAATTGCTCGCATACTTCCTTCCACCGCCAGCTCGGCTACCACCGCCAGCTCTGCCTCCACTTGGGCTCGTTGCTGCAAGACAGACGCAAGCTGCTCCCTGACGATCTGATAAGCAGCTTCCCGACCTGGGGTATTGCGCTCAGCTACGTCGAGCTTCCGCTTCAAGTTTAGCCCATGGGAGATGCGCTCCAAGAGACCCTCAAAGATAGTTTTCACTTGGGCAGCATTTGCTTCAACCTCAGCGCGCAGTTGGGCCGTTTCGTTCGAGGTCTTTTGGCATTCCCTTAGCTTTAAAGCTGCTTCTTACTCCAAATGGCGGAAGTGAGAAGTGCTTTGCTCGAGCCAAGTTGTTCGTTGGGTGCTCAGGGCTAAAACTTCAGGAGAAGGGCGTGTCGACTCCAGCCGATATAGACATGCCTCAATCCCCCTGCAGTGACTAACCCAAGATTCGACGACGCCTTCGTTATGAAAATTTACGAGCGCCGCCAACATCGGGTTAACCTCCACAGCGAAATCTACGGCAGAAGGGAGAGCGTCCATGTTGAGCTCTTCGATGTACCCGCTCAGCATGCCCAAACTCATCACAGCACCCTTTGAAGATGGACGTTTCAAGAAAGGGCCTGCCTGTGAAAGGACGCGAGACTCAAAAGGGACCGGAGCTGGAACAATAGCTGCAAAACAAAACATGGTCAAACGATGGTTCAAGAGATGTTGAAGGGTTACCAAAAAGGAAATTTACTATACCAGCTGCGACGGACGGCAAAGCCGGAAGGGCCGGTAGCGCGGCAGGTCTTGCATCCCCTCCTTCGATTTGTGGCACTGCAATAAAGAAAAGGAAAAGTCAGAAATTATCCCATTGCTAGAAAAAAGGGGCAAATAAAGACATTATAGTGAAAGTATACTCACCGGCGCCACTAGAGGGAGAAGCGAGTTCGGATGGGAAAGAGAAGTGCGGGAGCAACACCTGATATAAATGATCAAAGAGCACTCCTGCAAGGGCACAATGGTATAACGTTAGTACAAAAGCTACATTTTTGAAAGATTAAGGCATGAGTCGTAAATCCATACCTTCCAACATCCGCGATGGTACAAGGGAAGGCGGGAAGGTGACCACCGCCAAAGCAGTAGTCGACGGTGCTCCCTCGAGCAATGGAGCGTCGGCACTAGCCGCACCTGCAAAGACAAGCTTGTTAGAAGAGATCGCAAGATATATAAAAAAGAGGGGAACGCTGGTGACTCAAAATTTACCCGACGAGCTGCCATCCGAAACTGAAGCAATCCCCTCCTCCATTGACATGAGACCACCGCCCGTAGCCTCATCACCCGACTCGATGGGAACCGTTGTTATGCTCGCGAGCCCCGGAGATGGCAAGGAACCATACGCGGGGAGGGCTATGATTGGAGTATTACCAGATTCCTGGGAAAGAGCGGTCGGCTCCACCTCAGGAACCGTGGCCGCCTCACCCGATACTCCCTCGGGTCCTGCGGTCGCGGTTGTCTCATCCATCGGCACCATGACGTCTCCAGCCTCAAGCGCCTCGCCCTCTACTGCCTTCGGCTCGGTTAAGACAATCATCTCATCTGCCGCCACTTCAGGTGCGACATCAATGACCCTCTCGGCGGCGGACCCCTCAACCTCTGTTTCAGGCCCCGTGGCCCCGATGACGTTGCTCACTGTCGGCTCGGGCTCGGCAAGTACCGCTTCCTCCGCTCCCCGGGGTTCGACGGTCTCCGCCTCCCCCTCAGTCAGACTTGGCCCTGCAAGATGGAATGCATATGAGCCAATGGCTTTATAATTCTTACAACGAGGTTCGGAAAGAAATGTTACCTGAAGAGGATTTATCGTTTGCACTCCGGGCTGCGCGCGCCACTCGCCTATGAGCAGTAGACAGGGCGGAAGGGGCCTCTTCAGAAGGAGTGTCGGCACGAGGAATAGTGCTAAGGCCCGCTCCCGTGGCCAAAGCAGCTCTGCGGGCCTCTGCTTCGCGTCTTAACCGCTTTCGCTCCTCCCGGGCTGTTGAGGCGGATGCTACTTGGGCTTCTTTGAGCGAGGCTTCTTCGTCTGTGAATAGGGATGCCTCCAGATCTTTCAGGGCGTCCCTCGTCGTTTTGTCAAGCCGAGGCTCTTGCCGCAATTTCGACGAAGCCGGGACTTCAGCAACAGGCCCGGGAAGGATCCCCGCATCAATTGATACAACCCCTGCAAAGAAACAAAAGAGGGTTAGGTTAACCATCAGAAAAAGACGACAAACTTTCCTTATAAAGAGAAAGGGGTGAATCATACCGACGCCTGCTAGGGCACGCTTCTCCTCCTCCTCCTGGAAGGTTTTCAGGGAGGCGGCAATAGCCTCTTCAGTAGAGACACCTGTTGAAAATGAAGCAAATATTAGTTAAAGATAATAATAAAAAGTGCAATAAAAGGACAAATAAAGCGGCTGATGATTACCGGACTCAGCGAGTTTGCTTAACATCGCTTCGAGCCTCGCCGATCGCTCAGAAGCTGCAATGGCGGCAGCCAAATTGGTGTTCGCAGGGTCTACCAAGAAGCCTTCATTACTGCCATATTCACATATGGCTTCGGTGGGAGGAGCCGCAGGCTTTAAGCCGAGGATCGCATCGAGGGAAAGGGTGGACTTCTTCTTCTTCTTCTGTTCGCCAGCTTTAGACCCACCCGGAGTAAATTTGCGCTTGGCAGTCACTTTAGGGCGGCGAGTCCCGATATCTGCTCCTACGCCTGGCTCTGGCGATACTACATTAGCCGCCTTCGTAGGAGCACAGGGCGCCGATGGTGCATCCACCGTAGCGGGCAGCGGCAATCCCCGCGGGGGGCTCAACACGCGTGGTCGATCGACTCCAGCATCTTTTAGCGGAGGGACGACCGGGAACCTTGGCTGCAAAGGGGCCTTGCGATCGCCGCCGGGAGGCGCACCCCTACGGTCAACCAGCATACGCTTCTCCGTTAAAATAATTGGGCCCATCGCGTGCGCATACCAGGCCACATATGAATTAAGCATCTTAGGGGCACAGCTGGGTTCACTAATGAAGAAATAGGAACCTGTGTTAAGCCGTGTAAAATGATGCATCGCATTATTTATCCCCTCTGGGCCGACCACGGGCGTTTCCAAGAAAGCTTCCAGCGGGATCCCTTGGTTGTAGCTTGACTGCCGGGCAAATCGGTATGGGTTATATCTCATAAACAAGGCTGTCTTATTCTGCCTGAACACGAGATAGCCCGGCCGGATAGAGTAGAGATGGAGGATTTCCCGAGCTTTCAATACAGAAGCCCCATCTTTGAAGTCATCACGCAGGGGCACCACTGACTTGGTGGTCTCTGAGCCTATGGTTATGACCTTGTCCACAAAAGAAACCGTCGCTCCAACTAGATGTGGACGAAGGAGCAGCCCTCTAGACTCTCGCGGGGCTGGAACCACAATTGAAGCCCCAACCAACCGCATGACTCTCGGGAGTCTGTACTTCTCGAAGAACGGAGGAGTCTTGTGGGCACCAAACACCCCTCGCACATGCATCTCCATCTAAGAAGTGAAGTAGTGCATCGGGAAGTTAGCAGGCTGTACCCCGGGCTCACTGGCGTCCGCCGCTACGCTAAGTCCATGATAAAGGTAAGCCAGCCCGGCGATTCCTACCGATAACTGCAAACCAGCCACCATCCGATGCGCTGGGTAAATGACAGAGGGCCGCATGAGGCGAGGGTGCATGGGGAGTGCAAAGTTGCATAGCCACAAGCCCAAGAATCCAATAAAAAAGGTTTCCTCATCCATGCCTGGGATGGCAATTTCCGAGAAAGAAGCAATGGCAACGTTGGGGAGATAGAAATCGTTCTGGTCATTGTCCGATATGGGTCGGCGGTCCAAGCCGAAAGCAAAAGGGTCACCAAGCTGAGCGAACTTCTCGCCCTCCTCTGATAGGAACTCTGGGCGAATGAAGCGAGCAATAAAATCTGCAAAACTGACGCCCCGGTCGCCCGATTCCAGATGGAGTTCCTCATAGATCTCCAATACCTTCACCAAGCCCGGATACTGATGCTGAATGGCGTTCTCCGGAGTCAAGTCAAACACCAGCTGCTTGGTGGCAAAGACATACTCGTCAGGAGGAAGCAGCTCCTCGTAGTGCTCTCCCCTCATTGGTAGACCCGAAATCTCAGCGAATTCCTCCAAGGAGATAGAGACTTCCCTATCCGTCATCAGGAAGGTGTGAGTGGGGATATTCCATTGTTCAATAAAGGCCTTGACCCACCACGTTGGAGGAGAGGGATACTCAAAAAGCTAAACGTAGATGGCTGGATATAAACCAATCCTCGTTAGATGAGTCCTCTTCGCCGATAAGATGTACCGGGCCCACTGCAAATATCCGGCGGGGGGTCGCGGGATCAGTCCAATATTGTAAGCCTGTCCCCAAGGGCGTGCTTCACCCTGACAGATGCGCCTCCCCAGAATGTCTAATGCCGGCGGCGACTGCACGAGAATAGCACCAATCGCAGGCTGGAGGAGGTCATCAGAATTCCAGTTTTTAACCTCCACGGCATACTTCACCGGGGGTTCATCTGCATAGGGGATCGTGACTGTAGGCTCAGACGGCGAGGCGGAACTGAAGCTGCGACGGCCTTGGATGATCTGGCTGTACCACCTTCCCCACAGGTGGAGCTGTTTGCACTCAGGGTCATGATCTTTAATGAGAGCGAACGCCACCCGGTCCACTGGCGAATGAGGGAACCCTCCTTCCGAGCGAACGAAAGGGAAAGACAAGTCGTCAGACATGTTTCCTGTGGAAAGACAAAAAATAACCATTAGTATTCTAACGCTTGGCATTGTAAATCTTATTCCACACTGTGATGTAATGGGTAAGGGACCAAAGGGGGACCCACAAAATCTAAATGATAGTACATCACTTAATAAGACAGTTCCATCATTGGATGAGACTGTCAGTTAATGAAAAAGACCCCCAAGAGAATATCCTCATTGGGGAAAATCCCTAGAGACAAGGAGAAAATCTCCTCTTTTAGAGCAAAGCTCTGTCACAGAGTGACAGTTGTCAAACTCTGGTCTCAAGGGAATAAAACTTCCTAAAAAAGGCCTAGCTCTGTAATAGTAATGAAAAACTATAACTCCTAAGGATTAAAAGAAAAATTTTAGGATCTTAAAGATCCATGAAAACTTTTAGGAGTTCTCCATTTGATCTATGAGCAAGGCTCTGTTCATGGGTTAAAACCCAGGAACAAGATCTCTATAAATTTTTGAGAGCAAGGCTCTGTGGATGAAACCCCAAAGGGGTTTTCTTTAGATCAAAGATCTATAAGAGCGAGGCTCTGTTAATTAAATTTAATTTAAATTAATTTTTACCTAGAGTGATTCTAAGTTATGAACTTTAAAGTTCTTGGGAAGAAGCAAGAGCAAGGCTCTGAGAGTTCTTAAGCAAGAGCAAGGCTCTGAATCAAAGTTCTTGAAACGGTAAAGAAATTAAAGGACCAAGGGTCCCATTTATAGGCGCCTGCGCCTCTTCACCTGACCTCCATGATCCAACAGTCGGGATCTTGCCACCGCTGCACTCAAGTGCGCGCCACGTGAGCGCAACGGTGGGGGGGCATTTGTTCCCCCAATCAGAGCAAGGCTCTGTTTGAATTTCAAAAATTTAAATTTTGAAGCAACGCTTCAGATCCCGTGCGCTGCGCGCAACGCGTCACGTGTCAGAAGTTGACACGGTAGCACAACGCCCAAGGCAGTGCGTCTAATCAGAGCAAGGCTCTTTAAAAAACATAAGCAACACTCAGTTGCGCAAGCGCAGCGCTGCGTGACACGTGTCTGCGCAGTTTACGCGACACGTGTCCGCGCAACACAACTGCGCAAGCGCACCGCTGCGCGACACGTGTCCGCGCAGTTGCGCAAGCAGAGTTGCGCAAGCGCTTCACTGTTCGACACGTGTCCGCGCAGTTGCGCAAACACTGTTGCGCAAGGGCGCCGCTGCGCGACACGTGTCCGCGCAGTTGCGCAAGCGCTTCACTGCGCGACACGTGTCCGCGCAGTTGCGCAAGCGCTTCACTGCAAGACACGTGTCCGCGCAGTTGCGCAAGCGTTTCACTGCCCGACACGTGTCTCGCGCTGGAGAGTTGCGCAAAAAACAGAATGAAGATTTAAAGAATTTTTTTTTCTGTTCTTGTTAAAACAAGAAGATTTCTTCTGTAAAACAGGGGCCTTTGGATCAAAGATCCAACAGTGGGGAAAATTCCCCAAATCACTCAGAAAAAGATCTTTTTAACAAATTTAACTAATTTTTGAGCACTATAAAAAATGACCCCAGACCTCATTTCAAAGACAGACATCTGGTTTTAAAAAAAAAGAAGAGAGAAGAGAACTCTTGAGAACTCCTTGAGAACACAAAAAAGAAGGTAAAAACCTTTAAAACAAGAGAGAATTCTCTTAGGAATAGATCATTGATCTAAGAACAAGATCAGTGATCTTCAACAAATAAATAAAGAAATAAAAATAATAAAAATAGTGCCTTGCACTTGCTATGAACCTTTGGTTCTCTGAAACAAGGAAAAACTTGTTTTTCTTTGATCCAAATTTAGATCAAGGGATAAAAAGTGCTTTGAATCTAAAAGGTTCTTGGTGCTTTGCACAAATGCAATGCATTACTTGAAGGGCCAGGCCCAAATCAAAAAGATCTAGCAGGCCAAAATAAGTTGCAAAGCAATAAAAAGGGCAGAGCCCAAATGAAATTGATGCTTTGCATCATTTATAAAGGGCAGAGCCCAAAACAAATTGCCCAAATAAAAATAAAAAGAAATGCAATGCAAAAGCAAATAAATGTTGGACATTTTCAACTGGACTTAGTCCAATAGTGGCCATAAGTCCTTAAATTAAACTGACTGAGCAAATTGGCTCTCCTAAATCAATCTACATCCGGTTCGAGGGTACATCTCCGAACTCCTTTGACATCCATCGTTGTAATTCCTCAACGACGTCAAAGAGGCGACGGGTCCCGACGACCACACACCCATATGGACTGCGGGGTCCTTAAACTCGTGGACCGAAACGTCCTTAAACTAATATTGGACCGAAACGTCCTTAAACTAATATCGGACCGAAACGTCCCTAAACTAATGATGGACCGAAACGTCCCTAAACTAATATCGGACCGAAACGTCCCTAAACTAATGATGGACCAAAACGTCCTTAAACTAATATTGGACCGAAACGTCCTTAAACTAATATTGGACCACCACGTCCCTAAAACTGGAGTATGGACCGCAACGTCCCTAAACTACCTATGGACCATTACGTCCCTAAACTGGAATAATAAAGCCTCCAAATGCTCTTTTGCCGGATCTAAACGGTCCCGTTTAAGTTGATCTTAGCCCCAAATACGGCTAACGTATCCTTAAACACTCAAGTGAACGATAAAATTCCAAATCGACCTTGGTCCAAGGGTACATCTCCGAACTCCTCTGACATCTGTCGTTGTAATCCTTCAACGACGTCAGAGAGGCGACGAGTCCCAACGGCCATATATTAAATGGATTACCCCGTTAAGTTGATCTTAGTCTCAAACAGGACTAACGTATCCTTGACAAACGTTTAAGTTGATCTTAGCCGCAACGCGACTAATGCATCCTTAAACTAAAAACACCGAACCCAAATCTAAGTAAATACGGATTTGGACTAGTCCACGTCCTACGGGCGACGGTATTACTCAGTCTCCGTATACAATCCACGGGCAACCACAAACAAAACAAACACCCACGACACGAAGTGAAATTCTGGAGAAGGAGAAAGTTGTTACCGCGAAGCGGTAGCGTAATTAACTGCAAGGGCTTGCGCCTGCAGGGAAGAGCGTCCCCACAATCAAAAACCCCTCTAGCGAGGGGGAATCTGACAAAGTCTGCTACATTGGCCGCATCCGTCTAAACCTTCGATACACGGTGCCATAAATCAACTTGGCATCTTCGGAGAGGTGGACGGATAAAACCAAATAGCATCTGCCCCGAATCTCAGCGCCAGGACATCGCGGTCCCGTGCGCCGTCTTTCGGAGGGGAACAGGGTTATTTGGAATTCATTTTAATTAATTTGTTTTTTGTGTGTGGGCTGAGAACGGGTTGAGGAAATTTTTGTAAGGAAAATATTAAGATAATTTTTAATGTTCTGAGGGAATTAAAGTTTGGATTGTGAGATTTAATAAAGAATAAATTTGATGAGAAAGGAGTGGGCTGCTAAGAGAGCTGGTCCAAATAAATTAAAAGGAAAAAGGAATTTGATTTAATTGGGAAAGAGAATATAAGGGAATGGAAAAAGAACGGACCAGAGAATTTAAAGAAATCAAAATGGAAAAATATAGGGAGTGGGCCGGAGATTTGATATAAAAGAAAAAAATGGGTTTTAATGAGATGGATTAAGTTTATAAAAGAATGGGAGATGGGCTTGGGATATTCTAAATGAAATTTTGTGAGAAATGGAGGGGGAAAAAGTTTAAATAGGATAAAATAAAATAATGAGAAATTTCAAGGGTTGGACCGAAGGAATGGTGCGGAGTGTTATGGTGTGGGGATTTTGGGTTTGAGAAAGGGGAGGGGATAAACTAAATAGGTTGGGAAAATTTTAAAATAAACAATAATTATAAATACAAATTATAGGTGAAAAGAAATACAAACATAAGCGTACAAAAAGGGGCTGGGTATTACACCTCCCGCGACGCCGGGGATCAAAAAGCCCTCCCGGAGGCAGTCGAGCCCGAGGTTCCCTCGCTCGGCTATCCCCAGCTGGCAGCTTCCCTGCCACAACGTCGGGGATCAAAAAGCCCTCTCAGAGGCAGTCGAGCCCGAGGTTCCCTCGTTCGGCTATCCCCAGCGAGCAGCTTCCCTGCCACAACGCCGGGGATCAAAAAGCCCTCTCAGAGGCAGTCGAGCCCGAGGTTCCCTCGCTCGGCTATCTTTCAGGACAAAAGCCCTCGCCAAGAGGCACCGGGCAGTAACCCTACCCGGCCAAGGGTCCTTGGTAGGCTTCTTACAGCCTTATAGCTCTTCCCGCGCCAAGGACCAAAGTCCTCCCAGAAGCAGTCGGGTCCTCGCTCGGCTATCCCCGGCTGGTAGCTTCCTGCCACAACCGACAGGGATCAAAGTCCTCGCCAAGAGGCATTGGGCAGTAACCCTTCCCGGTCCTCGTCCTGAAGGATCAAAGCCCTCGCAAGAGGCAACCGAGCAGCTACCCTGCTCGGTAAAATCTCCGGCTGGTAGCTTCCTACCCGCGACGCCAGGATAGAAGCGGCCGTCCCGCTCGTTCATCCCAGGCTGGTAGTTTCCTACCCACGACGCCAGAGGTCAAAGCCCTCGCCCGGAGGCCGCCGCGCAGCTCCGCTGCCCGGACATACTTAGTGGGCTTCTTACAGCCCCTCAAACGCTAAAAGACCCAAGCCCTCGCAAGAGGCAACCGGACGGCTGCCCTGCTCGTCCATCCTCGGTGGGCAACTCCCCTACCACCGCGCCAGGAAGCACAAAGCCTTTGCAAGAGGTGACGGGGCAGCTACCCTGCCCGGTCACCCCCGGATGGTGACCAATGCTCGGAATCAGAGATGCTCCGTTGCCGTGGAGGACCCTAAACTCCAGTGAGGGGCGTCAGGTCTGTCCAAGTCTAAACGATCTTCCCTCGACTCCGGGGCCCAGGGAGATACCTCCTCAGAAGCGCTCGTCGGCAAGTGATTGCAGACAACTCGACAGACGATCGCCAGACAGATGGCCAACCTGACATAAAAGCACAACGGTACAGGCAAAAAATATTCCACGAGCATTCTTCACAAGCAAACGGCAGAACGCAATTCTATGGAGCTGAAGAAAAATTTTATTACTACTGCCAAAGACAACAGTTTTTTTACAAAGGGTATTTTTTGGGCTCTCCAGCCTTACAAAATCCAAAAGAAAAACAAAATGAAGATAGGAGAACGGGGGCTCTACACCTCGGGGCCGGGCGCGACCTCGAGGTCCTCGACCTCCACCACTTGGGGCGCTGGGTCCTCGGCCACCTCCTCGCCGGGAACTTCTTCCCCTTGCTCGTCGGCGCCCACGAGGGGGAACTCGGCCCGGAGATCCGCGTCGTCGAACCCCGGCATCCGAGACTTAACGGCATCGAGGGCGTCGTGCCAAATGCGGGTCGTGGCCACGGCCAGGTCGCCATAAAAATCCTTCGACCCCTTATAGCTCGCCACGGCCCTCGATTCAGCCGACTTAAACGCCTCGGCCGCTGCCCCCCAGCTCCTTCCGGAGGGCCTTCACCGTCCTCTTTTGGTTGTCGGCAAGCACCTGGGAGTCCTCAAGCTTGCCTTCGGCGATCACGGCGGCCTCGCGATGCCGGGCGACCTCCCTTTTCCTGGCATCCACCTCGCCCTCCAAGGCGGCGATCCTCGCCGACATCGCCTCCTGCTCTCGCCTGGAGCTCTCTTGAAGCGAGGCGAGCTGACCCGCCGCCTCCAACGCCGGGGCTACCACCTCGGTCTCCATGCGAAGGGCGAGGGCCACGTGCTAGAGAACCTGGGAAGACAAAAAAAAGATCAGAGAGACGAAGGAGGCACCGAATCTCATAATGAACTGGGGGCTTACCTGCACGGACTCCTGGGCGATCGACGCCAGCTGAGCCCTGAGGGTCCCCCCAGGAACTCGACCCCCCGTCGAGGTCTCTATTTCATGCAGGAGGCTATCCGCGACCGACAGCCCCGACGGCACCGCGAACCGGAGCCCCCCTTCCTCCACTACGGTCGGCGATGACCGGCCCCGGGAGGGTCTCCGGGAACTCTTCTTGAGCGGCTCCGAGGGGGAGCCGATCTCCTTTTCCGAGGCCGTGTCCTCCAGAATCAGGGCCCGCTTCCGACCCGATGCTCTGCTGGGGCCCGGGGCAGGATCCGCCACCGAGCGTCCTCGGGGCGCCGCCACCGGGGCAGTAGGAGCCGGGGCGTGCTGCGCCCGAGAAGAGCTGGCGCCCCCGGCCCTAGTAGGCTGCCTCGGCTGGCGCATAGCATCTCGGAGAGAGACGAACTCCATGGATCCTGCATGAAACAAACACCCAACAGATCAGCAACACGAGTAAAATGTAAACCCAAGAAGCAAGCCTAACTTACCGACGAACTCGACGGGGCTAAGCCCGGCCCAGTTCAAAACCCTCTCGGACAGCAGCACGTCATGTCGAGGGATGGGCTCCCACGACGCCACTCTCACCGCGGCGGGGTCATCGGACAAGTTCCCCGGCAGACACTTCTCCCTCGACCACTTGGTGGGCACCATCCAGTCCTCGCCCTCGGGAGGGGAAACGAAGAAAAATTTCTTTTTCCAATCATGAATGGAGGTGGGCAAGGCCACGACCCCGGTCCCGGCAGCGACCCTCGGCCGCTTCCTAAAAGTAAAATAAACCCATCTCGGGTCACCCGCTCGACCGTCGGGGTGACTCTTGAAGACGAGGCAGGAATCGAGAAGGGGAAGGCTGAAGGGAACCGCCTGCAACTTCAGGAGGATCAAGAACCCGAGGAGAATCCTCCACGAGTTCGGCACTAACTCTGGGGGCCAAACCGAAGAAATTCATAGCGGCGATGACCTCAGGAGAGAAGGGCAGGCGCATTCCTCCCCAAAAAGCTTCCAAGTACAAGGCAATCTCCCTGCCCCGTACCTGATCTGCCCTCTCTCCCTCCTTGGCCAGGTGAAGCGTGTAGCGCGGGGGATGTGGAAGCGAGCCCAAGCATTGGCGAGCTCGTCCTCGTGCCTCATCCAGCACGGGGTGCTGGGGGCTACATCTGCTGCCTCCTCCTTAGAGGCGGCCCCCGCCTCACGACCCCGGGGAGAGGGTCCAGCCCCTGCTCCTCGAGGAGACTCAGACACAGCTAAAGAAACCCTAGCATCTACTCCTACAACGTCTACTGATTCGACAGAGGAAGACATCTAACCTGGGAAAAGAAATTTTTCAAAGGCTGGAAACAAGAGAAGGGAGGCGAGCGCCGAGCAACCGAAACTTGAGAGAGGAAAATATGAAAGAGTAAGGGCCCTAGGGCGGACCCCACCTATATTTATTACTGCATACGACCTCATCCTACGGCGCACATCGTCTCCCGCCGAAACGGCTCCTCGCGCCCAGCGGCTCTGATCGCTCCACGTGGCAGTCCAGCACTGAGCCGTGTCCCATCAGACGCCGCAGGCCTGCATACATCGCATCAGCCAACCGACGCCCGACACGTGGACCTCCGCTTCAATTGTAGAGTGCACGAACAGGCGCACCTTCTTTAAATGCAGAGATCTCGCCTTGATTCGCTAGCGGAAAAGACAACCGACGGCCCGAGTACTCGTCCCGACGAAACCCCAGAAGGGATCCCACCTCGGGGGTGTCCGGCAGTCCACTCCTGACCCGACCCGCTAGCTAGTCGTGACAAGAGTGGGGGGCTAATGATAGTGCTCGATATTGGCGATCCCCAGGATCATGACACGTGGCAGATGACGTGTCCCAAGACTCAGAAGAAAGGGCCTACGGGGGCCGACCAGGCCACCCTACGCCCGACCTGCAAGCACGAGCTAGCCCTCCTCGGGGCTCCCTGCAAATTAGCCTCTTCGGCCCCTCAGCTCGCCTCGAGCTGCCACAGGACCAAGACTCCTCGGCCTCCTCGCTCGTCCCCGAGCTCTCGCCGAGGCCGTCTTCCTCGGCCCTCCGACCAACTCCACCACTCACAGGCGTAACCGCCGCTCCGCAAATCCCGCCATGCGCGGATTTTCCGCCGGCAACATCCCACGTTCCACGCCTTCACGATCCCCATTAATGGGCGATCCGCTCTCTACGTGGGCGTGACGTCGGGAGCGTAACTGCCGGCGAGATTCTCGTGCCCGCTGCTGCGTACCGTCACCGCTATTTAAACCCCCATCACAGAGGGGTCAAGTAAGCCATCTTTTACTCTTTAAGCCATTACTCTGCTCAGATCTCATCACTAACTTGAGCGTCGGAGGGTCCTCGGTGGTACCTAACCATCCCGGGACTTCTTTGCAGGTACTCGGTACCAACTCCCTCACTTCACCTCTTCCTCCAAAATCTCATTGAGACCCACACGTAACGGAGGATAATCAACTAAGTCTACCGCGAGATCAACGGAAGTCAACATCTGACGGAGACCCGAAAAGGACCTCCATCAGTACGCGTTCTGCATGTGGGCCTCCTCTGCACCTCAGGGTTTCCCATGACTCCGCCGTCGATGAGACGAGTGGTGGAGTTGCTAAGGGATAGAAGAGATGTGAGCTCAATGGTTCAGGAAACTCAAAAGCAGTGGAGAGAAAGAGACGCTAAGTTTTTGAAGTAGATAGTAGGCCTGAAATCGGAGGTCATAGTTGTTTTTCATTTCTCTAAGCGGGTTTAGTTTTGGTTTAATTTATGATTTGGTTGAAGTTTTAGCTTGAGCTTTGGAAGAAAAATGTATATGCACAAGTAAAGCCCTGAACTGCACTGCTCACTCGCAGCCTCGATGGGCCAGGGACCCAAATGCAAAATAACCAAAAGCCCCTGTAAGATATTTTTTTTTACATTTAATTTGGTTTATATTATTTCGTCCTTTGGTATTTGTTTTAAAAGAATAAAATTTTCGCCTCCCTGGGGCACTGATCACAGGCGTCTTCGCCACGGCTCCGCGAATCTCGCCAGACGCGAGATATCCACCGCCCATGATCCCGCGTTCCACGCCATCGCGTTCCCCCCATTAACGAGCATATCTCGTCATTAATGGAATATCCCGCCTTTCACGCGGGCGTAACGTCAGGGGAGTAACGGCCGGCGTAAATCTCGCGTCCGCCTGCCTATGGCTGCCACTATATAAACCTCTCTCTCAGACGACTTAAGTAAGCCATTTTTCACCCCAATATGCCGTTACTCTGCCAAAATACCCCGTCTAACTTGATAGTTGAAGGGTCCTCGGTGGCACAACCACCCCGGGACTTCCTTGCTGGTAGCTCAACCTTAACCACTTCAAGCCCATTAAGATCCACACGCTTCAGGAGACAACCTCCAACTCAATCTCAGCCGCTCGTCTTCACTCGCTGCGGATCAACGGAAGATAATTACATCTAAAGGTGATCCAGAGATCCATCAAGTAGAGAGAAAGAGACGCTACGTTTTTGAAGTAGATAGCAGGCCTGAAATTGGAGGTCATAGTTGTTTTTTATTTCTCTTAGCTGGTTTAGTTTTGGTTTAATTTATGATTTGGTTGAAGTTTTTGCTTGAGTTTTGAAAGCAAAATGTATATGCACAAGTAAAGCCCTCAACTGCAGTGCTCACTCGCAGCTTCGGATGGGGCCCGGGGACTTAAATGCAAAATAACCAAAAGCCACTACCTCGCTTACTAAAGTAAGGTGCTCTAACCAACTGAGCTACAAAAGTTTTTTTTATTTATATTTAATTAGATTTATATTATTTCGCTCTTTCGTAGTTGTTTTAAAAGATTAAAGTTTCCACTTTTTTATTTGTCATCTTTAGTTCTTTGGAAATTTTTATTGGACATATTGAATGCATGGGTATCATAGTAAACAGTAAATGATGTTAGAAATTTCTTTGATGAGTAATGGTGTAACTAAAAATAAGGCACAATCGGAATAGAAGACGGTATCAATAAATCTCAATAAATGATTCTAAAAATTTGATTTTGCTGTTGTTATTGTTTTGTTAATGTCTTAAATAATTATCTAATATCAAAATCATTTATTTGAAGAAGTTAAAAGACACATGCGTCTGTTAGGAATTAGTCAAATAAAATCCCATTAAGGAAGGAATTGTTAGGAATTAGTTAAATAAAATCCCATTTTATTTGGGACTCCTTGCTTTAGAATAGGTCTTCATTAGTTGGAAGATCCCTTATTTGTAGTATTTTCTGTTTTGATGTAAATGGCTATTTAATGGCCTAAATGCTTTCCATTCAATAGATGATTTTCCTCTCAAATTTCTTTGTGTTCTTTATCATTTGGTATCAGAGCCAGGTCAAGAGGCTTTGTAGAAGCAGCAGTCTTCTAAGGATTTAAGCAGAGGCAATGACTACAGAAGGTGCTTTTGTTCAACCAGCAGTGCCGAGGTTCGATGGTCACTACAGTCATTGGGGGATGCTTATGGAAAATTTTCTCCGATCAAAGGAATACTGGGATGTGGTGGAGAATGGAGTTTCTGCAGCAGCAGAACGTGCATCTGAGATGCAAAGGAAAAACTATGAAGAGCAGAAATTGAAGGATCTCAAAGCTAAGAACTATCTGTTTCAGGCTTTAGATCGTACTATTCTGGAAACAATCGTTAACAAAGACACATCAAAGAGTATCTGGGATTCTATGAAGCAGAAATATCAAGGAGCAACACGAGTAAAGCGTGCTCACCTACAGGCATTGCGAAAGGAGTTTGAAATGGCTCACATGAAAGAAGGAGAATCTGTGGACGAGTACTTTGCTCGTATTCTTGTCATTACTAACAAGATGAAAGCAAATGGTGAAGATTTGAAAGAAGTTGCTGTTGTGGAAAAGATTCTGAGGTCAATGATTCCAAAGTTTAATTATGTTGTGTGTTCTATTGAAGAATCCAAGGATACGAGTGTGCTTTCCATTGACGAATTGCAAAGCAGTTTACTTGTGCATGAGCAACGCATGAGTAATACTGTACAGGAAGAACATGCACTGAAGGTGACACATGGGAGCCAATATTCTGGACGAGGACGAGGACGTGGGAACTCTGGAGGTAGAGGCCGTGGAAGAGGCAGACAGAGTTTTGACAAGGCAACGGTGGAATGTTATGCTTGTCACAGGCTTGGGCATTATCAATGGGAATGTAAGAGTAGAGTTGCAAATTTTGCAGAAAGTGAAGTAGAGAGTGAAGAACGCATGCTGTTGATGGCTTATGTTGAAGAAAAGGAGCAAAAAACAACAGACATGTGGTTTTTGGACTCTGGGTGCAGTAATCACATGTGTGGAAAAAGAGAATATTTTTCCGAGTTTGATGAACAATTCTCTGATTCAGTGAAGTTGGAAAATAATTCAAACATGGTGGTTCATGGGAAAGGCAACATTCGACTTCAAATCAATGGAGTTGTCAGCATTATCTCAGGAGTTTTTTATGTTCCAGAACTAAAGAACAACTTGTTAAGCTTGGGACAGTTGCAAGAGAAGGGTCTAAGCATTTTGTTTCAACAAGGGCAGTGCAAAATATATCATCCTGACAAAGGTTTGATTATGAAATTAAATATGTCTGCAAATCGAATGTTTATCTTGCATGCCATCACTTTGCCTGCAGCACCCACTTGCTTTAACACGGTTACAGAAGATGTGGCGCAACTCTGGCATTGCAGGTTTGGGCACTTAAGCTTCAAAGGCTTACAAATACTGCAACAAAAACAAATGGTGGAAGGTTTACCATTGCTTAAGCCACCCTCAAAGCTGTGCAAAAATTGTCTTGTTGGGAAACAACATCGAGACTCGTTTCCAATGAAGAGTTCCTGGAGAGCATCACAAATTTTGCAGCTTGTTCATGCTGACATTTGCGGACCAATTAAGCCAGCCTCAAACAGCAAGAAAAGGTATCTAATTACTTTCATTGATGATTACAGCCGCAAGACATGGGTTTATTTTTTGGCAGAAAAATCAGAGGCCTTTGCTGTCTTTAAGAGTTTCAAGATACATGTTGAGAAAGCAACAGGTACATCTCTTAAAGGGTTGCGTACGGATCGTGGTGGAGAATTTACATCTCGAGAATTCAACGAGTTTTGCAATGCACATGGATTGCAAAGACAATTGACAGCTGCATATACACCGCAACAAAACGGCGTTGCAGAGCGGAAGAATCGAACCATCATGAATCTTGTCCGTAGTATGCTATCTGAAAAGAAAGTACCCAAAACTTTCTGGCCAGAAGCAGTAAATTGGGCTGTGCATGTTTTAAATCGCAGTCCAACACTAGCTGTGAAGGACAAAACACCTGAAGAAGCCTGGAGCGGAATCAAGCCAACAGTCCAACATTTCAGAATCTTTGGTTGTGTCTCATATGCTCATGTACCTGATAAATTGAGATCCAAGCTAGATGAGAAAAGCTTAAGGTGTGTTCTACTCGGAATCAGCGAAGAGTCAAAGGCATATAGGCTTTATGATCCTATCTCACAAAGGATTGTAATAAGCAGAGATGTGGTTTTTGCCGAGGATGAAGAATGGGAATGGGACAAGAAGCATGAGTCAGCTGTTATGTGCGAGCTAGAATGGGAAAATAATGAAAGGGCTGTCAATGAAGAATATACAGTAGAAGAAGATGATGTTGCCGCTGCACAACCGGAGGAGTCGATTGAGGAGTCGATTGTCACTAATCAAGAAGCTTCACCAGGTCATGTCGAAGGGAGGAGTAGGAAGCAACCAGCTTGGTTAAAAGATTATGTAACCGGTGATGGTTTGTCCGATGAAGAGGCTGCGCTTTACACAGCATTCTTTGCGCTCTACACCACTGGTGCAGATCCACTTAATTTTGAAGAAGCTGTGAAGAAGCAATTGAGAAAAATGGCACATGGGAATTAATTGATCGACCCAAAGGAGCTAAAACAGTTGGAGTAAAGTGGGTTTATAAGACTAAACTTAATGAGAAGGGGGAAGTTGACAAGTATAAAGCAAGGCTAGTAGTAAAGGGGTATGCTCAGCGGTATGGTGTTGATTACACAGAAGTATTTGCTCCGGTAGCTCGCATGGAGACTGTACGTTTGGTGATTGCTTTGGCGGCACAAAAAGGGTGGGCTATACATCAATTAGATGTAAAGTCTGCTTTCTTACATGGAGAATTAATTGAAGATGTTTTTGTTGAGCAGCCCTGTGGTTACATTCAAAAAGGGAAAGAAGAGAAAGTGTACAGGTTAAAGAATGCTCTTTATGGGCTCAAACAGGCTCCTCGTGCTTGGTACAGTCGTATCGAAGCATATTTTCTGAAGGAAGGCTTTAAAAAATGTGATTATGAGCATACGCTTTTTATTAAGCGGAACAAAGAGGGCAGCATGCTCATTGTAAGTTTATATGTTGATGATCTTCTCTTTACAGGGAACGATGAGCTGATGTTTACTGAGTTTAAGAACTCGATGAAGCTTGAGTTTGATATGACGGATCTCGAAAAAATGAAGTATTTTTTGGGTCTTGAAGTCTTGCAGAAATCTAGTGGAATCTTTATTTGTCAAAAGAAGTATGCAGAGGAGACGTTGAAACGTTTTGGGATGAACGAAAGCAATTCAGTTCGAAGTCCAATTGTTCCTGGTTTCAAGCTTTGCAAGGATGAAGAAGGGACCAAGGTGGATAAAACTTACTACATGCAAATTGTGGGCTGTCTCATGTATCTTACTTCAACTCGTCCCGATATGATGTTTGCTGTTAGTGTTTTAAGCAGGTATATGGAGAGACCTACTCAGCTCCATTTACAACTAGCAAAGAGGGTGTTAAGGTATTTACGAGGAACAACTGAGTTTGGAATTTTCTACAAGAAGGGAGGAAGTGATAAACTCAAGGCATATACTGATAGTGATTATGCGGGTGATCTTGATGATAGAAAAAGTACAACTGGAAATGTCTTCCTTTTTGCAGCTGGAGCTGTATCATGATGTTCCAAGAAACAACCAATTGTAAGTTTGTCAACCACGGAAGCAGAATTCATAGCAGCAGCATCATGTTCCTGTCAAGCTATTTGGTTAAAGAGGGTGCTAATGACACTTGATCAAGAAAAGCAAGAGTCAATAGCTATTCAATGTGACAGTAGTTCTGCAATCAAGCTTTCAAGAAATCCAGTTATGCACGGACGAAGCAAGCATATTGATGTTCGTTTTCATTTTCTTCGAGAGCTCGCACGGGAAGGAGTAATAGAACTGATTCATTGCAATACTTCGGAACAGATTGCTGATGTGATGACAAAACCACTCAAGGATGATGTCTTTGTGAAGCTGCGTGCAATGCTTGGAGTTTGTGCAAGAAACAACATAAACTAATTTCTTTCAGTATTCAAGAATTTAGTTTAAGGGAGGAATTGTTAGGAATTAGTCAAATAAAATCCCATTAAGGGAGGAATTGTTAGGAATTAGTTAAATAAAATCCCATTTTATTTGGGACTCCTTACTTTAGAATAGGTCTTCATTAGTTGGAAGATCCCTTATTTGTAGTATTTTCTGTTTTGATGTAAATGGCTATTTAATGGTCTAAATGCTTTCCATTCAATAGATGATTTTTCTTTCAAATTTCTTTGTGTCCTTTATCAGCGTCGATTTCCTCAGCGACTGCTGAAATGAACGAACTAAAGGTGAATTATGTGCTCTTTTTTTTAATTTTTAAATTAAAAATAATTATGATGTTCATAGCCAAATATTAGGTTAACAACTAGTTGAGTTGGATTCGGAAACGAGTTGCAGATGTTTCAATATATGTGACCATGGGAATAATTATAGGCTTCTAGCAGATGTTGCAGTAAACAGTAAATGATGCCTGCAATATTCAAATGTTGCATTTTTTTCTTTTTATTGCTGCGAACCAGCCGGCCGGAGGTGAGACTATATGGCATTGTCCTAATTGGAGACTGGAGCTATTGAAACTGTGGAAAACCGATGTAGCAAATCGACAACTTCGGGGAGTTCCGTTCATTTTGGTTCTGAAACACACTGTATCTGATGTTGGAAATAGAAGTAGAACAAACATATACTGAAAATTGTTACCGGCCGAGCCTTCTTGTCGCTTCCCTTAAGAATAGATTTCCCGTCACCAGAGATTATAGCTTGATGTATAAGGTTTTGATGGTCTATTTTCCAGGATTAATTCGTCGCTTCGCCGTGAGTGCAGACTCGCTAAAGGACAGAATCTGAAATTGCTTTTGTCTTTATGAGTACTCTTGTTAAGAAGAAGAAATAAAGGAATGAGGATTCGATGGTGTTTGTGTTTGGTTGCAATGCACACTCGATTAATTCACATACATGTGTGTGGAAGTGAGGCCGCATCCTATGACAACTGATTCAATTCTCTATAGCACTTGTTAACTTGTTCTGTTATGATTTGTGTGATGTGAGTAACAAGATCAAATGGTTTGCTAAAGAGGGTTCTGATTCATTACACTCTTGTAAAACGTTGCTTGTTTATCCGAAGGATTTGCTCATAGTCCAAAAGACACCAAGGTTGATGAATTGCATGATCTACCTAGAACTATTGTCCATCATTTCTTAAACCCAACAATATTATTAGGATAGATACAATTACTTTGACCCAAGAATTAAATTTGTGGTTTGGTGCGATTAATGACACGGTGTTTATGGATATAATCGTTCGGTAATTTCCATTATTCAAGGGTCAAATTTATACAACTTTTGCATGATGCACTTTAGTATCTGTTCATTTCATATGTTTTATTGTCTCCTTGGTTTATCCTATAATCATCCATCGTCGAATAGCATCTTCCTCCTTCTCCTTGTTCTCTCTTGAATCCTTTTTTGATTCGCATGTACATTGTTTGTTTATTTCTTTATCTTAACTAGAGTATTCATAAAGATAGAAGCAAATTTTGAGCCGTCGCATGGAGAGTGGAAATCTATTCTTAAGGAAAGCGACAACGCGACTCAGTTCAGGCAATTTTCCTGTTACAGTTGTGTTGTTTATCCATTTGTGTACTTAGATGTGATTGGTTGGATTGTGGAAAGTCCAGATTAAAGTTGGCCCTTTTGGATCGTATCGTCCATTGGTTTGAGCTACCAATAAACGATGGCAATGTTATTATACTTATAACACTATAAAGTATAAATACTGGTATTGTGAAGAGTGGATAATAAGAGCGCCAAGATGTAGTCTCTTGTGGGTTTTTGTTGGCCTTCCTCTCTTTTGGTGAGAACAAGAGAGGGGGATGAGAGTTTTCTTGCATGTTTTGAACTTCTGATCTTTCTAATGTCCGTGAAACCTGGACGTAAGCCGGTTTGGTTGAACCACATAAATCTGGTGTGTTGTGCTTCTTGTGTTGCTATGATTTGCGCTCTGGTGTGCTCGATGATAATGAGGGGATTGGTATTTCCGGCGTTTTATATTTTGTTGACTGCAAGCGCTCATATCATAACCGCTGTGATTGGATCCGGAGTGCTAACGCTAGCATGGGCGATGGCTCAGTTACGATGGGCGACTGGCCTTGTTGTTCTCCTTCATCACCCTCTTCTGTTCTCGCCTTCTTGCTGACTGTTACCGATCCCGGGACCCTGTCTATGACACAAGGAATTATACCTGCATGGACGTCGTCAAAACTAATCTTGGTAAAAATATTTTAAAAAAGGCTTAATTTCACTAAACCTCCAAAATCTATTCCTTTTTTTTTGGCAATAAACTACCAAAAACTCCATAAATTACAAATAACTACCAAAGCTTTTATATTAACAATACCCATTTTCCCCATTAGACTACCAAACTAGTCTTTTTCAAATTCTATAAAGGACATTATGTTAATTGAGGACGAGTAGAATTCACTTTAAAAATGAGTGCTTTTAATATGAATCTTTTCGGTTGTTTTGTGTGATTCACGAAGGTCATGGTAGTTTAATTGCACAAAACCGCCATGTAGTTCACCCCGTATTTCACTTATATCCTCTCAAATGGTTTATTACCGCAACACTCCCTCTGCTCATCGACCAAATTTCCACAAGATCTCCTAGCTTTTCCTTGTGGCATCACCGATGTCCTTGGCCATTTCTAAAATTGCAGGTAAGTCGTATATGATATAAAACAATGTTTGATCATTTCATTTTTCATAAAGTTTTAACTGCAGAGAAAGGTCCATAAGGTAAGAACAAGCCTAACAGGAGTTCAAGTTGGGTTGATGTGTCGGGGAGCGAGAAAATTTGAAGGACGTTTCAGTCTCTTGGAAATATTGCCTTTGCGTATGCATATGCTAATGTTCTTATTGAAGTACAGGTTACAAAATATGAGATCTCAAATCCTGTAATAATTGATTAAACTTAATTGACATAAAACATTTATTTATGATTTTTTATGCAGGACACATTGAAATCGAGTCCCCCAGAAAACAAAGTGATGAAGAAGGCGACAGTAATACGAGTCTCTACCACAACCTTTTTCTGTATGATGTGTGTATGCGGCCTTTGGGAATGATGCACCGGGCAATTTCCTCACTGGTTTTGGATTCCATGAGCCATTTTGGCTAGCAGACGGTGGCAACATCTGCATTGCGATCCATCTTATTGGTGCATATCAGGTAAGATCAAGGGCAGAGTTAGAAAGTTTTCCTATAAAAAAATTTCCATATCTAATCCCATCTTCTCCATCTCTAGCATATATACATATAATTTTGGAGCTTTTTTTTAGTAAAAGATTTATATGTATAGAGCTCCAATGCACCACTTAAAACATTATAAGTGATGGATAATACGAAAAATGAAAACATATGAATTGATTTCCCTAGAATCTAGAGAGGGCAAGCTACTGCATTTTTAAATAAAAATTATTTAAGTGGATTATTCAATATGTAGTTGTCAATCGATAATGTACTCGAGCTTTTCAATTATCTAGGAATCGGTTCATTCATCCTGGTTTTGCTTGAAAATTCATTGAACAATTGGTTTCTTGAAATTTTTTCTTGTTCTTTTTACCCCTACAATTTATCATCATATATGTATTATTTATTTATATATTTATCAAGTGAGGCTCAGGACATGAAAGCAAAATAGCTACAGAAAACGAGAGATTGAAATAGTTTCTGCATCCATGCACCTGCTTGCAATATTGAAGGAAATTAATGCTTTGTGAACTTTGGCTTGAATTCATCGTTTAGTTCCACAAATGGTCTGTACATTCTTTGTAGAGGAAACTATATGAGGATAGGAAAATCAAAGGCTGAGTTTAAAGCGGCAGGAGCTTCAATAAATAGTTGGATATTTGGGTGTTATCGGTTTAATTTTTTTGGTACATCATTAGCATTAGCATCGTTCTGTTTCATTGCATTAGCATCGCTCCTCGTATATTTGAACTATGCGTCATCTAAATGTACATATATTGTATTGATTAATGTTAGCAAATGCTTCATGTTCTATTTTATGACTCCAAACTACCGATGGCTACTCAGTAGTCATACACTTTAGTCATTTGGATTTCAGAGAGTGGTCATAAGGTGAGAACAGGCATAACAGGAGTAACAGTTGGGGTGGATGTCTCGGCAACTGACAAAATTTGGAGGACATTTCAATCTCCAGGAAATGTCGCATTCTCATTCACATATTCTAACGTCTTAATTGAGGTTCAGGTACATTGCGAACTAATTCTCATAAGAATATTAGGTATGTTGTATTGATTAATGAAATAACGAATCATTCTTTTTGTAGGACACCTTGAAATCGAGTCCTCCAAGAACTACGTCATGAAGAAGGCCTCTTCCATTGGTGACTACCACGAGGTCTACTTGGGTACGGAGCCTTTGGAAATAGTGCGCCCGGAAATTTCCTAACCGGGTTTGGATTTCACGGCCCGTTCTGGCTTTGCATTGCCATTCATCTAGTGGGTGCATATCAGGTACACACGAATCGTCAATCTTTCACCTGCATCATCTACATAATGACTGCATTTCTAGGAAGTGGTTTAATTTATCCCCTTTGTTTGGAAGTAACGCGACATGAATCAAGTTTTAACACAAGGTGTTGTGTCCGTATCTTAAACATTTCAGACACTGGCAGTTACCCGACACGTTCTGGATGTGACACATAAGTGTACGTATACGTGTCCAGTTGTAGAATAACATGCTGACATCGTATGTCATGTGTTAATGTTCAATTCACGTATTCATATGTAAATGCAGTTGATCACTTGATGTTAAAATTGGGTTTTCACTAAACTGCCTCAACATGAGGCGAAATTACACTAAAATGCCCTAAGCCATCATTGTTTTCACATAACTACCTTAAATTTTGTTTATTATAGCATACTTTGGTCTTATATGAGTTTTCCGCCCACTAATATACTCTTAAATATAGCACTCCAAGGGAGCTTTTAGTAAAAACAACGATGGTTACAGGTATTTAACTGTAATTTAATCTTATTTTATTGTTATCAATTTGTTAATTATTTTTTAAAGTAATTTTATGCATGAAAACAGGTTATTCACCGGAAAGCCAAAAATTGCTAGCATTTAAAAATTGCTAGCAATTTTATGTCTTCAACAATACCAAATTGCTATAGTTAAAAAGCTTTGTATGCTACATTAACTTCATGTTTTCATCCATACAGTAGCTTCATGTCTTCATCTTTTTCTCTCCTGAATTAAACAGCTGCAATAGAACATGAGTAAATGCAATTTATGAAAACTACAATAGAAATGCATTTTTGAAATTTATTACTTTTATTGCTGTATACACATGCTTATGACTAGTATTCATCAATAGCATTTTTTGTTATGACAATTTATAGGAATTTAGTAATTGAGATGTCTGCTTTTCGAAGTTCCGTTGATAACGGTCCTAGCAGACCTAGTGTTATTGGTGGGGAACATGACGATAATGATAACACTCCTATATGGAAATATGTCATGGAATTGGAAAGGTTGGGAACAGAAGGAGGAAATGGTGGTGGAAATGCAGCTATTGCTACAAAGAATATAGTCGTTTGTATTTTAGAGTAAAAGCTCATGTAATACGACAAGAAGGCTCCGGTATGATAGCTTATGGATTTCATTATCCGTTCTTGTTTTGATGATTGCTTAAACATGAATAGTTGTTTGGTATCTCATACTTTATCTTGTTTATCTTATCGACACCAAACTCGTATACACTTGATATTTAGCTTGCATATCCTATATCTTGTGTATACCGAATAATATATCAATATCTCTTGCTATACATGTGTTATATTCTTGATATCGATATATCACTCTCATTCATTGTTTTGGTAATTCACAATATGAATTTGTATATACGTGTGATCTGTATCTTGCTTCTCTTATACCATGTATATATATTTAATATATCAATATCTCATGCCTTGAATTTGAGTTATATCTCGATATTGATATGCTATTCATAATTGTGATATCAAAAAAAATGAATGTTTCATATAATTGTGTTTAATTTATTGTTTATTTCATAACACTGTATATGATATGCTTGGTTGTGTTTAAGATTGGTTTTCAGGATATTTTCACAACACAAGCATACGGATGGAGGATGGAGGAAATTGATCTTAAACGGATATATCGAATGGATGTTAGAGCATACGGACGAAAATTTCCTAAATTGCATATCAAGTTTCGTGAGTTCAAGATACGTAGCCAAGAAATAAGAGTTCAAGAATTCATGCTACGAATAGTTAAGAAGCAAGAAGCCAAGTCCAATTTTGAAGTGTCAAAGTCAAGACCGAGATTTAAAATTCAAGAGATCGACTTCAAGACGCTAGTGAGGGAATTGACGAGTTCCGAAGTTCATGCGAAACGGATCGCCAAAAGTTCAAGAGCTAGAGACGACAAGGATTTAAGAATTCGAAAATTTATAAAACCGACATAGGAATCCTTGTAAGTACTTTATAGATTATGGTTATATCAATCAGAGCTCTTGAACACTCACACATGATAGCACAAAAGCTTTACAATTTTCGGGTTTTCGAGTTTAAAGTTTTTGCTTATATAAAATCCAAAACTTTTGATTTTTGTGCTTGGCCAGACGTCTATCTCGTGTAGTTCAGACGTCTGTGCATTGTTTATATCTGAAATATCAGAAGTTTTGAGATAAGACAGATACCTGAAGGTCAAATGACCAGACGTCTGAAGAAGATTTTCAAAATGGCATTTTTCAACTTCAGACGTCTGCTATGCGCTCTGTTATTTTAAGACTTATGCCATACGTCTGCAGTTCATCGTAGTAAGCGTCTGAAGCTTTATTTTTGCTAAAACTTTTCTTGTTCAGACGTCTGCAGTTAAGACTTTTTGAAAATATAGTCGTTAGGTTACTTTTTCTAAAAGGCCATACGTCTGCCATGATATTCTTCGGACGTCTACCGTAAGCGTTTTCTGCTGACTTTGACCCATAACAGCTAGTTTTCTTTGGGGACTGTAAAATGGTTTTGTGTTGGTATGTTGAGCTTCAATCACTTAGAGATTTCACTTGCCTATATCCTAAAGTGATCTTCACAAGAATAATCTCATCTTTTGTGAGAGTTTGATCAAATATTTATTTACTTATCTAAAATCACTCTTACATACAAAATCACTCAAGATCATCTAGTTCGATATTCCATTTTTCTTGAGTATTAGTGTGTCAATTGTAAAACTCCTTTGAAAGTAATCTTGAGATTGTATTTTCCTTTTTTCTTCATTGAGAGGATTCTTGAGTGCAAGAGTGCCTTGTAAGAAAGAAGGGCTTGTTAACAGAAGAAGTGCTCAAGTGTGAGCACGTGTCGTTGTATTGAGAGAGGCGGGAAGAGCTTGTAAGAAGTGTTGTTCATAGTGGCAAACAACGTGTAGTCTTTTGAAGAGACGTATTGGTTTGGCCTCCACCGGAAGCGGGGTTGTGTGTTGCTTGCAGGCAACATGTTTGTCTCCAAGAGAAAGACGCGTTTAGTGGAATGGGCTCGTGCGTCTAAAGAAAGTGGATTATGGGATCTCCCGAACTACTATAATCGACTTGTGTTTGCGATTGTATTTGCAATTTCTCTCCTGTTTTATATTGCTTATTAGCCTAGAAATTGCTCAATTGCATGCTTGTTCCCTACTTGCTCTTTATGCTCTTTGCTTATACCTGATATTACTTTTGCTTGTTGTATACTTCTTGTTCACAATTGTAATATTGCTTGATATCATTATCTCTTTGCAGTTGTGTTTTATACTTGTAAGTGTAGTTGATAGAATTTTTAATTTGGGCATATTGTTTGTGTAGTCCTATTCACCCCCCTTTAGGACTATTTGTGTAAGCTTCCGCGTTATTTCACGGTATTAGGATGGTTTCGACGGTCAAATTGATCCATTTGAATGATATAAAGAGGATACTAGAGCAAGCGAAGTTGAAAGTGAAAGCTTTATCTTCAAATCTTGTCTCTTTGCCAACAAGTGATGGTGCAATAAGTTGGTGGTTGTTGTCTCCTCCAAAAGGAAGCGAAAAGGAGAAAAATGTGTAATTTGAAAAAAGCCTTTTAACAATAATATAAGAGATGAATTAAATGCTATGATCGAAAGAATGTTCTACTCCGGCGGAGCGCCATCTAATTTGGCAAGAATTTATATTATACGGCGACATTTATATTTGCCTTCAACCAACAACGCGATCTCCGGTTATAAACCTTTCGGCTGTAATATGGTAAGAATGAGTATTTTGTAAAATGAAAAAGAACATCAAAAGCCATTGCTAGATTTCACGAAAAAATCTTGGAAGACGAAGGAGGGTGTATCTTTTGCAAGTGATGGATATCAAATGTGCAAAGCATGTCTATTCTTGATTTCATTGTGGTAGCTAAAAAAGCCTATGTTTTTCAGAGCAGTCAATTGTGACAGGCAAATAAAAAACAAGCATGAATTTGCTTGGGAATATAATTAAAGAGTCCTAGCATGATAATGTTATACAAGTTATCACCGATAATGCGGCGATGTGCAACACAACGGATGCTATTGTGGAGTCCACATTCCCTCATATTTTTGGGACTCCTTGTGTGGTTCATACGGTAAATCTCGCTCTCAAGAATACATGTACGCCAAAGAATACTGAAACAAATATAGTCATTTACGACGAATGCAATTGGATCACCGAGATCACCGATAAGGTTCTTGATAATATATTTTTATTATGAGTCACTCAATGAGGCTTGCAGCTTGAAGAAACTTATTGCAACTTGAAGTATCTTTAAAACTAAACATTTACCTCCTTCTTGCTCAGCTTGCTTACTAAAATACTCCTAATCTGCCTGCGACAAAGTTGAAGGAACTGGGCCATGAAAAACCTAAACGTCAGTGTGTCATAATATCAAAATAATAGTAATAATCAGGATAGAATGCTATGATTAAATATGAGTATAATTAATAAACATAGGTATAAAACAGTGACGTATAGGTATGTGATGTGTACCCTAAAATCTGTGGTTCTAGATTATCTATTCTACAAGTTTTTGAAATCAATTAAATAGAATCGTCGATATAACTCAATGGTATCCCGTGCGTGTCCGGGACCACGATCAAGACTCTCGAGACTGAATCCGAAACGTGCCGCTAAGCAGTAAAAACAGGTATCATGTATAGACGAATGATATCAGCAGCATCATTCCGGGACCGAAGCCCGTATCGACTGATCAGTTTCTGGAAGTATCGAACTGTTGAGTTATAAGTCATGTTTAATTATTGATTTCTCGTTATCCCCAGGTTTGTGTTCAAGTCAGGTATTGATGATATCACTACTACAAATACGGGTTGCCCCTACGGATTTATCCGTAGGGGCAAACCACTGCTCCTACGGATATATGCGTAAGGGCGAAAAATAATCTGTAGGTGCAAACGCCGTAGGTGCAAGTTGAAGCCCTGAACTTGCCCTTACGGGCAAAATCTTGCCCCTACGGATATATGTGTAGGGCCAGTTTCACCTACGGAGTAGGCCGTAGGACAAAAAAAGTTATTTTATTTACGGCTTTTTAAAATATATTAACTGTACCTACGGATATATCCGTAGGGGACAGTACTTGGCCCTACGGATATCTGCGTAGGTACCTATCCGTAGGGACAAAATATCAGGATTTCTGATATTTTGCCCCTACGGATAAATATCAGGATTTCTGATATTTTGCCCCTACGGATAACGCCGTAGGGGCCATTGTTTGCCCCTACGGAGATATTCGTAGGGACACTCCCAACCCCCAGTACTGAGATCAGGGGGAAAATATCAGTTACTGCTGATATTGTGCCCCTACGGTTTAATCCGTAGGGGCAACATGTGTACCTACGGATTAATCCGTAGATACACATTATCTGTATTTTTTTTTAAAAAAATGGCTGCCTGATTTTTTCCTTCCCTGAGCACAATAATATATATATATAAAAATATAAAATTAATTATCACACAACATATATCGCAGTATTCATAATCACATCTCACGCATATAATATACAAAAGAAACCCAAAAACTGAATATGATATAAATATAAACCAATATCAAATATCAATATCATTTCAAAATGTAGTACAATATGTATGATATAAATAAATACATGTTTCAAAAAATATGAATCAAAAAGCTACCCTAGCTCAGTCCAGCTCCACCTCTGATAAACGATAGAATCAAGCGCGCCTGCTCCTTGGTCAATAAACCATGCAATTCGGCGAGTGCGGGAGTCTGAGCGGCCTGTGGAGCTGGCGATGTGGTCTGCGCAGCCGCCGTCGAGGTAGTCGCTTGCGGAGCCGCGGCTGCGGGAGTCTGAGCGGGCGGTGGAGCTATAGGAGCTGTCTGCGGAACCGCAGCCGATGTAGTGGCTTGCGGAGCCGCAGCCGAAGGAGATGCATGCGGAGGCTCGGCCGATGTACCCTGTCGCGTCTGGACCTAACGTGTGTAAGAAGCGTGTAAGAACTGTGTATTATTCGAATTCGTATCATTATCAAGTTATTTCGAAACCCCATTTGGATATCTAGTTTGGAAAACCGTTGTTTATTTTAATTACATATGTATGTATGATTAATCAAACCTAAGTCTAAAACCAAATAAGCTCAAGCTACGTACTAATTATGGATATGTTGATATCTATAATATGACATGATATTTTATTATAAAGTAGTATACATACCAGCATCTCCTTCAACTCCTGAACGGTGGCCCTCAAGCTCTCCAGTTTCTGGTGAACACGTCGCTCACTGGAGACGGAGGAAGTAACCGCCGGGGTGGAGTCCAACCTCATATGGGCCCTGCTAGGGCCCAGTCCCCGGCCTCTCTCCCAACCTCCGTGGTGCCCTCCGTGTGCGGCGTCCAGAACTGGGGTCAGCAGCCTCGGATCGCTCTGTCCGGTAAAATCGATCCCCGAGGCCTCGGCCTGCTCAACCACCTGCTCCTACACCCACATTAAGCAGTCAAGTATAAGTATAAAATTTAAACTTGAACCTTCCAAAATTAAAATTTCAAATATGGGTAGAATAAATATTAACACTTACGCAATACTCCTGGGTAGCGACGTCGGGATATCGAAGCTCGCCCGTGGCGGGATCTGTCGAGGTGTCGTGGATAGCAAGATATGCGGACAACACACTCGGTGTACCACCTGATGCCTCGGTCCGAGCTGTCTGCAATATTAGAAAATAACTCTTAATATTAGAAATATTAGAAAATAACTCTTAATATTGCAGAATATCACAAAGGTCGGTCTATTGTAATTTACCGATAACTCCATGGCTCGAGTAATATTCCTCGAGCCACCTATGTAAGTAGGGCGACCCCTCTTCGCCGACTTCCTGTTCTCTGTATTCTGAGCGGCCTGTTTCTGCACAACGCATTAACATTTAGTTTTCTAATTAAGGAACACAAAAAAATAAATTATATCCTAAACAATAAATTGCATTTAAAATACATACCTGTTTGCGTTGGGAGTCGAAATATTCGCACAATAGAGGCCATGTCTCTACGTCGACTCTCGCAAACGCCGGAGTAGATAGGAGGGCCGCTCTCTCTGCCTCGGGGGGTCGCCATCCACAGGGAGTAGTATTCGGCCTTCAACTCATTCCTGTTGTATCGGACCTTGGCCTGCATGTTCTTCATCAGGCCATTGTACAGAGCATGAAGGTCGAGCACCCTCCCCGAGTGATCAGGGTCGGCTACAGGCTAAAAATCGTAATCCAACTGAAAATACAAAAAAAAACATTGTTATTAGATTGCAAGTGTTAATAATAAATATATTGGATAGATCAAATGAAAATATATATTAATACGTACCCGAGCCTGATCAAAGAAGAGGGCGAATGAGCGCTGGTGCTGCTCGCCCCACTCAACGTGAAGTGGATAGTTCTTCACGGGCCGGCTCTCGTCCCCCATATACCGGCCGAACCTCTCGGCATGAGGACCGGTATAGCGATAGTCAAGGGTAAAACAGAGGGGGAATGCTGCCTCCCCCTAGCTCTGTCAAGCCTCAGCCTATGGGACTGATTCGGGCCTCAAGTCCCCCTCTGGGGATGAGGAGGCCCTGCGTCTGCACGAAATATCAAGACAGTCAATATTAAGACAAAGTTGTATTAAGAAATCAAGGTTAAACGAAAATTGAAGTGTGATATATACCTCTGGTGACTATCGCACGAGCCTGGGCCCGGGCAGCAGCACGAGCGGGACGATAGTTCCTCCGGTGAAGAACAACCGGGGTCCCGGATGCGGACGCATCCCCTCCAACTAGAAAATAAATATTGACGCTAAATTTCCATGAAGTTCATATTTATTCTATAGAGCATATGTAAAATGAATAAATATTTTATATTTATTCATACTAACCTGCATACGATGCGGAGGGTATGGAAGCGGCAGGAGTGGCCCCTACGGAAGATGTGGATGCACCACCTATAATTAGACAATTAAAAATAGATTATATAAGTAATTGCAAAAAGAATGTGTAGATCAATAATATAACGTTCTAAATCAATATGCATGCACTATAGTATATATAAACATACCCGCAGGTACGGTGGTGTCACCACCTACAGCTAGACAATAATAAAAATTGCTAAGTAAGAGCAAAAGGAATGTGTGTATTTATGATATAGCATTCTAAATCAATATACATGCACTATATGATATATAAACATACCTGGAGGAGCGGGAGTGGCCTCTGTCCCAGATGTGGACGCATCACCAACAACTAGACAATCAAACATTGACAATATAAGTAATTTTAACATAAACAGGCATGGATATCTGTAATATTACATTCAAAATGGATATGCGTGCAGTATACCTGGAGGTGTGGCAAAATCCACACGGAAGGAGGCATCCGAAAGGGTCTCCGATCTGGGTGCAAGACCGGCCCTCTGAAGCTCCCTACGGAGCTCTCTGGGCGGCAGAACCGCTCTGCCTCTGCCGCGGCTGGAGCTCCTGCCGCCCCTCGCTGCTCCCGACATCGTCATCAAATCTAGATAAACGGTTCGTGGACGCATTAGACAATCATTAAAAGTATTGGCTATATATGTATAGAGCGTAAAATGTGAAGTAATAATATAACATTACTGATAACCTTTTTCGTTTCGTGGGTGCATTATACATATCTACTTGGATTTCATCGTCGATGTCATTTCTAACCCACGTAACTTCATGATCGGTCGAAGATAACCCGTCCTTCGAAACAGACGGTCGGAGCACTTTAAGCCTTCTCTCTTCTTCGTCCTCATCGCTGTCCTCGAATTCTAGGACATCGTAGACATCTCTGGGTTTCCATCGGCATACAACACTCCATCCCGGATGCTTCAAACACTGTGAGTAGTATATTTGGAACGCATGGTTCGGAAAGATAAACGGATCTTCCTGACCGAAAAATCGAAGTGTGTTCACACTGGTCAATCCATATTCATCTTTCCAAGTCCCAAGATTGCTTCTCCACCTGTCCGTATCGGTTCGCGTATCGTACCAAGTACACTGGAATATATAAAAGGGTTCTGATCGTCCGGGATAGTGGATGCCGAGTATACAATTTAAGTACCCATAGTAAATCACACTGTCCGATCCTACCGTCGCAATCCCACTATTCTGAGTGGTTCTAGATGTTTCTATGTCCTTAACATTGAATTTGTATCCAAGGATACCAAATCCTTTGTAATATGCAACCTCCATACTAGGAAATTGAGCTAAACATCTTGAATCACTCTCAAATGATGCAGACAAGTTCGGATCGTGGATCTAACAAAACAAATTTTACGACAAATACATAACGATACAAGTTTAGATTAAAACTGATAGCAATAAAATGTTATTCGAATAACTTACATGATCTGTGACCCAATCACAAAAAGTATCCTGATGATATTTTTCCAAACGTTCTTCGTTCCAATCAGGATGCCCCTCACGTACCTCGTTAAAATGAATTCTGTTTTCGACAAATAATTGTGACATTAATATTATATCATTTCATACACACACAAACACAGATATAACAATTAATCCAAAAAATCTTACTATCCAATTTGTTCAAGACATGCGCAATTAAGCAAGATAAACCGGTATATCTTGTTGATAAACATAGTGTCTACCCTCTTATACTCGGCTTTACCATATGGCCCGTCTTGAATTATTCATGGTCGGTTAAGCCTTGTCTCAATGTTCTCGTTCAGATAGCGGGAACAAAATGTGGTTGCTTCATCAAGAGGATAACCTTGCATGATAGAACCCTCTGGTCGATTTTTATTGCGTATATACTTCTTAAGAGTGTAAAGGTACCTAATGAAAATATGTTGAATAAATAAATACGGGCATACAGGACAACAATAAATTTATAAATTGCGCGAAACGAAAAATTACACGTACCTCTCGATGGGATACATCCATCGATATTGTACCGGTCCGGCTAACTTCGCCTCAGTTGCAAGATGAACCGTCAAGTGTATTATGATATCGAAGAATGACGGTGGGAAAATACGCTCAAACTTGCAAAGTATCAACGCAATAGAATTTTCTAGTTTATCCAGCGTCACAACCTCCAGTGTTTTAGCACACAACTCTCTGAAAAAACAATATAGGTCGTTGATTACTAGACCAACCGAGTCGGGGAGAGAAGTCCTAAGGGCTAATGGAAGAAGGTGCTCTATGATAACATGGTGATCATGACTTTTCAGCCCATCGATCTTGCCCTTCACAATTTTTATTTTCTTGCTGAATGATCCTGAGAAACCTGTGAGGACTTTCAAATCATGCAACACCTGCAGGAATCTTTTCTTCTCCGGTTGTGACATATGATAAGCGGCATTAGGAAGTACAAACTTGTCCGGTTTACCCACTACCGGTCTAGAGTGCAATTCACTTCTTATTCCCCACTCTTGTAGATCCATCCGAGCATTCATGTTGTCTTTCGATTTTCCGTCTTTACACAGAAGTAAGTTAAGTATGTGCTCTGATACTCCCTTCTCTATATGCATGACGTCCAGACAATGACGCACTGAATTTGTAGACCAGTACGGAAGCTCGAAGAAAATGCTTAACTTGTTCCAATATAGTGGTTTGACCTGTTTCGTCGGATCCATCCCGAAGGTCACGTTATTGTAACCATCCCATTTAGCAGTCCCGTCCTCTCCGGACAATGGGGATGGAGGTCCAAGAAGCTCCTGATGACCATCAAAGTGAACCGTGTCTAACCTATAGGGGTGGTCTAGAGGCAGGAAACGTCGATGGCCGCAATAACAAACATTCCTGCTAAAATTCAAGAATTTCGATGTTGTGTGTTCATGGCAATGAGGACATGCTTTGTGACCATGTACGGACCAGCCTGATAGCATTCCATACGCAGGAAAGTCATTAATTGTCCACATTAAAGCCGCACGCAGTATGAAGGTTGTATTTGTGTTTGCATCATATGTCTCTACACCATCAATGAACAAAGATTTCAACTCCTCGATCAGAGGTCGGAGATAGACGTCGATATTGTTCCCCGGTGAGTTTGGTCCGTCGATAAGAAAATGCATCATAAAGTATGATTGGTCCATAGCCAACCAAGGCGACAGATTATAAATTATCATTACAACGGGCCATGTGCTGTGACTTCCAGCCATATAGTTGAATGGGCAGAAGCCATCAGTAGCCAGTCCGAGCCGGACATTGCGAGGATCTCTACTGAATATTGCGTGCCTCCTATCGAAATCCTTCCATACCGGTGAATCTCTTGGATGGCTCATTTTTCCATTTTCGCTTGGAGGAGCACGGTGATGCCAAATCATTGCCTCGGCTGTTTTCTTGCACCTGAATAGCCTATGTAGCCTCTGTATTATGGGAAGGTATCGTGTTATCTTCACAGGTATATCAGGCTTCTTATCAGAATCTTTCGGCTTATACCTGGCCTCTCCGCATGTTGGACACTCTTTCAAATCTGAATTCTCTTTCCGGTATAACACGCAATTTTTAGGACATGCTTGAATCTTCTCGCACTTTAGACCCAAATCAGACATCATCTTCTGGGCTTCGTACCAGCTGTCGGGCATATTATTTCCTGGAGGCATAGAATCTTTCAAGAACAAAAGAAGCATTGTGAATGACTTGTTGCTCCATCCATTTAGGCACTTAATCTGGAAAAGTTGGACGAACTATGAGAGGGTGGAATACTTCGCATTCTTATAAATTGGTTTCCTTGCATCATTCATGAAATTTTCATATTTATCCGCACGCGGTCCTTGACCGGAAGGAATGTCATCTTCGGTACGAATAGATTCACCTAGGGCAGCCTCTACCATATCCTCCATTTCTTCTGATGGAAATAAATTACCGTCTTCTTCTTCTGCCGCATTACCGAATTCTTCTTCTTCTCCTGCCGCATTATCGTGTTCTCCTTCTTCTTCTGCCGCAGTACTGCATTCTTCTCCTTCCCCGTGATATTTCCAAGTTGTATAAAGTCTAGTAAACCCATGTTTTACAATATGAAGCTCTGCCAATTCTACCTTCTGCCAGTACTTATTGCCACATCTATCGCACGGACAGAGAATCTTCTCTATTATGATCTTATTATGTGCGCGTGCAAATTCAAGGAAAGCAGCAACTCCTGTGACAAACTTAGGTTGCATACGTTGTTTCCAATCTATATACATCCAGTCCTTAACTCTGACGTACTCATGGGCCATGTTAGACTGTATAACATATAAATTGTAGGTTATGCTGACTATATTGAGAAATATAAGAACGGGATAGTTACTGACAAAGAAGAGAATCCGTGTATATGCTTTGTGTGTGCGTCTGTCGTTGAAAAGAATAAATTATCGCACGTATGATAACCGATAGACGGGGACTAAGTGGCGCTTTTAGTTTCATATATGAGTATCGATGAGAATATGAAGGTTTCATATTATTATATATTGGTTTTAACTTGAACATCTCGAATCACTTTCTAATTATGCGTTTGTTGTGTATTCTTGTTGTATGTGTGTGTTCCGGCTGTCGGGGGTAGACTTCTATCCCATTAAGAAAGTATAAAGCGAACACCCATCACTTGTGCTTTCAACCGTTTCGAGTAAATTTCGGCAGCACCTCCCCGCTGTTCTCCGAGTACACTGTAATAGAATAGATAATCATTTCAAAGCTGTGAAATAACGTTGAAATGAACATCTAATCTATCTTTGTACACAGAGAACCAGCGGAAAGGTACCGACGAAATATCTCGAAACGGATGAAAACACAAGTGAATGAAGGCGTTTGCTTTATACATTCTTAACTTGTCCACATGGGACAAATCTATGAGTTACCATACGATTGAATTTTCTCGTCGCGTAGACTATACGACGGTTGTTAGTATCGAGCTATACTGTCCGATATTTAACAACCTTCATATAGTTCTATATCACGACGACCATCACACGTATGTTAACCGATAGACGGGGACTAAGTGGCGATTTTAGTTTCATATATGAGTATCGATGAGAATATGAAGGTTTCATATTATCATATAGTGGTTTTAACCTGAACATCTCGAATCGCTCTCTAATTATGTGTTTGTTGTGTATTCTTGTTGTATGTGTGTGTTCCGGCTGTCGGGGGTAAGCTTCTATCCCATTAAGAATGTATAGAGCGAACACCCATCACTTATGCTTTCAACCGTTTCGAGTAAATTTCGGCAGCACCTCCCCGCTGTTCTCCGAGTACACTGTAATAGAATAGATAATTATTTCAAAGCTGTGAAACAACGTTGAAATGAATATCTAATCTATCTTTATACACGGAGAACCAGCGGAAAGGTACCGACGAAATATCTCGAAACGGATGAAAACACGAGTGAATGAAGGCGTTAGCTTTATACATTCTTAACTTGTCCACACGGGACAAATCTATGGGTTACCATACGATTGAATTTTCTTATCACGTAGACTATACGACGGTTGTTAGTATCGAGCTATACCGTCCGATATTTAACAACCTTCGTATAGTTCTATGTCACGACGACCATCGCACGTATGTTAACCGATAGATGGGGACTAAGTGGCGCTTTTAGTTTCATATATGAGTATCGATAGGAATACGAAGGTTTCATATTATCATCGAGTATCATATATTGGTTTTAACCTGAACATCTCGAATCGCTCTCTAATTATGCGTTTGTTGTGCATTCGTGTTGTATGTGTAACATGATTTTAAACCATTAAGATCAAGATTTGAGAAATTTTATAAGTGGCCGTTAACATGATAACAATCATCTCTTCTTATCAGTCCATATCTGAATTCTAAAGGGCGGTATATTTGCTATTAAAAGATCATGTTCAACTCTAAAGCAAGGGAAAAACAGAGGAATATAGATCTATTAAAATCAAGCCATAAAGCTAATCACATATTTACAACATTGCAAATACATTAACACAAAACATAGTTATGATACTTCAAAAGAATCAATTATCAAGGATGAAGAGAGCTTGTGATAAAGTAATCAAATTTAGCTTTTGCATTAAAATGGTTTATGATAAAACTTTTGAGATCCTTCAAGAAAGTTATGGCACTGTGAGGTTCCACAACTTATCATAACCAATCGCAAATTTTCATGGTTCTTTACTGGTATAAGACTTGTACTTCTATGAGGCGGAGTAAATAAATTTGTCGAGAGCTCGTGATGCATGTGTAATAATAGAATCCAACAAAAATTATTCTCATGTACTAATAATAGCATCCCAATTGCAAATTTTTTATTCAATAAGATAACACATTTGTAAGAGTGCATCATTTACATTATGTTTTACTCCCTCCAAGGCTACCAAAATATACGGTATCTATAGGATGGCTATTGTCAATGGAGTAACAGTCGGGTCTAAGTTGGCCAATTTGAAAATCATTATCTCGTTGTTTATATAGATTACCGCTATTGTTTGTAAATCGTATATTGCTTATATATGCTAAGCCTCCCGCTGCAAAACGGCCGCTCTCTATTGGCGGACTCAGTTCACCATTGTTGAAGCTCACTACTCCAATATTGATATGGGTTAATCTCTTGAAGAGAGTTTTCGGCCAATATCCCTAACCCTAACCGAACCCTACCCCCAGCCCCAGCCCCAGCCCAACCGAGCCCTAGCCCCAGCCCCAGTCCAGCCCCAACCCCAGCCCAGCCCCAACCCCAAACCCCAACTAAACCCAAGCCCCAGCCCCAGTTTAGCCCCAGCCCCAGCCCCAGCCCAAGCCCCAACCCCAACCGAACCCCACAACTTAACCCTAACCCTAACCCTAACCGAACCCGATCGACGCCGACGCCGATGCCCTCAACCCTACCCGAACCTGGCCTGAACCCTAGAGTACAATGTCAAAATTAAAAATTATTTCAGATTTACTTACAACCGTGCACGCGGTGGAGGAGACGGTAGAAATTGGTGGTCGCCGACGATCGGCGAAGGTGGCGACGAGGCGCGGGAAGTCGACGAAGGTGTAGGGAAGACCGACGAAGCTGGCGCAGGCTCGGAGCGCGGTGGCGACGAAGCTCGGGAACGGGCGACGAGAGGCGCGGGAGTGAGAGAGAGAAATTTAGGAACGATGAATATAATTTTTCTATGTCTTTTTTATTAATAATCTATGTTGATGCCCCTACGGACATAACCATAGGTACCTAGATTGCGGCTCCGTAGGGCCAAAGAAAAAATTATAACGTAGGGCACCGTAGGGACAACGAGTTGTCCCTACGGATAAATCCGTAGGGGCAAGAAATATTTGCCCCTATGGATTTCTGAGTCCGTAGAGACAACCCCATATTGTAGTAGTGTATCAATCTAATGCCAACACAGGATCAAGTAAGTACATGTCTTGTCTATCTAGACAACAAGTGACGTCCGTCAGGACAATAAATCAGGATTGTCGGTATTAGTACAAGATCTAAGTAACGGATCTAGTAATGTCTTGTGAACAAGTCAGGCAACGTATATATATTAACCAAAATAGATACCAAATGTAAAACTGTAACCAATATCTAAACATGGTAAATATAACTAACGCGAGGATATATATGTATCTATCTGTAATAACCGTTTTACGTCTGTTACCTGGTATATGGCAATCTAGATAAAGATTACTAAACTGATATAGTATTATAATAATATTATGATGATCCGGCATGCAATTAGATAAAACCATTATTGGTACAGATACAGACCGATACTATAAAACTGTAAATCAATAATATTTGCTGAATATTAAACCATATGCACTATAATTAATCATATAAACATAAACAAAATAGCATGCTGCAAGTTTAGAACTTGCCTGATCGAAATCTCACGACGAATATACGGACATCACGTTCCGAAAACCGAATAATATCACGATGCAAAACCCATGTACGTAAGACTTGACCTGAACTGAGCAACCGCGCGACGTAGTAACTGGACTAGACGACAACAGTGGCTGGGTCGTCAGGATTGTCGGCGACGTGAGCAACTCCGGCGAGAACCGATCGGAAACCAAGAAAAGAGAGAAGAAGAAGAAAGAAGAAGGAGGAAGAAGAAGAAAAGTAGACGACAGGGTTGCTAGTGTTCAGCGAAGATAAGGAGGAAGAGAGAGATGGTCGGCGATGAGATGATGGGGAGACGTGGTCGACGACTAGGTGTCGTGGCTGTGAGGGTTGATGATGATCGGGAACGAGAGGGAGAAGGAAAGAAGAAGATGTGGTGTAGTGTGGGTGCTCTGGTGTTGTTGATGAGGCGAGGAAGGTGATGGTGGTGGTCGTGTTTAGGCGGCGACTTCAGCGAGGAAGAGGAGGTGGGTTCTCGGTGTGGTATCGGGCTTGGGTGGTCTTCGGGAAAGGAGGAGAGGTGTGGCCGGTGGTGGTGATGAGGAGGTGAGGATGAAGGAATAGGGACGATGACGAGAGGGGGCGACGACAACGTGGGGTTTTGGCGCGGGGTGTGAGCGGGGGCGAGAGGAATGAAGACGAGGGAAGAGAGAGTTTTATAATTAAATTTATATTATATATACAGGGAGGGAGAGAGAGGTAGGGACGGAGAGAGAAAGAGATAGAGAGGGATTATATAAAAATTATTATATATATATATATATATAAACTGTTATACTTATATAAATATAATATATATATAGTAGGATTTTACAAATAATACCAGATTACTCCAAATATTACCCGTCTCCCTTAAAAAAATATAGTTTTTAAATATAAAAAATATACGTAAGAATTTTAATCATAATGCAATATTCTGTAATTAAATACATATACCCCCAATAAAAACCACGTAAATATACGTAAAGATTTTAAATTATTTTGTTTTTTATAATTGAGGATATGAACATGATATATAGCGCAACAGCCTGATATGGGGTGATTTGCCATGCAAGGCTAGATAGAAAAAGAATATTATTTGTTCTTATCTTGTATGATAAAGAGATATGTAGAGCTTAAAATATTATATATATATATATATATATATATAGTACTTGATTCACATGGATACACTGTACTAGCAAATATTTGATATAATCTCGCACTATCCTGTGTTTCAAACATTCTGGTCTGGTCGGATAATAACCACAGCTACTAATTGCATCATTCGCAACCCAATAGTAACAATAGTAAAGAATTTTACCGCAAAATTTGAAATACCAAAATATATAATATAAATGTACTAAGGTGTTACAGAATCCATGATGAATGGCGCAGAAGTAAATCACGGGAGAGAGAAAGGTTGTCTAAAACCAAATCGAATACAAGCGTAAAGAAGTCAGAGCAAGACGCTCAAATAGATCGTCATTAACCGAGAAGAGTGGAGACGACTATTGCCATGCGGCTGTTGGCGAGGCTTAGGACTAGGGTTCGAGAGAGCTGTGATTGGCATGGAGGAGCGGCATAAATCACTGTAGCATCAGCGAAGTGGTGAAGCGAAGCCAGCGTAACAAAGTACCGCAGCGCAGAAAATACTGTAGCGTCAAAAACATGGGGGCGCTGAAAACACTGTAGCAAAATACTGTATCGTCGAAAATATTGTAGCATGTTCCTGTAGTGGTGGAGGGGGCTGCAATGGTCGGGGAGGATTAAGATTAGGGTTTGGGAAAGAGGATTAGGGTTAGGATTTAGGTTTTGGGAAATTAGAGTTTCCTCTCAATTCTTTTCAAAGCTATGAAAGTATGAAAATAATCAAGAGAAAATATTTTTATTGGCTTAATTAAAACAAAAGTCCATACAAATTTATATATAGAAAGTAATAAATCACCGATCAATCTAATAACAAAATATAATCATAATTAATATCTACTAACTAAATATACTCATAACTAATTATATTCTTAACAGATATATATTATGCATCCAATGTTGAGCGCATTTAATTGGGAAGTTATCAATTTCGTTTTATTTTAACAAATAAATATCATTAGCATTGGCCAGGTTCGTTCTCCACAGTGTAGTGCTATTTGCTGCTGCTTGTTCCTCAAAGTGATAGACAGCAATGGAGTTGCGGAGAATGCCGACCCACCGGGAAGCAGCAAAAGAGTTTGATGATGATGGCCTGCTCAAGAGATCAGGTATATTTGTGGTTCATAAATTATCATAAATGACTGATACTAAGAATAATAGTTTTTTTTTCTTTCGAGGAGTTAACTGAAATACTCTCATTGTTGAGGGCAGTCTATTGTAAGTTATGCTGATTAAACCGCAGCCCAAAGATTCATTTTCTTTGTTTTGTTTTTTATTTTTTGTTTTTTTATTTGATTAGAGCTGTTAAGAGATCGCATTGCTTCTACAAGAACGGTCACAACGCTCCATGTCATGTCTCGTATAATGCGTATATGATCGGATTCATGTGCATTCAGATAGTTTTGGCTCAGCTTCCGAATTTTCACAAGCTGTCGTGGCTTTCGATTCTGGCAGCAGTGATGTCTGTTTCTTACTCTTCTGTAGGCCTCGGGCTGTCCGTTGCAAGAATTGCAGGTACAAACTCAACTCAACTCTTAAGTGGCCTATCGAATGCAGATATGTATGGTTATTATAAGTTTCTGTCATTTGACCAATGACTCATTAATATGTATATCTTCTTGATGTTTTATGTGCCCAAGCGTTTAAATTGGAATTATTTCGATCTGTGCTTTTTTAATCTAGATCATTGGCTCAAACCTTATGATTATGACTTGTTTCCATGTAAACTCACATGTGTCATCTATCATGCCAACTTAGTTTTTGCGCAAGTTTTGTTTGTTTGACCAAGCTGATATTAGTTTAATTGCTCATATGACTACTTGCTTGCAGTTTTATTTAAATTTATCCTAAGTTTAGAGATCTTGCATGGAGTGACACTTCAACTAATGTGTGAAAAAAAGAACCCTCTATGGAAGTTTATGCATCACAATTCATCTTGTGGGTGCATATCAGGTACATATGAAAACCCCTATTATTTATTTTTCACATGCATCATCCAAACAATAACTGTATTTCTAGGAGGTGATTAATTCACCCTGATGTGAATGTAATGCACCACGAACCAAGTTTTAACACAAGGAGTTACGCCCGTATCCAAAAAGTATTAGGCAACGACCGGTTACCCGACACAAACACGTTATATAAATGTCTGTCTACACCTCATATGTATCGCAAGCACGCCGTATACATGTCTATAGTAAATATTTATGTGTTTAAAACTTGATTGTTGTTCACGTTCAATTTATTCATATATACACTGATACACATAGTTGAAAACTTGATATTAAATTGGATTTTAGTTAATTGTTATTATCGACTTGATAATTAGGTTTCTTTTATCAAGGATTTATCTCTCCTCACTTGCATGATCTGCGTAATCATTGCACTTCTAGGAGGTGGGATAATTAATCCCTTTTATTTGGAAGTAATGCACCACAAATCAAGTTTTAACCCAGGGTTCAAATCCCGGGATTGGTACCGGTATCGGGTGATCATTTTGGTATCGTAGTCAGACATCTTGGCTATATCGACCATCTCGGATCGGACTATAGGATTTTTAATCGTTTGTCTGATTTTTTCACAAGTTCAAAATAAATAGATGTTAAAAATACAATTAGTTATTATATATTAGTTATGAGTATATTTAGTAAGTAGATATTAGTTATGAATATATTTTGTTATTAGATTGAGAAGTGGTTTATAACTCTCTATATATAGATTTGTATGGACTCTTATTTAATTAAATCAATAAAATATTTTCTCTTGATTATTTTCATGGTATCAGATCATTGAAAAGAATTGAGAGAAAACCCTAATTTCTCAAAACCTAAACCCTAACCCTCTTTTCCAAACCCTAACCCTAATCCTCTAGCCCTATCCACCTCCCTCTCCATTGCATCCCCCTCCACCGCTACAGTAACATGCTACAGTATTTTCAGTGCTACAGTAACTTGCTGCATTAATTACGGCGCTACAGTATTTTATACGCTACAGTGCTTCGCTGATGCTATAGTAGTTTCTGCTGCTCCATGCCAATCGCAGCCTTCTCGAACCTTAGTCCCAGCCCTTGCCAACAGCCGCATGGCAACAGTCGTCTCCGCTCCTCTCGGTTAATGACGATCTATTCGATCGTATTGTTTTGACTTCTTTACGCTTGTACTCGCTTTGGTTTTAGACAACCTTACTCCCTCTCTCCTGTAATTTACTTCTGCGCCATTCATCATGGATTCCGATTCGGTCTCTGATGGCCATAGGATGTCGCGTGGCCATCCCTCTATAACTGTTTGTGTTCGTGGTTCCCATGGATGGCGCCATGCCGGCCTTTATTGTGCTTATTGTGGTGGCACTAATCATCGCGAAGACTGGTGTTGGCAGAAGCATAACTACCTGATGATATACCTACAGCTCGCCAGATATCCACACCAGTTGCTACTGATCGACCTTCCTCTTTTGCTGACCATTTACCTTTATCCAGTGCCGAGTGAAGCCAGTTGTGTCATATCCTCTCTTCTATAGCTCCTGCAACCTTTTCTACTCCATCAGGTATATCGTTCCTTTCTCATTCTAATTCGTAGGTCGCTGATTCTGACGACTCACATCACATGCCTCGTGATAGACCATCCGATCTTTCTTCTAGTCCTTACTGTTAGGAATATGTATACCCTAGAGGCCATTATTGATGATATAGTGGATGCTTGGACATATATATAGAGGACTTTCTTACTCGACATGATAGTATGCTATCAGGTTGCGTTTATCTTAATATGTAGACTGGTATTTATACTGTATGTCTCTTACATGTTGATAAAGCCCAGAGGATATGTACTTGACTACCAGGATTTTGATGAGATCATACTAGTGGGGCCAGGGTGGTCCATAAGTACATCTTTTAATCAGTTCCTAGTCATGGGAATATCGAGACTAGGGCATCGATATTCCAGAATAGACTAGTGTGTACATTTCTTGTCCCTTAAAGAGCGATGGTTGATCCCACAACCATTGGTGTGTGACATCAAAGATTGTACACAGGTGTTCATTAGAGAATGGGTACACCGAACCGGACTCGCCGAGGACTCTTATGTGGTAGTATATCTATCGTCAGATAGCATTCCTCTAGTGACACTGGTATAGGTTAGTCTGTAGACCCGAGATCGTCATAGAGTCTTGTGTGGCTCCCACTGTGTTTTGATTTCCTCCCTACCACGTTCAAGAGGAGTTATGCAAACAGATGGATTTTGGGTATAGTCCCGAGTCATATGAAGACAATGAGCGATAGGAGGGGTTTCGTCTCTCCCGTTATTGGGGGTTGATATTGCGCTATGCTCGATTGGCTATAACTGGAAGTCCCTGGCCAGGGCTGCTGTTGTGATTTACTGATAAGTGTTATCAGTAGTTTCTCGAACCGTTATAGGCCAGACATCGGCATGACTTATCACGTTACTGGGTTCTGAAATTTACCACTCTTAGACACGATATACGACATATCAGACAAAAAGACCGGACTGTACGGTAGTGTTACTGATAGGTTTCATGGAGACTATGGAAAAGCTTGCTTGTTGATCTTCATATCGCTCAATACCCGGGTAGCCGTTACGTCCAGCTAGTACCGCTGACGGTTTGTAGGTGACTGATATGATCATCACCTACTGCTGGCGTATTAACGAGTCTTTAGAGTCCCACATAGAGGTTCTCTGGTTCAAGTGAAACGAAGTAGGACACATATGTGATATGTGTGTAGGCCTGATTAAATACGTATATGTGATACCGTATTATAATCTGGAAATTATCTGTTATCGGTTCGGTTATATGTGATATAACCAGATTATCGAATCAAGTGTTGATTTGATAATGTGATATACAAATAAATGATATTGGTCGGCCATATATGATACCGGATTATTAAATCAAGTGTTGATTTAATAATGTGATATACATTATATGTGATATAATTATATCTTAACTAATATCATTAGCTCACTAATTATTCTTCATAATATATATGTGTGTGTGTGTGTTAATATATATATATATATAATGAAGTATGGCATAAAATTCTATTTTGTGAAAATAGAAATGAGGTGGAAAATGAGAGTATAGTTGCAAGCATGGGATTTATATTTGTTTATTCATCTTGACTCACTATTCAAGCATGATTGCAATTTTATATTGCAAATTTCCATGCTTGAATGAGTGGGGGTCAAGGGTTGCCATTCATTCTAAGCTCAATCTCAACACTTAGCATTTTTCTTGAGTTGCTCTTATGGTTGCTCTCTAGCTTCTTCATCCTCCTCATTGCCATGGCTCAAGCTTCAATCCTCACATGTGATGTGAATCATGAAACTTGAACACAAACATGTAAGCCTTAACATCCCCTACTTCATCATCCTACACTTGACTAGTGATCGAGTGTAGCGTGTTTATTACGCTAAAAAGTTTAGTGTAGAGGTAGCTTGAGTTGGAGAGACTTCGCGTGGATCATCTTCAGCACGAAGGTCATCGGAAGAAGCTCGTCTAAAGCCTCAAGTGGAGCCTAGTGGAGTCGCGGGACTACTACACGGAGTGTGTGAAGTGAAGGACTCGATCTACGAGAGTATAGCCATCCTTCATTTCTCATGGTTTACTAAATATCAAAACTTAAACCCTAATATTCTTGCTATGATCTTGTATAGTCTAACTTAGCACATAATAAAAATTAAAATATGGCATGCTTGATGCTATTAAAACCTCATGGTGGTGCTAGGGTCGACTTTCACTTACAAGCTTATTTCCATGGCTGATGGTAATACCACATCTATTTCTGGCTCTGCTGATTTATCGCTTACTTCATCTTTACATCTGAAAAATGTTTTAATTGTGCCATCTTTAAAACAAAACTTGGTTTCTATTTGTCATCTTACAAATGATTCTAACTCATCCATAACATTTTATCCCTCTCATTTTGTGATACAGGATCTTCTGACGATGCAACGAATTGGTGGGGGGTATAAACAGAATGGACTGTATTACGTTAATCACTTTCCCAATACGTCGATCACTTTCCCAATACGTCCGCAGTTGTCTCTACTATCCAGTGGTATCAGAGACTTGGTCACTCTCCTCTTTCTTCTTTACGTACTATACTACCATCTCTTAATTTTTTTATCAGAGTTCAGTTCTGAATCATGTATTCTTAGTAAACACCATAGATCCTCTTTTCTTCGAGTCAATAAAAGACATGAGTTACCCTTTGCGTTAGTTCACTCCAATTTTTAGGGTCCTTTTAAATTTCCTAGTGTTTGGTTATAGATATTTTGTGAATTTTATCGATCATTCACGTATGACTTGGTTGTATCTTATGCGTAATATATCTGAACTTTTGTCTACCTTTAAAATCTTCGTAGTTGGGATTACTAATCAATTTTGTGTTTCGGTAAAAGTTCTTCATTCAGATAATGCTAATGAGTATATTAGCACGGAGTTTATCGCATTTTGTTAGACCCATGGTATATCAAACTTCATGTTCTTATACTCCTCAGCAAAATGGGATTGCTGAATGAAAGAACCAACATTTGCTTGAAATGGGTCGTTCTCTTGCGTTCTTAGCATATCCCTAAACGATTATGGAATTTTGCGTTCTTAGCTGCCTGGTTTTATATCAATCGCATGCCTTCTCCGGTTTTAGGAAACCGGTTCTCTTTCATTATTTTGTTTCCACAAGGAAACCATTTTTCTGTTCCTCCTAAAGTGTTTGATTGTCTATGCTATCCTCATATTTTAGGTCCTCAGGTAGACAAATTTGATTCTCGAGCTACACATATGGTGTTTGTAGGTTACTCACGATCCCAGAAAGAGTATGTTTACTTTGACCCTACCATATCTAAAGTTTGTACTTATGACGTGACCTTCTTAGAAAATCAAGTCTATTTTGAACCACCGGTTACAAGACCCGCTTCTGCTATTTCTGTTGCTTATCTACCTTTCTTAAAGCTTGATACGTCTATTCAATATATGAGCCCTAGTTTTCAGCCTCTAGTTCTTTATCCATAGGTGTATCCCCATCGTAAGAAAATTGTCCAACCCCCTCCCACCAATGATTCTTCTAACGATTCTTCTGCAGGTACTCCTATGCAATCCAATGCTCTTGATTCTCAACTGCCACTGTTTTCAGAAGAAAATCTCTCTCTTTCTATTGCCTTACGTAAGGGTAAGCGTTTCTGTACTACTGTATATCCAATTTCTAACTTTGTTTCCTATCTGACATTATTTGCTCGTCGGTTTGTTTCTTTCTTGTTTTCTATCACTCTTCCTCTGCTCAGGAAGCTCTTCAGCACCCAGGTGGGTATGCGGCTATATTAAAAGAGATTGCCGCACTGCGCTCTAATCTGACTTGGAAATTGGTAGTTCCGCCTTCAGATAAGAAGATTGTCGGCTGTCGATGAGTCTTTACTGTCAAGTATAATCCAGATGAGAAGATTGACCATATCAAAGCTCGATTAGTGGCCAAATGTTTTACTCAGCGGTATGGTTTGGATTATGTTGAAACATTCGCGCCAGTTGCCATATTAATCTCGGTTCGTGTTCTTATATTCTTGGTTGTTTCTAAGGCCTGGCCTCTTCATTAGCTTGATGTGAAGAATGGATTTCTTAATGACGATCTTTCAGAGACTATTTATATGCAGCAGCCTCTTGGCTTTAAGCGATCGGAAAATTCTATGGTTTTTCTTCTATATAAATCGTTATATGGATGTAGCAGTCACCGTGTGTCTGGTTTGAAAAGTTTAGTACATTTCTACGACAGATGGACTTCAAACACAGTCGTTGCGATATATCTCTCTTTACACATAATTGTCCTTAGGACAGGATACTTGTTCTGGTGTATGTTGATGATGTTTCATTACTGGAGATGATTTTGCTGGCATCTCTAAGATGAAATAACATTTGATTTCACATTTCCATACCAAGAACCTTGGACCACTTGGATATTTCCTTGGAATTGAAGTATCATGAAATTTTGGTAGATTATAGCTCTCTTGGTGCAAGTATGCACTTTATTTTTTATCTGAGACAGAATTTCCGGAATGTAAACCGGCAAACACACCTATGGATTTCTCAGTCAAGCTATCTCGATTGAGCTCTTACTCGGATCCTCCACTACCTGACCTAGGACGATATTGACGTCTAGTTGGGAAGTATATTTACCTAATTGTTACTCGTCCCGATATTGTCTTTGCCGTTAGCATAGGGAGTCGGTATATGCAGAATCCTTTGATCTCTTATCTTAAGGCGGTCGAGTATTTTCTCAGATACATCAAAGGTTCTCCAGGACATGGACTTCCTTATAAACCATCATGTATATTGTTGCTCATAGCCTTTGCAGATGTTGATATTGCTGGATCCATTGATGATCGTCGTTCCACGAGTGGCTATTGTGTTTTCTTGGTAGCAAACTTTATTACGTGGAGGAGTAAGAATCAAAATGTTGTGGCTCGTTCTTCTGCAGAGGCTGAGTATAGATTTATGGCGCATACAGTTGCTGAGTTGATATGGCTTACCTCTATTCTGATAGATCTTGGGGTTCCTTCCTCTCTTCCGACTACACTTTTATGTGATAACAATGCCGCAATCCATATTGCTGAGAATCCAGTTTTTCGTAAATGGATCAAGCATATTGAAATAGATTGACATTTCATTCGTGACAATGTGATAGATAAGGTGGTTGCACTCTAACACGTTTCTTCTTCGATTCAACTAGCAAATATCCTTACTAAAGCTCTTTCTCGACCAGTTTTCGCTCGTCTTTTGTCCAAACTTGGTATGATTGACATCTATGCTCCAGTTTGCGGAGGAGTGTTAAGAATATAATTAATTATTATATATTAGTTATGAGTATATTTAGTTAGTAGATATTAGTTATGAATATATTTTGTTATTGGATTGAGAGGTGATATATAACTCTCTATATATAGATTTATGGACTCTTGTTTAATTAAGCCAATAAAATATTTTCCCATGATTATTTTCAATAGATAATAACAATCACCAGTTTGACGTAACATTTTTGGTAATTAACCTATTAATAAACTTAATACTAAAAAACCAAAGCAATTGGTGAACCTAGTGGTTAGGTTTAAATCTCGTGTTAGAACTTAGATGGGCATTTTCAGGATTGGTTCGGCCATCTCAGATCAAGATCGGATGAGATTCCATGATTTTAACATAGGGTGCCGTGTCCATATCAAAAACATATTAGACACCGACAATTTTCCGTCAAGTGCCAAAGAAACTGTTTAAGTTGGTGCATACGTGCATTTGGTAGAATAACCTGATACTATCATATTAAAGTGTTACAACTTGATTTATGCGACATTTGCTTATTTTATACATATATCCATATTATCTATACTTTGTTTGACACGATCCTCTTTGGGAATGTAGTTTATAACCTGATATTAAGTAAGATATTAGTTAATTGTTATCAACTAAATCAACCTGTTTGTTAGTTCTTTTTTTCAATAATGGATTCATCTCTCTTTACGTATATTGGCCTTTATGTTTATGACACGGTTCGGATCCGCACGTCAAGATGTTACCTTCCGTTGATCTGCTGATGGCGGCGATGGACGGCTGAGATTTGATCTGAAGGCTGGCTCCTGAAGCGTGTGAATCTAAATGGGTTTGAGGTTGCTTGCGCCAAGCTACCTGCAAGGAAGTCCCGAGGTGGTTGTACCACCGAGGACCATCCGATGGTCAAGTTAGAGAGGAAATCCGAGCAGAGTAACGGTTTAGTCGAGTAGAAACGGCTTACTTGAACCGTCTGAAGAGGGTGTTTATAGAGCGGGTGGCAGCAGGCAGGGAAGGCGCGACAATCACGCCGGCCGTTACGCTCCCGACGTCACGTCCGCGTGATGAGCGGGATCTCCCATTAATGACGAGACAGGCTAGTTAATGGGGGATCGTGATGGCGTGGAACGTGGGATGTGGCCGGCGGATATCTCGCGCATGGCGAGATTCGCGGGATGGTAGTTGTGCCTGTGAACGATGTTGTCGGTCGGTCGAAGAGACCGAGAAAGATGACCTCGGCGGAAGATCTCGCGGACGCGTAGGAGAGCCGAGGTATCTTGGTTCCGTGGTAGCTCGGAGGCAAGCTGTGAGCCCGAGGAGGCCAATTGTGTTGGGGGCTCAGAGATGAGCCAGCACTTGTTTGTGGGACGGGCAAAAGAATGGTCTGGTCGACCACTGTAAGTCCTTTCTTGCGTACTCTGGGACACGTCGTCTGCTACGTGTCATGATCTGGGAGATCACCGATATCGAGCATCATCATTATCCCCCCACTCTCGTCCCAACCAGCTGACGGGTCGGGTCGAGAGTGGTCTGCCGGGTCACCCGAGGTGAGCTCCTTTCGAAGATATCATCGGGCGTGTCCCCGGGTAACCTGTTGTATTTCCTGGATGACGCCAGCGGATCACGGGAGAGATCTCTGCATTAAAAAGGGTGCGCCGAATCGTGTGTACGTTTACTGAAGCGACAGTCCACGTGTCGGGCCGCGGACCGCTGGTGTATGAGGGGATATGTCAATATGCATGCGACAGATGGAGTGATCGTGGTCGTCGAGTGTACTGATCAATTTCGGCGGGAGATAATTGTCTTCGTTGGATGAGGATTGTTCCCCGCCGAACACGGAGATGCGATCGCGCAGGTCCGTCTTGCCTGAAATTCGGGGCAGATGCTAATTGGTGCTATCCGTTTAGCTCTCCGAAGATGCCAAGTTGATTTATGGCACCATGTATCGAAGGTTTAAATGGATGCGGCCGATGTAGCAGACTTCGTCAGATTCCCCCTCGTTTGAGGGGTTTATGATTGTGGGGACGCTCTTCCCTGCAGGCGCAAGCCCCTGCAGTTAATTACGCTACCGCATCGCGGTAACAACTTTCTCCTTCTCCAGATGGTCATTTCGTGTCGTGGGTGTTTGTTTTGTTTGTGGTTGCCCGTGGATTGTATACGGAGACTAATTTATGTTGTCGCCCGTAGGGCGTGGATTAGTCCAAATCCGTATTTTTTTAGATTTGGATTTTGGTTTGTGTTTAAGGATAAGTTAATCTCATTTGAGACTAAGATCAACTTAAACATTTGTTAAGGATACAATAGTCTAATTTTAAACTAAAATCAACTTAACGCTTGTTAAGGATACGTCAGTCTAATTTAAAACTGAGATCAACTTAACGGGATCGTTTAGATCCAACAAAAGAGCATTTGGACTCTATTGTTCTAGTTTAGGGACTTTGCGGTCAATTGCCAGTTTAGGGACATGGTGGTCCAGGGTTAAGGACATCATAGTCTGTGGGTTTAAAGGGACCCCACAGTCCGAGGTTAAGGACATCATAGTCCGTGGGTTTAAAAGGGACCCCACAGTCCGAGGTTAAGGGCATCATAGTCCGTGAGTTTAAAGACCCCACAGTCCAATTTAAAAACGTCATAGTCTGTGGAATGTATGGTTGTCGGGACCCGACACCTCTCTGAAGACATTGAAGGATTACAACGACATATATCAGAGGGGTTCAAAGATGTACCCTTGAACCAACGTTGATTGGGAGATTTATAGTCCAATTGGGACTAAGGTCTGTTGAAAGGTTTATGAGCATATGGGCTCAGTTGATGTGAGTTGAGGACTTACGGCCAATATTGGGCTAAGTCCAATCAGGTCAAAATATTTAACATTTTATTGTTCTGGGCTGTTGAGCCTTTATTTGGGCTTGGCCCTTTTAATAATGCTGAGCATTAGATCCTGACATTTTTTTTGTCTTGTATTGAATGCATAGCATTCATCAGAACAATGTGTGTTCTGACAGCGCGCCACGTGGCGCGCCAGGCGCTTTGCGCCAATTAAAGAGCGCATTGCACTTCTGCCAAGTAGCGCACACGAAAAGGATGCATGTCACGCCTGGCGCTAAGCGCCAGATGATGGGCGCATTGCGCCAGTTTATGAGCGCATTGCTCTTTCAATTTATGAGCGCGTTGCGCTAGTTTAGTGGCACACAAGTGAGTGACACATGGCACGCTTGGCGTTGAGCGCCAGCCCATGAGCGCAGTGCGCTGTTTCAAAAGCGTAAAGCACAAGTTGCATACGTGGTTGACATGTGGCACGTTTTGGCGTTGAGCACCGGTCCAAGGAGCGCAGAAGCGCAGTTCAAGAGTGCAAGGCACTTTTCAATAGCGCAAAGCGCATTTGATCAAATTTATGATCTGTGAACAAATTTATGTTCTTTTAAAGGAGGCTTTGCCTCAAGATTCAAGAACAACAGTTCTTATTTTTGAAAGAGCTTTGCCTTTGTAGATCAATGATCTGTGAATGAAGCAAATACTTCTTTTATTTTTATGATGAGATCTTTTGATCTCTTTTTATAAAAGACTTTGGTCTTTTGTAGATCTATGATCTTTTAAGAAGATGATTCTTCTGTGTTAATGGGATGATTTCATCTCTGTGTTCAAGAGTCATTCTTTTTACCCTAAAGAAATGATTTTCTTTCAAGAGCTTGCACTTTTTCTTTTGAGTTTTCTCAAAATTTGTAGGGGGTTTCTCTATCTCAAACTTGAAGTCTTGGGGCCTTTATATAGGGCAAATTGATTTGTTAAATCAGTTGAAGAGATCTTTCTCTGATTGATTTGGGGATATTTCCCCACCGTTGGATCTTTGATCCTAGGGCTTCTGTTTTACAGAAGACAATCTTCTTGTTTTTAACAAGATTGGAAAAATCTTTCCATAACAGAATTTTAATTCTGATTAATTAATAATTTATCATTATTAGATCTTTTGATCTAACGGTGGGGAATTTTTAATTCCAGCGCTGGCGCATCCGTGCTTTGCAAGTGGTGCGCTGCTCAGAGCGTAGCGCACTTTGCGCTAGCGCACCTACGTTTGACGCGTGGCGCGCAGCGCAGCCTGCGTTAGCATACCCTTGTTTGACACGTGGCGCGCAGTGCGTCTAGCGCTAGAGCACACATGGTGCACTGTCTAGGGCGCAGCGCACCTGGCGCTAGCGCATCCGTGTTTGACACGTGGCGCGCAGCGCGCTTAGCGTTGGATCTGAAGCGTTGCTTCAATTTTTGAATTTTAAAATAGAGCTTTGCTCTGATTGAGGGTGTGTTGCCTAGGACGCAGCGCACCTGGCGCTAGTGCATCTGTATTTGACACGTGGCGCGCAGCGCGCCTAGCGCTGAATCTGAAGCGTTACTTCAATTTTTAAATTTTGAATTTTAAAATAGAGCTTTGATCTGATTGGGCGAAACAAATGCCCCCCACCGTTGTACTCACGTGGCCCACATGTGAGTGCAGCGGTGGCAGCATTTGCGCCCTTGGATCAACTCAGAAGTTGAAGGGGCATTTCAATGCCTATAAATAGGACCTTTGGTCCTCTAGATGATTATGTTCATCTTCTTACTTAATTTTCTGAGAATTTTATTCTCTCACAGAGCATAGCTCTCCATCTCAAGAATTTTAAGAGTCAAAACTCTGCTAAAATCTAGGTAAAAATTAAATCTTTTTAAAAGATCATTTTAAGAATTTAGGGTTTTACCCATCAACAGAGCCTTGCTCTTCATAGATTTTTGATCTAAAGAAAATCCTTTTAGGGTTTCATTAATAGAGCTTTGCTCTGTCGAACCCATAGATCTAAGGAGATCTTGTTTCAGGGTTTCTTAACCCATGAATTAGAGCTCTGCTCTTTTATAACATGTAGATTTCTTAATCTTTGATGAAGAACTCTTAAGAGTTTTTTCATGGATCTTGAAGATTCCAGAATTTTAATTCATAAAAGTTAATTTTAATTAATTCTTTTCCGATGGATTTTTTTATCATCATTACAGAGCCAGGCTCTTTAAGGAATTTTATTCCTTCATAATCAGAGTTTGACAAGTGTCACTTTGTCATAGAGCTTTGCTCTCAAAGGGAGATTATCTCCTTTTCCCGAGGGATCTCTCATTCAATGAGAATTTTCTTGAGAATTTCCTCATTAATTAACAGTCTCATCTAACGATGAGGCTGTTTATTAATTATTAATTGATGAATTATCATCCAGATTTTGTAGGCCCCTTTTGGTCCCCTTTCCACTGCATTGTAGTGTGGTACAACTTTTAAAGTACCGAGTGTCAGAAATTTAAAATTAAATTATAGTACTGACAGTTGACTTCTGTCCCCTTTTTTTTTTACAGGCGACATATCTTTCGATCTCTCTACTTTCTTCTTTCTTTTGTTATCAGCATGTCACCTTAGCAAACATAGCCGACAGATGATAGGATGAGCATCTTGTTTTGGCTTCTTCGAGGGGTAGTGATGACTTAGGAAGCAGGTTTAGATCTGCTACCAAAGACTTTTCAACTTTATGAGCCGTGAGGGTCTCATAAATACTTTTCTCCCTACGAGTCGTGAGGATCCCGTAGGTGTATTTTCTCCTTAGGAATCGTTAGGATTCCTAAGTGCGTTTTCTCTTGAGAGTCGTAAGGATCTCACAAGAGAATTTTCCCTCCTATAAGTCGAAAGGACTCATAAGCGGTTGTTTCCCTCCTTGTCGAGATTCGACTTTGGAGAGTGTGGCCCGTGAATAGTATGCAAGAGTCCATTTTAGACTGACCTGCAAGTCCCAGTGCTTAGGAAACAGGTTCTTATCCCCATTGCCTAAGGCTTTTCCCTACGAGTCGAGACGAATCGAGAAGTTCTCGCAAAGACACTAATTTCCTCACAAGTCGAGACGAATCGAGCAGTTCTCGCAGGAATTTCCTAATGTCACAGTTAACTCCTGCTAATAGAAGTTCGTTAAGGCCTGTGGTACTAGGGTTTTTTACCCGTCGCACCGTCGCGTTGGCTGGTGTATTCCTCGACACATAATCTTGCTGTTCGAGTAGCCACGCGATTGTCGTGTCTCTGATCCTTTCGGGGGCTGGACAAGACGTCTTCAAGCAATCTTCCAGGTGATATTACCGTCAAAAGAGAAAGCGTTAGGGATTTTGCCATCCCGCTTTTTACTTGAGGTTAGGCTTATTTTGGAGAGCCCCAATGAGTCATAACCACTCCGCGCTGGTGTGGGATGATCTCCGATAGTCTTTCAGGTTTTATATGAGTTGCCGTCAAGACCCTGAAGCTAGGAATTTGGCCTTCGCTTCGTTTGCTGGCATTGTATCTGCTGTATCGAGACGAATGTTGCGGTTGTCTCTAGGTTGCTGGTGAACCGTCGAGGTTTAGAACTAGGGATTTTGCCGTGGCTCCGTTGTTTGATTGTCGCGTCTGAATCCTGCTAGAGGAAGAACGCTGTAGTGACATCTCATCGGCTGTATCAAGACGAACGTCGAGGTGGTGACCACTCCGCGCTAGCGTGGGATGATCTCCGATAGTCTTTCAGGTTTTATATGAGTTGCCGTCAAGACCCTGAAGCTAGGAATTTGGCCTTTGCTTCATTTGCTTTGGCGTGTCCGAATCCTGTTGGAGGAAGGACGCCGTAATGACATCTCGTCTGCTGTATCGAGATGAACGTCGAGGTGGAGCTGGGATTTTGCCGTCACTCCGTTTTGTTTCGACCGTGAGGTCTTTCATTGACGTTGCATCTGCATACTGCTGGACTGCGAAGGAATGCCGTTATTGATATTGCGTCTAGTGTAACGAGATGAATGCTGTGGTGGAGCTGGGATTTTTCCGTCACTCCGTTTTGTTTCGATCGTGAGGTCTTTTGTTGACGTTGCATCTTCCTGCAGAGACGCTGATTTCTCTGTGGGTTGGCGCGAATCGAGATGCTCTCGTCAAGGACACTGATTTTCTTGAATCGAGGTTTTTTGCCAAGGACGCTGATTTTCTCGGAGTTGAGACGAGTAGAGGTATTCCTGTAAAGACACTGATTTCTCTGCAGGTCGACGCGAATCGAGATGCTCTCGTCAAGGACGCTGATTTCCTTGAATCGAGGAGGTTGCCAAGGACACTGATTTCCCTGGGGTTGGTTGACTTGTTTTCGAGATAGAGTCATTGGATAACGTATTTCCGAGACGGGGTCTTTTGATGACGTGTTTCCGCGACGGGGTCATTTAATGACGCTGGGTTGTCTATGAACTGTAGAGTCTTAGAACTGGGGACTTTGCCATGGTTCCGATTGATGGTGTAACATCTGTGTCCTGCTAGAATGAGGAGGCACACCGTTATTGGTTTCCGAGCCGTAGATGTGGCCATTGAGATTTGGAATTAGGGACTTTGCCATGGCTTCGTTTTGTTGCGACCCCGAGGTCGGTTATTGACGTCACGTCCGCATTTGGTTAGAGTGAGGAGAAACGCCGTTGGTGATCTCTAAGTTATCGATGTTGACGTCGAGACCCTGAAGCTAGGGATCTTCCTTTGCTTCGTTTGTTGGCATTGTGTCTGCAATATTGCGATAAATGTCGAGGTCGTCTTTAGGTTGTCTATGAACCGTAGAGATTTGGATTCGCTTTCTGATAGAGCCTGGGGAGGGAAGGTGTGATTCCTTCTTTGTTTGCGCCCCTGGATTGTATACAGGGATTGATGTGATATCACTTGTAGGGCATAAATTTCATCATTTTTTTATTTCTTTCCGCGATGCTCTATTATTTCAGCTTTAATATCGCGAAGGTCGTGATTGCCCAATCATTTCGGCTATTTTTCGCGGTGCCCAATCATTTCGGCTATTTTTTTTACTCGCTGCTTTTTTATTGCAAGTTGCCCAATCATTTCGGCTATTTTGCATGCATGTATGGCTCGCTAGTTTCTTACGGCAAGTTTGGAATTAGACACCGATTTCGGCATCAGCACCGCTACAACTGGAATATTGCCAGGAGCGAATCATCATTTGCCTCCGTCGATGTCGAAAAAAGGTGGCTTAGCGAACAGGGTTAGGATCCTGTCGGCTAAGGCTTTTGACTTCATGAGCCATAAGGGTCTCATGAAGGTATTTCTCCCTGCGAGTCGTAAGGATCTCGTAGGTGCGTTTTCTCCTTAGGAATCGTGAGGACTCCTAAGTGTGTGGCTTCTCGTAAGTCGTAAGGATCTTACAAGAGTATTTTCTCCTTATAAGTCGAGAGGGCTTACAAGGGGGTTCACCGTGCAAACATATCCCTAGTCACGGATGGGGTTTTGTTAGGGAAATATTTATTCGCGCCCGTGGATTGTATATAAGGATCAACGTTGAGCCGCTTGTAGGGCAGCATTGGAGGTTGTGATGGCTGCTTAAGAACAGGTTCAGATCCCTGTAGCTTAAGACTTTTGAATCTTATGAGCCGTGAGGGTCCCATAAGAGGGTTCTCCTTACGAGTCGTGAGGATCTCGCAAGTGTAATTTCTCATTAGGAATCGTGGGGATCCCTAAGCGTGTTGCTCCCTTGTGAGTCATAAAGATTTCACGCAGGTGGTTTCTCCTCACAAGGTCGAGAGGACCTTGCAAGTGTCTTTTTAACGAGATTGCGCCCTTTCGGGTTTTCACAAAACTCGCCGGTGTCCCTACTGTTTTTACTCATGGAGCCCTCTCGGGTTTTCATCCGTGCCCATTTTGCTTGTGGACATACCGATTTTTTTTACCACGTCAGCCTGAGGATGCCTCGGGTTGGTAGTAGTTTAACGACGTTTCGGTCAACAGCTAGTTTTAGGACATAGTGGTCCATCATTAGTTTAAGGACGTTTCGGTCCGTTGTTCATAGGTCGGACATGTTTGAAGATCTTTCAGCATTCTTTTAGTTTTTGCCGAAAGAACAATTTCTCATGGAGCTTCCCCTATTAAAGAGCATGATGCCCCCGACGTGTCCATCTTTTTCTGAGCATGTGGTTGTGGCGGATTCACCTTCCAGTTGTCAGACAACGCGAATTTGCCCTGTTGGTATTCATCCTCAATCCAGCCGTTGAAGACGTAGCAATCTTCGAGTGGGTGACCCATTACTCTGTGGTAGGGACAATAGTTAGGATGGTTAACGTCACCCGTTTGCGACGGATGTTTTGGATCTGGCAGAGTGATGAGCCCGTTGCGCACTGCCAGTTCGAACAGTCTCCTTGTTTTATCCCTGGGAAATGAGTAAGGACATTTCAAATTCTCATCGAGGGATCGCGGCTTGTTGCTTTGACGAACAGACGGTCTCGGGTTACTCGGCTGTCGCTGAGCGTTTGCGACAAAGGTCGCTTTCCCAAACCCACTTTTGAAGGGAAGGGCCTATGGCCCATCTGGTCCATTTGGGCCAGCTTGTCGATTAAGACCTGAAAGGTGGTCGGCTTGAAGAACATCATGAATTGGGAGATAGTCGACTGAGGGTCAAGGGTCCACATGAACATGCCCACGGCATGAGATTCTTCTATGCGTTGTTCACATCTCGACCATAGGTTCCACCACCGGATTGCATACTGCACCCATGTCTCTCCCGGCTTTACTCTGGCGTTGATCAATGCCATGATCGGGGTGCGTTCGCTGGCGCTTGTGAACCGTTGAGTGAATAGCAACTCCATTTCTGTAAACGTTTTGACGGAGTCGTCGGGAAGCTTCGAGTACCATTCAAAAGCTGTGTCTGCTAAACTAACGACGAACTGGCAAAATAGAAGTTTATCATCACCTCCAGTATTGCCGCAAAGAGCCCTGAACCGAGCGACATGTTGATGAGGATTGCCTGTCCCCTTATACACATGGAATTTGGGGATCGTATATCCCGGCGTGTAACATATTTGATCATACCAGCCTGGATATGGTCGTCTAGTTTTAACGACTTGGCCAGCTGCTTCGTTCACTCGGTGAGCTCGTATTTGCTGAGCAATATAGTCATCCAGATCAGCCTTGGAAATAATTTCCTCTTTGGCTGCTGAAAGAGCCGGAGGAGGGTTCGACGCTTCTCCTTTATCATCTTCAATAATGATTGGAGGGTCTTCAGCTGGAGATTCTGGCTGTGACATCATCCCGACCATGTCTTGGAAGAGAAGCATCATTCGTTTTATTTTGGCAGCTTGTTCTGCTGCTTCTCTGTCTTTCTTTTCGAGAACTCTGCGGAGAAAGTCAGCATCGGTGTAATACCCAGTTCTTTTATACGCCAATATCCGTATTTTTTTTATAAGGGTCACTTACAGAATTTACTTATTGATATTTATAATTATTTTAAGTATTTTAAAAACCCTAATCCCTTCATTTTATCTTGTTTCCTTTTATAACCCTAACCCTATTTTCTAATTTCCCATTTCCTTTTCCCTTTTATTTTCTCGAGCCCGGCCCATCTCCTTTTCCCAATTTCTTTTATTTCCCCATTCCTATTTTCCCCGAGCCCAGCCACTCTCCCCCTCTCTTCTCGGCCTAGCCCATTCCCAAATCACTGACCCGACCTTACCCGCTTCCTACCCTTCTCCCTCCTTCGTTCTCCTTTTCCCTCCCATTTGCTTTCCCGTTCTTGCGCCGTTCATCCACGCCCACTCCCCACGACTTCCACGCCACCTCCCCTCTCCTCCCACTCCTCTCTCCTCGTGCTTCTCTCCCCCCCACTCTCTCCCTTTTCCCGCTTCTTTCTTTCCTTCTCCCCACGTCCCCACGACCTAGCGCGCACGCGCCGTGACCCTTCCTCGACCCCGTCTCCATCTCTCTCCCCTCGTAACCACCTCTCTCTCTCTCTTCATCACTCTCGTTCACTCCCTTTCTCTCCTTCTCATCTCTCCGCTTCTCCCTCCTCACCTCTACGAGAACCCTACGCTCGCCTCAACCGATGATGAGGACCCTTTTGCCTGCACGCCCGAGCCCCCATCACCGTCGTCCCAGCACCACCACCGCAACTCCAACCCACACCGGCCGCAGCACCCATCGCCTTTCCGAGCTCCCTCACCTCCTTCACTGCACCCACTCCCTTCACGAGCACTCTCGTTGTCCCCACGTCACCGGAGCTCCGACTATCTCCCCCGAGCACCCTCGCCCACAATCATCGCCCACACCCTCCGCTGCCATGACGACTCCACCTCTCCGCTGCTCCGAGGACAGACCCGGGCTCGCCCCTGAGCTCGCTGCCGTCGCCGCTGCTGGTGTTGGCTATAGTTCCCTCAAGGCAATTATCATAGTCGCGCACTTGTGATTATGATGATTGAGTGTGGACCTATACCGATAAAACAGTCTTACTCAAGATGATAGTATGCTATCTGGTTTGTCTTTATCATCATATACATGTTGATAGAGCCCATAGGATTCTTACTTGACTGCCAGCATTGTGATGGCGATCACATACGTGGGAGCTGGGGGTCTACAAGCACATCCTTAAATGTCCCTAGTCATAGGAGTATCGAGATCGGGTATCGATACTCCAGTGTAGACTAGTGTATACTGATCGAGACCCCGACGAGGGGCGGTGGCCAGGTATCACAAGCCATTGGTGTTAGTTTGTTCACCTAAGATAGTATACAGGTGCTCATTGGGTTATGAGTACACTGGACGGACTCGCCGGGAACCTGCTAGTTGGTATTATACCTATTGTCAGATAGCAGTTCCCAGGTGACATGTGTACAGGTTAGTCTGTCGACCTTAGATCGTCATTTGTCTCGTGTGAGTTCCCACTGTGCTTTGATTACTACCCTACCACCGCTCAAAGGAGTCGTGCAAACAGGTTTTAGTTGGTACAGTCCCGAGCCATATGGAGGCAGTGATCGGATCGTCGGGGATTCGTCTCCCCCGGTATTGGGGGTTGATGTCGCGTTGTGTACGGATGGTCATCACCATAAATCTGTGGCCACGGTGGACGAGAATTATCGATCCAGGATCGATAGTTTCTCAGGAGGTAATGGGTTTCATACCGACACTACAAATCGCGCTGTTGGGGTTCTGACTTCATCCACCCCCCTATACTCAATATGCGATACTCTTAGACGAACAGACCGGACTGTACGGATATTGTCACTGACAGGCTCAGTAGGGGTTCAGGATGAGTTTGCTCGTCGGCCTCCCTTTCGCTCAATACCTGGGTAACCGTTACGTACAGCTAGTGCCGCTGACGTGCTTGTGGTTAAACCCACTGCCAGCATATTGACGGGTCTTTAGAGTCCCACATAGAGGGTTTTCACGGTTCAGGCGATATGGTGTACATGAGGTATGTTGATACATACAGATGTCCGATTAAATATGTGCACTTGCTGCGCAGATTTTAATTGGACGGTTGATAATACTAGCAGCTTAGGATTAAGCCAATTTATTAAATCAGGTTTTGATTTAATAATTTATATATGTATTTGTATATATGTATACTAGTATTATTGTTCACTATTCATTTTCTCTCTGGGCTATTCGTATTTTGGTACGAATACGCGTATATGTATTTCGGTACATGTACCGAGAAGTATTCCGTATTTTATACGGAATGGCTTCTAGAAGATGTGCCACCTCATTATTGATTTTTCTTTTTAGAAAAATCATTTGTTTGATAATGAGGTGGAGGGTGTGAGGTGGCATAAGGCATGGGTCAAAGCATGTAGCATAGTATGGTTCACTTTGTTTAATGAAATTAAACAAATGAATTTGTTTTTGTGGGAATAAGAAAGTGGGGGCGGCCATTTTTTGGTGATGGGTTGATCTCATTTGATGATTTTACATTACACTTGCATTACTCCCTCACTCTCTCATTCACACAAGAAAAGGACTTAGCCAATTTCTTTTGCTCATGCCAAAGCATCACCACATTCACTCATCTTCTATGCGTGCTCAATGAGCAAAAAGGAAAGAGAGAAAATTATAGTGACACATCCATACACCTCGACTCTTTATCGTTAGCAACTTAGGAGCATCGGTTGTCTCGTTCGTCGAGCTGGAGCTTGCGCCGTTTCTCTCGGGTGGATCATCGGAGATGGAGGAAGATCGGCAACCAAACTTCGTCAAAGAACTGCTAGGAGCTTGGAATGAAGACCGAAGGACTTGGATCATCTCGGTATAACAATTCTAACTCATAGTTTTATTTGCTAGTTTAGGGTTTAAGGTCGATCCGGAATTCGGGTAGCGGTAGCGTCGGTTTAATAAATTTTTGTTCCGTATTTTGGACGCGTTTCGATGGCCGGGGCGCTGCCGGGACCCTTCAGCTGGTGCCATGCCGGACCCGTATATGACCTCTCACCGTCGTTGCTGCTGGGCTTATCATCGTCGCGGCCTTGACTGTTGGAGATAGTGCCCTCAGAGTCAATTATTGGATCACAGGCACGTGATTGCAATGATTGAGGGAGGACCTATCCCGGTAGGACAGTCTTACTCAAGATGATAGTATGCTATCTGGTTTATCTTTATCATCGTGTACTGCTTTAGGTGACATGACATGTCGCTATTATACGTTGATAGAGCCCCTAGGATTCTTTCTTTACCACCAGCAGTATGAGGGCGATCATATAAGTGGGAGCTGGGATCTATAAGCACATCCTTAAAAGGTCTCTAGTCGTGAGAGTTTCGAGACAGGGCATCGATATTCCAGAGTAGACTAGTGTGTGCATTCGAGACCCCGACGAGGGGCGGTGGCCGGTCTCACAAGCCACTGGTGTCAGTTGGTTCACCTAAGATGTATACAGGTGCTCATTGGGTTATGAGTACACCGGACAGGACTCACCGGGAACATGCTAGTTGGTCTTATACCCGACGTCAGATAGCAGTTCCCTAGTGACATGTGTACAGGTTAGTTCATCGACCTGGGGATCGTCATTTGTCTCGTGTGAGTTCCTACTGTACTTTGATTACTACCCTACCACGCTCAAAGGAGACGTGCAAACAGGTTTTAGTTGGGTACAGTCCCGAGCCACATGGAAGCAGTGAGCGGATCTTCAGGGGTTCGTCTCTCCCGATATTGGGGGTGAGGTCGCGCTGTGTCTAGGAGAGCCATTATACGAAGCCCTCGGCCGAGGCAGGAGATTTACTGGTAGGTATTCCAGTAGTATCTCAGGGTATTCTGGGCTACACTCCGACACGACTTGTACCGCTTTTGGGGGTCTGACTTTTACCAACCCCCTAGGCCCGCCATGCGATGCTCATAGACGAACGGACCGGACTGTACGGATATTGTCACTGACAGGCTCAGTAGGGTGTCAGGATGAGTTCGCTCATCGACGTCCCTTTTGGTCAATACCTGGTAGCCCGTTACGTATTGGCTTATACCTCTGACGTGCTAGTGGTTAAATCCACAACCAAGGTGTTGACGAGTCTTTAGAGTCCCCCACATTCAGTTGCTCAAGTTTACGGGCGAAATGTTGTAGAGGCCGTATGGAGATATGGCAGGGTTCGTTCAGATACGTGCGGTATTGCACGGATCAGGATCGGACGGATAATACTAGCCGGCTTTGGTTTAAGCCGGATCCTAGTATAGTACAGTGTAGATTTTGTCTCATTGCATTTGTATTCGGTCGGAATACAGATGCGGGTGTGTTTGCACAGTATCGGGGTTTTTCCTGTAATTTATTACGGGACCAGTTTTCTGGAGTTTGCCATTTGGTGGAGGAATGAACTATATCTTTTGGAGAAAGAGCTAAATGGATTTTGTGAAGCCAAAAGAACAAAATTTCCCTACCCAAAATTTTGGGACAGCCCACTACTTGGCCGGCCTTGCCATGGTGAGGGGAGAGTGAGAATGGAGTGTGTAACAAAAATGAGAGAGGCCACACAATAATGCAAGAGGGAATCAAAATGATATCATGAAAGAACATGATCACAAACACATCCACACTCAACCACAACCATCATGAAACCACAAGTCAAAACATGATGACTAAAGAAAGTCAAGCAATGATGGTGCAAGTATCATGATACAATAATATGCAAAGGCCCCCTTCCAAATTGCTTATTTGCACAAATGCAAATAAGCCCTCCTCCACCAATCTTCGGCCAATGAACGATACAAATGAAAATGGCCGAAACGGAAAGCAAACTGGCAACTCCAGAAAACTGGTCCCGTAATAAATTACAGGAAAAACCCCGATACTGTGCATACACACCCGCATCTGTATTCCGACCGAATACAAATGCAATAAGACAAAATCTACACTGTACTATACTAGGATCCGGCTTAAACCAAAGCCGGCTAGTATTATCCGTCCGATCCTGATCCGTGCAATACCGCACGTATCTGATCGAACCCTGCCATATCTCCATACGGCCTCTACAGCGTTTCGCCCGAAAACTTGAGCAACTGAATGTGGGGGACTCTAAAGACTCGTCAACACCTTGGTTGTGGATTTAACCACTAGCACGTCAGAGGTATAAGCCAATACGTAACGGGCTACCAGGTATTGACCAAAAGGGACGTCGATGAGCGAACTCATCCTGACACCCTACTGAGCCTGTCAGTGACAATATCCGTACAGTCCGGTCCGTTTGTCTATGAGCATCGCATGGCGGGCCTAGGGGGTTGGTAAAAGTCAGACCCCCAAAGGCGGTACAAGTCGTGTCGGAGTCTAGCCCAGAACACCCTGAGATACTACTGGAATACCTACCAGTAAATCTCCTGCCTCGGCCGAGGGCTTCATGTAATGGCTCTCCTAGACACAGCGCGACCTCACCCCCAATACCGGGAGAGACGAACCTCTGAAGATCTGCTCACTGCCTCCATGTGGCTCGGGACTGTACCCAACTAAAACCTGTTTGCACGTCTCCTTTGAGCGTGGTAGGGTAGTAATCAAAGTACAGTGGGAACTCACACGAGACAAATGACGATCCCCAGGTCGATGAACTAACCTGTACACATGTCACCAGGGAACTGCTATCTGACGTCGGGTATAAGACCAACTAGCATGTTCCCGGCGAGTCCTGTCCGGTGTACTCATAACCCAATGAGCACTTGTATACATTTTAGGTGAACCAACTGACACCAGTGGCTTGTGAGACCGGCCACCGCCCCTCGTCGGGGTCTCGAATGCACACACTAGTCTACTCTGGAGTATCGATGTCCTGTCTCGAAACTCCCACGACTAGGGACCTTTTAAGGATGTGCTTATAGACCCCAGCTCCCACTTATATGATCGCCCTCATACTGCTGGTGGTCAAGCAAGAATCCTAGGGGCACTATCAACGTGTAATAGCGTAATGTCAGGTCACCTAAAGCAGTACATGATGATAAAGATAAACCAGATAGCACACTATCATCTTGAGTAAGACTGTCCTACCGGGATAGGTCCTCCCTCAATCATTGCAATCACGTGCCTGTGATCCAATAATTGACTCTGAGGGCACTATCTCCAACAATCTCCCACTTGCACTAAAGGTTAATTATTGCGATGTCGCATACTCACAGCTCGTGTGATACCGAACACCCAACTCCTCTACTAGTCAGTCTCACAAAGCCCGTTTGCGAAACTATTGCGTTCGAGGAATAGCCTCAGTGAAAGGATCCGCTTTGATGTTTCTTTCTATGTCTCTCTATATCTCAAGTTCGCGGAGAAAACCATCTCCCGAAATGAGCAATACCTGTCTTAGAATGTGTCTGGATGTCTGATGGGACCTAGCTCATAAATGAACTCCAAATCCAAACTTCTTAGACTGTATCGTCAACTGAACTTAATCAGTATCCTGCGCCATGCCTCCCTCAGTATTGCCTTGGACCACCTGTCCAAAATACTGCCCCTCGTCAGAAGGAAAAACTATAACTCTGACAACCTCCTTGTCGTCCAGGTCACCTTGGAAGCCTGGAATGATAACTGTCTCCCGAATGAGGCTGTCGTTATCATATCCCTAGAACATTCACTTATGTTCTAAAACTGCTTCCGACTGTTTCTCTAGGATAGGATCAATGTCAACTTATTGCATCTAGTGCAAGAACAACATCTGGTGTGGTACTTGACATCTCATGATTGACTCAATTGCCTGAGCAAGTGATCTGCCAATCATGCACATCCCTCTCCCCTTTAGTCTGTAAGACACCTTTAGAGAGGGTGACTCCATCACCTGCAGGTACACTACCGTGCCAGAAGTCGTCCATTCTAAATACTTTTAGAATGCTGTCTGAGTACCCTGATTGGGAAACCACCCAAATCTAGATCTAAAGCCATAGATCTAGTAACCAGTATGTCAGATATAAAATCCATTTCCTTTGTGGAGAAACCACTGTGTGACGACCAAAGTATAACCAATCGTAGTATAGGAGTTTCTTTTCCTATTCTGTGTATGTCATTCAAATACCATGACATCACACCCTACTACCTTCTCAACAGATCCATCCCCTATTCTGATGAAGTCAAACCTATGACTGTCACATCAGAAATTGATGATCTATCTCCGCTATATCTACTTTAGTCTATAAATAGACATAAGCCACCTGTCCACCAATACTTCCGCTGCTTCCACTGACTACGACAACCCTCTGGCAGAGTCATATAGACGTACACTTCTAAAACTAGTTTAGAACGACGCTATACTCATCCTCCCGCCGGGTCTCGCAGCCTGGAACAGCAGCAATGGCAAGTGTGGGTAAACAAGAACTTCCATGTCACCGTCCTTGAGGCTACCGGAGTACCTCTCGGGTGCCTGAAGTTACCCACCTTATCTGCGGAGTGGCCAATGGAATGTCAAACCAGATTGAATCTTTAGGTTCCTATCAAATCTTCAGTAATCGTTTGTGGTTCTGGAATCACTTCCAGTTCTACCATACTCCAACTACTGTTTTCTGAAAAAATCCATTTTTATTAAAACTGTGGCGAGTCTAGAACAATATCACTATTGATCTTCCAGATGGTAGAAAGTCAACCCTCGTCATAGCCTGGGTCAACCCACAAACAGCCATTACAGAAACGTGTCTTGAGTTATCCAGAGTCTGGTTTTCATCATAGGCCAGACAACTCCCCGTACCTTAACAACGTTAAGATATGAACTGTTCTATATCCAATATAGAACCAGAGGCACTGATTTAATTGAACCAGATTCAAATCATGCAGTGTCTCCAGTGCATGTCAACTAAATGGAAGGAGGCCGATCAGCGTTACTCAACTTAGGAATGCTTCCAATTATGAGTAACCTGAAAGAGAAGCAAGTTCTCTTAATCATTACTATTAACTGAACACCATACACAAGTATCTACATCTTCGATCACTTTGAAGAATCCCGATACTTGCAATACCTGGTTCTCTACTTTATTCAAATACCTATAACTTCTCAAAATTCGGACCCTGTGTTTCCACGAAACACCTGTCTAAAAACTAGAGAAGTCATAAGTAAACCGAATATAGTACGAGGACCAACCCCTCTGTCCTGATGGACCCTGGACAACATACAATACTCTTTATAAGTCCCTTGAGTCTGATAACTCATTCACTGTGTGTCGTAGGTTGAAAACTGTACTTATGGTTAAGAAGAATTACACCGCTGTTTAATGCTCCTTACCTAACCATCCACTGATATAGGTAAATGTCATAGGCATAATTTCAAAAGGTATATCTCACTCTATGAAAATAGACGTACAGATATATCAATTTGAAATTGGTGCACAACAGCGGATATTCAAAACCAAATATTTGTCGACCGGCAAACAACCCAGGTGACTTCCTCAAATATCACCGATTACAACGAATCCCGATATATGAGGATGATCACCCGATTCCCAATAATTTACTCCCACTCATCATTTGTAAAACCATACAGATGTGAGAATCATACTTGGTAAATACATACCATGGAGTAAGTATCCAATCGGGAAATCAGTTTTCCTTTAACAGTACACAGCGGAACTGAAACATTGAAATGTTTTGATGGGGTATCCCGGTATTCCTAGTAATGCCTCTTCCATAATTCAGATTCACAACTATAACCGTGTAATTCTTTGCCATCTTTCCAAATCCCTTTCTATGTCTTTAGTCATTACCTTCTGCACACCCTTTTAGGCCAAATGGTTTACTTCCTTCCCTACCGTTCGGCACCAGCCTATGGTTTGGAAGAAGATTATCCAATAAGCATAATGGGTGTACTGTCCTAATCCTAGGAACACTCGCAATGAGAGAAGGTGAAGATAAAAGACAACCGAATAAACCTTATTCCTATTTCTCCTGAACCAGAATCCATCCCCGAACTGGAACAAGTTCCTTTCGAGTTCGTATATAACCATACGATGGAGTATCCAATAAACTGTGGATCTTCGTAGTGATACGGAGTGTCCTGGAGAAATACAAAGGTGATTTAAGATTGGCGAAGAAATACTTGGTTTGGTCGTGAGTAGAAGTCGCAGTTTACTTTGCCCTCTTACTAATCCCTTGCTTTGTCTTAACTTAATATCTTCTGCACGCCATCGTTATGCTAATTGGTGTTCTTCATTCCCCACTGTTCGGCACCAGCCTAAGATTTGAAAGAAGACTATCCAATTTGCGTAATAGGTGTACTACTCCTAAACCAAGGAGTACTCGCAACCTGAGAGAAGGTAAAAGGAAAAGACAACTGAATAGTCCTATCCGTTTTCTCCAGAACCGGAAACCATCCTCGAATAAATTCCTTCGAGTTCGTATATAACCATACAATAGTTTTGTCCAATGGAAGTGGACGTTCGTAGTAATACGGGGTGTCCTGGAGAAAAGGGTAAAAGTAGGAGTGGCAATGAGGTTTGCAACTCTGACAATCCAAAAGCCAGTGTTTAAGAAGGTTCGGTTAATTTTGGTCTCTGAGTCATAGTCTAGGGTCGGGTCAATGGTCGCTGCCAAAGAGAGAGAGAAAAGAAACACTCAGCGTGCACTCTAACCTAGATCAGAATGGTTACCAATTTATCTAATCTGGAAACCTCCCACTGTACCTCAAATTCTCCTCCAAACCTGAAAGAAGAATTAGTCGGGGTCACCCGAGGAGTAAACCAACTCATCAGTGGGAATCGGGATCCAACTATCATTGCATGAAACCGTGACGGAATCCGCTGACGTCATCACACTCCAGAAGGTATGCGCATATCCGGCAAGTTTCAGTTTCTTTAGAAACTCCCGATGTGATTTTTACCCCATGCTCTTATGACCTTGGCGTGAGGTCAAAATATCATAAGTCATATGTCAAGTTCTACCCGTCATTATCCAGGTTCATTTGAACCCACCCGTACATACCCTTGACGTAGGCCAAAAAAGTAGTACGACTGTCCCAAACCAACGCATCTATCTATGCAACAGATAAATACCCGGCAGCTACCAATCACTATGCCTTGGCGTGAGGTCAAAATACATAGCTTGAATACTACCGAATATTTAACTAAAATGACGGAGGGCTACGAATGGTTTCTGAAGAAAACCTTTAACGTAATGAACTTGATATCGTTGAAAGAACGGATAGCTTTTAAAAATATAGTGACAAAAACCTTTGCTAAAGAGGTCACTCCCGGTGAAGGGATCTCGGCTCTTTCCCCATAGAATGGGGTGCAGGATATTCCAACTGAATACCACGGTGCAAAGCAAAAGTAATCGGCTATAGTGAAGTTAATGCCCCGACGCAAACTTTTTGTCCAAGGGGTCACTCCCGGTAAAGGGATCTCGGCCCTTGCCTCGTCGACTGAGGAACAGGATATTCCAACTGAATACCACGATGCTAAACAAAAGAGAACGTCCTTGCAATAACAGCTTTTTGAAAAGTGTTCCAACAACATCATATTAGGTTTGTTTTTAACTTGCATTGATCCGAATCAACGCAGTCCCATCAATTGATCACACCAAAAAGAACGAAAATATACTGATGTACGTATATGCCATCCGCATTCGCCACTGGGTCCCGTCATTACCCGTTAGGTTAGCTAACTAACGACAGAGCGGGGACTGGACTAGCGCGGATGCAAAACATATACAACATCTACTAATATATATACCAATATATAATATTTCGCTCAAGGCGTGATAAAAATGCAACATCACAGAAATGTACAGTATCACAGAATAATACAGATATCTGGGATCCCCGGGTTTCACAGAGCCACTACTGAAACCCGACGTTCCCCTGGTCGTGTGGATAGCCTGTGAAATGAAATCCCAGACCCCTACGGGCGCGGCAAGTTAACCGCCAAAACCTGAAGCGAGGCAGCCCCCTTCAGCAACGTGAATGGACCACCCAGCACTTCACGGAATCCGGTAACTTGGGCACCCCTCCTGGGTCAACCTGTACCCCCTACGAGTGCGGCGAATAGCCCACCAATTCTAGAGTAAAGCCCCCTCCGTCTCAATGCCATGAGATGCGGGCTTGTTGCCCTCTAGAACCCGGCTATCCGTGCACCCCTCCTTGGGGTAATCCTAGTACAGAAAGTAAAATATACATACAACGGGTACATCGACCGCAACTTGGCCGTGCCCCAAAATAATAATACAATCAGGCAGTGACGGCAGTCCACATGTCGGACGCTCACCCCGCAATATCAAATGTACATAATACAACAAAAACTGTACTAGCATTACATCCAGGCTATCCGCACGATCGATCCGCAACATCACAGCAATACACAGAACATCAACGTGAAAGTCACGTTCGCAAATCCGTCTAACCGGGCTATAGCAGTTAGACAGGATTTACCGATCAAGTGACATTCACGGTCGCAGATATAATGTAAATACTGTGAAATAATGTGTTTAAAATATCCGATCGATTAAATTTTACCAAGTGGGCCCCTAAGTACTACTGTAGCACATCAAGAAATTCTGGGCCCAAAATTAATATTCCAAAAACCCTTATTTCCAAGTCAGGAGCTATCTGGAAAATTTTGGTGCACTGAGCAGTTCAAGTCGCGGCGGAACCGCGACCCAAGCATGGGTTTGGCCGTGGTTCCGCGTTCGTTTAGACTGTTCATGAGACCAAATTTTCCCAGAACTCTTAGAATGTCCTACACATCAATCTGAAACAACCTGAAAAATTTTTGGACTTCAAAATATTTCGATAGAAACTGATGTGAAGAAAAATACGGTTTTTGGAAAATTGTTCGATCGGAAATGTAAAACACATTAGACAAAGCTAGACTATGTTAATGGCGAGGCTCTGATACCACTGTAAGTGCATGGCAGCGCCCCGGCCTCCATCCCGAGGCCAAATGCGGAAGCGATGGTTAACTTTAAATTTTCTTGAACCGGCACCACCCCGCACTATAAACCCGGATCGGGATTAACTAGTCCTAGCTATCAACAAGATGGGGAAGAGAGATATACCGAGTGATCCGAGTCCTCCGGTCTTCTCGTCGTCGTCCCGATCTCCCGCGGAAGCTCCGGTCTCCACCTCGTCGCCGGAAGGGCACCACGTCGCCGGCTTCTTTTACGGGCTCCCGCCTCTAGTCCGAGGCAACTCGGGCACGAAGCTGGCGAGTCGACGTGCCCAAGGTTTGCTGCAGAATGGTGTAGAACCTTGTCTCATTTGGGGTTATGGAGTTTGCCATTTGGTGGAGGAATGAACTATATCTTTTGGAGAAGGAGCTAAATGGATTTTGTAAAGCCAAAAGAACAAAATTTCCCTACCCAAAATTTTGGGACAGCCCACTACTTGGCCGGCCTTGCCATGGTGAGGGGAGAGTGAGAATGGAGTGTGTAACAAAAATGAGAGAGGCCACACAATAATGCAAGAGGGAATCAAAATGATATCATGAAAGAACATGATCACAAACATATCCACACTCAACCACAACCATCATGAAACCACAAGTCAAAACATGATGACTAAAGAAAGTCAAGCAATGATGGTGCAAGTATCATGATACAATAATATGCAAAGACCCCCTTCCAAATTGCTTATTTGCACAAATGCAAATAAGCTCCTTCTCCAAAAGATATAGTTCATTCCTCCACCAAATGGCAAACTCCATAACCCCAAATGAGACATGGTTCTACACCATTCTGCAGCAAACCTTGGGCACATCGACTCGCCAGCTTCGTGCCCGAGTTGCCTCGGACTAGAGGCGGGAGCCCGTAAAAGAAGCCGACGACGTGGTGCCCTTCCGGCGACGAGGTGGAGACCGGAGCTTCCGCGGGAGATCGGGACGATGACGAGAAGACCGGAGGACTCGGATCACTCGGTATATCTCTCTTCCCCATCTTGTTGATAGCTAGGACTAGTTAATGGCCCGATCCGGGTTTATAGTGTGCGGTGGTGCCGGTTCAAGAAAATTTAAAGTTAACCATTGCTTCCGCATTTGGCCTCGGGATGGAGGTCGGGGCGCCGCCATGCACTTACATTGACCATCACCTCCGGTTACCGTCGGCTCCAAGCTCCGTCTGCTTCACCAAAGCCTAGCCAAGCTCAAACCTGGCCATTTATTGCCATGTCGTGTGCATGTCCCTGTGCTAGCCGTGCCGTCGCTACAGGCTGTCGCCATCATCGCCTTCGTGACCATCGATCGTCATCAGGCAAGTTTTAATACTTGCTTCATGCTACATTTATTCATTTCGATTACGATCTGATACTATTATAAGTGTTCGACATAAACCATGACCTATAAACCCCGTTAAATTGACGACAAAAAATAACATGTGATGGCCCGAGTTATAATGAATGTCCCTTGAGACTTTGGTTCCAATACAATGTCATTTGCTCACGTAAAATGGTGTCCCGATTTCTGTCGTAAAACCTGAAAACTTTCGTACATGCTAAACTGTAAAATTTATAATAAATTATGTACAAATCGAATTTTAGTGTTCCATGGCTCGTATCGAATATGACTGTTTAACCTACTGTATTCTATAGTTTGTCACTGAACTTTAACAAAGTATGATAGAGATAATTGCGGGGGATTACGATTCTGGACTGCAGTCCAGAACGGAAATCCCAGTTAACCCCTGTTTTCAGATCCCGGTACACTCCTGGTCAAATATGAGGATATGCGGAACCCTATATCGTTACAAAGAAAATTGAGTTATCTTCTTTATCCCACTGGTCTCACTGGATTCCTCAACTGTTTGATATTTTTAACTCATTTTATAATGTTGATACGTTTTGCTTAATTCTGCAGAGGCAGATTTTACACATCGAACATAACCTGTCCATAACTCCCTTTCGATATAGTATATTACTGATCCTCCAATTGCGGTGGAAACCTAGCTGATAACCCTAAACATTGTTCAACTATAGCGTCGCCCAATTACGATCCCAACTGGGATTAAAGTGTGTTATGAAATGGGCTTCCGATTCTGAAACCGGATTTCCAGCCGCGAACACTTAAATTGAAATGGTTATAACTAGCAAACCTGAAACTCGATTGGCGCGAAACTAATTTTGATGGATAGATAATTCAATATACTGTTTACCCCTTTTACATTGTTTCGCTTAATTCTGCACTCATGACTTATAGTAAATTATGCAAGTGGTAGGACACTGACTGATGGTATTCCATTCATATGGTAATTATTGTATTCTCATCATATCGTGTAGAAGTCATTGCATCGGTAAGCTAGTGATCATGTGCATTACCCAGTGTTAGGTATTAGTGTTTGATTGTGGCAAGTACGTGAGTGTTTAATCATGAATGAATAAGTGAAAGTGACACGTATTTGTACGCAATCAGCAGACCCTATTTATATATTGCATTGCCGACGTCTATGGGACATGTATAAGTGTAACTATAATTGGTATGGGACGATTCTGGAAGCACTTATATGGGTGTCATAGATAAGGCACCAAACACTATCCATTTATCTTGGGTATCATTCGAGACATGCTATATGGAGATCCTGTCTCCAGTTCTCGCGTAAACTTGTCATGGACCAACTGGTATTTGAGATTATGGTTGGCGTTTGATGTAGACAACGGGGTGTGGGGTAGTTTGAGTGTGAGTTCAACAGAATCTCGGGAGTCCCATTGCTGGCACATACAGCGACTCTGGAGATATATGGGGATATTACTGATTATTAGCGAGCGACTCGGGCTCGTGTTCCCTTGTCCTTGGGTCCTACCCTTGGGTGGGGGATACTCACGAGTGGTTGACTCTCACATTTGGACTGACGATAGGCTCAGCGACCTGTACAGTGAGACTTAAAGACTGATAGGGTTAATGACATTGACATGTATTGCTTACTGATTCAACACACCTGCCATACTATTTACTGTTTTACTGTTTACCTGCTCTATTAGCTACCTGCATTGGCTACTTCATGTTCACGTCATTATTCCATGATTACTGTTTCATATTCATTATTATTACACGAGTTCACATTTGTATCTATATATACATATTGCTATCGTGTCGCTCTGACGACCTGAGTATGCATGCTCAGAGTGAGAATGGATCTAGCTTGGACCAGGACCTGACGTGCCTCGAGGACATCGCGGACATCTTGATCAGCGACCCGGAGCTATACTTCCTTGATCTCCATCTGGTTAGTTCTTTTGATTTAGTTACTGCATTTCTCATTACCTGTGCATTGATTACTGATTACCATGTAAAGTTAGAAGCCGAAGTGTGACTACAGAGAGATATTTCCTCGACCGTAGGAGCATGGCTGGCCTTGTCAACCCCTCGTATTCCGTATTTTGGGAAGCGGGGCGTGACATGGTTTTGTTGGTATCAGAGCCAGGTTTTGCTTCGATTGGGATTGCAGTTTCCGTGTAGGGCTTAACAATCTAAGACATCCTTCTGTCTAGATTGTAAACTTGTCATTCTTGATCTTGATTCACATAGTGTATTCTGCTATACATATTGATCCATTCGCTGGAGTTTTGGGTGACTTAGTAGAGTTACGTGATTGTAATTATGAACTGCAGCATAGTTACAATACTATACTCTATTGAGTGGCTTGGAATTCTACATTTGATTTCCGCTCGATTGAGTTTCACCTCACCCGATATTCTTGTTTCATTGTCTATTCTATATCTTGTTCTGATTTTTACTCCTTGTACCTTATGCCATCCTAAAATCATTGTTTCAGGACCATGTCTTCTAACGACTCTTCTTCTATCTCCACTCCCCAGAATCAGACCGTCGAGATTTTGAATGTGCTGCAAGGTTTGAAAGAAGCCCAGGAGCGAACGAACGACCTGTTAGCTGAAGGATTAGGAAGGCAGATGACTCAGGCACCAGCGGAAGCCTTCAATCGTAAGGGAATCCCTGTTAAACAAGGAAAAGAGGTGAAGATGAAGCGCCCACTTGTTCCGCAGCAACAAAAGCAGTGGAAGGCTAAACGTTATGGATACTGCAAGAAGCCGGGACACCTTCAGAGAGACTGTCGTAGCGCTAAAGGGTAGTGCCTGATTTGCGGATCCAGCGAACATCTTATCAATGGTTGCCCTAAAAGGAAGGAGCTACAAGGAGGAGGTTCGTCCGCACTCTCCACTCCTGCTAAGTGATGGTTATTTCGTAGTTCGAGCCTCGAGGATAGTACGGACCCAGCGCAGGATTCAACTCGCGTGACGAGAATGCAGCGGTCTAAATATCAAAGAAGAATTATCACCTTTCTGCTTTCAATAAAAATGGCGTCACTCTTTTGTAAATATTTCCTTTCGTTTAAGATCTTGTATCCGTTGAACTTTTAGTTGAATGCAATAAAATTCTGAGTTGTGATGTATGTATCGTCCCCTTGCCACTCACTTTACTTATACTACTTATTGCATCGGTGTTCTAAATTTTGATTTTTCAGTCCTTACCTACCGCATATTTTCCTTGTTCTCTGTATCCTCAGTTATTCTCTTGGTGTGATCCACTGCCTAATCATGGCTCTTTCTCTTCAGACCATGGCCCATCCTGGAGCAGAGCCGCCTCCAGATGAGGACACACGGTCTGTGCGTTTCCTTGGACTGCATGCTGGTAAGTTCAGATGATGAGATCAACGGCCCACAGGTTATTTTCGGCAACAACGATTCCGAGGACGAGGGAGTCGTAGCCCCAGGAGTCGACATGATCAGTGACTCTGACAACGAAGAAGAAGACCCCGAAGAGGACCCGATAGAGAAAGATCCCGAGGAGGACCTGATAGAAGAAAATCCAGGAGAGGAAGACCTTGGGGAGAATCCAGTGGAAGAAAATCCCATGGAAGAATATCCAGAAGAAGAGAATCATATGGAAGCAGGCCTCGATGAAGAAACTCCAGCCGAGAAGAAGGACCAGAAGAAGAAGACCCTGTGGCAGAAGAACCTCCAGTGGCAATCCCTGCGAGGCGATATGGAAATGGACGCCCCTATCTGAGCGCGCGAACCTACCGTAACCTGCTGAACTTCCACAACCGCGACTGACGTGATTTAGCTTTTGTCTCCTCTGACCAAATAAATCTATGTATAGTTTAGGACCATCTTTTATCTTTCGAGAATGCCTTGTTTGGAATCTTCTGGAATGATAATAAAATTTATGAGTTCGCCAATCTTTTGATTTTTGGTTCGCATGATGTATTGACTGTTTTCCCTTCCCAATAAATTTCTTCCCTCCTGAGATTCATGACTGTTCACCCTTGCACCCTGTGCCAACCCGACCCCAGTCTCTTCGACATTCAGTTTGAAGTACTACAGTCCGACCTTTTGAGTGGGCCATACTCCATTGTAATCCTTACCCTGGCTAGCCCCTATACATTTTTGTGCTATCTCCTATTACCATAATTACATTCAGCGACATCGTATTCGAAATTTAGCTTCCACTACCTCGTGTTTACTAAAATTGTGTGTTATTGACTACTTCCGTTTTACCCATTTTAAATGCTTTACTATTCTTCACATTTTCAATAGCGCAACCATATATCGCGCATTTTACTTTGTTCTATGTCTCTTATTTTCACCATGTGGGTTTTCTAAGTTATTTTAAAATTGTTTGATCGATACATTTATTCTAAAATACTTTGGCCTATCGGCAAACCCTTCACTATTGGTTGTTATTGCTAATTTTTTTATTTATTCTCTTGTACATATAGTTTACCCTTATAGTTGATTCTGCCTTGTACTTACTTAGACCTGCCCTATTAGTTGTGTTAGTTCTTATACATATATAGACCTTCAATTTTTATCTAACTGTTTTTAAGTAAATCACTATGTGTTAGTGTTCGATGTTGTAACTTTTCGCTTATTATTTTTATAGCTTATCGTTTATTTTAAATTTCGAGAACGAAATTTTTGTAAGGGTGGTATGATGTAATACCCAGTTCTTTTATACGCCAATATCTGTATTTTTTTATAAGGGTTACGTACAGAATTTACTTATTGATATTTATAATTATTTTAAGTATTTTAAAAACCTTAATCCCTTCATTGTATCTTGTTTCCTTTTATAACCCTAACCCTATTTTCTAATTTCCCTTTTCCTTTTCCCTTTTATTTTCCCGAGCCCGACCCATCTCCTTTTCCCAATTTCTTTTATTTCCCCATTCCCATTTTCCCCGAGCCTAGCCACTTTCTCCCTCTCTTCTCGGCCCAGCCCACTCCAAAATCACCGACTCGACCCGACCCGCTTCTTACCCTTCTCCCTCCTTCGTTCTCCTTTTCCCGCCCATTTGCCTTCCCGTTCTCGCGCCGTTCACCCGCGCCCACTCCCTACGACTTCCGCGCCACCTCCCCTCTCCTCTCGCTCATCTCTCCTCGTGCTTCTTTCCTCCCCCACTCTCTCCCTTTTCCCGCTTCCTTCTTTCCTTCTCCCCACGTCCCCACGACCTAGCGCGCAAGCGCCGCGACCCTCCCTCGACCCCATCTCCATCTCTCTCCCCCTCGTAACCACCTCTCTCTCTCTCTTCATCACTCTCGTTCACTCCCTTTCTCTCCTTCTTATCTCCCCGCTTCTCCCTCCTCACCTCTACGAGAACCCTGCGCTCGCCTCCACCGACGACGAGAACCCTTTCGCCTGCACGCCCGAGCCCCCATCACCATCGTCCCAGCACCACCACCGCAACTCCAACCCATGCCGGCCGCAGCACCCATCGCCTTTCCGAGCTTCCTCACCTCCTTCACTGCACCCACTCCCTTCGCGAGCACCCTCGCTGTCCCCACGTCACCGGAGCTCCGACTATCTCCCCCGAGAACCCCTCACCCACACCCATCGCCCTCACCTGCTCCGGCCAACCAACGCCGCCCTCCGCTGCCACGATGACTCCACCTCTCCGCTGCTCCGAGGACAAACCCGGGCTCGCCCCTGAGCTCGCTGCCGTCGCCGCTGCTGGTGCCATGCCAGACCCGTACGTGACCTCTCACCGTCGTTGCTACTGGGCTTATCATCGTCGCGGCCTTGACCGTCACCTCCGGTTATCGTCGCCTCCAAGCTCCGTCTGCTTCACCAAAGCCTAGCCATGCTCAAACCTGGCCATTTACTGCCGTGTCGTGTGCATGTCGTTGTGCTAACCGTGCCGTCACTGCAGGCTACCGTCATTATCGTCTTCGTGACCATCGATCGTCGTCAGGCAAGTTTTAATACTTGCTTCATGCTACATTTATTCAATTCGATTGCGATCTGATACTATTATAAGTGTTCGATGTAAACCATGACCTACAAACCCTGTTAAATTGACGACAACAAATAACATGTGATGGCCCAAGTTATAATGAATGTCCCTTGAGACTTTGGTTCCAATACAATGTCGTTTGCTTACGTAAAATGGTGTCCCGATTTCTGTCGTAAAACCTGAAAGCTTTCGTACATGCTAAATTGTAAAATTTATAATAAATTATATACAAATCAAATTTTAGCGTTCCATGGCTCGTATCGAAGATTACTGTTAAACCTACTGTATTCTATAGTTGTTCACTGAACTTTAACAAATTATGATAGAGATAATTGCGGGGGATTACGATTCTGGACTACAGTCCAGAACGGAAATCCCAGTTAACCCCTGTTTTCAGATCCGGGTACACTCCTTCTCAAATATGAGGATATGCAGAACCCTATATCGTTACGAAGAAAATTTAGTTAGCTTCCTTATCCCACTGGTCTCACTGGATTCCTCAACTTTTTGATATTTTTAACTCATTTTATAATGTTGATACATTTTGCTGAATTCTGCAGAGGCAGATTTTACACATCGAACATAACCTGTCCATAACTCCCTGTCGTTGTAGTATATTAATGATCCACTAATTGAGGTGGAAACCTAACTGATAAACCTAAATATTGTTCAACTATAGCGTCTCCTAATTACAATCCCATCTGGGATTAAAGTGTGTTACGAAATGGGCTTCCGATTCTGAAACCGGATTTCCAGCCGTGAACACTTAAATTGAAATGGTCATAACTAGCAAACCTGAAACCTGATTGGCCCGAAACCAATTTTGATGGATAGATAATTCAATATACTTTTTACCCCTTTTACATTGTTTTGCTTAATTCTGCACGTATGACTTATAGTAAATTATGCAAGTGGTAAGACACTGACTGATGGTATTCCATTCATATGGTAATTATTGTATTCTCATCATATCGTGTAGAAGTCATTGCATCGGTAAGCTAGTGATCATGTGCATTACCCAGTGTTAGGTATTAGTGTTTGATTGTGGCAAGTATGTGAGTGTTTAAGCATGAATGGATAAGTGAAAGTGACACGTACTTGTACGCAATCAGCAGACCATATTTATATATTGCATTGTCGACGTCTATGGGACATGTATAAGTGTAACTATAATTGGTATGAGACAATTCTGGAAGCACTTATATGGGTGTCATAGATAAGGCACCAAACACTGTCCATTTATCTTGGGTATCATTCGAGACATGCTGGATGGAGATCTTGTCTCCTGTTCGCGTAGACTTGTCATGGACCGACTGGTATTTGAGATTATGGTTGGTGTTTGATGTAGACCACGGGGTGTAGGGTAGTTTGAGTGTGAGTTCAACAGAATCTCGGGATTCTCATTGCCGGACATACAGCGACTCTGTAGATATATGGGGATATTACTAATTATTAGCGAGCGACTCGGGCCCGCGTTCCCTTGTCCTTGGGTCCTATCCTTGGGTGGGGGATACTCACGAGTGGTTGAATCTCATACTTGGACTGACGATAGGCTCAGCGACCTGTACAGTAAGACTTAAAGACTGATAGGGTTAGTGACATTGACATGTATTGCTTACTGATTCAACACACCTGCCATACTATTTACTGTTTTACTGTTTACCTGCTCTATTAGCTACCTGCATTGGCTACTTCATGTTCACGTCATTATTCCATGATTACTGTTTCATATTCATTATTATTGCACGAGTTCACATTTGTATCTATATATTGTCACGACCCGAAAGTACGGAATATGACCGGCACATAAACTACGAACGTCTCGAGGCGTACGTAATCTAAGTAAACCGAAAACCCAGAAATCCAAACCAAGAAGAGTAGTAGAGAGTAGGAAAAACCAATTTAAATCAAGTAGTTTTAATAGCATAAGCCGAATTATGCGGGTTTCTTAAAAAACATCAAAAATTTACTGAAAATTTCGGCAGAGTCTCCTTTGTAAATACTGGCTCCCAAACGGGATACAACATGAATAGTATACGAAATCAATAAAAGGCATCCCCAAGCGGGAGCTAGCTCTTCGTCAATCGACGGTCACAACCACACAAGCAATATAATATACAACGCCAACGGCGAGGATCAAAAACTCAAAAGGGAACTCAAAACCACCAGAAATATAACGAGCGACTCTAAGGTCGAAAGAATAAACAACACTAGTCTCTATCTCAATAGATACATGTTTGGTTGATGGAATTTACTAGATACAACTGAATAATATCATACAAGGTAATATGGTGGGTACGATACAAGAAAAACCCACCCAGTAGCAAGTCACCCGAATGAAACTGAGCCCGCAAGCCGTAATGAAACCTGTACGGCAAACCTGCAAGAAACTTGGGCACAACGGGGGTGAGTTGCCAACTCGTGAGTAGAGAAAGATCTACGGACAGAAAATCGCATAAATAACGCAACCTAGGTCAATGATCATAATATATCCTCAAATATAAGTATAACAGGCAGCCTATAACAATGGCTGGGGTAATATCTAACCCGAGTATAATTTCATGTGCCCGTGTCAGTGCCTCAGGTAGCAATATATCATATGAATGAGGTATGAATGCATGAAACAGAATACATGTAAATGAAGAAACTGTTTTCATAAATTAGTGAGATTTCCTTCGTATTTTTAAACTGAGGTATCATAAATGAAATCAGCATCAACAGTGTCTAGCATCGACACAAAACATAAATCTCACTGTCTCGAAATATCAATGTCTCAATCTCAATATCTAGGACGCCGTCAGTCCAGACCGGCCCCTACCATCCATCTCAAGACCACGACGGTATCCTCCGGATATCCGACGTTAGGTAGTGCTCCCCAGCCAGGCTCAACGTCAATACCACATTCCTCTTGCCCCGGGGTACCATACCGGGCCCACCATGTACCCGTGACGGTTCCTCCACTCCTCGACACGGATCTCCAAAACCACAGCAAACTCATGGTGGACGACACTTTACATCACTAGAAAACCGCAACATTTTATATTTTAAAAGATCATAAGTTGTAAATTTTGCGGCTTTCCCCGAAATCCAGAAATATCATAAATCTCAAGAAATCATCACAGTGCATATGTCAATGATAATGAACTAGGCATGAACAACTGAATAACAGTATGCATGAAGTGGTAGGTAATAACTACAATGTCTAATATGGCATATAAGGGAAGTACACTAATATCATGTCAACACCACTAGCTAACAATCTAAGTCAAGCAATTATATTCTCTAAAGTGTACGTGACATGGCAATTACCGATGAAGATGTGTGTGAGCCGGCAAGTAGGTGTACGTGGTACATACGCATCATCGGTAATGGTGCTGGTGTCCTAACAGCATGATATCAATAATGGAATATGCAGCAAAATAAATATGCGAGGCAGAGCGAACAACAATAATGTGCGGGAGCTGAATACTAGACACAACGATAACTAATCTGCAATAATCTAATATAAATCCTACAAATGGTGCCTTTTGAAATAACACGAATCGTGGGGTTTTGAAAATAGGGGCTACGGTGTTTTTATGAAAAGATACGTCGTTTTTTGAAATATCCGTAAATTCCCTTGAGCTGTCTTTAAAAATGCCCACGATTCGTTAGTTTTTGAAATAGGTAAGAAGTCTAATCTAATCTAACAACTACATTAAACTATACGGCTGAACTAACAGGCTGAACTACAGGTAAGGAAACCGCCTATCATCTGAGTCGATACATATACATACCTGTATATGTATAGTCGGTGATCCCGCCTCAATAATATCATATCCGATACCATATCTATAATCAGGCATCCCAAGTCAAGAGTGCGGTTCAATATCACATTCATCATACTATTCACCTGGTATCCTCTTTATCAAATATCATGATCGGGGTACTGATCTACGTCTAGTACCATACTGATACCGCCTACGTATGCATGGACGTGTGTGAAACACTACGTCAAGGACCCGCTACAACGTCACGTCGTATCTAAGATACGAACCCTGCTATATCACCGATCTCACGGCCTCAAATCAAATCTCATCGACTCAGCTCAATCCCAAGTATCCTCCTCAAATCCGTATGTGAACACATAGTCCCGTACCCATGTGAACACATAACTATAAAGAATCCCATGAGCACATATCAATAGGAATGTATGCAAGTATGTATGTGTGTATGTGTGTGTAACACTACCCTAGGGTTCAAAACACTAAAGTAATCCAACACACCAATATCCATCCTAAGCATCGTTATTAATCCCAAAAAAACATATAATAAATGTTGGTGTGTATACGCATCCGTATACACCACCACGGACTGCGGGGGTGCTATACGCCATCCACCCGACTTCTCCCCGTAGATATAAATCTACTCACCTGGTCCTCGCTCGCCGGTGCCGACGTCGCCATGCGCTTGCTTGCTGTCTCGAAGTCCACATGGGGGTACCTACATATCATAACGCACCGTGCCGTATTAAAATCCGACTCATGACCCAAAACGACACGTGAATCCCACATAGGTCAAAACCTATGATTGCTTTCACAAATCAACCCAAAAACCCTCGAAGTCGGCGTACAAATGCCAAACCATCGATAAAAACCCAAACACACTCACTTGTACAATTACAAGCACTAATATAATATAAAATAGCTTAAAAACTCACAAAAACCTCAAACTCACTTAAAAAGCTATAATTCCGAAAATCTAGCAAGCAAAAATTAACCGTTTTACTTCAAAACATGATGTCTTAACCAATATAATGGTTACATTACCCACATAATATTTTAACTAAGTCACACAAACCATAATTAAATTTTTATCTCATCAATTTTCATTTAACCCAAAAACCTAGTTTACAAATAGCTTAATTAGAACTATTTAAATGTAACAATTAGAAAATTGACAGCTAGATTTCACTTTGCATACTCTAAGATGTTATACTACACTTTCAAACCATAACCAATTTATAAAAACCCTAACTAGATTTTAAATTTCACATTTTTAACAATTTCAAAAAATCTAGTTTGCTAAAAAGGCTAGATTTGGACATTATACATCTAACAATTTACATATTAGCAACTATATTAGGTTCTCATTTCCTTAAGATGATAATCTACATTTTGCAACCATGATTATATGATAAGAACCCTAATTGCATTCAAAACCCTTTCACTTAAGAATATAAACTTGAATTTAAAGCCCTATTTAAACATCACAATAACCTAAATTGGAGGAATTAATCAACACATAACCAAAGGGTTAAGATTTTATACCTAAAATTTGTAGATCCCACTTGCAAACTAGCCTCCCAAATTAGCTTCCAAGCTCCAAGATCCATGCTTGAATGACCAAGGAATAATGGGTAGGAGTCGGATTTGGATTTAGATTTGAATTTGCATGGATTTTGAAGTGATTTGTGGATTTTTTTGATGAAGAAAAGAGTGGGATTTGGGGGGGGCTGCTGCTGTTGGGAGGGGGAGAATTTCGGCCAGAATTGGGAGTGAGGAGAGAGAGGGAGGTAGGGAAAATACAAGGGAGGAAAGTCCAAGTCAACATAAAGTCAAAAGTCCACCTAATTCATCCATTTTCTTTTCTTTTCTATCATTTCTTTTCCTTTGAAATTCAACTGGGGAAAAAATGGGGGCTGCTGAATTTGGCTAAGGGGAGGAGTAAATGGGGGTGTGTGGGTGTGGGTACGGATGTGGGGTGATGAAAAATGATAAATACAATACCCCAAACATCCATTTACGCTAAAAAAAGCCTTTTTTCTTCAATAATTTCTAAACCGTTTTGGCAAATGATTTCGTTCCAAAAACCACATGATAAAATTTTATTTAATGTTTTATGATGCACAAAATTTGTTTCAACTCATTCCAATTTGTAATTTTCCCTAATTAAATGTATTAGTGACGGCTTAAAATAATAATAAAATAATATTTTTTTCAGAAAATTTGAAATTTCACCAGCGGCTCAATAAACACCAAATAATAGCAATTACATAGCTAGAATATGTATATTTAATTTTTATAATAAGATATTTGTATTTTGACTTTTTACAGAAAACCCCCTTATTTTACCGATTTTTTCGAAATTTCACCGAAACGATTTTCAAAACGCTACAATCTTCCACCCTTAAAGAAATTCGGTCTCCGAATTTAAATTCCAACTCCCCCAAATACTAAAACATCTAAGAAAACCCATCAAGTCGTCGGGGCTCCGAAATTGTAAATACATAAAACAAATCGTGGCGCAGCGCATGCGCATGAAAAATGAGCATATAACTCAAATCACAACTCCGTCAAGCATCCCGCAATCATCAGAGTCATGGGGAAGACATCAATGCCAAATCCAAATCAAAACCAATATGATATAACTCGAAACTATACATGTAAATATCGAATCTATATATGTAAGTATCTGAAGGAAATGCATGTCAAATCTCTTTATGTCGCTGTGCACGCGTATAACACTGCACAGTGGCGGACGTCTAACATAAGGAAATAACTATATACATATATACCTGTGTTTGAAATGTACGTTCCGCCGTTTTGGAAACAATTTAGAAGGGTCTCCTTGTTTTAAACATTTCGTGTCATATCAGGCACGTAGGTAAATACTGAGGCTATAGCTCGCTTTTTTTTTTTTTTTTGGAAATCCCTTCAATAACTATCAATGCATGCAAAATATATTCAGGTACTATCCTCTGACTAGTCCTGCTCAGTACGAAAACACATAGCAATATCATAAAAACGTACTGCTCTATACGAAATCAATCCCCAAAATATGCACATGAATGCTACGTGCGTCTGGTGCGCACGGAAATCAAAATCCATGATGTGCCATACATGCGCACAGAAAAAACATCTAAGTGCATCGGGTGTGCACGAAACATCTGTCGTAGGCAATATGTGTGCCTGACAGCAAAATCAGGTGCATCTGACATGCACGAAAAATCTCAATTTAGTGCATCTGGTGTGCACCAAAATCGCATCTCAAGACATGCGCTCAACATGCGCGAAAATCCAAATCAGGTGCATCCATCGCGCACGAAATCATGAAATCCAATATCAAGCGCCGAACGTGCGCAAAATCAATCAGGTGCACAAGGTGCACAAAACAAATATCGAGTATCATAATCGAAATCGAAGTCCAGTGCATCTAAGTGCACATAAGGCGTATCACTGCACTGCAAGCATATATAAACTATACCGAGTGCAGGAACGAAATCGTGTGCATGCATACGCACAAAACCAACTCAACTGTTTAAAACCGTAATATCACAAACATGTGAAACTAAAGCACGAAAACGATATCAAGTGCAACACTGTGCAAAGGTCGTAAATCCTCAATCATCAAAATCAAATCATACGAATAAATCACCCAAAACATCGTAATCAATAATGGCGGAATAGTACCGCTCAAGTGCATCCTCTAAGAATCTCGGCCAACTGTTGTGGTCACTAGTGGGACGTCTCGTCGATGATCATGAACTCTGTCCTGCTAGTGTGCGTAACCATGACCACTCCTGGGTCAAGGTCTTCACTGTGAATTACCAATCTTTCGGTCCATCGGCTCATCGGCCCTGTCAGGTGTGCTAACGGGGACGATTCCGTTCTGGCACTTCTCTGGTCATCTCTTGGTCAATCATCGCGACCACTCGTAAGAAAGCATATCACTGGCGTCGGCCTCTGGCTCTCTGAATGTACGTGACACATCTGATCCTGGGTGCAAGTATCATTGCAGCAGTATCCTGGAAGGAATCCTGCTCACGGTCTCTTCCATGTCTCGTCTCTGCCAACTGTCCGGAAGTCATTGTCCTTTCCTATATCTGCATCTTGCTCTGGAACGACTGCATACTCATCGCGACTCCTTCTGGAAGGTAAGCCCAAGTACCATGCCTCGGCATGCGCATCGCCTCTCTGATGTCGGCGGAGTGGAACGTCATCTTATCTAGATCTGGTGTGAACCTCTTATTCCACTTTTCTCAAATGTCGTCTGCTTTGGACTCGTCTCGTCGCGGCTGCATGGACTGAGCTCCAACGGCTATCCTCGTATCTGGAGTCTCCCAAGAATGCATCTCACCACCTAGCATCCGAATTAAGTCGAGCCATCCAATCGATTCATCAAAACCTCATAATCCCCCAAGAGCTCAACATCTTGGGTACAGTTTAATAGTATCGAGTACATACCACAGCATCGGTGGTCCAGCAGTAGAAGGGCAAACCCAAGCCTCACTAATGGCGCCGCAGAACTGCCGCAAACCCTAAGATTCAAAGGCTTTCACACGGTCATTAAGTCGAGTTAGGGTTTCATTCTTCTAGAGGGACCATAGAATTGCCTGCATGTCTTTCCGACTATCTTAAACTTGGAATAATAGGTTTCTGACATTCAATCGTCTCTGTTGACTCCCAACGTCTCCACGTGAAGTCGTCTTTAGCTGGAATCCATCTATCTGATGACCTCGCATCGGGGTAAGCGAACGAACCACCTGTCCTAGTCATTCATCATCGGGTGACTAGCGACCTTGTATCATTTCTTAGTACAATTCGTTCTGCACTAACTCCAGCATCTGGGGCAATACCTCGTCGTTAGCAGTAATAACTGGCTCACTCGTCTGCACGCCGAACAGTGCCTCGATCATCATGAATAAGCAACACACCAACGGTCATCAAGATCTGGCTGGCCTCTATAATTAGCTCAATCCTCTAATGTCGATCAGCACATCCGAGTACCCTCATAAAGGCGATCCGCCAAACGCTCGTGGCGCGGAAACACAGTCAAAAGACACATCTCTGCAATCGTATGTCGCCGGAATTTCGCCCTGGTCAGTCCTCGTTCGTGATGAGCTTGTGCTGACCGCAACTCTAGCCGTAGCTCTTCCTGCCTGTAACCGTAGCAGCAAAACCAAACTGGTACCGACGAGGCTAGATCAGGAAGGAATATAATACTGAACAAGGAAATGTACATCCTAAGACTTCATAAGTGGAGTGGCGTGTCGTAAATATGCCGCGGAACATACCAACGGTACGTCACTCTACTTTAGTCACCTATTCCATCAACCAAGGGTCATCCTACGCTCCGAAGGTAAAACCTAACGCTCTGATACCAACTTTGTCACGACCCGAAAGTACGGAACATGACCGGCACTTAAACTACGAACGTCTCGAGGCGTACGTAATCTAAGTAAACCGAAAACCCAGAAATCCAAACCAAGAAGAGTAGTAGAGAGTAGGAAAAACCAATTTAAATCAAGTAGTTTTAATAGCATAAGCCGAATTATGCGGGTTTCTAAAAAAACATCAAAAATTTACTGAAAATTTCGGCAGAGTCTCCTTTGTAAATACTGGCTCCCAAACGGGATACAACATGAATAGTATACGAAATCAATAAAAGGCATCCCCAAGCGGGAGCTAGCTCTTCGTCAATCGACGGTCACAACCACACAAGCAATATAATATACAACGCCAACGGCGAGGATCAAAAACTCAAAAGGGAACTCAAAACCACCAGAAATATAACGAGCGACTCTAAGGTCGAAAGAATAAACAACACTAGTCTCTATCTCAATAGATACATGTTTGGTTGATGGAATTTACTAGATACAACTGAATAATATCATACAAGGTAATATGGTGGGTACGATACAAGAAAAACCCACCGAGTAGCAAGTCACCCGAATGAAACTGAGCCCGCAAGCCGTAATGAAACCTGTACGGCAAACCTGCAAGAAACTGGGGCACAACGGGGGTGAGTTGCCAACTCGTGAGTAGAGAAAGATCTACGGACAGAAAATCGCATAAATAACGCAACCTAGGTCAATGATCATAATATATCCTCAAATATAAGTATAACAGGCAGCCTATAACAATGGCTGGGGTAATATCTAACCCGAGTATAATTTCATGTGCCCGTGTCAGTGCCTCAGGTAGCAATATATCATATGAATGAGGTATGAATGCATGAAACAGAATACATGTAAATGAAGAAACTGTTTTCATAAATTAGTGAGATTTCCTTCGTATTTTTAAACTGAGGTATCATAAATGAAATCAGCATCAACAGTGTCTAGCATCGACACAAAACATAAATCTCACTGTCTCGAAATATCAATGTCTCAATCTCAATATCTAGGGCGCCGTCAGTCCAGACTGGCCCCTACCATCCATCTCAAGACCACGACGGTATCCTCCGGATATCCGACGTTAGGTAGTGCTCCCCAGCCAGGCTCAACGTCAACACCACATTCCTCTTGCCCCGGGGTACCATACCGGGCCCACCATGTACCCGTGACGGTTCCTCCACTCCTCGACACGGATCTCCAAAACCACAGCAAACTCATGGTGGACGACACTTTACATCACTAGAAAACCGCAACATTTTATATTTTAAAAGATCATAAGTTGTAAATTTTGCGGCTTTCCCCGAAATCCAGAAATATCATAAATCTCAAGAAATCATCACAGTGCATATGTCAATGATAATGAACTAGGCATGAACAACTGAATAACAGTATGCATGAAGTGGTAGGTAATAACTACAATGTCTAATATGGCATATAAGGGAAGTACACTAATATCATGTCAACACTACTAGCTAACAATCTAAGTCAAGCAATTATATTCTCTAAAGTGTACGTGACATGGCAATTACCGATGAAGATGTGTGTGAGCCGGCAAGTAGGTGTACGTGGTACATACGCATCATCGGTAATGGTGCTGGTGTCCTAACAGCATGATATCAATAATGGAATATGCAGCAAAATAAATATGCGAGGCAGAGCGAACAACAATAATGTGCGGGAGCTGAATACTAGACACAACGATAACTAATCTGCAATAATCTAATATAAATCCTACAAATGGTGCCTTTTGAAATAACACGAATCGTGGGGTTTTGAAAATAGGGGCTACGGTGTTTTTATGAAAAGATACGTCGTTTTTTGAAATATCTGTAGATTCCCTTGAGCTGTCTTTAAAAATGCCCACGATTCGTTAGTTTTTGAAATAGGTAAGAAGTCTAATCTAATCTAACAACTACATTAAACTATACGGCTGAACTAACAGGCTGAACTACAGGTAAGGAAACCGCCTATCATCTGAGTCGATACATATACATACCTGTATATGTATAGTCGGTGATCCCGCCTCAATAATATCATATCCGATACCATATCTATAATCAGGCATCCCAAGTCAAGAGTGCGGTTCAATATCACATTCATCATACTATTCACCTGGTATCCTCTTTATCAAATATCATGATCGGGGTACTGATCTACGTCTAGTACCATACTGATACCGCCTACGTATGCATGGACGTGTGTGAAACACTACGTCAAGGACCCGCTACAACGTCATGTCGTATCTAAGATACGAACCCTGCTATATCACCGATCTCACGGCCTCAAATCAAATCTCATCGACTCAGCTCAATCCCAAGTATCCTCCTCAAATCCGTATGTGAACACATAGTCCCGTACCCATGTGAACACATAACTATAAAGAATCCCATGAGCACATATCAATAGGAATGTATGCAAGTATGTATGTGTGTATGTGTGTGTAACACTACCCTAGGGTTCGTAACACTAAAGTAATCCAACACACCAATATCCATCCTAAGCATCGTTATTAATCCCAAAAAAACATATAATAAATGTTGGTGTGTATACGCATCCGTATACACCACCACGGACTGCGGGGGTGCTATACGCCATCCACCCGACTTCTCCCCGTAGATATAAATCTACTCACCTGGTCCTCGCTCGCCGGTGCCGACGTCGCCATGCGCTTGCTTGCTGTCTCGAAGTCCACATGGGGGTACCTACATATCATAACGCACCGTGCCGTATTAAAATCCGACTCATGACCCAAAACGACACGTGAATCCCACATAGGTCAAAACCTATGGTTGCTTTCACAAATCAACCCAAAAACTCTCGAAGTCGGCGTACAAATGCCAAACCATCGATAAAAACCCAAACACACTCACTTGTACAATTACAAGCACTAATATAATATAAAATAGCTTAAAAACTCACAAAAACCTCAAACTCACTTAAAAAGCTATAATTCCGAAAATCTAGCAAGCAAAAATTAACCGTTTTACTTCAAAACATGATGTCTTAACCAATATAATGGTTACATTACCCACATAATATTTTAACTAAGTCACACAAACCATAATTAAATTTTTATCTCATCAATTTTCATTTAACCCAAAAACCTAGTTTACAAATAGCTTAATTAGAACTATTTAAATGTAACAATTAGAAAATTGACAACTAGATTTCACTTTGCATACTCTAAGATGTTATACTACACTTTCAAACCATAACCAATTTATAAAAACCCTAACTAGATTTTAAATTTCACATTTTTAACAATTTCAAAAAATCTAGTTTGCTAAAAAGGCTAGATTTGGACATTATACATCTAACAATTTACGTATTAGCAACTATATTAGGTTCTCATTTCCTTAAGATGATAATCTACATTTTGCAACCATGATTACATGATAAGAACCCTAATTGCATTCAAAACCCTTTCACTTAAGAATATAAACTTGAATTTAAAGCCCTATTTAAACATCACAATAACCTAAATTGGAGGAATTAATCAACACATAACCAAAGGGTTAAGATTTTATACCTAAAATTTGTAGATCCCACTTGCAAACTAGCCTCCCAAATTAGCTTCCAAGCTCCAAGATCCATGCTTGAATGACCAAGGAATAATGGGTAGGAGTCGGATTTGGATTTAGATTTGAATTTGCATGGATTTTGAAGTGATTTGTGGATTTTTTTGATGAAGAAAAGAGTGGGATTTGGGGGGGGGCTGCTGCTGTTGGGAGGGGGAGAATTTCGGCCAGAATTGGGAGTGAGGAGAGAGAGGGAGGTAGGGAAAATATAAGGGAGGAAAGTCCAAGTCAACATAAAGTCAAAAGTCCACCTAATTCATCCATTTTCTTTTCTTTTCTATCATTTCTTTTCCTTTGAAATTCAACTGGGGAAAAATGGGGGCTGCTGAATTTGACTAAGGGGAGGAGTAAATGGGGGTGTGTGGGTGTGGGTACGGGTGTGGGGTGATGAAAAATGATAAATACAATACCCCAAACATCCATTTACGCTAAAAAAAGCCTTTTTTCTTCAATAATTTCTAAACCGTTTTGGCAAATGATTTCGTTCCAAAAACCACATGATAAAATTTTATTTAATGTTTTATGATGCACAAAATTTGTTTCAACTCATTCCAATTTGTAATTTTCCCTAATTAAATGTATTAGTGACGGCTTAAAATAATAATAAAATAATATTTTTTTCAGAAAATTTGAAATTTCACCAGCGGCTCAATAAACACCAAATAATAGCAATTACATAGCTAGAATATGTATATTTAATTTTTATAATAAGATATTTGTATTTTGACTTTTTACAGAAAACCCCCTTATTTTACCGATTTTTTCGAAATTTCACCGAAACGATTTTCAAAACGCTACATATATACATATTGCTATCGTGTCGCTCTGACGACCTGAGTATGCATGCTCAGAGTGAGAATGGATCTAGCTTAGACCAGGACCTGACGTGCCTCGAGGACATCGCGGACATCTTGATCAGCGACCCGGAGCTATACTTCCTTGATCTCCATCTGGTTAGTTCTTTTGATTTAGTTACTGCATTTATCATTACCTGTGCATTGATTACTGATTACCACGTAAAGCTAGAAGCCGAAGTGTGACTACGAAGAGATATTTCCTCGACCGTAGGAGCATGGCTGGCCTTGTCAACCCGTTGCATTCCGTATTTTGGAAAGCGGGGTGTGACAATCGGTTTCTTGTTCATAACGCTGCTCTGATGATGCCTCAGGGCTTTCTTTTGGCCCAGTGAGTGCGGTCATTTGCGTTAGCATTTCCTGAAGCTTCTGTTGCTGCTCCTGGGCTTTTTTCACGGATCGGGTGAGCGGTCGGTGACCCATAGCAGCGCGGCTTTTCTCTTTTCCAGAAACCATATAAACAGTATGCACCATTATGCCCCCAGACTTGGGGCGTTTGGGCCCAGCGTCTTTGTGGTTTGCCGCAGTCATAGGGGCTTTCTCTGGCCTCCTTCTCTTTTAGGCAGCTGAAGTCGAGGGAGCCGTTGCAGTGGGCACCCATATAGCCGTTGTCTTTTGTGGCTTGACAGGACGATTCTCTTCCTGCTGAACCTTCACCATTTTCTGTCGGCGAAGGTAATCTTGATCAATTACTGCGTCCTGAACCCGTCGCCAGACTTTGTAAATTTTAGAAGACAGCCGCTGAGGGGGCTGCTCCGGCTTTGTTTCTGTAACATTCTCCATGGGTGAAGAAGATCTTTTCAGTACGGCGGTAGGAGAGTTCCTGCGCACCTTGTTCAGCAATTCAAAGCTGTTCCTGGTTGGAACTGCAACATCGATCTCCACCATTGAAGCTGGTGGAGTAAATCCAGATGGAGAGCTGCCCCCAGCCTTCCGTACTCGGCGCCAGTGACGACGGCGAGCATGTCGCGCAGATGGTGTTGGTTCGTCTATGGGGATGGCTTTGTCATGCCCCCTATTTTGAGGAAAGGCTGGTATTGGCGCTAGCCGGTTGAAAACTGACGTCCGTTGAGAGGGGATAGTCAGCCTCGCAAAGGCCGACTTTCGAACAAGGGAAGCAGCCTTCGTGACTTCGCATGGAGTAAGAGCTGAAATGGACAGTCTTATGAAGACCGACCCTTTAGCAGGGGAAGCTGTCCTGACGACTTCAGGAGAAGGAATGGCTATCTGCTTCAGGATGGCCGCTTCAGGTATCGCGGGCTTCTTCATAGGCCCACTTGAGCTTTGGCCCAGTTTGCTGAAAACTGAGGCATTGGACTTGGGCAACCCGTTGAGAGGGGCCGCGGTAGTTGTAAGCCGATCAAAGACTGACTTCTTTGGAGCCTCCTGCGTTGACAATAGGGTGTTGAAGCTCATGGGTGGGAGCATGGTCCCAAAGAACAGCTCAGTGGTGGCTTGCGTCACCTGTTCCACCGGCATAGCGAAGATGGAGGCCGCTTGGGGCCCGTAAGTCACTCCTCCGGACGGGACGGAGCGAGAGTTGCAGTTGCTGTTAGTGCAGTTTGAAGCCGTTGATCTTCTGTCTTCTGCACGGAGCAAGACACCAAATCTTAGTACCTCGAACTGCGATTCGTTCATGAACACGACACACGAAATGTGGAGTGGAAAGAGGAAAAGGTCCCACCGGGAGTGCCAGAATCTGTTCCCCGCCGAACACGGAGACGCGACCGCGCAGGTCCGTCTTGCCTGAAATTCGGGGCAGATGCTAATTGGTGCTATCCGTCCACCTCTCCGAAGATGCCAAGTTGATTTATGGCACCATGTATCGAAGGTTTAAACGGATGCGGCCGATGTAACAGACTTTGTCAGATTCCTTCTCGTTTGAGGGGTTTTTGATTGTGGGGACGCTCTTCCCTGCAGACGCAAGCCGCTGCAATTAATTACGCTACAGCATCGCGGTAACAACTTTCTCCTTCTCCAGATGGTCACTTCGTGTCGTGGGTGTTTGTTTTGTTTGTGGTTGCCCGTGGATTGTATACGGAGACTAATTTATGTTGTCGCCCGTAGGGCGTGGATTAGTCCAAATCCGTAGTTTCTTAGATTTGGGTTTTGTGTTTAAGGATACGTTAATCTCATTTGAGACTAAGATCAACTTAAACGTTTTTTAAGGATACATTAGTCTAATTTTAGACTAAGATCAACTTAATGCTTGTTAAGGATACGTCAGTCTAATTTAAAACCGAGATCAACTTAACGGGATCGTTTAGATCTAACAAAAGAGCATTTGGACTCTATTGTTCTAGTTTAGGGACTTTGCGGTCAATTACCAGTTTAGGGACATGGTGGTCCAGGGTTAAGGACATCATAGTCCGTGGGTTTAAAGGGACCCCACAGTCCGAGGTTAAGGACATCATAGTCCGTGGGTTTAAAAGGGACCCCACAGTCTGAGGTTAAGGATATCATAGTCCGTGAGTTTAAAGACCCCACAGTCCAGTTTAAAGACGTCATAGTCTGTAGAATGTATGGTTGTCGGGACCCGCCACCTCTCTGAAGACGTTGAAGGATTACAACGACATATATCAGAGGGGTTCAAAGATGTACCCTTGAACCAACTGTTTACCGCCGGAAACCGGGAAGACGCACATCTTGCCTGAATCTGGGGCCAAATGCTATTTGGTGCTATCCATCCACCTCTCCGAAGATGCCAAGTTGATTTATGGCACCTTGTATCGAAGGTTTAAACGGATGCGGCGGATGTAGCAAACTTCGTCAGATTCCCCCTCGTTTGAGGGGTTTTTGATTGTAGGGACGCTCTTCCCTACAGGCGCAAGCCCCTGCAGTTAATTACGCTACCGCATCGCGGTAACAGCTTTCTCCTTCTCCAGATGGTCACTTCGTGTCGTGGGTGTTTGTTTTGTTTGTGGTTGCCCGTGGATTGTATACGGAGGCTAATTTACGTTGTCGTCCGTAGGACGTGGATTAGTCCAAATCCGTGCCTTTTTAGATTTGGGTTTGGGGGTTGGGTTTAAGGATACGTTAGCCTCATTTGAGACTAAGATCAACTTAAACATGTGTTAAGGATACGTTAGTCTAATTTCTAGACTAAGATCAACTTAACAGGATCATTTAGATCCAACAAGAGAACATTTGGGCTCTATTGTTTAGTTTAGGGACATTTCGGTCGATTACCAGTTTAAGGACATAGTGGTCCATCGTTAGTTTAAAGACATCCCGGTCAAGGTTAAGGACATCATAGTCCGTGAGTTTAAAGACCTCACAGTCATGGTTAAGGACATCATAGTCCGTGGGCTTAAGGACCCCACAATCCGATATTAAATACATCACAGTCGAGATTAAGAACATCATAGTCCATGAGTTTAAGGACCCCACAGTCCATTGTTAGTTTTAAGACATCACGGTCGAGGTTAAGGACATCATAGTCCATGAGTTTAAGGACTCCACAGTCCGTCGTTAGTTTTAAGACATCACGGTCGAGGTTAAGGACATCATAGTCCATGGGTTTAAGGACTCCACAGTCCGACGTTAGTTTTAAGACATCACGGTCGAGGTTAAGGACATCATAGTCCATGGGTTTAAGGACTCCACAGTCCGACGTTAGTTTTAAGACATCACGATCATCATAGTCCATGAGTTTAAGGACCCCACAGTCCAACGTTAGTTTTGAGAAATCACGGTCGAGGTTAAGGATATCATAGTCCATGAGTTTAAGGACCCCACAGCCCGACGTTAGTTTTAAGACATCACGGTCGAGGTTAAGGACATCATAGTCCATGAGTTTAAGGACCCCATAGTCCAGTTTAAAGACGTCATAGTCCGTGAAACGTATGGTTGTCGGGACCCGTCACCTCTTTGAAGACGTTGAGGAATTACAATGACAAATATCAAAGGAGTGAAGAGATGTACCCTTGAACCAAGGTGAGTTGGTTGAAAGAGCAGATGTGCTCAATTCAAGATAAGTTGAGGACTTATGGCCAGAATTGGGCTAGGTCCAATTAAAACATTTTAACATTTTATTGTTCTGGCTTTTAGGCCTTTATTTAGGCTCTACCCTTTTAATAATGCTAAGCATTGGGCTCTGACATTTTTTGTCTTCATCAGAACAAAGTATGTTCTGACAATGCGCCACGTGGTGCGTCAGGCGCTTTGCGCCAGTTAAAGAGCGCATTGCGCTTCTGTCGGGTAGCGCACACGAAGAGGACACGTGTCGCGCTTAGCGCTAAGCGCTAGTTTGTTGGCGCATTGCGCTTTTGATTTATGAGCGCGCTGCGCTAGTTTGTGGGTGCGCCAGTGAGTGACACGTGGCGCGCTTGGCGCTGAGCGCCAGCCCATGAGCGCAGATCTCAGTTTCAGGAGCGTAAAGCGCAAGTAGTGTCTCTGGTTGACACGTGGCGTGTTTTGGCGCTGAGCGTCGGTCCAAGGAGCGCAAAAGCGCAGTCCATGAGTGCAAGGCACTGTCTAATAGCGCAAAACACATTTTAATCAATTTTAAGATCAAAGAATAAATTTACGTTCTTTAAAGGAGGCCTTGCCTCAAGATCTAAGAACAACAGTTCTTGTTTTGATAAAAAGCTCTGCCTTTATAGATCAGAAGATCTGTGAAGTAAAAATACTTCTTTTTATGTTTTTTATGATTAGGTCTTTTGATCTTTTCTTTTTAATCAAAGACCTTGGCCTTTTTTATAAATCTAAGATCTTTTTAGAAGACGTTTCTTCTTTTTACGAGATGGATTCATCTCATTTATTCAAGAACATAGTTCTTTTTACCTTGAATATGAAGAAATGATCTTCTTCTTTCTAAGAGCTTTCTCTTCTTTTTGCAGAGGGTTTTTCTCTCTCCTTTCTATATCTGAAACTTGAAGTCTAAGGGCCTTTTTATAGGGCCAACTGATTTGTTAAATCAGTTTTAAGAGATCTTTCTCTGATTGATTTGGGAATATTTCCCACCGTTGGATCTTTGATCCTAAGACTTCTATTTTACCGAAGATAATCTTCTTGTTTTTAACAAGATTGGAAATATTTCCATAACAGAACTTATTCTGTCTTTTGATAATTTTTATTTACCATTGAATCATTGATCCAACGGTGCTCTAATTTACAGAGCACAATCTTATTATTTGGAAAGATTTTGAGAAATCTTTCCTTAACAGAATCTAGTTTCTAATTAATTAATGATTTATCATTATTATTAGATCTTTGATCTGACGGTTGGGGAGCTTTTAGGTTCCAGCGTTGACGCACCCGTGCTTTGCACGTGGTGCGCTGCTCAGAGCGCAGTGCAACTATGCTAGCGCACCTGTGTCTGACACGTGGCGAGCAGCGCAGAGCGCAGCGCAACAGCGTTAGCGCACCCGTGTCTGACACGTGGCGCACAGCGCACAGCGCAGAGCGCTATATCTGAAGCGTTGCTTCAGTTTGAATTTCAAATTTTGCAGCAGAGCTTTGCTCTGATTGAGAGCGCACTGCCTAGGGCGCAACGCTCCTGGCGCTGGTGAGTCTGCTTTTGACACATGGCGCGCAGCGCGCAGAATCTGAAGCGTTGCTTCAATTTTTTTACTTTAGATTTTTAATACAAAGCCTTACTCTTTATTGGAAAAGGAAGCGTCGCTTCATTTCAAATCTTTGAATTTGAACAGTGCTTTGCTCTGATTAGGGAAACAAATGCCCCCCTCCCACCGTTGCACTTACATAGCCCAAGCGTGAGTGCAGCGGTGGTTGGATCAAGTTTTTGGAAGTTGAAACGACTCTGAATGCCTATAAATAGGACCTTTGGTCCCTTAGATGATTCCCATCTTCTTCTTAAGAATTTTCTCTAATTCAGAGCATTGCTCTTCAATTTAAGAACTTTTCAAAAGTAAAACTCTGTCAAAACTTAGGTAAAGTTTAAAAACTTTTAATAAACTAGGGTTTTACCCATTAACATAGCTTTGCTCTTCATAGATCTTTGATCTAAAGAGAACCCTTTTTGGGTTCCATTAATAGAGCCTTGCCCTCTAAAAGGTTTTTATTTATGATTTCTTAATTCATTAATAGAGCTTTCCCCTTTCAAATCATATAGAAGAACTTTTAAGAGTTTGTTCATGGATCTTTAAGATAAAAAATGAAATTTTATTTTTGATGGGTTATATCTTCTTAAAATAAGGGTCTCAGCGTTTTCGGGGAATTTCCTTAAATTCTCCCCATAACCGATTTTGACAGGTGTCACTCCTGTCTGCAGAGCATTGCTCTCGAGCAGTTTAACTCCCTGCGTTTGTTTTTCCTCTTTGCTAATCTTCCAGTGATGTTTCTTTCAGGCACTATGGCTGTTCATTTATACAGTCTGAACGAGTTTATTACTTATAAGGATATCCGCGTACAGGGCCGTCACCAAAACCAAGAGTTTACAGATGCCCAGTGTGCGAAGATTATGGGTCGTCTGTATGCACGCGTTGGTTGGTTGCTTCCTCGCCGTTATGCTCTTTTGAAAGTCGTACTGGGAGCAATTTGGAGAGCACTTCCGGGATTTCCCGAGGCCGTGCCGCTTATTGTGCTGGATGACGCCGAAGACAAGGTGCATTCAGTGTATCTGTCGGGGCTGATCTCGAAGAAACGGCGAGATAGCCTCATTGATATTTTGCATCAAATTTTTCAACAGACGACGATAATTGCTGCTTATCAAAGGATGGAGGGCATTTCCGAAGATCTTGACATGTGTGAGCGCGAAAGGATGCACACGAGAATGGTCAGAAAGGCCAGAAAGACTCTAGACGGTCTTACTTTTGACTTCCTCAATCCATGCCCCGGATCCGAGGTTATACCCTTGTAAACATTTCAATAATGCTACTTTTTTTTATTGTCTTTATTGATGTAAGAATTTTCCGAGTATGGATGACAAATCTTTTGCCTTCTTCCTTTTATTTTCTGCTTTGTTATTGGCATATTCCTTAAGTAAGCGTAGCCTGTAGGTGACATAGAACATTTCGTCTTAAATACTTCGAGGAGTAGTGATGGCTTAGGAAGCAGGTTCAGATCTGCTACCTAAGGCTTTTCAACTTTATGAGCCGTGAGGGTCTCATAAAGACTTTTCTCCCTACGAGTCGAGAGTATCTCGTAGGTGTATTTTCTCCTTAGGGGTCGTGAGGACTCCTAAGTACGTTTTCTCTTGAGAGTCATAAGGATCTCACAAGAGAATTTTCCCTCTTACAAGTCGAGAGAACTCGTAAGTGGTTGTTTCCCTCCTTGTCGAGATTCGACTTTGAAGAGTGTGGTCCGTGAATAGTATGCAGGCGTCCGTTTTGGGCCGATTTGCAGGGCCCCAATGCCTAGGAAACAGGTTTTTTAATCCCCGCTGCCTAAGGCTTTTCCTCACGAGTCGAGACGAATCGAGCATTTCTCGCAAGAATATCCTAACATCACAGTTAACCTCTGCTCTTTACGACAGAGGTCTGTTAGGGTCTGTGGTACTAGGGTTTTGTCCGTCGTACCGTCGCGTTGGCTGATGTATCCCTCGATAGGCAACCTTGTTGTTCGAGTAGCCTTGCAATTGTCATGTCTTTGATCCCTTCGGGGGCTGGACAAGACGTCTTCAAGCAATCCTCTTAGGCAGTTTGACCGTCGGAAGAGCAAGCGTTAGGAATTTTGCCATGCCGCTTTTTACTTGAGGTTAGGCTCATTTTGGAGAGCCCCGATGAGTCATAACCACTCCGCGCTGGTGTGGGATGATCTCCGATAGTCTTTCAGGTTTTATATGAGTTGTTGTCAAGACCTTGAAGCTAAGAATTTGGCCTTTGCTTCGATTTGCTGGCATTGCGTCTGCTATATCGAGACGAATGTCGCGGTTGTCTCTAGGTTGCTGGTGAACCGTCGAGGTTTGGATCTAGGGATTTTGCCGTGGCTCCGTTGTTTGATTGTCACGTTTGAATCCTGCTGGAGGAAGAACGCTGTGGTGACATCTCGTCTGCTGTATCGAGACGAACGTCAAGGTGGTGACCACTCCGCGCTGGCGTGGGATGATCTCCGATAGTCTTTCAGGCTTTATATGAGTTACCGTCAAGACCCTGAAGCTAGGAATTTGGCCTTTGCTCCGTTTGCTGGCATCGCGTCTGCTGTATCGAGACGAATGTCGCGGTGGTGACCACTCCGCGCTGACGTGGGATGATCTCCGATAGTCTTTCAGGTTTTATATGAGTTACCGTCAAGACCTTGAAGCTAGGAATTTGGCCTTTGCTTCGTTTGCTGGCATCGAGACGAATGTCGCGGTTGTCTCTAGGTTGCTAGTGAACTGTCGAGGTTTGGAACTAGGGATTTTGCCGTGGCTCCGTTGTTTGATTGTCGCATCCGAATCCTGCTGGAGGAAGAACGCTGTGGTGACATCTCGTCTGCTGTATTGAGACGAACGTCGAGGTGGTGACCACTCCGCGGTGCTTTGACCGTGGGGTCTTTTGTTGACGTTGCGTCCGCATGCTGCTGGACCACGAAGGAATGTCGTTGTTAACATTGCGTCTGGTGTAACAAGACGAATGCTGAGGTGGAGTTAGGATTTTGCCATCACTCCGCTTTATTTTGATCGTGAGGTCTTTCATTGACGTTGCATCTGCATCCTGCTGGGCTGCGAAGGAACGCCGTTGTTGACATTGCGTCTGTTGTAACGAGATGAATGCTGAAGTGGAGTTGGGATTTTGCCATCACTCCGCTTTGTTTGACGTTGCGTCTGCATCCTGTGGGACTGCGAAGGAACGCCGTTGCGGGTCTCCAAGCTGTAGATGTGGCCGTCGAGACTTGGAACTAGGGATTTTGTCGTGGCTCCAGGATTGATTGCAGCGTCTGAATCCTGCCGGAATGGTGAGGAACGCTGTTGATGATCTCTAGGCTATCCTTAAACCGTCAAGATTTTGTCTTCGTTTTCTGATGAAGCCTGATGGGATGATATGGTTCCCTCTTTGTTTGCGCCCCTGGATTGTATACAGGGATTGATGTGATATCACCTGTAGGGCATAAATTTCATATATTTTTTTATTTCTTTCCGCGATGCTCTATCATTTTAGTTTTAATATCGCGAAGGTCGCGATTGCCCAATCATTTCGGCTATCTTTCGCGGTGCCCAATCATTTTAGCTATTTATTTCATTTTTACTCGCTGCTTTTTATTGCGAGTTGCCCAATCATTTCGGTTATTTTGCATGCATACATTTTTACTTACTGATTTTGTTGCAAGTTGCCCCATCATTTCGGCTATTTCGTATGCATGTGTGGCTCACTAACTTCTTGCTGCAAACCTGGGATTAGATATCGATTTCGACATCAGCACCGCTACAACTGGAATATTGCTAGAAGCGAATCATCACTTGCCTCTGTCGATGACGAACAAAAGTGGCTTAGCGAACAGGGTTAGGATCCTGTCGACTAAGGCTTTTGATCATGAGCCGTAAGGGTCTCATAAAGGTACTTCTCCCTACACGTCGTGAGGATCTCGCAGGTGCGTTTTCTCCTTAGGAATCGTGAGGATTCCTAAGTGCATGGTTTCTTATAAGTCGTAAGGATCTTATAAGAGTGTTTTCTCCTTATAAGTCGAGAGGACTTATAAGGGTTGTTCACCGTGTAGACATATCCCTAGTCACGGATGAGACTTTGTTAGGGAAATGTTTATTCACGCCCGTGGATTGTATACAAGGGTCAGCGTTGAGCTGCTTGTAGGGCAGTATTGGAGGTTGTGGGGGCTGCTAAAGAACAGGTTTAGATCCTTGTAGCTTAAGACTTTTGAATCTTATGAGCCGTGAGGGTCCCATAAGAGAATTCTCCTTACGAGTCGTGAGGATCTCGCAAGTGTAATTTCTCCTTAGGAATCGTGGGGATCCCTAAGTGTGTTGCTCCCTTGTGAGTCGTAAGGATCTCATGCAGGTGGTCTCTCCTTACAGGGTCGAAAGGACCATGCAAGTGTCTTTTAACGAGATTGCGCCCTTTCGGGTTTTCACAAAACTCGCCGGTAGTCCTGCTGTTTTTACTCACGACGCCCTTTCGGGTCTTCATCCGTGCCCATTTTGCTTGTGGATATACCTTTTTTTTTACGAGTCTGCGCTCTTTCGGATTTTCACAAACATCGCCGGTAGTCCTGCTGTTTTTACTCACGGCGCCCTTTCGGGTTTTCATCCGTGCCCATTTTGCTTATGGACATACCGTTTTTTTTTTACCATGTCAGCCTGCGGATGCCACGGGTTGGTAGTAGTTTAACGACGTTTCGGTCATTTGTCAACGTACGATTACGCAGCTTGATTTTGCCGCAAATCTTCGCATGTTTTTTGCCGGAGGTGGATTCCTTGAAAAGAGGGCTGAGGGCGATTTTTTCGTCAGAGTCGCTTCCAAAGGCGATAACTTGCGATCCCTTGGTGTCGGCTATGTGACAGTTGCCAGCAGCTCTTTCGCGCTCATCTGTCGTGTGTTTCTGTTCCCGACGAGCCTTGCACTTTACTCGTTGAACGTGTCGTCGATGGGCAACATATCCCTGCCACCAGTTTTTAAAGGCTATGCACTCCTCGGTGGGGTGTGCAATCCTCTGATGGTATAGGCAGAAGTTAGGATGTATGTCCGCTTCATCAAGACGTATATTGACAGGGGAATTTCCTTTGAGAGAGGGCAACTTCATTCCTATTACCAGGGCCCTAGCGAATTGATTCCTTACTTTAAGCTTGCTTTTGCTGGCGATAGGGATGCTTTGCTCCAGTCGGAGTGTCTCGACCTTTTTCTCCAGTCGTCAGCGTTTGGCACTTTCAAACATAGCCAGTTCACGCTCTCGATTAGCTTTGCTTTCCTGACGGGCTTCGTTTAGGAATGCATCAATCATTTCGTCTGATGGTCTTAGAAGTTCAGGCTCAGGATTTGCCCCTGGTTTTTCTACATCCAAAGTTTCTTCACCGTTTATTAACGAGTGAGAGATCACATGAGAGCTTGCCACATAATCCTCAGGCTCATCCGACGAGTCTTCTCCATTGTCATCATCTTTGTCCATAAGGACGTAGGTGAGAAATTCTTGGAGTGTGACTGGGGTCTGTGCCTTCTGATTATATTCTTCCAACGCGTCAATCTGTTTTTGCAGGTCCGTGCGCTTGTCACTGGGCTTCACGGGATTTTTGGTCTTCTTCTTCTTCTTCGAAGACTTTGACGGCTAGGTGTGAGCGCTCTGACCATCACCACCAGTTTTTGGAGTTGGGTGCGGTTTCAGCATTCCCTCGATGATCTCGGGTTCCAGCGGATTCTTCCTCGTGATTGCCAGACATGTCTGGAGATCATTCAGCATCCTTTTTGTCTTGGCTGAAAGAACGTCCTCCCATGGGGCTTCCCTTATGAATGAGCACGATGCCCCCGGCATGTCCACCTTTTTACGGGCATGAGGTTGCTGCGGTTTCACCTTCCAGTTTTCGGATAATGCGAACTTGCCTTGTTGGTATTGGTCCTCAATCCAGCCTTTGAAAACGAAGCAATTTTCGATTGGATGGCTTACTGCTTGATGGTAAGGGCAGTAATTAGGATTGTTGAGATCGCCTGGCTGCAACGGACATTTTGGATCCGACAAATTTATGAGCCTGTTGCGCACTGCCAGCTCGAACAGTCTTCTCGTTTTTTCTTGAGGGAATGAGTAAGGACGTCCTAGTCTTTCCTCGATGGATGGGCGTGGACGCATATTGTCTTGGCGGACAACCGGCTTTAAGTTGCCCGGCTATTGTTGAGTAGTGGCAATGAAAGTTGCTTTTCCTTTCCCCTTTTCATTCCGAGGATCCGTCTTTGAAGGAGATGGTCTATGACCCATCTGATCCATTTGGGCCAATTTGTCGATCAAGGCCTGGAAAGTAGTCATCTTGAAGAACATCATGAATTGCGAGATGGTCACTTGAGGGTCGAGAGTACCCACAAACATGCCCACCGCCGGCGCTTCTTCGATGCGCTGTTCGCATTTTGACCACAGATTCTGCCATCGTATTGCATATTGAACCCATGTCTCTCCCGGCTTTACTCTGGCGTTGATCAATGCCGTGATCGGGGTGCGTTCACTGGCGCTTGCGAACCGTTGAGTGAATAACAACTCCATTTCTGTAAACGTTTTGACGGAGTCGTCGGGAAGCTCCGAGTACCATTCAAAAGTTGTGTCTGCTAAACTGCCGACGAACTGGCGAAGTAGAAGTTTATCATCACCTCCAGTATTTCCGCAAAGAGCTCTGAACTGGGCAACATGCTGGTGGGGATTGCCTATCCCCTTGTATACGTGGAATTTGGGGATTGTGTATCTCGGCGGGTACTTTATCTGATCATACTAGCCCGGATATGGTCACCTAGTTTTGACGACTTGGCCAGCCGCTTCATTTTCCTGGTGAACTCTTATTTGCTGAGCAATATAGTCATCCACGGCAGCTTTGGAAATAGTTTGCTCCTTGGCTGTTGACAAAGCCGGCAGAGGATTCGATGTTTCTCCTCTGTCATCTTCAATTATCACTGGAGGATCTTCGGCTGGGGGATCCGGCTGTATCATCATTCCGACCATGTCTTGGAAGAGAAGCGTCATTCGTTTTATGTTGGCAGCTTGTTCTGCTGCTTCTCTGTCCTTCTTTTCGAGGACTCTGCGTAGGAAGTCAGCATCGGTTTCTTGTTCGTGACGCTGTTCTGATGATGCCTCTGGGCTTTCTTTTGGCCCGGTGAGTGCAGCCATCGCAGTCATCATCTCCTGAAGCTTCTGTTGCTGCTCCTGGGCTTTTGTCAAGGATCGGGTGAGCGGTTGGTGACCCGTCGAAGCGCGGCTTTACTCTTTTCCGGAAGCCATATAAACAGTGTGTACCACTGTGCCACCAGACTTGGAGCGTTTGGATTCGGCGCTTTTACAGTTCGCCACGTCTATAGTGGCTTTCCCTGGCCTCCTTCTCTTTTGAGTGGTTAACGTTGAGGGGGCCGTTACAGCAGGCATCCAGGTGGTTGTCGTCTTTTGTGGCTTACTGGGACGGTTCCCTTCCGGCTGAACCTTCAGCTTCTTCTGTCTGCGGAGGTAGTCTTGATCGATTACTGACTCTTAGATACGTCGCCAGACTTTGTAAACTTTGGAGGACAGCCGCTGAGGGGGCTGTTCCGGTTTTGCTTCTGCGACAGTCTCCACTGGCGGCGGAGATCTTTTTAATACGGCGGTAGGCGAATTCCTGCGCACCTTGTTCAGCAGCTCAAAGCTGTTTTTGGTTGGAACAGCAGCATTGACTTCCACCGTTGGAGCTGGTGGAGTTAGCCCAGATGGGGAGTTGCCCCCTTCCTTACTCGGTGCCAGTGGCGACGTCGAGTGTGTCGAGCGGACGGTGTTGGTTCGGCGATGGGGATGGCTTTGTCTTGCCCCCTGTTCAGATGAGGCGTTGCTGGCACTAGCCTCTTGAAGACCGAGTTCCGTCCAGCAGCAATGTCTAGCCTGTCAAATACAGACTTTTGAGCAGGAGCGGAAGTGGGAGCTGGAACAGTCAGTCTTGCAACGACCGACCCTTTGTTAGGAGAAGCCGCCGTGACGACTTCAGGAGCAGAGATGACTATCCTCTTCGGAACAACCTTTTCTGGGATTGCAGGCTTCATCATGGGCCCACATGAACTTTGGCCCAATCTGGCAAAGACTGAAGGTTGGAGCTGGACGACCCGTTGAGAGGGGCCGCGGTAGTAGCAAGCTGATCAAAGACCGACTTCTTCGGAGCTTCTTGCGACGACATTGGGGCATTGAAGCTCATCGATGGGAGCATAGTCCCGAAGAATAGCCCAGTGGTGGCCTGTGTCACCTTTTCCACTGGTATCTTGAAAAGGGATACCGCTTGAGGCCCGTAGGTCACTCCTTCGACGAGGATGGAGTGGGAGTTGTTGCAATGAGTGCAGTTTGAAACCATTGATCTTCTATTTTCTGCATGGAGTAAGACACCAAATTTAAGTACCTCGAATCCACAGGCAACCATAGCAAACCATGATTCGTTCGCGAACACGACGCACAAAGTGTGGAGTGGAAAGAGGAAAAGGTCCCACCGGGCGTGCTAGAATCTGTTTACCACCGGAAACCGGGAAGACGAACGACTTTCCTGAATCGGGGGGCATATGCTATTTGGTGCTATTCATCCACCTCTCCGAAGATGCCAAGTTGATTTATGGCACCTTGTATCGAAGGTTTAAACGGATGCGGCGGATGTAGCAAACTTCGTCAGATTCCCCCTCGTTTGAGGGGTTTTTGATTGTAGGGACGCTCTTCCCTACAGGCGCAAGCCCCTGCAGTTAATTATGCTACCGCATCGCGGTAACAACTTTCTCCTTCTCCAGATGGTCACTTCGTGTCGTGGGTGTTTGTTTTGTTTGTGGTTGCCCGTGGATTGTATACGGAGGCTAATTTATGTTGTCGCCCGTAGGACGTGGATTAGTCCAAATCCGTGCCTTTTTAGATTTAAGTTTGGGGGTTGGGTTTAAGGATACGTTAGCCTCATTTGAGACTAAGATCAACTTAAACGTGTGTTAAGGATACGTTAGTCTAATTTCTAGACTAAGATCAACTTAACAGGATCATTTAGATCCAACAAGAGAACATTTGGGCTCTATTGTTTAGTTTAGGGACATTTTGGTCGATTACCAGTTTAAGGACATAGTGGTCCATCGTTAGTTTAAAGACATCCCGGTCAAGGTTAAGGACATCATAGTCCGTGAGTTTAAAGACCTCACAGTCAAGGTTAAGGACATCATAGTCCGTGGGCTTAAGGACCCCACAGTCCGATATTAGTTTAAATACATCACGGTCGAGATTAAGGACATCATAGTCCATGAGTTTAAGGACCCCACAGTCCATTGTTAGTTTTAAGACATCACGGTCGAGGTTAAGGACATCATAGTCCATGAGTTTAAGGACCCCACAGTCCATTGTTAGTTTTAAGACATCACGGTCGAGGTTAAGAACGTCATAGTCCATGAGTTTAAGGACCCCACAGTCCGTCGTTAGTTTTAAGACATCACGGTTGAGATTAAGGACATCATAGTCCATGGGTTTAAGGACTCCACAGTCCGACGTTAGTTTTAAGACATCACGGTCGAGGTTAAGAACATCATAGTCCGTAGGTTTAAGGACTCCACAGTCCGACGTTAGTTTTAAAACATCACGGTCATCATAGTCCATGAGTTTAAGGACCCCACAGTCCAACGTTAGTTTTAAGACATCACGGTCGAGATTAAGGACATCATAGTCCATGAGTTTACGGACCCCACAGTCCGACGTTAGTTTTAAGACATCACGGTCGAGGTTAAGGACATCATAGTCCATGAGTTTAAGGGCCCCACAGTCCAGTTTAAAGACGTCATAGTCTGTGAAACGTATGGTTGTCGGGACCCGTCACCTTTTTGAAGACGTTGAGGAATTACAATGACAAATATCAAAGGAGTGAACAGATGTACCCTTGAACCAAGGTGAGTTGGTTGAAAGAGCAGATGTGCTCAATTCAAGATAAGTTGAGGACTTATGGCCAGAATTGGGCTAAGTCCAATTAAAACGTTTTAACATTTTATTGTTCTGGCTTTTAGGCCTTTATTTGGGCTCTGCCCTTTTAGTAATGCTAAGCATTGGGCTCTGGCATTTTTTGTCTTCATCAGAACAAAGTATGTTCTGACAATGCGCCACGTGGTGCGTCAGGCGCTTTGCGCCAGTTAAAGAACGCATTGCACTTCTGTCGAGTAGCGCACACGAAGAGGACACGTGTCGCGCTTAGCGCTAAGTGCTAGTTTGTTGGAGCATTGCGCTTTTGATTTATGAGCGCGCTGCGCTAGTTTGTGGATGCGCCAGTGAGTGACACGTGGCGCGCTTGGCGCTGAGCGCCAGCCCATGAGCGCAGAGCTCTGTTTCAGGAGCGTAAAGCGCAAGTAGTGTCTCTGGTTGACACGTGGCGTGTTTTGGCGCTGAGCGCCGGTCCAAGGAGCGCAAAAGCGCAGTTCATGAGTGCAAGGCACTGTCTAATAGCGCAAATCGTATTTTGATCAATTTTAAGATCAAAGAACAAATTTACATTCTTTAAAGGAGGCCTTGCCTCAAGATCCAAGAACAACAGTTCTTGTTTTGATAAAAGGCTCTGCCTTTATAGATCAGAAGATCTGTGAAGTAAAAATACTTCTTTTTATGTTTTTTACGATTAGGTCTTTTGATCTTTCTTTTTAATCAAAGACCTTGGCCTTTTTTTATAAATCTAAGATCTTTTTAGAAGGCGTTTCTTCTTTTTACGAGATGGATTCATCTTTGTTATTCAAGAACATAGTTTTTTTTATCATGAATATGAAGAAATGATCTTCTTCTTTCTAAGAGTTTTCTCTTCTTTTTGCATAGGGTTTTTCTCACTCCTTTCTATATCTGAAACTTGAAGTCTATGGGCCTTTTTGTAGGGCCAATTGATTTGTTAAATCAGTTTTAAGAGATCTTTCTCTGATTGATTTGGGAATATTTCCCACCATTAGATCTTTGATCCTAAGGCTTCTGTTTTACCGAAGATAATCTTCTTGTTTTTAACAAGATTGGAAAGATCTTTCCATAACAGAACTTATTCTGTCTTTTGGTAATTTTTATTTACCATTGGATCATTGATCCAAGGTGCTCTAATTTACAGAGCACAATCTTATTATTTGGAAAGATTTTGAGGAATCTTTTCTTAACAGAATCTAGTTTCTGATTAATTAATGATTTATCATTATTATTAGATCTTTGATCTGACGGTTGGGGAGCTTTTAGGTTCCAGCGCTGGCGCACCCATGCTTTGCACGTGGTGTGCTGCTCAGAGCGCAGCGCAACTGTGCTAGCGCACCCGTGTCTGACACATGGCGCGCAGCGCAACTGCGCTAGCGCATCCGTGTCTGACACGTGGCGCGCAGCGCTGCGCACCCGTGTCTGACACGTGGCGCATAGCGCAGAGCGCTATATCTGAAGCGTTGCTTCAGTTTGAATTTCAAATTTTGGAGCAGAGCTTTGCTCTGATTAAGGGCGCACTGCCTAGGGCGCTACGCTCCTGGCGCTGATGTGTCTGCTTTTGACACGTGGCGCGCAGCGCGCAGAATCTGAAGCGTTGCTTCAATTTTTTAACTTTAGATTTTTAATACAGAGCCTTGCTCTTTATTGGAAAAGGAAGCGTCGCTTCATTTCAAATTTTAGAATTTCAACAGTGTTTTGCTCTGATTAGGGAAACAAATCCCCCCCCCACCGTTGCACTTACGTGGCCCAAGCATGAGTGCAGCGGTGGTTGGATCAACTTTTTGGAAGTTGAAACGGCTCTGAATGCCTATAAATAGGACCTTTGGTCCCTTAGATGATTCCCATCTTCTTCTTAAGAATTTTCTCTAATTCAGAGCATTGCTCTTCAATTTAAGAACTTTTCAAAAGTAAAACTCTGTCAAAACTTAGGTAAAGTTTAAAAACTTTTAATAAACTAGGGTTTTACCCATTAACATAGCTTTGCTCTTCATAGATCTTTGATCTAAAGAGAACCCTTTTAGGATTCCATTAATAGAGCTTTGCCCTCTAAAAGGTTTTTATTTATGATTTCTTAATTCATTAATGGAGCTTTGCCCCTTTCAAATCATATAGAAGAACTTTTAAGAGTTTGTTCATGGATCTTTAAGATCAAAAATGAAATTTTATTTTTGATGGGTTATATCTTCTTAGAATAAGGGTCTCAGCGTTTTCGGAGAATTTCCTTAAATTCTCCCCATAACCGATTTTGACAGGTGTCACTCCTGTCTGCAGAGCATTGCTCTCGAGGAGTTTAACTCCCTGCGTTTATTTTTCCTCATTGCTAATCTTCTAGTGATGTTTCTTTCAGACACTATGGCTGTTCATTTATACAGTCTGAATGAGTTTATTACTTATGAGGATGTCCGCGTACAGGGCCGTCACCAAAATCAAGAGTTTACAGATGCCCAGTGTCCGGAGATTATGGGTCGTCTGTATGCACGCGTTGGTTGGTTGCTTCCTCGCCGTTATGCTCTTTTGAAAGTCGTACTGGGAGCAATTTGGAGAGCACTTCCGGGGTTTCCCGAGGCCGTGCTGCTTATTGTGCTGGATGACGCCGAAGACAAGGTGCATTCAGTGTATCTGTCGGGGCTGATCTCGAAGAAATGGCGAGATAGCCTCATTGATATTTTGCATCAAATTTTTCAACAGACAACGATAATTGCTGCTTATCAAAGGATGGAGGGCATTGCCGAAGATCTTGACACGCGTGAGCGCGAGAGGATGCACACGAGAATGGTCAGAAAGGCCAGAAAGACTCTAGAAGGCCTTACTTTCGACTTCCTCAATCCATGCCCTGGATCCGAGATTATACCCTTGTAAACATTTCAATAATGCTACTTTTGTTTATTGTCTTTATTGATGTAAGAATTTTCCGAGTATGAATGACAAATCTTTTGCCTCCTTTCTTTTATTTTCTGCTTTGTTATTGGCATATTCCTTAAGTAAGCGTAGCCTGTAGGTGACATAGAACATTCCGTCTTGAATACTTCGAGGAGTAGTGATGGCTTAGGAAGCAGGTTCAGATCAAGCAACTCAATTGGTTTTTCCAGCAACCAACAACGTGGCTGAGTTCGAAGCGTTCATCGCGGGCTTGCTACCTAAGGCTTTTCAACTTTATGAGCCGTGAGGGTCTCATAAAGACTTTTCTCCCTACGAGTCGAGAGGATCTCGTAGGTGTATTTTCTTCTTAGGGGTCGTGAGGACTCCTAAGTACGTTTTCTCTTGAGAGTCTTAAGGATCTCACAAGAGAATTTTCCCTCTTACAAGTCGAGAGGACTCGAAAGTGGTTGTTTCCCTCCTTGTCGAGATTCGACTTTGAAGAGTGTGGTCCGTGAATAGTATGCAGGCGTCCGTTTTGGGCCGACTTGCAGGGCCCCAGTGCTTAGGAAACATGTTTTTTAATCCCCGCTGCCTAAGGCTTTTCCTCACGAGTCGAGACGAATCGAGCATTTCTCTCAAGAATATCCTAACGTCACAGTTAACCTCTGCTCTTTACGACAGAGGTCCGTTAGGGTCTGTGGTACTAGGGTTTTGTTCGTCGTACAGTCGCGTTGGCTGATGTATCCCTCGATAGGCAACCTTGCTGTTTGAGTAGCCTTGCGATTTTCATGTCTCTGATCCCTTCGGGGGCTGGACAAGACGTCTTCAAGCAATCCTCCTAGGCAGTTTGACCGTCGGAAGAGCAAGCGTTAGGAATTTTGCCATGCCGCTTTTTACTTGAGGTTAGGCTCATTTTGGAGAGCCCCGATGAGTCATAACCACTCCGCGCTGGTGTGGGATGATCTCCGATAGTCTTTCAGGTGCCGTCAAGACCCTGAAGCTAGGAATTTGGCCTTTGCTTCGATTTGCTAGCATTGCGTCTGCTGTATCGAGACGAATGTCGCGGTTGTCTCTAAGTTGCTGGTGAACCGTCGAGGTTTGGAACTAGGGATTTTGCCGTGGCTCCGTTGTTTGATTGTCGCGTTTGAATCCTGGAGGAAGAACGCTGTGGTGACATCTCGTCTGTAGGGTTCCTAGGCACTCTAGTGAAGTCTCACAAGTGATCAAACATGCCAATTTATAAAAATTACGGTGCCGAGGAAACCTAGAACGGATCGTTGACTAGAAGTATAGGCAAAGCAAGCAAGCTAGTTTACAACTAAACTATAAGATAACGGAAATACAACCTTTGTAGATCCGTTTGTCCACCTCCATAGCTCCGCAACGAAGTACCCCCACTGTCCAAGTAAACTCCCGGGCTCTAGCGTCGGCTTCGTCGAAGAATGAGCGGGCTTGATCGTCGGTTCGGTGCCGAAGATGATCTACGTCGAGGCATCGCTAGAACAAGCTCCAACTTCACCAAGTCGGAAAAACTTGTGAAGGAAACACCCTATACTACTTGGCAATAGGTAGAGGATGAAGAAATAGGAAGTGGGTAAACTTTAGTTTTGGATTTCTCACTAGTTTTGGTGACTTGCCATTGATGGTCAAGCTTTCTTCACTTGAAGGAAGAAGAAGAAGAAGAAGCTCAAATATGATGATAAGAATAATAGAATAGAATAGAAAAAATCAATCCTTATCATATTTGAACCATAGTAAAGTGTAGAGAGTTAACCAAGGTTAGTGAGTGGTTAGGGTTTGAGATAAAAACAAAATGGTCACCTTTGGTCAAAGCTTCATGAAGCTTCATTAAGCTTCATGAAAGAATGAAAGCTAACCATTTTGTTTCTTTCTCATTATGCTTATTATAAATACCAAAATGAATAAAATAAATAAATAAAGGAATAAGCAAATAGCAAACCCTAATGATTTCATTAACCAAGGTTTAATTCTTTACACTTAACAAAAAGACATGTATCATCAAACATGATACAAACTAGTGCACAATATCATATCGCATATGCAATGCGCACATCCGAGCGAGAAAATCCATTTAAAGTGAACCGATACTAGTTAATGCAAAGTAATATATCAAATATATAATTATACATTAAATCATTAAATCAACACTTGATTTAACGATCCGGTCATATCGCATATAACCGACTAGTATCCAATGTATCGGCTTATCGAATCAATCCTTGATTCGATAGCTAGGGTATATCGCATATAACCTGATCGATACATTCATCGCGAGAATAGAATACGGTATCACATACTCGAATTATTCTCGGTCCCGCACATATCTCATATGCGCTCCTATTTCGTTTCGCTTGAGCCAGGAAACCTCTATGTAGGACTCTAAAGACTCGTCAATACGCCGGCAGCAGATGATGATCATATCAAGCATCCACAAGCCGCAAGCGGTCTGCCAAACGTAACGGCCACCCGGGTATTGAGCGATCAGAAGATCGACGAGCAAGCCCGCTCACACTCCTGCGAATCCAACCAGTAACACTTACCGTACGGTCCGGTCTGTTCGTCTGATATGTCGCATATCTCGCCTAGGGGTGGTAAACGTCAGACCCCAATAGCTCGATAAGTCATGCCGACGTAGGGTCCATAACATTCATGAAACTACTGATAACTCTTACCAGTATATCACTGCAACCCTGGCCAGGGATTTCCTGTTATGGCCAGTCGAGCATAGCACAACATCAACCCCCAATACCGGGAGAGACGAATCCCCTCCTATCGCTCATTGCCTCCATGTGAATCGGGACTGTACCCAAAAACCACCTGTTTGCACAACTCAGTAGAGCCGTGGTAGGGTGGAAATTAAAGTACAGTGGGAGACACACAAGACTCTATGACGATCTCGGGTCAACAGACTAAGCTGTACCAGTGTCACCAGAGAACTGCCATCTGACGTGAGGTATAATACCATCTGGGAGTTCTCGGTGAGTCCGTTCAGTGTACCCAGTCTCCACTGAGCACCCGCATACCATCTTCGATGTCAAACACCAATGGATATGGGATCATCCATCGCCCATCGCATGGGTCGAGAAGATATGCGCTAGTCTACTCTGGAATATCGATGCCCCGTCTCGATATTCCCTCGACTAGGAACATTTCAAGGATGTACTCTCGGACTACCCAGGCCCCACTAGTATGATCTACATCATAGTCCTGGAAGTCGAGCACACATCCTATGGGCTTTATCAACATGTAATCAGAGAGACAGAAAGTATACATGTTAAGATAAAGAGCAACCAGATAGCGTACTATCATGTTGAGCAAGAAAGTCCTTCCTATGTATGTCCCAGCATCCACTACAATATACATCCAATGTACAGTAATGGCCTCTAGGGCATACATATAACTAACAATCTCCCACTTGCACTAGGGCCATCTATAGCAGTGGTTGCAGTATCACATACTCAACCATCCCATAATAGTCTCTCTTTGGGAAAAGGCCTTCGTGAGTGGATCCGCCGTGTTGTCCTCTGAGTCTACTCTCCTAACCTCGATCACCCTGGAGATCAACTATCTCCATGATCAGGTGATGCTGCCTTAGATTATGTCTGGGTCACTGATGGGACCAGGGTTCCAGGGCCAAAGCCTCAGTTCCATTGTCACACAATGGTAGGAACCTAGTTCATCTTATGAACCAATATACACCCAAACTTCCTCTTTGGTAGTATGTTGAATAGCGATGTTACCAGCCTTTATCGTCTAGTTTGCCACGGTATTGAGCTTGGAACTCTTCCAACATACCGTCCCTTTACTGAGGGTAAAGACAGTGCCTGAGACTGACATTCAGTCGTCTTTATCACCCTGGAACACTTCCAGTGATTCTCCCCAGGATCGATTGATACCATTTCACTACATCTAGTGAGAATCCTAACATCCAATTACATCTATCTCATAGATGAAAACTCAGGATTTAGGAGGTATCACTTTGATCCTATATGGGGAATCCTAGTGATAATAGGAGATTGACTGATCGTAGTATAGGAAACTCTTTTCCTATCAAGAGTATGTTGTCTACGTACAATACGAAGATGACCACCTTACTCTCTACTACCCTTTTGTATATACAAGGTTCGTCTACCATTTTGATGAAGTCAAACATTTTGACTATCACATCAAAACAGACGTTCCAACTCCGCGATGCCTGCTTCATTATGTAAAGCAACTTGCACACGTTTCCGCTGCTCCCACTGTTTACGAAGACCTCTGGCTGTGTTCTTATAGACGTTCTCTTCTAAATCAGTATTTAGAAAAGCAGTCATGGCACCCAACCGCCAGATATCGTAGTCATGGTATGTAGCCGTGGTAAGTAGGATCTGGACAGACTTAAGCATAGCTACTGGAAAAAGGTTTCATCATTATCCATGCCTGGTCGATGACGAAAACCTTTAACAAGTCTAGCTTTGAAAGTCTCAACTTTTCCATCTAAACCAAGTAATCTTCTCAAGATATACTTGCTCCTGATGGGGATTTAACCCTTCAGATATAGCAGCTAAAGTCCATACTTTGCTGGTGTACATGGATTCCATCTCAGATCGCTAAGCATCCAGCCATTCTTACAGAGTCCCTGCTCTTGATGGCCTGCTCGAAACTAGTTGGGTCATCATCTCATGATGCAATCCTTGCTCCCACTGTCATCGAGAAACCGAGGTATCTCTCAGGCGGATGAGGAATCCTACTAGATCGGCGGAGAGGCTGAGGTTCATTGGAATCTACTGAATCCCTTGGTTCTATTAAATCATCTGCTGTAGTTTGTATAGCTGGAACCTTTCCAGTTCTACATAACAGACTTTGCCTTGAGCTTGTCCGGATTTTGCTTTTGACATAGGCCGGACAACCCCAAATCTTAACTAACTTAAGATATGGGCTCTTCCCTTTCCATATCACATATGAAGTGGTAGGCAATGATTTGATTCGAACCCTATTCAATAGGTATGCAGCTTCTCAAGCGCATAATACCCAAAAGGAAACAGGTAACTCAGTAGTACTCATCATAGAGCACACCTTATCATATAGGGTGTGATTGCCCCGCCCCGATATACCATCGTGCTATGGTGTATATGGAGGAGTAATGCTGAGAGAGAATCTCATTCTCCTTTAGAATAGTCCAGGAATTCTATGCACAAGTATTCTCCTCCCTGATCTCATCATAGGATATAATACTTATACCCGTATTTTGGTTCTCTACTTCTAACTTATATTCTGTGAATACCTCAAAAGGTTCGGACTTATGTTTCAACAGGAACATATGACTGAATCTTGAGAGATTATCAGAGAATATAATGAAGTATAAAGAACCAGTCCTGGCATGTGTAGACAGGAGACCTTACATACATCATCATGTATCAGTCCCAAGAGTTTATTAACTCTTTCTCTGTTTCCAATAAACAGGGCTAAGGTCATCTAATCTTTGTGACATGACTGGCAAGTTTCATAAGATGTAAATTCAAACTGATTTAAATATGCATCTAAAATGCAACTTCAGCTAGTCGGGTCGCATTGATGTGACCTAGTCTACAATACCTCAAGAAGAATTTGTTCATTTCTGAACTCTTCCTCTTGTGTGTGTTCAGTATACAAGGAACTGTAGTTTGATTTAGAACGTCAATGCTTTTAGATAACGTGCCTGAACCGATCAACTTTTGATATAGGAAATGTTCAAAACATTATCCATCAATACAAAATTATATCCTTTCTTTACTAATAAAGAGACTGATATGATTTTGTATATCAGGTTCGGTATCTAACAGCATTTGTTCAGAATCAATGTATTCGTAATACAGGGTGACAGTGACCAACAGACTTGGCTGCAACACTTGCCCCGTTTTCTGTCTCATGAAACTTATCACCCGTTCTCAGTTTTTCTACCTTTTTGTAGCCCTATGTAATAGCTTACATATCTGGGATCCTGATCCGGTATCATATACCCAGGATGCAGAGAATACTGAGAAACAGTTATTTGTAATGAACACACCCGAAGGAGATGCATCATATGCACTTTCTTCGTTTGGGCGGCATAGGAATTCTGGTATTCCCCAATTTCCTGCTCTGTCTTATAACAATTATAAGTTGGAGCGGGACCAACGTTCCCCAGCTCAGTATAACAAGCGGGTTCGGTCAATATTCCGTATTTTTATCTTGATCAAGGCGTGATATGGTCGCTACCAGGAGAGAGAGAGAAGAAAACACTCTGCGTGCGCTCTTGCAAGATCAGATTGGTTATATATTTTATCTAATCAGGATGGCTCCTACTGTTTTTATCAAATCTTCCTTCAAACCTTAAAAGGAAAGACTAGCCGGGATTAATTACACTCTACAAGTTCGCCAATCTTTCAGCCAGGCCAGTGTCGGTACTTTGAGGGAGGTTCTCCGTGCTTTCGCACGGACCTAATTACTGTAAAGCTCGTTTTCCCAGAGGCGTAACCCCGTTGACACCTTTCTAGACACCTACTTGATCGGCTAATTGCAAAGTGCAAAACTCTCCCAGGAGTAACAATTACTCGCAGTGGGTATCGGGATCCAACTATCACATAGAAGGTATGCAATCTCATTGCAAGTTTCAACACTTGAAACTCCCGATAATGGTTTTTACCCCTAGCACCTATGACCTTAACTATGGTCAACAAATCATAAGTACTAGTCAAGTTCTACCCGTCATTTCGTGATTAATTAGACCCACCCACATGACCCTTAACTAAGGTCAACAAAGTCACGCGACTGTCCTAACTAATCGCATCATATGCGGTGTAGGAAGACATCACTTAGCTACCGTACACTGTGCCTTGACTATGGTCAACAAACACAGCACGAATACTAAGTACTCTACTTCCTAAAATGACGGAGGGTTGCGAATGGTTTTTGTGAAAACCTTTAACGCTTTGAACTTGATCTCGTTGCGGAATCAAATGGTTTTTAAATGGAATGTTTTTTAGGCTTTTCTAGTTTTGCTGAAGGGGTCACTCCCGATGAAGGGATCGTCGGCCCTTTCCTCGTCGAATGAGGTGCGGGACATATCATATATATCACTATGCAAAGCAGAAACTATAGAAGCGATCAAATACAAACCGAGTGTGTAGCATCTGCCAGTTATTGCTAAAGGAGTCACTCCCGGTGAAGGGATCTCGGTCCTTTCCTCATCGAATAAGGTGCAGGATGTTCTATAATGAACACCGCGATGCAAAGCAAGAACTGTAGCTACCTGTTTTATTTTAAAATTCGATTCCACAACATCAATTAGGTTTATTTTCTTTCATTAATCTCATTAATGAATATCCCATCATTTAAATCCACCTAAACATCACAGATATATTTAACGTACGCTTATGCCATCCGCATTCGCCTCGATGTCCCATCTGCACCGTTAGGTTAGGTAACTAACGCCAGAGCGAGGCAGGGCTAGCGCGGGTGTAAAACATAAGCAACGTCTATATAATATATCATATATACTATATATAATACCTGTCACAGAACACAGAACATCGCATGATCACAGATAAAACACAGCAGAAGAAACATATGAAATATTGGATATACTAGGACGTCCGTGTTTTCAATACGAGCCAGTATAAAACACGGATTCCACGGTCGTGATGAATAGCCAATCCCACACCCCCAGACCCCTACGAGAGCGGCAAGCAACCCTGCCAATTCTAGGGTTAGGAAACCCGGACTCGACTCCTCGAGTTGGTCTCCCACTGGACCCCAGAACCCGGTTACTTGTGCTCCCCTCCTTGGGTCTATCCTAGTGCAGAAAAGTAAATAATATACAACGGGTGACGACTTCCGCAACCTGGAAGCGCCCCAATAAAAGAATATTACATACAAGTTTTTACATGAATGAAAATGAAAAACACTCATCTCACAAAAAAAAACCCCGGCTATTCAAATACGACGATCCAATATAACATATCCAGCAACACATAACATCACATGTCATCAACGTAAGTAAATATGCGCATCCCAATTGTCGTTGACATATAGCAACGAAACCGGCGATATCACATATTACACTTACGGTCACAGAAAAGAAAGTGTAAAACTACAACAGTTGGAATCCGCAACCATCTCAGACATCGCATGCCTGACCAAATGAATTCCTTAGACATCGCATGCCTAACAATTATAAACCCCGCATTTTAGTCTCATTATCGAAAACACTTTTCAATACTAAGTCGGGTAATTCAACAAGATTCCCGACATCCTGATCGAACGCTCGTCGCAAACTTCAGTAGGCGGCCGCACCCCCGATACCGTCGACGAAGTGCACCAAGGCGGAACACCGCTACCGCGAGCACCCTAATGGATGCTTTCGGCGACGGGGTTCTCCTACAGTCACTTGGTCGGGGCAATGGGGTGAGGCTGTCTATTAAGTTTACCCGGCGAGTATCCGCGTACGCCACGTGATTGCGACGGACTTTTGATCGCATCAAAATTCCGTGGCAACCGATCAAGTGAGACTAAAGTGCTATGTTTATAACATTTATTTAGTTATCTTATAACAATTTGTGAATTCCAATTATTGTATCCCATTCCAGATAAACAGAAAATGTTAAACTTTCCGATCGAACAATCGAACACCCAAGTTTTCCCGATACAGCTAAACATATGAAATAAGTCTAACAGCATTCAGTTCGTGCCTCAGTAGCAACGGTCCAGCCATAGAATGGTCAAGCCAACGCCTCACATGTGGCACGCCGTACTGCCCCAAACCCGAAGGTTCAAAGGGCAGTTCAAGACGGTCACATAATCGAGTTAAGGTTTGTTGTCTTCTAGAGGGTCCATCGCAATACTTGCACTACTTAGAACGTCGTTAAACTACGGAAAAATCCAACAATTGGAAATTTCCCGGCAGGGGAAAAAGTGGGTATTTATATCCGGTCAAACTTTTTAACATATTCTAAAATTTATCCGGAAAGCCACACAGACAAAATTTGATAAACCCGATCGAATCATCAAAGCTCCAAAACATCCCAGAACATTCAACTCTGAAATAAATATTAAAAATTCACAGAAAATCCAGCATTAATAACTATGATATACTGTGTAAAAAGTATTAAATGAAGTGGCCGTACTGCCGCGGAACCGCCGCACGAGCCTTGCTCGTGCCGCGGAACCGCGGCAGTATGAAGGATTCAGTGGCACGAATTTCACAGTACGTCATAGATTCATCTGCTGATTATTCTACATATTTTTAATGTTGAAAAAATCACTGTTTTCAAAAAAGTACAGAGAGCATGATCCGGGCTCGGGTTTTGGTTCGATCGGACTACAAATTCCGTCTAGACTTCGCCTAAGGCTCTAGCTAGTCTCTGATACCACTGTAGGGTTCCTAGGCACTCTAGTGAAGTCTCACAAGTGATCAAACATGCCAATTTATAAAAATTACGGTGCCGAGGAAACCTAGAACGGATCGTTGACTAGAAGTATAGGCAAAGCAAGCAAGCTAGTTTACAACTAAACTATAAGATAACGGAAATACAACCTTTGTAGATCCGTTTGTCCACCTCCATAGCTCCGCAACGAAGTACCTCCGCTGTCCAAGTAAACTCCCGGGCTCTAGCGTCGGCTTCGTCGAAGAATGAGCGGGCTTGATCGTCGGTTCGGTGCCGAAGATGATCTACGTCGAGGCATCGCTAGAACAAGCTCCAACTTCACCAAGTCGGAAAAACTTGTGAAGGAAACACCCTATACTACTTGGCAATAGGTAGAGGATGAAGAAATAGGAAGTGGGTAAACTTTAGTTTTGGATTTCTCACTAGTTTTGGTGACTTGCCATTGATGGTCAAGCTTTCTTCACTTGAAGGAAGAAGAAGAAGAAGCTCAAATATGATGATAAGAATAATAGAATAGAATAGAAAAAATCAATCCTTATCATATTTGAACCATAGTAAAGTGTAGAGAGTTAACCAAGGTTAGTGAGTGGTTAGGGTTTGAGATAAAAACAAAATGGTCACCTTTGGTCAAAGCTTCATGAAGCTTCATTAAGCTTCATGAAAGAATGAAAGCTAACCATTTTGTTTCTTTCTCATTATGCTTATTATAAATACCAAAATGAATAAAATAAATAAATAAAGGAATAAGCAAATAGCAAACCCTAATGATTTCATTAACCAAGGTTTAATTCTTTACACTTAACAAAAAGACATGTATCATCAAACATGATACAAACTAGTGCACAATATCATATCGCATATGCAATGCGCACATCCGAGCGAGAAAATCCATTTAAAGTGAACCGATACTAGTTAATGCAAAGTAATATATCAAATATATAATTATACATTAAATCATTAAATCAACACTTGATTTAACGATCCGGTCATATCGCATATAACCGACTAGTATCCAATGTATCGGCTTATCGAATCAATCCTTGATTCGATAGCTAGGGTATATCGCATATAACCTGATCGATACATTCATCGCGAGAATAGAATACGGTATCACATACTCGAATTATTCTCGGTCCCGCACATATCTCATATGCGCTCCTATTTCGTTTCGCTTGAGCCAGGAAATCTCTGTGTAGGACTCTAAAGACTCGTCAATACGCCGGCAGCAGATGATGATCATATCAAGCATCCACAAGCCGCAAGCGGTCTGCCAAACGTAACGGCCACCCGGGTATTGAGCGATCAGAAGATCGACGAGCAAGCCCGCTCACACTCCTGCGAATCCAACCAGTAACACTTACCGTACGGTCCGGTCTGTTCGTCTGATATGTCGCATATCTCGCCTAGGGGTGGTAAACGTCAGACCCCAATAGCTCGATAAGTCATGCCGACGTAGGGTCCATAACATTCGTGAAACTACTGATAACTCTTTCCAGTATATCACTGCAACCCTGGCCAGGGATTTCCTGTTATGGCCAGTCGAGCATAGCACAACATCAACCCCCAATACCGGGAGAGACGAATCCCCTCCTATCGCTCATTGCCTCCATGTGAATCGGGACTGTACCCAAAAACCACCTGTTTGCACAACTCAGTAGAGCCGTGGTAGGGTGGAAATCAAAGTACAGTGGGAGACACACAAGACTCTATGACGATCTCGGGTCAACAGACTAAGCTGTACCAGTGTCACCAGAGAACTGCCATCTGACGTGAGGTATAATACCATCTGGGAGTTCTCGGTGAGTCCGTTCAGTGTACCCAGTCTCCACTGAGCACCCGCATACCATCTTCGATGTCAAACACCAATGGATATGGGATCATCCATCGCCCATCGCATGGGTCGAGAAGATATGCGCTAGTCTACTCTGGAATATCGATGCCCCGTCTCGATATTCCCTCGACTAGGAACATTTCAAGGATGTACTCTCGGACTACCCAGGCCCTACTAGTATGATCTACATCATAGTCCTGGAAGTCGAGCACACATCCTATGGGCTTTATCAACATGTAATCAGAGAGACAGAAAGTATACATGTTAAGATAAAGAGCAACCAGATAGCGTACTATCATGTTGAGCAAGAAAGTCCTTCCTATGTATGTCCCAGCATCCACTACAATATACATCCAATGTACAGTAATGGCCTCTAGGGCATACATATAACTAACATCGTCTGCTGTATCGAGACGAACGTCAAGGTGGTGACCACTCCGCGTTGGCGTGGGATGATCTTCGATAGTCTTTCAGGCTTTATATGAGTTACCGTCAAGACCCTGAAGCTAGGAATTTGGCCTTTGCTCTGTTTGCTGGCATCGCGTCTGCTGTATCGAGACGAATGTCGCGGTGGTGACCACTCCGCGCTGACGTGGGATGATCTCCGATAGTCTTTCAGGTTTTATATGAGTTACCGTCAAGACCTTGAAGCTAGGAATTTGGCCTTTGCTTCGTTTGCTGGCATCGCATCTGCTGTATCGAGACGAATGTCGCGGTTGTCTCTAGGTTGCTGGTGAACCGTCGAGGTTTGGAACAAGGGATTTTGCCATGGCTCCGTTGTTTGATTGTCGCATCCGAATCCTGATGGAAGAAGAACGCTGTGGTGACATTTCGTCTGCTGCATCGAGACGAACGTCGAGGTGGTGACCACTCCGCGGTGCTTTGACCGTGGGGTCTTTTGTTAACGTTGCATCCGCATGCTGCTGGACCACGAAGGACTGTCGTTGTTAACATTGTGTCTGGTGTAACAAGACGAATGCTGAGGTAGAGTTGGGATTTTGCCATCACTCCGCTTTGTTTTGACCGTGAGGTCTTTCGTTGACGTTGCATCTGCATCCTGCTGGGCTGCGAAGGAACTCCGTTGTTGACATTGCGTCTGTTGTAACGAGACGAATGCTGAAGTGGAGTTGGGATTTTGCCATCACTTCGCTTTGTTAGACGTTGCGTCTGCATCCTGCGGGACTGCGAAGGAACGCCATTGCGGGTCTCCAAGCTGTAGATGTGACCGTCGAGACTTGGAACTAGGGATTTTGTCGTGGCTCTAGGGTTGATTGCAGCGTCTGAATCCAGCCGGAATGGTGAGGAACGCTGTTAATGATCTCTAGGCTATCCTTGAACCGTCGAGATTTTGTCTTCGTTTTCTGATGAAGCCTGATGGGATGATATGGTTCCCTCTTTGTTTGCGCCCGTGGATTGTATACAGGGATTGATGTGATATCACCTGTAGGGCATAAATTTCATATTTTTTTTTACTTCTTTCCGCGATGCTCTATCATTTCACCTTTAATATCGCGAAGGTCGCGATTGCCCAATCATTTCGGCTATCTTTTGCGGTGCCCAATCATTTCGGCTATTTATTTCATTTTTACTCGCTGCTTTTTATTGCGAGTTGCCCAATCATTTCGGCTATTTTGCATGCATACATTTTTACTTACTGATTTTGTTGCAAGTTGCCCCATCATTTCGGCTATTTCGTATGCATGTGTGGCTCACTAGCTTCTTGCTGCAAACCTGGGATTAGATATCGATTTCGGCATCAGCACCGCTATAACTGGAATATTGCCAGAAGTGAATCATCACTTGCCTCTGTCGATGACGAACAAAGGTGGCTTTGCGAACAGGGTTAGGATCCTGTCGACTAAGGCTTTTGACTTCATGAGCCGTAAGGGTCTCATAAAGGTATTTCTCCCTACGAGTCGTGAGGATCTCGCAGTTGCGTTTTCTCCTTAGGAATCGTGAGGATTCCTAAGTGCATGGTTTCTTATAAGTCGTAAGGTTCTTATAAGAGTGTTTTCTCCTTATAAGTCGAGAGGACTTACAAGGGCTGTTCACCGTGTAGACATATCCCTAGTCACGGATGGGACTTTGTTAGCGAAATGTTTATTCGCGCCCGTAGATTGTATACAAGGGTCAGCGTTGAGCCGCTTGTAGGGCAGTATTGGAGGTTGTGGGGGCTGCTTAAGAACAGGTTCAGATCCCTGTAGCTTAAGACTTTTGAATCTTATGAGCCGTGAGGGTCCCATAAGAGGATTCTCCTTACGAGTCGTGAGGATCTCGCAAGTGTAATTTCTCTTTAGGAATCGTGGGGATCCCTAAGTGTGTTGCTCCCTTGTGAGTCGTAAGGATCTCATGCAGGTGGTCTCTCCTTACAGGGTCGAGAGGACCTTGCAAGTGTCTTTTAACGAGATTGCGCCCTTTCGGGTTTTCATAAAACTCGTCGGTAGTCCTTCTGTTTTTCTCACGGCGCCCTTTCGAGTCTTCATCCGTGCCCATTTTGCTTGTGGACATACCGTTTTTTTACGAGTCTGCGCCCTTTCGGATTTTCACAAACATCGCCGGTAGTCGAGTCTGCGCCCTTTCGGATTTTCACAAACATCGCCGGTAGTCCTGCTGTTTTTACTCACGGCGTCCTTTCGGGTTTTCATCCGTGTCAATTTTGCTTATGAACATACCATTTTTTTTACCACATCAGCCTGGGGATGCCGTGGGTAGGTAGTAGTTTAACGACGTTTCAGTCATTTGTCAACGTACGATTACGCAGCTAGATTTTGCCGCAAATCTTCGTATGTTTTGTGCCGGAGGTGGATTCCTTGAAGAGAGGGCTGAGGGCAATTTTTTCATCAGAGTCGCTACCAAACGTGATAACTTGCGATCCCTTGGTGTCGGCTATGTGACAGTTGCCAGCAGCTCTTTCGCGCTCATCTGTCGTGTGTTTCTGTTCCCGACGAGCCTTGCGCTTTACTCGTTGAACGTGTCGTCGATGGGCAACATATCCCTGCCACCAGTTTTTAAAGGCTATGCACTCCTCGGTGGGGTGTGCAATCTTCTGATGGTATAACCAGAAGTTAGGATCTATGTCCGCTTCATCAAGACGTATTGACAGGGGAATTTCATTTGAGAGAGGGCAACTTCATTCCTATTGCCAGGGCCCTAGCGAATTGATTCCTTACTTTAAGCTTGCTTTTGCTGGCGATAGGGATGCTTTGCTACAGTCGGGGTGTCTCGACCTTTTTCTCCAGTCGTCGGCGTCTGGCACTTTCAAACATAGCCAGTTCACGCTCTCGATTAGCTTTGCTTTCCTGACGGGCTTCGTTTAGGAATGCATCAATCATTTCGTCTGATGGTCTTAGAAGTTCAGGCTCAGGATTTGCCCCTGGTTTTTCTACATCCAAAGCTTCTTCACCGTTTATTAACGAGTAAGAGATCACATGACAGCTTGCCATATAATCCTCAGGCTCATCCGACGAGTCTTCTCCATTGTCATCATCTTTGTCCACAAGGACGCAGGTGAGAAATTCTTGGAGTGTGACTGGGGTCCGTGCCTTCTGATTATATTCTTCTAACGCGTCAATCTATTTTTGCAGGTCCATGCGCTTGTCACCAGGCTTCACGGGCTTTTTGGTCTTCTTCTTCTTCTTCGAAGACATTAACGGCTGGGTGTGAGCGCTCTGACCATCACCACCAGTTTTTGGAGTTGGGCGCGGTTTCAGCATTCCCTCGATGATCTTGGGTTCTAGCGGATTCTTTCACGTGATCGCCGGACATGTCTGGAGATCATTCAGCATCCTTTTCGTCTTGGCTGAAAGAACGTCCTCCCATGGGGCTTCCCTTATGAATGAGCACGATGCCCCCGGCATGTCCACCTTTTTAGGAGCGTGAGGTTGCGGCAGTTTCACCATCCAGTTTTCGGATAATGCGAATTTGCCTTGTTGGTATTGGTCCTCAATCCAGCCTTTGAAAACGAAGAAATTTTCGATTGGATGGCTTACTGCTTGATGGTAAGGGCAGTAATTAGGATTGTCGAGATCGCCTGGCTGCAACGGACGTTTTGGATCCAACAAATTTATGAACCTGTTGCGCACTGCCAGCTCGAACAGTCTTCTCGTTTTGTCTTGCGGGAACGAGTAAGGAAGTCCTAGTCTTTCCTCGAGGGATAGGCGTGGACGCATATTGTCTTGGTGGACAACCGGCTTTAAGTTGCTCAGCTATTGTTGAGTAGTGGCAACAAAAGTTGCTTTTCCTTTCCCCTTTTCATTCCGAGGATCGGTCTTTGAAGGAGATGGTCTATGACCCATCTGATCCATTTGGGCCAATTTGTCGATCAAGGCCTGGAAAGTAGTCAGCTTGAAGAACATCATGAATTGCGAGATGGTCGCTTGAGATGCCCACCGCCGGCGCTTCTTCGATGCGCTGTTCGCATTTTGACCACAGATTCCGCCATCATATTGCGTTTTGAACCCATGTCTCTCCCGGCTTTACTTTGGCGTTGATCAATATCGTGATCGGGGTGCGTTCATTGGCGCTTGCAAACTGTTGAGTGAATAGCAACTCTATTTCTGTAAACGTTTTGACAGAGTCGTCGGGAAGCTCCGAGTACCATTCAAAAGTTGTGTCTGCTAAACTGGCGAAGTAGAAGTTTATCATCACCTCCAGTATTTCCGCAAAGAGTCTGAACTGGGCAACGTGCTGGTGGGGATTGCCTGTCCCCTTGTATACGTGGAATTTGGGGATTGTGTATCCCGGCGGGTACTTTATCTGATCATACCAGCCCAGATATGGTCGCCCAGTTTTGACGACTTGGACGGCCGCTTCATTTGCCTGGTGAACTCTTATTTGTTGAGCAATATAGTCATCCACGGCAGCTTTGGAAATAGTTTCCTCCTTGGCTGTTGACAAAGCCGGCAGAGGATTCGATGTTTCTCCTTTGTCATCTTCAATTATCACTGGAGGATCTTCGGCTGGGGGATCCGGCTGTATCATCATCCCGACCATGTCTTGGAAGAGGAGCGTCATTCGTTTTATGTTGGCAGCTTGTTCTGCTGCTTCTCTGTCCTTTTTTTCGAGGACTCTACGTAGGAAGTCAGCATCGGTTTCTTCTTCGTGACGTTGTTCTGATGATGCCTCTGGGCTTTCTTTTGGCCCGGTGAGTGCGGCCATCACAGTCATCATCTCCTGAAGCTTCTGTTACTGCTCCTAGGCTTTTGTCAAGGATCGGGTGAGCGGTCGGTGACCCGTTGAAGCGCGGCTTTACTCTTTTCCGGAAGCCATATAAACAGTGTGTACCGCTGCGCCCCCAGACGTGGAGCGTTTGGATTCGGCGCTTTTACAGTTCGCCACGTCTATAGTGGCTTTCCCTGGCCTCCTTCTCTTTTGAGTGGTTGACGTTGAGGGGTCCATTACAGCGGGCATCCAGGTGGTTGTCGTCTTTTGCGACTTACTGGGACAGTTCCCTTCCGGCTGAACCTTTAGCTTCTTCTGTCGGCGGAGGTAGTCTTGATCGATCACTGACTCTTGGACACGTCGCCAGACTTTGTAAACTTTGGAGGACATCCGCTGAGGGGGTTGTTCCGGTTTTACTTCTGCGACAGTCTCTACTGGCGGCGGAGATCTTTTTAATACGGCGGTAGGCGAATTCCTGCGCAACTTGTTCAGCAGCTCAAAGCTGTTCCCGGTTGGAACAGCAGCATTGACTTCCACCGTTGTAGCTGGTGGAGTTAGCCCAGATGGGGAGTTTCCCCCAGCCTTCCTTACTCGGTGCCAGTGGCGACGTCGAGTGTGTCGAGCAGATGGTATTGGTTCGGCGATGGGGATGGCTTTGTCTTGCCCCCTGTTCAGATGAGGCATTGTGGCACTAGCCTCTTGAAGATCGAGATTCGTCCAGCAGCAGTGTCTAGCCTGTCAAATACAGACTTTTGAGCAGGAGCGGGAGTGGGAGCTGGAACAGTCAGTCTTACAAAGACCGACCCTTTGTTAGGAGAAGCCGCCTTGACGACTTTAGGAGCAGAGATGACTATCCTCTTCGGAACAACCTTTTCTGGGATTGCAGGCTTCATCATGGGCCCACATGAACTTTGGCCCAATCTGGCGAAGACTGAGGCGTTGGAGCTGGATGACCCGTTGAGAGAGGCCGCGGTAGTAGCAAGCCGATCAAAGACCGACTTCTTCGGAGCTTCTTGCGACGACATTAGGGCATTGAAGCTCATCGATGGGAGCATAGTCCCGAAGAATAGCCCAGTGGTGGCCTGTGTCACCTTTTCCACTGGCATCTTGAAAACGGAGACCGCTTGAGGCCCGTAGGTCACTCCTCCGGCGAGGATGGAGTGGGAGTTGTTGCAATGAGTGCAGTTTGAAGCCATTGATCTTCTATTTTCTACACGGAGCAAGACACCAAATCTAAGTACCTCGAATCCACAGGCAACCATAGCAAACCATGATTCGTTCGTGAATTGTTTTGATAAAAGGCTCTGCCTTTATAGATCAGAAGATCTGTGAAGTAAAAATACTTCTTTTTATGTTTTTATGATTAGGTCTTTTGATCTTTTCTTTTTAATCAAAGACCTTGGCCTTTTTTTATAGATCTAAGATCTTTTTAAAAGACGTTTCTTCTTTTTACGAGATGGGTTCATCTCTGTTATTCAAGAACATAATTCTTTTTACCTTGAATATGAAGAAATGATCTTCTTCTTTCTAACAGCTTTCTCTTCTTTTTGCAGGGGGTTTTTCTCTCTCCTTTCTATATCTGAAACTTGAAGTCTAGGGGCCTTTTTATAGGGCCAATTGATTTGTTAAATCAATTTTAAGAGATCTTTCTCTGATTAATTTGGGAATATTTCCCATCGTTGGATCTTTGATCCTAAGGCTTCTGTTTTACAGAAGATAATCTTCTTTTTTTTAACAAGATTGGAAAGATCTTTTCATAACAGAACTTATTCTGTCTTTTGGTAATTTTTATTTACCATTGGATCATTGATCCAACGGTGATCTGATTTACAGAGCACAATCTTGTTATTTGGAAAGATTTTGAGGAATCTTTCCTTAATAGAATCTAGTTTCTGATTAATTAATGATTTATCATTATTATTAGATCTTTGATCTGACGGTTGGGGAGCTTTTAGGTTCCAGTGCTGGCACACCCGTGCTTTGCACGTGGTGCGCTGCTCAGAGCGCAGCGCAACTGTGCTAGCGCACCCGTGTCTGACACGTGGCGCGCAGCGCAACTGCGCTAGCGCACCCGTGTCTGATACGTGGCGCGCAGCGCAGAGCGCAGCGCAACTGCGCTAGCGCACCCGTGTCTGACACGTGACGCACAGCACAGAGCGCTAGATCTGAAGCGTTGCTTCAATTTGAATTTCAAATTTTGGAGCAGAGCTTTGCTCTGATTGAGGGCGCACTGCCTAGGGCGCAGCGCTTCTGGCGCTGGTGTGTCTGCTTTTGACACGTGGCGCGCAGCACGCAAAATCTGAAGCGTTGCTTCAATTTTTTTACTTTAGATTTTTAATACAGAGCCTTGCTCTTTATTGGAAAAGGAAGCGTCGCTTCATTTCAAATCTTGGAATTTGAACAGAGCTTTGCTCTGATTGGGGAAACACCAACATTGGTTGGGAGATTTATAGTCCAATTTGGGACTAAGGTCTGTTGAAAGGTTTATGAGCATATGGGCTCAGTTGATATGAGTTGAGGCTTACGGCCAATTTTAGACTAAGTCCAATCAGGTCAAAATGTTTAACATTTTATTGTTCTGGGCTGTTGAGCCTTTATTTGAGCTTGGCCCTTTTAATAATGCTGAGCATTAGATCCTGACATTTTTTTTGGTCTTGTATTGAATGCATAGCATTCATCAGAACAATGTGTGTTCTGACAGCGCGCCACGTGGCGCGCCAGGTGCTTTGCGCCAATTAAAGAGCGCACTGCGCTTCTGCCAAGTAGTGCACACGAAAAGGACACGTGTCGCGCCTGGCGCTAAGCGCCAGATGATGGGCGCATTGCGCCAGTTTATGAGCGCATTGCGCTTTCAATTTATGAGCGCGTTGCGCTAGTTTAGTGGCGCACAAGTGAGTGACACGTGGCGCGCTCGGCGCTGAGCGCCACCCCATGAGCGCAGTGCGCTGTTTCAGAAGCGCAAAGCGCAAGTTGCATACGTGGTTGACACGTGGCACGTTTTGGCGCTGAGCACCGATCCAAGGAGCGCAGAAGCGCAGTTTAAGAGTGCAAGGCACTTTTCAATAGTGCAAAGCACATTTGATCAAATTTATGATCTGTGAACAAATTTATGTTCTTGTAAAGGAGGCTTTGCCTCAAGATTCAAGAACAACCGTTCTTATTTTTGAAAGGGCTTTACCTTTGTAGATCAATGATCTGTGAATGAAGCAAATACTTCTTTTATTTTTAAGATGAGATCTTTTGATCTCTTTTTATAAAAGACCTTGGTCTTTTGTAGATTTATGATTTTTTAAGAAGATGATTCTTCTGTTTTAATGGGAGGATTTCATCTCTGTTTTCAAGAGTCATTCTTTTTACCTTGAAAAATGATCTTCTTTCAAGAGCTTGCTCTCTTTATTTTGAATTTTCTCAAAATTTGTAGGGGATTTTCTCTATCTCAGACTTGAAGTCTTGGGGCATTTATATAGGGCAAATTGATTTGTTAAATCAGTTGAAGAGATCTTTCTCTGATTGATTTAGGGATATTTCCCCACCGTTGGATCTTTGATCCTAGGGCTTCTGTTTTACAGAAGACAATCTTCTTGTTTTTAACAAGATTGGAAAAATCTTTCCATAACAGAATTTTAATTCTGATTAATTAATGATTTATCATTATTAGATCTTTTGATCTAACGGTGGGGAATTTTTAATTCCAGCGCTGGCACACCCGTACTTTGCACGTGGTGCGCTGCTCAGAGCGCAGCGCACTTTGCGCTAGCGCACCTACGTTTGACACGTGGCGCGCAGCGCAGCCTGCGCTAGCACACCCATGTTTGACACGTGGCACGCAGCGCGCCTAGCACTAGCGCACACATGATGCACTGCCTAGGGCGCAACGTACCTGGCGCTAGCGCATCCGTATTTGACACGTGGCGCGCAGCGCGCTTAGTGCTGGATCTGAAGCGTCGCTTCAATTTTTGAATTTTGAATTTTAAAACAGAGCTTTGCTCTAATTGGGGGGGTGCTGCCTAGGGCGCAGTGCACCTGGCGCTAGCGCATCTGTGTTTGACACGTGGCACGCAGCGCGCCTAACGCTGAATCTGAAGCGTTGCTTCAATTTTTAAATTTTGAATTTTAAAACAGAGCTTTGCTCTGATTGGGGGAAACAAGGATGCCGGTGGTAATAAGTAGAGGTGGGGTCCGCGCGAGGGCCCATTCCTCTTCATAATCTCCTCGTCTTTGGTCTTGTTAGGTCGGCGTTCTCCTCTTTAGGTTGGGATTTCCGCGTTTGCTTTTCCAAGGACACCTCTTCATCAGGTTAGATGTCTTCCTCTGAGGAGTCTATAGATGTAGTTGGCGTAGAGTCTAGTGAGCCCTCTGTAGAGTCTTCCTCTTCTTCCTCCTCCTCCTCCTCTTCTTCTTCTGGACCGGAGTCCTCCCACGGAGTTAGGGTTAGGTCTCCTTCCCAGGGTCGCGCGACGGGGGCGGATCCCCGAGTTGATGTCGTAGATATGCCCAGCGTGCCGTCTACGGTGAGGCACGAGGAGGAGCTTGCCAATGCTCGGACTCGCTTCTATATTCCTCCTGGCTACACGTTGCGTTTGGCCGGGGAGGGGGAGATGGCAGATCAGGTACGGGGCAAGGAGATTGCCCTGTACTTGGAGTCCTTTTGGGCCAGAATGCGCCTGCCTTTCTCTCGAGGTTGTTGGAGCGCTAAATTACTTTGGGCTAGCCCCGGGCCAGCTAGTTCCGAACTCCTGGAAGATTCTCCTTGGGTTCCTGGTTCGCTTGAAGTTGCAGATGATCCCCTTCAGTCTGTCTATCCTTGCCTCCTCCCCCATTTACAAGAGTCATCCCGACACTCACGCGGGCGACCCGAGATGGGGTTTACCTCTGTTTTAGGAAATAACGGGGAAGTGCAGCCGGGTCAGGAGTCGTCGTCTTGCCTTCTTCCATCCACAATTGGAAGAAGAAGATTCTCTTTGTTGGGCCGCCAGAAGGTGAGGACTGGCCCGTGCCCACCCAGTGGTCTAGGGATAGGTGCTGGCAGGGAAGTCCGTCCAATGATCCTGACGCGGTGAGAGTGGAGGAGTGGAAGACCATTCCTCGGGGCGACGTGCTACTTTCTGAGCGGGCCCTTAATTAGGCTGGGCTCAGCCCTGCCCAATTCGTCTGTAAGTTAGGAGCTTGTGTTCGTCCACATTTTTGTTTGTGTTGCTAATTCCATTGTATTTTGTCTTGTGCAAAACCCATGGACTTGAGCCACCTCCGAGCAGCCATGCGCAAGCCGAAGAAGGGACCGAAGGCTGGAGGTGCTATTTCTTCTTGTCCGACGTCTGTCTCGGTTCCTCCGGCAGCCGTCCCACCCCAGCGTTTGACTATGGGCCGAGCCCCGGAGCCCAGCCAGGCGCCGAGCAGAAAACGGGTTCGGGGAAAGGATGCCCGGGCTTCGGAGGTGGAGACCGGCTCTCTGCCTTCGCCTCTAAAGAGGTTCCCCTGCGTAGTCCCGTGGATCCCAGCCTCTCCGATCTTAGTGGACGAGGGAGAGCTCCATTTTGAGGTGCCCTCAGGGCTCTCCATCGCTGACAGCTTGCTGTCCGATATGGAGAGGTCGGCCGGGAGTAAAGTCCCTGAGGGGTCTCTGAAGGCGCAAATGGCGTCCATCGCCCAAGAGGTCGTGCAGGTTAGTGCTCGTACCTCACTTGTTTTTTCACTCAGCGCCTCGTCATTTGTGAGATTTGGTGCTCCTTTTCCTTCTGACCTACTCTGCTTTCTTCAAGTCCTCCAACACATCGCTCTCGTCGTCCGGATGGAGGAGGAGGAGATAGTCCCGGCGATGTGAGCCGCGGGCGAGCTCTCCTCACTAGGGGAGAGCTTGAAGCGGGAGCTTGAGGCGGCGTTGGCGATTATCGCTGCCCTTGAGGGTGAGGCGACGGCCGGGAAGCAGGAGGTGGCGGCCACGAAGCAGGAGGCTGCGCCCGCGAAGCAGGAGGAGGCGCCCGCGAAGCAGGAGGTTGCCAGGTTCCACGAGGCCGCCAAGGCCAAGCTTCAGGACTCCAAGGTGCTCGTCGGCACCATGAAGAAGTCCGTGAGCGCCCTCCGGAAGGAGTTGGGGGCTGCGGTAGATGCAGCAAAGCGAGCCAACCTCAGAGCGGCGAGGGCGGTGGAGAACTTCCAGAAGTTGGAACAATTATACACCGTCCTTTCCTCGGCCGCCACCGCCATCTGGCACGAGGCCCTCGACGCCGTCAAGGCTCGGATGCCGGAGTTCGCTGATGTAGATCTCTGAGCCGAATATCTTCACGGGGATGACGAGCAGGGCGATGGCCCCGAGGAAGAGATATCCGGCGAGGACGATGCTGAGGCTCCTATGGTAGGCGCTGAGCTTCTCGGGGTTGCGCCCGGCCCTGTGGTCTGAAGCCCCTTGTCTTCTTGTTTTTTCTTCTTTTTGTTGCATCGGTTATTTTGTAGGCCTCCGGGCGTTTTAGAAGGCTGGGGAGCCCACAATACCCTAGTAAAAGTTTTGACTTTGTGAATAAAGATTTTTGTTTTTACAGTAGTGTTTTTGCTCATATTTTCTTTTGTCGGTGAACACTTGTATTTGCACAGTATTGCCTTCATGTTGTGTCGGTTCTTCGTCTAGCGATTGCGCGTCGAGTTGAATCTGTTCATTTTCCCAGTGTGCCCAGTGTGTAAAGACGGTATCTCCATGGCCCCAAAGTCGAGACGGAGATCGTTCAGATGTAGACAGACCAGATGCCTCGTGTTGAGGTCACATTCTTCAGTGTGGGAGGCTCGGAGAGGCATGCAAAGGACGGGGTCAAGCAGGGTGCCCCTTGGTGAGGGCTTTGATCCTTAGTGTGGGAGGGGCTGTGAGTGGCCTACCAAGGATGGGCCGAGCAGGGTAGCTGTCCGGTACCTCATGGCGAGGGCTTTGATCCCTGGCGTATTGGGGTAGGGAACTACCAGCCAGGGATAACCGAGCAAGGGCGGGCCCGGTTGCCTCTTTCGAGGGCTTTTTATCCTTAGTGCGGGAGGGGCCGTAAGAGGCCTACTAAGGATGGCTGAGCAAGGTAGCTGTTCGGTGCCTCATGGTGAGGGCTTTGATCCCTGGTGTGTTGGGGTAGGGCTACCAGCCAGGGATAACTGAGCAAGGGCGGGCCCGGTTGCCTCTTTCGAGGGCTTTTTATCCTTAGCGCAGGAAGGGCCGTAAGAGGCCTACTAAGGATGGCCGAGCAGGGTTGCTGCCCGGTGTCTCTTGGCGATTGCTTTGATCCTTAAGGATGGTCCGGGCAGGGTTGCTGCCCGGTGCCTCTTGGCGAGGACTTTGATCTCTGGTGTGTTGGGGTAGGGAGCTACCAGCCAGGGATAACCGAGCAAGGGCGGGCCCGGTTGCCTTTTGCGAGGGCTTTTTATCCTTAGCGCGGGAGGGGCCGTAAGAGGCCTACTGAGGATGGCCGAGCAGGGTTTCTGCCCGGTACCTCTTGGCGAGGGCTTTGATCCTTAAGGATGGCCAAGCAGGGTTGCTGCCCGGTGGCCCTTGGAGAGAGCTTTGATCCGTGGGGTTGTGGGGTAGGGAAGCTACCAGCCAGGGATAACCGAGCAGGGTAGCCGCTAGGCTGCCTCTTGGTGAGGGCTTCGATCCCTGGCGTTGTGGGGTAGGGGAGCTACCAGCCAGGGATAACCGAGCGAGGTAGCCGCTCGGCTGCCTCTTAGTGAGGGCTTTAATCCCTGGCGTTGTGGGGTAGGGGAGCTACCAGCAAAGGATAGCCGAGCAGGGTAGCCGCTCGGCTGCCTCTTAGTGAGTGCTTAGATCCTTAGCGATGGAGGGGCCGTAGGAGGCCTGCTAAGGATCGACCGAGCAGTGAAGCTGCTTGGTTGACTCTTGGCGAGGGCTTTGATCCCTGGCGTTGCGTGGTAGGTGAGCTACCAGCCAGGGATAGCCGAGCGGGGTAGCCGCTCGGCTGCCTCTTCATGAGGGCTTAGATCCATAGCGTTTTGGGGTAGTGAGCTACCGGCCAGGGATAGCCGAGCAGGGTAGCCGCTCAGCTACCTCTTCGTGGGGGCTTAGATCCTTAGCGCTGGAGGGGCCATGGGAGGCCTGCTAAGGATGGAATGAGCAGTGAAGCTGCTTGGTTGCCTCTTGACGACGGCTTCAATCCCTGGCGTTGCGGGGTAGCGAGCTACCGGCCAGGGATAGCCGAGCAGGGTAGCCGCTCGGCTGCCTCTTCGTGAGGGCTTAGATCCTTAGTGCTGGAGGGGCCATGGGAGGCCTGCTAAGGATGGACCGAGCAGTGAAGCTGCTTGGTTGCCTCTTGGCGAGGGCTTTGATCCCTGGCGTTGTGGGGTAGCGAGCTATCGGCCAGAGATAGCCGAGCAGGGTAGCCGCTCGGCTGCCTCTTCGTGAGGGCTTAGATCCTTAGCGCTGAAGGGGCTATGGGAGGCCTGCTATGGATGGACCGAGAAGTGAAGCTGCTCGGTTGCCTCGTGGTGAGGGATTTGATCCCTGGTGTGTTGGGGTAGGGAGCTACCAGCCAGGGATAGCTGAGCAGGGTAGCCGCTCGGCTGCCTCTTCGTGAGGGCTTAGATCCCTGGCGTTGTAGGGTAGGGAGCTACCGGCCAGGGATAGCCGAGCAGGGTAGCCGCTCGGCTGCCTCTTCATGAGGGCTTTGATCCCTGGCATTGTGGGGTAGGGAGCTACCGGCTAGGGATAGCCGAGCAGGGTAGCCATTTGGCTGCCTCTTCGTGAGGACTTAGATCCTTAGCGCTGGAGAGGCCAGAGGAGGCCTGCTAAAGATGGACCGAGCAGTGAAGCTGCTCAGTTGCCTCTTGGGGAAGGCTTTACCCATCCTCCTTGGAGCGAGGACCGGGAAGAGGGACAGTCGCTGTCGATACGTGTCATGATCGCGTGGGGAACACGAAGTGCCGGAGTGTCGTTTCGATTTCGCATCGAGCGGCACGATGTCTGCTGCGTGGCGGCACAGTTGCGGGTGAAATGGGCGACCGTTGAACTCCGGGAGCATTGTGTGCTATAAAACGGAGAGAGCGTCGATTGCTCCTTTCTTCACACCTAAAATGCAAGAATGGAGGACTTCCCTTTCACTATCCAAGATATCATAAACTTCGAGGACGTGTACCTCTACGATCAGTACGGTACTGATGACACGGTGCAGTTGGTGATAGGACGGATCGAGGATCATTTCGGCCGATTGCTCCCCCGGCGCTTCTCCCTACTTCAGCTGTTGATGTACTCCATCTGGAGGGCGTCGCCGGGGCTCTACAACCCCTTATCCGAGCAGCTGGAAAACGAGGCCGTTGGCAAGCTAAGGTCTCTGAGGCACTTCGGCCTGATCTCTGTGAGCCGACTGAACCACTCGGAGGCGCTTGTCCTTGAGTACTACCAATTGAGGCTCGATGCCGATGCCGGCGAGGGACACCGAAGGCAGAGGTTAGACGCCGCGAGGGCTCGGCTGGTGGAAATATCCTCAGAGTACCACGAGTAGTGCTCTCTGCACCCCATTCCCCTGCTGTTGTAATAATTTTTTTTGTACGGCTGAGGAGCCTATAGTACCTTTTGAATGAATGGGATTCTTTTTCTTTCCTGCAATGCTTTATTGATCCATTTATTATATAAACAAAAGATCTCAAGAAAGGTGTACATTGCTTTGGAAAGAAAATGCATGCTAGTAGATATTCTTATTCGTGCAGCTTGAGCCCCTCGGATGTCTGTTGACATCTATGACCGGCATAGGGTACCAAGCTTCATTGGTGCCAGACGTATCCTCCGCTGATACTACCATGATTTGGCTGATGGTCAGCTTGGCGAGAGGGGGACGCTGCTCCTGCTCGCGGTCAGCTTGCCGCTTGTCCCTCAAGTATGCTGCGAGATGCCCCGAACGGATGAGCTCCTCAATGTAGTCACGGAGCTGCTTGCAGCTCTCCGTGGAGTGGCCCAGCGACCTGTGGAAACCGCGGTATGGGCCCCGGGTTCGTTTTGAGGCCATTCGCGAGATCGGGGGAAGTTTGAAGAATCCCTCGCCTTTGGCCTCCTCTAGTAGCACTGTCTGGGAGACGTTGAGCGGGGTGTATTCCTGAAACTTCGAGAGATAGGGCTTTGCCCGCTCAGGTCCCCTTCTCTCTTCCCTTTCCATTTTCTTCTGGTCGGCTTGCTCTGCCTGGGGGAGATTTGCATTCACCTCGGATTCGAGCTGGACCTCGTGCTCGGTCCAGGTTTTTACCTCGGCTATGGTCTTAGGTTGCGCTAATGCAAAGGAGCGTAACCACTCCTTGTGCCTAAGACCAGACCTAAGTGCTGTGATGAAGGTTTCATCCCGGTGCTCTGGGACCTCGAGAAGGGTGTTATAGAAGCGGGTGACGTATGCTTTGAACGTATCATTGTCCCCGCTCTTGATCGTGAAGGGGTGGTCTTTTGCCGCCTATTCCCGACGAAGTGGCCGAGGAATTGAGTGGCCAGCTCGTCGAAAGTTGAGATCGAGCGAGGCTCGAGTCCTCGGAACCAGTCTCATCCGGCGCGGATGAGATTGGCCAGGAAAGCTCGGCATTGGGCGGCGTCAGAGTTATTTTGGAAGCTCATTCCCGCGGTGAACGCATCCAAATAGTCCTTCGGGTCAGATTTACCGTCAAAGAGGGAGACCTTCAGGGGCTTGCTTCGAGAGGAGACGTGGACGGCGAGCATCTCCTCGGTGAATGGTTTGGTGAGCGAGTCGGCGGCATACTTAGCCCCACCGCTCGATCGGTGGCCTTCCCAATGCATACCCTCGATCTTCTTCTTGAGGGCATCGAGTCGAACGTGGTACCCCGACGACTCGGCACATTATGATCCCTGGCCTCTGCTGTTGGAGGCTTGTGTCTAGCCGCGGTCCCGGTTCCTCTCAATGAGGTTCCTTAGATCCCCCGGTGAGGTAGTCTTCGAGCCGCCGTGGCGAGTCTCTTCCGCGTGACCCCGTCGAGGGAGGGGGAGTCGGTCATGCCTGGTAACAGGCGAGCTGACCTACATATCCTCGAGAGGGACAGGTGCACGGAAGATCTCGGGGCGAGGTGCTCTGGCGACGGACCTCGGTGTTAAATTGTGGGGAGCCCAGCGAGTCGCAGAAGGTACTGGCCCGGGAGATCTGCGGCCACGGGATGTAGCGAGGCGGTGGTCGGCAGTGCCAACGCGTGCGGAGTCTTCTCTCCCCCTGTTGGGGTCCCGGTCTCGTGGTGGAGGAGCGGCGACCTGGGGAACTTGCCCTGCCGTTTGGATACGGATGAGCGCGTCCACAACAGACGTGAGTCGGTCTATCTGGTCGGCAAGGGTGTTGATGGCATTCGGCGGAGGAGGTTCTTCCATGCCTCTGTTGAGGGGGAGGCGGCGGCTGGTGCTGGGATCGTCGTGATGATCGCTCACCATTAGAGTAAGATTGGAAGATGAACTTTTGTTTTTATGAAATTAAGGATTCCCACAGGCGGTGCCAGCTGACGCGGGTCGGATCCGCGCGTCAAGATATTACCTTCCGTTGATCTGCTAATGGCGGTGATAGACGGCTGAGATTTGATCTGGAGGCTGGCTCCTGAAGCGTGTGGATCTCAATGGATTTGAGGTTGCTTACGCCGAGCTACCTGTAAGGAAGTCCCAGGGTGGTTGTACCACCGAGGACCCTCCAACGGTCAAGTTAGAGAGGAAATCTGAGCAGAGCAACGGCTTAGTGGAGTAAAAATGGCTTACTTGAACCGTCTGAAGAGGGGGTTTATATAGCGGTGGCAGCAGGAAGGGCAGGCGCGTGAATCACGTCGGCCGTTACGCTCCCGACGTCACGCCCGCGTGATGAGAGGGATCTCCCATTAATGGCGAGACAGGCTCGTTAATGGGGGATCGTGATGGGGGGGATCGTGGGATGTGGCGGGCGGATATCTCGCGCATGGCGAGATTCGCGGGATGGCGGTTGCACCTGTGAGCGGTGTCATTGGTCGGTCGATGGGACCGAGGAAGATGACCTTGGCGGAAGAGCTCGCGGATGAGCAGGAGAGCCGAGGTATCTTGGTTCCGTGGTAGCTCGGAGGCGAGCTCTGAGACCGAGGAGGCCAATTGTGCTGGGGGCTCAGAGGTGAGCCAGCGCTTGTTTGTGAGACGGGCAAAGGAGTGGTCTGGTCGGCCACTGTAGGTCCTTTCTTGCGTGCTCTGGGACACGTCGTCTGCCATGTGTCATGATCTAGGAGATCACCGATATCGAGCATCATCAGTTTATGAATACATATGTCTTATGATGTTAATATCATTTCTAACATCGAACCACATGAATGCTCTATCTTTTGTGAACCCACATGTTTTCGCTCAGCCCATGTTCCAATTTGTTGAGAACGTCTGTGCCAGATCTTGGCCCCTTACGATCTATTTTCCGATGGAAATGCATTTTGTGAGGTCGAAGGTTCGTAGATTTTCGGCCCCGTGGCTGTGCTTGAACACACTGAGCTTTGTGTGCTTGGCTGTGTCTATTTTAGCTATTTTTGGATCCATCCAGGGCATTGCTCAAAGCCTTAAAAGCTGCAAACCTTTCCACAATTAGTTGCTTAAATGAAACTGTTTTGTGCCAATTGTTTTTGTATTTCTACGTGATTGGAGGCATGTTTGAATTGGATAAGATGGATTGTTTTTTTTTTGTGTCTATCAAAAGCTGAATAATTTACTAGAGAATATGCTCATGAGATTATTAATCAAATGTGGGGAATAGAATGTGCCGAGATAACGTCTATCCATATTTAAAATTTAATTCTTATTCGAAGTTGATGTCAAGTGATAATGTATATTACTTTCAGTCTTTTCTGAGCGTGTTTGAATTGAATCGGCGTTATCTTCTAGATATTCGACTTTGCCGATTGTCTAAAAGATATGCCGGGTGCATGTTATCTTCGACATACGTCAGAGTTATTTTGGAAGCTCATTCCCGCGGTGAACGCGTCCAAATGGTCCTTCGGGTCAGATTTACCGTCAAAGAGGGAGACCTTCGGGGGCTTGCTGCAAGAGGAGACGTGGACGACGAGCATCTCCTCGGTGAATAGTTTGGTGAGCGAGTCGGCGGCGTACTTAGCCCCACCGCTCGATCGGTGGCCTTCCCGATGCATACCCTCGATCTTTTTCTCGAGGGCGTCGAGTCGAACGTGGTAACCCGACGACTCGGCGCATTCTGATCCCTGGCCTCTGCTGTTGGAGGCCCGTGTCTGGCCGCGGTCCCGGTTCCTCTCAATGAGGTTCCTTAGATCCCCCGGCGAGGTAGTCTTCGAGCCGCCGTGGTGAGTCCCGTCCGTGTGACCCCGTCAAGGGAGGGGGTGTCGGTCATGCCTGGTAACAGGCGAGCTGACCTATATCTCCTCGGGAGGGACAGGTGCGTGGAGGATCTCGGGGTGAGGTGCTCTGGCGACGGACCTCGGTGTTGAACTGTAGGGAGCCCAGCGAGTCGCAGAAGGTACTGGCCCGGAAGATCTGCGACCACGGGATGTAGCGAGGCAGTGGTTGGCAGTGCCAACGCATGCGGAGTCTTCTCTCCCCCTGTTGGGGTCCCGGTCTCGAGGTGGAGGAGCGGCGACCTGGGGAACTTGCCCCGCCGTTTGGACACGGATGAGCGCGTCCACAACGGACGCGAGTCGCTCTATCCGGTCGGCAAGGGTGTTGATGGCATTCGGCGGAGAAGGTTCTTCCATGTCTCTGTTGAGGGGGAGGCGGCGGCTGGTGCTGGGATCGTCGTGATGACTGCTCGCCATTAGAGTAAGATTGGAAGATGAACTTTTGTTTTTGTGAAATTAAGGATTCCCACAGGCGGTGCCAGCTGACGCGGGTCAGATCCGCGCGTCAAGATATTATCTTCCGTTGATCTACTGATGGCGGCGATAGACGGCTGAGATTTGATCTGGAGGCTAGCTTCTGAAGCGTGTAGATCTCAATGGGTTTGAGGTTGCTTGCGCCGAGCTACCTGTAAGGAAGTCCCGGGGTGGCTGTACCACCGAGGACATTCCAACGGTCAAGTTAGAGAGGAAATCCGAGCAGAGTAACGGCTTAGTGGAATAGAAATGGCTTACTTGAACCGTCTGAAGAGGGGGTTTATATAGCGGTGGTAGCAGGAAGGGCAGGCGCGTGAATCACGTCGGCCGTTCCGCTCCCGACGTCACGCCCGCATAATGAGAGGCATCTCCCATTAATGGCGAGACAGGCTCGTTATTGGGGGATCGTGATGGCGTGGAACGTGGGATGTGACCGGTGGATATCTCGCGCATGGCGAGACTCGCGGGATGGCGGTTGCACCTGTGAGCGGTGCCGTTGGTCGGTCGATGAGACCGAGGAAGATGACCTCGGCGGGAGAGCTCGCGGATGAACAGGAGAGCCGAGGTATCTTGATTCCGTGGTAGCTCGGAGGCAAGCTGTGAGACCGAGGAGGCCAATTGTGCTGGGGGCTCAGAGGTGAGCCAGCGCTTGTTTGTGAGACGGGCAAAGAAGTGGTCTGGTCGGCCACTGTAGGTCCTTTCTTGCGTGCTTTGGGACATGTCGTCTGCCACGTGTCATGATCTAGGAGATCACTGATATCGAGCATCATCAGTTTATGAATACATATGTCTTATGATGTTAATATCATTTCTAACATCGAACCACATGAATGCTCTATCTTTTGTCTGCCGAACCCACAGGTTTTCGCTCAGCCCATGTTCCAACTTGTTGAGAACGTCTGTGCCAAATCTTGGCAGGTCGAAGGTTCGGAGATTTTCGGCCCCGTGGCTGTGCTTGAACACACTGAGCTTTGTGTGCTTGGCTGTGTCTACTTTAGCTATTTTTGGATCCATCCAGGGCATTGCTCAAAGCCTTAAAAGCTACAAACCTTTCCTCAATTAGATGCTTAATTGAAACTGTTTTGTGCCAATTGTTTTTGTATTTCTACGTGATTGGATGCATGTTTGAATTGGATAAGATGGATTTTTTTTTTTTGTTCGTGTGTCTATCAAAAGCTGAATAATTTACTAGAGAATATGCTCATGAGATTATTAATCAAATGGGGGGAATAGAATGTGCCGAGATAATCGTCTATCCATATTTAAAATTTAATTCTTATTCGAAGTTGATATCAAGTGATAATGTATATTACTTTCAGTCTTTTCTGAGCATGTTAGAATTGAATCGGCATTATCTTCTAGATATTCGACTTTGCCGATTGTCTAAAAGATATGCCAGGTGCATGTTATCTTCGACATGTGATAGACATAGTCTATACATGCATGAATAGCTGTCATATATGCTTGACTGTAAGGTATTTGATTATCATCATTTCTGACTCGAAGTAACAAGAAACAAGCTATTTATAGACACGTGCAGCGTTAATTTCCCATTATGCGTTACAACCAAAGGAAGTTTTGAAAATGAGGCTGGGAGTCTCTCGTTAATTAACAAACAACCACAAACACTGAAAGTTTCCAACTGAATCCAGCGAAGAACCGTTCCATCCTCAACTGCTCTCCCACATCAATTCATTCTACACAAAAGAAAAGACAAGAGAAAGGCAGACGGCAATGGATCTTGAAGGCAACAATGGCACCTCAAGTGATCAAGATCTCGACGACGATGGCCATGTTAAAAGAACAGGTGATACATCATCTATATATCAATCCCATATTAATCTGATCATCATCTCTATGGAACGAAACTTTAGTAATGATATGACAAAAGTTTTACAACTGGCTGTTTCTTACGTGCGTAAACCTTCTCTAAATAAATATACCAAATCTCTCGTTCGAAATACTATGATTCGAGAGAGGCTTGCCATGGTCCAAAATGACCCGTTATCATCCTTCAAATTGATGTGTTTGCCATATGGAAGCATATCAATTCATTCTACACAAAAAAAAGAGGAAAAGTTGATGTGTTTGCCATATGGAAGCATATCAATCTTTAGATTATGTTTAATATATAAATGTATGGATGAATGTCATGCAGGGACATTGGTAACTGCAAGTGCCCACATCATAACAGCAGTGATTGGGTCGGGTGTGCTCTCATTGGCATGGGCCATGGCACAATTGGGGTGGCTGATTGGCCTAACTGTTCTTGCTTCTTTCTCTGTGATCACTTGGTATTGCTCCACCCTTCAAGCTGATTGCTATAGGTCTGTCCATGGGAAGAGGAGCTACACTTACATGGAAGCTGTCAGAACTCATCTTGGTACGTAGGGACATTTCAAAACAAACCCATGGTTCCAAAAACTACATATGCCAAACCTGCGGCCAATGGTCCGTTTGGTTTGCTGCAATAGAAAATACAACATTTAGCTCTGAATGTAGTTTCGGTTGTTATTGACTATTGTAATCGGAGTTTTTAACTCTCACTCTGCTTGACAGGGGGGGTTCATGTTCAGCTGTGTGGGGTAGTCCAATATGCAAATCTCGTCGGGGTGGCGATTAGTTACGCAATCACGACGGCTATCAGCATGGCGTAAAATTTACATGCACATATCACTCAAACTAGTTGAGATTTCGTAGCACGTGTTTGCATAAATTTTATATTTGATGGCATTTGTTGTATCTGTTTTAATTTCAATCTCCAGGGCTGTTAAAAGATCCTACTGCTTCCACAAGAATGGCCACAATGCACAATGTGTTGAGCCCTTAACTGTGTGCATGATAATATTTGTTGCCATCGAGATACTTCTCTCTCAAATACCCAACTTCCACAAGATTTGGTGGCTTTCCATTGTGGCTGCAGTCATGTCTTTCTCTTACTCTTTGATAGGCCTCGGCCTCGCCGTCGCAAAAGTGGTTGCAGGTGAGAAACAATAGCTGATGGTATTTTATTGTAGTGTTTAGCCTTTAAAAAAACAGAGTAGCATGTGCATGCTTATATATTTGTTCGTGACCATTTAAATTCAGAGGTAGGTCATGAGACGAGGACGAGCCTGACAGGATTGACGGTTGGAGTCGATGTGTCGATGAGCGAGAAAGTGTGGAAGATGTTGCAGTCGCTCGGAAATGTCGCCTCTGCTTTCTCTTTTGCTTTAGTTCTCATTGAGATTCAGGTAAACTTTAAAGAGTATTATTTTCTTCCGAAATTTTCTTCAATTCTTAATTTAGTTTGTTAATGAAGATAAATGATGCCAAAAATTAATATAGAAATATATAAAAAAAATGCCATATCATGCAACTTAATTTCATTATGAAATTGACTGATATGCAGTATGATCTGAGAAAATTTTGGCATCCAACTTCTTTTTTCGTAGGATACACTAAAATCAAGCCCCCCAGAGAACCAAGTGATGAAGAAAGCTTCTTTAATAGGAGTTAGCACCTCCGCTGTCTTTTACATCCTTTGCGGCGTCTTCGGATATGTCGCCTTCGGGAATGCAGCCCCCGGAAACTTTCTCACCGGGTTCGGTTTCTACGAGCCGTTCTGGCTCATCGACATCGGCAACATTTGCATTGTTGTTCATCTGCTAAGCGCGTATCAGGTAAAATTAAGTTGATGTGTGGGTGTAAATGCTATTATAATTATGGACGTTTATTTTTAAATGAAACCCCCGAAATGCTCAAATGGTAGAGAAATTGATAGTAAAGACAGAACTCTAGTATATATGAGGTTAAATTCATGATTTACCAAAAACCACCGTGCACGCGAAACAATCCTATGTTGTTTTTTCTACCGAAAAACCATCTTATATATAGCATGCATTAATAGCGAAAAACTATCCATGTCGTTAGGTATATCATAAAATGGCATTTCGATCCATTATTTTTAACTACGCCAAATTGAGATATTAACCTATAACCATAGTTTAATAGTTTTAACAAAAAAGCATCATATACTATAATAGTTTTAGTAAGAAACCATCCTGTAATGTGGTTTTCGGCTCGCATTGCATATCTTAGGGTAGAGAAAAACCACAAGATGATTTTTCGTAAAAGAGCCAAACCACGGCGTGGGTTTTAGTAAATACTCCTTATATAAAATATATGCCTTTACTAATAAATTGAATATTGCTTAAAAGAAGGCCATCAATAAAAAAAAAAAAATTGATACAGGTTTTCTGTCAGCCCGTGTTCCAATTCGTGGAAACCTGGAGCCAGAGCCGATGGCCGAACCTACCCATCCTCACATCCCAACGCATCACCACCATTCCCTTATTAGGCATGACTTTCTCATTCAACATCCCAAGGACGATCTCGAGGGCTGCATACGTAATTTTAACTGCGGCCGTGGCGATAAGCTTGCCATTCTTCAATAGTTTTCTCGGATTCGTCGGAGGAGTCTCGTTCTGGCCCCTGACCGTCTATTTTCCGGTGGAGATGTACATAAAGAAGGCTAAAGTCGCGAGACTTTCGGCGTTGTGGATTTCGTTGCGGATGTTGAGCTTGGTTTGCTTGCTTGTGTCTCTGGCTGCGGCCTGTGGGTCACTACAAGGGCTCGTGCATGACCTTGGAGCGTACAAGCCTTTCAAAAACTTCTAAAATTAATTGCATGCAAACTGTTAATTATGTTGTTTAATGATAATGAAAGTTAGGTAATCAGTGACAACAACTGATTAATCGATGACCAAGTCAGCAACTTTAGCTTCAAGAAATCAATACAAGGAAAAATCAGTTTTTGCTAGCTTAGCATCAGATGGTGTGTGATGACGTTTGCATGTTTGAAGCTGGAAAAAGGAAAAATCAGTTTTTGCTGGAGGGTTTCTTTTCGTTTTATTTCCCTTTCATTCTTTTTTATTATTTCTTTATCTTTTAAAATTTGAGATATTTCTTATTATGGTCAGACCGTGAGCTCTGGACCGGCACGGTGAACCTCGGAAGGATCACTTAAGTCCAAAATGAACAAGTGATAAGGCGCAGCGGAAAGAACGCAGGATCATGATTTCTAAAGACAATGAAACAAGCAAACAACAAACGGATAGAGAAGCACACCGGTTGGAATATAAATATAAAACCCTCGGCCCTTATCATAACTTTGGAGTTTTGATACAGTGGAAGAGACATTTTATATAGTATCAGAGCGATCCGGGTTCAATTCCTATCAGACGTGTATTAAATGTGGTTTTATTAAAATTGAAAATAGGGTTTTTTCTTATATCTCACCTCCAAAACTTCCATATTTCTAAATTTCAGCCTTAAAAGTTCATATTTCTAAATTTCAGCCCTAAAACCTTTAAGTGGTTTATAAATCTGCCCTTGGTTAGTTTTGCAAAGTATTTTATATGAATATTTCGGTACTCTAATTAACATATCATTAAGTGACTGTTAAAAGATAATAAAAAATACCCTTCAAAGTCATCTCTTCCTTTTCAATTTAACGATAAGGTAGGGTTTCTCTTTAATTTTAAATTAGGGCTTTTTTTACATTAAAAGTTAAGGTTTTCCTCTTCACACATTCATTAGTTGTAGATATCTTGACTGGATTATGCTTATCTCTTCTTTATTTTTTTTTATCAATTTGGATAACCCCAAAAATAAAAATGATCTCAAGTTTCAAATTCTGTGAAAAGAATGATTTTCCATAATGAGCTTGAAGATGAAGAAAGAATAGGAAGAGGTCTCATGATTTTCAAGGAAAGAGAAAGAGGAAACACATTTATAAACCAAGTTCTCATTAAAACAAACCATCCCTAGTTAAATTCGGACGGAATATAGATAAAATGAGTTTTTTCAGTTAACCGAGAAGTTTTAGGGTGAAATTTGAAAATATGAGCTTTAGGAGATGGAATTTAGAAATATGGAAGTTTTATAGGGGGAGATTAAAAAACCCTTAAACATATTATTATGCAAAAGCCCAGGTTTCAGTCCAAAGGGCCCTCAATCTACGGAGGTGTGATAGAATATGATCATAAAACGGGTTTTGGTGCTTGGTAGATTTTAATGGCCACCGACTTTTGATGAGAAAATAGACTAGGCATCAAACTCCAACTAAATTGATTATAATTTATTGTCTAAACAAACTTGGAGAACAATTAACTCTGATTCGAAACTCCAAATTACCCGAAACCCGATCTGCATCCTCTGCCCCACCGGTAACCCATTAGTGAAGAAGCGGAGTCGATGAGACTGCGAGCTCATGACAGAGAGCTCAAGCTCGTTCGGATGGGCTTGCGCAGGGCTTGGAGTCTTTTCGGGCTCGGATTTTGCAAACAAAATCAACAATTACTTCATGATATATGCAACTAGGGGCATTCAAAAAGCCTCTCCATGTTGAATATACGGACGATTAAGATTGAAAGATTCCAATCTTATTTTAAGAATTTTCTTTTTCTCTTTTTTCAAATCTTAACATTCCGCGCGCATCACACCACGGGTGATAGACGCCAGCTTCTATCTAAAAAATGTCAAATAAGAATTTTACAATATTAATTGTTGTCATTAACTACAAATGTATTATCCTCAATTTTAAGTAAAGGTCCAGAGTTTCAATGCAGAGCAGGACCATAAACTTCCAAATCAAACCGTACGTGAAGTTGCTTATTGATCTTAAAGAACATTTATATACCTTTTTTATTCTTATTAAAATAACTTTTATTGAAAATTGTGAAGTAAAAGTTATATATGGTCAATTGTTTTTTTCTATCCCTACCAGAAATTTCCACATGTAAATAAATTTTTCTTTTTGATCAAAAAATATAGATTGTCCATCACATTAACTACTACAAGTGCAAGAAATCTAGTGATACCTGTCCATCTTCTTCTCAATATTTAAATGCAAACCTTCAGGGTCTCCGTGTTTGATTTGTCCCAACAAAACCGCCGCCGCCGGTCAACAGCCCGCCTTCCGTCGGCCATCCATAGCCCATCGGCCGTTCGCCGTCGTTCGGTCGTCCACTGACCGCCGGCTGTTGCATAAACATGTATTACCCGAGATGATTAAAGCATACCAAGCACAATAATACAATATTTCTTGGAATTAGATGACCGGTTATCATAATGCAAACTCCCACCTCTCAGCCCTATGACGGGCTTTTTGTCGAATTGTTTCAATGAAGCAGAAACATTTGCATACATGTAATGCTCAAAGCACTAAATAGTGCAACTTTTGACAAGGATCAAATTATGATATTTATAATTTGCATGTCTACATACACGAGTTGTTGCCTCAATTATGTTAGTTATTAGATTAATCAAAATTTTGGACCATAGCTAGAAATTAACTTTCCATTGCAAGCTTTCTTCTGCACATGCATGCATCGTACGTGCCGTACTCGAAATCTAGCTATGATAATAATAAGAACATATATAGAACTTTGATGTGCCCAACGCGTCTTACTTTTAATAACTTTAATTAATTTTACAAATTATTGTACTTTTACACTTTAATATATAGGAAGCCATGCAAAACACCAAATTTAATGCCAGCAAGTTATTTCAAATTACATGCCATTTAGGACCGCAGTTCTCTTCGAACTTAACCCTTTATCAAATCACTCATCAGCGATGGTAGCTAATTATATGGAATCTACCGGATTGATATGATTTTGCCAGCATAACTGTAATGTTACGTGTTCCGCAATATTTATTTTTTTATTTTTTTAAAAAGGTGGAGCACAGTAGGACATTTGACACAATAGTTGTGTATTGCAATCAATTAAACCCCCAATCATGAAACAAAGCTAGTTTCCAAAGATTTGGTTCCTTCTATTTCAAAAGAAAAAAGAGACCAAAGTACCCCCACACCCCATGTTGGAGGTATATATACAATTGTCTATCCCAAAGGGAGAATAGGAAAGGGAAAAAGGAGGGCCAAAAGGTCAATTTGGGTGGAAGTCTGACCTTATAACTCGAACATTAATTAATGCAATGAAATAAAGGAAGAGAATTTATGTATAAAAAAAAGAATATGAAAGAAAAGAAATACCACTACAGAATCTCTTTCTCCATCACCCTTGTTCTTTGCTTTGAGGCAAAGCAAAGGACACAATTCCCTCTATCTACTTCTCTTTTTTGGTTATAGGGATGTTTCTTCATATATCCTCATAAATGCATTGGTATCAATTTTTATGCACCTTGGAATTCTTTTTATTTATTTGTATATATACCCTCCTAAAATCGAATTGATTCTTACATTATTTGTTCATGTTTAATTATATGGTAGCGATAATTTTTCTTTTATTCTTCGTTACGGAAGTGAAAATAAACGAATCTTCTAGTTTCTTGGGTGTTTTTCTTTATTTTCTCTGGCAAATTTCTATTCTCGACACTTATAATTAATTATTAATCTTCGATCATATACTAATTGATTATATATCGATCTTACTCTGCCTTAAATATAAAATATAAAATGCAAAAATTCCGAGTAGTTATCTAATTATGGATCAAGGAAGGTTAAGTATAGCATGTTTTATAATAGAAACAAATTGTAGATTACAACAAATATTCCAGAATAAGAATATCGCAATTTAAATAAATCAACACTACTACAATGAGAGATTGCCCCTACAGATAGAGGAATTCGTAAGGGCAATTTTTTATTACCCTTACGACTTACTCCATAGGGGCATTGTTTGATAACCGATAGATTTGTCTGGTGTGGACAACTTAGGATTGTATAAAGCAAACACCTGCATTCACTTATGTTTTAATTCGTTTCGACTTATTTCGTCGGTACTTTTCCGCTGGTTCTCCGTATACAAAGATAGATTAAATGCTCATTTCAACGTTGTTTCACAACATTGAAATGATTATCTATTCTATTACGGTGTACTTAGAAAACAGCATGGAGGTGCTGCCGAAATTTACGCGAAACAGATGAAAATACAAGCGAACGGGTGTTTGCTCTATACATTCCTAATGGGATAGAAGCCTTACTCCCAAGAGCCAAAACACACACATACAACGCGAATACACAACAAACGCACACACAAAGCACACACACATTAACAACCCTACACTTAAGCGAAATCATAAATTGAAACATACATACATAAAATACAACTCATACCTATAATTTATATGTTATACAGTCTAACATGGCCCATGAGTAAATCAGAGTTAAAGACTGGATGTAAGTGGATTGAAAATAACGCATGCAATCTAAGTTTGTCGCAGGAGTTGCTGCTTTCATTGAATTTGCACGCACACATAATAAGATCATGTTAAAGAAGATTCTCTGTCCGTGCGATAGATGTGAGAATAAGTTCTGGCAGAAGATAGAATACTTCACATCGTTAAATATGGTTTTACTAGAGTTTATACAACTTGGCTATATCACGGGGAAGGACAAGAAAAAGAAGGTAATGCGGCAGAAGAAGAAGGAGAAGATGGTAGTACGACAGAAGAAGAAGAAGAAGATGATAACTTCTTTTCAGGAGAAGAAATTGAAGATATGGTAGAGGCTGCCATAGGCGATAGTATTCCTACCGAAAATGACATTCCTTCCGGTCAAGAACCGCGTGCGGATAAGTATGAAAATTTCATGAATGATGCTAGAAGACCAATTTATGAAAATGCAAAATATTCCACCCAATCATGGTTCGTCCAACTTTTCCTGATTAAGTGCCTAAATTGATAGAGTAACAAGCCATTCACGATATTTCTGAAGTTCCTGAAAGATTTTATGCCCCCGGGATATAATGTGCCCGACAGCTGGTACGAAGCCAAAAGATAATGTCTGATTTGAGTCTGAAGTGTGAGAAGATTCATGCATATCCTAAAAATTGCGTGTTGTACCAGAAAGAAGATTCAGATTTGAAAGAGTGTCCAACATGCGGAGGGGCCAGGTAGAAACCGAAAGAATCTGATAAGAAGCCAGATATACCTGTTAAGATAGCACGATAGTTTCCCATAACACAGAGGCTGCAGAGGCTATTCAGGTGCAAGAAAATAGCCGAGGTAATGATTTGATATCACCGTGCTGCTCCAAGCGAAGATGGAAAAATGAGTCATCCAAAAGATTCACCAGTATGGAAGGATTTTGATAGGAGGCACGGAATATTCAGTAGTGATCCTTGCAATATCAGGCTCAGACTAACTAGTGATGGCTTCGGCCCATTCAACTATATGGTTGGAAGCCACAAAACATGTCCCGTTGTAATGATAGTTTATAATCTGTCGTCTTGATTGGCTATGGATCAATCCTACTTTATGATACATCTTCTTATTGACGGACCAAACTCACCGGAAAACAATATCGACGTCTATCTCCGACCTCTGATCGATGAGTTAAAATCTTTATTTATTGATGGTGTAGAGACTTACGATTCAAACACAAATACAACCTTCACAATGCGTGCAGCTTTAATGTGGAAAATTAATGACTTTCCTACGTATGGAATGCTACCAGGTTGGTCCGTACATGGTCACAAAGTATGCCCTTATTACCATCAATATACAATATCGAAATGGTTAAATTTTAGAAGGAATGTTTGTTATTGCGGTCATCGGCGTTTCCTGCCACTAGATCATCCCTACAGGTTAGACGCTGCACACTAATAGTCATCAGGAGCATTTTGGGCCTCCAGCCTCATTGTCTGGAGAGGACGTGATTGCTCAGTGGGACGGGTACAATAATGTGACCTTCAGGATAGATCCATCGAAACAGGTCAAACCACCATACTGGAACAAGTTAAGCATTTTCTACGAGTTTCCGGTCAACAAATTTAGTGCGTCATTGTCTGAACGTCATGCACGTAGAGAAGAGAGTATCCGAGCACGTACTCAACTTTCTTCTTTGTAAAGACGGAAAATCGAAAGACAATCTCCGTGCTCGGATGGATCTTCAGGACTGGGAAATTAGAAGTGAATTGTATCATAAACCGATAGCGGGTAAACCAGACAAGTTTCTACTTTCTAATGCCGCGTATTATATGTCACAACCGGAGAAGAAAAGGTTCTTGCAGATATTGCATGATTTGAAAGTTCCCACAGGTTTCTCAGGATAATTTAGTAAGAAGATAAAAATTATGAAATGCAAGATCGATGGGCTGAAAAGTCATGATCACCATGTTATTATGGAGCACCTTCTCCAATTATCCCTCAGAACTTCCCTTCTCTAATCGGTTGGGCTAGTAATCAATAACCTTTGTTGCTTTTTTAGAGAATCGTAGGCTAAAATCTTGGATGTTGTGACGTTGGAGAATCCTGAAAATTCTATTTCATTGATACTTTGCAAGCTTGAGCGTATTTTCCCACCGTCATTCTTCGATATCATAATACACCTGATGGTTCATCTTGTAATCGAGGCTAAGTTTGCCAGACCGGTACAATATCGATGGATGTATCCAGTCGAAAGGTACGTGAAATTTTTCGTTACACGCAATTTGTAAAATTATTGTTGTCATATATACCCGTATTTATTTATTTAACATATTTTTTTTAGGTATCTCTACACTCTAAAAAAGTATATACGCAATAGATATCGACCAGAGGGTTTTATCATGCAAGATTATCTTCTAAATAAAGTAACAATATTTTGTTCCCGTTATCTGGACGAGAATATTGAGACGAAACTTAACCGGCCTCGGAGAATTCAGGACGAGCCATATGATAAAGCTGATTATAAGAGAGTAGACACTATATTTATCAACAAGATATATCGGTTTATCCTCCTCAATAGTATATGCCTTGAAGAAATTAGAGAGAGTTTTTTTTGGATTAATTATTATATTTGTTTTTGTATGTGTATGAAATGATATAATATTAATGTCATAATTTATTGTTGAGAATAAAATTCATATTAATGAGGTACGTGAGGGGCATCCTGATTGGAATAATGAATGATTGGAAAAATATAATCAGGATAATTTTTGCGATTGGATTGCAGATCATGTAAATTGTTCGAATAACATGTTATTACTACCAGTCTTAATCTAAACTTATATCGTTATGTATTTGCCGTAAAATTTGTTTTGGTAGATCCACGATCCGAACTTGTTTGCATCATTAGAGAAAGATTTAAGATATTTAGCCCAGTTTCCTAATATGGAGGTTGCATATTATAAAAGATTCGGTATGCTTAGATATAAATTTGAAGTTAAAGATATAAAAATATCTCGAACCACTCAGAATAGTGGGATTGCGACGGTAGAATCAGATGGTGTAATTTATTATGGATACTTAAATTGCATACTTGGCATCCAATATCCCGGACGATCAGAACCATTTTATATATTTCAGTGTACTTGGTACGATATACGAACCGATACGGATAAGTGGAGAAACAATCTCGGGACTTGGAAAGATGAATATGAATTGACTAGTGTGAACACACTTCGATTTTACGGTCAGGACGATCCATTTATCTTTCCGAACCAAGCATTCCAAGTACTCACAGTGCTTGAAGCATCCGGGATGGAGTGTCGTTTGGCGTTGGAAATCCAGGAATGTTTACGATGTCCCAGAATTCGAGCATCGTATGGAGGACAGCGATGAGGATGAAGAAGAGAGAAGACTTAGAGTGCTCCGACCGTCTGTTTCAAAAGACGGGTTGTCTTCGACTGATCGTGAAGTTACATGGGTTAGAAATGATATCGATGATGAAATAAAATTAGATATGTCTAATGTGTCTACGAAACGAAAAAGTTTATCAGTAATATTATATTATTACTTTACATTTCTACGGTCTATACATATATTGCATGCATATGTAATGATTGTACTCTTATCTAGGTCTGATGACGACGCTCGGAGCAGCGAGGGGCAGCAGGAGCACCAGCCAGGGCAGAGGCAGAGCGGTTCTGCCGTCCGGGGAGCTGCGTAGGGAGCTCCAGAGGGCCGATCTTACACCCAGATCGGTATCCCTTTCGGATGACTCTTTCCGTATAGACTTTACCACACCTCCAGGTATATTGCACGCATATTCATTTTGAATATAATATTATAGATATACACGTATATTTATTTCAAAATTACTTATATAGTTAATGTTTAATTGTCTAGTTGGTGGTGGTGCGTCCACATCAGAGGCAGAGGCCACTACCGCACCTGTAGGTATGTTTATATATTATATAGTGCATGTATATTGATTTAGAATGCTATATCATAAATATACACACATTTTTTTGCTCTTACTTAGATAATCATTTTTTGATTGTCTAGCTGTAGGTGGTGCCTCCACATCTCGGGCAGAGGCCACCACCGCACCTGTGGGTATATTTATATATCCTATATTGCATGCATATTGATTTAGAATGTTATATTATAGATATATACATTCTTTTTGCAATTACTTATATAATCTATTTTTAATTGTCTAATTATAGGTGGCGCATCCACATCTAGCGCAGAGACAACCCCCGCCACTTCCGTACCATCCGCTCAGTCTGCAACTTAGTATGAATAAATATAAAATATTTAGTCATTTTACATATCCTCTAAGAATAAACATGAATTTCATGTAATTTTATCATCAATGTTTATTTTCTAATTGGAGAGGATGCGTCCACCTCCGGGTCACCGGCTATTCCTCATCGGAGAAACTATCGTCCCGCTCGTGTTGCTGCCTAGGCCTAGGTATATGTCGCAGATCAATTTTCTTTAAGCCTTGATTTCTTGATACCGTTTTTTCTTAATATTGCTTGTCTTGATATTTCTTGTAGATGCAGGACAGCCCCATCCCGAGAGGGGGACTTGATGGCCGAATCAGTCCCACAGGTTGAGGCCTGATAGAGCTAGGAAGAGGCATCGTTCCCTCTCTTCTTTACTCCCGATTATCGCTATACTGACGATTATACCGAGCGGTTCGGCCGATATATGGGGGATGAGAGCCGCATCCAAAAAAGTATCCATTTCACGTTGAGTGGGGCAATCAGTACCGGTTCTCATTTGCCCACTTCTGGGATCAGGCTCGGGTATTAATATATATTTTCATTTGACTTATCCAATATATTTATTATTATTTAACACTTGTAATTTAAATACATTATTTTTTTGTATTTGTACTTTGATTACGACTTTAAGCCTGTACCCGACCCTGATCATCTTGAGAGAGTGCGTGATCTTCACGTTCTGTACCTGGGCCTAATGAAGAACATGCAATCTAAGGTCCGATACAATATGAATGAGCTGAAGATCGACTGTTAGTTGGTATGGGTGGCGACCCCCAAGCCAGAGAGAGCGGCTCTCCTACATACTTCGGCTTTTGCGAGAGTCGACATAGATACATGGCCTCTCTTGTGCCAATATTACGACTCTCAGCGCAAACAGGTTTGTAACTAAAATGTAATTCATTATTTAGCATACAATTTATTTTTTGTGTTGCTTAATTAGAAAACTAAATCTGAATATGTTGTGCAGAAACATGCCGATCAAAATAAGAAGAATAGAAAGTCAGCGAAGAGGGGTTGCCCTTCTTATACAGGTGGCTCGAGGAACATTACTCGTACCATGGAGGCAACAGTAAATTACAATAGATCTATTTTGATATAATGTAATATTAAAAGTTATTTTATAATATATGTAAATTTTTGGCGAATTGCAGAGAGCTTAAACCCTTAGGCAGGGTGGTATACCGAGCGTGCTGACCGCGTATCTTGCCGTCCCAGCACCTCGACAGATCCCGCCACGAGCGAGCTTCGATTTCCCGACATCGCTACCCAGGAGTATTGCGTAAGTATTAATATTTATTTCGAATGAAATTTTTGTTTTGATAAGTTTAAATTTAAATGATATACTTATATTTTAATAGTTAATGTGGGTGTAGGAGCGGGTGGTAGAACATGCACAGGTATTGGGGATCGATTTTAGTGGACAGACCGATCCGATACTACTGACCCCAGTTCTAGACGCTGCACATGGAAGGCACCACGGAGGTTGGGAGAGAGGCCGGGGACTGGGTCCTAGCAGGACCCATATGAGTTTGGTCTCCACTCTAGCGGTTACTTCCCCTACCCCCCGTGAGCGACGTCTGGAGTATGATGTTACCGTCTTGAAGACTACTGTAGAGAAGTAGGAGGAGATGTCGGTACGTATATTGCTTAATAGTAAAATATTGTATCACATTATAGATAGTAACATATGCAATTTTAGTAGCCTGGGCTTATTTGGTTGTAGACTTAGTTTTGATTAATCATACTTATATAAAACTATCTAATTAAAATAAACTACAGTTTTCCAAACTAGATACCCAAACTAACCCCAAGGCCCTAAGTATTCTTAGATTGTGGTTTTGCAATAACCTGATAATGATACGAATTCGACTAAAATCTAATACACCGTTTTTACTCGTTTAGTACACACAAAATTTAACAGATTCAGCAACCCGCTACCTCGGCTGCGGTTCCACAAGCCGCTACCTCAGCTGCGGTTGCACAGACCACTCCTACAGCTCCATAGCCCGCTCAGACTCCCGCACAGTCCGCTCCTTCATTAGTCGAGTTTTTGACGACTCAGGGTTGCACCGAGGAGCAGACGCACAAGATTACGGCGATTATCAGAGATGGAGGAGCTGGACAGAGATAGGGTGGCTTTTTATATATATTTTGAGGATGTATGTACTTATCTGATACATATTGTATATATTTGGACGATATTGGTGGTTGTTTGCTTGTTCATGATAATTTATTTTGCGTGAGATGTTGATTATGAATATTTCTGTATTTAGTTATATGATGTATATATTATTGTGCACAGGACGGGGAAAAAACAGGAAACCCCCTTTTAAAAAAATAACCTGATATTTTGTCTCTACGGATTAATCCGTAGGGGCAACAGTTGCACCTACGGATTAATCCGTAGGTGCAAGGTTTTCCCTTTCACATTTCGCCGTAGGGACAAAATATCAGAATAACTGATATTTTGTCTCGATGGCTCAGTAACAAGGCTAAAATTTGCCCCTACGGATAAATTCGTAAGGACATTTATCAGGCCCTACGGATAAATTCGTAAGGGCAAGTATTTTATTTTATAAACTAATAAATTAAATAAAAATTATGTCCGTACGGAGTAATCCGTAGGGATAAATGTCCCTACGGAGTACGACGTGGGGACAAATATTACTTCGTAGGGGCATGTTCAGGACGAAAACCTACATCTGCGGCATTTGGACCTACGGTGGAGTTTTATGTCCCTTCAGATATATTTGTAGGGGCAGTGGCTTGCTCCTATGGCTAGATCCGTAGGAGCAATCCATTATTGTAATAGTGTAACTGGTAATCGTGTTGTCGACTACACTTTTCAAATAAAGAAAATGTGATTTTCTAAGAGTAGTTAAAAATATGGAGAATTCCAAAGATATATATTATGAGTAGTATGCAGTTGGAGATTTCTAGACTTGCATATCGTTGAAAGAAGCCTGGAAGTTCGTTTAGGAACCACCGCATACGTTGACGCTGGAATTTTTTCGCTATATTTGCGATGGCTCTCGTTGGTCCTTCCATTCCTTTGGCAATGGCCCTAACTACAGCTCTAAGCAACTCCCAGTCTCATTGATCCGAAAAGAAAGGCAAAAGTGCCACATCGGAGTCACCATGCCAAGGGTACTTCTCTCAATAGTGGCGAAGCTACCACTTTGTCATTGATGTTAACCACTTTCGCAAGTCGTGATCCCTGGACAAGCCCCAGTACCGCGCAAGAACCAAGAAATGACAATAACACTACAGGAGCAGTGAGACACATGACAACACAGTATCCAATGGAACAATCCACGCATATCTTTTCTTATATAGGTATAAGGGAGCAAGCATGCATGCATATAAATCTATGGACGTTGTATTAATTGCCATGTGACATGTCAATACAGGAAATTCCTAGGGCTTGGAGTAGTCTAAGGGAGACCCAGGATCGAGCCCGAGGTCTCCATTTATGAGGAGTGACTAATTTATCCCATCTATTATCTCAAAAAATAATACAGGAAATTCCTTCATGGACGACAGCGTTTATTCCAATTCCACCTCACAGCTCCCCTTAGAGAATAAGCTAAAATTACATAATTTATGATAAACGTGTAAGATTTAAATAGGGATAATGTATGGGGGGAAAAAGACATTTATTATTGTGATATGAGAGAGAGCTTGGAGAATAAGCTTTGTAGAGAGAGACGGAAAAAGCATAATAAAAGTCGTGTGCTTCTCTCTTTCTGAGAATTAAATATATAATCTTTAATTATTCTCTCCTCTCTCTCTCTCTCTCTCTATATATATATATATTCTCTCTTAATTGGCATTAACTTAACCCCGAAGACTCCTGCCCCCTCTCTCTCTCACAAATCTAAAATCAAAAATTATAACCGCCGCAATTTACGAAGGCATGTGGCCCAAGCAATCCAAACATGGCGGTTTCTTTGCTGCCAATTGACCATATTACCCCTTACGTGCCATGTTTGAATTCCAATGTCACGCGTTCGTTGTGACCATAATGTCCCCTCGTTATACTTGCTTGGATAAATATTTTCATCTAGTTAATTATGAGTTACGCAAGAACCGTCAATCAATCAATATCTCGAATCAACTCTGATTTTGGTCGATCTATCCCTTAAGAAATGGACTGTTCGGCTTAGACCTCTATCAAATTGTGCTAAACAGAAAAGAACTTCAAGAGATGGCGTGCTAAATATAGAGACGTTCGATAGCCAAAAGGACGACAATGGACATAAAATAGTAGCTCATGTTATTTCCATTTACTTCAAGGTCAAGTTCGTCCGTGCTAACCACAAAACAGGGAACATGGTTTTGCTCGGCGGGTTTTACGTAATTTACTAAATATCTAACCTTACCATGCATAGCCATCAGACCAACCCTGTCTCAATATAAATTCACACACACAACCTCCACCAAAGAATTCAAACCTCTCTTCTTAGCTTCCTTCTTCCCTTTTGAATCCTTCTTTCTTTCTTCTTCTTCTTCTTCTTCTTCAATCTAGCTCCAAATGAAGGAATCAAGCCCTCGCCTCTCCGTCTCCTCCATCACCGACGATTCCTCCTCCTCCTCCTCCTCCTCCTCCTCTCAAATCCGCCACCGCCGCATCGAATCATCCCCGCTCAATGATCATCGCCCCTCGACGCAGTCGGTGATCGAAGGCTTCAACAGCTTTAAGAAGAGCCAGGCCCCTGCAAGGTTCCTCTACCTCGAAAGCAACGACAACGCGTGGGTCGATTTCCCCAGCCCCGTGTTCGACGAATTGTCATCTGGATTCCTGGCGGGGAAGGCCGTCCTAGAGATCTCCGTCGACGGAAGGCCCCACCTCTTCGACTTCCTCCGGATGGTCCGCATCGATCTCTCGACGAGGCTGGAGACCCCCGTGGCCTGGATCGACGTGGACGGCCAGAGGTTCTTCCCGAAACACCCGAGGACGGAACCCTTGGACCGCGACGACAAGTTATATAAGGTGGTGGAGAGGCTGTTCGTCAGCGGGATGAGGAGAGCCGACGCTAATGCAGATGTTAATGTCAAGGCCGTGCGCAGGTGCCTGTATCCGGGGGACTCGGAGAGGCTGAGGCTGAGGCTGAGGGGGTTTCAGACGATGGTGGGGATGACCAAGGCGGTGAGGGGAGGGGACGCGAACGTGCGGTTCGGGTGGTACGGGGCGCCCGCGGAGGGGGTGGAGGCGGTGGTGAGGCATGGGTTTGGGCGGACCAATGATGGGGCGTTGCAGTTGGGAGGTGGTGAGGCTCATGGTATTGGGGTTCATCTCTCTCCACCACATCTCCCTTACAAAAGGTATATATATGCTTCTACTACTATATATTTCTTTTCTTTTCTGATTTTATTTATATTTCTAATTAATTATGTGATTAAAATACACACACACATACACATATATACATATAATTTCAACTGGGGTTTTTTTTCCCTTTCTTTAGCGCTACTCTGCTGTCCGAACCAGACGAGTCTGGCGAGAAGCAAATCGTTCTGTGCCGGGTCATCATGGGAAACTCCGAGACGGTGGAAGCTGGATCATCTCAATACCACCCGAGCACGAACGAGTTCGACAGCGGCGTCGATCATCCAACGAACCCCAAATGGTACGTCGTTTGGAGCACTCACATGAACACCCACATCCTGCCCGAGTATGTCGTCACCTTCAAATCATCACCGACGAGCTCGAACACGACGCGGAGGCCTTTGATGGCCGCAGGGTTATCTTTCCAGAAGCTGTTGTCGGAGATGGGGAAATCTTTGCCTTGCACAAGGATGAAAGATTTGGAGATGCTTTATAGCAAGCTCAAGATGGGGAAGATGAGCAAAGATGCCTTTATCAGGTACCTCAGGACTATGGCTGGTGATAAGCTGTTGGCTTCTACTATCAGGAGAATTAGAGGCTATTGATGGACTTGCTCATGGTTTCATTGTCAGTTCATGTGTGGATTGTGGAATTTTTTCCTTGAGATCGATGATCTGTCATGTCATGACATTGAATGTGATGTAAATGTCAGAGAATTTTGTTCCTTCAATATATATTAATTAATTGTTACCATTCTGACATGGAATGCTAGCTGCTTTTGTAAATCAAAATGTTGGCAAATTCTTGGCAATTGGCATGAGAATGTTCAATTGATAAGTTGTAATACTCTTCATAGCGCACTAAGGGGGGATGCGTAGCGAAGGATCGAAACTGTTAAGAACATAAATGGAGCGGAAGAGATAATCGTGTTGAAAATTGATGCAAATTAAAGTCTATGGTTAGGTACCACCTTTTGACATCTATGACATTGTTAGGTGATGACAATGATAGGTGGTGACTTTGGTAGGTACCACCTTTTGACATCTATGACATTGTTAGGTGATGACAATGATAGGTGGTGACTTTGGTAGGTGCCACTTTTGACATCCATGACATTGTTAGGTGATGACAATGATAGGTGGTGACTTTGGTAGGTGCCACTTTTGACATCCATGACATTGTTAGGTGATGACAATGATAGATGGTGACTTTGGTAGGTGCTACTTTTGACATCCATGACATTGTTAGGTGATGACAATGAAAGGTGGTGACTTTGTTAGATAGTGACATTGTCCTGGGTGCTATAAAAGCACATCTTATGAGAGGCATTTTGAGCATCCATCCATCGCTTGTATCCATCACAAGTATCATCACAAAAGAAGGCCAAGAGAGATTTGTATAGAGAGATTTGAGAGAAATCTCCTAGGGTTGTTCTTGCTTGTAAACTTGATTCAAGTATAGTAGACGTTTGCAGATTCCGCTCTGCCGGGGACTAGCCATACGGTGGGTGAACCTCGTTAACAAATCTATCTTGTTTGTGATTGATTGCTTTCTTATTCCTGCACTTTAATTTATATTGTCTTTCGTCATTTAATTGCGTGATTGTATTTTTGCGTGATTTGGGTTTTGTCGCGAGCACTGTTCCGTGGATCGACTTCCCCTCCCAACAACTGGTATCAGAGCGAGGTTAAGAGAACCTAGGGTTCTTCGATTCTATAATCTAGGTAACGGTGGGTAACGACGCTTGTGTCCTCTTCCCCACTTTCTTAGATTGTAGTTTTGAAGGCGTTGGTTCAGATCTAGGAGGAAGTCGAGTTTGCTGCGATACAGACGAAAGATGGCAGAGGATAAGATAAGAATCGAGAAATTCAATGGTCACAATTTCGGTTGGTGGCGCATGCAGTTAGAAGACTGTCTATACCAAAAGGATCTATATCTTCCGTTGCTAGGAGAAAAGCCCGAGAAGATGACCGATGAGGAGTGGAACCTTTTGGATAGGAAAGCCTTAGCGACGATCAGATTGTCGTTGACTCCGCAGGTGGCCTTTAATATCTCAAAGGAGAAAACAACTAAGGCGCTAATGACGACGTTAGCGAAGTTGTATGAGAAGCCATCAACATCAAATAAAATATTTTTGATGAAGAAGCTTTTCAACATGAAGATGGTGGAGAATGGTTCGGTGATAGAGCACCTGAACGAATTCAACAGCGTAACAAGCCAACTTGAATCCGTTTCAATCATCTTTGAAGACGAGATTCGAGCCCTACTGTTCCTATGTTCGTTGCCAGAGAGTTGGGAGAACCTAGTAATGACGGTTAGCAACTCTATCTCGGGGATTCTCACGTTTAATGATGCGGTAAGCTGCATATTAAACGATGAGATGCGAAGAAAGTCCGTGAGTGGGAGTTCTGGAACTTCTGCACTTTCGGTGGAGAATCGTGGCAGAACAATAGAAAGGGGGAAGTGGAAAAAGGGCAAGTCTAAAAGCCGAGGTAAATCTCAAGGAAAAATCCAAGGCGCCTGTTGGAATTGCGGAAAGAATGGCCACAGAAGAAGTGAATGCAGGCTTCCGAAGAAAGGCTCAGATGAGAAGACGGATGAAAAGGAAGCGAATGTGGTATCTACACAAGAACAAGGGGAACAAGGTCTTTGTCTATCGGCGAACGATAATACAAAGGCGGATACTTGGTTCCTAGATTCAGGAGCTTCTTTTCATTGCACTTCGGGCAGACACCACTTTAGCGAGTATGTTCAGGGCGATCTTGGACATGTGACGGTGGGAAACGGTGAATCGTGTAAGATCGTTGGAAAAGGGACGATCATCTTGCAACCGTCGGGAGGTGGTCAAATCAAATTGAAGAATGCTCGTCATATTCCTGATTTGAAGAAAAGCTTGATTTCCACAAGTCAGCTAGACAACGAAGGGTTTATTACAACGTTTGGGAATTCTCAATGGAAGATTTCCAAAGGATCGTTGGTGGTCGCAAGGGACAAGCTGAGCGGCTCGTTGTACTCATTCAATGGGAGCAGCGGAGGCTCGGCTGCATTGACGGCCAGTTCGGAGAAAGATTCGGAGACTTCGTTATGGCATAAAAGATTGGGGCACCTCAGCGAGAAGAACATGAAAATTCTTCAAGCCAAGGGGGTTCTTTCGGGGCTGAAAAAGGTGGAGTTGGGGTTTTGCGAGAGCTGCGTTTGTGGGAAACAAAACGCGCTCAGTTTTCAAATTGGAGGCGTAGCGAAAAAGACCAAGAAACTGGAGATGGTGCATACGGACGTGTGGGGTCCGGCCTCGGTGGAGTCTTATGGCGGAAATCGGTACTTTGTGACGTTCATCGATGATACAAGTCGGAAGACATGGGTGTACGCGATGAAGAAAAAGTCCGATGTGTTTGGCATCTTCAAACACTGGATTGCGCAGGTGCAGAACCAAACGGGGATGAAGGTTAAATGCCTTAAGTCCGATAATGGCGGGGAATACTGCACCCAAGAGTTCGAGGAGTTTTGCTCGCAAAAGGGTATTCGTTGGTTGAAGACGGTACCTGGGACACCACAACAAAATGGTATCGCTGAAAGGATGAACAGAACGATCCTAGAGCGAGTGCGAAGCATGACCTTGGATGCGAATCTGCCAAAATTCTTATGGGCAGCAGCGGTCGATGTTGCTGTATATCTGATCAACAGAAGCCCGGCGAGTGCGCTTGATGGAGGCATTCCAGAAGAAATTTGGTCGGGTAAACCGGTCAATTATTCGCACCTTAAAGTATTTGGCTGTATCGCGTATTCTTTGATTGATAAGGCAGAAAGGAGTAAGCTTGACTCCAAATCTAAGAAGTGTGCTTTCATCGGGTATGGTGGAGACGAGTTCGGATATCGGCTGTGGGATTACACAAGTAAGAAAGTAATACGAAGCCGGAACGTTGTCTTTGATGAGCAGCACTTATATAGAGAAGAAAAGCAAGCCAAAGATGGTGTTGTATCTGAGTTCGTGGAGTTAGACGGAACTCAAAAGAACAATCAGGTGTCTTCAAGTGGGGATCAAAACATGGAGGAAGCTGCAGTGCAGGATCAGGTTCAAGAACATGATGACCACCATGTTCAGCAACCAGATGTACCGGTTTTGAGGAGATCTACGAGAGAAAGGAGACTACCTGAAAGACTTGTGACCGACTTCATTTTGTACACGGATTCGGGGGAGCCTGAATCCCTTGAAGAGGCGACGCAAGACGGTGCTAGTAAGCAGTGGGAGCGAGCTATGGACGAGGAGATGGATTCTTTGAAGAAGAACCGCACGTGGGACCTAGTGAAGCTACCCAAGGGTCGAAAAGTGTTGCTGAATAGATGGGTGTACCGGATAAAAGATGAGGCCGATGGTGTGAAGCGGTACAAGGCTCGCTTGGTAGTCAAGGGATATGCCCAAAAGCAAGGAATTGACTATCAAGAGATATTTTCCCCTGTGGTGAAAATGACATCAATTCGGGTGATCCTTAGTATTGTGGCGGTGGAGGATCTGCACTTAGAGCAGCTTGATGTGAAGACTGCGTTCCTTCATGGAGATTTGGTGGAGGAGATCTATATGATGCAGCCACCGGGATACGAGGTGAAGGGAAAAGAAACTATGGTGTGTAAACTGCGAAAGAGCTTGTACGGCCTTAAGCAAGCTCCAAGGCAGTGGTATCTCAAATTCGATCAGTTCATGCTAGAGACGGGATTTGTGCGCGGTGAGTCAGATCACTGTGTCTATATTCAGACTTTTGAGGATGGAGACTATATCATTCTATCACTCTATGTAGATGATATGTTGGTAGCGGGTCCGAACTTCGAGAAAATTCAAAGTCTGAAAAAGATGATGGCTGAAAAGTTTTCCATGAAAGATTTGGGAGCGGCCAAACAAATTTTGGGCATGAAGATCGTTCGAGATAGGAAGCAGCGGAAGCTGTGGTTATCGCAAAGCGACTATATCGAGAAGGTTTTGAAGCGGTTCAACATGGACAAGTCAAAACCGGTGAGTATGCCTTTAGCAAAACATTTCAAACTCATGAAGGAGTTTTGCCCTACAACTCAAGAGCAGAAAGACGAGATGGCAAGAGTGCCTTATGCTTCTGCGGTGGGGAGTTTAATGTATGCAATGGTGAGTACGAGACCGGATATTGCACATGCAGTGGGAGTTGTGAGCCGGTATATGCAAAACCCGGGGAAGGAGCATTGGAATGCGGTGAAGTGGATTTTGAGGTATCTTAAGGGTACGTCTAGTCACTGCTTATGTTTCGGGGGTGACTCTCTAAAGGTGCAAGGTTGCGTTGATGCGGACTACTCGGGTGATCGAGATAGTGGGAAGAGCACAACGGGATATGTATTTACAGTTGGGGGAACAGCGGTAAGTTGGATATCTCAACTGCAAAAAGTGGTAGCATTGTCAACTACGGAGGCTGAGTACGTGGCAATCACGGAAGCCAGCAAAGAGATGATATGGCTACAAGGGTTACTCGAAGAGTTGAGTAAGAAGCAAGACTTCAATACCTTGTGGAGCGACAGCCAAAGTGCAATACATTTGGCAAAGAATGCAGCATATCATTCTCGGACGAAGCATATCAAGGTGCGGTACCACTTCATACGCATGGCGTTAGAAGATGGTGAGTTGACACTGCAAAAGATCGCGGGAGAAAAGAATCCGGCGGATATGTTCACCAAAATAGTAGACAGAGATAAGCTGAATCTCTGTTGCAGATTGGTGAATCTCTCCATGAAAATTTAATGAGGAGAGAGCAGCAGCGGAATCGTGTGAAGTTTACTAGTGCTGAGAATCAAGCCAAAAAGTTACTCCAAGTGGGACAATGTCGAGATTGTGATGAATTTGCATCAAGGTGGAGTTTGTTGAAAATTGATGCAAATTAAAGTCTATGGTTAGGTACCACCTTTTGACATCTATGACATTGTTAGGTGATGACAATGATAGGTGGTGACTTTGGTAGGTACCACCTTTTGACATCTATGACATTGTTAGGTGATGACAATGATAGGTGGTGACTTTGGTAGGTGCCACTTTTGACATCCATGACATTGTTAGGTGATGACAATGATAGGTGGTGACTTTGGTAGGTGCCACTTTTGACATCCATGACATTGTTAGGTGATGACAATGATAGATGGTGACTTTGGTAGGTGCTACTTTTGACATCCATGACATTGTTAGGTGATGACAATGAAAGGTGGTGACTTTGTTAGATAGTGACATTGTCCTGGGTGCTATAAAAGCACATCTTATGAGAGGCATTTTGAGCATCCATCCATCGCTTGTATCCATCACAAGTATCATCACAAAAGAAGGCCAAGAGAGATTTGTATAGAGAGATTTGAGAGAAATCTCCTAGGGTTGTTCTTGCTTGTAAACTTGATTCAAGTATAGTAGACGTTTGCAGATTCCGCTCTGCCGGGGACTAGCCATACGGTGGGTGAACCTCGTTAACAAATCTATCTTGTTTGTGATTGATTGCTTTCTTATTCCTGCACTTTAATTTATATTGTCTTTCGTCATTTAATTGCGTGATTGTATTTTTGCGTGATTTGGGTTTTGTCGCGAGCACTGTTCCGTGGATCGACTTCCCCTCCCAACAAATCGAACCACCGATCGTATACCGATCGATACCGCAAAGCCTAGGAGGAGTCGCCGGAACAAACACCTGCGAGGGGTATAAAGCGGTGGAGATCTTTCGGAGAAGTCGCCGGAGCAAGAATCTGCGAATGATGGATCGGATAGATAAACAGTCGAATGCTCGACACAAGAGTAACATTCTAAGATAAAAGGTAATTTGTTTATTTCATAAGTTGATTCCAAAATATAGGAAATAAGGATCTTTTATAGGCTTTATAATAGGTAGATTCCATAAACTTTACAATGGGAAAACAACAAACGAAGACGATGTTCAAACTTCAAAACATAAGTTGATATTATGAACCAAAAGTAATAAATGATAATCGAGAATGTTCAAAGCACCAATATGAACGCTTTCAACATTCTCAATTAATGCTCCTGCATCAGTATCCCTTTCCTCTAAAGAACTCGTTCTCGAGTTCGGCTCTAAGTATTGTGGTGTTTCAGAAGGGAAGCACTTAAAGTGGTCTGTGACATTGAAAGTGCGTGGGATGTTCATGTCATCGGGAGTCAATGACATAGCCATTGTCATTAACTTTATGCAATTTTCTTGTTGGCTAATTTGCTGTAGATCCCAACCGAAAAGCACTCTTTTCGAAGAAACATCATCATCAAGTCACCTTCTTTGAATACTTTCAATCGTCGGTATCGGTTGGCAGCAATCTTGTATTGGGAATTAGCCTCGGTTAGGCGTTGTTGAACCTCATCACGGACCATTTTGTTCCGCTCTATCATGTTCTCGGCAGGGATATTTCGGCCTGGTGTCTTTGGTATGGAATCAAGGTCTAACACATGTTGTGGCCGATGAGAGTAAACAATGTCAAATGGAGCTTTCCCAGTGGATCGACTCTCCAAACTATTGTAGACAAACTCTGCTTGGGGCAACATACCATTATTTTGGCCAAGTCCTTACAATGCTTCTTAGTATATTTTCGAGAGTGCGATTGACGACCTCCGTTTGTCTATTAGTTTGAGGATGGCTGGTGGTGCTGAACTGGAGTTTGTTAAGCGGTGCCGCATACTCTACTGGGTTCATAGAGAGGCGGAATTTTCAAAAATGATTTTTAAAGCTTGCAACACCGACAAATCCCAAGATCTACCGTAAGCTCTAGATAACAAAAACTTGCATAGGTATTTATCTACTATGAAGTGATTATACCTATATGAACTAAGTTCTTCAGGTCTTCTTTTCCTCTCCTTGAGCTCTTTGTCCGTCGGGATCGAGCTTGGTCGTCGGCCTCCTCGTATCGAAGACGATCCATCCGAGAGTTTATAGTTTAAGCTCCAACCTCAAACTTGAGGTAACTAAACTACCTAGTTTGCTAATCTAGGTAGCTTAGAAGATATAGAGTGTTAATTGGATTGTATTATCTCACAAAACCATGAATTCTCAATACATGAGAGGGTTATGGTTTGGAAAGAAAAAGAGAGCAAGAGAGGAAAGAGAAAGGCAAGTGTATAATGAAACTAGAATTGTGAAGAATGGCTAAGTCTTGAAAAATATCAAGCATGTAATATTTCACATAGAATATTGCAACTATGCATGAATAGTGAGAACAAATGAATAAACAAAACCAAGTAGCCATGCTTCATACCATGCTTTGAAAAATTCATCCCTCCACCTCATTATCTATTTTCAATAAATATATATATAAAAAATGAGGTGTCTCCTACTAGAAACACTTCTTATAAAATTATAATAGTGCCCTCACCATATATACATACCTAAAAATATGAATACCAAGAGATAAAATAATCCAATAGTATAATACTAGAATGTGGCTTAATCCTAAGCCCGCTAGTATTATCCGTCTGAACAAAATACGTATAGCATGTACATGTAAATGATCGAAACCCCAAATGGTATAATACTAGAATGCTGCTTATTCCTAAATTCGCTAGTATTATCCGTCCAAACAAAATATGTGTAGCTTGTACACGTATATGATTTAAACCCTGTACGTAAAACCATACGACCTCTACATCGATTTTTCCTGAACCAGGAAAACCCTCTGTGTGGGACTCTAAAGACTCGACTGTACGCTAGCAGTGGGTTTAACCACAAGTACATCAGCGGTACTAACTGTACGTAACGGCTACCCATGTACCTGTCGAAAAGAAGGCCGACGAACAAACTCATCCAAACTCCTACCGAGTCTATCCGTGACAATCTCCGTATGGTCCAGTCTTTTCGTTTGAGAGTATCGCATGCCGGGTCTAAGGGGTTGAAAACGTCAGACCCCTAATAACCTAACAAGCCGTGCCGATGTGGCTCAAGACCATCCGAGAATCTACCGATCTACTTGTCAGTAATTCTCAATCCTCCTTGGCCAGGGACTTATGGTATTGGCCAATCCAACACAGCGCGACATCGACTCCCTATACCGGGAGAGACGAATCCCAGACTATCGCTCACTGCCTCCATGTAGCTCAGGACTGTACCCAACTAAAATCTGTTTGCACGACTCAGTAGAGCCGTGGTAGGGTAGTAATCAAAGCACAGTGAGAACTCACACAAGACAAATGACGACCTCAGGTCGACAAACTATCTGTACTCATGTCACCAGAGAACTACTATCTAACGATTGGTATAATACCATCTAGCCAGTTCTCGACGAGTCCGTCCAGTGTACTCACCCCCAGTGAGCACATGTATATGATCTTAGGAGCCAAAGACCAATGGCTGCGGGACTAACTATCGCCTCTCGTCGGGGTCTCGAAACGTATACACCAATCTACTCCGGAGTATCGATGCCCTGTCTCGATACTCCCATGACTAGAGACATTTAAGGATGCGCTTATCGACTGCCCAGCTCCCATAAGTATGATTGCCATCACAACGCTGGTAGTCAAGCAATGATCCTACGAGTTTTATCAACATGTATAAATGATACGTAATAACAAGTAAAACATATGCACCTGTTAAGATAAAGACAAACCAAATAGCATACTATCATATCGAGCAAGATTGTCATGTACATACATATGTCCTGTTAGGGATATGTATGCCCTAGAGGCCATTATTGTACATTGATGTATATTACAGTGGATACTAGGACATATATATAGAGGACTTTCTTGCTCGACATGATAGTATGCTATCTGGTTGTCTTTATCTTAACATGTTCACTGGTATTATTATACTGTCTCTCATATACATGTTGATAAAGCCCTTAGGGTGTAGGCTTGACTACCAGGACTATGATGCAGATCATACTACTGGGACCTGGGTAGTCCACAAGCACATCCTTTAATTGTTCCTAGTCGAGGGTATATCGAGACAGGGCATCGATATTCCAGAGTAGACTGGTGTGCACGTTTCTTGACCCTATATGGGGGTGATGGTTGATCCCATAGCCATTGGTGTTTGACATCAAAGAATGTACACAGGTGCTCATTAGAGAATGAGTATGTTAGAAATTAAACTTGTTTTCGGTTACAAAGAATTGAAGAGACATCGGTTATAAAAGGAAGGGATACCAATTCATGAATAGGTTTAATGAAAGGATATGTAACGGTTATTGTAATCAATTGGTATTATGAAGAGTCATAATGAAGGGGCATGTAAACTCCTATATAAGGAGATGTTTTGTAAAGTTTTTAAAAGAGAAAGGAAAATATAAGAATAGTTTATTGATACTTTCTCCATTCTCTATCCATTTTCTCCTCCAAACACATTCGGCTACATCGTAGACCGAACATAAAGTTGTGAAGATCCTAACAAAGTGGTATCAGAGCAAGGTTCGAAGAAAATGTCGAAGACAACACTCTCGTACAACGCCCCACGCCTCACCAAAGATAACTATGAAAATTGGAGCATCAAAATGAAGACTGTTTTGGGAGCAGTAGGCGCTTGGGATGTGGTGGTCCGAGGTTATGATCGGCCTCAAGATGAAGCTGCACTGACGGCAGCTCAGAGAACGACCCACGAAAAATTATTCGAGAAAGATTGTACCGCAAGATACTTTATCGAGCAAGGTGTCGATGATTCGAGTTTCGAGAAGATTTCGGCTGCCACTAATGCAAAGCAACAGTGGGAGATACTTGAGAAAACCTTCCAAGGAGTCGAGAAGGTTAAAAAGGTACGCTTACAATCACTAAGGAGGGAGTTTGAATTGTTAAAAATGGAGGAGAATGAATCGGTGACTGACTATAATGCCCGAGTGCTTACGGTGGTCAACCAAATGAAGAGGAACGGAGAAAAAATAGAGGATGTAAGGGTGATAGAGAAAATTCTTCGGTCACTACCACCGAAGTTTGACTTCATTGTGTGTTCAATTGAAGAGTCAAAGAATCTTGAAGAAATGACGATAGATGAGTTGATGGGTTCACTAAAAGCCCACGAAGAACGGTTCGTGAAAAAGCAAGAACCGATTGAAAAATTACTACAAACACAAGTTAATTTGAAAGGTGATTCAGTTGAAAATGGTCAAAATGACCGAAATCGAGGAAATACACGCGGTCGAGGAAGAGGCCGTGGCCGAGGTCAATTCGGTCGAGGACAAGGTGGTCGAGGAGGTCAAAACAATGACGATAGAAGCCAAAGCCAAAATTTCGGCCGAGGTCGAGGCCGAGGACGATCGACTGGTGGAAGAGGGAGACCGAATGTTCAATGCTATAATTGCAAGAAATTCGGTCACTACGCAGCAGACTGTTGGGGAAAAACAGTCGAGGAAAAATCAAACTTTGTGGAGAAAGAAGATTACAATGACGATGTACTTCTGCTGGCTTTTAAAGGTGACGAAGAAAGTGCCGACACTTGGTATCTCGATACTGGTGCAAGTAATCATATGTGTGGCAAGCGAAACATGTTCGTAGACTTGGACGAATCGGTGAGTGGCCAAGTCACATTCGGTGACTGTTCGAAGGTACCAGTAAAAGGCAAAGGCAAAATTTTAATTCGACTGAAAGATGGATCACAAAAATATATCGAAAATGTGTATTATGTGCCGAATATGAAAAACAACATCTTGAGTTTGGGACAACTCTTAGAAAAGAATTTCGATATTCATTTAAAGGATCGAACTCTTTTCTTAAGAGATAACCGAATGAAGTTGATAGCAAAAGTGCAGATGACGAAGAATCGGCTATTTCTATTGGATATCAAATATGGTGAAGCAAAGTGTCTAAAATCATCGGTGAAAGATTCGGCTCGGTTATGGCATATGAGGTATGGACATCTCAATTTCGGCGGACTAAACTTGTTGGCGAGGAAGAACATGGTCAAAGGTTTGCCGATTATGAATGAACCGAAAGAGTTATGTGAAGGGTGTTTACTTGGTAAACATCACCGAGCAAGTTTTCCAAAAGAAACCGAGTTTAAAGCCAAGGAGCCATTACAACTTGTCCACACCGATGTATGTGGACCAATTACTCCAAATTCATTTGGTGGAAAAAGATACATTCTAACATTTATTGATGATTTCACAAGGAAAACATGGGTATATTTTCTAAAAAATAAATCGGAAGTTTTTGAAAATTTTAAAAGATTCAAAATGAATGTGGAAAAAGAAAGTGGGTTTTATTTGAAATCGGTCAGGTCAGACCGAGGTGGAGACTTCACTTCAAATGAGTTTGAAAATTTTTGCAAAGAAAATGGGATTCGGCATTTCTTAACGGCCTCCTATTCACCACAACAAAATGGAGTGGCCGAACGAAAAAATAGAACCATATTAGACATGGTGAGATGTATGTTGAGTAGTAAAAATATGCCGAAGGAATTTTGGGCAGAAGCGGTTGCATGTGCTGTGTACATTCTAAACCGATGCCCAACCCAGAGTCTACAAAATGTAACACCGCAGGAGATGTGGCATGGTTATAAGCCGAATGTAAGTCACTTTAAAATTTTCGGGAGCATAGCATATGCTCATGTCCCCGAACAAAAGAGAGTAAAACTTGATGACCGAAGTTCTCGGTTGATTTTTATCGGTTATGATCTAAGAACCAAAGGCTACAAGCTGTTTGATCCAGTCAATAAGAAGGTCATTGTTAGCCGAGATGTCGAATTTGATGAAGAAAGCTCATGGAGTTGGAGCGATGAAGCCGAAAGCAGCAGACCGAATGAAGTACTCGGTCAAGAAGAAAAGAAAAGAAATGAAGTCGAAGTTGATGTTCCATCGCCTGCAACAACACCTCGGTTCAATTCGCCTCAAGTCGGTTCTTCACAAACCGAAGCGTCGTCAAGTTCAACTCCACCAAGAAATCCAAGGACGAGGACTATGACCGAGTTATATGAGGTAACCGAAATGCAAAATAATCTAACATTATTTTGTTTGTTTGCCGAATGCGAGCTAATGAATTTTGAAGAAGCGGTCAAAGACCGAAGGTGGAAAGAAGCAATGGACGAAGAAATCAGTGCTATTGTGAGAAATGGAACTTGGGAGATCATCGAACTTCCCAAAGGCAAGAAACCCATAGGAGTGAAATGGGTGTACAAGGAGAAAAAGAACGCTAAGGGAGAAATCGAGCGATACAAGGCAAGGTTAGTGGTCAAAGGCTACAAACAATAAGCTGGCATTGATTATGATGAAGTTTTCTCACCAGTAGCGCGACTCGAGACAATTCGACTGATCATTGCTATGGCGGCTCAATTCAGTTGGAAGATATATCAATTAGATGTTAAATCGGCATTCCTCAATGGATATCTTGAAGAAGAAGTCTACATCGAGCAACCACTCGGTTATGAGAAGAAAGGACATGAGTCGAAAGTACTGAAGCTAAAGAAGGCTTTATATGGCCTGAAGCAGGCACCGAGAGCATGGAATAGTCGAATCGACATATACTTCCAAGCACACGGTTTCATGAAGTGTCCTTATGAGCATGCATTATACATAAAGAAGTCCGAAAAAGGTGATATTTTTTTAGTATGTTTATATGTGGATGATCTCATCTTCACAGGAAACAATCCACGTATGTTCGATAACTTCAAAAGCTCGATGGTTAAAGAATTTGAAATGACCGACATCGGTCAGATGGCATATTATTTGGGAATAGAGGTAAAGCAAAAACCGAATGGGATTTTCTTATCCCAAGAAGGATATGCTCGGTCGATTTTGAGAAAGTTCAATATGGAGCAAAGCAATTCGGTCAATACCCCAGTAGACTGCGGAACAAAATTATCAAAGTTCGATGAAGGGAGCAATGTGGACTCGACGCATTTTAAAAGCTTGGTAGGCAGTCTTCGGTATCTTACATGCACAAGACCGGATATTCTATATGGAGTCGGCTTGATCAGCCGATACATGGAAGAACCGAAATTGACACATTTATCAGCGGCGAAAAGGATATTGAGATATATCAAAGGTACACCAAATTTTGGTTTGTTCTATTCGAAATCTAACAATTTTGAATTATATGCATATACCGATAGCGATTGGGGAGGAGATATAGATGACCGGAAAAGTACGACAGGGTACATTTTCTTCATCGGTGAATCAGCATTTACTTGGTGTTCCAAGAAGCAACCGATAGTGACACTATCAACTTGTGAAGCCGGATACATTGCTATATCGGCTGGAGTTTGCCATGCTATATGGCTAAGAAATCTGCTGAAAGATCTAAAGGTTGAACAGGAAGGACCTACGAAAATGTATGTGGACAACCAATCTGCTATAGCACTGGCGAAGAATCCAGTGTTTCATGAACGAAGCAAGCACATTGATACTCGGTATCACTCTATCAGAGAACATGTGAGGAAGAAAGAGGTCGAACTCGTTCATGTCAAATCACAAGATCAACTGGCCGACATTTTTACAAAGCCCCTAAAATTTGAAGTGTTCGCAAAATTGCGAGGAAAGATCGGCATGGTAAAACAAGTTTAAGGGAGCATGTTAGAAATTAAACTTGTTTTCGGTTACAAAGAATTGAAGAGACATCGGTTATAAAAGGAAGGGATACCAATTCATGAATAGGTTTAATGAAAGGATATGTAACGGTTATTGTAATCAATTGGTATTATGAAGAGTCATAATAAAGGGGCATGTAAACTCCTATATAAGGAGATGTTTTGTAAAGTTTTTAAAAGAGAAAGGAAAATATAAGAATAGTTTATTGATACTTTCTCCATTCTCTATCCATTCTCTCCTCCAAACACATTCGGCTACATCGTAGACCGAACATAAAGTTGTGAAGATCCTAACAGGGTACACCGAACATGACTCGCTAAGAACTCTTAATGGTACTATACCTATCGTCAGATAGCAGTTCTCTAGTGACACTGGTAAAAATTAGTCTGTAGACCCGAGATCGTCATAGAGTCTTGTGTGGCTCCCATTGTGCTTTGATTTCCTCCCTACCACGGCTCAAAGGAGTCATGCAAACAGGTGGATTTTGGGTACAGTCCCGAGTCACATGGAGGCAATGAGCGATATGAGGGGTTTCGTCTCTTCCGGTATTGGGAGTTGATTTTGCGCTATGCTTGATTGGCTATAACAGTAAGTCCCTGGCCAGGGCTATTGATGAGATTTACTGGTAAGTGTTTCAGTAGTTTCTCGAACCGTTATGAGCCATACATCGGCATGACTTATCAAGTTACTGAGGTCTGACGTTACCACCTCTAGACTCGATATGCGACATATCAGATGAAGAGACCAGACTGTAAGGTAAGTGTTACCTATAGGCTTCACGGGAGTTTGGACAAGATTGCTTATTGATATTCTATTTGCTCAATACCTGGGTAGCCGTTACGTCCAGCTGTACCGCTGACGACTTGTAGGTGACTAATATGATCATCACCTACTGCTGGCGTATTGACGAGTCTTTAGAGTCCCACACAGATGTTTCATAGTTCAGGCGAAACGAAGTAGGGCACATATGCTGATATGTGCGGGGGGCTGATTAAATACGAGTATGTGATACCGTATTGTAATATGGCTGTTATTTGATATCGGTTAGGTTATATGTGATATAACCGGATTTTTGAATCAAGTGTTAATTCGATAATGCGATATACAGATAAATGATATTAGTCGGTTATATACGATATAACCGGATTATTAAATCAAATGTTGATTTAATAACATGATATATATTTATATTTGATATAATTATATATTAACTAATATTATTAGCTCACTAATTATTTTCTTCATAATATATATATATTTATATATATATATATATATTAATACACACACACACACACACACATACATATTATATGAAGCATGGTTGATTTTCTATTTTATGGAAAATATAAAAATGGTGGAAAGTTGAGGAATGGGGTATAGCATGGCTTTGGCATTTGTTTATTCATTTTCCTTTACTATTGAAGCATTGGAGCATTTTTTATTGTGAAAAAATGCATGCTTCAATAAGTGAAGGCAAATGAAGAAAGCCATTCTAGACTTGGGTTTTTTCTTGAGTTCATTTTTCCTCACTTGAGCTCTTGCTCTCTCCGTTCTCATTATTTTCTTCTTCCTCCACCTCAAAGCCATAAACCTTCACATGTGATATGAAATATATGGTTTTGAACAAATCCTAGTGAGCTTAAAACCTCTACTTCACCATCTTAAACTAGATTAGCACTTTGGTTTAGGGTGTTCCTTCACTTATTAGATATAAGTGAAGAGGTAGCTTGAGCTACAGAAACATCGGGTGGATCATCTTCGATTTGGGGGATCAAGGAGCTAGTTCGATCATTCTTCAAGTGGAGCTACGAGGAGTCGTAGAGACTACTACGCGGAGCATAAGAAGAGAAGGACACGGCCATCAAAGGTTGTAGCTTCCTTCCCTTCTTGTAGTTTTATCATATCATCATAGTAAAACCCTAATATTCTAGTTAGATCTAGCTTAGTGTTCATTAGCACCCGGAATTTTTGAAAATTGCATGTGTGATGCCTGTTTTAACAACGTCGCGGTGCTAGTAAACACTTTCATGAAAATTGCATGTGTGACCCCCGTAAACTCTGCGGGGTCCCCGATTTATCCAAAACCCTTTCAAAACATACGTACACTGCACATTGAGTTCGCATGACCAGTTTGACCTGTCAATTGGAGGTTCCCTCGCTCCAAAGGCGAGAAGTAATTAACGACAGCTTAGTCCGCGGCTACCGGAGATTCGGATCCCCACAATCAATAAACCCCCGTCTACCCTAAGCAGTGGGAATCTGTAGTACGCCTGATAAGCGCGCGCGTATTCCCATCTCAATGGGATGACGAAAAGCACCCTACAATCTTCTACCATTCTGAGAAACAAAAAGTGTTTGTTTCTCAACATACCACTTTTTTAGAAAAGAAATTTCTTGTAAAAGAAATTAGTGGTAATGAGGTGAACTGGAAAAAGTTCCAACTACATAAACTGTAACTAACAATTTGATGGAACCGTAGAATTCGACAGTCCCAACGAACCCCAGCCACTCCGTAGATCTATTAGGGTTCCTCATCCACCTGAGAGATACTACGGTTTTCTCATTGACGGTGGGAGCGAGAATTGCATCATGGAAGATAATGACCCAACTAATTTCGAGCAGGCAATCACAAGTGGAGACTCTGTGAAATGGCTGGATGCTATGCGATCCGAGATGGAATTCATGTACACCAACAAAGTATGGACTTTGGAAATTGCCCCTGAAGGGGTAAAACCACTCGGGAGCAAGTGGATCTTTAAGAAGAAAATTGGTGTAGATGGAAAAGTTGAGAATTTTAAAGCTAGACTTGTAGTAAAAGGTTTTCGTCAACGACCTGGTGTCGATTATGATGAGAACTTTTTTCCTGTTGCCATGCTTAAGTCCATCAGGATCCTACTTGCCATCACTGTATACCATGACTACGAAATCTGACAGATGGACGTTAAGACCGCTTTTCTAAATGGTGATTTAGAAGAGAGCGTGTGCATGACACAGCCAGAGGGCTTTGTAGATAGTGGGAGCAGCGGAAGCATGTGCAAACTGCTTAAATCAATCTACGGATTAAAGCAGGCATCGCGGAGCTGGAACATCTATTTTGATGAAGCTATCAAAGAGTTTGACTTCATCAAAAACGTAGATGAATCTTGTATATAAAAGAAGGTTGTAGAGAGTAAGGTTGTCTTCCTCGTATTGTACGTAGATGACATACTCTTGATAGGAAACGATATTCCTATGCTACACTCGGTTAAGACCTTCTTATCACACAAGTTCTCCATGAAAGATCTTGGTGATGCCTCCTACATCCTGGGGATTAAGATCTATAGAAATAGATCTAAACGGATGTTGGGATTGTCCCAATCCAGGTACATAGATACCATACTAAAGAGGTTTAGTTTGGAAGATTTTAAGCGTGGTAATTTACCCGCTTGCTCAGCAATCACTTTCTCCAAAGAGATGTCTCCTAAGACTGATTTGGAGAGAGTTCGCATGCAAGGGATACCCTATATGTAACGTTTTAGAAATCGTTTTGCGAATTTTCCATTTTCAGGGTAAAATAGTCGGTGTTTTCCGTTTTAACCCGATTGTGATCAAACTTCTATATAGACTTGACGGCACCTAGTTTAGCTAGAATGAAGCTAGTGCGCAGGTTTTGGGGTCAATTGGAAGTTTTGGTTCACATAGAATTATTCCCTAATTAAAATATTATTTTAATGCTTTATTTGTGCACTTTATTTGTGGTAATTACTTTTTGGTTTGAGTTAATTACTACTAATGTGGTTTTATGCTAAGTTAATTACTAGATTATGTTTTAACCTTCTCACCAAAAATATCTAGATATTTGTGGTTTTATTGAATTTTAAAGAAAAGAAAATGGTGACAAAATGCTTTGTTTGTTTTATTATGCAATAATTGATCTATCCTTCGAGAATTTTCCACACTTAACCACAAAACCCTAGCTCCTTCACCAAGGCCGGCCACTTCACATGCTTGCTGTCCCATCTCCTTCTTCACCCCATTTCTTCATTTCAAAGCTTATCAAATTCATCAAAAATCATCAATTATTCACACAAACTAAAAAATAAATCAATACCCATTATTATTCTTCACTAAACTAGCTTTATTCTTTATTCAAGTGAGGATTTTTGGAGGATAATCTTTGGATTTTCAAGTTTCAAGTTGTGTTTGTTTGAAGGTATAAACCCTAACCCTAATATCTTTATGTGGTGTTAATACTTTAATTAGCTTATTTAGATGTTTAAATTAAGCTTTTAATTTCATATTTAGAATTTCTAGTAAGGGTTTTGTTAATTAAATTACGGTTTTGATTAGTGAAATGGTTAGTTGATAATTTTAGACAAAAAAAAAACTAAACCAAGTTGTTAATTTGTTAAATGATATTTTCCTAATTGGTTAATTAAGCTAATTAGCAAACTAAACTTTTACTAATCCTAATTATGTGAGATTTAAAATTATAGTAATGGTTTGGATGGTTTGACTTTGCTATATTGTGATGTTTGAAAATTCTAGTTTTGGTAAAAACTTGTAGTTTTGTGCTAAAATGATATATGTTACTTACTAGATTTCGGTAAGTTTTTGTGTGGGTTTCTTTTGACGTTGCGACGTTATTCATATTAGATTCCACGTTTATTATTGTATTTTGAATGCGCAATCGGTACGATCCGGGTCTAGGCTTGGTAGTTGTGTCGCTTTGCGTCCCTAACTAGGGTCGTGCCGATGTAGTTCATGTCTTTGTGTAGCTGTTGCTCTGAGGTGGTTTCGTTGTGTCTCTATGCACATTAGCCACAATACGAACACTTGAGAGTAAGTTTTGTGTTGTCACGTTCGTAACATAGTTTGTACGTGTTTTGGGTCTAGGCGGGGACTTCGGACACTGCGAAGAACGGGAAACAGGTGGTAGGCTTTACTTAACCAGGAGCGTTGGTGAGTAGATTTAGCATCTATAGGGGAATCACCCGCATGATGTTATGCGTCTAGGCTAGAGATGTTATGATATTGTCGTATATTCTATTGCGTAAATAGAGTTGCGCATACAGCTTATTGCTTAGTTATTGTTGTGCTTGGACTTGTACCCTTAGGACACTGCACTATTATTGACGGCTCATGTTGCACGAACACTGATAATATGACACACACACACCGTCAATCATTGCCATGACACGCACAACACATACATATCTGATATTGTTTGGTTAGGGACATTGAGACATTGATTCATATTCCTGGTTGCATATGACATATAGCAGGCATGTATACCTACATGCTTACACATATGCCTTGACATGTGTAACATTTTAGAAAAATAAAATATTATTTTTGAGAATTTTTATAATTAAATAATTAAATATTGAATATTTTAATAGGGCGGTATGATTAGATACCCATAAATTGGGAAAAAATTTGAAAATTTTGGAAATTACTGAAATGAGGATACTTTATGTAATTTATGCAAATTATGAAAGTTTATGATTTATTTGACACTATTTTAGTGCTAATCGCGATTAAAAATCGCCAATCGGACTTTAAGCATGTTTTATGCACATGACATGCACTAAGTCATTTTTAGCACTTGTTATATTTTTTCCTTCATGCTTTCTCTTTTATCATGCATGGTATGGGTTTTAAATTGAGAAGAGAATAGATAAAGAAAATAGAAAAGAAAAGAAAAAGAAAACATTAAACTAAAGAGGTATGGGCAAGAGAGAGAAGGAGAGGGGTTCCTTTGATCTTAGACCATTGTCTTCATCTTCATCTTCTTCATTATTTCCCTCCCTCTTCAACCTCAGCTGCTGCCCTCATCTCCCCCTTCAACAAAACACCTCATAACACCATCAAAAATCCATCAAAAGTTCTTCTTCACTTCACAAAAAATGTGCACAAGCTTACAAGCTACACCTTGGACAAAGAAAAAACACTACACTAATTTTGGGTCCCAAATGAGATAATCCTTTCACAATTAGTGTAGTGTTTCATTTGCTTAAGCCTCTTTTCAAGTTTTTTTTTCGTTTTGGCGAAGTTTAGTGAATTTTGGGAAATTCTAGAGAGGGTTAGGGTTAATTTGAGTTGTGTTTGTGCATTTGAACTCTTGTGGTAACCTTAAAGCCCCCAATTACCAGAAACCCAGACCAAACCCAACTGAAACCCAAAATACAGAAAAAACAGAAACTTCAAATGTCGGTTTGTGAGGTATTATAGTGTGCAGAGAAATCTGGGATGACCTGTAGTATTTTTAAGACTAGCAAACAACTTCAGAGACTTGTTTGGACTAATGTAAGACCACCCTGACCATATGAGACCCCAAATCAATTGCAAAACCGATGAGGCTGGATTTCTTAGGGGTGTGGCCGGCCATGGGGTGAGGGAATTGGTCCAGGTTGCTTCAGTAGGTCATATACATCCTATATATCATCCTAGTGTTGTTTGGGAACATTGTTTTCACCTTAATCAAAATCTGGGACCACTTTCTCTAGTTGCTGCTTTGATTCGAGTGATGGTTTTGCGTATTTTAAATTATAGATATTTGTATTTGTGCTTTATCTCGATCACGTGACGTTTGTACGTCTATATCGAGTGATATCGGGTTGATTTGCGGGAGTAGACCATAGGTTTTGACCTATGTGAGTTCCGCGTGTCGTTTTGGTTTCGATTTGGTTTTAATGCGATACGATGCGTGTGATACATAGGTACCCCCACGATGAAGAAGATGGTGGCGACATCGACATCGGCAAGCAAGATTAGGTGAGTAGATATATATCTATGGGAGGAAGTCGGGTGGATGGCGTATAGCACCCCCGCAGTTCAATATATAGTATGCTATATATATACAATATGTATATGATATCTTTTATGTGAGACATGGATATTCAGGATATGGTTATGTGTTCATGGATTAGTAGTGTTACTTGCGAAACCCTAGAGTAGTTGTTGCACCCACACACGCACACACACTTGCATACATTCATTCTTTTACCTGTGCGTATATGGGGATATGTGTATACACACACACACACACATGGGTATGGGACTATGTATATATACATATACGTATACATATACACGGATTATGAGGATAGTACTTGGGATTGGAGATGAGTCGATGAGATTAGGCTTGAGGCCATGAGATCGGTGATGTGACATTGTTCGTATTTGAGATACGATATGATGTTTTAGTGGGTCCTTTCGACGTGGTGTTTTCATACACGCGCATGCATATACATATGTGGTATCAGTGTTGTACTAGACCTAGATAAGTACCCCGGATCATGATATTTGATAAAGAGGATACCATATGAATAATGTGATAGATGTGACATTTGACCCGTACCCAGATTTGGGAGACCGTACGACGGATTTACCGTATGAGCTTTATATTGATGATAGATCCGCATTCTTGACTTGAGGATGTCATATTATAGATATTGTATCGTATGAGATACTTTTGAGGCGGGATCACTGACTGTTATATATATATATATATCGACTCAGATGTTAGGCGGTTCCCTTACCTTTCGATCAGCTTTTTAGTTTAGCCCGGTAGTTTACTTGTAAATGATAGATTAGATTTAAATCATACCTATTTCAAAACTAATGAATTGTGAGTATTTTTAAAGACAGGCCAAGGGATTCTACGGATATTTCAAAGGACGTACATTTTCTTAAAAACACCGTAGTCCCTATTTTCTAAACACACGATTCGTATATTTCAAATGGCAAAACTGTACGACTCATACTTAGACATATGGAGATTCATTATCATTGTATTTGATATTCAGCTCCCGCATATTCTTCCTGCTCGCATCGCATTGCATGCTTATATTGTGTTTTCATATGTTAATATTGAAATCATGCGGTCAGGACACCAGCACCATTACCGATGATGCGTATGTTTCACATACACTTATTTGCCGGCTCACACACATCATCATCGGTAATTGTCATGTCACGTACACTTTAGAGAATATTATTTCATTGACATAGCTTGTTAGCTGATAGTTTCAACATGATATTAGTGTACTTGCTTTATATGTCAGGTTAGACATTTCACTTATTACTTGCAAATTCATGCATATTATTATTCGTTGTTATGCAGTATTATGGAGTTTTATACCGATATTCACTGTTTATTTACTATAGATTCTTGGATTTCGGATTTTTATGAGATTCCTGGATTTGGGAGAAAACCGCAAGAATATATATAAACTTCTTTCTTTCTCTTTTTAAAATGAAAAGTACGGTTTTCTCGTGATGTATGAGTCGTCCACCATGATGTTTTCTCGGTTATGGGATGAATTTCGAGATCCGATTCGAGGAGTTGGATGAACCGTCTGTGGGTACATGGTGGACCCGGTAAGGTACCCCGGGGCAAGAAAATCGAGGTATAGACGATGAGCCCGGCAGGGGCAGACTGCCTACCGGTGATTTTACCGGTGCGTCGGATATCCGGAGGATACCGTTCGTGGTCGTGTGATTGATGATAGGGGCCGATCAGGACTGACGGAGCCCTAGATAGTGAGATTTGAGACATTGAGATTTTGAGGTATTGAGATTTGATGATACATGCCAGTCCGGATAGCCGGAGCCTGAGATATTGAGATATTGGGATTTATGTTTTGTGTTGATGCTAGACACTGATTATGTTGATTTCATTGATGATACCTCGTTTTAAATATACAGAAATCTCACTAAGTTATGAAAGCAGTTTCTTCATTTACATATATTCTGTTTTCATGCATTCATACCTCATTCATATGATATGTTGCTACCTGAGGCACTGACACGAGCACATGGGATTACACTTATGTATAGATGTTTACCCTTGCCACCTTTTCTTGCTTCAGACTTATCATTTGAGGTTACATATGTATTGATCGTATTGACCTAGGATTGTGTCATACATACGATTTCTTCTCGGTGATGTTTTCTACTCACGAGTTGGCAACTCACCCCCGTTGTGTCACAGTTTCTTGCAGGTTTTGCCGTACAGGTTCCGTTACGGCTTTGCTGGCACACTGCTTCCTTTCCGGGTGATTAGTTTGGTAGGTGGATTCACTTGTATCGTGACCACTATTGTACCTTTATTTTATTCAGTTGTATCTAGTGACTCCATCAACCAAACTTGTATATTTATTCAGACTTAGAGACCAGTGATGTATATTCTTTCGACCTTAGAGTCGCGCGTTGTATTATTGTGAATTTCATATTGTTTGAGTTTCCTTTTCAACTTTGATCCTCGCCCTTCGGTGTTGTATATTATATTGCTTGCATGGTTGTGGCCGTCGATTGACGAAGAGCTAGCTCCCATTTGGGGATGCCTTTTATCATTCATGTATATATTTATCATGTTGTACCTCGTTCGAGGCCAGTATTTACAAAGGAAACTCTGCCGAAATTTTCAGAAAAGACTTGTGATTTTAAAAGTGCATATTTCGGCTTATGTTGCTAAACTACTTGATTTAAATTGGTTTTTCTTCACTCTACTGCTTTACTTGGTTTTGATTTCTGGGTTTTGGCTTACTTAGATTACGTACGCCTCGAGACGTTTCGTAATTTAAGTGTCGATCATGTTCCGTACTTTTCGGGTCGTGACAACATGCTTACATGCTATTTACCTGTATACCTATATGGTATTGTACCATTAGTGATAAGTATATACACATATGAGACATAGCTATATGTACATCTTGCATACATACTTCACTTATACCTGCAGGGTATATTACATCATTACTGATAGGTAGATACATATACCTTGCTATACCTACAGGTTTACACATATATCTGGTTATAGCTACATGTTCACCTTTATTGGATGTTATATAGACTTGGAGAAATTAGGAACCACATGATATATATATTTTACTTATTGCAGTTAAATAGAGGCTTTTCCTTTATATGCTCATATTACAGTTTTCTGTTGCATATATTTTATTCATGGATTTTCGCATTGAGATATGGATTTTTCATGATATTTTCTGGATTTGAGGACCATGGTAGTTTCATGAAATTATGCATTATTTGAAAAACCCGGTTTCTCTTGATATGATATTTCAGCATCCACCATGAGATTTATCGGTTCTGATATATATATACCCCACGCGAGGAACGGAGGGAGCCGTGTGCGGGTACATGGTGGGGCCCGGAGGTACCTCGGGACAAGAATTTCGTGGAGCAGACGATGAGTTAGTGGGGGAACCATACCTACCGGTGACAGTACCTATGATTCGGCGGTTATCGTGGGGATACCGACGGGAGTTATGTACGTATGGATACATCGAAAGGCGAGGGTCGAAGCTGGGCACTCGGGTTTTCGGAATAGCGTATGATACGTACCTATCATGGGGCCAGTCATGGTGACAGCACCTGATAGATCAGTATTTTTATGTCGATGCTTGACACTTAGTTTCATGATATTTTACTCCTAAGTATATATAACAGTGGAATGAGACGCTGTTATATATGCATATATATATATATATATATATATATATATATATATATTAGTGGAATGAGACGCTAATATATGTATACATATCAATTTATATACATCATCATAATTATTCATGCAAATATACTTATTCAGGATATACGAGATTCATTTGATATTGGATACAGAATTTATGAGATTCATTTGATATTGGATACAGGATATATGAGATTGACTTGATATTGTACATTCAGGACATATGAGGTTGACTTGATATTGTACATTTAGGATATATGGGATTTACTTGATATTGTACATTTAGGATATATGAGATTTACATGATATGAGAGCCAATTTGGGGGCTGATTTGAGGAAATTGGGATTTGGATTGTCTTGATGGACTTTAGTCCTACCACGAGGTCAGGATTCCGTGGGAATGACATGTTTTATCCCATACTCCGCATTTATTGTTTATGCACTGCTTCATATATTAGTAGTACCTGATAGAGTACCTTCCATGACTGTTGCATTTACATACTTTTATTTTATATGCATTGCTTCATGTATTAGTTGTACCTGCTAGTGTACCTTTCATGACTGTTGCATATATACATTGTCATATCATTGCTTCATGTATTAGTAGTACCTGATAGAGTACCTTACATGACTGTTGCATACATATTTTCATATTATTGCTTCATATATTAGTTGTACCTGCTAGAGTGCCTTTCATGACTATTGCATACATATGATCATTTATTGCTATTAGCTTGCATATGTTAGATTCGCGCTGTACGTGTATACTTGCGATTACTTGCATATGTTATTTACTATTCACGAGTTGGCAACTCACTCCCGTTGTGCCACAGTGTTTTGCAGGTTGTTCCTCAGGGTAGTCAGAGGCAGGGCTATTCTCATCTATCGTATCATCTTTTGCTGCGGATACCGCTTCGGCTGACTGTGTGCAGTTTTGTTTAGGTGGGTTTGGCGGTTATCCGATTTTGTTTATTGTATATTCGTTATATCCTGTACTCTCCATCTACCACTTTCATGTGTATGACTTAGAGACTTGATGTGAGGACGATATTGTATATTTTGGTAACTTGGATGTCTTTTATGCAGTTTTACTTATATCGTCTTTTATTTCTTCGCTACGGCGTCTTATATTTGTTGTGGTGGTTGTTTTCCTCCGTTGGGCATGGATTGCTCCCGTTGGGGATACTTTACTTATATTTATATTGTACCCATTTTTGGGGTTAGTTTTTACAAAGGAGGTTCTGCCAAAATTTTTGAGAAAGTAAAGTTGGACTTTTAAAGAATTTGCACTTGAGATTTTCAAAAGTTTTAACAATGTTCTTATCACTTACTTCTTTGATGGTTTAGATTGCTGGGTTTTTGGCTTACTTAAATTGCGTTACGCCTGTAGACGTTGCGTAGTTTAAAGGCCGTCACGTGCCAAATTTTGGGTCGTGACAAAGTTGGTATCAGAGCGCTAGGTTTTACCTTTCGGAGTGTAGTATGACCTTGGTATGATAGAGGAGATTGCTTAAGCAGAGTAACGTAGTGTGTGTGTGTCCGCGGCATACTCACGATCATGGTACTCCGCCTAAAGTGACCTAAGTACTAATTGCTTGAAATTCCTTCCTTGATGATACATATCCTTGTGATTCGATTTCCGTGTTCTTATCGAATCCTATTTCCATTTATAGCCTTTGTCGCCGATCACTATGGGGACTCAGAGTGATGTAGCGAGGGCCGAGGTCAGAGTTGACTCGGGTGGGACGAGGACTGGCACGCTCGTTGCACAGGAGCAGATGGATCCGCCTTCGACAGATCGTATCGATAGGCTTGTGGCAGAGATGCAGGACTTGCGCCATACGATGAGGTCTTTAGTTGAGGCCAGCAAAGCACAGCGAAAGGAGGTTGTCATCCCTGTTACCCAGTTTTTCCTTGCGATCAGCACACAGTATAGTGTTACGTATACAACACCAGTGGATGCTGCCCCAGTTGACGAGGCACGTCTTCCAGATACTTTGGGAGTCCGAAGACCGAGGAGGGCTAGTACAGGTGTGTCAGCCTCGAGACAGAGGTTCAGTCGCCGAGACAGAGTTCGTGACCGTCGCGGGAGTAGCAGAGGCTTAGGACGAGAACAGTCGCTCAGCTCTCATCTCCAGGAGGGTCAGCAGTCATTGCGTGGATGTTTCTGGTGCGGGAGCCTTCATCACCTCATCAGAAATTATTCCTTAGCACCGCGTTAGACTCATGTTCGAAGAGGTCGTGGTCGTGAAGGGTTCGCTCAGAGGGGACAGGTTGGCAGAGGAGGAGTTCAGCCAGTTGCGGGTAGGGGCAGACACGAGAGTTTGCTTCTACTCATCGGGATGCGCGGGCGTCCAATGCAGAGTTTTCTGGTATTCTTAATTCGTATGTTCTTTTGATACACTTGTTTGTTTTTCACACTTTGTGCCATGGTTGGGCCGAGAGTCATGTTAGCTAGATCAGCTGTTTGTTGTGTTAATTTCTGTCAGCGATTCTTTTGTTGCGCGACACGTATTTCAGTCGTATGCCAATCGGATAGGAGATAGAGATTCGTCCATCATTTTGATCCTTCTTGAGATGTTGGATTTGACGTTCTCCTGGGCACGGACTGGTTAGCTACGTGCTAGGCGTCTGTGGACTGCCGTGAGGAAACAGTCAGGATTTGTTTTCCGGTGAGTCGGTTCTTGTTGTGCAGGGGGACAGTGGTGCCGCCCATCACAGCTTGAATTCAGCCTTTTTCGCTAGTCGGCTTTTGAGGAGAGGATGTCGAGAATTCTTGGCTTTCATTCGTGATACCGGAGCCACAGTGGGTTTGTTGGACCGGGTTCCTATCGTGCGGGAGTTTCCGACTTTGTTCCAGATAAGCCGGCGGAGCTTAGGGAGCTTAAGGATCAGCTGCAGAGTTGTTTGTTAGGGAACTTGTGCGTCTGAGTGTTTCGCTTTAGGGAGCTCCTATTCTGTTCGTCATGAGGAAGACGGCAGTTTGAGGATGTGTATTGATTTATCGTCAATTGAACCGAGTTACGGTGCGGATAGGTATCATTTACCTCGCATTGACGATTTCTTTGATCAGCTCCAGAATGCGAGCCTTTTCTAAGTTTGTTGGGATCAGATCATCATTGGTTGCGGGTTCGGAGTGATGACATTCCGAAAACTGCTTTTATGCTCGCTACGGGCTGTATGAGTTTTGGTGGTGCCGTTGGACTCACCAATGCCTTAGCAGCATTCGCGGATATGATGAACCAGATTTCTTCAGGCCGTTCCTCGACCAGTTTATTGTTGTGCCATTGATGACATTCTGGTCTTTTCCAAGAGTCGTGAGGAACGTGGGCAGCACTTGAGGATTTGCTTGCGGACATTGGGAGAGCACCGGCTGTTTGTTAGATTCTCGGAGTGTTCCTTCAGGCTTGATTGTGTTTACTCCTAGGTCTTGTAGTTACGGGAGACGGTTTTGTATGGTCCCGAGGAAGATCGAGGCCGTACATCTTTGGCCCAGACTTGTGTACGGGATGGAGGTCCGCAGATTTTTGGGCTTAGCAGGTTTTTACCGCCGTTTCGTATAGGATTGCTAGTGTATCGTTGCACCGTTGACTGAACTGACCAGAAAGGAGGTTCTTTTTATTTGGACTGAGGCATGTGTACGGAATTTTCAGTAGTTGAAGACTCGGTTGACAACTGCACCAGTTCTTTCTTTGCTTCCTAGTTCGGGCGACTTTGTTATTAACTGTAATGTTTCGCGAGTGGGGCTCGATTGTGTACTGATGTGGCACTATAGAGTTATCGCTTTTGCTTCCCGACAGTTGGAGGAAGTACGAGCAGGATATCCCACTCATGATATGGAGATGGCCGCAGTGGTCGTGTGTTGGAGATTTGGAGGCACTACTTGTGTGGAGAGTCGTGTCAGATTTTCACGGACCACCAGAACTTAATGTACATCTTCCTGCAGCGGGTTTTGATTGTTGAGACATCGCTGTTGGATGGAGCTTGTGGAGGATTGTGTTTGTGAGATCCTTTATTACCCGTGGCAAGGCGATTGTGGTAGCTAATGCTGGAGTCGTAATCCTGGGGTTAGCTTGTCCCAGTTATGCGCAGTTCTGAGACAGTCTTATATAGATTTACAGTTCTTATGCGATTGTTGAGTACAGCTTAAGTTCGTAGCAGAAGGGCATCGAGAATGCTTAGCTGCAAGGGTATCTTCCTCAGATGCGCCAGAATGTTGTAATCCACCTTGTTTTTCTTAGGCGGGTCCTTGGCTGCAAGCTCTTCGACGGCTCGGTCATTAAGGGTGATATCTTCAAGGACTTTTTCTTTCCCCTTATCCTTTTTGTTCGATCCCTTGTTTGCGGGTTCGAGATTCTTTTCAGGTATCGTGCGATTGCGCAGCTGAATGTTCTCGCAGCTCTTCGTTTCTTCCCCTTTTCCTAAGATGGATTCCTTGAAGAGAGGGCCGAGAGCCATTTCTTTTTCAGAATCGCTCCCGAATGTGAGAACGTGCGATCCCCTGCTATCAACCATATGACAGTTTCCGGCAGCTCTTCCTCGTTCGTCTGTCGCATTTTTCCGCTGTCGACGAGCTTCATGCTTCATCCTCTTGAAGTATTGCCTGTGAGTGACATACCCTTGCCACCAATTTTTAAAGGCATTGCATTCCTCAGTAGGGTGTGAAATCCTCTGATGATATAAGCAGAAGTTAGGATGTGCGTCCGCTTCATCAAGGTGTATACCGCCAGGAGAATTTTCTCTGGAAGAAGGCAGCTTCATTCCCATTGATATGGCTTTGGCGAACCTTTTCCTTGTCTTAAGTTTGCTTTGGTCTGCGGTGAACGTGCTTCGATCAGGTTGGAGTGCCTCAACTTTTTCCTTGAGTCGTTGGCATTTAGCCTTTTAGAATATAGCCAGTTCGCGCTCTTGATTGGCTTTGCTTTTCTGATGGGCTTCGTTCAGCAGCAAGTCGATTATCTCGTCAGACGGCTCCAAGGGTTTTGGCTTCGATCCTGCCCTCAGTTTCTTTGCATCAGGGGCCTTTTCACCATCTATCGGCGAGTGAGAGATCACGTGACAGCTTGCCACATAATCCTCAGGTTCTTCTGACGAGTATTCTCCCTCGTCTTCATCGCAATCTCTATCTTCAAGGATGTGGCTAAGAAACTCTTGGAGTGTGACCGAGGTTCGCGCCTTCTGCTTATATTCTTCTAACGCGTCAATATGTTTTTGTAGGTCCGTGCGTTTGTCACCATGCTTCACGGGCTTTTTGGTCTTCCTCTTCTTTTTCGAAGACTTTGACGGCTGGGCCTGAGCGTTTTGATTATCCCTACCAATTTTTGGCATTGGGCGCGGCTTCAGCATTCCCTCGATGACCTCGGGTTCTAGCGGATTTTTCCACCTGATCGCTGGGCATGTTTTGAGATCCTTCAGCATTCTTTTCGCCTTGGCTGAAAGAGCGACCTCCCATGGAGCTTCTTCTATGAAAGAGCATGATGCCCCCGGCGTGTCCATCTTTTTAGTGGCGTGTGGCTGGGGCGGGCTCACCTTCCAATTCTCGGACAGCGCGAATTTTCCCTGTTGGTATTGGTACTCAATCCAACCTTTGAAGACGAAGCAATCTTCAATGGATGGTCTACTACTCGGTGATAGGGGCAATAATTGGGATTGCTGACATCACCGGGCTGCGATAGACGTCTCGGATCCGGCAGATTGATGAGCCTATTGTATATCGCCAGTTCGATCAATCTCTTCGTTTTCTCCCGCGGAAACGAGTAAGGACGTCTTAACTTTTTGTTGAGGAATCGCTGTCTATCACTTTGGCGATCAGCTGGTTTTGGACCAGTAGGCTGCTGTTGGGCATTGGCGACGAAGATCGCTTTCCCTTTCCCTTTTTCATTTCGAGATTCCAGCTTCGAAGAAGATGGTCTATGACCCATCTAATCCATTTAGGCCAGCTTGTCTATCAAGGCCTGGAAAGTAGTTGGCTTGAAGAACATCATGAATTGTGAAATGGTCGCCTGAGGGTCGAGGGTCCCTACGAACATGCCTACTGCAGGAGCTTCTTCGATGTGTTGCTCGCATTTCGACCATAGATTCCGCCATCGTATCGTATATTGCACCCATGTTTCGCCTGGCTTTACTCTGGCGTTAATTAATGCGGTGATTGGAGTGCGTTCGCTAGCTCTTGCGAAACGCTGGGTGAACAGCAATTCCATCTCTGTAAAAGTTTTGACGGAGTCGTTGGGAAGCTCTGAGTACCATTCGAACGCCGTCTCCGCCAAGCTGCCAACGAATTGGCGAAGCAATAGCTTATCATCCCTTCCAGTGTTGCCACAGAGAGCCCTGAACTGAGCGACAGGTTGATGGGGATTTCCTGTCCCCTTGTACACATGGAATTTAGGGATCGCGTATCTTGGCAGGTACTTTATTTGATCGTACCAACCCGGATATGGCCGTCCAGTTCTGACGACTTGGACAGCCGCTTCACTCGCTTGATGAGCTCGTATTTGTTGAGCTATATAATCATCGAGCGTGGCTTTGGAGATGGTCTCCTCCTTGGCCGCTGACAGAGCCGGTAGAGGATTTGATGTCTCTCCTCTATCATCTTCAATTATTACTGGAGGATCTTCGGCTGGAGGGTCCGGCTGGATCATCATGCCCACCATATCTTGGAATAGAAGGGCCATCTGTTTTATGTTGGCCGCTTGTTCCACGGTCTCTTTGCCCTTATTCTCAAGCATTCTCCGAAGGAATTCGCCATCAGTCTCCTGCTCACGACGCTGCTTCGAGGATGTCTCCGGGCTTGCTTTCGTCCCGTGAGTGCAGCCATGGCTGTTAGCATCTCTTGAAGCTTTTGTTGTTGCTGCTCCTGAGCCTTAGTCACTGATCGCGTAAGCGGTCGATGACCTGTGGAGATACGGCTATCCTCTTTTCTGGATGCCATATAGACGGTATGCACCACATGCCCCTAGACTTAGGGCGTTTAGGCTCAGTTCCCTTGACATTTGTCGCAGTCCCGGGGATCTTCTCCGGCTTCCTTCTTTTGTGGGCGGTCGAAGCTGAGGGGGCCGTTGCAGCGGGCACCCAGGTAGACGACACCTTTTGTGGCTTGACAGGATGGTTCTCTTCTCACCGAACTTTCATCTTTTTCTGTCGGTGGGGGTAATCTTGATCAATCATCGAGTCTTGGACTTGACGCCAGACCTTGTAAATTTTAGAGGACAGCCGTTGAAGGGGCTGTTCGAGCTTCGCCTTTGTGGCATTCTCCACAGGTGGAGGAGACCTTTTTAGCACAGCAGTTGGCGAATTCCTGCGCACCCTGTTAAGTAGTTCAAAGTTGTTCCCAGTTGGAACAGCAGTATCAACTTCCACCATTGGAGATGGCGGAGTCAGTCCAGAAAGAGAGCTGCCCCCAGCTTTCCTCACTCGGCGCCAGTGGCGACGTCGAGCATGTCGTACGACCGGGATCACCTCCGCTGTTGGATCAGCTTTTCCATGCCCCCTGTTCTGATGAGAGTCTGTTGTTGGCGCCAGCCTGTCAAAGACAGACTTTCACCGAGAGGGAATGGTCAACCTGTCGAAAGCCGACCTTCGAGGAGGGAGAGCAGCTTGGACGACCTCCACTGTAGCAGGAGTTGGAGTGTCCTTCTCTGTTATTGCGAGCCTCTTTGTGGGCCCACTTGAGCTTTGGCCCAGCCTGTCGAAGACTGAGGCATTGGAGTTGGACGACCTGCTGAGAGGGGCCGTGGTGGTTGCAAGCCGATCAAAAACCGACTTCTTCGTAGCTTCCTGTGATGGCATCTAAACGCTGAAGCTCGTTGGTGGGATCATGGTCCTGAAGAATAGCCCAGTAGTGGCTTGGGTCACTTGTTCCACCGGCATTGTAAAAAGGGAGGCCGCTTGGGGCCCGTAAGTTACTCCTCCAGATGAGGCGGAACGGGAGTTATTGTTGCAGCTGGAGCAGTTAGAGGCCATTGATGTTCTTTTTTCTGCACGGGAGCAAAACCAAATCTTAGTACCTCTAACCAAAGGACAACCACAGCAAACTGCGATTCGTTCGCGAAACACGACACATGAAGTGTGGAGTGGAAAGAGGAAAAGGTCCCATCGGGCGTGCCAGAATCTGTTCTCCGCCGAAAAGACGCGACCGGGACGTTGGGACGTCCGGCCTGAATTTCGAGGGCAGATGCTATTTAATGCTATCCGTCCACCTCTCCGAAGATGCCAAGTTAATTTATGCACCATGTATCGAAGGTTTAAACGGATGCGGCCGATGTAGCAAACTTCGTCAGATTCCCCTTCATTTGAGGGTTTTTTTATTGTGGGGACGCTCTTCCCTGCAGGCACAAGCCCATGCAGTTAATTACGCTACCGCATCGCGGTAACAACTTTCTACTTCTCCATATGGTCACTTCGTATCATGGGTGTTTGTTTTGTTTTTGGTTGCCCGTGGATTGTAAACGGAGACTAATTTATGTTGTTGCCCGTAGGGCTTGGATTAGTCCAAATCCGTATTTTCTTAGAATTGGGTTTGGGTTGCGTTTAAGGATCGTTGATCTCATTTGAGACTAAGATCAGCTTAAACGTTTGTTAAGAATACGTTAGTCTAATTTTAGACTAAGATCTACTTAACAGGATCATTTAGATCCAACAAGAGAGCATTTGGGCTCTATTGCTTTAGTTTAGGGACTTTGCGGTCCAGAAGTTTAAGGACATCATAGTCCATGAAGTTTAAAGACATCATAGTCTAGTTTAGAGACGTCATAGTCTGTAAAGTTTAAGGACATCATAGTCCATGAGTTTAAGGACCCCACAGTCCGTAAAGTTTAAGGACATCATAGTTCATGAGATTAAGAACCCCACAGTACGTGGAATGTCTGGTTGTCGGGACCCGTCACCTCTCTGAAGACGTTGAAGGATTACAACGACAAATATCAGAGGAATGAAGAGATGTACCCTTGAACCAATATTGGTTAGGGGATCTATAATTGGATTGATTTAAGGATCGTTAATCTCGTTTGAGATTAAGATCGACTTAAATGTTTGTTAAGAATACGTTAGTCTAATTTTTAGACTAAGATCTACTTAACAGGATCATTTAGATCCAACAAAAGAGCATTTGTGCCCTATCGTTTAGCTTAGGGATATTGTGGTCCAAGTTCAGATGCAAACATAGGTTTGGAAATGCACCAGATAGTTATTGGTCATTGGAATTCACCACCTCTCTGAAGACGTTGAAGAATTACAATGACATGTATCAAAGGTGTGAAGAGATGTACCCTCAAACCAAAGTTGATTGAAAAACTCTGGGTTTTACTTTGAATGTCATATGAGATGACCAATTTTGGAAGACAAGAGTGTATTTGAGGTTCAGTCAAAAGGGAGGGTCCTGCCTCTGAAAGACTTAGCTAATTTGGGCTAAGATTGGCTAGAATATAGTGTTAAACACTAGAGTACACTCGTCTATCACGTGCTCCCACGTGATGCGCTTAAAATAGTGTTAAACACTAAGGATGAAACGTACAAAATAGTGTTAAACACTAAAAAATAAGAGCTCACGTGAGGTCGTGTGAGGCACTTGAGTGTTAGGCCAAATTTCCTTTATTTTATTCTCAGAATATGCAAGTAAGTATTAAACACTTAATCTTCACGGCCATCACGTGTGGGCACGTGATGGGTACCCATACATTGGATATTAAAAGGATTTGTTAGGGGTCACGTGGGGACACGTGAGGGCTCCCATGCGTTGGATATTAATCCTTCAGTTTATTCCATCTTCTGTTTGTTAGGGGTCACGTGGGGACACGTGAGGCACCCAAAATTGATTCTGCCCTTTTTATTTTGAGAAGTCTATTCGAGGGTCACGTGGGAGCACGTGACCTAATCTTATTTGTTCTCTTTTGGCCATTAGAGGGGAGGGTCACGTGTTGCCACGTGTTCATGTTGGGTACTTGATCCTTTTACGTGTATGGAGAGATGAATTCCTTATATAAGAATTAAATTCTCTTATAGGGTTAAACCCTAATTTTATTTAGAGGAATTAAATTCCTATGTGCTTAAAAAAATTAAATTCTTTAAACTCAATTCTCCTTCTAAGTTTTAAATCTGCATGGTATAATCTCCCTGATGAGAATTAAATTCTCAACTTATGGAGAGATTTGCTTCTGTAGATCTATCACCATGAAGAAAAAATAAGTTCTTGTATTAAGGGTTAAACCCTATCTTTGTTGGAGTAATTAAATGTTAGTTATGTATATGCCCTAGAGGCCATTGTTGTACATATGATGTATATTATAATGAATGCTTGGATATATATAGACATGACTTTCTTGCTCGTCATGATAGTATGCTATTTGGTTTTCCTTTATCTTAACATGTTGACTTGTATTAGTTTACTGTCTTTCTCTCACATGTTGATAAAGCCCTTAGGATCTGTACTCGACTACTGGGACTATGATGAGATCATACTAGTGGGGCCATGTTAGTCGATGAGTACATCCTATAACTGTTCCTAGTCGAGGGTATATCGAGACAGGGCATCGATACACCAGAGTAGACTAGCGTATACGCATCTTGAACTATATGATGGGCGATGGATGATCCCATATCCATCGGTGTTTGACATCAAGGATGGTGTACGGGTGCTCAGTGGAGACTGGGTACACTGGACGGACTCGCCGAGAACTCCCAGATGGTGATATACCACACGTCAGATGGCAGTTCTCCAGTGACACTGGTACAGGGTAGTCTGTAGACCCGAGATCGTCATAGAGTCTTGTGTGATTCCCACTGTGCTTTGATTTCCACCTTACCATGTCCAAGAGGGCGTGAAAAATGGTGGATTTTGGGTACATTCCCGAATCACATGGAGGCAATGAGCGATAGAGGGGATTCGTCTCTCCCGGTATAGGGAGTTGATGTTGTGCTGTGTTCGATTGGCTATAACTGGAAGTCCCTGGCCAGGGCTGATATAGAGATTTACTGGTAAGTGTTACTAGTAGTTTCTCGACCCGTTATGAGCCTCACATCGACACGACTTATCGGTTACTGGGGTTTGACGTATACCACCCCTAGACTTGATATGCGACATATCAGACGAACAGACCGGACTGTACGGGAGTGTTACAGATTGGATTCACAGGAGAACGCACAGGCTAGCTTGTTGATCTTCTGATCGCTCAATACCTGGGTGGCTGTTACATTTAGCTGACCGCTTGCAGCTTGTGGGTGTTTGATATGATCATCACCTGCTACCGGCATATTGACGATTCTTTAGAGTCCTACACAGAGGTTTCTTAACTCAGGAAAAACGGAGTAGAGGCACATATATGATATGCGCAGGACCGAGGATAATGCGATATGAGATACCGTATTATATTCTCGCGATATTTAGATATGAACCGGGACATCGGATCAAGTGTTGATTCGATGAATCGGTACATGATATATTAGTCGGTTATATTCGATATAGCCGGATTGTCGGATCAAGTGTTGATTCGATAATTTAATGTATAATAATATATATGATATATTGTATTACATTATCTAATATTGGCTCGCTTTATTATTTCATTTTCTCACCGGATAATACATTGATATATATGCGATATATGTTAATTGTATTATTTTCTTTTGTTTCAAATATAATATATATGCGATATATATTATTGTGGCATGATATGATTAATAGTGGAACATGTTTAGTGAAGATTAAACAAGGTTAGGGTTTGATTAAGGTTAGCTTCTTTTTGCACCATCTAGAAGCTTTCTCTTTTGTCTTGGTTAAGATATTATGGTTGATATTTATCCATGACTCATTATTTAACCTAACCAAACCCTACCTATAGTTTATTCTCTACAAGGGTTATCCTTGTCATACTAAACTATGGTTACATTATTAATTCATATATACATTTCATTGTTCATGACAAAAGGAATTATCTCATTATTCATCTTCTTCTTCTCTCTTTAGCTTTGAGAAAGCTTACTGGAAATTCCTTTTGTGATGATTTCATGTGAGATTATGATATAAAAAGAAAGCATAAATACTACTCCATCATCCTTATCTAATCTAGCCCATTAGATTAGGGTGTTCACCTCATTAGAGTGAGACAGCTTGAGTTATTGCAAGTTCGACGTAGATCATCGGAGAAAAGGAATACGACAAGCTATCATGGATCGTTCGAGTCGTGGAGCCTCTCTTGAGTCCGGGAGATCGTGGATCGTGGTGAAGGGATTTCTACTCGGAGCTTATGAAGCGAAGGAGCGGACTACAAAGGTTGTAATCCCTCACACTTAGTAGTAAAAATGTTTACTTACATGTTAAACCCTAATAATCTAGCAAAGATCCCGGCTTTGGGTTGTTCGGCACGTCTAAATTTTTATTCGGGTATGTTTGATGCCTTATGGACCTTCACAAGAGTGCCTAGGAACCCTACAGTGGTATCAGAGACTAGCTAGAGCATTAGGCGACATGTATACGAAGTTAAAACTTCGATCGAACCCGATACGACGAAAATGAACCCCTCTCTGGACTTTTTCTAAAATCTGGGATTTTTCTGAGTTAAAAATTCCTTAAAAATTCAGCAGGTAAATATAAATATTGTTGTGAAAAACGTGTCACCAATCCATACATACCACCGCGGAACCGCGGCCGTACCGTGCTTGGGCCGCGGATTCGCGGTGGGAATGTGGAGTTGGGTCTTGGTTTTTCTACAGTAATATCAGTATCTGTATTTTATAATTTTTGGGTATTTTTAATCTGACTCAAGTGTTGAGAATTCTGGGGTTTATTTTGTAATAGTAGATTCGATCGGAATATTTAAATTCGTTATTATTTCCGGATATTTAGAAACTGTTAAAATGTTCGAACGGATATCATTAACTCATTTTTTCCCGGCACGAAAAACATTCAAGTGTTGAATTTTTCTCGGGTTTAAATCTTTCGGAAAAACGTGCATGTGACGCGATGGACCCTCTAGAAGACAACAAACTTTAACTCGATTATGTGACCGTCTTGAACTGTCTTTTGAACCTTCGGGTTTGGGGCAGTACGGCGTGCCACATGTGAGGCGTTGGCTTGACCCTTCTACGGCTGGACCGTTCCTACTGTGACGTATTCTGGAACTTTTGAACTCCGCTCAAGTGTTGAGATATTTAGGAAATCTTGGGTATTTGATTATTCGATCGGAAAGTTTAATACTGTCTATTTATCTGGAATGTGATACAATATGTGGAATTCATATAGTTAGACATGAAATGCGAAGTATGTGATATTTCGGATTTACGATGTCTAAAGTGATTGTGGATTCCAAATATTGTAGTTTTACAAATTTTTTTCTGTGGCCGTAAGTGTAGTATGTAGTTGTATTTCCGGTTTTCGTTGCTATACGACAACGACGATCGGTGTATGCATACTTACTTACGTTGATGATATGTGATATTATGTGTTGCTGTAATATGTTTTATTGGATCGTCGTGTTTTGAATAGCCGGGGGTTTTATATGAGATGAGGTTTTTTTTTATTTTTATTCATGTAAAATTCATTTGTATGTAATATTCTTTTATTGGGGCACTTCCTGGATGAGGTTGATGTCACCAGTGTATATTATTTACTTTTCCGCATTAGGTAGACCCAAGGAGGGGAGCACAAGTAACCGGGTTCTAGGGTCCAGTGGGAGGCCATCTCGAGGAGTCGAGACCGGGTCTCCTAACCCTAGAATTGGTAGTGTTACTTGCCCCTCTCGTAGGGGTCTTGGGATATGGGTTTGGCTATTCATCGCGACCGTGGAATCCGTGTTTCATACAGGCTCGTATTGAAAACACGGACGTCCTAGTATATCCAATATTTCATATATGTTCTTCTGCTGCATTGTTCTGTGATGAGATCATATTACTGCCTGAGATGAATGCTTATACTATATATATATATGCTGATATATAAATATTACTACTTTCGTTTCTTCTGTGATGCTTAGGAAGCACAAGCTGATGGGATTTTATTAATGAGATTAATAAAAAGAAAAGAAACCTAAAAGATGTTGTAGAATCAAAATTTTATAAAAAGGGTAGCTACAGTTTTACTTTGCATAGCGGTATATATGATATACCTTGCACCTTATGCTATGAGGAAAGAGCCGAGATCCCTTCACCGGGAGTGACCTCTTTAGCGAAACTGGCAGATGCTACAAACTCGCGGTTTAGTTTTTGACAGCTTGTATAGTTTTTGCTTTGCACAGCGGTATATATGATATACCCTGCACCTTATTCGATAGGGAAAGAGCCGAGATCCCTTCACCGGGAGTGATCTCTTTAGCGAAACTAGAAAAGCCTCAAAAACACTCCTTTTTCAAAAAAAAAACTACTAGATTCTACGACGATATCAAGTTCATTACACTCAGGGTTTTCTGAAAAACCTGCGTAACCCTCCGTCATTTCAGATAGAGACTAGTTAGTATTCGTGCTGCGTTTGTTGACCTTAGCCAAGGCGTGGTGTTCGGTAGCTAATTAGCATTTATCTGTTAAAACATGAGATGTGATTGAGTTAGGGTAGTCGTACGACTTTATTGACCTTAGCCAAGGGTCGTACGGGTGGGTTTAATTCAATCAGGAAATAACGGGTTGAACTTGACTAGCACTTATGATTTGTTGACCTTAGCCAAGGTCATAAGTTGCTAGGGGCAAAATATTATCGGTAACTTCAAGTGTTGCAATTTGCAATGAGATTGCATACCTCCTATGAGATAGTTGGATCCCGATACCCACTGCGAGTAAGAGTTACTACTGGGAGAGTTTTACACACGACAATTAGCCGATCAAGTATGTGTCTAGAAAAGTGTTAACGGGGTTACGCCTCTGGGAAAACGAGGTTTACTTTAATTAGGTCCGTGCGAAAGCACGGGGAACCTTCCTTAAGTACCGACACCGATCTGGCTGAAAGATTGACGAAATTGTAGGGTGTAATTAATCCCGGCTAATCTTACCTTTTAGGGTTTGAAGGAAGATTTGATAAAAACAGTGGGAGACATCCTGATTAGATAAGATAATAACCAATCTAATCTTGCAAGAGCATACGCTAAAGTGTTTTCTTCTCTCTCTCTCCAGGTAGCGACCATGTCAGGCCATAATCAAGATAATAATATGGATGTATTGACTGAACCCGCTTATTATACTGAGCAGGGGAACGTTGGACCCGTTCTTTATTATAAGAGTTATAAGACTGAACATGGAATAGTAGAATATCTGGATTCTCACGCCGCCCAAAAGAACATGCATGTTGATGCATCTTCTTCAGGTGTGTTAGTTATTGAGAACTGTTTCTCAGTTCACCCTACGTCCTGGGTATTGGATACCGGATCAGGATCCCATATATGTAAATTGTTACATGGGTTACGTAAAGGTAGAGAACTGGGAAAAGGTGATCATTCCGTTCAAGTAGGGAATGGTGCAAGTATTGCAGCCAAAGCAATTGGTGAATATCACCTAGTATTGCCAAGTCGTAATACACTAATTCTAAATGAGTGCTATTGTATACCGAACATGATGTGCAACATTATATCAGTTTCTTTATTAAGTAAAGAAGGATATAATTTTGTAGTAAAGGATAATGTTATGAACATATTCCTAGATCAAAAGTTGATTGCATCAGGCTCGTTACATAATAGCATATTCATTCTAAATCATAATACAGTCCTCAATATACAAAACACACACAAGAGGAAAAGTTCAGAAATGAACGAATCCTACTTGTGGCATTGTAGACTTGGTCATATCAATGCAACACGACTGGCTAAGTTACATAAGGATGGATATTTGAATCCGTTCGAATTATCATCTTATGATACTTGCCATTCATGTCTCAAAGGAAAAATAACCAAAGCTCCGTTTAGTGGACACGGAGAAAGAGTTACGGAACTCTTAGGACTGGTGCATAGTGATGTATGCGGTCCTTTGTCTACACATGCCAGGAACGGTTCTTCCTACTTCATTACATTCACTGACGATCTCTCAAGATTCGGATATGTGTTCCTGATGAAACACAAGTCTGAAGCTTTTGAGAAATTCAGAGAATATAAGCACGAAGTAGAGAACCAAACGGGCAAAAGTATTAAGATTCTTCGATCTGATCGAGGAGGTGAATACTTAAGCAATGAGTTCCTAGATTATCTAAAAGAGAATGGGATTCTCTCTCAGCTTACTCCTCTTTATACACCACAGCACAACGGTGTATCGGAGCGGAGGAATCGCACCCTATTAGATATGGTACGCTCTATGATGAGTACAGCTGAGTTACCTATTTCCTTCTGGGGGTATGCGCTGGAGACAGCCATATACCTATTGAATAGAGTTCCAACTAAATCTGTGCCTACCACTCCATATGAGATATGGAATGGGAAGAGACCATCTCTTAAGAGAGTTAAGATATGGGGTTGTCCGGCCTATGTTAAAAAGCAAAATCTGGACAAACTCGAAGCACGATCAGTTCTATGTAAGTTTGTAGGATATCCAAGCAATTCGTATGGATATCTATTCTACCACAGTGATCAACAAAAGGTGTTTGTTGCTCAACATGCCACCTTTTTAGAAAAGGAATTTCTTGCAAAAGAAATTAGTGGCGATGAGGTAGAGCTAGAAGAGGTTCCAGCAACACAAACTACAACTGAAGATTTAGTGGAACCAGAGGATTCAGTAGTACCCGACGAACCCCAGTCTCTCCGCCGATCTAGCAGGGTTTCTCATCCACCTGAGAGATACTACGGTTTTCTCATTGATGGTGGAAGCGAGGATTGCATCATGGAAGATGATGACCCGGCTAGTTTCGAGCAGGCCATCACGAGTGGTGACTCTGTGAAATGGCTGGATGCAATGCGATGATGGAATCCATGTACAGTAACAAAGTATGGACTTTGGAAAATGCTCCTGAAGGGGTAAAACACATTGGGAGCAAGTGGATCTTTAAAAAGAAATTTGGTGTAGATGGAAAAGTTGAGACTTTCAAACCTAGACTTGTTGCAAAGGGTTTTCGTCAACGACCAGGTGTGGATTATGACGAACCCTTTTCTCCAGTGGATATGCTTAAGTCCATCCGGATCTTACTTGCCATTGCTACATACCATGACTATGAAATCTGGCAAATGGATGTTAAGACTGCCTTTCTAAACGGTGATTTAGAAGAGTGCGTGTACATGACTCAGCCAGAGGGCTTCGTAGATAGTGGGAGCAGCGGAAAGGTGTGCAAGCTGCTTAAATCCATTTATGGGTTAAAGCAAGTATCGCGGAGTTGGAACATTTGTTTTGATGTTGTAGTCAAAGAGTTTGACTTCATCAAAAATATAGATGAACCTTGTATCTATAAGAAGGTAGCAGAGGGTAAGGTTGTCTTCCTCGTATTGTACTTGGATGATATACTCTTGATAGGAAATGATATTCCTATGCTGCAATCAGGCAAGCTCTTCTTATCACAGAGATTCTCAATGAAAGATTTAGGTGATGCCTCCTGCATATTGGGAATCATGATCTATAGAGATAGATCTAAACGGATACTGGGATTGTCCCAATCCAGGTACATTGACACCATACTAAAGAGGTTTAGTATAGAAGAATCCAAGCGTGGGAACCAACCCACGATCTCTGGACTCACTCTCTCTAAAGAGATGTCTCCCAAGACTGATTTGGAGAGAGCTCGTATGCAAGGGATACCCTATGCTTCGGCAGTAGACTCTATCATGTATGCGATGCTATGTACCAGACTCGATGTAGCATACTCACTAAGTGTAGTGAGTCGGTATCAAGCAGATCTTGGAGAGAGTCACTGGACAGCTGTGAAGAACATTCTCAAGTACTTACGAAGGACTAAGGAGATGTTCTTGGTGTATGGTAACGGAGAACTCCAGGTGGAGTCCTTTACCGATTCCAGCTTCCAAAGTGATAAGGACGACTCTAAGTCGCAATCGGGTTTTGTCTTTACCCTCAATGGAGGGGCGGTATATTGGAAGAGTTCCAAACAGGATACCGTTGCAGACTCGACGATGGAGGCTGAATACATCGCTGCCAACGATGCCGCCAAAGAGGCTGTCTAGATAAAGAAGTTCATTAGTGAACTTGGTGTGGTTCCATCCATTGAGCATCCAATACCTCTGTATTGCGATAACAATGGAGCTGTGGCTTTGGCCAAGGAACCCAGGTCCCATCAGAAGTGCAGACATATTCTGAGGCGGTATCACCTGATCAGGGAGATAGTTGATCGCCGGGAGATCGAGGTCAGGAGAGTAGATATGAAGGACAACACTGCGGATCCACTCACGAAGGCTATTCCCCAGATACAGTTTGAGAGATTATTCAGGATGCTAGGTATGAGATACTACAGCAGCTGGCCTTAGTGCAAGTGGGAGATTGTTAGTTATGTATATGCTCTAGAGGTCATTGTTGTACATATGATGTATATTATAATGGATGCTTGGATATATATAGAGAGGACTTTCTTGCTCGTCATGATAGTATGCTATTTGGTTTTCCTTTATCTTAATATATTGACTTGTATTGGTTTACTGTCTTTCTCTCATATGTTGATAAAGCCCTTAGGATCTGTACTCGACTACTGGGACTATGATGAGATCATACTAGTGGGGCCATGTTAGTCAATGAGTACATCCTATAACTGTTCCTAGTCGAGGGTATATCGAGACAGGGCATCGATACACCAGAGTAGACTAGCGTATACGTATCTTGAACTATATGATGGGCGATGGATGATCCCATATCCATCGGTGTTTGACATCAAGGATGGTGTACGGGTGCTCAGTGGACACTGGGTACACTGGACGGACTCGCCGAGAACTCCCAGATGGTGATATACCACACGTCAGATGGCAGTTCTCCAGTGACACTGGTACAGGGTAGTCTGTAGACCCGAGATCATCATAGAGTCTTGTGTGATTCCCACTGTGCTTTGATTTCCACCTTACCATGTCCAAGAGGGCATGCAAAATGGTGGATTTTGGGTACATTCCCGAATCACATGGAGGCAATGAGCGATAGAGGGGATTCGTCTCTCCCGGTATAGGGAGTTGATGTTGTGCTGTGTTCGATTGGCTATAACTGGAAGTCCCTGGCCAGGGCTGATATAGAGATTTACTGGTAAGTGTTACTAGTAGTTTCTCGACCCGTTATGAGCCTCACATCGACACGACTTATCGGTTACTGGGGTCTGACGTATACCACCCCTAGACTTGATATGCGACATATCAGACGAACAGACCAGACTGTACGGGAGTGTTACTGATTGGATTCACAGGAGAACACACAGGCTAGCTTGTTGATCTTCTGATCGCTCAATACCTGGGTGGCTGTTACGTTTAGCTGACCGTTTGCAGCTTGTGGGTGTTTGATATGATCATCACCTGCTACCGGCGTATTGACGATTCTTTAGAGTCCTACACAGAGGTTTCTTAACTCAGGCAAAACGGAGTAGAGGCACATATGTGATATCCGCAGGACCGAGGATAATGCGATATGAGATACCGTATTATATTCTCGCGAAATTTAGATATGAACCGAGACATCGGATCAAGTGTTGATTCGATGAATCGGTACATGATATATTAGTCGGTTATATTCGATATAGCCGGATTGTCGGATCAAGTGTTGATTCGATGATTTAATGTATAATAATATATATGATATATTGTATTACATTATTTAATATTGGCTCGCTTTATTATTTCATTTTCTCACCGGATAATACATTGATATATATGCGATATATGTTAATTGTATTATTTTCTTTTGTTGCAAATATAATATATATGCGATATATATTATTGTGACATGATATGATTAATAAACATGTTTAGTGAAGATTAAACAAGATTAGGGTTTGATTAGGGTTAGCTTCTTCTTGCACCATCTAGAAGCTTTCTCTTTTGTCTTGGTTAAGATATTATGGTTGATATTTATCCATGACTCATTATTTAACCTAACCAAACCCTAGCTTTAGTTTATTCTCTACAAGGGTTATCCTGGTCATACTAAACTATGGTTACATTATTAATTCATATATACATTTCATTATTCATGACAAAAGGAATTATCTCATTATTCATCTTCTTCTTCTCTCTTTAGCTTTGAGAAAGCTTACTAGAAATTCCTTTTGTGATGATTTCATGTGAGATTATGATATAAAAAGAAAGCATAGATACTACTCCATCATCCTCATCTAATCTAGCCCATTAGATTAGGGTGTTCACCTCATTAGAGTGAGACAGCTTGAGTTATTGCAAGTTCGACGTAGATCATCGGAGAAAAGGAATACGACAAGCTATCATGGACCGTTCGAGTCGTGGAGCCTCTCTTGAGTCCGGGAGATCGTGGATCGTGGCGAAGGGACTTCTACTCGGAGCTTATGAAGCGAAGGAGCGGACTACAAAGGTTGTAATCCCTCACACTTAGTAGTAAAGATGTTTACTTGCATGTTAAACCCTAATAATCTAGCAAAGATCCCGGTTTTGGGTTGTTCGGCACGTCTAAATTTTTATTCGGGCATGTTTGATGCCTTATGAACCTTCACAAGAGTGCCTAGGAACCCTACATTAAATTCCTATATGTTTTCGTGGGAGAATAGAATTCTCTGAACTTAGGCCCTCCCTCAGGTTTTAGATCTGCATGACAGAATCTCCCCGATGAGAATTAAATTCTCAACTTATGGGGAGATCTACTTCTGCAGACCTTCAAACAGAAGAAGAACTAAGTTCTTATTTAGAAGAGTTAAACTCTTAATTTGAGAATTAAATTCCCTTTTGCTTTATGGGAGCCTATAGAATAATCTCTTTCCCTCTCTTACCTAGGGTTTATTTCTTTTCTGAAGATATCTTTTTTTCTGGAGAATTAAATTCTCTTTTTTCTTGTATTCTCTCTCTGTTGTTCTCTCCTCTATTTTTCTCTTCTCTTCTTGGCTTCTATTTATAGGAGAAAGAAAAGAATCAGTTTGTTTAGTCAATCTTTCATTGAAAGATTTTATTGATTTTATAACCAACATGATCTTTTAGATCACTTGATGAATTTTATTCACCATTGGATTTTTAATCTAAAAGATATTTTATTTGTTGTTCCTGCCAGATTTTAGGAAAATATTTCCTGATGTAGAATCTTTCTATAAACTGGTGATTTTTAATCACCATTGGATTTTTAATCCAACGATGCTCCTCTTTACAGAGTGCAATCTTTTTGTTTGGAAAGATCTAGCGAAATATTTTTCCAATTAGGGTTTTTGATTCCCTTTAATGAGAATTTAATTCTATTAGTTCAAATGGTTTAGTAGTTCATCACGTGTTGGCACGTGACCCCATTTGATAAAGCATTCAAATTAGAATTTAATTCTATTGTTTCAGAGGGTTTAAGAGCCTATCACGTGTTGGCACGTGACCCTACTGATTAAGCATTCAATTTAGAATTTAATTCAGTGTCTACAGGCTTTGCCCGTAAATGGTCACGTGTCTGCACGTGAGGCCTGGTCACGTGTTGGCACGTGAGGCCTGGTCACGTGTTGACACGTGACCCCACTGACACAGCATTTCCAATTTGTTTATTTTATTCAGTGTCTACAGGTTTTGCCTGTAAATGGTCACATGTCTACACGTGAGGCCTGGTTACGTGTGGGCACGTGATGCCCGGTCATGTGTAGGCACGCGATGCTTTATTTGAGGTTTTCCTTGCTGCTGTATCTGTATTTTATTTAATTCCCATGAGGGAACAGAGTCACTAGTTTCTACAAAAAACTAAAAATGACTCATTATTCTTTTATCCAAAAAGATAAATAAATATCTTTATCCTCATCCTTAACCCTATATAAGTCTTATACACACAACTCTTGTGTATATACAACCATGACAAAATGATATATATATATATATATCAAATTATTAAATTAACACGTGATTTAATAATCCGGTTATATCATATATAATCCGGCTAATATTAATAAATACTCGATTAAAATATGGTATCACATACTCGTGTTTAATCGAGCTCCCACACATATCACTATACATACCCTATTTCGTTTCGCTTGTGCTAGGAAATCTCTGTGTGGGACTCTAAAGATTCGTTAATACGCTGGCAGTAGGTAATGATCATATCAAACACCTATAAGTACGTCAGCGGTACTAGCTGCACGTAACGGCTACCCAAGTATTAAACGAATAGGAAGATCGACAAGCTAGCCCGTCCGAAATCCAACAGAGCCTAAAAGTGATAGTCTTCGTACAGTCCGGTCTTTTCGTCTGAGAATGTCGCATATCAAGTCTGGAGGGTGGCATCCGTCAGACCTCCATTAACCGATAAGTCATGCCAATCAGTAACCTGTAACTAAAATAGATACGACTGATAACACTTATCAGTTTATCTCATTCGCCCTGGCCAGGGATTTATGGTTACAGTCGATCAGGCACGACACGATATGAACTCCTTATATCGGGAAAGACCAATCGCTCATTGTTTCCATGTGTTTCAGGACTGTACCCAACTAAAATCTGTTTGCACGGCTCTTAAAAACCGTGGTAGGGTAATAATCAAAGAACAGTGGGAAACACACAAGACTCTATGACGATCTCAGGTCTACAGACTACCCTGAAATCATGTCACCAGAGAACTGCTATCTAACAGAAGATATAATACCATATATCGACAAGTCTGTTCGGTGTACTCATTCTCTAGTGAGCACATGTATACAATCTTTAATGTCAAACACCAATGTATGTGGGATCGGCTATTTCCCCGGTCGGGATCAAGAAACGTATACACCAGTCTACTCTGAAGTATCGATGCGCAGTCTCGATACTCCCATGACCAGAAACATTTAAGGATGTGCTTATGGACCACCCAGGTCCCACTAGTATGATCTCTATCATAATCCTGGTAGTCAAGTAAAGATCATACGGGCTTTATCAATATGCATTAGCAATAGCAATGTCAAGTAAGACTATACACGTGAATGATAAAGACAAACCAAATAGCATATTATCATATCGAGCAAGACTGTCACGTACGTACATATGGCCAAGTATCCACTATAATATACAACAATTGCCTCTAGAGCATACATATCTAACACTAAGAAGGTAGCTAGCCCCTCTAACTCGTAAAATAGATAATCCAGTTTGCTAGTTTAATATTTGGAATCGATTCTGGGTCGTAGTTGCTAGCCCTTGCAAGAATTTTGATTCTGCCTCGGCCGTGAGTTAACCGTGCGGGTGCTAGCAACTTCAACATAGTATCAGAGCTACTAGGTATTGTGCCAACTCATGGGGGATTCTCACTGTGGTTACAGTAATGGCGAAGCGCAGGCTCTTCCCACCAGGATGCCCCGTGCGGTTATATGGTCCGGCGGATTGTAGTCCGTCGCGAGGGGACAGCGTAAAAAGTAGCTGCTGAGAGATCTTTGGGTGCCACAGCCAGTTTCCGCTGCGCTGACTGACCCTTTCTAACATGGTATTTGAACCACCCAAACATATAGACTAGTAGTAGACAATGCTCACATTTCAAAAACGAAAATTTTCCGTATTTCGAATCCGGATAACCAAGTTTCTGTTAATTTTAAAAATGTTCTCTGAAAAGTTTTTGAAGTATCAAAATGGATTGCTTTTGGCCTAAAATGAACATATGATGAAAACAAGCTATAGCAAAGCTTCTATGGCTGCCCAAGTTGGCTATTTGGCCGATCTAGGCGGCCAAAATGGCTCTGTCTGGTCTCTTCTTCATTTGGTGGCTTGGTTTAAAGGATTTGGGATTTTTAGAGTACTTCTTTTTGCCCAGATTTCATGTACCGTTATTTTAGTTTATGGACAACACGGAAAAGTTTTGATCGAGACAAAAGCATCGTTAATTATCCATATCTTTGTATATGTTGTAAACGTTGTCTAATTGCTATATGGCAATTAGACGGGGTTGCACACTCGTTTCTTATATTGATGTTGTGATATATATCATTGTTATAGCTTAGCCGGATTGTCGTGACAGATAGCCCCTCGTGTGCTGTTTGTACTGTAATGTTATTGTTGTATATTCGTTTGTTCAGGACGAGCGGCCGGATTGTGGCCGTCATTACCTCTTGATGTATATTCTTTTATTGGGACACGGTCGGATTGAGGTCATTGTTGCCATTGTATTTTATTCATTACATGTACTAGGATAAATCCATGGAGAAGTGCTCGAGTAGCTGGGTTCTAGAGTGTGGTGGGTGGTCGTCTCATGGTGATGAGTTCATACTGCTTCACTCTAAAATTGGCGGGTTTCTCGTCGCACTTGTAAGGGTTTAGGATAGACCCACGGAGGGGTGCTCAAGTTACCGATTTCTAGAAAGTGCCGGATGGCCCACTCATGAAATTGAGACCGGGTTGCCCCATTTTTAGGATTGGCGGGTGGCTTGCAGCGCTCGTAGGGGTCTTGGTTCGATATTGTACTGGCTATCCACACGACCGGAGAACGTCACGTTTTATTTGCGGCTCAAATGAAACGTGGGGCTCCTAGTTTATCCGTTATTCCATATTGTTTATCACATGCATGTGATGATATATATATATATATATATATATATATATATATATATATTAGATGATCTATATATTTTGCATCCGCGCTAGCCCTACTTCCGTCCTACCGTAAGTTAAGTAACCTTACGGTGAAGACCCGGGACCCCATGACGAATGCGAATGGAATATAAAAGCATGCTATTTTGGATGTTTATGTTGTGATTAAAAACTTAAATGATAGAACTAAAATAATGTTGGAACCAACTTTTAAAACTTTTAGTCATATTCTTTTACTTTGCATAGAGGTATTCGGTTAGGAATATCCTGTACCTCATTTGATGAGAAAAGGGCCTTGATCTCTTTAAGGGGGGGTTAGCTCTTAAGCAAAAGTTTATGTTAGTATAAACCACTCGGTTTTCTTCAAAACCACTTGTTTTAAAAATGGAGCCTAAACCACTCTTTTTCAAAGCCACTCGAATTCCTTCAACGATATCAAGTTTATTATGTTAAAGGTTTATTCACCAAAAACCGGCCGTAACCCTCCGTCATTTCGGTTAAGTAGCACTTAGTATTCATACTATGTATGTTGACCTTCGCCTAGAAATAGTGTATGGTAGCTAAGTGTTACTTTTCTGCAGCATATAGATGCACTAATTTAGGACAGTCGTATAGCCTTATTGACCTTCGTCAAGGTCTCGTGCAGGTGGGTCTATATTAATCAGGATAATGACGGGTAGAACTTGACTTGCGACTTATGATTTGTTGACCTTCGCCAAGGTCATAAGCCGCTTAGGGCAAAAACCATATCAGCAGTTTCAAATATAAGGGAAACTTGCCGAGTATGTGCATACCTTTTGAAATGTGTTGACTTTGGTTGGCTTCCATCAAGGTTATCATGCGATGATGTTGAGTCCCGATTCCCACTGATGAGTAGGTATTACTCTCGTGAGATTTTCACTTCACAACTAGCTAACCCATTATGGGTCTAGAATGGTGTTAACGGAGTTATGCCTCTACGAAAACGGAGTTATTAAATTGGGTCCGTGCAAAAGCATGCGGGACTTCTCTCATAGTACTAACACTAAATTGGCTGAACGGTTAGCGAACTTGTAAGATGTATATGATCCCGACTAGTTCTCCTTTTAGGATTTGAAGAAGAATTCGAGGAAACAGTAGGAACCATCCTGATTAGATAAATTAATTAACCAATTTAATTTTGATAGAGTGCCCGTTGAATGTTTCTTTTCTCTCTAGTTTGCAACCATGACTGACCTTAAACTAAAACTCGAAAATCAAGTTGACCGAACCTTTTTACCATCTGGTTTTGGAATATCAAGAATCACGACAAAGTCGCATATATCCTTGCTGCTCCTACTTCCTCTTTGACTTCTCCCGAACACGTCGTATCACTACGGTGATCCATATTGTTTGGAAAGGTCATCGTATAGTTACATACGAACTCGAGGAAATTTATTTCAGTCCGAGGATGGTCACATATTCTGGAGAAATTGAATTGTATAATTCTGTTGTCTCTTCCTTTTACCTTCTCTCGAGTTGTGAGCTCCTTGTATTAGGAGTGTACACCATACGCTTATTAAATAGTCGTCTTCCAAACATTAGGCTGGTGCTGAAATAGTAGGGAAGGAAGAAAACCAACTAGTCTAAGTATGGCGTACAGAAGGTAAAAATGTAGAGACATAGTAAGTGGTTGAAATGAGGGCAAAGGAAATTGCAACTAGTGTTATAAATCTGAGCAATTGGAAGAGGCATTACTAGGAATACCCAGCTAACCCCTTGAAACTTTTTTATATTTTAGTTTTTCTATGTTGTTGCAATTGAAAACTGTTTCCCAATTAATTCTTACTCCTGAGTATATGCATACCAGATTAGAATCTCACACCTGTATGGTGTTATAGATGCTGAGAAGGAGTAGAATATTGAGAAATGGATAATTTGATCCTCAATATCGGAATTCGTAGTAATTAGTGATATTGGATTAAATCATCTGGTTTTACCTAACGGTAAACTTTTGGTTTTGAATAACCATTGTTATGCACCAATTTTTAAAATGGTATATTTGTCTCTTTATTTTATAAAGTGAGATATAATTTTTGAAAAACATTTATCTTTATCAATTGAAGATAAGGTAAGGTGTATTGAATAACGGTGTAAGGCATTCTAAACTAAAATACAGTTTTCAATCTACACCACATGGAGCTCGAGTTACTGAACTCTTGGGACTTATACAAAGTAATGTATCTTCTCTGGTGTCCTTATGGACAAAGGGTTGGAACTCTTACTGCATTCCGGTTTACCTATGAGTTCTTTGGTTTTAGACACGCGTCGTTGAAAGGCATGTAGAGTGTTTTTCATCACCCTGTTGAGATAGGAATGCGCGCGCTGGACAGGCATGTATAGATTCCCCCTGCTTAGGGTAGGCTGGGGTTTATTGACTGTAGGGATCCGAATCTTCGGAAGCCGCGGACTAAGCTGCCGTTAATTATCCCTCGCCTTTAGTGCAATGGAACTTCCAATTGACAAGTCAAACTGGTCATGCGAACTCAATGTGCAGTGTGCGCGTGTTGTGTTTTAAAGGTGTTTTAGACATATCGGGGGTCTCGCAGAGTTTACAGGCTTCTCGTTAGAAAAAAATTTCAAAGGGAGAAGTGTTTTGGGTGTTGAATATGTGGGAAAAAGAGAGGTGAGGAGCGTCCTAAGTATGTGTGAGACGGTGCGTGGTCGCTGGCACCTGCGGGTCACGTGTCCTGTGTGTGGTCGCTGGAACCAGCAGGTCACGTGCGTGGTGCATGGCCGCTGGGCGTCAGCGGGTCATGTGCCCTACACATGGCTGCTGGACGCCGGCAGGCCACGTGCCCTCTGGGTGTCAGCGGACCACGTGTGTAACACGCGACCGCTGGAAACACCAGCGGAAAAAAAAGGGCTTAGCCCCTGAGATGAAAGTTGAACTCTCAAAGGGCTTTGGAGTTAAACTCCTAAGAAAAGAGGGATTTTTATTTTTTATTTTTTATTTTTTGGAATTCAGAGAAGTTAAGCTCCTAAAGAAAATATTTTTATTTGGAGTGAAACTCCTAAAAGATTTTCGGAGATGATGAAAGGGGATCCCTTTCTTCTCCTTTGAGCCTTGGATCCTCCCAAAGTGGGAATTTTGGAAATGGATCTCCTTTCTCCTCCTCTCTTTTTGTTGGATCTTGGAGAAAAAAGATGGTGAGATTTAAAATCTTCCTTTTAGAGATTTGATGGATGTTTGAACTCCTTTTCAAGGATTTTATGGTGAAAAACTATTTCTTTTAGGGAAAAAAAGAGTTAAATTCTTAATTTAATTCAAGAAGAGAGAAGAAGTTTTACGATCTTGAAGAAAGAGAAGGAGGCACAGAACCCTAGAAATTATGAGAGAATGAAAATTATCATTAATTTTCTCATCATGTTTTCTTTTTATAGGCTAAACACTTTATATATAATCCCTTGGGCTTTTACAAACGACACTTGTGATCCGCCATGCCTTATGTGCTTATTTCTTTTCGCACATAAGCCATGATGTTTAAAAAAATTTGGTTTTTTGCTTATTTTTCATATATTTATTTCTAAAAATTGCATTTAAACTAATTTATTACCTCCTTTTTTGGTATGGAGCTGGCCTCTTCCATTCTTGGTCTTGACTTGGGGTTGGGCCTACTTGGCTTGGGCTCGGGCCGACCTGACTTGGGGTTGACTTTGACTTTGACTCAGTCAACCGGGATGTAATTTTTGACCCCAACAAAGTGCCCCCATCAATAAATGCACACCACGTGTTTGGATTGTGTGCATGAAATTGATGGATCTTGTTTTATATGGAGATTGATTTGGTTGGGTTCCCTTTTGACGACGTGGAGGGTATGCTGCTATTTTTGCGACTTAGACGGTCGGTGGTGCCATTTTTGTGACTTGGACGGTCGATATTTGATTTGATTTTCTTCGCTTCTTACGGTGTCAGGGATTTGATTTGATTGGCTCTGCTTCTTGCGTTGTCAAGGTTAAACTTGTCTTGCTCCGCTTTTTGCGGTGTCGGGGTTAGATTTGACTTGCTCCGCTTTCTATGGTGTCTGGGTTAAAGTTGACTTACTCCGCTTCTTACGGTGTCAGGGTTAGATTTTACTTGCTCCGCTTTCCACAGTGTCAGGGTTAAAGTTGACTTGCTCTGCTTCTTGCGGTGTCGGGGTTAGATTTGACTTGCTCCGCTTTCTGCGGTGCTAGGATTAAAGTTGACTTGCTCCGCTTCTTGCGGCGTCGGGGTTGGATTTGACTTGCTCCGCTTTCTGTGGTGTCGGAGTTGGAGTTGACTTGCTCCGCTTTCTGTGGTGTTGGGGTTGAAGTTGATTTGCTCCGCCTTCTGCGGTGTCGGGATTGAAGTTGACTTGCACGGCTTTTTATTGTGTCGGGATTGATTTGTTTCCGAGGTGGAGCTTGATTCCACCGAGAAGGTCGTTGGTTAACTGGCTTCCAAGGTGGAGCTTGATTCCACCGATGAGGTCGTTAGTATTGAATCGGTTGATCTGATTGGTTTTGGAGTTCTTATCCATTCCGTGGGACCTTTTGAACTTGGAACCACTGCCGGTGGGACTTTGATTTGATTTATTTGATTTCTGTTTTATTTAGCGGGACCTTTGGAATTGAGTGGGACTTGATATTTGGGTTTTCTTTGGCATCGGCATCGCTACACTGGAATAGCACCATGAGCGACTCATCATTTGCCCTAGGAAGACTTAAGATTTGGGTTTTGGGTCGGCATTAGCACCGCTAACACTGAAGCATAACGTCAGGAGCAACTCATCATTTACCGTTGCACGTTGGGGAGCGATGGCTTAGGAGATAGGTTTAAATCCCTATCACCTAAGGTTTTTCAATTTTATGAACCGTAAGGGTCTCATAAAAACATTTTCTCTCTACGAGTCGAGAGGATCTCGCAAGTGGATATTCTCCTTAGGAATCATGAGGATTCCTAAGTGTGTTGCTCATTTGTGAGTCGTAAGGATCTCACGTGGGTATATTCTCCTCACAAGGTCGAAAGGACATTGCGAATGTATTTTCGTCTCCTTTTTAGGAGTTTGCGCCCTTTCGGGTTTTCAAAAACGCGTCGACAGTTCTGCTGTTTTTACTCACGGAGCCCTTTCGGGTTTTCATCCGCGCCCATTTTGCTTGTGGACATACCGTTGTTTTTGGTAGAGCTTCATCGCTGGTAGGACTTCAGATGTAGTCTGGCCGGTAGAACTTGGGAGAGATAGTGCTCGTTTACGTCCGTGGATTGTATACAGTTTTATAGGATATATGATCCAGACCGTAAGGCTGGTGTGCTCAATTTGTCTGCGACTTCGAGCATTCACTCGTAGTATTTCTTGAGATATCGGTCATTGATGGATGGCATGGGCCTTTCTCCCTCGGCATTTATCAGCTGGTAGGATCCTCCATCAAACACTTTCTCGATAACATATGGTCTTTTCTAGTATGGCTCGAATTTTCCCTTGGCATGTCGATTGGGGATGATCGGTCTTTTAAGGACCAACACCAATTCGCCTTTCTTAAATGCATAGAAACGGGTCATCTTATCATAGGCCTATGACACTTGGGCTTGGTACAGCTCCAGATTTTGCTGTATTGCGAGTCTTTTTTCTTTGACGGCGTCAAGTTCTTCGAGCCGAAGGAGAACGTTTTCTTTCTCCGTAAAATCGTGTTGGACGACCATTCTTAGGCTTGGAACATCGACTTCGATGGGGAGGACCACCTCCACTCTGAAGAGTAATGAGTATGGAGTGGACTGAGTTAAAGTGCGGCGCATAGTACGATATGCTCACAATGCCTCGTGGAGCATGAGATTTCAGTCTCTCTTGTTGGCTGAAGCATTTTTCCTCAGGAGCTTGCATAGAGTTTTATTGAAAGCTTCGATTAGCCTATTGGATCTTGGATTATAGATGGAGGAATATCTCCAGTCTATCTTGTGCTGTGTAGCAAACCTTGAAATTTTGAAGCTCTTGAAAGAAAGCCCGTTGTCGGAAATTATTCTTCTTGGTGTACCGAATCGGTATAGAATAATATTATGCCGGAAAAATGTCAGAATATCTTCTGTCTTGACTTCTTTTATCGGGACAGTTTCAGCCTATCTGGAGTAGCCAATTGCGGCCAATATGAATCGGTGGCCTTTGGATGACGAAGGATCAATCGGGCCAATTATATCGATGCCCCAAACTTTGAAAGGCCATGACGCCACCGTAAAATGCAGCGGATTGGGATTCTTGTGAATGAAGTCACTGTGAATTTGGCAGAGATGACATTTCTTCGCATGCTCTTCATAATCTCTTATCATGGTAGGCCAGTGTCATGCCCCACCCATAATACAGAGAGTATTGTCCGCTTTGGCCGAAGCTGCACGGTTTTGTCCTTCAAGGCAAACAGGACCCGACTAGGGGCTACTTCCCAGGAGGTCACCCATCCCAAGACTTTCCTGGCCCGAGCACGCTTAACTAAGGAGTTCTCAAGCTCCTGTAGTGCCAGTTCACTTAAAAGGCGTCTCTATATTGAAGAGTGGTGTCATTCCATTTATAGTACAGATCTGCCCTCTTTCGGAATATATTCCGAAGAGTCCCCATTGTTCTACAGTGGGTCCCACGGACTCAAGAGGTGGCCCCCACGGATTCAAGAGGTGGCCCCTGCCCACTTAACACGATACTTGGTGTGGCACTTTGTTCCGTGTGGCACTTTGTTCCGTGAGCAAGAACCGGGTCCCGACATTCTCCCCACCTTTGAACAATGGTTCGTCCTCGAACCACAGACCTACTATTGAGGAACCTGTCTCTGATACCATTCTGTCACGCCCCACCCCTAATACAGAGAGTATTGTTCGCTTTGGCCGAAGCTGCACGGTTTTGTCCTTCGGGGCAAACCGGGCCCGACCAGGGGCCACTTCCCAGGAGGTCACCCATCCTAAGACTTCCCTGGCCCGAGCACGCTTAACTATGGAGTTCTCAAGCTCCTGTAGTGCCGGTTCACTTAAAAGGTGCCTCTATATTGAAGAGTGGTATCATTCCATTTATAGTATAGATCTGCGCTCCTTCGGAATGTATTCCGAAGAGTCCCCATTGTTCTACAGTGGGTCCCACGGACTCAAGAGGTGGCCCCCATGGATTCAAAAGGTGACCCCCGCCCACTTAACACGACACTTGGCGTGGCACTTTGTTCCGTGTGGCACTTTGTTCCGTGAGCAAGAACCGGGTCCCGACAGCCAGTAATACCCAAGTTGTTTGATTTGAAACCGTATTTTATGGCCAAATTGATGAGCTCTGCAGACGCCTGAATGTACTTCTTTCATGACCTTTTGGTCTTCGGCCGAGTACACACACCTGAGCCAGAGCTGGTCGTATGATCTGCGGTATAACATATTATTTACAAACACATATCATAGGGCTCCCTTCTTCAACTGAACCCTCGCAGATTTTTTTCGGGCAGCTTGTCGTATCAGAGGTACACTATGAAGGGCTCTCTCCAATCGAGCTCATCTTGAATGATCAGAACTTTTTCGGCAGGATTGCTCTTTTGTTCTGCACTTTCCTTTTCTCATAAAGAGATTGAAGGCAGAATTTGCCGGCTTCTGACTGTGATCAGAATTTCATCCATGTCGGGATTAGCCAGCTCTTTGGCTAGGCTAGCGAGTACGTCGGCTTTTCCGTTCAACGCCCTAGGAACTCTCATTAGTTCAATATGGGTGAACTGTTTCATTAGTTCTACCACCCGGCTTCTGTATCGAGCTAACTCGGGCATATATATCTTGTAGTCGCCGCTCACTTGGTTGAAGACAAGCTAGGAGTCACCGTAAACCCGTAGCCAAAGGATCTCCATTTCCATGGCAAGCTCCAGGCCAGCTATCAGAGCTTCATACTCAGCCTCGTTGTTTGTGCGAGGCTCGATAAGAGCAAAGGAATGTCGCATGGTTCCTCCCGATGGCGTGATGAACACCAATCATATCCCTGCTTTTATATGTGGGAAGCTTAATTTGCTGGAGGTCCTCATTGACAAGGCTCCATCGAAGTAGAGCTCCCAGCATGGCTCGTTATCTTCGAGATGCAGCACTTGTTCATCGGGTAACTCGCAATTTAGCGGTGACCCTTCAGGTACGGGATGAGCAGCGAGGAAATAGGCGAAGGCGTACCCTTTTACTGCTTTCTGAGGAGTATAGACTATGTCGAACTCAAGAAGCATGACAGCCCATCTTGCCATTCTGCCATCAAGGCTTGCTTTGGTCATTAAGTGTTTGAGCAGGTCAACCTTAGAGATCAGTATGACCCGATGAGTGAGCAGATAATGCACCGGCTTCTTCACAGCGAACATTAGGGCCAGGCATTACTTTTCGATCGGGGAATAGTTGTGTTCCACCCCGACTAACGTTCGACTGAGGTAGTAGAAAGCGTTTTCTTTTCCCTCCTCATTGTTCTATGCAAGAAGCGCATCGAGTGACTCATCCAGCACGGCGGTATAGACAATCAACGGTTTATTTGGAATGGGAGCAGCAAGTACTGGAGGGTGCAGCAGATACATGTTGATGCTTTCAAACACTTCTTGACATTCGGCATCCCAGAAAAAAGGAGCTCCTTTTTTCATGAGCTTTGAGAAGGGCCTACATCTTCCCGATAGGTTCGAGATTAACCTTCGTATGTAAGCGAGCTTGCCTTGGAAGGATCTTAGTTGCGTCAGATTCTTTAGAGGGGGCATCTCCATGATGGCCTTTATCTTTGATTGGGCAACTTCGATCCCCCGATGGGCACTGTTGGGGTCAAAAATTACACCCCAGTTGACCAAGTCAAAACCAAGGTCAACCCCAAGTCAAGTGGGCCCGAACCTAAGCCCAAGTCAAGACCAAGCATGGAAGGGGCCGGCTCCATGCCAAAAATGAAACAATAAATTAGTCTAAATGTAACTTTTAGAAATAAATATATGTAAAGTGGGCAGAAAGCCAAAATTTTGTAAACCCTATTGCTTATGTGCAAAAAAAGAAATAAGCACATAAGGCATGGGGTGACACAAGTGCCATTTGGCAAACCCCAAGAGGCAATATGTAAAATGTGTAGTCTATAAAGACAACATGATGAAAAAATCAATGATAATTTTTCTCTCTCAAAAAAATTAGGGTTATGTGCCTCCTTCTCCTTCCTCAAGGTTCTAAACCTTCTTCCCCTTTTTGAATTAAATCAAGAATTTAACTCTTCCTTTTCCAAAAAAAAAACAACATTTTTTCACCATAAAACCCTTGAAGGGGAACGCGGATCTTCCATCAAATCTCCAAAAGGGGAGATTTTCAAAATCTCACCCTCTTTTCTCCAAGATCCAGCCAATAGAGAGGAGGAAGAAGGAGACTCACCTCCAAAATCACATTTTGGGGAAGATCCAGGGCTCAAGAGAGAAGAAAGGGATCCCCTTTCATTAGCTCCAAAAATATCTTAGGAGTTTAACTCCTCAAAAAAAAATATATATATATATATATATATATATATATCTATGTGTGTGTGTGTGTGTGTGTGTGTGTGAAATAAATCTTTCTTTTTGATAGTACAACTCCCAGTGCAGGGGCTAAGCCCCTTTGTCCTCTTTGTCAGGAGTTCAACTCCAAAAGTCAATCGGGAGTACAACTTATAGTGTAGGGGCTAAGCCCCTTTTCCTGCCGGCGCCTAGCGCCTGCGTGCCAGGCACGTGGGTGCTGGCGCTCACGCGTCCTTTGGACGCTATTTTCCCTTTTTTTTTATATACATACACACTCCACAATACTTCTCCCGTTAGAAAAAATTTCTAACGGGGTGCCGCCCTACACCCCGCAAGGGGGCTGCTAGCCCCCTTGACCCTAGCCCTCTATCTGGATAGCGGGACCCCCGTAAACTCTGCGGAGCCCCTCTATATATCTAAAACCCCTCAATGCACAACAAACGCACACTGCACATTGAGTTCGCATGACCAGTTTAACCCGTCAATCGGATATTCCCTCGCTCCAAAGACGAAGGGTAATTAATGGCAGCTTAGTCCGTGGCTGCCGGAGATTCAGATTCCCACAATCAATAAACCCCTGCCCACCCTATGCAGAGGGAATCTGTAGTACGCCTGACAAGCGACGCGTATTCCCATCTCAATAGGGTGACGAAAAACACCATACAGATTCTGGCACGCCCGGTGAGACCTTTCTCTCCTCTCATATCTCAGGTCAGGTGTTCATGCGAACTCATTTAACATATATGCCGATGTTTGTACTGAAATAATGTTTTTTCCATGCAGCAATCAACTTTCAACGACGATGTATCCTAAGATGAATTTAGCTTCCGATGTGACCCTGATCTCGTACGTGGTCAAGATCAATGCCCGCGTGGTTCTCCCTGCCAGTCTCAGCCAGCAATAGGAGGAGCCACCCCGTCAATTTGGTTCCGTCCTCATCTACCCTGCCAGAAGCGCTCATCTGGCGGAGGTCATGGCAAACCAAGCGGCCAAACCGACCTCAATGGGCAGGAGGCCGAACGTTGTGGTTACCAAAGCATCCCACTCAAAATGCAAATCTGTATACGAACGGCTCTCCACTGTTCCGACTGGGGGCAAGGCCGCAAACACAAATGGAGCCACAAAGCATTTCCAACAAGCACATATGGTGCCCTTGACAATCGCGTGAGCAGGCATCTTCTCTGGGCTCTCTGTCAATCGGTCTACGGCGTCTTCCCGAAGAGCCGAAGTCTGCCAAGTGCTTAAAACAGAAAAGTTAATGCAGAAGCGGCTTAGGTATCGAGCCAACAAGAGGGCCAAGACTTCGGCCAAGTAGAATCTTGTGAGGTTCCAAGAGCAGGGTTACTCCGTGACGACAGCTGAGTCGACCGTAAAAGTCAGCAATTCCTTCGAACCTCTAAAGTGGGTTCAGAAAAATGCCATGACCGCCAGAATCAAGAAGACATCGGTCCAAACAATACTACAAAGGGACGTGTCCCAGCCCCAACAGAGAAAGCATGACACTGTCTTTTCAAAAGTCTATCAGGCGCTCTGTGCCGCATGAAAGCAGCGAGGCAGATCCAGAAAAGAGGCGCCAGCTCCACTCATGAATCCGGTCAGGCCAACCATCCTCAATCGATTGTCCGCTACCAAAACAGAAGGGCCAAGATGGTGGTCCACAAAGTCATCTACCAATAATGAAATGATGGCCTGATATGTTGTCCACATGGTCTATATGGCAGGCATGCACCCCAGCAATAACCTGTGCAGCAAAAGCAAGGATGGGGCCACCACAGCCCAAGCCCAATCTGGCTTGAATGTTGTTGCTGCTTCCCAAGATCAGCCACCTACACTGGATGAGGAAAACCCTCTCGATGAGAATGATAGGCAGAAAGACCCCTCAGTCCATATAGAGTCAAACTCGGACAGCGAGGAAGAGCCGACTTTCCGCCCCAGGATCGCAGAGCAAGAGCTACGTCAAGAGCTTCGAAAACAGCTCAGGAGCAAAGAAAAAGAAATGGCCAAGTTTTAATGCAAAATCGACGACTTGACGAATGTTGTGATGCAGCTCACGGCTCAAATTGCTCGATCGCCTTCCAATCAGGCACATGTCTCTACTCATGAGCCGGGTGATGACAACCCGAAGCAACCGATGCATGTCCCCTTAGGTCCAAGATTGTTCGAGCCGCACGAAAGCAAGCCACACTCCGCTTCCGGGGATGTCTTGGACCCAGATAGCACCATCCCACTAACATAAGATCGGATAATGGATTTGGTCGCTAGCAAGGTTAAAATATTGGTAGCCGAAGCCGATGCCCAGAAAGAAATCGGCAGTAGTGGGCGGCCATATCCCACACAGTACGATCTGATTGAGTTACCGAGCGGCTACGTCATTCCTAAGTTCGGAAGATTTGACGGGACGGGAAATGCAAATCAGCATGTCGCCCACTTTAAAGCGTCGTGCAGAAATACAGGGGGCAATGATGCACTTCTTCTTCATCAGTTTGTCAACAGCCTGACCGGTATTGCTTTCGACTGGTACACGAGCATACCAGGTCTGTCATTACTTTTGCCCAAATGGAGTCTCTGTTTCGGCAAAGATTCATGAGTGTCAGTGATAAAATCTCCATTGCTGACCTTGTGAGGACCAAGCTGGGGAAGAATGAAAGCAACACTGACTTTATCGCCCGATGGCGTAACCTCACGGTCAAGTGCGAACTGCCACTGGTGCAGGACCAGTCCGTCAGCCTTCTCATTGGGAACCTCAGCAATTGGATGGTCCCATTCTTGTGTACAGCAGACCTCAAGACGTTTCAGGAGCTAACCAAGAAAGTCCAAATGCTGGAACGCTCAAAGCAAGAGTCTACTCCGGACTCTCAGAGAGACAAGGCTTGGAAAAGTAAGAGAGACGACAACCGTAGAAGCGGGAATTCCAGCAGTACCAATGTCTTCAATACGTCGACAATCGAAAGGCAGGCGATTCCAAAACTAACCGGTCTCGAAAGCCATTACTGGGAGGAGAAGGGCCTTCCCTAGAGGAGAAAAAGAACAATGTTTACTCTTTCAGAAGGGACAAGGTCCGCAAGATATTCAAAGCTGCCTTGAACAATGGTCTACAATTGCCGGAGTCGAAGAGACCCCATGAAGCAAAAATGACCGACAATTCTCTGTATTGCCCGTACCTCAGAGTAGTGAGCCATACGATCGAGGATTGCTATATCTTCAAAGACTATGTCGAGAAGCAGTACAAGGCTGGAGAGATCGAGCTGTCCAAGAGTGTGTTGGTGAACAATCAAGTTGCAACCACCAACTTTATACAGACAGAAGCTGAAGCCTTCTGGGAGCAGATAGCCGAACCCGCTGCCTGAGAAAAGAAACTGACTCACCACAGCTTTTGTGGAGTATGCACATATCTAATAAGAAGAAGAAGATGCTAAAGTTACTTCGGAAAGAGCCCAGAACAGAATGGGAAGGGCAGAAGAAGCCCACCATTCCAGCTACCGATTCGGCTCAATCAGGCTCAAAATCCAAAAAGCTCAAGAAGAAGAAAAGTGCAGCTCGACGCGAAAAAGAGTCTGCAGGGAGATCGACCATTCAAAAATATATCGATTCCCTCAAAGACTATGAACAAAAGGAAAGAACTCTAATACAATTGAAGGAGTTCTTTCCTGTAGAAGCAGCTGAGATTCTGAAGGAGCTAGAAGAAGACTCCAATGAAGAGATCCCTATAGTGACCTGCTATGCCATCCATCTGGGCAGCAACTCTGAGGAGGAGCTCTGTTTTTCCGAAGAGGACGAGGAGCTCGCCACAAAGTCCAACCAAATCCAGCTCAGAAGCGGAAAGACTCTACCGCCGAATCAGGGCAACGCCCCAAAAGAGAAGGAAAAGCAAGTCGCTAATGAAGAATATGGCGGAGAGCCAGCTCAAGAAAATTCGAGTCTTTCCTCGGTGGACTATAATGTCTGGGCTCATCTCCGAAAGCTTCCGTCTCTCCTGAGCATCTACGATGCCTTGGTTCTATCTAAAGAGCTTAGAGATATTCTCATTCACGCTTTACAAAACCCCGGGCGGTACCTGGCTCGCTTTGCGGAAATTAATATGAAAGAAGCCCGGTACACCCTGCATACTACCGCGGTCACGTTTAAGGACGAAGACCTGATACTGGGAACAGCTGAGCATAACCGGCCGCTTTACGTGACAGGGTACAGCGACGGAGATCGGATTAATCGCATATTGATTGATCTGGGATCCTCAGTGAACATCATGAACTTGCGGACTCTGAAGAGTTTGTCAATGGACGTCCGACACCTGTTGTTCATCTCAGAACATCATGTGTTCGGTACGCATTTCTATCCTTCGCATTCATTCATAAATTCTGCATTGCATACATATTAAAAAAAACCATAAAAATTGAAAATTTTCTTTAAAAACATTTTTCGTCATGTTAGCTAGCGGGGGAACTTAGACTCGAAGTCTGGCGGTTTGGTTGATAAGATAGAAATAACTAAATCCTTTTCGAGAGATTAAAAATCTGAAAGATAACCCTCCTTTGAGTTTAACCGTAGCTAATATACGTCTTTTATATATCACTTTACACATGTCATGAGTTTTCGAGAATTAGATGAAATGTCTGACATGTCTCAAACTTTTTGAAAATTGATAAACATCTTTAGGATCAAACAAGTTTGTTCTGATTTAAGTAATATCAAGAATAGTTCACAAGGTGAAGTGAATATGATGGATATTATTGAGATTTTAATAGAAGCTAAAAGTCTAAAAAATAACTCATCTGGAACCTTGTTAGAGTGATTACACACCTTATCCACATGAACACGTCTTCGGGATTAAAAAGAAAAGCTGGCTATATCTCTGTTTGCACTGCTTTAAGAATATTTCAAAAAACGAAACAAAATGAGTCTTTTTGTTTTGTGGTATTGGTAACTTGGGTAATTAAGTCTTTGGGGTGTCTCCACACCTAATGCCTTAAAACCATCTGGTTTGGGAGTCATTGACCCAAAACTCGCTAAGTTTCCAATCGCCAAATAAAACAAGCTAAGCAAGTATTCTCTCCAAGTTAAAAGTCCTCACGGTTCTTTGTGGGAGAATAATCTTGGCGAAGATGAGTTTTCTATTGTAAACAGTTTTTTTCGCGGAGATATAAAGGTTTATATTTATAAAGACGTTTTGCATGATCACGAAAGGTGTGTATGAACAATAACAGATGAAAGGTAGGAGTGAAGAATAAGACGTGGTTCTCTGTTAAAAATGATATAAATTCTGACTTGAAATCTAACTAGAGAACGAAACTTGAGAAAATCTTAAGTCTTTTCAAACTCGTGTGATCTTTTAAAAGTCTATCCTTGTCCGTATTTATGACATGATGACCCTAATTAAATTCTTAAAAACTTATCGATACTATTCGCACAACCACGTAAATACGTGTATGAGCTTATGTTAAATAAATTGTGAGGAGTGAAAAATAGGGTTGGACGTTTCTAACTAGGGTGATAGAACTTCTGGCTTTGATACTTAACCTTAAAATTAGAATCAACAGTTTCCGCACGATACTAACTTGACAGGATTTTATGAGTGCAATCCGCTGAAAACCCTCAGGAGACAACACTCCTCCTATTAGGGACACCTAGAGGTTTAACGGCTTGTTTCACGTGCTCAGTGCAATCGCGTTCCCTGCGAAAGTGAGGTTAGGATTTTTTGTTTTGCTCAGGACAAGCAAAAGATAAGTTTGGTGGTATTTGTTCATCTCAGAAAACTGCATTTTAATATCACTCATTCATTATCTATTTTGTTATATATCGGTACTATTAACCAGTGTCTGCTCAGTAAATACAGATTACAGGTATTCGTGACAAAATACTGGAAACACAATTAAATTCACGGATATGATATTTGTGAGCCGACACTGCAATCAGAATAGAAAACCGATCGATATCCAAAGAGTTCTTTTGCAAGAAATAAAGTATACACAATTTTGGTCCAACACAATACAAGTGTGCACATAGCTTTTTGGTACTTGGACCTATGTGGCGGCTGCCTATGGCACAAGTGGGTGTGATGTGTGATAAATGCTAAAAAGTTGTGATGTGATTTGAAGATACCTTTTCCCTCCAAAAGCTACTGAGCACAACCCATGTTGTTATCAATAAATCAAACATTACCAGTGGAATTATGGAGAGAACACAACATCACAGAACCAACACGAGCCCAATTGCCCAAAAGTCGGCTGACGAAATGCTTTAAAAAACCGATTCCACCGGCCCAATCAAGTCCAATACACCATATTTTTTCTTCTGGCTATCCCTTGTTGTCACATCATCCTTACTATATTATTTGTTTATTCTTATTTTGAGCCTATAAGTACCAGATCAGTGAGCAAGGGGTGGGGATACTTTTTGGCTTTAGTTATAGTTTAGAACAAGTTGTAATTTGTAGATGTTAACTTGTCTCTCCTTTGAACTCTTGAGCTCTTACCCTTTATATTGACCTTGTAACTTCTTCATTGAATTTACAAGCTTAAAATTTAGGTTCTTGAATTCAAGATTCCTATTAAGGGAAAGAATTTTCATTCAAGACTTCAATTAAAACTGCCAGCAAGTTCTGGGGTCTATAGCTCTGCCAATCAAATTTAGGGATCTGCAAATCGAAGCTAAGATATACGTGATCGACGCTGACACGTCTTATAAGGTTCTTCTGGGACGGCCGTGGCTCCACGATTACGGCATCATTCCGTCAACTCTCTATCAGTGCATGAAATATACCAAAAACGGAGAAGAAAGACGCATTGATGGAGACATCCAGCCGCTCGGTGTGCATGAAGTCCGATATGAAGATTCTCAGTACTTTGTGAATCTCCAAAGTGCTGAGCCATAGCTGATAAAGACAGAACAGTCCTGAAACTCAAAGGCAAATCTGAGCCGGCTGTCACTTTCAAAAGCAAAAACCCTAAGTGCGTCCACATTTCGATAATGACACTGATGAGTCCGACGCTGGAAGTCCGTCCTTCCGTAAAACGCGCCCTCATTTCGATAGCGATACAGACGAATCTGATATCGAAGGCCTATCCGACAGCAAAATTCGCTCTCGTTTAGGCAGTGACACTGAAGAGTCGAAGGAAGAGAACCTGCCTTGCAACAGCTATACAAATTGGGCCCTCACACAACAAGCAAAGCTGCAAGAGACCTTCGAAGTTGCAAAAGGGTCCCTAGCCATCATAAGGGTACTGGAGCAGATGTGCAAAGAGCTCGATGCATTGTCAGTCTCCACCGTGGACCAGATGAAAACTTTCTACGTTCCCGGAAGGAAAAGTGGACAGAAAGGCATCCTGTTTTCTGGGTCAAATCCCGTTGTGCACCCGGACGATTTGTCTGTCGCATGCCTTTCCTATGAGAGAGGCATAAGAGCCGTCCTCAATCCCAGATACTATGCGCCCGAGATGCGGGAATATTTCAAAAGGTGCGGATGCCGGTTATATTAAACGGGGTCCGAAGCAAACTTTTATGAAGGGCTATGGCATCCGTCTCAGGTCCGAGCACTCATCGATGGAAGAATTCCACATAGATGGGGCATAGGTTTCATCCAGACTGATTCCAAAGCATGCTACATGATCCATGTTAGTGAAGCCAGCGAAAGGTCAAATGATGATGAGGAGACAGCCGAGCCAGAAGAAGCTCCTCAAGAACTCGAAGATGGCGGACAAGAAACTTTCGATAAGCTAACCGAGATCGATTTGAGAACGCCTGATAATCCAAGGCTGACCTACATCAGCTCACTCTTGTCAGAGAAAATGAAAGAGCGGATAATTGCCCTGCTGCATCAGTTCGCCGACTGCTTCGCGTGGACGTACAAAGAAATGCATGGTATCTCCCCTGAAGTGACCGTGCATAAGCTGGCTATATCTCCTGATGCCAAGCCTGTCAAACAAGATCCTTGAAGAATAAGAAAGGAGCTGGAAGAAAAGGTCATCGAGGAAACTAAGAAACTTATCGATGTTGGCTTCATCAGGGAAGAGAAATACGCAGACTAGATCACATGCATTGTCCCAGTAAAGAAGAAAAATGGGCAGATCCGGGTTTGTGTCGATTTCAGGGACCTTAACAAGGTATGCCCTAAAGATAATTTCCCACTTCCGGTCATGGAAATGATGGTCGATGACACCTCAATTTACGAGCTTTTCACCTTCATAAACGGTTCGTCTGGGTACAATCAGATAAAAATGCCGCCTGAGGATGAGAGAAATACAACATTTCGAACCCCGATCGACATATACTGTTACAAAATGATGCCGTTCGGACTTAAGAACGCTGGTGCTATATATCAAAGGGCAATGACCGATATCTTTGATGACCTAATTCATAAAGTCGTCGAATGTTATGTTGATGATCTGATCGTCAAGACTAAAGCCAAGGCCGATCACATCCAAGATCTTAGGACCGTTCTCACTAGACTGAGGGAATACGATCTGAAGATGAATCCTCTGAAGTGCGCTTTTGGCGTGTCATCAGAAAAATTCCTCGGCTTCATAGGCCGACATCGAAGGATCGAAGTTGACCCATCCAAGATAAAGGTCGTCATGGAGATGCCCCCTCCGAAGAATCTGACGCAGCTAAGATCTTTTCAAGGCAAGCTTGCTTATATACGAAGGTTTATCTAAAATTTATCGGGGAGATGTAGGTCCTTCTCAATTCTCATGAAGAAAAGAGCTCCTTTTGTCTAGGATGCCGAATGTCAAGAAGCGTTCGAAAGCATCAAACAGTACATGTTGCACCCTCCAGTGCTTGCTTCCCCTATTCTAAATAAACCGTTGATTCTCTCTACTGCCGCGCTAGATGAGTCACTCGGTGCGCTCCTTACCCAGAACAACGAGGAGGGAAAAGAAAATGCCCTCTACTACCTCAGTCGAACTTTAGTCGGGGCAGAACACAACTATTCCCTGATAGAAAAGCAATGCCTGGCTCTGATATTCTCCGTGAAGAAGCTGAGGCACTATCTACTCGCTCATTGGGTTATACTGATCTTCAAGGTCGACCCGTTCAAATACTTGATGACCAAAGCAAGCCTAGCCGGTAGAATGGCGAGATGGGCTGTCATGCTGCTTAAATTTGACATGATCTATACTCCTCAGAAAGCAGTAAAAGGGTAAGCTCGCGCCGACTTCCTTGTGCTCATCCCATACCAGAAAGGTCGCCGCTCAATTGCGAGTTGCCCGACGAACAAGTGCTACACCTTGAAGATGACGAGCCATGTTGGGAGCTCTAATCAACGGAGCCTCATCAATAAGATCCTCCAGTAAATTAAGTGTCCCGGAGATAAAAGCGGGGATAGGATTAGTGTTCATCACGCCATCGGGAGGAACCATACAACGTTCTTTCGCTCTCACCGAGCCTCGCACAAACAACGAGGCTGAGTACGAAGCTCTGATAGCCGGTCTGGAGCTCGCCATAGAAATGGAAATCCTTCGGCTACGGGCTTACGGTGACTCCCAGTTTGTCGTCAACCAAGTAAATGGCGACTATAAGATATACAAACCCAAGTCAGCTTGATATAGAATCCGAGTGGTGGAACTCATGAAACGGTTCACTCACATTGAACTAATGAGAGTCCCTAGAGCGTTGAAAGGAAAAGCCGACATACTCGCTCGCCTAGCTAAAAAGCTAGCTGATCCTGACATGGACGAAATTCTAATCACAGTTAGAAGCCGGCAAATTCTGCCTCCAGTCTCTTTGTATGAAGAAGAAACCGTAGAACAAGAGAACAATCCTGCCGAAGAAGCTTCGATCATTCAAGACGAGCCCGATTGGAGAGAACCCTTCATAGAGTACTTCCGATATGACAAGCTGTCCGAAGAAAAATCCGCGAGAATTCAGCTGAAGAAGAGAGCTCTCTGATACGTGTTTGTAAATAATACGCTATACCGCAGATCATATGACCAACTCTGGATTAGGTGCCTATCATCGGCCGAAGCCCAAAAAGTCATGAAGAAGTTCACTCATGCGTCTGCGGAACTCACCAATCTGGCCCTAAAATGCGGCTTCAAATTAAACGGCTTGGGTATTACTAGCCTACTATGATAAGAGATTGTGAAGAGCATGCGAAGAGGTGTCATTTCTGCCAAATTCACGGTGACTTCATTCATAAGTATCCCAATCCGCTGCATCCTACGGTGGCGTCATGGCCCTTCGAAGTTTGGAGCACCGACATAATTAGTCCAATTGATCCTCCGTCATCTAAAGGCCACCGGTTCATATTTGTAACATTTCAAAAAAAAATAAAATATTATTTTTGGGAATTTTTGTAATTAAATAATAAAATATTGAATATTTTAATAAGGCGGTATAATTAAATACCGATAGTTTGGGAAAAATTTGGAAAATTATGGAAATTACTAAAAAGAGGGTGCTTTATGTGATTTATGCAAATTATGAAATTTTACGATTTATTATACACTAATTTTGTGCTAATCACGATTAAAAATCGCTAATCGGGCTTTAAGCGTGTTTTGTGCACATGACATGCACATGTCATTTTAACACTTGTTACATTTTTTTCCTACATGATTTTTGGGTGTATGGTTATTGTTTTGGGTTTACTATTGCAAAAAGAAGAAAATAAAAAAAAAGTAAAGATAAAAAATAGAATAGTGAGAGAGATGGGCATGAGAGAGAGAGAGAGGTGAGGGGTCAAGTTGACCATGGGCTCTTCTTCCTTCATTCTATTTTCTTCATCCTTCTTGTAAGTCCACGTTGCCCACCCCGGTGCTTGCGGGGAGGCGGAAACGGTATAAAAATCGGATTTTTAGCACTCAACGCAACATGGACTAACTGAAGGCGGGATCTTTTCTAAACAAAACTAACTAACAAGCTAAAGAGAGTTAGCTACTCGGAAAAGAGGTTATACCTAGGGCTTTATGTCCTTCTCTCCTTGCTCCTTGGAGTGAACGGAAGTGATCTTCTTGTCGTCTTCTCTCGTCGAAGAAGGATCCACCCGAGAGCCTCAACCTTTGGCTTCAACTTCAAGCTAAAAGTAACAAAGATGCTAGAAGTGCTAATCCTAGAACCTTAGAAGAGAGTAGAGATTATTTTGGAGAGGTTTTACTCAAGCTCATGTGTTTCTCAACTCATGAGAGGGGATAGCTTGAGGAAGAGGAAGAGCAAGAGAGAGAAACTATATGATAGAATGAAATGGTTTTTACAACCATAATAAAATATATGTGATTTTTCAAATAATAATATTAATCCAAAATGAAAAGGTGATGGTTAGTTTGAAGAGACCATTATCATATCATAATAAATGTTTTTGCAAAGATCAAAGAGCATCTAAAAAGGTAATGATGATGGTCAATGTTTCAAACCTAGTCAACTAGTCAACCTTGGTCAACAAGTCAACAAGCCCAACCATGATATAATTTCACTTAATTAATATTATTAATTGATAAATCACAAGATCATTAGGGTTTGGAAAAAGACGATTGTCAACTGTGCATACACACCCGTTCCAAAACCGTAATGAAAAACCTCTTCCTCCGCCTCAATCAACTGTGCATACACACCCGCATTCATGTTCCAAGGAACACGAACACAAAGAGATAAAACCAATCTCAAATCATATACTAAGATCCGGCTTAAACCAAATCCCGCTAGTACAAGCTGTCCGGACATCAAACGTGCACAAGTGCGCGGATGTAAACGAACCTTGTCGCAAAACCATGCGACCTCTACTCATTTTGCCTGAAGGCGAATAACTCACTGTGTGGGACTCTAAAGACTCGACACTATGCTGGCAGTGGGTTTAACCACAGATCGCAAGCGGCACTAGCTGTACGTAACGGTCCCCAGGTAGATGCCGATAAGAAGACTGACGAGGTGAACTCATCTGAACTCCTACTGAGCCTGAATGTGACAGTCTCCGTACAGTCCGGTCTGTTCGTCTGATACATCGCATGGCGGACCTAGGGGCGGTAAACGTCAGTCCCCTAATAGCGGTATAAGTCGTGTCGGAGTGAAGCCCAGAACACCCTGAGATAACACTGGAAACCTACCAGTATATCTCGCTTGCCCTGGCCAGGGACTACTTGTGTAATGGCTCTCCTAGACACAGCGCGATGTCAACCCCCAATACCGGGAGAGACGAATCCTGTCTAACCGTCACTGCCTCCAAGTGCTTCGGGACTGCACCTAACTACTACCTATTTGCACGACTCCTTTGAGCCGTGGTAGGGTAGTAATCAAAGTACAGTGGGAACACACTCGAGGCGAAGTGACAGTGTCATGTCAGCGGACTAAGCTGTACTCATGTCACCTGGGAACTGATAACTGACGATAGGTATAATACCAACCAACAGTTCCCGACGAGTCCTGTCCAGTGTACTCGTAACCTAACGAGCACCCACATACTATCTCAAGTACGACGTACTGACGGCTGTGGGACAGACCGTCTCTCACGCTGGGATGAGAAGCGCATACGCTAGTCTACTCCGGAGTATCGATGCCCTGTCTCGATAGTCCTACGACTAGAGACCTGTATAAGGATGTGTTTATGGATTACCCAGCCCCCACGAGTGTGAGCGCCATCACAACGCTGGTAATCAAGCAAAGATCCTAAGGGCTCTACTAATATGTATATAAGCGATATGCTAAAAGAAACACATGCACATATTAAAGTAGAGACAAACCAAGTAGCATACTACCATTTCGAGCAAGATTGTATATACAACTGTGAATATCCCAAGCTTCCATCAAGTAATATACATACTAGTATGATACAGTAATGGCCTCTAGGGCATATACACTAAGCTTTCAGTAATAGCTCGTGGTTCTGGAATTTCTTCCAGTTCTATTGCGCTCCCACTTGTTTCTTTTTCTATGAACTGGTGTTCTAGAAAGTGGGTATGGCGAGAAACAAAAACCTTTTGTTCCTCTTCGCAATAGAAGAAATATCCCTTGGAGTTCTTTGGATATCCCACAAACTTGCACTGTACTGAGCGTGCCTCGAGCTTGTCCGCATGCTGCTTTTTGACAAAAGCTGGACATCCCCATGTCTTAATGTGATTAAGATAGGGTCTCTTCCCATACCACATCTGATATGGCGTAGTAGGCACAGTCTTAGTTGGAACTCGGTTCAAAAGGTATGCAGCTGATTCTAGCGCATATCCCCAGAACGATCGCGGCAACTCAGCGTTCCTCATCATGGACCGTACCATATCCAATAGGGTTTGGTTTCGTCTCTCCGATACACCGTTATGTTGCGGAGTGTATGGAGGAGTAAGCTGAGAGAGAATTCCATTCTCTTTTAAGTAACCCAGGAACTCGGCACTCAAGTATTCACCACCTCGATCAGATCTCAGTGCCTTGATACTTTTGCCTGTTTGTTTTTCTACTTCATTCTTGTATTCCTGGAATTTTTCAAAAGCCTTGGATTTATGTTTCATTAAGAAGACATATCCGTACCTTGAAAAGTCATCCGTAAAAGTAATGAAGTAAGAATAACCGCTTCGTGCATGCGTAGACATTGGACCGCACACGTCGCTGTGTACGAGTCCCAAGAGCTCGCTCGCTCTTTCTCCATGTCCAGTGAACGGAGTCTTTGTCATCTTTCCTTTGAGACAGGATTGACAAGTTGCATATGATTGATATTCGAACGGATCCAAATATCCTTCTGTATGTAACTTAGTCAACCTTCTCTCATTGATGTGACCCAGTTTACAATGCCATAAGAAAGTTTTATTGATTTCTGGAGACTTTCTTTTGTGTGTATTCTGGAAATTGAAAATCTGTGGTTGGTTTAATACGTATATACCATTGTTCAATGTACCTGACCCAATCAAAACTTGATTAAGGTGAATGTTCACAACATTACTTACAAATGCAAATTCATAACCTTCTTTAGACAATAAAGATATAGAAATGATATTACAGGTTGCATTTGGTACAAAATAACAACTACGCAAAACCAAAAAGTGTCTATCTGACAATCCCAGGTGATAGTCCCCCACGGCCTCAGCATCCATGCTAGCTCCGTTTGCAACTCTGAGGGTCATATCACCTGTCTTCAAAACCCTACGCTTTCTCAACGCCTGCAAAGAATTACAGATATGAGATCCTGATCCGGTATCCAATACCCAGGAAGTAGAGTTTATTGATAGACAGTTTTCAATAATATACACACCTGAAGCTGAAGCCGCAACTCGCTTCAGATCCTGGGTTCTGGCCTTCCAAGCCTTGCAATCCTGTTTCCAGTGTCCACTTTTGTGACAGTAGAAGCATTCTTCCTTTCCCACCAGCTTTCTCGCTACCTTTGTTGTCTTTCCCTTTCCCTTCATATCCACTTTACTGACACCACCCCTTGGTTTGGCGGGGGCTTTCTTCTTCTTTCCCTTGGCCTTCGCCCTGGACCTAGAAGAGGAAGATCCTCCTACAAACAAAGTGGATGTCTCCCTACCCTTTTGTAGGGTGACCTCAACAGTCCTCAACATGTTCAGAAGTTCGAAAAGTTCAACCTCCTTTCCTTGCATGTTGAAGTTTAGGATGAACTGGGCGTAAGTGGAAGGAAGGGACTGGAGAATCAAGTCAGTGTAGAGTTCATTCTCCAACGTGGTCCCAAGGTCCGCGAGCTCCTCTATGTAGCCAATCATCTTATGCACGTGTTCCGCTACCGATGATCCGACGGCCAATCTTGCCGAAAATAGCTTCTTTGACACTTCGTATCTGGCGATACGAGATTGCTCTCCATACAGTTCTTTTGTATGAAGAAATATGGACTCTAGGTCCATATTCTCGTGCCTCCTCTGATGTTCGTTGTCCATCGAGGCAAGCACGAGGCATTTGGCCTCCGCGCAATCGATCTTCCATGTCTTACGGATTTCTTTATCCGCGACGCTGGAGGTGGGACCTGGGACAGGGGGAGCTTTGGTGGTGAGGACATACCCCAACTTGTCGTATGATTGCCATCTTGACATTCCTGAGCCAATCTTTATAGTTTGGCCCTGTCAGTATGTTTTTATCTAGTAATAACTTAAGTCCGGTCATGTTGAATGGTCGCTGCAATTAGGAGAGAGAAAAGAAACACTTTAGCATGATGCTCTTGCTAGTTTAGAGTGGTTTTTAGTTTGTCTAAACAGGATGGCTCCCACTGTCTCTCGAATCCCTCCTCAAACCATAAAAGAAGAATTAGTCGGGATCAAACTCACCGTACAATACTTGCTTAACCGTTCAGCCAGGCCAGTGTCGGTACTTCGAGGGAGGTTTTCCAAAGCTTTCGCGAAGTTCCTTAATTAAGTAACCTCTTTACCCTGTGGGCGTAGCCCCACTAACACCTTTCTAGACACCTACTAGGTTTATAATATTGATCGTTAAGTGAGAGATTTCCCGAGGAGTAGCATATACTCACAGTAGGATCGGGATCCAAATATCATCGCGTGATAAAACCGAAGGAATCCTACCAGAATCATCACACTCTAAATGGTATGCAGTGCTAGCAAGTTTTAGTACTTATGAAACTCCCGATGTGGATTTTTGCCCCATACTCTTACGACCTTGACTTTGGCCAAAATATCATAAGTCACATGTCAAGTACTACCCGTCATTCTCCTGGTTAATTTAGACCCACCCGTACCTACCCTTGACTTTGGCCAAAATGGCAGCACGACTGTCCCAAACCAACGCATCTACCTATGCTGCATATGAATACCCAATAGCTACCAATCGTTATGCCTTGACTTTGGCCAAAATACATAGCTTGAATACTATTTGACCATTCATGTGGAATGACGGAGGGCTACGAATGGTTTTGGCGAAACCGTGAACGTAGTAAACTTGATATAATCGATGGAACGAGATAGCTTTTAAAAAGGAGTGGTTCAAGATCCACATTTAAAAGTTTAGTTTTGAAAAGAACCGAGTGGTTTTCAAAGTGTTCCAATCGACTTTTACTTGGTTTATTTTCTTACATTAGTTCTTTTAATGCGTCCCATCATTTAATCCTACCATTACAGAAAACAACCAAAATATGACGTACGCTTATGCCATTCGCATTTGCCACGGGGCCCCGTCATCACCCGTTAGGTTACTTAACTAACGACAGAGCGGGGGCTGGGCTAGCGCGGCTGTAAAACATAAGCAACGCCTAAATAGTTATAGTATATAGATATATAGCAATGATAGACATTACAGATCACAGATGAATACATTGGATATACTAGGAATCCGCAATCCGTTCGAGCCTGCAACGAAAAGCGGATTACACGGTCGTAGTGAATAGCCAATACCCCACCCAAGACCCCTACGGGTGCGGCAAACTACCCGCCAAGTACCCGAAGCGAAGCAACCTCCCTCAACACCGTGAGTAGGCCACTCGGCACTTCGAGATACCCGGTAGTTTGTGCACCCCCTCCATGGGTCTATCCTAGGAGCAAAAACAGTAAAAAGAATTATACAATGACGGCTACAACCCCGACCCGGTTGTGCAGCCATACAAATAATATTACATCAATTTACATATTACATGATTTGAAAGAAAAGAAAACTCTCGTCTCACAAAACCCCCGGCTATTCACCCGCGACAATCCAACGCATTCATATACACATACCATCAACAAACACATATCACAGATATGTATAACCCCCACTAATTGACGTATAGCGATTAGCAGGCGTTCAATACATATAAATATCACAGATTTAACCCATTAGTCAAAGTGTAGGGAAGTTCGATCAAAAATACGGATTTATAGGCACCCCAAATACAAATTTCTTTTCTGGAAAATCTGGGTAGAAATAAACCATCTTAAAAATCCCAAAACCTTAACAGAGGAATACTGCACCAAACTCGGTCCAGTAAGGAGTCAAAACGGCCGCGGTTCCTCGGCAATAGGCATGCTTTTGCCGCGGAACCGCCGCTCTTTGAACTGTTCACTGGACCGTTTTTGGTGTGCTTCTTGACAAAACCCTAAGCCGATTTTTGAAGTATGATTTTTTATTTTTTGAGCAGAAAAAAAATCAACAGAAAGTTAGGGTTTTGAAATGTTAGTTTTGCGATTTTTACCGATCGAACTTCTATACACTTTACTAACTAGCTAGTTTATATTTAGTTAGGCTCTGATACCACTCTAAGTCCACGTTGCCCACCCCGGTGCTTGCGGGGAGGCGGAAACGGTATAAAAATCGGATTTTTAGCACTCAAGGCAACATGGACTAACTAAAGGCGGGATCTTTTTTAAACAAAACTAACTAACAAGCTAAAGAGAGTTAGCTACTCGGAAAAGAGGTTATACCTAGGGCTTTATGTCCTTCTCTCCTTGCTCCTTGGAGTGAACGGAAGTGATCTCCTTGTCGTCTTCTCTCGTCGAAGAAGGATCCACCCGAGAGCCTCAACCTTTGGCTTCAACTTCAAGCTAGAAGTAACTAAGATGCTAGAAGTGCTAATCCTAGAACCTTAGAAGAGAGTAGAGATTATTTTGGAGAGGTTTTACTCAAGCTCATGTGTTTCTCAACTCATGAGAGGGGAGAGCTTGAGGAAGAGGAAGAGCAAGAGAGAGAAACTATATGATAGAATGAAATGGTTTTTACAACCATAACAAAATATATGTGATTTTTCAAATAATAATATTAATCCAAAATGAAAAGGTGATGGTTAGTTTGAAGAGACCATTATCATATCACAATAAATGTTTTTGCAAAGATCAAAGAGCATCTAAAAAGGTAATGATGATGGTCAATGTTTCAAACCTAGTCAACTAGTCAACCTTGGTCAACAAGTCAACAAGCCCAACCATGACACAATTTCACTTAATTAATATTATTAATTGATAAATCACAAGATCATTAGGGTTTGGAAAAATACGATTGTCAACTGTGCATACACACCCGTTCCAAAACCCTAATGAAAAACTTTTTCCTCTGCCTCAATCAACTGTGCATACACACCCGCATTCATGTTCCGAGGAACACGAACAAAAAGAGATAAAACCAATCTCAAATCATATACTAGGATCCGGCTTAAACCAAAGCCCGCTAGTACAAGCTGTCCGGAAATCAAACGTGCACAAGTGCGCGGATGTGAACGAACCCTGTCGCAAAACCATGCGACCTCTACTCATTTTGCCTGAAGGCGAATAACTCTCTGTGTGGGACTCTAAAGACTCGACACTACACTGGCAGTGGGTTTAACCACAGACCGCAAGCGGCACTAGCTGTACGTAACGGTCCCCAGGTAGATACCGATAAGAAGACTGACGAGGTGAACCCATCTGAACTCCTACTGAGCCTGAATGTGACAATCTCCGTACAGTCCGGTCTGTTCGTCTAATACATCGCATGGCGGGCCTAGGGGCGGTAAACGTCAGTCCCCTAATAGCGGTACAAGTCGTGTCGAAGTGAAGCCCAGAACACCCTGAGATAACACTGGAAACCTACCAGTATATCTCGCTTGCCCTGGCCAGGGACTACTTATGTAATGGCTCTCCTAGACACAGCGCGATGTCAACCCAATACCGGGAGAGACGAATCCTGTCTAACCGTCACTGCCTCCAAGTGCTTCGGGACTGCACCCAACTACTACCTGTTTGCACGACTCTTTTGAGCCGTGGTAGGGTAGTAATCAAAGTACAGTGGGAACACACTCGAGGCGAAGTGACAGTGTCAAGTCAGCGGACTAAGCTGTACTCATGTCACCTGGGAACTGATAACTAACGATAGGTATAATACCAACCAACAGTTCCCGACGAGTCCTGTCCAGTGTGCTCATAACCTAACGAGCACCCGCATACTATCTCAAGTACGACATACTGACGGCTGTGGGACAGACCGTCTCTCACGCTGGGATGAGAAGCGCATACGCTAGTCTACTCCGGAGTATCGATGCCCTGTCTCGATAGTCCTACGACTAGGGACCTGTATAAGGATGTGTTTATGGATTACCCAGCCGCCACGAGTGTGAGCACCATCACAACGCTGGTAATCAAGCAAAGATCCTAAGGGCTCTACTAATATGTATATAAGCGATATGCTAAAAGAAACACATGCACATATTAAAGTAGAGACAAACCAAGTAGCATACTACCATTTCGAGCAAGATTGTATATACAACTGTGAATATCCCAAGCTTCCATCAAGTAATATACATACTAGTATGATACAGTAATGGCCTCTAGGGCATATACACTAACACTTCTTTCTTCTCCTCTTTCTATGGCAGCACCTCTCCTCCCTCCTCTTCAAAACCCCTACTTCATCATCAAAAACACCCCAAAACCCCACTCCCACTTCATAAAAAAATGTGCACAAGCTCTCAAGAATTTGGACCAAGAAAGTTTGAGTTTTGGAGCTATAGAGGATTCATGAGTGCAAAATGAGGTAATTATTTCATCATTAGTGTAGAATTTCCATTCCTTTAGCATCCATGTTAAATTAGAATCGATATTGTGTGGTTTTGGGGACTTTGAAAATTTTAAGTTGAGGATTAGGGTTTGAGTTGAACCCAAAAGTGAAATTAAGATTAGTAGAGGCTATACAACCCCTGTGGTGATTGATTGGAGACCTAAACCAGAGACTAGAACCCATTTTAGCAAACTTAGAAACCCGATATCGGAAGAATTTTGGATTCTGTGAGTGTATATTGAAATCTGCTAACACCCGGGTCACCTGAAAATTATTTAGCAAAGACAGTGATACATGCAGGCAACCTACGACACCCACTGAAACCCAAACCCCAAACCCACTACCCTGGCCACAAATAAATTCATTCTGGCTGCAATTTGCAGTCAGAGCAGTGTGGAATTTATTCGTATTTGTTCTGTGGCTTTATTTCCAATAAACTAGACCCTTGGCATATGCAAAATTGGCTGATTTCACCTAGGGTAAAATTTGGGATCATTTTCTTGTGTTGGCGCATTGTTTAACGACTTGTTTAACATGGATTTTGGTATTTGATAATTCGTTTCCGTCGTATGGCGTTTGAACGTCAACGACTAGGGTTATTGGTCGTGTTTGCATGCGAGGCTATATGTTTTTACCTATGAGCGTAGCGTGTGCCGTTTTGGGTTTTTCCGATTGGATTTTAATACGCATTGCGATTGGATTATATGTGTAGGTACCCCATGTGATGTCGAGATGTTGAAGATGAAGATGGCGACATCGGAATCGGCACACAAAAAGCAAGGTGAGTAGATATATATCTACGGGGGATGTCGGGTGGATGGTGTATAGCATCCCCGCAGTTCGTAGTATAATTATGATATATATATATGGATATATATGTGGTTTATGATACGTGGATGATTATCAAGATATGACTATGTGTTCATGGTTAGTTTGGTGTTATTAGAAGTGAACTAGCATAGCTTCTTAGTCGCGAAACCTAGAATAGGTTTACACCCACACGCACACACCTGCATTCATTTTATTACCTGTGCGTATATGGGGATATGTATATACACACACACACACATGGGTATGGGACTATATATATATATATATATATATATACACACACACACACACATGGATTATGAGGATAGTAATTGGGATTGGATATGAGTTGATGAGATTGGGCTAGAGGCCGTGAGATCGGTGTTGTGATATGGTTCGTATTTAAGATACGACGTGATGTTTTAGCGGGTCCTTTCGACGTGGTGTTTTCAGACACACGCATGCACATACATATGTGGTATCAGTATTGTACTAGACGTAGATCGGTACCCCTGACCATGATATTTGATAAAGAGGACACCAGATGAATAATGTGATTGATGTGACATTGACCCGTACCCAAATTTGGGATGCCGTACGACGGATTTACCGTACGAGCTATATTGATGTTAGATCCGCACTCTTGACTCGAGAATATCATATTGTATTAGGGTATCGTATGGGATACTATTGAGGCGGGATCACCGACTATTATTATATATATGTATTGACTCAGATGTTAGGCGGTTTCCTTACCTTTCGATCAGCCTGTTAGTTTAACCCGGTAGTTTACTTGTAAATGATGGATTAGACTCGAGTCATACCTATTTCAAAACTAACGAATCATGAGTATTTTAAAGACAGGCCAAGGGATTCTATGGATATTTTAAAGACGTATCTTTTCTTAAAAGCACCGTAGCCCTTATTTTCAAAACACCACGATTCGTGTGATTTCAAATGGCAAAAACTGTATGACTCATATTTATATACATGAAGATTATTTATCATTATGTTTATTGTTCAGCTCCCGCATATTCTTGCTGTTCGCATCGCACCGCATGTTTATATTGTGTTTTCATATGTCCTTATTGAGATCATGCTGTCAGGACACCAACACCATTACCGATGATGCGTATGTTCCACATACACTTACTTGTCAGCTCACACACATCATCATCGATAATTTCCATGTCACGAACACTTTAGAGAATATTACTCATTGGCATAGCTTATTAACTGATAGTTCGATATGGTATTAGCGTACTCGTCTTTATATGCTAGTTTAGGCATTGTAGTTATTACTTGCTACTGCATGCATATTATTATTCACTGCTATGCAGTATTATGGAGTTTTATGCCGATATTCACTGTTTACTTGCTATTGATGATTGGATTTCGGATTTTCATGAGATTTCCTGGATTTGGGAGAAAACCGCAAGAATATATATAAACTTCTCTCTCTCTCTCATTTTAAAATGAAAAGTACGGTTTTCTCGTGATGTATAAGTCGTCCACCATGATGTTTTCTCGGTTATAAGATTGATTTCGAGACCCGATTCGAGGAGTTGGATGAACCGTCTGTGGGTACATGGTGGACCCGGTAAGGTATCCCGGGGTAAGAAGCTCGAGGTGTAGACGATGAGCCCGGCAGGGGCAAACTGTCTACCGGTGATTTTACCTAACGCGTCGAATATCCGGAGGATACCATTCGTGGTCGTATGATTTATGATAGGGGACCGATCTGGACTGACGGAGCCCTAGATAGTGAGATTTGAGACACTGAGATTTTGAGATTTGAGATATTGAGGTATTGAGATTTGATGATACAGGCCAGTCCGGATAGCTGGAGCCTGAGATATTGAGATATTGAGATTTATGTTTTGTATCGATGCTAGATACTGTTTATGTTGATGTCATTGATGATACCTCGTTTTAAATATACAGAAATCTCACTAAGTTATGGAAGCAGTTTTCTTCATTTATATGTATTCTGTTTTCATGCGTTCATACCTCATTCATATGATATGTTACTACCTGAGGCACTGACAAGAGCAATCAGTATTACACTTGGTATAGATGTTTACCCTTACCACCTTTTCATGCTTCAGACTTTATCATATTGAGGATATTTATATATTGATCGTATTGACCTAGGATTGTGTCATACATACGATTTCTGCTTGGTGATGTCTTCTACTCACGAGTTGGCAACTCACCCCCATTGTGCCACAGTTTCTTGCAGGTTTTGCTGTACAGGTTTCGTTACTGCTTTGCTGGCACACTGCTTCCTTTCCGGGTGATTGCTTTGGTAGGTGGGTTCTTTTGCATCAGGTCCACTATTGTATATATGTTATTCAGTTGTATCTAATAAACTCCATCAACCAGACATGTATATTTTATTGACTCAGAGACCAGTGATGTGTATTCTTTCGATCTTAGAGTCGCGCGTTGTATTTTTATGGATTTCATGTTGTTTAGAGTTTTCTTTTCAGTTTTGATCCTCGCCCTTCGGCGTTGTATATTATCTTGCTTGCGTGGTTGTGGCCGTCGATTGACGAAGAGCTAGCTCCCAGTTGGGGATGCCTTTTATCATTATGTATTTATTGATCATGTTGTACCCCGTTCGGGAACAGTATTTACAAAGGAAACTCTGCCGAAATTTTCAGAAAAGACTTATGATTTTAAAAATACATATTTCGGCTTATATTGCTAACTACTTGATTTAAATTGGTTTTTCCTTCACTCTACTGCTTTACTTGGTTTTGATTTCAGGGTTTTGTCTTACTTAGATTACGTACGCCTCGAGACGTTTCGTAATTTAAGTGCCGGTCATGTTACGTACTTTTCGGGTCGTAACAAAGTTAGTATCAGAGCGTTAGGTTGTACCTTCGGAGTGTAGGATGACCCTTGGTTGATGGAGTAGGTAGCTTGAGTAGAGTGACGTACCGTACGTATGTTCTGCGGCATATTACGATACAATACTCCTCTTAAGAAGCCTTAGGATGTACATTTCTTTGCACGGTATTATATTCATTCCTATGATCTATCCTCATCAGTACCAGTTTATGGTTTTGCTGCCACGATTACGGGCAGAGAGAGCTACGGCTAGAGTTACGGTCAGCACAAGCTCGTCACGGACGAGGACTGACCAGGTCGTGATTCCAGGGACATAAGATTTGCATAGATGCCCCGTGTTATTGTGTTTTCGCGCCATGAGCGTTTGATGGATCGTTGTTATGAGATTTCTCGGGCGTGCAGATTTGCACCAGAGGATTGAGTCACTGATAGAGGCCAGCCAGAATATGATGACCATTGATGTATCGCTTATTCATGATGATTGAGGCACTGTTCAGCGTGCAGATGAATGAGCCAGTTGTTGCTGCGAACGACAAGATATTGCCCCAGATGTTGGAGCTATTGCAGTATGAGTTGTACTAAGAGATATGATAGAAGGTCGCTGGTCACCCGAGGATAAATGAGTAGGACATGTGGTTCGTTCGCTTAGCCCGATGCGAGGTCATCAGATAGATTGATTCCAGCTAGAGACAACTTCACGCCGGTACGTTGAGAGTCGATAGAGGCGATCGAATGTCAGAAACCCGTATTCCAAGTTTAAAGTATTCGGAAAAACATGCAAGAAATTCTATGGACCCTCTAGAAGAATGAAACCCTAACTCGACATAATGACCGTGTGAAAGCCTTTGAGCATTAGGGTTTGCGGCAGTTCCGCGGTGCCATTAGTGAGGCTTGGGTTTGCCCTTCTACGGCCGGTCCACCGATGCTGTGGTATGTACTCGATACTATTAAACCGTACCCAAGATGTTGAGCTCTTGAGGGATTATGAAGTTTTGATGAATTGATCGAATGGTTCGACTTCATTCGGATGCTATGTGGTGAGATGCATTTCTTGGGAGACTCCAGATACGAGTATAGCCGTTGGAGCACAGTCCATGCAGCCATGAAGAGACGAGTCCGGAGCAGTTGACATTAGATAAAAGTAGAGTAAGAGATTCGTACGAGATCTTGATGAGATGACGTTCCACTCCGCCGACATCAGAGATGTGATACGCATGCAGAGGCGTTGTATATGGATATATCTTCTAGAAGAAGTCGTGATGAGTATGCAGCCGTTCCGAAACAAAAAACAGATTTAGTGAAGGGTGATAACTTCCAGACAGTTCGGCAGAGATGAGATTTAGGAAAGACCTCGATAGGACCTTTCTGGAATAAATTACGAGAAGACTTGGACCCAGCAGTGGTCATGTTACGTACACCAACAGGCCAGAGTTCGGCATCGTCGACGAGACATGTTACGAGTGACCATGACAGTTGGCCAGAGATTCTTAGAGGATGTGCTTGAGCGGGACTATTCCGCCATACTTGATTTTGGTATTTTGGGCGATTTATTTGCATGATTGAGTTTTGATGATTGAGTTTCATGATATTTGTTTCGTGAACCATGGTTGCACCTACTGAGTATTTACGATTTGTGCACAGTTATTGCATTTGATATCATTTTCGTGCCTTGGTTGCACATGTTTATGATTTCATGGGTTTCATATAGTTGAGTTGATTTTGTGCATATGTACGCACACGATTTGGTTTTTGCACTCGGTATAGTTCACATATGCTTGCAGTGCATTGATAAGTATTTGTGCACCGCAGTTGCACTGGACTACGATTTGATATCATTGAGATATGGATTTTGATTGTGATACACGATATTTGTTTTGTGCACCTTGTGCACCTGATTGGATTCTTGCACATATTTGACGCGCTTGGATTGGATTTGCGCATGTTCGGCGCTTGATATTGGATTTCATAATTTCGTGCATGTTGGATGCACATGATTTAGATTTTATTCGTGCATGATAGATGCACCTGATTTGGATTTTCGCGCATGTTGGGCGCATGTTATGAGATGCGATTTTGGTGCACACCAGATCCACTAAATCAGGATTCCTTGTGCATATCCGATGCATCTGATTTTGCTGTCAGGCACACATGTTGCTTCTGATAGGTGTTTCGTGCACACCCATTGCACTTAGATGTTGTTTCTGTGCACATGTATGGCACATATCTGGATTTTGATTTCCATGCGCACCAGACGCATGTAACATTCATATGCACATTTTGGGATTGATTCTTATGGAGCAGTATGTTTTTATGATATTTGTTATTGTTTTCGTACTGAGCAGGACTAGTCAGAGGACAGTACCTGGATATATTTTGCATGCATTGATAGTTATCGGAGGAATTTCCAAAAAGAGAGCTATAGTCTCAGTATTTACCTACGTGTGAGATGACACGAAACGTTTAAAACAAGGAAACCCTTCTAAATTATTTTCAAAACGGCGGTACGCGCATGTAAACAAAGGATATATAGAGAGAGTTATTTTTTTACTAGAGACGTCTGCCACTGTGCAGTGTTATGCGCATTGCACAGCGACTTAACACAGTTTGGCATGCATTTCCTTCAGGTGTTTATATGTATGGTGTTGATGTATATCATATTAGTTTTCGTATTGGATTTAGACATTAATGTCTTCCTCATGACTTCGATGATTGCGGGATGCTTGACGGAGTTTTGTTTTTGAGTTATCTGCTCATTGTTCATGCGCATGCATTGCGCTATGATGCGTTTTATGTATTGGAGCCCCAACGACTTAGACTTTTTACTGAAATATTTTAGTATTGAGGGGTTTAAATTTAAATTCAGGGACCGAATTTCTTTAAGGGGGGAAGATTGTAACATTTCAAAAAAAAATATTATTTTTGGGAATTTTTGTAATTAAATAATAAAATATTGAATATTTTAATAAGACGGTATAATTAAATACCGATAGATTGGGAAAAATTTGGAAAATTATGGAAATTACTAAAAAGAGGGTGTTTTATGTGATTTATGCAAATTATGAAGTTTTACGATTTATTATGCACTAATTTTGTACTAATTGGGATTAAAAATCGCTAATCGGGCTTTAAGTGTGTTTTGTGCACGTGACATACACATGTCATTTTAACACTTGTTACATTTTTTTCCTACATGATTTTTGGGTGTATGGTTATTGTTTTGGGTTTACTATTGCAAAGAGAAGGAAATAAAAGAAAAGAAAAGAAAATATAAAGAATATAATAGTGAGAGGGATGGGCATGAGAGAGAGAGGGGTGAGGGGTCAAGTTGACCATGGGCTCTTCTTCCTTCATTCTATTTTCTTCATCCTTCTCTCTTCTCCTCTCTCCATGGCAGCACCTCTCCTTCCTCCTCTTCAAAACCCCCACTTCATCATCAAAAACACCCCAAAACCCTACTCCCACTTCACAAAAAATGTGCACAAGCTCTCAAGCAACCCTTTGGACCAAGAAAATTTGAGTTTTGGCACTATAGAGGATTCATGAGTGCAAAATGAGATAATTATTCCATCATTAGTGTAGAATTTCCATTCCTTTAGCATCCATGTTAAATTAGAATCAATATTGTGTGATTTTGGGGACTCTGAAAACTTTAAGTTGAGGATTAGGGTTTGAGTTGAACCCAAAGGTGAAATTAAGGTTAGTAGAGGCTATACAATCCCTGTGGTGATTGATTGGAGACTTAAACCAGAGACTAGAACCCATTTTAGCGAACTTAGAAACCCGATATCGGAAGAATTTTGGATTCTGTGAGTGTATATTGAAATCTGCTAACACCCGGGTCACCTGAAAATTATTTAGCAAAGACAGTGATACATGCAGGCAACCTAGGACCTCCCACTGAAACCCTAGCCCCTAGCCCTCTACCCTGGCAGTAAATAAATTCATTCTGGCCACAATTTACGGCCAGAGTAGTGTGGGATTGATTCGTATTTGTTCTGTGGCTTTAGTTCCAGTAAACTAGACCCTTGGCATATGCAAAATTGGCTGATTTCACCTAGGGTAAAATCTGGGATCATTTTCTTGTGTTGGAGTATTGTTTTATGACTTGTTTTAACATGGATTTTGGTATTTGATAATTCGTTTCCGTCGTGTGGCGTTTGAATGTCAACGACTAGGGTTATTGGTCGTGTTTGCATGCGAGGCTATAGGTTTTTACCTATGAGCGTAGCGTGTGCCATTTTGGGTTTTTCCGATTAGATTTTAATACGCATTGCGATTGGATTATATGTGTAGGTACCCCACGTGATGTCAAGACGTTGAAGATGAAGATGGCGACATCGGCATCGGCACACAAGAAGCAAGGTGAGTAGATATATATCCATGGGAGAAGTCGGGTGGAATGGCGTATAGCACCCCCGCAGTTCGTAGTATAGTTATGATATATATATATATGGATATATATATAGTTTATGATACGTGGATGATTATCAAGATATGATTATATGTTCATGGTTAGTTTGGTGTTATTAGAAGGGAACTAGCATGGTTTCTTAGTCACGAAACCTAGAATAGGTTTACACCCACACGCACACACCTGCATTCATTTTATTACCTGTGTGTATATGGGGATATGTGTGTGAGTACATACGTACATACATACATACATACATACACACATGGGTATGGGACTATGTATGTGTGTGTGTGTATATATATATATATATATATATACATGGATTATGAGGATAGTACTTGGGATTGGAAATGAGTCAATGAGATTGGGCTAGAGGCCGTGAGATCGGTAATGTGATATGGTTCGTATTTGAGATACGACGTGATGTTTTAGCAGGTCCTTTCGACGTGGTGTTTTCAGACACACGCATGCACATACATATGTGGTATCAGTATTGTACTAGACGTAGATCGGTACCCCTGATCATGATATTTGATAAAGAGGACACCAGATGAATAATGTGATTGATGTGACATTGACCTGTACCCAGATTTGGGTTGCCGTACGATGGATTTACCGTACGAGCTATATTGATGTTAGATCCGCACTCTTGACTCGAGGATGTCATATTGTATTAGGGTATCGTATGGGATACTATTGAGGCGGGATCACCGACTATTATTATATATATGTATCGACTCAGATGTTAAGCTGTTTCCTTACCTTTCGATCAGCCTGTTAGTTTAGCCCGGTAGTTTACATGTAAATGATGGATTAGACTAGAGTCATACCTATTTCAAAACTAACGAATCGTGAGTATTTTAAAGACATGTCAAGGGATTCTATGGATATTTTAAAGGACGTATCTTTTCTTAAAAACATCGTAGCCCTTATTTTCAAAACACCACGATTCGTGTGATTTCAAATGGCAAAAACTGTATGACTCATATTTATATACATGCAGATTAGTTATCATTGTGTTTATTGTTCAGCTCCCGCATATTCTTGCTGTTTGCACCGCACCGCATGTTTATATTGTGTTTTCATATGCCCTTATTGAGGTCATGCTGTCAGGACACCAGCACCATTACCGATGATGCGTATGTTCCACATACACTTACTTGCCGGCTCACACACATCATCATCGGTAATTTCCATGTCACGAACACTTTAGAGAATATTACTCATTGACATAGCTTGTTAACTGATAGTTCGACATGGTATTAGCGTACTCGTCTATATATGCTAGTTTAGGTATTGTAGTTATTACTTGCTACTGCATGCATATTATTATTCACTGTTATGCAGTATTATGGAGTTTTTTGCCGATATTCACTGTTTACTTGCTATTAATGATTTGATTTCGGATTTTCATGAGATTTCCTGGAATTGGGAGAAAACCGCAAGAATATATATAAACTTCTCTCTCTCTCTCTCTTTTTAAAATGAAAAGTGCGGTTTTCTCGTGATGTATGAGTCGTCCACCATGATATTTTCTCGGTTATGAGATGGACTTCGAGACCCGATTCGAGGAGTTGGATAAATAGTCTGCGGGTACATGGTGGACCCGGTAAGGTACCCCGGGACAAGAAGCTCGAGGTGTAGACGATGAACCCGGCAGAGGCAGTCTGCCTACCGGTGATTTTACCCGGCGCGTCGGATATCCGGAGGATATCGTTCGTGGTCGTGTGATTGATAATAGGGAGCCGATCCAGACTGACGGAGCCCTAAATAGTGAGATTTGAGACACTAAGATTTTGAGATATTAGATATTGAGGTATTGAGGTTTGATGATACAAGCCAGTCCGGATAGCCGGAGCCTGAGATATTGAGATATTGGGATTTATATTTTGTGTCGATGCTAGACACTGTTTATGTTGATTTCATTGATGATACCTCGTTTTAAATATACAGAAATCTCACTAAGTTATGAAAGTAGTTTTCTTCATTTACATGTATTCTGTTTTTATGCATTCATACCTCATTCATATGATATGTTACTACCTGAGGCACTGACACGAGCACTCGGTATTACACTTGGTATACATGTTTACCCTTACCACATTTTCATGCTTCAGACTTTATCATATTGAGGATATTTATATATTGATCGTATTGATCTAGGATTGTGTCATACATATGATTTCTGCTCGGTGATGTCTTCTACTCACGAGTTGGCAACTCACCCCCGTTGTGCCACAATTTCTTACAGGTTTTGCCGTACAGGTTTCGTTACGGCTTTGCTGGCACACTGCTTCCTTTCCGGGTGATTGCTTTGGTAGGTGGGTTCTTTTGCATCAGGACCACTATTGTATATATGTTATTCAGTTGTATCTAGTAAACTCCATCAACCAGACATGTATATTTTATTGACTTAAAGACCAGTGATGTGTATTCTTTCGACCTTAGAGTCGCGCGTTGTATTTTTATGGATTTCATGTTGTTTAGAGTTTTCCTTTCAGTTTTGATTCTCGCCCTTCGGCGTTGTATATTATCTTGCTTGCATGGTTGTGGCCGTCGATTGACGAAGAGCTAGCTCCCGCTTGGGGATGCCTTTTATCATTATGTATATATTGATCATGGTGTACCCCGTTTGGGGACAGTATTTACAAAGGAAACTCTACCGAAATTTTCAGAAAAGACTTGTGATTTTAAAAATACATATTTCGGCTTATGTTGCTAACTACTTGATTTAAATTGGTTTTTCCTTCACTCTACTGCTTTACTTGGTTTTGATTTCTGGGTTTTGGCTTAGTTAGATTACGTATGCCTCGATATGTTTCGTAATTTAAGTGTCGGTCATGTTCCGTACTTTTCGGGTCGTGACAATATTGGCCGCAACAGACTACTTCTCCAGATGGGCTGAAGTTGTCCAGCTAAAAGAAGTCAAGACAGAAGATATTCTGACATTCTTCCGGTATAATATTCTATACCGATTCGGTAAACCAAGAAGAATCATTACTGACAACGGGCCTTATTTCAAGAGCTTCAAAGTCTCAATGTTCGCTACTCAACACGAGATAGACTGGAGATATTCCTCCATCTATAATCTAAGAGCCAACGGGCTAGCCGAAGCCTTCAATAAGACTCTATGCAAGCTCCTGAGGAAAAATGTTTCAGCCAACAAGAGAGACTGGAATCTCAAAATTTACGAGGCGTTATGGGCATATCGTACCACGCAACGTACTCCAACTCAGTCCACTCCATACGCATTACTCTTCGGAGTGGAGGCGATACTCCCCCTCGAAATCAAAGTTCCAAGTATAAGAATAGTCGTTCAGCATGAGTTGATGGAGGAGGAAAACGTGCTCCTTCGGCTCGAAGGGCTCGACACCCTCGAAGAAAAGAGGCTCGCAGTACAGCAAAATCTGGAACTGTACCAAGCCCAAATATCACGGGCCTATGACAAGATGACCCGTCTCCGCGTTTTCAAGAAAGGTGAATTTGTGTTGGTCCTAAAAAGGCTGATCCCCAATCGACATGCCAAAGGAAAATTCGAGCCAAACTAGGAAAGACCATACTTCATCGAGAAAGTGTTCGATGGAGGATCCTACCAACTAATAAGTGCCGAGAGAGAATGGCCCATGTCATCCATCAATAGCCGATATCTCAAGAAATACTGTATGTGAATGCTCCAAGTCGCAGATGAATTGAGCACACCGGCCCTACGGTTTGGATCATATATCCTGTAAAACCATATACAATCGACGGGCGTAAACGACCCCTATCTCTCCCATGTCCTACCGGTGAGACTACATTTAAAGTCCCACCAATGATGAAGATCCGCCAATGTAAAAAAGAAAAAGAAAAAAAGGTAAGTCCATAAGCAAAACTGGCACGGATGAAAACCCAAAAGGGCTTCGTGAATAAAAACAGCATGACTGCCGGCAAGTTTGTGAAAACCCGAAAGGACGCAAACTCGTAAAAAAGAGATGAAATACACTCGCAAAGTCCTCTCGACCTTGTGAGGAGAAAATCCCCGCGTGAGATCCTTACGACTCACAAAGGAGCAACACACTTCGGAATGTAAGTCTACGGTAGCGCCCCGGCCGTCATTCAGACGCCAAATGCGGAACAAAAACTTTTATAACTGGCGCTATCGCATACTATCACCCGGATCTGTCATTAACGCTAAACTAACATACTGTAAAGTGGGTAGAAATATTATACCGAACGATCCGAGTCCTTCGGTCTTTAACCGTCATCCCACGCTTTGTTGCGGCTGCTCCGATCTCGCTCGATCTCCAATCTCCTTGTCCAGGTGGCACCACGTCAACGGATCTTTAAACGGGCTCCCGCCTCTGAACCGAGGCAACTCGGACATCAAGTTTGCTAAAAGAGATGACCAAGATTGATGTAGAGAATGAGTAGAACACTTTGTCTCGTTTCGTCCAAAACTATGGACGAACGGTTAATGAAGTTGCCTTTTTGGAATCGGGTGAAATGAGAAATCTATCTATCTAATTTCCATGAATCCAAAACTATAACCTTTTGAAATAAACAATCATAATCCTCACAAGAGAGGGGCCAGCCACATTTGAGGAGGGGGTGAGTGTAGGAGAGGAGTGGTGACCATAATGATATGATACTTATCATAACACATAATGAAAACAATGACTCACTTAAAACAATAAATGCAAACCAATGATCATTAACCTAGTCATCTTACCACATCATCACACATTTAATGCTAACTATGAATCATCAAGCCTTGTCACCAAATCTAGAACCTTCTAGAATCTTCCACACTCATGACTCACCTCAAGAAAAGATAAATCCGTATTAAACCGAATGTTTAATACAGGTGATAGAAAACTGGAAACTGGCAACTTCCAAACGCGACCCCGAAACGAATTTCAGGATAACCCCGTAACAGTATAAACATACCCGCATTTGTATTACGACCGAATTCAAATACAACTGAGACAAAGATATTATATCTACACAGTATAATACTCGGATCTGGCTTAAACCAAAACCCACCAGTATTATCTGCCCGAAAAATGACACGTGCGTAAACGCACGTGCATTTTCCGAACCCTGCCATAAAACCATACGGCATCTACAACGTTTCGCCCGAACTTGGAAAACTGTCTGTGGGGAACTCTAATGACTCATCAATACACTGGCACTGGGTATAACCACTAGCACGTCAGTGTTGGGGTAAAAATTTACACCCCGGTTGACCGAGTCAAAGTCAAGGTCAACCCCGAGCCAGGTGGGCCCAAGCCCAGGTCAAACGGGCCCATGCCCAAGTCGAGGCCGCGGCCAGCCTCTCCATGCCAACAACAAAATCATGTAATAAATAATTTTTTATACATGAATGTATGCAAAATGGGCATAAAGCCAAATTTTTGTAAGCCCATGGCTTATGTGCAAAAATGAAATGGCACATGAGCCATGGGATAGGCAAAATGCCATTTTTGTGAAGCCCAAGGGGCTATATGCAAATATGTAAGCCTATAAAAGGCAACATGATGAATAAAAAAAAGGAATGCTTTCATTCTCTAAAAAACCGAGGGTTTGTATTTCTTTCCCTTTTCTGAAGGTCTCAAACCTTCTTCTTTCTTCTGAATTAAATCAAGAGTTTTACTCTTCCTTTTCAAAAACAAAATAGTTTTTCACCACCAAACCCACAAAGGGGAACTTGGATCTGTCTTTAAATCCCAAAAAGGAGAGATTTTGAGATCTCACATCTCTTGATCCTCAAGATCCAGCTAACAGAGGAGAAAGAAGAAGAACCCCTTTCACTAAACCCAAAAAAAAAACACTCAGGAGTCCAACTCCTCTCTGATTTCTTTTCCGAGAATTTTCTTTTTAGGCTAAAAGCCTCTTTTTCTCGCCGGCGCTCAAGTGCAGAGCGCCCGCGTGCCGACACGTGGCGCGCTTGCGCTCGAGCGCTCAGCGTTCGAGCGCAAAACGCCCATGTGCCGACACGTGGCGCGCTTGCACTCCAGCGCAAGCGCTTGAGCGCAAGTCGTCCCGGTGCCGACACGTGGAGCGCTTGCGCTCAAGCGCGAGCGTACGAGTGCAAGTCGCCCCTGTGCCGACACGTGACGCACTTGCGCTCAAGCGCAAGCACTCAGGCGCAAGTCGCCCCCGTGTCGACACGTGGCGCTCTAGCGCTCAAATGCCCAGCGCTCAACCGCAAGTCGCCCCCGTGCCGACACATGGAGCACCTGCGCTCGAGCATCAGGCGCTGAAGCGCAAAGCACCCACATGCCGAAACGTGGCGCGCTTGCGCTCAAGCGCCTAGCGCTCAAGCGCAGAGCGCCCACGTGCCGACACGTGGCACTCTAGCGCCTGAGCGTACAGCACCTGGGCACACAGCGCCCAAGGTACTACCCCCACGCATCCTTTGGATGCCTTTTCTTCCTTTTTTTGTCTTATATATATACATACATATATATATATACATATATATACATATGTGCACACACACATACACCACGACACTGTCCCCCGTAAAAAACTCTGCGTGGCTCCCGACATATCCAAAAACCCCCTTTCAAAACACATCACACGCACACTGCACGTTGAGTTCGCATGACTAGTTTAACCCGCCAATCGGAGGTTCCCTCGCTCCAAAGGCGAGGGGTAATTAACGGCAGTTTAGTCCGCGGCTTCCGGGGATTCGGATCCCCACAATCATTAAACCCCGGCCAACCTTAGGCAGGGGGAATCTGTAGTACGCCTGACAAGCGCGCGCGTATTCCCATCTCAATGGGGTGACGAAAAACACCCTATAGTCAAAGGTACTAGCTGTACATAACGGTTACTCATGTATTGATCGGAAGGGAAGCTGACGAGCGAACTCATCCAGAAACCCTACTGAGCCTGACAGTGACAATATCCGTACAGTCCGGTCCGTTCGTCTATGAGTATCGCATATAGAGCCTAGGGGGCTGGTAAACGTCAGACCCCCAATAGCTGTATAAGTCATGTCAGAGAGCAGCCCAGAACACCCTGAGATACTACTGGAATACCTTCCAGTAAATCTCGATTACCCTGGCCAGGGATTTCGTGTAATGGCTCTCCTAAACACGGTGCGATCTCACCCCCAATACCGGGAGAGACGAAACCCCGACGATCCGCTCACTGCCTCTATGTGGCTCAGGACTGTACCCAACTAAAACCTGTTTGCACGACTCCTTTTTTTAGTTGTATGTATGCCCTAGAGGCCAGTATTGTACAGATGATGTATATTATATTGGATGCTTGGACATATATAGAGATGACTTTCTTGCTCGATATGATAGTATGCTATCTGGTTGCTCTTTATCTTAACATGTACACTAGTCTCTTTAAACTGTCTTATAGTTACATGTTGGTAAAGCCCTTAGGATGTGTACTTGACTACCTGGACTATGATACAGATCATACTAGTGGGGACATGGTAGTCCATAAGTACATCCTTCAAGGTCCCTAGTCGTGGGTGTATCGAGACGGGGCATCGATATACCAGAGTAGACTAGCGTATACGCTTCTCGACCCATGAGATGGGCGATGGATGATCCCACATCCATTGGTGTTTGACATCAGAGATGGTATACGGGTGCTCAGTGGAGACTGGGTACATTGGACGGACTCGCCGAGAACTCCCAGATGGTATTATACCTCGCGTCAGATGGCAGTTCTCAGGTGACACTTGTGCAGGTTAGTCTGTAGACCCGAGATCGTCATAGAGTCTTGTGTGCTTCCCACTGTGCTTTGATCTCCACCTTACCACGTCCATGAGGGCGTGCAAAACGGTGGTCTTTGGGTACAGTCCCGAGTCACATGGAGGCAATGAGCGATAGGAGGGGTTTCGTCTCTCCCGGTATTGGGGGTTGATGTTGCGCAGTGCTCGATTGGCCGTAACAGGGAAGTCCCTAGCCAGGGCTGATCAGAGATTTGCTGGTAAGTGTTACCAGTAGTTTCTCGACCTGTTATGAGCCTCATATCGGCACAACTTATCGGTTATTGGGGTCTGACGTTTACCACCCCTAGACTAGATATGCGACATATCAGACGAACAGACCGGACTGTACGGTAAGTGTTACTGGTTGGATTCACAGGAGTGTGAGCGGGCTAGCTCGTCGATCTTCTGATCGCTCAATACCCGGATGGCCGTTACGTTTAGCAGACCGCTTGCGGCTTGTGGGTGCTTGATATGATCATCATCTGCTACCGGCGTATTGACGAGTCTTTAGAGTCTTACACAGAGGTTTCCTGGCTCAAGCGAAACGAAATAGGAGCGCATATGAGTTATGTGCGGGACCGAGAATAATGCGTGTATGTGATACCGCATTTCATTCTTGCGATGAATGTTTCGATTGGTTGTATGCGATATGACCTAGTTATCGAATCATTGATTCGATAAATCGATACATTCGATACTAATCGGTTATGTGCGACATGACCGGATCATTGAATCAAATGTTGATTTAATGATTTAATGTATAATTATATTTGATATATTACTTTGCATTAACTAGTATTGGTTCACTTTAAATGGATTTTCTCACTTGAAGTTCACACATTGTATATGTGATATATTTTGTGTGCACTTGATTGTATCATGTTTGTTGTTGCATGCTAACTTGTGTTTTGTGTAAAAATTAAACCATGGTTGTGTAATGATTAGGGTTTTGAATTATTCACTCATTTATTTATCCATTCTTTATTTATATTTAATTAGATAAAAGAAAACAAAATGGTTTTCTTTATCATGAAGCTTGTTGAAGCTTTGACTAAAGAGACCATTTTGTCTTCATGCTTAACCCTAACCATTCCCACTTACCATGGCCTATTCTCTACACTTAACCTTAGTTAGGATATGATAAGTATTGATTTATTTTCTTTTATGAAAAGACTTTTATCATATTCTATCTTCATTCTCTCCTTCTTCTTCAAGAAAGAAAATAAGACTCCATCAATGGCAACTTGAGTTCTAAAGTGAGAAATCCAATTCTAAAGTGAACCCACCTCCTATTTCTTCATCCTCTACCTCTTGCCAAGTTGTTTTGGGTGTTTTCTTCACAAGTTTCACAACTTGGTGAAGTTGGAGCTTGAACTTGTGATGCCTCGACGTAGATCTTCTTCGGCACGAAGCCGACAACCTTGCCTGCCCATTTCTCCGATGAAGCCGATGCTTGAGTCCGGGATTCGAGACGGACAGCGAGAGGACGACTACATGGAGCTAAGGAAGTGGATAACCGGATCTACAAAGGTTGTAGCTCTCTTCTTTTAGTTAAGATGTTAACTAGTTTACTGTTTCGCCTAAATTTCTAGTCGACGATCCGTATTAGGGTTTCTCGGCACCCATAAAATTTGAAATTGGCATGGTTGATGCCTTGTGAGACCTTTATAGTGTGCCTAGGAACCTTACAGTGGTATCAGAGCCTAGCTAGAGCCTTAGGCGAAGTCTAGACAACGTTTGAAACCCGATCGAACCGAAACCCTAAATTCCATGATGCTCTCTGGAAATTTTCTGAAAATTTGGTTTTTTGTGAATTAAAAATATGCAGAAAAATAAGCAGGAATTTCTAAGAATTACAGTAAAGTACGATCTCATGATTCCACAAATGTGCGGCGGAACCGCGGCATTAGCATGCTAATGCGGCGGTTCCGCGGCCATCTTGTCCCTTCTCCTCTTGATTTCTGCACAGTAATTCTTATATTTGAATGCTATATTTTCTGGGTATTTTTATAGTGACTCAAGAGTTGAGTATTCTGGAGTTGTATTGGGAATCGAAGATTTGATCGGATTATCAAATTTCTTCTATGTGTTTTTCCGGATAATTTTGGAATATGTTAAAAAGTTCGACCGGATGTAAATACCCAATCTTTCCCCTGCCGGAAAATTTCCAAGTGTTGGATTTTTCTGTAGTTTAAGGACGTTCTGAGTAGTGCAAGTAACGCGATAGTCCCTCTAGAAGACAACAAACCTTAACTCGATTATGTGACCGTCTTGAACTGCCCTTTGAACCTTCGAGTTTGGGGCAGTACGGCGTGCCACATGTGAGGCGTTGGCTTGACCCTTCTACGGCTGGACCGTTGGTACTGAGGCATGAAGTGAATGTCTTTGAACCTATTTCATGTTAGTGTATATGCCCTAGAGGCCATTACTGTATCATACTGGTTTGTATATTACTTAATGGATGCTTGGGATATTCACCTTGTATATACAATCTTGCTCAAAATAGTAGTATGCTACTTGGTTTGTTTCTACTTCAATGTGTACATGTGTTTATTTTTGTATATCGCCTATACACATTAGTAGAGCCCTTAGGATCTTTGCTTGATTACCAGCGATGTGATGGCCGTCACACTAGTGGGGCTGGGTAATCTATAAGCACATCCTTATGCAGGTCCCTGGTCGCAGGACTATCGAGACAGGGCATCGATACTCCGGAGTAGACCAGCGCATGCGCTTCTCATCCCAGTGTGGGAGACGGTCTGTCCCACAGCCGTCAGTACGTCATACTTGAGATAGTATGCGGGTGCTCGTTAGGTTACGGGTACACTGGACAGGACTCGTCGGGAACTGACTAGTTGGTATTATACCTATCGTCAGTTATCAGTTCCCAGGTGACATGAGTACAGCTTAGTCCGCTGACTTGACACTGTCACTTCGCCTCGAGTGTGTTCCCACTGTACTTTGATCACTACCGTACCACGGCTCAAAAGAGTCGTGCAAACAGGTAGTGGTTGGGTGCAGTCCCGAAGCACTTGGAGGCAGTGACGGTTAGACAGGATTCGTCTCTCCCGGTATTGGGGGTTGACATCGCGCTGTGTCTAGGAGAGCCATTACACGAGTAGTCCCTGGCCAGGGCAAACGAGATATACTGGTAGGTTTCCAGTGTTATCTCAGGGTGTTTTGGGCTTCGCTCCGGCACGACTTGTACCGCTATTGGGGGACTGACGTTTACCACCCCCTAGGCCCGCCATGCGATGTATCAGACGAACAGACCGGACTGTACGGAGAATGTCACACTCAGGCTCAGTAGGAGTTCAGATGGGTTTCGCCTCGTCGGTCTTCTTGTCGGCATTACCTGGGGACCGTTACGCACAGCTAGTGCCGCTTGCGGTCTGTGGTTAAACCCACTGCCAGCGTAGTGTCGAGTCTTTAGAGTCCCATACAGAAAGCTTTTCGCCTTTTAGGCAAAAGAGTAGAGGTCGCATGGTATTGCGACAGGTCGCATGGTTTTGCGACAGGGTTCGGTCACGTCCGTGCACTTGTGCACGTACAGTGTCCGGACAGTTTACACTAGCGGGCTTTGGTTTAAGCCAGATCCTAGTGTACCTTATGGGATTGGATTTATCCAGTTTGCATTCGTGTTCCTCGGAACGCGGATGCGGGTGTGTATGCACAGTTGACAGGGAGGCAGAGGCAGCGGATTCTCATTAGGGTTGTTGACAGTTGACCGTTGACTATTTGACTTTTTGCTCAACCCTAATGAGAATTTGATATGTGATTAACTATTATATTAATTAAGTATTATGGTGACATGGTTGTTGACTTTTGTTGACTTTGTTGACTTGTTGACTTTTGTTGACTTGTTGACTTTGTTGACCGGTTGACTAGGCTTGACTAGTTGACCATCATGATAACCATAGCCATCATTTCATGGCAAAGACTTTTGTTTGCTTGCTCATTTGTGCAAAATGAGTGTATGAAATGATATGGTTATGGTTACTTCAACCATCACATAAGACTTTTGTTAGTATGATGAGTTATCATTGCTTTGGATTATGAGAGGGTGAAAGGAAAAAGAGAGCCTCATTCTTTCTTGCTCATTCTCTCTCTTGTTCTTGAGCTCTCCTTTTGCTCTCACCCTCAACCTCTTGCTCCCTCTCTTGATCCTATGGTTCTATTGTCTCATGAGTTGAGAATCAAGAACCATAGATAAAATCCCATTCTAATTCTTCTCTACTCATTCTAGTTCACTAGGTTTAGCAAACCAAGTGAACTAGTTTCTTCAAAGAACGAAGAAGGAGCTAAAGGTTGGAGCTTTCAGGTGGATCTATCTTCGGCGTACGGAGACGACGAGAAGAAGCCAATCGGACCACCATCGGAGCTTGAAGACGAAGGAGTTCAAGACAAGCAAGGTATAACCCCCTAACCGAGTAGCTAGAAACTCATAGTTAGGATGTTAGATAGATGTTTAACCAAGATCCGGGTTTTAGGTCCATGTTACCACCTCCGTAAAAATCGTTTTTTACCATATTCCGCATTCCCGAAAGTACCGGGAGAGGTAGCATGGACTTACAGTGGTATCAGAGCCTAGTTAAACTCTATCTAACATGTTAGCAAGTAACTAGAAGATCGATCAAAGAAAAAGTCCTGAAAACGAACCCCAAAATTTGCAGTTTCTGTCGATTTTATTACTGTTCAAAAGTTGATTATTTTAACACCTAAAATCGGCTCAGGGTTTTTAGATGACACTGTAGAAAAATCACCAACCGATCCCTCTAAATGACCGCGGAAACGCGGCAATAGCTTGCTATTGCCGCGGTTCCGCGGCTTCCTTGGCGCCTCTCTGGTGTTTCTTTGCTACAGTGTGCATCTGGGGGTATTTTGGGAATTTTGGTACATGTATTTTCAACCCAGATTTTCCAGAACGAAAATTTTATTTTGGGGTCCCGAAAATCCGTATTTTTGATCGAACTTCTAAAAGACTTAAACTAACGGGTTTTCTGTAATGTGATATTTGTATTGAACGTCTACTAATCGCTATATGTCGATTAGTGGGGGTTATACAAATCTGTGATCTGTAATGTGCTGGAATGTGTATATGAATATGTTGGATTGTCGCGGGTGAATAGCCGGGGGTTGTGAGACGAGAGTTTTCTTTTCTTTCAATTCATGTAAATTTGTAAATTGATATAATAATTATTTGTATGGCCGCACAACCGGGTCGGGGTTGTAGCCGTCATTGTATAATTTCTTTTTACTGTTTTTGCTCCTAGGATAGACCCATGGAGGGGGTGCACAAACTACCGGGTATGCCGAAGTGTCGAGTGGCCTACTCATGGAGATGAGGGAGGTTACTACGCTTCGGGTACTTGGCGGGTAGTTTGCCGCACCCGTAGGGGTCTTGGGTGGGGTATTGGCTATTCACCGCGACCGTGTAATTTGTCTTTCATTACAGGCTCGTACGAATTACAGATTCCTAGTATATCCAATGTATTCATCTGTGATCTGAAATGTTTATCATTGCAGTATATCTATATATGATATTATTTAGGCGTTGCTTATGTTTTACAGACGCGCTAGCCCAGCCCCCGCTCTGTCGTTAGTTAAGTAACCTAACGGGTAATGACGGGGCCCCGTGGCGAATGCGAATGGCATAAGCGTACGTCATATTTTGGTTGTTTTCTGCAATGGTAGGATTAAATGATGGGACGCATTAAAAGAACTAATGCAAGAATATCACGCATTAAAAGAACTAATGCAAGATAATAAACCAAGTTAAAGTCGTTGGAACACTTTCGAAAAACCACTCGGTTCTTTTCAAAACAACTTTTAAATGCGGAGCTTGAGCCACTCCTTTTAAAAGCTATCTCGTTCCATCGACCAAATCAAGTTCACTACGTTCACGGTTTTGCCAAAACCATCCGTAGCCCTCCGTCGTTTCACATGAATAGTCAATAGTATTCAAGCTGTGTATGTTGGCCAAAGTCAAGGCACAGTGATTGGTAGCTATTGGGTGTTCATGTGTAGCATAGATAGATGCGTTGGTTAGGGACAGTCGTACTGCCATTTTGGCCAAAGTCAAGGGTAGGTACGGATGGATCCAAATTAACCTGGATAATGACGGGTAGAACTTGACATGTGACTTATGATATTTTGGCCAAAGTCAAGGTCATAAGAGCATGGGGCAAAAATCCACATCGGGAGTTTCATAAGTACTGAAACTTGCTAGATTTGCATACCATTTGGAGTGTGATGATTCTGGTAGGATTCCTTCAGTTTCGTCACGCAATGATATTTGGATCCCGATCCTACTGTGAGTATATGCTACTCCTCGGGAAATTTCTCACTTAACGATCAATGCTATAAACCTAGTAGGTGCCTAGAAAGGTGTTAGCGGGGCTACGCCCCCAGGGAAAAGAGGTTCTTTAATTAAGGAACTTCGCGAAAGCGTTGGAAAACCTCCCTCGAAGTACCGACACCGGCCTGGCTGAACGGTTAAGCAAGTATTGTGCGGTGGGATTGATCCCGACTAATTCTTCCTTTATGGTTTGAGGAGGGATTCGAGAAACAGTGGGAGCCATCCTGTTTAGACAAACTAAAAACCACTCTAAACTTGCAAGAGCATCATGCTGAGTGTTTCTTCTTCTCTCTCCTAATTGCAGCGACCAAATCGACATGACTGGACTTAAGTTAGTCCTAGATAAAAACAAACTGACAGGGCCAAACTACAAAGATTGGCTCAGGAATGTCAAGATAGCAATCACTTACGACAAGCTGGGGTATCTTCTTACCACCAAAGCTCCCCCTGTCCCTGGTCCAACTTCCAGCGTCGCGGATAAGGAAATCCGCAAGACTTGGGAGATTGATAGCGCGAAGGCCAAATGCCTCCTGCTTGCCTCGATGGACAACGAACATCAGAGGAGGCACGAGAATATGGATATGGAGTCCATATTGCTTCATACAAAAGAACTGTATGGAGAGCAATCTCGTATCGCAAGATACGAAGCGTCGAAAAAGTTATTTTCGACAAGAATGGCCGTCGGATCATCAGTAGCCGAGCACGTGCTAAAGATGATCGGCTACATTGAGGAGCTCGCTGACCTAGGGATCACATTGGAGAGTGAGCTATATACGGATATAGTTCTCCAGTCCCTTCCTTCCACTTACGCCCAGTTTATACTGAACTTCAACTTACAAGAAAAAGAGGTTGAACTTTCAGAGCTCCTCAACATGCTGAGGAGCGCAGAGGGCACCCTACAGAAGGGTAGGGAAACATCCACTTTGTTTGTAGGAGGATCATCTTTTTCTAGGTCCAAGACGAAAGCCAAGGGAAAGAAGAAGAAAGCCCCCGCCAAACCAAGGGGCGGTGTTAGTAAAGTAGATACGAAGGGAAAAGCAAAAGCAACAAAGATAGCGAGGAAGCTTGTGGATAAGGAAGAATGCTTCTATTGTCATAAGAAAGGACACTGGAAGAATGATTGCAGGGCCTGGAAGGCCAGAACACAGGAATTGAAGCAGGTTGCAGCTTCAGCTTCAGGTGTGTATGTTATTGAAAACTGTCTTTCAATAAACTCTACTTCCTGGGTATTGGATACCGGATCAGGATCTCATATCTGTAATTCTTTGCAGGCGTTGAGAAACCGTAGGGTTTTGAAGGCAGGTGACATGACCCTCAGAGTTGCGAACGGAGCTAGCATGGATGCTAAAGCCGTGGGGGACTATCACCTGGGAATGTCAGATGGACATGTTTTGGTTTTGCGTAATTGCTTTTTTGTACCCAACGCAACTTGTAATATCATTTCTGTATCTTTAGTTTCTAAAGAAGGTTATGAATTTGCGTTTGTAAGTAATGTTGTAAACATTCACCTTAATCAAGTTTTGATTGGGTCAAGTACATTGAGTAATGGTATATACGTGTTAAACCAACCACAGATTTTTAATGTCCAGAATACACACAAAAGAAAGTCTCCAGAAATAAATCAGACTTTCTTATGGCATTGTAGATTGGGTCACATCAATGAGAGAAGGTTGACGAAGTTACATACAGAAGGGTATTTGAATGCGTTCGAATATCAGTCGTATGCCACTTGTCAATCCTGTCTCAAAGGAAAGATGACAAAGACTCCGTTTACTGGACATGGAGTAAGAGCGAGCGAGCTCTTGGGACTCGTACACAGTGACGTGTGCGGTCCAATGTCTACACATGCCCGAAGCGGACATTCTTACTTCATTACTTTTACGGATGACTTCTCAAGGTACGGTTATGTCTTCTTAATGAAACATAAGTCCGAGGCCTTTGGAAAATTCCAGGAGTATAAGAATGAAGTAGAGAAACAGACCGGCAAAAGTATTAAGATTCTAAGATCGGATCGAGGTGGAGAATACTTAAGTGCCGAGTTCCTGGACTATTTAAAAGAGAACGGAATTCTCTCTCAGCTTACTCCTCCATACACCCCACAACATAACGGTGTATCGGAGAGACGGAACCGCACCCTATTGGATATGGTGCGGTCCATGATGAGTAACGCTGAGTTACCGCGATCATTCTGGGGATATGCGCTAGAATCAGCCGCATACCTTTTGAACCGAGTTCCCACTAAGACTGTGTCTACTACGCCATTTGAGATGTGGTGTGGGAAGAGACCCCATCTTAATCATATTAAGACATGGGGAAGTCCAGCTTTTGTCAAAAAGCAGCATGCGGACAAGCTCGAGGCACGCTCAGTACTGTGCAAGTTTGTGGGATATCCAAAGAATTCCAAGGGATATTTCTTCTACTACGAAGAGGAACAAAAAGTTCTTGTTTCTCGTCATGCCCACTTTCTAGAACACCAGTTCATAGAAAAGGAAATAAGTGGGAGCGCAGTAGAATTGGAAGAAATTCCAGAACCACGGACTATTACTGAAAGTTTGGTGGAACCAGAGGGTTCGGAAGAACAGGACATTCCTACGCCGCTCCGCAGAAGTAGTAGGCAGTCTCATCCGCCCGAGAGATACTACGGTTTTCTCATAGACGGGGATAGAAAGGATTGCATCATAGATTATGATGAGCCTACTAGCTTCCAGCAGGCCGTTCAGAGCGTTGACTCAGTGAAATGGCTGGATGCAATGCGGACCGAAATGGAGTCCATGTACACCAACAAGGTATGGACGTTGGACATTGCTCCAGACGGGGTAAAACCCGTAGGATGCAAGTGGATCTTCAAAAGGAAGATTGGTGTAGATGGACAGGTTGAGACCTATAAAGCTAGGCTGGTAGCAAAGGGTTTCCGTCAAAGACCTGGCTTGGACTATGACGAAACCTTTTCTCCAGTAGCCATGCTGAAATCCATTCGGATCCTTCTTGCCATTGCTGCCTTCCACGATTATGAGATCTGGCAAATGGACGTAAAGACCGCTTTTCTAAATGGAAATTTAGAGGAGTGTGTCTATATGGACCAACCAGAGGGTTTCATTCAGAGTGGGAGCAGCGGAAAGGTGTGCAAGTTGCTTAAGTCCATCTATGGACTAAAGCAGGCGTCGCGGAGTTGGAACATCTGCTTTGATGAGACGGTCAAAGAATTTGGCTTTATCAAAAATCCAGATGAACCATGCTTCTATAGTAGATTTGTAGCGAGAACTGTAGTATTCCTCGTTTTATACGTGGATGACATTCTCTTAATAGAAAATGACATTCCTATGCTACAATCTGTCAAAGGGTTCTTGTCACACAGGTTCTCCATGAAAGACCTGGGTGATGCCTCGTACATTCTGGGTATCCGGATCTACCGTGACAGATCCAAAAGGATATTAGGACTTTCACAGTCCAGGTACATCGACACCATACTGAAGAGATTCAGTATGGAAGATTCCAAGCGCGGTAACCTACCGGATTGTCACGGGATCACCCTCTCTAAAGAGATGTCTCCCAAGACTGATTTGGAGAGGGATCGCATGTCTATTATACCCTACGCTTCTGCGGTAGGCTCTATAATGTATGCGATGTTGTGTACCAGACCGGATGTAGCTTATGCACTGAGTGTGGTAAGCCGGTATCAGTCAAACCCTGGGGAGAAACACTGGATAGCGGTAAAGAACATTCTCAAGTACCTGAGAAGGACTAAGGAGATGTTCTTGGTGTATGGCGGAAAAGACCTCCAGATCGAGGCCTTTGCTGACTCCAGCTTCCAGAGTGACAAGGATGATTCCAAGTCCATGTCGGGTTTTGTCTTTACCCTCAATGGAGGGGCGGTATGTTGGAAGAGTTCCAAACAGGAAACCGTTGCAGACTCGACGATGGAAGCGGAATACATCGCTGCATCTGATGCCGCAAAAGAAGCTGTCTGGATGAGGAAGTTCTTGAAAGAACTTCAGGTGGTTCCGTCCATTGTTGATCCAATACCTCTGTATTGCGACAACAACGGGGCTATAGCTTTAGCGAAGGAACCCAGGTCCCATCAGAGATCCAGGCACATCTTGAGGCGGTATCACCTGATCAGGGAGATCGTAGATCGCCAGGAGATCGAGGTTCGGAGAGTCGCTTCAGAAGATAACACTGCAGATCCATTCACCAAGGCCCTGCCCCAGACTCAGTTCGAGCGGCTGATCGAGATGATAGGTCTTCGATACGCCAGTACATGGCCTTAGTGCAAGTGGGAGATTGTTAGTGTATATGCCCTAGAGGCCATTACTGTATCATACTGGTTTGTATATTACTTAATGGATGCTTGGGATATTCACCTTGTATATACAATCTTGCTCAAAATAGTAGTATGCTACTTGGTTTGTTTCTACTTCAATGTGTACATGTGTTTATTTTTGTATATCGCCTATACACATTAGTAGAGCCCTTAGGATCTTTGCTTGATTACCAGCGATGTGATGGCCGTCACACTAGTGGGGCTGGGTAATCTATAAGCACATCCTTATGCAGGTCCCTGGTCGCAGGACTATCGAGACAGGGCATCGATACTCCGGAGTAGACCAGCGCATGCGCTTCTCATCCCAGTGTGGGAGACGGTCTGTCCCACAGCCGTCAGTACGTCATACTTGAGATAGTATGCGGGTGCTCGTTAGGTTACGGGTACACTGGACAGGACTCGTCGGGAACTGACTAGTTGGTATTATACCTATCGTCAGTTATCAGTTCCCAGGTGACATGAGTACAGCTTAGTCCGCTGACTTGACACTGTCACTTCGCCTCGAGTGTGTTCCCACTGTACTTTGATCACTACCCTACCACGGCTCAAAGGAGTCGTGCAAACAGGTAGTGGTTGGGTGCAGTCCCGAAGCACTTGGAGGCAGTGACGGTTAGACAGGATTCGTCTCTCCCGGTATTGGGGGTTGACATCGCGCTGTGTCTAGGAGAGCCATTACACGAGTAGTCCCTGGCCAGGGCAAACGAGATATACTGGTAGGTTTCCAGTGTTATCTCAGGGTGTTTTGGGCTTCGCTCCGGCACGACTTGTACCGCTATTGGGGGACTGACGTTTACCACCCCCTAGGCCCGCCATGCGATGTATCAGACGAACAGACCGGACTGTACGGAGAATGTCACACTCAGGCTCAGTAGGAGTTCAGATGGGTTTCGCCTCGTCGGTCTTCTTGTCGGCATTACCTGGGGACCGTTACGCACAGCTAGTGCCGCTTGCGGTCTGTGGTTAAACCCACTGCCAGCGTAGTGTCGAGTCTTTAGAGTCCCACACAGAAAGCTTTTCGCCTTTTAGGCAAAAGAGTAGAGGTCGCATGGTATTGCGACAGGTCGCATGGTTTTGCGACAGGGTTCGGTCACGTCCGTGCACTTGTGCATGTACAGTGTCCGGACAGTTTACACTAGCGGGCTTTGGTTTAAGCCAGATCCTAGTGTACCTTATGGGATTGGATTTATCCAGTTTGCATTCGTGTTCCTCGGAACGCGGATGCGGGTGTATATGCACAGTTGACAGGGAGGCAGAGGCAGCGGATTCTCATTAGGGTTGTTGACAGTTGACCGTTGACTATTTGACTTTTTGCTCAACCCTAATGAGAATTTGATATGTGATTAACTATTATATTAATTAAGTATTATGGTGACATGGTTGTTGACTTTTGTTGACTTTGTTGACTTGTTGACTTTTGTTGACTTGTTGACTTTGTTGACCGGTTGACTAGGCTTGACTAGTTGACCATCATGATAACCATAGCCATCATTTCATGGCAAAGACTTTTGTTTGCTTGCTCATTTGTGCAAAATGAGTGTATGAAATGATATGGTTATGGTTACTTCAACCATCACATAAGACTTTTGTTAGTATGATGAGTTATCATTGCTTTGGATTATGAGAGGGTGAAAGGAAAAAGAGAGCCTCATTCTTTCTTGCTCATTCTCTCTCTTGTTCTTGAGCTCTCCTTTTGCTCTCACCCTCAACCTCTTGCTCCCTCTCTTGATCCTATGGTTCTATTATCTCATGAGTTGAGAATCAAGAACCATAGATAAAATCCCATTCTAATTCTTCTCTACTCATTCTAGTTCACTAGGTTTAGCAAACCAAGTGAACTAGTTTCTTCAAAGAACGAAGAAGGAGCTAAAGGTTGGAGCTTTCAGGTGGATCTATCTTTGGCGTACGGAGACGACGAGAAGAAGCCAATCGGACCACCATCGGAGCTTGAAGACGAAGGAGTTCAAGACAAGCAAGGTATAACCCCCTAACCGAGTAGCTAGAAACTCATAGTTAGGATGTTAGATAGATGTTTAACCAAGATCCGGGTTTTAGGTCCATGTTACCACCTCCGTAAAAATTGTTTTTTACCATATTCCGCATTCCCGAAAGTACCGGGAGAGATAGCATGGACTTACATTTCATGTGTTGAACGGTTTCGGGAAAACTTGGGTGTTCGAATGTTCGATCGGAAAGTTTGATATTTTCTATTTATCTGGAATGGGATACAATAATTGGAATTCACAAACAGTTATGAGATAGCTGAATGAATGTTATAAATCTAGCGGTTTAGTCTCATTTGATATTGAAAAGAGTTTTTGATAATGGGACTAAAATGCGGGGTTTATAATTGTTAGGCATGTGATGTCTAAGTATTTCATTTGATTAGGCATGCGATGTCTAAAGAGGTTGCGGATTCCAACTGTTGTAGTTTTACACTTTCTTTTCTGTGACCGTAAGTGTAATATGTGATATCGCCGGTTTCGTTGCTATATGTCAACGACAATTGGGATGCGCATATTTACTTACGTTGATGACATGTGATATTATGTGTTGCTGTATATGTTATATTGGATTGTCGTGTTTGAATAGCCGGGGTTTTTTTTATGTGAGATGAGTGTTTTTCATTTTTCATTCATGTAAAAAACTTGTATGTAATATTCTTTTATTTGGGGCACTTTCAGGTTGCGGAAGTTGTCACCCTTTGTATATTATTTACTTTTCTGCACTAGGATAGACCCAAGGAGGGGAGCACAAGTAACCGGGTTCTAGGGTCCAGTGGGAGACCATCTCGAGGAGTCGAGTCCGGGTCTCCTAACCCTAGAATTGGTAGGGTTGCTTGCCGCTCTCGTAGGGGTCTAAGGGTGTGGGATTGGCTATTCATCACGACCGTGGAATCCGTGTTTTATACTGGCTCGTATTGAAAACACGGACGTCCTAGTATATCCAATGTTTCATATGTTTCTTCTGCTGTGATATCTGTGATGTGATCATGTGATGTTCTGTGATAGATACAGTATATAGTATATATGATATATTATATAGACGTTACTTATGTTTTGCACCCGCACTAGCCCTGTCCTGCTCTGCCGTTAGTTACCTAACCTAACGGTGCACGAGGGGACATCGAGGCGAATGCGGATGGCATAAGTGTACGTCGTATTTATCTGTGATGTTTAGGTACTTAAATGATGGGACTTCATTAATGTGATTAATGAAAGAAAAGAAACCTAAGATGTTGTAGAATCAAATTTTAAACAAAACAGGTAGCTACAGTTCTTGCTTTGCACAGAGGTATATGTGATATATCCTGCACCTTATTCGATGAGGAAAGGACCGAGATCCCTTCACCGGGAGTGACTCCTTTAGCAATAACTGGCAGATGCTACACACTCGGTTTGTTTTTGATTGCTTCTATAGTTTCTGCTTTGCACAGTGATATATATGATATATCCCGCACCTCATTCGACGAGGAAAGGGCCGACGATCCCTTCACCGGGAGTGACCCCTTTAGCAAAACTGGAAAAGCCTCAAAATCACTCCATTTTCAAAACTTCATTTGATTCTACGACGATATCAAGTTCATTACGCAATAGGTTTTCAGAAAAACCTGTCGTAGTCCTCCGTCATTTCAGATAAATCCTACTTAGTATTCGTGCTACGTTTGTTGACCTCCGTCAAGGCGTAGTGTGCGGTAGCTAACTAGTATTTATCTGCTTATGCATATGATGCAGATTGGATTAGGGTAGTCGTGCGACTTTGTTGGCCTGCGTCAAAGGTCATACGGGTGGGTTTAATTCAATCAGGAAATGACGGGTTGAACTTGACTAGCGCACTATGGTTTGTTAGCCTGCGTCAAGGTCATAGGACGCTAGGGGCAAAACATTATCGGGAATTTCAAGTGTTGAAATTTGCAATGAGATTGCATACCTTCTATGAGATAGTTGGATCCCGATACCCACTGCGAGTAAGAGTTACTCCTGGGAGAGTTTTGCACATTGCAATTAGCCGATCAAGTAGGTGTCTAGAAAGGTGTCAACGGGGTTACGCCTCTGGGAAAACGAGGTTTACATTAATTAGGTTCGTGCGAAAGCACGGGGGACCTCCCTCAAAGTACCGACACTGGCCTGGCTGAAAGATTGGCGAACTTGTAGTGTGTAATTAATCCCGGCTAGTCTTTCCTTTTAGGGTTTGAAGGAAGATTTGATAAAAACAGTGGGAGCCATCCTGATTAGATAAGATAATAACCAATCTGATCTTGCAAGAGCATACGCTAAAGTGTTTTCTTCTCTCTCTCTCCAGGTAGCGACCATTTCATGCCCTAATAAAGATAATAATATGGATGTATTGACCGAACCCGCATGTTATTCTGTGCGGGGGAATGTTGGTTCCATTCTTTCTCATAAGAGTTATAGGAATGAACAGGATATAGGGGAATACCAGGATTCCCATGCCACCCGAATGAAGAAAGTACATGTTGATGCATTTTCTTCGGGTGTGTTCGTTACCGAGAACTGTTTCTCCATCTGCCCTACGTCCTGGGTATTAGATACCGGGTCAGGATCCCATATATGTAATCAGTTACATGAGCTTAGAAAAGGTAGAGAACTTGGAGAAGGTGATAAAGACATTAGAGTTGGAAATGGTGCAATTGTTGCAGCTAAGACTGTCGGGGAATATCACCTTGTATTACCAACTGGTAATACATTGGTTCTGAACGAATGCTATTACATGCCGAACCTGATATGCAACATTATATCGGTTTCTTTGTTGAGTAAAGAGGGATATAATTTTGTATTACAGGATAATGTTATGAACATTTTCCGTAACCAAAAGTTGGTTGGATCAGGCACGTTGTGCAATGGCATTTATGTTCTAAATCAATCAACAGTTCTGAGCATAACAAACACACACAAGAGGAAGAGTTCTGAACTGAACGAATCCTTCTTGTGGCATTGTAGACTGGGTCACATCAATGTGACACGACTGGCTAAGTTGCATAAGGATGGATATTTGAATTCGTTCGAATTTTCATCTTATGACACTTGCCAGTCATGTCTCAAAGGCAAGATGATCAAAACTCCGTATAAGGGACACGGAGAAAGAGTTACCGAACTCTTGGGACTTATACATAGTGATGTATATGGTCCCATGTCTACACATGCCAGGGATGGTTCTTCGTACTTCATTACATTCAGTGACGATCTCTCTAGATTCGGATATGTGTTCCTGATGAAACACAAATCAGAAGCTTTTGAGAAATTTAGAGAATATAAACAAGAAGTCGAGAACCAAACCGGAAAAAGTATTAAAATCCTTCGATCTGATCGAGGAGGTGAATACTTAAGCAATGAATTCCTGGACTTCCTAAAAGAGAATGGGATTCTCTCTCAGCTGACACCTCCATATACACCACAGCACAACGGTATATCAGAACGGAGGAACCGCACCCTATTAGATATGGTGCGCTCTATGATGAGCACGGCTGAGTTACCTATTTCCTTCTGGGGATATACACTGGAAACAGCTGCAGACCTATTGAATATGGTTCCCACCAAAACCGTACCAACCACTCCATATGAGATATGGAAAGGAAAGAGACCATGTCTTAATTATGTTAAGATATGGGGTTGTCCGGCATATGTAAAAACGCAAAATCCGGACAAACTCGCGGCAAAGTCTATTCTGTGTAAGTTTATTGGATATCCCAAACATTCGCGCGGGTATATCTTCTACCACACCGAGGAACAAAAGGTGTTTGTTTCTCGACATGCCACCTTTTTAGAAAAGGAATTTCTTGATAAAGAGATTAGAGGCAAGGATGTAGAACTGGAAGAGGTTCCAGCAATACAGACTACGACAGAAGACTTGGTTGAACCAGAGGATTCAGTAGTTCCTGATGAACCTCAGCCTCTCCGCCGATCTAGTAGGGTTCCTCGCCAACCTGAGAGATACTACGGTTTTCTCATGGATGGTGGGAGCGAGGATTGCATCATGGAGGATGATGACCCTACTAGCTTCGAGCAGGCCATCACGAGTAGGGACTCAGTGAAATGGCTGGATGCTATGCGGTCCGAGATGGAATCCATGTACACCAACAAAGTATGGACTTTGGATGTTGCTCCTGAAGAGGTAAAACCCATCGGGAGCAAGTGGATCTTCAAGAAAAAACTTGGTGTAGATGGGAAAGTGGAGACTTTCAAAGCTAGACTTGTTGCAAAGGGTTTTCGTCAAAGACCAGGTGTGGACTATGACGAAACCTTTTCTCCAGTGGCTATGCTTAAATCCATCCGGATCATGCTTGCCATCGCTGCATATCATGACTACGAAATCTGGCAAATGGATGTTAAGATCGCCTTTCTAAACGGTGATTTAGAAGAGTGCGTGTACATGACTCAGCCAGAGGGCTTCGTAGACAGTGGGAGCAGCGGAAAGGTGTGCAAGCTGCTTAAATCCATTTATGGATTAAAGCAAGCATCGCAGAGTTGGAACATCTGCTTTGACGTCGTTATCAAAGAGTTTGATTTCGTCAAAAATCCAGATGAACCTTGTATCTACAAGAAGGTGGCAGAGAGTAAGGTTGTCTTCCTCGTATTGTACGTGGACGACATACTCTTGATAAGAAATGATATTCCTATGCTGCAATCGGTCAAGCTCTTCTTATCACAAAGATTCTCAATGAAAGATCTTGGTGATGCCTCCTACATATTGGGAATTAGGATCTATAGAGATAGATCCAAACGGATATTGGGATTGTCCCAATCCAGGTACATTGACACCATACTAAAGAGGTTTAGTATGGAAGAATCTAAGCGTGGGAACTTGCCCACGATCTCTGGAGTCACTCTCTCCAAAGAGATGTCTCCCAAGACTGATTTGGAGAGAGCTCGCATGCAAGGGATACCCTATGCTTCGGCTGTAGGCTCTATCATGTATGCGATGCTATGTACCAGACCCGATGTAGCGTACTCACTAAGTATAGTGAGCAGGTATCAAGCTGATCCTGGAGAGAATCACTGGACAGCTGTGAAGAGCATTCTCAAGTACTTGCGAAGGACTAAAGAGATGCTCTTGGTGTATGGTAACGGAGAACTCCAAGTGGAGTCCTTTACCGATTCGAGCTTCCAGAGTGATAAGGATGACTCTAAGTCGCAGTCGGGCTTTGTCTTTACCCTTTACGGAGGGGCGGTTAGCTGGAAGAGTTCCAAGCAGGAAACCGTGGCAGACTCGACGATGGAGGCTGAATACATCGCTGCCAACGATGCTGCTAAAGAGGCTGTCTGGATCAAGAAGTTCATTACTGAACTTGGAGTGGTTCCATCCATTGAGCATCCAATACCTTTGTATTGCGATAACAATGGAGCGGTGGCTTTGGCCAAGGAACCTAGGTCCCATCAGCGATCCAGGCATATTCTGAGGCGGTATCACCTGATCCGGGAGATAGTTGATCGCCGGGAGATCGAGGTCAGGAGGGTTGACACGAAGAACAACACGGCGGATCCACTCACGAAGGCCATTCCCCAGATACAGTTTGAGAGACTCTTCGGGATGCTCAGTATGCGATACTACAGCAGCTGGCCCTAGTGCAAGTGGGAGATTGTTAGTTGTATGTATGCCCTAGAGGCCAGTATTGTACAGATGATGTATATTATATTGGATGCTTGGACATATATAGAGATGACTTTCTTGCTCGATATGATAGTATGCTATCTGGTTGCTCTTTATCTTAACATGTACACTAGTCTCTTTAAACTGTCTTATAGTTACATGTTGGTAAAGCCCTTAGGATGTGTACTTGACTACCTGGACTATGATACAGATCATACTAGTGGGGACATGGTAGTCCATAAGTACATCCTTCAAGGTCCCTAGTCGTGGGTGTATCGAGACGGGGCATCGATATACCAGAGTAGACTAGCGTATACGCTTCTCGACCCATGAGATGGGCGATGGATGATCCCACATCCATTGGTGTTTGACATCAGAGATGGTATAAGGGTGCTCAGTGGAGACTGGGTACACTGGACGGACTCGCCGAGAACTCCCAGATGGTATTATACCTCGCGTCAGATGGCAGTTCTCAGGTGACACTTGTGCAGGTTAGTTTGTAGACCCGAGATCGTCATAGAGTCTTGTGTGATTCCCACTGTGCTTTGATCTCCACCTTACCACGTCCATGAGGGCGTGCAAAACGGTGGTATTTGGGTACAGTCCCGAGTCACATGGAGGCAATGAGCGATAGGAGGGGTTTCGTCTCTCCCGGTATTGGGGGTTGATGTTGCGCAGTGCTCGATTGGCCGTAACAGGGAAGTCCCTGGCCAGGGCTGATCAGAGATTTGCTGGTAAGTGTTACTAGTAGTTTCTCGACCCGTTATGAGCCTCATATCAGCACGACTTATCGGTTATTGGGGTCTGACGTTTACCACCCCTAGACTAGATATGCGACATATCAGACGAACAGACCGGACTGTACGGTAAGTGTTACTGGTTGGATTCACAGGAGTGTGAGCGGGCTAGCTCGTCGATCTTCTTATCGCTCAATACCCGGATGGCCGTTACGTTTAGCAGACCGCTTGCGGCTTGTGGGTGCTTGATATGATCATCATCTGCTACCGGCGTATTGACGAGTCTTTAGAGTCCTACACAGAGGTTTCCTGGCTCAAGCGAAACGAAATAGGAGCGCATATGAGATATGTGCGGGACCGAGAATAATGCGTGTATGTGATACCGCATTTCATTCTCACGATGAATGTTTCGATTGGTTGTATGCGATATGACCTAGTTATCGAATCATTGATTCGATAAATCGATACATTCGATACTAGTCGGTTATGTGCGACATGACCGGATCATTGAATCAAATGTTGATTTAATGATTTAATGTATAATTATATTTGATATATTACTTTGCATTAACTAGTATTGGTTCACTTTAAATGGATTTTCTCACTTGAAGTTCACACATTGTATATGTGATATATTTTGTGTGCACTTGATTGTATCATGTTTGTTGTTGCATGCTAACTTGTGTTTTGTGTAAAGATTAAACCATGGTTGTGTAATGATTAGGGTTTTGAATTATTCACTCATTTATTTATCCATTCTTTATTTATATTTAATTAGATAAAAGAAAACAAAATGGTTTTCTTTATCATGAAGTTTGTTGAAGCTTCATGAAGCTTTGACTAAAGAGACCATTTTGTCTTCATGCTTAACCCTAACCATTCTCACTTACCATGGTCTATTCTCTACACTTAACCTTAGTTAGGATATGATAAGTATTGATTTATTTTCTTTTATGAAAAGACTTTTATCATATTCTATATTCATTCTCTCCTTCTTCTTCAAGAAAGAAAATAAGACTCCATCAATGGCAACTTAAGTTCTAAAGTGAGAAATCCAATTCTAAAGTGAACCCACCTCCTATTTCTTCATCCTCTACCTCTTGCCAAGTTGTTTTGGGTGTTTTCTTCACAAGTTTCACAACTTGGTGAAGTTGGAGCTTGAACTTGTGATGCCTCGACGTAGATCTTCTTCGGCACGAAGCCGACGACCTTGCCCGCCCATTTCTCCGATGAAGCCGATGCTTGAGTCCGGGATTCGAGACGGACAACGAGAGAACGACTACATGGAGCTAAAGAAGTGGATAACTGGATCTACAAAGGTTGTAGCTCTCTTCTTTTAGTTAAGATGTTAACTAGTTTACTGTTTCGCCTAAATTTATAGTCGACGATCCGTATTAGGGTTTCTTGGCACCCATAAAATTTGAAATTGGCATGGTTGATGCCTTGTGAGACCTCTATAGTGTGCCTAGGAACCTTACACCTTTGAGCCGTGGTAGGGAAGTAATCAAAGCACAGTGGGAACTCACACGAGACAAATGACGATCTCAGGTCGACAGACTAACCTGTACACATGTCACCTGGGAACTGCTATCTGACGATATATTTAATACCAACTAGCATCTTCCCGGCAAGTCCTGTCCGGTGTACTCATAACCCAATGAGCACCTGTATACATCTTAGGTGAACCAACTGACACCAATGGCTTGTGAGACCGGCCACCGCCCCTCGTCGGGGTCTCGACTGTATACACTAGTCTACTCTGGAGTATCGATGCCCTGTCTAGAAACTCCAACGACTAGGGACCAAAATTAAGGATGTGCTTATAGACTACCCAACTTTCATATATATGATCGCCATCATACTGTTGGTAGTCAAGCAAGATCCTAAGAGCTCTATCAAAGTGTAATAGTGATAAAGACAAACCAGATAGCATACTATCATCTCGAGTAAGACTGTTTTATCGGTATAGGCCCTTCCTCAATCATCACAATCACGTACCTGCGATCCAATAATTGACTTTTAGGGCACTATATCCAACAATCTCCCACTTGCACTTAAGGCTAATTATTGCGAGGTCGCGTACTCACAGCTCGTGTGATACTGAACATCCAACTCCTCTACTAATCAGTTTCACAAAGTTCGTTTGTAAAACTATTGTGTTCGAGAAATAGCCTCAGTGAGTGGATCTGCCCTGATGTTTCTTTCTATGTCTCTCTTAATCTCAAGTTCGCGGAGAAAACCATCTCCCGAATCGAGTAATACCTTTCTTAGAATATGTCTGGATATCTGATAGGACCTAGTTCATAAATGAACTCCAAATCCAAACTTCTTAGACTATATCGTCAACTGAACCTAATCAGTATCCTGCACCATGCCTCCCACGGTATCCTCTTGGACCACCTGTCCATAATACTGTCCCTCATCAGAGGGAAAACTATAACTTTGAAAATCACTCTGTCATGCATGTCACCTTTGAAGCCTGGAATGATAACCGTCTCCCGAAGGAGGCTGCCGTCATCAAATCCGTAGAACATGTACTTATGTTCTAAAACTGCTTCCTTATGTTTCTTCAGGATTAGATTAATATAAGCTTGTTGCATCTAGTGCAAAAACGATGTCTGGTGTGGTACTTGACATCTCACGATTGACTCAATTGCCTAGGCAAGTGATCTGCCAATCATGCGCATCCCTCTCCCTTTTAGTCTGTAAGACACCTTTAGAGAGGGTGACTCCATCACCTGTAGGTACACCACCATGCCAGGAGTCATCTATTCTAAAATACCATTAGAATACTGTCAAAGTACCCAGATTGGGAAACTACCCAATTCTAGATCTAAAACCATAGATCTAGAAACCAGAATGTCAGATATTATACCCATATCCTTTGTGGAGAAACAACTGTGTGACGACCACAGTATAACCGATCGTAGTATAGAAATTTTACTTCCTACTCTGTGTATGTCATCCAAATACCAGGACATCACACCCTACTACCTTCTCAACAAATCCATCCCCTATTCTGATGAAGTCAAATCCATGATTGTCACATCAAAAATTAGATGATCTATCTCCGCTATATCTGCTCAAGTCTATAAATAGACATTAGTTACTTGCCCACTATGCTTCCGCTGCTCCCACTGACTACGACAACCCTCTGGCAGAATAATATATACGTACACTTCTAAAGCTAGTTTAGAATGACGCTATACTTAACCTCCTGCCGGGTCTCATAACTTGGAACAACAGTAGTGTCAAGTCCGGGTAAACAAGAACCTCCCTGTCACCGTACTTGAGACTACCGGAGTACCTCTCGGGTGTCTGAAGTTACCCACCATATCTGCGGAGTGGCTATTGGAATGTCAAACCTGATTGAATATATAGGTCCTATTAAATTTTCCGTAATCGTTTGCGGTTCTGGAATCATTTCCAGTTCTACCATACTGCCACTTCTGTTTTCTGAAAAAATCCATTTTACTAAAACTGTGGCGAGTCAAGAACAATATCACTATTGATCTTACAGATGGTAGAAAGTCAACCCTCGTCAAAGCCAGGGTCAACCCACAAACTGCTATTAAAGAAACGTGCCTTAAGTTATCCAGAGTCTGGTTTTAAGCATAAGCTGGACAACTCACCCTACCTTAACATCGTTAAGATATGATCTATTCTATATCCAATATAGAAAATTTGGCACTTATTTAATTGGAACCAGATTCAAAAAACATGCAGCTATCTCCAGTGCATATCAACTTAATGGATAGAGGCTAATCAGCATTACTCAACTTAGGAATCCATCCAATTATGAGTAACCTGAAAGAGAAACAAGTTTCTCAAAACCGTTACTATCAACTGAATACCAATCACAAGAATCTACATCTTCGGTTTCTTTGAAGAATCTCGATACTTGTGACACCTGGTTCTCTACTTTATTCCTATACCCACAACTTCTCAAAACTTAGACATTGTATTTCAACGAAACACTTGTCTAAAAACTAGAGAAGTTACAACTAAACAGAACAGAGTACGATGACCAATCCCTTTGTCCTGATGGACACTGGACAACATACAATACTCTATATAAGTCCGTTGAGTTGAATAACTCAAAATCTGTGTTTCGTAGGTTGAAAACTGTACCCAGGCGATTTCCTCAAATATCACCAATTACAACGAATTCCGATATAATGAGGATGATCACCTAATTCCCAATAACTTACTCCCACTCATCATCTGTAAAACCATACAGATGTGAGAATCATACATGGTAAATACATACCTTGGAGTAAGTATCTAATCGGGAAATCAGTTTTCCATTAACAATGCACTGAAACATAAAAATGTTTCGTAAGGGTATCCTGGTATTCCAAGTAATGCCTCTTCCATAATCCAATTCATGACTATAGCCGTATATTTCTTTGCCATCTCTCCAAATCTCTTTATTTGTCTTTATTTATTACTTTCTGTACACCCCTTTAGGCTAAGTGGTTTTCTTCCTTCCTTACCGTTCGGCACCAGGCTATGGTTTGGAAGAAGACTATCCAGTAAGCATAATAGGTGTACCCTCCTAAACCAAGGAGCACTCGTAACCTGAGAGAAGGTGATAATAAAAGACAACTGAATAAACCAATTCTATTTCTCCTGAACCTGGATCCATCCTCTTAAAAGTCCCTTCGAGTTCGTATATAACCAAACGATGGATCTATCCAATGGAAGTGGATGTCCGTAGTAATACGGAGTGTTCTGAGAAATACAAAGGGTAAAAGAAGGAGCGGTAATGACTTATGCACCTTTAGACAATCCAAAAGCCAGTATTTTAAGAAGGTTCGGTCAACTTGGTCACTGAGTCATAGTTTAGGGTCGGTCAAAGATCGCTGCCAAAGAGAGAGAGAAAAGAAACACTCTGCGTGCACTCTAACCTAGATCAAAATGGTTATCACTTTATCTAATCAGGAAACCTCCCACTGACCGTCAAATTCTCCTCCAAACCTGAAAGAAGAATCAATCGGGATCCTCCGAAGAGTAAACCAACTCATAAGTGGGAATCGGAATCCAACTCTCATCGCATGATAACGTGACGGAATCCACTCATGTTATCACACTCCAGAAGGTATGCGCATAACTGGCAAGTTTCAGTTTCTTTAGAAACTCCCGATGTGATTTTTATCCTATGCTCTTATAACCTTGACGTAGGCCAATAAATCATAAGTCGCATGTCAAGTTCTTGTAACACCTTAGAATGTGTTTTGTAGCTAATTATATTTTAATGTATGGTTTTTAATAAAAATTTTACCAATTTGGTTTTTAAATATTTTATCCTATTTATTGAGTATTTTATTAGATTTTTCCTAGCCTTGCACACACTTGTGCATGATAACTAGGGTTGTTTTTGGGGTTAAGCATGATTAGCAATCATGGTTAACTAACCATTTTCCTTAATCTAGTTTAATATTGTTAGGTGTTTTGGGTTAAATAGTTATGGTTGCTAAAATAAAAAGGGTTTTATTTTGAATTTTGTTTTGGGTTTTGACCTTGGTGGGAGAGAGAGAGAGTGCATGATGGGGCATCATGGCCTTTGCCATGCCTCATTTAATGAAGAGAGAGAGAGGAGGGGGTTGACTTGTTGGTTTTTCTCTCATTCTCACTTCTCACTCTCATTTCTCTCACTCTCAAACCCACACACACACACACCCGCACACAGCACAGCAGCAGCAAAGATAACAAGAACAACACTAGCAGAAACAGCATCAGCATCAGCAGCACAAGCAACTTCAGCAGCAGCAACATGCACCAACATCACTAGCAGCTGTAGCAACTCAATTCTTCACCTTCACCTGCTTCTTAGGGTTCAGTAGGGTATATTTCTGAATCCCATTTCATGTTTGCTTAAGTTGTGTGTGGTTTAGTGTCAATTAGTGTTAATTAGCTAGTTAGTGCTAGATTGTGGTGAATGGTGTGGAATGTTGATTAATTGGTGATTGTGTTAGTTAACCCTACCTATTTAAGTGTAGTTAAGGTCACCCTAACTGAGAATTGACCCAGGTTACACTAAAATACCATAGGGTTGCTTTTGTGCAAATTGGTGTTTTTAATGCGACATTGTGACATTCTGTGACCTGCTCTTAACCCAGACCCTTCAGGACAAAATTGGGAAAACTGGAACATGCTACCTAGGTCTAGACACCACCACCAGAACACGAGCCACCCATCCCAAAACTTGGCCGCAGATTTATTCAATCTGGCCGCAAATTGCGGCCAGGAAGAGGGGTTGGGTCTTGGGGTTATGGGTACTGTAGTCTACTGTGTTGTATAGTGTTTTGGCATGTGTAGTTTTGTAAGTTTTGACCTGTAGGAAAATCTGGGACTATATATCGTTTTTGGTGTCCGTTGTGTTTGCGCGATACGCGCAATACGTGAGTGGGTTCTGTGATCCAGCGTATCGCGGCGTATCGCGATGGTTTTAGACGCGTACACACATGTTTTAGCGTATCGTGCACACGCGCGTTTAGTTCGCGACGCGAGTTTCTCGTTTTGGTTCGATATCGCGATTTGCGGAATATTTGGCTTATCTGTGATTTCCTTGTCTCATTTTCAGGTTTGCAGGCAGAGACTACGGACACTACTGCAGGGGGGAGCAGATGGTAGGATTCACCTAGCGTGGAGCGTAGGTGAGTAGATTTAACATCTACAGGGGAATCGCCCGCATGGCGTTATGCGTCTGGGCTAGGATTCAATACCTGTCGCATATTCTACGTCATTGTTAGAATTGCGCCTTTACTTTATTTCCTTGATATAGTTATACTATGACTAGCAGCCGTAGGACACTGCACATATTATTGACGTTTCATGATGCACGAGCTACACACACCGTCAATAATTGCCATGTCACACACAAACCATTATAGACATTATATTGCTTGGTTAGGGACCTTGTGACATTGATTCATACTGCTTATCACATATGACATTACCATAGCTATATACCTATAAAGTATCGTACTATTAGTGATAGGTACACATACCCTTTAGTATACATCTACAGGTATATCTTACTCATATTTTCTTATACCCAGGGGGGTATACGACATCTTTTACTTATAGGTAGATACCTATACTTAGCTGTACCTTATTGATTTCGCATACATCTGGTTTCGGCTACCTGTTCTCATTTATATGCTCACATTCAGATATATCGCATTTATTTGTTCCTGGATTTGCTCATTGTTTATTTGGATTTTACATGGTGTTTTCTGGATTTGGAAACCGTGGGAGTTCATGAATTTATGTATACATTGAAAAACCCGGTTTCCTTGAGATGATATTTGTGCGTCCACCATGAGTTTTATCGGTGCTGATTATATACTCCATACGAGGTATGGTTGCCGTATGAGAGTACTTGGTGGAGCCTGGTATGGTTCCCCTCGGCAAGAAGATCGATGGATTTTGACGATTGAGCCTGGAGGCGGGCGAGTACCTACCGGTGACAGTACCCATGACTCGGCGGGGGATCACGGAGACACCGCTGGGAGACATGTACGTATGCATACGTCGAAAGGCGAGGGTCAGAGCTAGGCCCTCGTGCTTTCGGGATAGCGTAGGATACGTGATCAGGATTTCTGTGTCGATGATTGGCACATTGTTTTCATGATATTTCTTTTAATACCTTTATATATATAACAGGGGATTTAGCCGTTGTTATATATACCCTTACACCAATATTAGTGGAATGGGACGCTAATATATGTGTATTGCCCCCATCATATTTTACTTTTGCAAAATATATATATATTTAGGATGTTAGAAATTATTTTGGAGAATTCGACTTGGGATATAGGTGATTCATTGAGATTGGATACTGGATGTGGAAGAGATTGGTGATCTGTACATTCGGGATATAGGAGATCTATTCGATATTGTACATTAAGGAGATGTGAGACTTATATGATATGAGAGCCCAACTTGGGGGCTGATTTGAGGATTTGGGATTTGAGTGTCTTGATGGATTGTGATCCGGCCACGATGTCAGGTTTCCGTGGAAATGACATATTCCACCCCATACCTCACACTTTTCTATTCTTTGCACAGATTCATATATTGGTTGTACCTATTAGCGTACCCTTATGATAGTTGCATATTAGCTTTCTCGTATCCCTATTGCATAGCTATTGCATACTATTATCATGTCATCATTGCTTCATATATTGATTGTACCTGCTAGTGTAAATCTCCATTACATTGCTTTCACATGACATGTTATTACTGTAATCGCATATTTTAGATTCATGCTGTATGTATATTCCTGCGATTACCTGCATATGTTATCTACTATTCACGAGTTGGCAATTCACCCCCGTTGTGCCACAGGTGTTTCAGGTTTTTCCCCAGAGTAGTCGAGGCAGGCTATTCAGCTTCTCATCTATCATCTTTTGCTACAGATACCGCATCAGCTCACAGTACACCATTTTGCTTAGGTGGGTTAGATGATTATCTGTATTTCATATTGTACATTCATTGTATTTTGTACTCTCCATCTACTATTGTATTGTTGACTTAGAGACTTGGTGAGGACGCTTTTGTATATTATTTGTGGATTGTTGCCTTTTATATACAGTTTCCTTCCTATTGTCTTTATTTCTTCGCTACGGCGTCGTATATTTGTATTGTATTCTTCTTGGCTAGTTTTTACAAAAAGGGGGTGTTGCCAAAATTTTAAAGAAAGAAAGTGGGACTTTTAAAGAATTTGGGTTGTGATTTCAAATGTTTCAAAAACTTATATTATCTTTTCCGTATTTTCTTGGTTTAGATTTCTGGGTTTTGGCTTTCTTTTACTGCGTTACGTCTTTTGGCGTTGCGTAGTATTAGGGCCGCCACGGGCCAATTTTGGGTCATGACAGTTCTACCCGTCATTGTCCAGGTTAATTTGAAGCACCCGTACAAGCCCTTGACGTAGGCCAACAAGGCTATACGTCTGTCCCAAACCAACGCATCTATCTATGCAACAAATGAATACCCCAGCAGCTACCAAACACTATGCCTTGACGTAGGCCAACAAACATAGCTTGAATACTACTGACCATCCATAAGAAATGACGGAGGGCTACGACTGGTTTTTGGCGAAAAACCTTTAACGTAATGAACTTGATCTCGTTGAAGAAACCTGATAGCTTTTTATAAAAATATAGTGGCGAAAACCTTTACTAAAGAGGTCACTCCCGGTGAAGGGATCTCGGCTCTTTCCTCGTCGAATGAGGTGCAGGATATTCATAACCGAATACCACGATGCAAAGCAACTTGTAATCGACTATAGTGAAGTTATTACCCTGACGCAAACTTCTGCCCAAGGGGTCATTCCCGGTGAAGGGATATCGGCCCTTGCCTCGTCGAATGAGGTGCTGGATATTCATAACCGAATACCACTGTGCATAACAAAAGTGTACGTCTGTAATGTCAGTTTTTTAAAATTGGTTCCAACAACATCAAATATAGGTTTGTTTTTATCCTTGGATTGATAAGAATCAATGCAGTTACATCAATTAAACACACCAGAAAAGAACGAAAATATAATGTGCGTATATGCCATCCGCATTCGCCACTGGGTCCTGTCATCACCCGTTAGGTTACTTAACTAACGACAGAGCGGGGACTGGATTAGCGCGGGTGTAAACATATACACCATCTAATAGTATATATACCAATATACAGTAATCGCTCCAGGCGTGATAATATGCAACATTACAGAAAAGTAATAAGCATCACAGAACAATACAGATAATCAGGGATCCCTGGGTTTCACAGAGCCGCTACTGAAACCCGACGTTCTCTTGGTCGTATGGATAGCCTGTGCAATGAAACCTAGACCCCTACGGGTACAGCAAGTTACCCGCCAAAACCTGAAGCGAGGCAGCCCCCTACAGCATAGTGAATGGACCACCCAGCAATTCACGGAATCCGGTAACTTGAGCACCCCTCCTTGGGTCAACCTGTACCCCCTACGAGCGCGTCGAATAGTCTGCCAATTCTAGAGTGAGGCCCCCTCCGTCTCAATGCCATGAGATGCGGGCCCGTTGACCTCTAGAACCCGGCTATCCATGCACCCCACCGCGGGGTAATCCTAGTACAGAAAAAAAATATATACAACGGGTACATCGACCTCAGCCCGGTCGTGCCCCAAAAGAATAATATACAAATAGGCAGTGACGGCAGTCCACATGTTGGACGCTCGCCCCGCAATATCAAATATACAAATAAATCCAAACTGCACTACCATTGCACACTGCTATCCACCACGACAAATCCGCAACATCACAGCACAACACAGAACATCAACGCGAATGTCACGTTCGCAAACCCGTCTAAAAGAACTGTAGCAATCAGACGCGGTTTACCGCTCGAATGACATTCACGGTCGGAGATATAATGTAAGTACCGTAAACTAACACGTTTAAATTTCGATCGACAAAACTTCCCGAAGTGGGCCCCACGTACTTCTGCAGTACAGTAAAAAATTTGGGCCTAAAAGAAATATTCCATAAACAACAATTTTACAAGAACCTACTGTAGAAAAATGGTTTACTGTAGCTCCAAAACGGCGGCGGAACCTCGGCCAAACTAGGGTTTGCGCGGCGGTTCCGCGGTGCTTTGGAAGCTTCAGTTGACCAAATTTCACCAGAATTATTAAAAAAGCCTGCACGATTTTCTGAGATGCTCAAAATAATTTTAGGCCTGTTTTAAAAATCGACAGAAACTTTACACTGAAAATTGTAGTTTTCGAAATTCTGTTCGATAGATATTTTAAACACGTTAGAACAAGTTAGTAAAGCTTAATGGCGTGGCTCTGATACCATGTAAGTCTACGGTAGCGCTCCGGCCATCATTCAGACGCCAAATGCGGAACAAAAACTTTTATAACTGGCGCTATCGCATACTATCACCCGGATCTGCCATTAACGCTAAACTAACATACTGTAAAGTGGGTAGAAATATTATACCGAATGATCCGAGTCCTTCGGTCTTTAACCGTCATCCCACGCTTTGTTGCGGCTTCTCCGATCTCGCTCGATCTCCGATCTCCTCGTCCAGGTGGCACCACGTCAACGGATCTTTAAACGGGTTCCTGCCTCTGAACCGAGGCAACTCGGACATCAAGTTTGCTAAAAGAGATGACCAAGATTGATGTAGAGAATGAGTAGAACACTTTGTCTCGTTTCGTCCAAAACTATGGACGAATGGTTAATGAAGTTGCCTTTTTGGAATCGGGTGAAATGAGAAATCTATCTATCTAATTTCCATGAATCCAAAACTATAACCTTTTGAAATGAACACAAGAGAGGGGCCGGCCACATTTGAGGAGGGGGTGAGTGTAGGAGAGGAGTGGTGACCATAATGATATGATACTTATCATAACACATAATGAAAACAATGACTCACTTAAAACAATAAATGCAAACCAATGATCATTAACCTAGTCACCTTAACACATTATCACACATTTAATGCTAACTATGAATCATCAAGCCTTGTTACCAAATCTAGAACCTTCTAGAATCTTCCACACTCATGACTCACCTCAAGAAAAGATAAATCCGTATTAAACCGAATGTTTAATACGGGTGATAGAAAACTGGAAACTGGCAACTTCTAAAAGCGACTCCGAAACGAATTTCAGGATAACCCCGTAACAGTAAAAACATACCCGCATTTGTATTATGACCGAATACAAATACAACTGAGACAAAGATATTATATCTACACAGTATAATACTCGGATCCGGCTTAAACCAAAGCCCACCAGTATTATCTGCCCGAAAATTGACACGTGCGTAAACGCATGTGCATTTTCCGAACCCTGCCATAAAACCATACGGCATCTACAACGTTTCGCCCGAACTTGGGAAACTGTCTGTGGGGAACTCTAATGACTCATCAATACACTGGCACTGGGTATAACCACTAGCACGTCAGAGATACTAGCTGTACGTAACGGTTGCCCATGTATTGATCGGAAGGGAAGCTGACGAGCGAACTCATCCAGAAACCCTACTGAGCCTAACAGTGACAATATCCGTACAGTCCGGTCCGTTCGTCTATGAGTATCGCATATAGGGCCTACGGGACTGGTAAACGTCAGACCCCCAATAGCTGTATAAGTCATGTCAGAGAGCAGCCCAGAACACCCTGAGATACTACTGGAATACCTTCCAGTAAATCTCGATTACCCTGGCCAGGGATTTCGTGTAATGGCTCTCCTAAACACAGCGCGATCTCACCCCTAATACCGGGAGAGACGAATCCCCGACGATCCGCTCACTGCCTCCATGTGGCTCAGGACTATACCCAACTAAAACCTGTTTGCACGACTCCTTTCAGCCGTGGTAGGGAAGTAATCAAAGCACAGTGGGAACTCACACAAGACAAATGACGATCTCAGGTCGACAGACTAACCTGTACACATGTCACCTGGGAACTGCTATCTGACGATATGTATAACACCAACTAGCATATTCCCGGCGAGTCCTGTCCGGTGTACTCATAACCCAATGAGCACCTGTATACATCTAAGTGAACCAACTGACACCAATGGCTTGTGAGACCGGCCACCGTCCCTCGTCGGGGTCTCGACTTATACACTAGTCTACTCTGGAGTATCGATGCCCTGTCTCGAATCTCCAACGACTAGGGACCAAAATTAAGGATGTGCTTATAGACTACCCAACTCTCACATATATGATCGCCATCATGCTGTTGGTAGTCAAGCAAGATCCTAAGGGCTCTATCAAAGTGTAATAGTGATAAAGACAAACCAGATAGCATACTATCATCTCGAGTAAGACTGTTTTATCGGTATAGGCCCTTCCTCAATCATCACAATCACGTACCTGCGATCCAATAATTGACTTTGATGGTACTATATCCAACACGGAATCCCCACGATTCCTAGGGAGAAATACACCTGTGAGATCCTCTCGACTCGTGGGGAGAAAATGCTTTTATGAGGCCCTTACGGCTCATAAAATTGAAAAGCCTTATGTGATAAAGATCTAAAGCTGTCTCCTAAGCCATCGCTCCCCAACGGGCAACGGCAAATGATAAGTCACTCCTGGCATTGCTTCAGTGTTAGCGGTGCTGATGCTAACCCAAAACCTAAATCACAAGTCTTCCCAACGGCAAATGATGAATCGCTCATGGCATTGCTTCAGTGTTAGCGGTGCTGATGCGGCACAAAACCTAAATCCCAAGTCTTCCCAAAGGTAAATGATGAGTCGCTCCTAGCATTGCTACAGTGTTAGCGGTGCTGATGCCGACCCAAAACCTAAATCCCAAGTTTTCCCAACGGCAAATGATGAGTCGCTCTTGGCATTGCTTCAGTGTTAGCGGTGTTGATGCCAACCCAAAACCTAAATCCCAAGTCTTCCCAAAGGCAAATGATGAGTCGCTCCTGGTACTACACTTCAGTATTAGCGGTGCTGATGCCGATCCAAAACCTAAATCCCAAGTCTTCCCAAAGGCAAATGATGAGTTTCTTCTGGCATTATTCCAGTGTAGCAATGCTGATGCCGGCCCAAAAACCAAATTCCAAGTCCTACCGGGGCAAATGATGAGTTGCTCCTGGCATTATTCCAGTGCAGCAATGCCAAACAAGATCCAAATTCCAAGTTCCTCTCAAATTCAACGGTCCCGCCAAATAAGGCAGAAATCAAACAGATCAAATTAATGTCCCGCTCGGTAGCGCTTCCAAGCCCAAAAGTCCCGCTAGACGGGTAGGAAACTCCCAAAATAAGTCAAATCAAATAAATCAACCCTGACACCGTAGAAAGCGGAGCAAGTCAATTTCAACCCCGACACCGCAAGAAGCGAGCATGTCAAATCAAGCACCGACCGTCCAAGTCGTAAAAAGGGCAGAACCGACCGTCCACGTCGCTAAAATGGCAGAACCGACCATCCAAGTAGCTAAAAGGGCAGCACCGACCGTCCACGTCGTAAAAATGGCAGCACCGACCGTCCACATCGTAAAAATTGGATAACCGACCGTCCACATCGCAAAAAGGGCAGCATCGACCGTCCACGTCGCTAAAATGGCAGAACCGACTGTCCAAGTCGCAAAAAGGGCAGAACCGGCCGTCCACTTTGGTAAAATGGCAGAACCGACCGTCTAAATCGCTAAAAGGGTAGCACTGACCTTCCACGTCGCAAAATTGGCAGCACCGACCGTCCATGTCGTTAAAATGGAAAAACCGACCGTCCACGTCGCAAAAATGGCAGTACCGACCGTCCACGTCGCAAAAATGGCAGTACCGACCGTCCACGTCGCAAAAATGGCAGTACCGACCGTCCATGTCGCTAAAATGGCAGAACCGACCGTCCACGTCGCTAAAATGGTAGAACCGACCGTCCACGTCGCAAAAATAGCAGCACCGACCGTCCACGTCGCAAAAAGGGCAGTATCGATCTCCACGTCGTCAAAACGGGAACCAAATCAAGTCAACCTCAACGCGAAAGAAGATCCGTCAATTTCATGCACACAACCCACATATGTGGTGTGCATTTATTGATGGGGGGCACTTTGTTGGGCTCAAAAATTACACCCCAGTTGACCAAGTCAAAACCAAGGTCAACCCCAAGTCAAGTGGGCCCGAGCCTAAGCCCAAGTCAAGACGAAGCATGGAAGGGGTCGGCTCCATGCCAAAAAGGAGGCAATAAATTAGTCTAAATGTAATTTTTAGAAATAAATATATGTAAAGTAGGAAGAAAACCAAAATTTTGTAAACCTCATGGCTTATGTGCAAAAAAAAAATAAGCACATAAGACATGGGGTGGCACAAGTGCTATTTGGCAAAGCCCAAGGGGCTATATGTAAAATGTGTAGCCTATAAAGGCAACATGATGAAAAAATTAATGATAAATTTTTCTCTCTCAAAAAAATTAGGGTTCTGTGCCTCCTTCTCCTTTCTCAAGGTTCTAAACCTTCTTCCCCTTTTTGAATTAAATCAAGAGTTTAAATCTTCCTTTTCCAAAAAAAAATATTTTTTCACCATAAACCCCTTGAAGGGGAACGCGGATCTTCCATCAAATCTCCAAAAGGGGAGATTTTCAAAATCACACCCTTTTTTCTCCAAGATCCAGTCAATAGAGAGGAGGAAGAAGGAGACTCGCATCCAAAAATCCCATTTTGGGGAAGATCCAGGACTTAAGGGAGGACTCAAGGGAGAAGAAAGGGGTCCCCTTTCATCAGCATCAAAAATATCCTAGGAGTTTAACTCCTCAAATATATATATATATATATATATATATATATATATAATAATAATAATAATAAATCTTGCTTTTTGGGAGTACAACTCCTAGTGCAGGGGCTAAGCCCCTTTGTCCTCTTTGCCAAGAGTTCAACTCCAAAAGTCAATCGGGAGTACAACTCCCAGTGTAGGGGCAAAACCCCTTTTCCTGCTGACGCCCAGCGCCCGCGTGCCAGGCACATGGGGCGCTGGTGCTCACGCGTTCTTTGGACTTTATTTTCCCTTTTTTTATATACATACACACTCCACAACACTTCCCCCGTTAGAAAAAATTCTAACGGGGCGCTGCCCCGCATCCCGCAAGAGGGCTGCTAGCCCCCTTGACCCCTAACCCGCTATCCGGGTAGCGGGACCCCCGTAAACTCTGCGGGCCCCCGATATATCCAAAACCCCTTATTGCACAACACACGCACACTGCACATTGAGTTCGCATGACCGGTTTGATCCGTCAATCGAAGGTTCCCTCGCTCCAAAGGCGAGGGGTAATTAACGACAGCTTAGTCCGCGGCTGCCGGAGATTCGGATCCAACAATCAATAAACCTCCGCCTACCCTAGGCAGGGGGGATCTGTAGTACGCCTGACAAGAGACGCATATTCCCATTTCAATGGTGTGACGAAAAACACCCTACAGGCACTTCAAAGGATTCATCTTTAGATTGCATTCTCTCAGTCCGGTTAAAACAGTCCTGTGATCTTGGATGTGATCGGCCTTAGCTTTAGTCTTGACGACCAAATCATCAACATAACATTCAACGACTTTATGGATTAAGTCATCAAAGATCTTAGTCATTGCCCTTTGATATGTGGCACCTGCATTCTTCAGTCTAAACGACATCACTTTGTAACAGTATATGCCAATCGGGGTTCGAAATGATGTATGCTTCTCATATTCAGGCGACATTTTTATCTGATTGTACCCAAACGAATCATCCATGAAAGTGAATAGCTCGTAATTTGAGGTGTTATCGACCATCATTTCTATGACCGGAAGCGGGAAATTATCTTTAGGGCATGCCTTGGTAAGGTCTCTGAAATCGACGCAGACTCAGATCTGCCCATTCTTCTTTTTCACAGGGACGATGCATGCGGTCCAATTTGCATATTTCTCTTCTCTAATAAAGCCAGCATCGATGAGTTTCTCGGTCTCCTCGATGACTTTTTCTTCCAGCTCCCTTCTCATTCTTCGAGGAGCCTGTTTGACTGGCTTGGCATCAAGGAGATATAGCCAGCTTATGCATGACCGCTTCAAGGGAGAGGCCAGGCATTTCTTTGTAGGTCCACGCAAAGCAGTCGACGAATTCATGCAACAGGGCGATTATCTGCTCTTCTATTCCCTCTGACAAGAGTGAGCTGATATAGGTCGGTCTTGGATTATCAGGCGTTCCTAAATTAATCTCGGTTCGCTCTTCAAAGGTTGCTTGTCCGCCATCTTCGAGCTCTCGAGAGGCTTCTTCTGGCTCGGCTATCTCGTCGTCGTCATTTGACCTTTCACTGGCTTCACCAACATGAATCATGTAATATGCTTTGACATCAGGTCGAATGAAACCTATACCCCTTCCATCTGGGAACCGTCCATCGATGAGCGCTCGGACCTAAGGTGGATGCCATAGCTCCTCATAAAACTTCGCTTTGGAGTCTGTTTGATATAACTGACATCTGCACTTTTTAAAATATTCCCGAATCTCAGGCGCATAATATCTGGGATTGGGAACGGCTCATATGCCTCTCTCATAGGGAAGGCACGTGACAGAAAAATCGTCTGGGTGCATGACAATATTTGACCCATAAAACAGGATGCCGTTCTGTCTATTTTTCCTTCCGGGAACGTAGAAAGTTTTCAGATGGCCCACGGTTGAGACTGAAAATATATCGAGCTCTTTGCACATCTGCTCTAGCATCCTTGTGATGGTTAGGGATCCTTCTGTAATTTTGAAGGTTTCTCTTAGCTTCGCTTTTTGTATGAGAGCCCAATCTGCACAGTTGTTGAAAGACGGGTCTTCTTTTTCTGATTCTTCAGTGTCGCTGCCGAAATGAGGACAAATATTGCTGCCGGACGGGCCATCGATGTCAGACTCGTCCATATCACTACCGAAATGAGGGCGAGTTTTACGGAAGGACGGACTTCCAGCGTCAGACTCATTAGTATCACTGCCGAAACGCAGACGGACTTGGGGGTTTTGCTTTTGAAAGTGTCAGCCGACTCAGATTTGCTTTTGAGTTTCGGGTTCGTTCTGTCCTCGGTTAGCTGTGGCTCAACATTTTGGGGGTTCACAAAGTATCCGAAATCTTCATATCGGACTTCATGCACACCAAACGGATGGATGTCTCCGTCAATGCGTCTTTCTTTGCCATTCTTAGTATACTTCATGCATTGATGGAGAGTTGACGGAACAATACCGTAATCATGAAGCCACGACCGTCCAGGAGAATCTTATAGGATGTGCCAGCATCAATCACATATATCTTAGCCTCGGTTTGTAGATCCCCAAATTTGATTGGCGGATCTATGGATCCCATAACTTGCTGGCAGTTTTGATTGAAGTGTTAAATGACGATCCTTTTCCTTGATAGGTGTCGGACGTCCAATGACAAACTCTTCAGAGTGCGTAAGTTCATGATATTCACTGAGGACCCCGGATCAATCAACATGCGATTAATCCGGTCTCCGTCGCTGTACCCTGTCACGTAAAGCAGCCGGTTGTGCTCAGCTATTCCCAATAACAGGTTTTCATTTTTAAATGTGATCGCAGCTGTATGCAGAGTGTACTAGGCCTCTTTCATATTAATTTCCACGAAACAAACCTGATGCCGCTTGGGGTTTTGTAGGGCATGAATGAGGACATCTCTAAGCTCATTAGATAAGACCAGGGCATCATAGATGTTCAAAAGAGACGGAATCTTCCGGAGGTGAGCCAAGACATTGTAATCTACCGGAGAAGGACTCGAGTCTTCATGAGTCGGTTGTCTGCTGTCTTCTTCATTAGAAACTTGTTTTTCCTTTTCTTTTGGGGCGTTGTCCTGTTTCGGCGGTAGAACCTTACCGCTTCCGAGTTGGATTTGGCTGGCCTTTGTGGCGAGCTCCTCGTCCTCTTTGGGAAAACAGAGATCTTCCCCAGAGTCGCTACCAAGGTGGATGACGTAGCGGGTTACAATAGAGATCTCATCATCGGAGTCTTCTTCTAACTCCTCCAGAATCTAAGACGCTTCTATAGGGAAGAACTCCTTCAATTGAATTAGGGTTCTTCCCTTTTGCTCGTAGTCTTCAAGGAAATCATACTTTTGAATGGCCGATCTCCTCGTAGACACTTTTTCGTGCCGAGCCGCGCTTTTCTTCTTCTTCTTCTTGAGCTTCTTGGGCTTTGAGACCGATCGAGCTGAATTGGTAGCTGGAACGATAGGCACCTTCTGCCCCTCCCATTCGGTTCTATGCTCTTTCTGAAGCAGTTTTAACATCTTCTTCGTCATCTTAGATATGTGCATTCTCCAGGAAGGCTGCGGTGAGTCGGATTCATTTTTCGGGGCGACGGATTCAGCAGTCTGCTCCCAGAAGGCTTCAGTTTCTGTCTGTATAAAGTTGGTGGTCGCAACTTGATTGTTTACCAACATGCTTTTGGACAGCTCGATCTCTTTGGTTTTGAATTGCTTCTCGACCCAATCTTTGAAAATATAGCAATCCTCGATCGCATGGCTCACTACTTTGTGGTACGGGCAATACAGGGGATTACCGGTCATTTTTACTTCAAGAGGTCTCTTCGACGCCGGCAATTGTAGACCGTTGTTCAGGACATCTTTGAATATCTTGCGAACCTTGTCCCTCTTGAAAGAGTAGACCTTATTCTTTTTCTCCTCCAAGGAAGGCCCTTCTCCTTCTAGCACTGGCTTTTGAGCTCGGTCTATTTTTGATCCTCCTGCCTTTTGCTTGGCTTCATTATCAGACGCATTGAAGACGTTGGTATTGTTGGAGCTCCCACTTTTACAGTTGTCGTTTTTTCTGCTCTTCCAAGGCTTGTCATTCGGAGAGTCCGAGGTAGTTTCTTACTTCGAGCGTTTCAACATTTGAACTCTCTTGGTCAGGTCTTGAAATGCCTTGAGGCCTGCTGTAAATAAGAATGGGACCATCCAATTGCTGAGGTTCCCAATGAGGAAGCTAACGGACTGGACCTTCTCCTGCGACGGTTCGCACTTGACCGTGAGATTACGCCATCGGGCGATAAAGTCCGTATTGCTTTCATTCTTCCCAGCTTTGTCCTCACAAGGTCAGCAATGGAGATTTTATCACTGACAGTCATGAATATTTGCCAAAATAGAGACTCCATTTGGGTGAAAATAGTGACGGACCGTCTGGTACGCTCGTGTACCAGTTAAAAGAGACACTGGTCAGGCTGTTGACAAACTGACGAAGAAGAAGTGTATCATTGCCCCATGTATTTCCATACGACGCCTTAAAGTAGGCAACGTGCTAATTCACGTTTCCCGTCTCGTCAAATCTTCCGAACTTAGGAATGATGTAGCTGCTGGGGAACTCGATCAGATCATACTGTGCGGGGTACGGCCTCCCACTGCTGCCAACATCCTTCTGTGCCTCGGCTTTGGCCACTAATGTTTTGACTTTACTGGTGACCAAATCCATTATTCGATTTTGTGTTAGCGGGATGGTGCCATCCGGGGCCAACGCATCCCCAGAAGTGGAATGTGGCTGTCTTTCATACGGCTCGCCCATACTTGGACCTAAAAGGAGAGACATCAGTTGCTTCAGGTCATTATCGCCCGGCTCATGAGTAGAAACCTGCACTTGATTGGAAGACGCCCGAGCAACTTGAGCCATGAGCTGCACGACGTTCATCATGTCATCAATTTTTGAGTAAAATTTGGCCATCTCTTTATCTTTGTTCCTGAGCTGTTTTCGGAGCTCTTGAAGCAGCTCCTGCTCTGCGGTCCTAGGGCGAAAAGCCGGCTCTTCCTCGCTGTCTGCGCTTGACTCCACATCGACCGATGGGTCTTTCTGCCTATCGGCCTCATCAAAAGGGTTTTCATCATCATGCGGAGGCGGTAGATCTTGGGAAGTGGTAACCATATTCAAGCTAGGTTGGCTTTGGATGTGGTGGCCCCATCCTTGCTTTTGCTGTGCAGGTTGTCGCTGGGATGCGTGCCCGCCATGTAGACCGTGTGGATAACATATCCGGCCGTCTTTTCATCATTGGTAGTTGATTTCATGGACCGTTGTCGTGGTCCTTCTGTTTCGGGAACGGACAATCGATTAAAGACGGCTGGCCTGACCGGGTTCTTGAATGGTGCCGGTGCTTCTTTTCTGGTTTTGCCCCACTGCTTTCGCGCGGCACGGAGCGCCTGATAGACACTTGAAGAGACGATGTGATGCTTTCTATATTGAGGCTGGGACACGTCTCTTTATAGTATCGTTCGGATTGTTGTCTTCTTGATTCTGGCGGTCATGGCGTTTTTCTGAACCCATTTCAGGGGTTCGAAAGAGTTACTGACTTTTATGGCCGACTCAACTGTCGTCATGAGGTAACCCTACTCTTATAATCTCACAAAATTCCACTTGGCCGGAGTCCTGACCCTATTGTTGGCTCTAAATCTGTGCCTCTTCTGTCTCAACTTTTCTGTTTTGAGCACTTGGTAGGTTTCGGCTCTTCGAGAAGAAGCCGTAGGCCGAGCGATGGAGAGCTTTGGAGATACACCTCATTGTTCACTTGTCGGAGGCGTCACCTGACCTTGTCCGTGACGTTTGATGATGTTCTTTGTTCCGGCAGTCTTGCCCCCAGCTGGAGCACCAGGGAGTTGTTTGGACACTGTTTTATATTTGGGTTGCGGTGCCTTGGCGATCACAACATTCAACCCCTTGCCTCTTGAAACCGGTTTGGCCACCTGATTTGCCAGGATTTCCGTCAGATGAGCGCTTCCGGCAGGGTAGATGATGATGGAACCAAATTGGAGAGGCGGTTCCTCCCACTGTCGACTGAGGCTTGCTGGGAGAATCACATGGGCATTGATCTTGACAACATAGGGAATCGGAGTCGCATCAGAAACGAAGCTCGTTTTGGGAGACATGATTGCTAAGTTCGAGATTGTGATTAAAAGCTGTTAAACTGCACACAAAAAAGTATGACTTCAGTACAAGCAATCGATATATATGTTGATTGAGTTCACATGAACTCTTGACCCGAAATATGGGAGGAGAGAAAGGGTCCCACCAAACGTGCCAGAATCTGTAGAATGTTTTTCGTCACCCTATTGAAATAGGAATGCGCGTGCTGGTCAAGCATGTACAGATTCTCCCTGCCTAAGATGGGCTGGGATTTATTGACTATGGGGAACCGAATCTCCGGCAGCTGTGGACTAAGCTACCATTAATTACCCTGTAAGCCGATGTCGTGCACCCCGCGGTTCACGGGAAAGCGGAATTTTTAAAAACGATAAATATTTGACTACGCAACACCGGCTAAACTCCAGAATCTTCACTAAAGCCTTAACTAGCTAATCTATGTAGAGGTTTAACTACTACGTTAGAATGTTATACCTCCAAGATATGGTCCTTCGGGTCTTCTAGTGCTCCTTTCCAAGGCTCCTCGGTGATCGGATCGGGCTAGCTCCATCGGCCTTCTTGCATCAAAGATGAACCACCGCGAGAGATTGTGCTCCAAGCTTCAACCTCTAAATGAGGTAACTAAGGTAGATGGCTCACTAAACCAATGTAACATTTCAGAAAAATATAAAATATTATTTTTTAGAATCTAATATTAAAATAATATATTTCGCGAAAACTGCCGATTTGCGAATTTGGGGTTTTCGTAAAATGGTATAAATATATATACCAATATTTATGAAATAATTGGGAGATTAAAATAATTTATTCATTTAAAAATATAATTATTGGAATTATAAGTATTGTTTTTGGCCAAATTTTTCTTGTGTTGTTTTTCATTCGCAGCAACCAATTTCGTGAGTCATGTGTGGGTGAGTGAGTCATGCAATTGCATTGATTGGCTTTGTCATTGTAAAAGATATTTGAGGATATTTGTGATGGAGGTGGTGTTGATATTTTGTGAAAGATCTTTTTGTGGCCGTGAGAGTTTTGTGTTTGCTGGCAAAAATCTTTGTGTGCATTAATTAATTCATACACTCTCCACTTGATTGCATACACTCACCACTCTTTCCTTAACATCACCACTCACATTAGAAAAGGCAGTGAGATTTCGAAAATTCCCAGTGAGCCTTTTCTAAGGCTTTGGCCAAGCTCATGTTATTTTTCCTCAAGCAAATTTCATGCTTCACACTTTCTTATATCCTTGGCAACTTCAATTTACCTCCACCCAAATACTTAGGTGTCTTGAGACAAAATATCCTACACTCTCTCTACTTCATTCTTGGACATCTAGTCTAGCAAACTAGATATCCGAGTTGCCTCGGTTTTGAGACGGGAGCCCGTATAAAGAATCCTCGACGTGTGTCCTCTTCGACGAGTTTGACCAGAGAGCGAACTTCGTCGAGACAGCCGCAACATGCTAAGAATTGAGATTGAAGACCGAAGAACACGGATCGATCGGTATAATTTCTTAAACCACTTTACAGTTTACTAGTATAAGATTAATGGTTCGATCCGGATTTTAGGGTTTCGTTAGTGCCAGGTTTAAATGTTTTTGTTCCGCTTTTGGCCACGGATTGACGGCCGGGACGCTGGCATAGACTTACAATTTGTACATCAACGACGAGAGTTGTTTGATCGTTTTTGCATGCGTAGGGTATAGGTTCTAACCTATGAGTGCACCGTGTGCCGTATCGGTTTTCCGGATTTGGTTTTCATAACGTGGCGATATGTGTTGATTTATAGGTACCTTCGCATGGATTCCGAGACGACGGAGCACATCGACTACGGCTGAACAAGGAGTTCCACAGGTGAGTAGATTTATATCTACGGGAGAAGTCGGGTGGATGGCGTATAGCACCCCTGCAAATTTATGAATGGAAACCGATATATATATATATATAATACAGTAGGAGAAACTTACATTTGAAAACTATAGATGTGGTTAAAAGATAGTTAGAGCCAATATTAATGATTGAATATATATATATCGAGATATGAGATGAAAGCTATCGGGACATGACTCTTGGACATGATATGATAGAAATGATGTCTCGAATTGATTTATAAGGATACGAAAAGTGAATGTGAATCACAATATATATAGATATGTAGTTGCACGAGATTAAGTATGAGATTTAGAGTAGCGTGACATGAGATTCATATGATAGAATGCATATGTAAAATGACTTGATGTGAGAGATTGATGCGATGAAATGAGTATACGATGAGATATGATGACTTGGTTGATATGTCGTTATATGGATGCGGGTCGATAAGAGATAGTTGATACCTTGTCGGTCCCCTGATACGAGATTGATACGAATGTGACCTGAGAGATAGGTACATATATATATGGGTACTGATGTGCATAATGAGTGATATGTCGTACGGGACTTAGATCCGTACCCCCGTTGTTGTACAGATTGATAAAATCCCTAATTGTTTAATGCCGTCGTACGATGGATTACCGTACACGATGAGTTTATCTAATGATTGATCCATACCCTTGATTAGAGGATGCCGTACGATGGTTTGTACTGTACGTGATGTTGTGATGCTGGATGCCGATTGATAGATTCACTGACTCGGTTATATTGTAGACACGTATACTTTGTAGTGTTTCGCTTACATGTACTTTATGCTACGCTCATGTTATTTGCATTGCATTGTATATACCTATGATAGTACACCTACACCATTATCGATGATGCGTATGTTACACTTACACAGATTGTCGGTTCACACACTTTCTTCATCGATAATTGCTATGTCACTTACACAATAGAATTGCGGCATCATACTATGATATATTGCTATGCTCGCATCATTATGCTACGTTGCATGACATACCTTGCTATAGCTATATGTACATCATGCATACAAACTTACATGTACACCCACACATCTTGCTATAGCTATATGTACACCTCATATGATGTTGCACTTGATTTCGGAGGAATTGGGAACCGCATTATATATTTAATAATTTGATGCAATTAAATAACGGTTTTCCCCTGATATGCTCATATTACTGTTCTATGTCGCATACATCATACTTTATGATTTTACGCATTGAGATATATTGTTTTCATAAGATTCTGGATTTGAAAACCGTGGTTATGTTTCAAAGGATGTATGTACTGTTTTAAAAACCCGGTTTCTCTTAATATGATATTTCAGTGCGTCCACCATGTGTTTTCTCGGTTCTGAGATTGATATGTGAAACCCGAGGCGAGGAGTGGACGAGGCCGTTTGCGGGTACATGGTGGACCCGGTATGGTACCCCGGGACAAGAAAGGTATGTCGATGGATTTAGCAGATGAGCCAGGCAGGGGAGGTGCACTGTCTACCGGTGATAGTATTTGGACTCGGTGGATATCTGGAGGATACCGACCGGAGTTATAAGATGAGATAGGCGATTCGTACTGCCGGAGCCTATGGGCCGATCCCGCAGATGGAGCCTATGGTTTCATGATTTTGTGAGTGTCGATGTTGGACACTCGGGTTCCATGAGACTTACAGATTTGAGGGTCGATCTGAGAATACGGTACCTGAGGTATGAGGATTTACGTGTCGATATTGGACACGGGTTTCATGATATTTCGAGTGTCGATGTTGGACGCTCAGGTTCCATGATTTTGATGTGTCGCGAGGGACACACGTTGATTTATATCCTCATATTTACCTGCATATGCTTTCATGATATTTACATGCATGATGTTGTTGTGTCATTGGTTGACACGTAGATAAGATCCATATGCATACATACATTAATTATATGGTTGGATGAGATCCACTTGCTGATAGGCTTTGTTTATGTTGTTGGCACATATGCAGATACGGTCACCCTAGATATCATAGTATTACCTTATGATATAGTTGACCTAGGAATCGTTTATTTCGATTTCTACCTGATGATGTTTTCTACTCACGAGTTGGCAACTCACCTCCGTTGTGCCACAGTTCTTACAGGTTGACCGCATGGATCAGTAGCGGCATCGCTGGCACACAAATGTATGCAGGTGATTTGCTTTGGTAGATGGTACATGTTGGATCGTACCCCTCTTGTATTATTATTCCTGTTGTATCTAGTTAACTCCATCAAATCAGAAGCTAGTAATTGTATATGTAGAAGACTTAGAAAGTCTTGTGGTTGCGAGACTTAGAGCCATGGGTTTTATATTCGTTTGGTGGGTTTGATGTCTTTCTTTACATTATTTCCTTATGGTGATCTTCGCCGTTGGGCGTCATATACTTGTTTATGACTTGCGTTGTTATGAATTCGCCGGTTGACGAAGAGCTAGCTCCCGCTTGGGAATGCCTTTTATATTATCATGTATTTATGGTTTTGGATCAAAATATACAAAGGAGGTGCTGCCCAAATTTTCAAAAGACAACATGATTTATTATACATTTATTTCAAAGCTTCACCTCTTTTATTTCTTAAAAAGTTTTAGATTTCTGGGTTTCAGCTTACTTGAATTACGTTACGCCTTTAGACGTTGTATGATTTAAGTGCTGGTCACGAACTAATATTTTGGGTCGTGACAAAGTTGGTATCAAAGCGCTAGGTTTAACCTTGGCAAATTACGGTACGCCTTTAGACGTTGTGTGATTTAAGTGCTGGTCACGAACTAATGTTTCAACTCATAACCTAAGAAGCACCTGCATACCAACTCTAGTACAGCGTACTAATGGCTGTGGGACAGACCATATCCCCTGCTGGGATGAGAAGCATATACACTATTCTACTCCGAAGTATCGATGCCCCGTCTCGATAATCCAACGACTAAGGACCTGTATAAGGATGTGCTTATAAACTATCCAGCTCCCACAAGTGTGACTGCCTTCACAACGCTGGTAATCAAGTAAAAATCCTAAGGGCTCTACCAATATGTATAAGCGATATGCAAAAAGAAACACATGCACATATTAAGTTAGAATCAAACAAGATAGCATACTACCATATCGAGCAAGACTGTTATTATAACTGTGAAATATCCCAAGCATCCAATAGGTAATATACAATCCAGTATGATACAATAATGGCCTCTAGAGCATATACCACTAACAGTGTCCCACTTGCACTAAGGCCATGTATTGGCATATCGCAGACCTATCATCTCGATTGGCCGCTCGAACTGTGTCTGAGGGATGGCCTTTGTGAGTGGATCTGCAATGTTGTTCTCTGTCTCTACTCTCCGCACTTCAATCTCCCATCGATCAATGGTCTCCCTGATCAGGTGGAACCACCTCAAGATGTGTCTGGACTTCTGATAGGACCTTGGTTCCTTCGCCAAAGCTATAGCACCATTGTTGTCACAATACAGCGGTATTGGATCAACAATGGATAGAACCACCTGAAGCTCTGTCACGAACTTCCTGATCCAGACTGCTTCCTTCGCGGCATCACAGGCAATAATATACTCTGCTTCTATAGTCGAGTCAGCAACGGTGTCTTGTTTGGAGCTCTTCCAAACAACCGCCCCTTCATTGAGGGTAATGACATGACGCATGGACTTAGAGTCATCCTTGTCACTCTGGAAGCTGGAGTCGACGAAGGCCTTGATCTGGAGGTCTTCCCTGCCGTACACCAAGAACATCTCCTTAGTCCTTCTCATGTACTTAAGAATGTTCTTCACTGCTATCCAGTGTTTCTTCCCTGGGTTTGACTGATACAGGCTTACAACGCTCAGGGAGTATGCTACATCTGGTCTGGTACACAACATCACATACATAATAGAGCCTATCACTGATGCGTAGGGTATAGTAGACATGCGATCCCTTTCCAAATCAGTCTTGGGAGACATCTCTTTGGAGAGGGTGATTCCGTGACAAGCCGGTAGATTACCGCGCTTTGAATCTTCCATACCGAATCTCTTCAGTATGGTGTCGATGTACCATGACTGTGAAAGTCCCAATATCCGTTTAGAATTATCACGATAGATTTGGATCCACAGAATGTATGAGGCATCACCCAAATCTTTCATGGAGAACTTCTGTGAAGAATCCCTTGACTGATTGTAGCATAGGAATGTCATTTCCTATCAAGAGAATGTCATCCACGTACAGGACGAGGAATACCACACTTCTCGCTACAATTTTACTATATATGCATGGTTCATCTGGATTTTTGATAAAATTGAATTCCTTAACCGTCTCATCAAAATAGATGTTCCAACTCCGCGATACTTGTTTTAGTCCATAAATGGACTTAAGCAACTTGCACACCTTTCCGCTGCTCCCACTCTGAATGAAACCTTCCGGCTGATCCATATAGACGCACTCTTCCAAATTACCATTTAGAAAAGCGGTCTTTACGTCCATCTGCCAAATCTCATAGTCGTGGAAGGTAGCAATGGCAAGAAGGATCCGAATGGATTTGAGCATAGCCACTGGAGAAAAGGTTTCATCATAGTCCAAACGAGGTATTTGACGGAAACCTTTTGCAACAAGTCTATCCTTATAGTTTTCAACCTGTCCATCTACACCGATCTTCTTTCTGAAGATCCATTTGCAGCCTACGTGTTTTACCCCTTCTGGAGCAATGTCCAAAATCCATACTTTGTTGGTGTAGATGGACTCCATTTCGGTCCGCATTGCATCCAGCCATTTTACCGAGCCTCTGCTCTGAATGGCTTGCTGGAAGCTAGTTGGCTCATCATCGTCGATGATGCAATCCTCTCTATCTCAGTCTATGAGAAAACCGTAGTTTCTCTCGGCCGGATGAGATAGCCTACTAGTTCTGCGGAGTGGCGCATGTATGTCAGGTTCTTTCGAAACGTCTGGTTCCACCATGCTTTCAGTAATAGTTTGCGGTTCTGGAATTTCTTCTAGTTCTATTGCGCTCCCACTTTTCTGATTTTCTAAAAAATCAGTTTCCAAAAAGTGAGCATGCCGAGAAACAAAGATTTTTTGTTCCTCGGCGTAATAGAAAAGATACCCCCTGGAGTTCTTTGGGTATCCCACAAAATTACACAATACTGAACGTGTCTCGAGCTTGTCCGCATGCTGCTTTTTTACAAAAGCTGGACATCCCCATGTCTTAAGGTACCTAAGATAGGGTTTCTTCCCACTCCACATCTGATATGGTGTGGTAGGCACTGACTTAGTAGGAACCTTGTTCAAAAGATATGCAGCTGATTCTAGTGCATAGCCTCAGAAGGATCGCGGTAACTCGGCATTACTCATCATGGAACGAACCATATCCAATAGGATTTTGTTCCGCCTTTCTTATACACCGTTGTGCTGAGATGTGTATGGAGTAGTAAGCTGAGAGAGAATTCCATTCTCTTTTAAGTAGCCCAAGAACTCGGCACTTAAGTATTCACCACCTCGTTCAGATCTCAGTGTCTTGATACTTTTGCCGGTTTGTTTTTCCACTTCATTCTTGTATTCCCGGAATTTCTCAAAGGTCTCGGATTTATATTTCATCAAGAATACATGTCCATACCAAGAGAAATCATCCGTAAAAGTAATGAAGTGGGATAACCACTTCTCGCATTTGTAGACATTGGACCTGTTAGTTATATGTATACCCTAGAGGCCTTTACTGTACATGCGATGTATATTGTAGTGGATGCTTGGACATATATAGGGAGGACTTTCTTGCTCGACATGATAGTATGCTATCTGGTTGCACTTTATCTTAACATGTACACTTATTGTCTCTCTATTATATGTTGATAAAGCCCTTAGGATGAGTACTTGACTACCAGGATTATGATGCAAATCATACTAGTGGGGCAAGGGTAGTCGGTAAGTACATCCTTCAAATGTTCCTAGTCATGGGAGTATCGAGACAGGGCATCGATATTCCAGAGTAGACTAGCGTATACGCTTCTCGACCCATATGATGTGCGATAGATGTGTAAGTGCACGGCGGCGCCCCGGTCGTCAATCCGACGGCCAAATGCGGAAACGGTGATAAACTTTAATTTTGCGAACTTAGCAAACCGGCACCACCGCGCACTAAACTCCGGATCGGGCCATTAAACTAGTTCTAGCAAAGTAACAAGATAGGGAAGAGATATACCGAGTGATCCGAGTCCTCCGGTCTTCTCGTCATCGTCCCGATCTCTCGCGGAAACTCCGGTGGTCGCCTCCTTGCCGGAAGGGCACCACATCGCCTACATCTTTTACGGGTTCCCACCTCAATACCGAGGCAACTCGGGCATGAAGCTGGCAAGTCGACATGCCCAAGATTTGCTGTAGAATGTGTAGAATCTATATCTCATTGGGGTTTTAGTTTCCATGGAGGATGAAGGAGGAGGTTAGGAAAATTGGTGCTTTCAATTTTCTAGCAAGAGAAATATGAGAACAAGAATGATGCCGCCACCACCAAAAATGAAACCCTCTCATATTTTTCCCTCTTCCAAATGGTGGCCGGCCTTAACAAAATGTGAGAATGGTGGAGGGATAAATCAAGCATGAAGGGAGGTGATGGTAGGAGAAGAAAAGAGGTGACCATAAACAAACATCAACCATACTCAATTCACATCAAACCCATACCCTCTCTTTAATCACCATTAATGCAAGAGAATCAAAAATGATGGTGGAAAAGAAAAGATGCCATCATAATCAAAACATTTGCAAGAAAACCCCTCCACAAATGTTATTTGCAAACTTACAAATAACCCCCTCCATCGTGAAAGTCCGGCCGGGAAAGAACAAAGGAAAACCGGCCGGAACGGAATGCAAACTGGCAACTCCAGAAAACTGATCCCGTAATAAATTACAGGAAAACCCCGATACTGTGCATACACACACGCATCTGTATTCTGTCCGGATACAAATGCAAAGAGACAAAATCTACACTGTACTATACTAGGATCCGGCTTAAACCAAAGCCGGCTAGTAAAATCCGTTCGATCCTGATCCGTGCAATACCGCACGTATCTGATCGAACCGTTCCATATAACTATACGGTCTCAAGTACTAACCGTCCGATCCTGATCCGTGCAATACCGCACGTATCTGATCGGACCCTGCCATATCTCCATACGGCCTCTACAGCGTTTCGCCCGAAAGCCTGAGTAACTGAAAGTGTGGTGGACTCTAAAGACTCGTCAATGCTATGGCTGTGGATTTAACCACTAGCACGTCAGAGGTATAAGCCAATACGTAACGGGCCACCAGCTATTGACCAAAAGGGACGTCGATGAGCAAGCTCATCCTGACACCCTACTGAGCCTGTCAGTGACAATATCCGTACAGTCCGGTCCGTTCGTCTATGAGCATCGCATGGCGGGCCTAGGGGGTTGGTAAAAGTCAGACCCCCAAAAGCGGTACAAGTCGTGTCGGAGTGTAGCCCAGAACACCCTGAGATACTACTGGAATACCTACCAGTAAATCTCCTGCCTTGGACAAGGACTTCGTGTAATGGCTCTCCTAGACACAGCGCGACCTCACCCCCAATACCGGGAGAGACGAAGCCCCAAAGATCCGCTCACTGCCTCCATGTGGCTCGGGACTGTACCCAACTAAAACCTGTTTGCACGACTCCTTTGAGCCGTGGTAGGGTAGTAATCAAAGTACAGTGGGAACTCACACGAGACAAATGACGATCCCCAGGTCGATGAACTAACCTGTACACATGTCACCAGGGAACTGCTATCTGACGTCAGGTATAAGACCAACTAGCATGTTCCCGGCGAGTCCTGTCCGGTGTACTCATAACCCAATGAGCACCTGTATACATCTTAGGTGAACCAACTGACACCAGTGGCTTGTGAGACCGGCCACCGCCCCTCGTCGGGGTCTCGACTGTATACACTAGTCTACTCTGGAGAATCGATGCCCTGTCTCGAAACTCCCACGACTAGGGACCTTTTAAGGATGTGCTTATAGACTCCAGCTCTCACTTATATGATCGCCCTCATACTGCTGGCAGTCAAGCAAGAATCCTAGGGGCTCTATCAACGTGTAATAGCGACCAGTCAGGTCACCTAAAGCAGTACACGATGATAAAGGTAAACCAGACAGCATACTATCATCTCGAGTAAGACTGTCTTACCGGGATAGGTCCTCCCTCAATCATCGCAATCACGTGCCTGTGATCCAATAATTGACTCTGAGGGCAATATCTCCAACAAGATGATCCCACATCCATTGGTGTTTGACATCAGAGATGGTATACGGGTGCTCAGTGGAGACTGGGTACACTGAACGGACTCGCCGAGAACTCCTAGATGGTATTATACCTGTCGTCAGATAGCAGTTCTCTGGTGACACTGGTACAGGTTAGTCTGTCGACCCGAGATCATCATAGAGTCTTGTGTGATTCCCACTGCGTTTTGATTTCCACCTTACCACGTTCAAGAGATTGTGTGAAACGGTGGTTTTTGGGTACAGTCCCGAGTCACATGAAGGTAATGAGCGATAGGAGGGGATTCGTCTTTCCCGGTATTGGGGGTTGATGTTGCGCTATGCTCGATTGGCCATAACAGGAAATCTCTGGCCAGGGTTGCTGAGATCCACTGATAAGTGTTATCGGTAGTTTCTCGAACCGTTATGGACCTAATATCGGCATGACTTATCAGGCTATTGGGGTCTGACGATTACCACCCGTAGGCTGTGATATGTGACATATATGACAAAGAGACCGGACTGTACAGTAGTGTTACTGATTGGATTCGCAGGAGTATGAGCAGGCTTGCTTGTTGATCTTCTGATCGCTTTGTTGGGTTCCTGAGCACACTCAAGAGGTTCCACAAGGCATCAACCATGCCAAATTCTAAATTTTCCGGTGCCGAGAAACCCTAAACTAGATCGATTACTAGAGGTAAAGGCGAAACAAATGCAAGTTAACAACTTAACTAGTAAGTGAATAGAAATACAACCTTTGTAGATCCGGTCCTTCACTTCCTTAGCTCAATGATGATGTTCCTCCGCTGCGATCATCGGATCCCGGACTCTAGCGATGGTTTCGTCGAAGAAATGATCGGGCTAGGTCGTCGACTTCGATGCCGAAGATGATCTACGTCGAGGCAACTCAAGATCAAGCTCCAACTTCACCAAGTCATGAAACTTATGAAAAAAACACCCTATACTACATGGAAAGTGGTAGAGGATGAAGAAATAGGAAGTGGGTTCACTTTGGATTTGGATTTCTCACTCTTTTTCTCATGGCACCATTGAAGTAGCAAGGTTTCTTCTTCTTGAAGAAGAAGAAGAAGAAGAAAAAGAATAATATGAGAATAATAAAATCAATTGATTTTATCATAATGCAACCTTGGGTTAGTTTAACAAGTGTAGAGACTAAACTAGAGTTTAGTTGAATGGTTAGGGTTAAGGAAAAAACAAAGTGGTCAAAGTTTCATGAAACTTAAAGATAAAAACAAAAGAAGTCACCATTTTGTTTCTAGCCTAAAATGAATAAATAAATAAATGAATAAGTAAATAAAGCAAATGAAACCCTAACCATTAAGTAAACATGGTTTAAATCAAACATACACCCAAGTTTGCCTGTATCATCAAACATGATACAAACTAGTGCACAATACTATATTATATATACAATGTGCACATCAAGTGAGAAAATCCATCTTTAAGTGAACAAATACTAGTTAATGTAAAGTAATATATCAAATATATAATTATACATCAAATCATTAGATCAATACTTGATTTAATGATCCGGTCATATCGCATATGACCGACTAATATCCAATGTATCGATTTATCGAATCAATCCTCGATTCGATAACTAGGTTATATCGCATACAACCAATCGATACATTCATCGCGAGAATAGAATACGGTATCACATACATGCATTATTCTTGGTCCCGCGCATATCTCATATGCGCTCCTATTTCGTTTCGCCTGAGCCAGGAAACCTCTGTGTAGGACTCTAAAGACTCGTCAATACGCCGGCAGCAGGTGATGATCATATCAAACACCCACAAGCCGCAAGCGGTCTGCTAAACGTAACGGCCACCCGGGTATTGAACGATCAGAAGATCGACGAGCAAGCCCGCTCACACTCCTGTGAATCCAACCAGTAACACTTACCGTACAGTCTGGTCTCGTCGTCTGATATGTCGCCTATCTCGCCTAGGGGTGGTAAACGCTAGACCCCAATAGCTCGATAAGTCGTGTCGATATGAGGTCTATAACAGTTCGAGAAACTACTGGTAACACTTACCAGTAAATCTCAGCAACCCTGGCTAGGGATTTCTGGTTATAGCCAATCGAACACGGCGCAACATCAACTCCATATACCGGGAGAGACGAATCCCCTCCTATCGCTCATTGCCTCCATGTGATTCGGGACTGTACCCAAAAACCACCATTTTGCACGCCCTCTTGGACGTGGTAAGGCGGAAATCAAAGTACAGTGGGAATCACACAAGACTCTATGACGATCTCGGGTCTACAGACTAACCTGTACCAGTGTCACCAGAGAACTGCCATCTGACGTGAGGTATAATACCATCTGGGAGTTCTCGGCGAGTCCGTCCAGTTTACCCAGTCTCTACTGAGCACCCGTATATCATCTCTGATGTCAAACACCAATGGATATGGGATCATCCTGTAAGTCTACGCTAGCGCCCCGGCAGTCTACAGACGCCAAAATGCGGAACAAAACTTTTTAACTGGCGCTATCGTATACTTTAACCCGGATCTGCCATTATTGCTAAACTAACAAACTGTAAAGAGTGTAGAAAGATTGTACCGAACGATCCGAGTCCTTCGTTCTTCAACCATCATCCCACGCTCCGTTGCGGCTGCTCCGATCTCGTCGATCTCCGATTCCTTCGTCGAGGTGGCACCACATCACCGATTCTTTAAACGGGCTCCCGCCTCTGACCCGAGGCAACTCGATCGTCAAGTTTGCTAAAAGAGACGACCAAGAATTGATGTAGAGAATGAGTAGATGACTTTGTCTAATTTCGTCCAAGTCCGTGGACGATCGGTTAATGAAGTTGCCGATGGAAATGAAATGGAACAATGAATGAACTATGAAATTTCCATACACTTTAAACTATACTCTTTTCTTTTTAGCAACCATGATTTCACAAATGAGTGAATAGTAGGAGGGGAGAGGGGCCGGCCACAATTATATAGGAGGGAGGTGATGGTAGGAGGAGGGAGGTGACCACATCAAGAAGCCTTATCATCACAAAAGATCTTAAGCAAAACAAAAAACTTTAAAGAAAACAATGACACATACAAACCTAGTCATCAAGTCTTTAATGCAAAGATGAGTCACCCTCCACCTCATCATCCTAGTCACCATTTCTAGAACCTTCTAGAATGATGACTCACCTCAACTGAAGAAAAGATAAATCCGTCTTTAACAGAATGTTAAAAGACGGCTGACAGAAAACTGGAAACTGGCAACTTCCAAAAGTGATCCTGAAACGACTTTCAGGATAACCCCGAAACTGTATAAATATACCCGTATTTGTATTACGACCGAATACAAATGCAACTGAGACAAAGATATTATACCTACTCAATATAATACTCGGATCCGGCTTAAACCAAAGCCGACCAGTATCATCTGCCCGAAAACTGACACGTGCGTAAACGCACGTGCATTTTCCGAACCCTGCCATAAAACCATACGGCCTCTACAACGTTTCGCCCGAACTTGGGAAACTGTCTGTGGGGGACTCTAATGACTCTTCAGTACCCTGGCAGTGGGTTTAACCACAAACCGTCAGCTGCACTAGCTATGCGTAACGGTTGCCCACGGACTGATCTTAAGGGAGGCCGATGAGCGCACTCAAGGGTGGCCGATGAGCTAACACATCCAGAAACCCTACTGAGCCTAACAGTGACAATGTATATACAGTCCGGTCCGTTCGTCAATGAGTATCGCATATCCGCCTAGGGGGCTAGTAACGTCAGACCCCCAGAAGCAGTATAAGTCGTGTCGGAGTGTAGCCCAATAACACCCTGAGATACTACTGGAGTACCTACGAGTAAATCTCCTACCATGGCCATGGATTTAGTGTAATGGCTCTCCTAGACACAGCACGACCTCACCCCCAATACCGGGAGAGACGAATCCCCTGCCGATCCGCTCACGTGCCTCTATATGGCTCGGGACTGTACCCAAAAGCTACCTATTTGCACGACTCCTTTGAGCCGTGGTAGGGTAGAAATCAAAGCACAGTGGGAACTCACACGAGACAAATGACGACCTCAGGTCGATGAACTAACCTGTACACATGTCACCTGGGAACTGCTATCTGACGATAGGTATAGTACTAACTAGCAGATTCCCGGCGAGTCCTTTCCGGTGTACTCATAACCCAATGAGCACCTGTATACATCTTAGGTGATCCAACTGACACCAGTGGCTTGTGAGACCGGCCACCGCCCCTCGTCGGGGTCTCGACTGTATACACTAGTCTACTCCGGAGTATCGATGCCCTGTCTCGAAACTCCCACAACTAGGGACCACAATTAAGGATATGCATATAAACTACCCAACTCTCACGTATATGATCGCCATCATACTGTTGGTAGTAAAGCAAGATCCTAAGGGCTCTATCAAAGTGTAACATGCAATCAGTCACCTGAACATGTACACGACTGATAAAGGCAAACCAGATAGCATATTATCATTTCGAGTAAGACTGTCCTACCGGGATAGGTCCTCCGCAATCATTGCAATCACGTACCTGCGATCCAATAATTGACTATGAGGGCACTATCTCCAACACATCCATCGCCCATCTGTATGGGTCGAGAAGGTATACGCTAGTCTACTCTGGTATATCGATGCCCCGTCTTGATACACCCACGACTAGGGACCTTGAAGGATGTACTTATGGACTACCATGTCCCCACTAGTATGATCTGCATCATAGTCCAGGTAGTCAAGTACACATCCTAAGAGCTTTACCAACATGTAACAGAGAGACAATCAGTGTACACGTTAAAGTAAAGAGCAACCCGATAGCATACTATCATGTCGAGCAAGAAAGTCCTCCCTATATATGTCCAAGCATCCACTACAATATACATCCTATGTATAATAATGGCCTCTAGGGCATACATATAACTAACAATCTCCCACTTGCACTAGGGCCATCTGTAGCAGTGGTTGCAGTATCTCATATTCAACCATCCCATAAAAGTCTCTATCTGGGAAAAGGCCTTTGTGAATGGATCCGCCGTGTTGTCCTCTGAGTCTACTCTCCTAACCTTGATCCCCTGGAGATCAACCATCTCCATGATTAGGTGATACTGCCTTAGAATATGTCTGGATCACTGATGGGACGGACGTTCCTTGGCATAAGCCATAACTTCGTTGTCACATAATGGGAGGAACTAAGTTCATCCCATGAACAAATATACATCCAGACTGCCTCTTTGGTAGCATCTTAAGTAGCGATGTATCCAGCCTTTATCGTCTAGTATGCCACGGTATCTAGCTTGGAACTCTTCCAACATACCGTCCCTTTACTGAGGGTAAAGACAATGCCTGTGACTGACATTCAGTCGTCCTTATCACCCTGGAACCTTTCCAGTGATTCTCCTAAGGATCCATTGATACCATCTTACTACATCTAGTGAGAATCCTAACATCCAATTAGATCTATCTCATAAATCCAAAACTCAGGATTTAGGAGGTATCATCTTGATCCTATATGGAGAATCTTTGTGATAAGGGGAGATTGACCGAGCGTAACATAGGAAACTCCTTTCTTATCAAGAGTATGTCATCCACGTACTCTACGAGGATCACCACCATACTCCCTACTACCCTTTTGTTTATACAAGGTTCATCTACCATTTTGATGATGTCAAACTCTTTGACTATCTCATCAAAACAGATGTTCCAACTCCACGATGCCTGCTTTAATCTTATAAAGCATCTTGTACATGTTTCCGCTGCTCCCACTGTCTATGAAGCCCTCTGGCTGTGTACTTACAGACGCTCTCTTTTAAAACATCATTTTAGAAAAGCAGTCATGACACCCAACCGCCAGATATCGTAGTCATGGTATGTAGCCGTGGCAAGCAGGATCTGGATGGACTTAAGCATAGGCACTGAAAAAGGTTTCATCATTATCCACGCCTGGTCGATGATGAAAATCTTTAACATGTCTAGCTTTGAAAGTCTCAACTTTTCCATCTACACCAAGTAATCTTCTCAAGATATACTTGCTCCTGTTGGGGATTTAATCCTTCAGATAAAGCAACCAAAGTCCATACTTTGCTGGTGTATAAGGATTCCATCTCAGATCGCTAAGCATCCAGCCATTCTTATAGAGTCCCACTCCTGATGGCCAGCTCGAAACTAGTTGGGTCATCATCTCATGATGCAATCCTCGCTCCCACTGTCATAGAGAAACAGAAATATCTCTCAGGTAGGTGAGAAACCCTACTAGATCGGCGGAGAGGCTGAGGTTCGTTGGTATCTACTGAATCCTTTGGTTCTACCAAATCATCTGCTGTAGTTTGTATAGCTGGAACCTTTCCAGTTCTAAAGAACTGACCTTGCCTCAAGCTTGTCCGGATTTTGCTTTTAGACATAGACCGGACAACCCTAAATCTTAACAAACTTAAGATATGGACTCTTCCTTTTCCATATCACATATGAAATGGTAGGCAATTGATTTGATTGGAACCATATTCAATAGGTATGCAGCTTCTCAAGAGCATAACTCCCAAAAGGAAATAGGTAACTCAGTAGTACTCATCATAGAGCACACCTTATCATATAGGGTGTGATTGCTCCGCCCTAATACAAGGACGTGCTGCGGTGTATACGGAGGAGTAATGCTGAGAGAGAATCTCATTCTCCTTTAGAAAAGTCCAAGAATTCCGTGCTCAAGTATTCTCCTCCTTGATCGCATCAAAGGACATAATGCTTATACCCGTTATTGGTTCTCTCCTTCTAACTTATATTCTGTGAATATCTCAAAAGGTTCGGACTTGTGTTTCAACAGGAACATATGTCTGAATCTCGAGAGATCATCAGAGAATTTAATGAAGTACAAAGAACCGGTCTTGGCATGTGTAGACAGGGGACCTACATACATCATCATGTATCATCCCAAGAGTTCACTAACTCTTTCTCTGTTTCCAATAAACAGAGCTATGGTCATCTAATCTTTGTGACATGACTGGCAGGTTTCATAAGATGTAAATTCAAACAGATTTAAATATGCATCTAAATGTAACTTCAGCGAGTCGGGTCGCATTGATATGACCTAGTCTACAATATCTCAAGAAGGATCCGTTCATTTCTGAACTCTTCCTCTTGTGTGTGTTCTGTATACTATGAACTGTAGTTTGATTTAGAACGTCAATGCTTTTAGATAACGTGCCTGAACCGATCAACTCTTGACATAGGAAATGTTCAAAACATTATCCAACAATACAAAATTATATCCTTTCTTTACTAATAAAGAGACTGATATGATTTTGTATATCAAGTTCGGTAGCTAATAACATTCGTTCAGAATCAATGTATTGGTAATACAGGGTGACAGTGACCAACAGACTTGGCTGTAACACTTGCCCCGTTTTCTGTCTCATGAAACTTATCACCCGTTCTCAGTTCTTTACCTATCTGTAGCCCATGTAACAAATTACATATGCGGGATCCTGATCCGGTATCTCATATCCAGGACGTAAAGAATACTGAGAAACAGTTCTGTATAATGAACACACCCGAAGATGACGCATCAGTATGCACTCTCTTCGTTTGGGCGGTATGGGAATCCTGGTATTCCCCTATTTCCTGCTCTATCTTATAACAATTATAAGTTGGAGCGGGACCAACGTTCCCCAGCTCAGTATAACTGTAAGTGCACGGCGGCGCCCCGGCCGTCAACCCGACGCCGGAATGCGGAAACGGTGATAAACATAAATTTTGCGGACTTTGCAAACCGGCACCACCGCGCACTTTAACCGGATCGAAACCATTAACAAGTCTACGCTACAATAAGAAAGGGAAGAGATGTATACCGACGATCCAAGTCCTCCGGTCTTCATCTCCACTCCGATCTCCTCGCGGGATCTCCGTCCGTCTCCTCCTCGTCGGAAAGGGCACCACATCGCCTGTAGCTTTTACGGGCTCCCACCTCAATACCGAGGCAACTCGGGCGCGAAGCTGGCGAATCGACGCGTCCAAGATTTGCTGTAGAATGTGTAGTGTAGAATCATAGTCTCTTTTGGGGTGGTGAAGTTGCCATGGAGGGAGAAGGAAATCATGAACTTTGGAGAGGGTTTTGGTGGCATGATAAAAATGAGATGATTGATAAATTTCCAACACCAAAACAAATGAACCATCCTCATCTCAAGAAGTGGCCGGCCAAAACACATATAGGAAAAATGGTGGAGCAAAGAACAAGGGAGGTGAGTGTAGGATCATAAAAATGGTGACCACACCCAAGGTCAATGAAACATACACCATACCTCATTTCCAATCACACCATACTCACACTTTATCACAATAAATGCAAAAGCATGGTGAAAAGATAATGAAAGCTATCATATCATAACAATATGCAAAGAAACCCCCTCCACAAAGATTATTTGCACAATTGCAAATAACCCCCTCCATCGGAAAAGTCCGGCCGGGAAAGAACAAAGGAAAACCGGCCGGAACGGAATGCAAACTGGCAACTCCAGAAAACTGGTCCCGTAATAAATTACAGGAAAACCCCGACACTGTGCATACACACCCGCATCTGTATTCCGTCCGGATACAAATGCAAAGAGACAAAATCTACACTGTACTAAACTAGGACCGGCTTAAACCAAAGCCGGCTAGTAATATCCGTTCGATCCTGATCCGTGCAATACCGCACGTATCTGATCGAACCCTGCCATATAAATCCATACGGCCACTAGTACAAAACTGTCCGATCCTGATCCGTGCAATACCGCACGTATCTGATCGGACCCTGCCATATCTCCATACGGCCTCTACAGCGTTTCGCCCGAAACTTGAGTAACTGAAAGTGTGGTGGACTCTAAAGACTCGTCAACACCTTGGTTGTGGATTTAACCACTAGCACGTCAGAGGTATAAGCCAATACGTGACGGGCTACCAGGTACTGACCAAATGGGACGTCGATGAGGAAGATCACCCCGACACCCAACTGAGCCTGTCAGTGACAATATCCGTGCAGTCCGGTCCGTTCGTCTATGAGTATCGCATGGCGGGCCTAGGGGGTTGGTAAAAGTCAGACCCCCAAAAGCGGTACAAGTCGTGTCGGAGTGTAGCCCAGAACACCCTGAGATACTACTGGAATACCTACCAGTAAATCTCCTTGCCTTGGCCAAGGACTTTGTGTAATGGCTCTCCTAGACACAGCACGACCTCACCCCCAATACCGGGAGAGACGAACCCCTGAAGATACGCTCACTGCCTCCATGTGGCTCGGGACTGTACCCAACTAAAACCTGTTTGCACGACTCCTTTGAGCCGTGGTAGGGTAGTAATCAAAGTACAGTGGGAACTCACATGAGACAAATGACGATCCCCAGGTCGATGAACTAACCTGCACACATGTCACCAGGGAACTGCCATCTGACGTCTGGTATATGACCAACTAGCATGTTCCCGGCGAGTCCTGTCCGGTGTACTCATAACCCAATGAGCACCTGTATACATCTTAGGTGATCCAACTGACACCAGTGGCTTGTGAGACCGGCCACCGCCCCTCGTCGGGGTCTCGACTGTATACACTAGTCTACTAATGGAGTATCGATGCCCGGTCTCGAAACTCCCACGACTAGGGACCTTTTAAGGATATGCTTGTAGACCCCCAGCTCCCACTTATATGATCGCCCTCATACTGCTGGTGGTCAAGCAAGAATCCTAGGGGCTCTATCAACGTGTAATAGCGACGTGTCATGTCACCTAAAGCAGTACACGATGATAAAGGTAAACCAGATAGCATACTATCATCTCGAGTAAGACTGTCCTACCGGGATAGGTCCTCCCTCAATCATTACAATCACGTACCTGTGACCTAATAATTGACTCTGAGGGCACTATCTCCAACAATCTCCCACTTGCACTCAAGGCTAATTATTGCGATGTCGCATACTCACAGCCCGTGTGATACCGAACATCCAACTCCTCTACTAGTCAGTCTCACAAAGCTCGTTTGCGGAACTATTGCGCTCGAGGAATAGCCTCAGTGAGTGGATCCGCTTTGTTGTTTCTTTCTATGTCTCTCTATATCTCAAGTTCGCGGAGAAAACCATCTCCCGAAATGAGCAAAATCAGTCTTAGAATATGTCTGGATGTCTGATGGGACCTAGCTCATAAATGAACTCCAAATCCAAACTTCTTAGACTGTATTGACAACTGAACTTAATCAGTGTCCTGCGCCAGGCCTCCCTCAGTATTGCCTTGGATCACCTGTCCAAAATACTGCCCCTCATCAGAAGGAAAACTATAACTCTGACAACCTCCTTGTCGTCCATGTCACCTTGGAAGCCTGGAATGATAACTGTCTCCTGAATGAGGCTGTCGTTATCATATCCCTAGAACATCCACTTATGTTCTAAAACTGCTTCCGACTGTTTCTCCAGGATTGGATTAATGTCAACCTATTGCATCTAGTGCAAGAACAACATCTGGTGTGGTACTTGACATCTCACGATTGACTCAATTGCCTGAGCAAGTGATCTGTCAATCATGCCCGTCCCTCTCCCCTTTAGTCTGTAAGACACCTTTGGAGAGGGTGACTCCATTACCAGCAGGTACACTACCGTGCCAGGAGTCGTCCATCCTAAATACTCTTAGAATGGTGTCAAGTACCCCGATTGGGAAACCACCCAAATCTAGATCTAAAACCATAGATCCAGTAACCAGTATGTCAGATATAAAATCCATTTCTTTTGTGGAGAAACAACTGTGTGACGACCAAAGTATAACCGATCGTAGTGTAGGAGTTTCTTTTCCTACTCTGTGTATGTCATCCAGATACCAGGACATCACACCCTACTACCTTCTCAACAGATCCATCCCCTATTCTGATGAAGTCAAACTCATGACTGTCACGTCAGAAATAGATGATCTATCTCCGCTACATCTGCTTTAGTCTATAAATAGACATAAGCTACCTGTCCACCAATGCTTCCGCTGCTCCCACTGACTACGACAACCCTCTGGCAGAGTCATATAGACGTACACTTCTAAAACTAGTTTAGAACGACGCTATACTCATCCTCCCGCCGGGTCTCGCAGCCTGGAACAACAGCAATGGTAATTGTGGGTAAACAAGAACTTCCCTGTCACCGTCCTTGAGGCTACCGTAGTACCTCTCGGGTGCCTGAAGTTACCCACCGTATCTGCGGAGTGGCCAATGGAATGTCAATCCAGATTGAATCTTTAGGTTCCTTATCAAATCTTCAGTAATCGTTTGTGGTTCTGGAATTACTTCCAGTTCTACCATACTCCCACTATTGTTTTCTTGAAAAAATCCATTTTTTATAAAACTGTGGCGAGTCTAGAACAATATCGCTATTGTTCATCCAGATGGCAGAAAGTCAACCCTCGTCATAGCCTGGGTCAACCCACAAACAGCCATTACAGAAACGTGCCTTGAGTTGTCCAGTGTCTGGTTTTAATCATAAACCGGACAACTCCCCGTACCTTAACAGCGTTAAGATATGAACTGTTCTATATCCAATATAGAAACAGAGGCACTGATTTAATTGAACCAGATTCACATCATGCAGCTGTCTCCAGTGCATGTCAACTAAATGGAAAGAGGCCGATCAGCGTTACTCAACTTAGGAATACTTCCAATTATGAGTAACCTGAAAGAGAAGCAAGATCTCTTTATCATTACTATCAACTGAATACCATACACAAGTATCTACATCTTCGATCTCTTTGAAGAATCCCGATACTTGCTATACCTGGTTCTCTACTCTATTCAAATACCTATAACTCCTCAAAACTTAGACCCTGTGTTTCCACGAAACACCGGTCTAAAAATTAGAGGAGTCATAAGTAAACCGAATATAGTACGAGGACCATCCCCTCTGTCCTGATGGACCCTGGACAACATACAATACTCTGTATAAGTCCCTTGAGTCTGATAACTCATTCACTGCGTGCCGTAGGTTGAAAACTGTACTTATGGTTAAGAAGAATTACACCGCTGTTTAATGCTCCTTACCTAACCATCCACTGATATAGGTAAATGTCGTAGACATAATTTCAGAAAGGTATATCTCACTCTATGAAAATAGACGTACAGATATATCAATTTGAAATTGGTGCATAACAGCGGATATTCAAAACCAAATATTTGCCGACCGGCAAACAGGCCAGGTGATTTCCTCAAATATCACCGATTACAACGAATCCCGATATAATGAGGATAATCACCCAATTACCAATAACCTACTCCCACTCATCATCTGTAAAACCATACAGATGTGAGAATCATACCTAGTAAATACATACCCTGGAGTAAGTGTCTAATTGGGAAATCAGTTTTCTTTTAATAGTACACAGTGAAACTGAAACATTGAAATGTTTCGTTGGGGTATCCTGGTATTCCTAGTAATTCCTCTTCCAGATTCACGACTGTAACCGTATAGTTCTTTGCCACCTCTCCAAATCCCTTCATATGTCTTTAGTCTTTACCTTCTGTACACCCCTTAAGCCAAATGGTTTTCTTCCTTCCCTACCGTTCGGCACCAGCCTATGGTTTGGAAGAAGACTATCCAATAAGCATAATGGGTGTACTGTCCCAATCCTAGGAACACTCGCAATGCGAGAGAAGGTGAAGATAAAAGACACCTGAATGTACTTTATTCCTATTTCTCCTGAACCAGGATCCATCCCCGAACTGGAACAAGTTCCTTTCGAGTTCGTATATAACCATACGATGGATTATCCAAATAAACTGTGGATCTTCGTAGTGATACGGAGTGTCCTGGAGAAATACAAAGGTGATGTGGGAGTGGTAACGAAATATTTGGTTTGGTCGTGAATATCTGTTGCAATTTACTTTGCCCTCTTACTAATCCCTTCATATGTCTTTAGTCTTTACCTTCTGTACACCCCTTAAGCCAAATGGTTTTCTTCCTTCCCTACCGTTCGGCACCAGCCTATGGTTTGGAAGAAGACTATCCAATAAGCATAATGGGTGTACTGTCCCAATCCTAGGAACACTCGCAATGCGAGAGAAGGTGAAGATAAAAGACACCTGAATATACTTTATTCCTATTTCTCCTGAACCAGGATCCATCCCCGAACTGGAACAAGTTCCTTTCGAGTTCGTATCTAACCATACGATGGTTTTGTCCAATGGAAGTGGACGTTCGTAGAAATACGGGGTGTCCTGGAGAAAAGGGTAAAAGTAGGAGTGGCAATGAGGTCTGCAACTCTGACAATCCAAAAGCCGGTGTTTAAGAAGGTTCGGTCAACTTGGTCACTGAGTCAAAGTCTTAGGGTCGGGTCAATGGTCGCTGCCAGATAGAGAGAGAAAAGAAACACTCAGCGTGCACTCTAACCTAGATCAGAATGGTCACCAATTTATCTAATCTGGAATCCTCCCACTGTACCTCAAATTCTCCTCCAAACCTAAAAGAAGAATTAGTCGGGGTCACCCGAGGAGTAAACTAACTCATCAGTGGGAATCGGGATCCAACTCTCATCGCATGACAACGTGACGGAATCCGCTCACGGTATCACACTCCAGAAGGTATGCGCATATCTGGCAAGTTTCAGTACTTTTGAAACTCCCGATGTGATTTCTGCCCCATGCTCTTATGACCTTGGCGTGAGGTCAAAATATCATAAGTCACATGTCAAGTTCTGCCCATCATTATCCAGGTTAATTTGAATCCACCCGTACATACCCTTGACGTAGGCCAAAATAGTAGTACGACTGTCCCAAACCAACGCATCTATCTATGCAACAGATAAATACCCGGCAGCTACCAAACACTATGCCTTGGCGTGAGGTCAAAATACATAGCTTGAATACTACCGAATATTTAACTGAAATGATGGAGGGCTACGAATGGTTTCTGGCGAAAACCTTTAACGTAATGAACTTGATATCGTTGAAGGAACGGATAGCTTTTTAGAAAATATAGTGACGAAAACCTTTACTAAAGAGGTCACTCCCGGTGAAGGGATCTCGGCTCTTTCCCCGTAGAATGAGGTGCAGGATATTCCAACTGAATACCACGGTGCAAAGCAAAAGTAATCGGCTATAGTGAAGTTAATGCCCTGACGCAAACTTTTTGTCCAAGGGGTCACTCCCGGTGAAGGGATCTCGGCCCTTGCCTCGTCGACTGAGGAGCTGGATATTCTAATGAATACCACGATGCAAAACAAAAGTAAACGTCCTTGCAATAACAGCTTTTTGAAAAGTGTTCCAACAACATCAGATTAGGTTTGTTTTTAACTTGCATTGATCCGAATCAATGCAGTCCCATCAATTGATCACACCACAAAGAACGAAAATATACTGACGTACGTATATGCCATCCGCATTCGCCACTGGGTCCCGTCATCACCCGTTAGGTTAGCTAACTAACGGCAGAGCGGGGACTGGACTAGCGCGGATGAAAAACATATACAACATCTACTAATATATATACCAATATATAGTATTTCGCTCAAGGCGTGAATGAAATGCAACATCACAGATAATGAACAGCATCACAGAAACAATACAGATATCTGGGATCCCCGGGTTTCACAGAGCCACTACTGAAACCCGACGTTCCCCTGGTCGTGTGGATAGCCTGTGCAATGAAAACCTAGACCCCTACGGACGCGGCAAGTCACCCGCCAAAACCTGAAGCGAGGCAGCCCCTTTCAGCTCCGTGAATGGACCACCCAGCACTCCACGGAATCCGGCAACTTGGGCACCCCTCCTGGGTCAACCTGTACCCCCTACGAGTGCGGCGAATAGCCCGCCAATCCCAGAGTGAAGCCCCCTCCGTCTCAATGCCATGAGATGCGGGCTTGTTGCCCTCCAGAACCCGGCTATCCGTGCACCCCTCCGCGGGGCAATCCTAGTACAGAAAGTAAAATATACATACACCGGGTACATCGACCGCAACCAGGTCGTGCCCCAAAATAATAATACAATCAGGCAGTGACGGCAGTCCACATGTCGGACGCTCGCCCCGCAATATCAAATGTACATAATACAACAAAAACTGAACTAGCATTGCATCCAGGCTATCCCCCACGACCGATCCGCAACATCACAGCATAAACATAGAACATCAACGTGAAAGTCACGTTCGCAAATCCGTCTAACCGGGCTATAGCAGTTAGACAGGATTTACCGATCGAGTGACATTCACGGTCGCAGATATAATGTAAATACTGTGAAAAATGTGTTTAAAATTTTTCCGATTGATCAAACATTAACAAGTGGGCCCCCAAACAAAACTGTAGCAACCACAGAAAACCTGGGCCCAATTTTAATATTCCAAAAACCACAATTATCACTCAGAAACACACTGCAAACTTTTGGGAGAATGAACAGTCAAACTTGCCGCGGAAGCGCGGCCAAAGTAGGGTTTTGGCCGCCCTTCCGCGGTGCTACAGTGGGTTCATCATACCAAATTTTTACAGTATGCTTAGAATTCCCTGCACATCACTCTGAGACAACCTGAAAAATTTTTGGACTCAAAAAAAATTCGACAGAAACTGATGTGCAAAGAAATACGGGTTTTCGGGATTTTGTTCGATCGGAAACGTAAAACACATTACACAAAAGCTAGACGAAGTTAATGGCGAGGCTCTGATACCACTGTAAGTGCACGGCGGCGCCCCGGCCGTCAACCCGACGCCGGAATGCGGAAACGGTGATAAACATAAATTTTGCGGACTTTGCAAACCGGCACCACCGCGCACTTTAACCGGATCGAAACCATTAACAAGTCTACGCTACAATAAGAAAGGGAAGAGATGTATACCGACGATCCAAGTCCTCCGGTCTTCATCTCCACTCCGATCTCCTCGCGGGATCTCCGTCCGTCTCCTCCTCGTCGGAAAGGGCACCACATCGCCTGTAGCTTTTACGGGCTCCCACCTCAATACCGAGGCAACTCGGGCGCGAAGCTGGCGAATCGACGCGTCCAAGATTTGCTGTAGAATGTGTAGTGTAGAATCATAGTCTCTTTTGGGGTGGTGAAGTTGCCATGGAGGGAGAAGGAAATCATGAACTTTGGAGAGGGTTTTGGTGGCATGATAAAAATGAGATGATTGATAAATTTCCAACACCAAAACAAATGAACCATCCTCATCTCAAGAAGTGGCCGGCCAAAACACATATAGGAAAAATGGTGGAGCAAAGAACAAGGGAGGTGAGTGTAGGATCATAAAAATGGTGACCACACCCAAGGTCAATGAAACATACACCATACCTCATTTCCAATCACACCATACTCACACTTTATCACAATAAATGCAAAAGCATGGTGAAAAGATAATGAAAGCTATCATATCATAACAATATGCAAAGAAACCCCCTCCACAAAGATTATTTGCACAATTGCAAATAACCCCCTCCATCGGAAAAGTCCGGCCGGGAAAGAACAAAGGAAAACCGGCCGGAACGGAATGCAAACTGGCAACTCCAGAAAACTGGTCCCGTAATAAATTACAGGAAAACCCCGACACTGTGCATACACACCCGCATCTGTATTCCGTCCGGATACAAATGCAAAGAGACAAAATCTACACTGTACTAAACTAGGACCGGCTTAAACCAAAGCCGGCTAGTAATATCCGTTCGATCCTGATCCGTGCAATACCGCACGTATCTGATCGAACCCTGCCATATAAATCCATACGGCCACTAGTACAAAACTGTCCGATCCTGATCCGTGCAATACCGCACGTATCTGATCGGACCCTGCCATATCTCCATACGGCCTCTACAGCGTTTCGCCCGAAACTTGAGTAACTGAAAGTGTGGTGGACTCTAAAGACTCGTCAACACCTTGGTTGTGGATTTAACCACTAGCACGTCAGAGGTATAAGCCAATACGTGACGGGCTACCAGGTACTGACCAAATGGGACGTCGATGAGGAAGATCACCCCGACACCCAACTGAGCCTGTCAGTGACAATATCCGTGCAGTCCGGTCCGTTCGTCTATGAGTATCGCATGGCGGGCCTAGGGGGTTGGTAAAAGTCAGACCCCCAAAAGCGGTACAAGTCGTGTCGGAGTGTAGCCCAGAACACCCTGAGATACTACTGGAATACCTACCAGTAAATCTCCTTGCCTTGGCCAAGGACTTTGTGTAATGGCTCTCCTAGACACAGCACGACCTCACCCCCAATACCGGGAGAGACGAACCCCTGAAGATACGCTCACTGCCTCCATGTGGCTCGGGACTGTACCCAACTAAAACCTGTTTGCACGACTCCTTTGAGCCGTGGTAGGGTAGTAATCAAAGTACAGTGGGAACTCACATGAGACAAATGACGATCCCCAGGTCGATGAACTAACCTGCACACATGTCACCAGGGAACTGCCATCTGACGTCTGGTATATGACCAACTAGCATGTTCCCGGCGAGTCCTGTCCGGTGTACTCATAACCCAATGAGCACCTGTATACATCTTAGGTGATCCAACTGACACCAGTGGCTTGTGAGACCGGCCACCGCCCCTCGTCGGGGTCTCGACTGTATACACTAGTCTACTAATGGAGTATCGATGCCCGGTCTCGAAACTCCCACGACTAGGGACCTTTTAAGGATATGCTTGTAGACCCCCAGCTCCCACTTATATGATCGCCCTCATACTGCTGGTGGTCAAGCAAGAATCCTAGGGGCTCTATCAACGTGTAATAGCGACGTGTCATGTCACCTAAAGCAGTACACGATGATAAAGGTAAACCAGATAGCATACTATCATCTCGAGTAAGACTGTCCTACCGGGATAGGTCCTCCCTCAATCATTACAATCACGTACCTGTGACCTAATAATTGACTCTGAGGGCACTATCTCCAACAATAACAAGCGGGTTCGGTCAATAATCCGTATTATTATCTTGATTAAGGCGTGATATGGTCGCTACCTGAAGAGAGAGGGAAGAAAACACTCAGCATATGCTCTTGTAAGATCAGATTGGTTTTTATTTTATCTAATCAGGATGGCTCCCACTGTTTTTTATCAAATCTTCCTTCGAACCCTAAAAGGAAAGACTAGCCGGGATTAATTACACGCTACAAGTTCGCCAATCTTTCAGCCAGGCCAGTGTCGGTACTTTGAGAGAGCTTCCCCGTGTTTTCGCACGGACCTAATTAAAGTAAACCTCGTTTTCCCAGAGGCGTAACCCCGTTGACCCCTTTCTAGACACCTACTTAATCGGCTAATTGTAATGTGTAAAACTCTCCCAGGAGTAACAATTACTCGCAGCGGGTATCGGAATCCAACTATCTCATAAAAAGTATGCAATTTCATTGCAAATTTCAACACTTGAAATTCCCGATAATTTTGCCCCTAACCTCCTATGACCTTGACAAAGGCCAACAAACCATAGGATGCTAGTCAAGTTCAACCCGTCATTTCCTGATTGAATTAAACCTACCCGCACGACCGTTGACAAAGGCCAACAAGGTCGCACGACTACCCTAACCCAATCTGCATCATATGCATAAACAGATAAGCACCAGTTAGCTACCGCACACTACGCCTTGACGAAGGCCAACAAACGCAGCACGAATACTAACTACTACTTATCTGAAATGACGGAGGGCTACGACAGGTTTTTCTGAAAACCTATTGCGTAATGATCTTGATATCGTTGTAGAATCAAATAATTTTAAAATGGAGTGTTTTTTAGGCTTTTCTAGTTTTGCTAAAGGGGTCACTCCCGGTGAAGGGATCGTCGGCCCTTTCCGCATCGAATAAGGTGCAGGATATATCATATATACCTCTGTGCAAAGCAAAAACTATAGAAGCAATCAAAAGACAAACTGAGAGTTGTAGCATCTGCCAGTTATTGCTAAAGGAGTCACTCCCGGTGAAGGGATTTCGGTCCTTTCCTTATCGAATAAGGTGCAGGATGTTCTACAAGAAACACCGCGATGCAAAGCAAGAACTGCAGCTACCTGTTTTTGAAAATTCGATTCCACGACATCTTTAGGTTTCTTTTCCTTCATTAATCACATTAATGAAGTCCCATCATTTAAGCACCTAAACATCACAGATAAATACGACGTACACTTATGCCATCCGCATTCGCCTCGATGTCCCCTCGTGCACCGTTAGGTTAGGTAACTAACGACAGAGCGGGGCAGGGCTAGCGCGGGTGTAAAACATAAGTAACGTCTATATAATATATCGTATATACTATATATAGTATCTATCACAGAACATCAAATGATCACATCACAGATATCGCAGCAGAAGAAACATATGAAACATTGGATATACTAGGACGTCCGTGTTTTCAATACGAGCCAGTATAAAACACGGATTCCACGGTCGCGATGAATAGCCAAACCCACACCCCTAGACCCCTACGAGAGCGGCAAGCAACCCTACCAATTCTAGGGTTAGGAGACCCGGACTCGACTCCTCGAGATGGTCTCCCACTGGACCCTAGAACCCGGTTACTTGTGCCCTCCTCCTTGGGTCTATCGTAGTGCGGAAAAGTAAATAATATACAAAAGGTGACATCTTCCGCAACTTAGAAGTGCCCCAATAAAAGAATATTACATACAAGTTTTTACATGAATGAAAATGAAAAACACTCATCTCACATAAAAAAAAACCCGGCAATTCAAACACGACGATCCAATATAACATATCCAGTAACGCATAACATCACATGTCATCAACGTAAGTAAACATGCGTATCCCAATTGTCGTTGACATATAGCAACGAAACCGGCGATATCACATATTACACTTACGGTCATAGAAAAGAAAGTGTAAAACTACAACAGTTGGAATCCGCAATCTCCTCAGACATCGCATGCCTGACCAAATGAATTCCTTAGACATCACATGCCTAACAATTATAAACCCCGCATTTTAGTCTCTATATCGAAAACACTTTTCAATATAAAGTCGGGTAATTCAACAAGATTCCCGACATCCAGAACGAATGCTCGTCGCAAACTTTAGTGGACGGCGGCACCCCGGATACCGTCGACGTAGTGCACTAAGCCGGAACACCGCTGCCGCGAGCACTCGAACGGATGCTTTTTGGCGACGGGGTTCTCCTACAGTCACTTGGTCGGGGCTAAGGGGTGTAGTTGTCTATTAAGTTTATCCGGCGAGTATCCGCGTACGCCACGTGATTGCGACGGACTTTTGATCACATCAAAATTCCGTGGCAACCGATCAAGTGAGACTAAACTGCTATGTTTATAACATCCAAATCAGTTATCTCATAACTACATGTGGATTCCAAATATTGTATCACATTCTATATAAATAGAAAATGTTAAACTTTCCGATCGAACATCCAAACACCCAAGTTTTCCCGAAACAGCTCAATACATGAAATAGGTTTTAAGAACATTTACTTCATGCCACAGTACCAACGGTCCAGCCGTAGAAGGGTCAAGCCAACGCCTCACATGTGGCACGCCGTACTGCCCCAAACCCTAAGGTTCAAAGGGCAAATCAAGACGGTCACATAATCGAGTTAAGGTTTGTTGTCTTCTAGAGGGTCCATCGCGTTACTTGCACTACTTCGAACGTTCTTAAACTACGGAAAGATCCAACACTTGGAAATTTCCCGACAGGGGAAAAATTGGGTATTTATATCCGGTCGAACTTTTCAAGATTTTCTAAAATTATCCGGAAAAACACAGATGAAGTTAAACTTCCCGATCGAAACACCGAGTCCCCAATACAACCCAGAAAAACTCAACTGTTAAGTATCAATTAAAAATTCCCATAAAATACAGCATGTACAGATGGGCATTACTATGCAAAGCAAGTGACAAGATTCACTTATACGGCCGCGGAACCGCCGCAAATGCCAGGGTGGGGCTGCGGTTCCGCGGCCGTTTAGTCGACTTGGGGAAACGTGCTTCACAGTAACCCATAGAAATACCTGCTGAATGTTTTGGATATTTTTAATCTGGAAAAATCCACAATTTCAGAAAATGTACAGAGAGGGTTAAAAGTTAGGGTTTCGGGGTTCGATCGGATTTCTAACATCGTCTACACTTCGCCTAAAGCTCTGGCTAGGCTCTGATACCACTGTTGGGTTCCTAGGCACACTCAAAAGGTTCCACAAGGCATCAACCATTCCAAATTCTAAATTTTCCGGTGCCGAGAAACCCTAAACTAGATCGATTACTAGAGGTAAAGGCGAAACAAATGCAAGTTAACAACTTAACTAGTAAGTAAATGGAAATACAACCTTTGTAGATCCGGTCCTCCACTTCCTTAGCTCCATGATGATGTTCCTCCGCTGCGATCATCGGATCCCGGACTCTAGCGATGGTTTCGTCGAAGAAATAATCGGGCTAGGTCGTCGACTTCGATGCCGAAGATGATCTACGTCGAGGCAACTCAAGATCAAGCTCCAACTTCACCAAGTCATGAAACTTGTGAAGAAAACACCATATACTACATGGCAAGTGGTAGAGGATGAAGAAATAGGAAGTGGGTTCACTTTGGATTTGGATTTCTCACTCTTTTTCTCATGGCACCATTGAAGTAGCAAGGTTTCTTCTTCTTGAAGAAGAAGAAGAAGAAGAAAAAGAATAATATGAGAATAATAAAATTAATTGATTTTATCATAATGCAACCTTGGGTTAGTTTAACAAGTGTAGAGAATAAACTAGAGTTTAGTTGAATAGGTAGGATTAAAGAAAAAACAAAGTGGTCAAAGCTTCATGAAACTTCAAGATAAAAACAAAAGAAGTCACCATTTTGTTTCTTGCCCAAAATGAATAAATAAATAAATGAATAAGTAAATAAAGCAAATGAAACCCTAACCATTAACTAAACATGGTTTAAATCAAACATACACCCAAGTTTGCATGTATCATCAAACATGATACAAACTAGTGCACAATACTATATCATATATACAATGTGCACATCAAGTGAGAAAATCCATCTTTAAGTGAACAAATACTAGTTAATGTAAAGTAATATATAAAATATATAATTATACATCAAATCATTAAATCAACACTTGATTTAATGATCCGGTCATATTGCATATGACCGACTAATATCCAATGTATCGACTTATCGAATCAATTCTCGATTCGATAACTAGGTTATATCGCATACAACCAATCGATATATTCATCGCGAGAATAGAATACGGTATCACATACACGCATTATTCTTGGTCCCGCACATATCTCATATGCGCTCCTATTTCGTTTCGCCTGAGCCAGGAAACCTCTGTCTAGGACTCTAAAGACTCGTCAATACGCCGGCGGTAGGTGATGATCATATCAAACACCCACAAGCCGCAAGCGGTCTGCTAAACGTAACGGCCACCCGGGTATTGAGCGATCAGAAGATCGACGAGCAAGCCCGCTCACACTCCTGTGAATCCAACCAGTAAAACTTACCGTACAGTCCGGTCTCGTCGTCTGATATGTCGCATATCTCGCCTAGGGGTGGTAAACGTCAGACCCCAATAGCTCGATAAGTCGTGTCGATATGAGGTCTATAACAGTTCGAGAAACTACTGGTAACACTTACCAGTAAATCTCAGCAACCCTGGCCAGGGATTTCTGGTTATAGCCAATCGAACACAGCGCAACATCAACTCCTTATACCGGGAGAGACGAATCCCCTCCTATCGCTCATTGCCTCCATGTGATTCGGGACTGTACCCAAAAACCACCATTTTGCATGCCCTCTTGGACGTGGTAAGGCAGAAATCAAAGCACAGTGGGAATCACACAAGACTCTATGACGATCTCGGGTCTACAGACTAATCTGTACCAGTGTCACCAGAGAACTGCCATCTAACGTGAGGTATAATACCATCTGGGAGTTCTCGGCGAGTCCGTCCAGTGTACCCAGTCTCTACTGAGCACCCGTATATCATCTCTGATGTCAAACACCAATGGATATGGGGTCATCCATCGCCCATCTGTATGGGTCGAGAAGGTATACGCTAGTCTACTCTGGTATATCGATACCCCGTCTCGATACACCCACGACTAGGGACCTTGAAGGATGTACTTATGGACTACCATGTCCCCACTAGTATGATCCGCATCATAGTCCAGGTAGTCAAGTACACATCCTAAGGGCTTTACCAACATGTAACAGAGAGACAATCAGTGTACATGTTAAGGTAAAGAGCAACCAGATAGCATACTATCATGTCGAGCAAGAAAGTCCTCCCTATATATGTCCAAGCATCCACTACAATATACATCCTATGTATAGTAATGGCCTCTAGGGCATACATATAACTAACACGCTCAATACCCGGGTGGCCGTTACGTTTAGCAGACCACTTGCGGCTTGTAGATGACTGATGTGATCACCACCTACTGCCAGCGTATTGACAAGTCTTTAGAGTCATACACAGAGGTTTTCTGGCTCAAGCGAAACGAAGTAGGAGCACATATGTGATATGTGCGAGACCGAGATTAATACGCGTATGAGATACCGTATTCTATTCTCACGATATGTGATATCGGTCGGTTATATGTGATATAACCGGGCTATCGAATCAAGTGTTGATTCGACAAGTTGATACATTTGATATTAGTCGGTTGTATGTGATATAGCCGGATTATTAAATCAAGTGTTGATTTAATAATTTAATGTATAATTATATATTTGATTTATTATCTTACATTAACTAATATTAGCTCACTTAAAATTTCTTTTTCTTACTAGTATACACTTAGTATATATGTGATATATATTAATGTACATCTTTTGTGTCATGCTAGATGCCATATGCTACATGGGTGTATAAGACTCACACCATACTTATAATAATGTGAGATTTTATTTATTTAAAGTAATTCAATATTAGTTGGAAATTGTCATGCTTGGAAGCTTGAAGAAGCTTAAAGCATTTTTGACTTAGTCCACTAGTTTTGTTTTACTTATAGATATTTATTAACCTAACCATTATTGTTAGCCATAGTTTAGTCTCTCCATGAGTTAGTATATGATACTAACTCACCCATGGTTGCTATTACCACAACTTGATTCATTCTTCACTTGCTTCATCTATGAGAGCTTTCTTCATCTCCTTCCTCAGGCTTTCTAGCTTCATGAGAGGTGAAGAAAAATAGTGAGAAAATAATTTCTAAAATGAGCAAAATTCCTACTTCATCAACCTCTTCTCTACTAACCATTTAGATTGGGTTGTTTCTTCACTAGTTCATCATCTAGTGAAGAGGTAACTTGAGTTAGTGTCTTCTCGACGTAGATCATCTTCGGCCTCGAAGACTTCAAGCAAGCTTGTTCATTTCACCTTGTGGAGCCTCACTAGAGTCCGGGAGATCACTACTTGGAGCGAAGGGACTACTACACGGGGCTATTGAAGTGAAGGACCGGTCTACAAAGGTTGTATTTCTCGTTCACTTAGATGTAAAGATGTTTACATGCTTGTTCGTCTAATTCTCTAGTTTATATTCTAGCGTTAGGGTTCTTTAGCGCGCCATTTTTTTGAAAACGGCATGGTCGATACTTTCCGAAACCCAGCGGCCGCATAAGGAACCCTGCAGAACCCCACGCATCGCTGTGTATGAGTCCCAAGAGCTTGCTCGCTCTTACTCGGTGTCTAGTGAACGGAGTCTTTGTCATCTTTCCTTTGAGACATGATTGACATGTTGCATAAGACTGATATTCGAACGGATCCAAATATCCCTCTCTATGTAACTTCGTCAACCGTGTTTCATTGATGTGACCCAGTCTACAATGCCACAAGAACGCCTGATTTAATTTCGAAGACTTTCTTTTAAGTGTGTTCTGGACGTTGAAAACCTGAGCTTGATTCAATACGTATATTCCGTTATCTAATGTACCTAACCCAATCAAATTTTTATTTAGGTGGATGTGTACTACATCGCTTACAAATGTAAAATCATATCCTTCTTTAGAAAGTAAAGATATAGATATTATATTACAGGCTAGACTAAGTACATACAAACAGTTACGTAAAATCAATATCTGTCCACTTATCAATCCTAAGTGATATTCCCCCTACGGATTCAGCGTCCACGCTCATTCCGTTAGCAACTCTGAGAGTCATATCACCTGCCTTGATAACTCTACGGTTTCTCAAAGCCTGTAATGAATTACAGATATGAGATCCTGATCCGGTATCTAATACTCAAGAAGTAGAGTTAATACATAGACAATTTTCACTTACAAACACACTCGAAGCCGAAACCACAACGTGTTTCGAATCCTGGCTTCTGGCTATCCAAGCCCTGCAGTCCTTCTAACAATGCGCTTTCCTGTGACTACAAAGACATGCCTCCTTCCCTACTACTAGCCCCAAAACTTTTGCCCTGCCCTTTCCCTCTACCTTACTGACACCGCTTATCGGCTTGGTGGAGGTCTTCTTCTCTCCCTTGGCTTTCGTCTCGGATCTAGAAGAGGAAAATTCCCCAATAAGCAAAGCGAGTATCTCCCTGAATTCTTTCAGGGTACCTTCTGAGCTCCTCAATAAATTGAGGAGACTTGGAAGTGTAACTTCCTTCCTTTGAATTTTGCAATTCAAGATAAACTGTGCGTAAGTAGAAGGTAGAGACTGTAGAATCAATTCAATGCATAACTCGTTCTCCAACGTGGTCCCATGGTCCGTGAGCTCTTTAATATAGCTAATCATCGTAAGGATGTGGTCCCTTGTAGATGATCCGATAGCCAACCTCGCTTGAAGCAATATCTTCGAGGTCTCATATCTTGCGATACGAGATTACTCTCCATATAAAACTTTGGTATGGAGGAAGATGGAAGCTAAGTCCATCTTCTCGTGCTGCATCTGGTTTTCACTATCCATGGAGGATAACACGAGGCACTTGGCTCTTGCACAATCCTTTTCCCATGTCAGACGAATATCCATATCCGCGATGGTAGAACTTGGACCTGGGACGGCGGGAGGTTTTGTAGTAAGGATGTAGTCTAGCTTGTCATAGGTAAGTGTCATCTAGGCATACCGTAGCCAATCAATATAGTTTGGCCCCAGTCAAATTATTATCTAATAAGCTATGTCCGGTCATTGCGGTCGCTGTAATTAGGAGAGAGAGAAGAAACACTTAGCATGATACTCTTGCAAGTTTAGATTGGTTATTAGTTTATCTAAACAGGATGGCTCTCACTGTTTCCTCGAATCCTTCCTCAAACCATAAAAGAAGAATTAGTCAGGATTAATCTCACTTTTACAATTCGTGCTTAACCTTTCAGCCAGGCTGGTGTCGGTACTTCGAGGGAGGTTTTCCAACGCTTTCGCGAAGTTCCTTAATTACATAACCTCTTTTCCCTGGAGGCGTAGCCCCGCTAACACCATTCAAGACACCTACTTGGTTTGTAGTATTGATCGTTTAGTGAAAAATCTTCCGAAGAGTAGTGCATACTCACAGTTGGATCGGGATCCAAATATCATTATGTGATAACCAAGAAGGAAACCTACCATAATTATCACACTCTAAATGATATGCAACACTAGCAAGTTTCAGTACCTTAGAAACTCCCGATGTGGATTTTTGCCTCGTGCTCTTATGACCTTGACGAAGGTCAACATATCATAAGTCACATGTCAAGTTCTACCCGTCATTATCCAGGTTAATTTGAACCCACCTATACATACCCTTGACGAAGGCAAACAAAGTAGTACGACTGTCCCAAACCAACGCATCTATCTATGCTACATATAAATACCCAGCAGCTACCAATCACTATGCCTTGGCGAAGGTCAACAAACATAGCTTGAATACTACTGATTATTCATCTGAAATGAAGGAGGGCTAAGAATGGTTTTGGCGAAACCGTGAACGCAGTGAACTTGATATAGTCGAAGGAACCTTGATAGCTTTTTAAAAGGAGTGGTTTAAGCTCCGCATTTAAAATTGATTTTTAAAGAAAACCGAGTGGTTTTGAAATTGTTCCAACGATTAAACTCTGGTTTGTTTTATCATGCATTAATCTTTGTTAATGCGGTCCCATCATACAAATCCTATCATTGCAGTAAAAGAAACGAAAATACAACGTACGCTTATGCCATCCGCATTCGCCACTGGGCCCCATCTTACACCGTTAGGTTACTTAACTAACGCCAGAGCGGGGGCTGGACTAGCGCGGGTGCAAAACATAAGCAACGTCTACTAGATATATAATATATATATATATATGCATTCGTCTCACGCAATAATAGGCATTCTAGATCACAGATGCATATATTGGATATATTAGGAATTCCGCGTTTCGTTTAAGCCTGTAACGAAAGACGGATTCCACGGTGATGATGGATAGCCAAATACCCCACCCTAGACCCCTAATGGGTGTGGCAAACTACCCGCCAAATTCCCGAAGTGAAGCAACCTCCCTCAGTAAAATGAGTAGGCCACTCGGCACTTCAAAGAACCCGGTAGTTTGTGCATCCCACCTTAGGTCTATCTTAGGAGCAGAAAACAGTAAAAGAAATAATATACAACAGTGGCTACAACCTCAACCCGGATGTGCCCCGTAAAAAAATATTATATCACTTTTACAAATTACATTGAATGAAAGAAAAGAAAATACTCTTCTCACATCCCCTCGGCTATTCATCCACGACGATCCAATAAAATTCATATACACAAACCATCAACACAGATCACAGATATGTGCAACCCCCAACTAATCGACGTATAGCAATTAGCGGAGGTTTACGAACACATATATCAAACACAGAAAACCCGATTGGCTAAAGTACTTAGAGTTTCGATCGATTAACCAAATTTGAATCTACCCCAAGTACAACACTGTACACAAAAAAATCCTGGGCAGAAACAAAATATCCCAGATATCACAAATCACCAAAATAGAACAACAGGAAAAATTTGGACCGAGTCGGGGTTGACTCGGCCGCGGAACGGCGGCAGAACGCTCTGTTTTGCCGCGGTTCCACGGTAGTCTTGCCGATTCAGGAGCCCAAATTTCTTCTGCTTTCTAAGAAAACCTTGCACGTAATTTTAAGGCCTCTGAAAAGATTTTTAGACCGGTTTTTAAAATCGACAGAAAACGTGGTTTTCGGACGTGATTTTGGGATTTTTCCGTGATCGAATTTCTAAAAACTTTTCTAACTAGATAGTTAAGGTTTTGTAGGCTCAGATACCACTGTAAGCCGATGTCGCGCACACCGCAGTTCACAGGGAGGCGTAATTTTCAAAAACGATAAATATTTGACTACGCAACACCAGTTAAACTCCAGGATCTTCACTAAAGCTTTAACTAGCTAATCTATGTAGAGGTTTAACTACTCTGTTAGAATGTTATACCTCCAAGATACGGTCCTTCGGGTCTTCTAGTGCTCCTTTCTAAGACTCCTCGGTGATCGGATCGGGCTAGCTCGATCGGCCTTCTTGCGTCAAAGATGAACCACTGCGAAAGAATGTGCTCCAAGCTTCAACCTCTAAATGAGGTAACTAAGATAGATGGCTCGCTAAACCAACTAGCCTAGGAGATGTAGAAAGTCTAATGGATTGTTTGTCTCACTAAACCCTATGGCTCACAATACATGTGAAGGATTAGGGTTTAGTTTAGAGGAAGAAGGAAATGGAGAAACCTAGAGAGCAAATAGAGAGAGTAACTAAAGAAAATATGAACCAGCATCAAGAATGGCAAGTGTGGAGAATGGCTAATATATTTCGTCTTCTCGCTTATTGAACCTTGGAATAAAAGTCCGTAGAATAATGCACCCATGCTTCAATAGTGAGTCAAGATGAATAAACAATGCAAAATAGCCATGCTTCACCCATGCTTTGAATATCTCTCCCATTTTCTGATTTCCACATCATTAATCCATTTATCTAATATGGATAAAACTAATAATGAGGTGGCTCCTTCTAGAAGCATGCCTTCACAAATTACAAGAATGCCCCTATCACCGTATATACATACCCGTATCCGTATTCCGAAAAATACGGATACACTGAGACGATAACAATCCAATAATACAAAATCCGGCTTAAACCAAAACCCACTAGTATTGTCTGCCTGATCAGCATCCGTGTACAAGTATACGTACGTGATTGAAGCCCAGTCGTAAAACCATACGACGTGTACATCAATTGCCTGAAGCAGGGAAACCCTCTGTGTAGGACTCTAAAGACTCGACAGTACGCTGGCAGTGGGTTTAACCATAAGCCGTCAGCGGTACTAGCTGCACGTAACGGCTACCCAGGAATCTGTCGATAAGAAGTCCGATGAGCAAACTCATCCGGACTTCTACTGAGCCTATCGGTGACAATCTCCGTACAGTCCGGTCTGTTCGTCTAAGATACTCGCATACCGGCCTAGGGGGATGGTAAACGTCAGACCCCTAACAGAGCAATAAGTCGTGTCAGAGGAAAGCCCAATACACCATGAGAAACTACTGAAGTACCTTACCAGTATTTCTCGATTTCCCTGGCCAGGGATTTTATGTAATGGCTTTCCGAACACTGCGCAATATCAACCCCCAATACCGGGAGAGACGAATCCTATCTGATCGCTACTGTCTCCAAGTGCTTCGGGACTACATCCAACTACTACCTATTTGTACGACTTCTTTGAGAGTGGTAGGGTAGTAATCTAAGTGTAGTGGGAACACACTCGAGACGAAGTAGCGATGGCAAGTCAACGGACTAAGCCGTACTCATACCACCTGGGAACTGCTACCTGACGATGGGTATAATACCAACCAGCAGTTCGCGATGAGTCTTGTCCACTGTAACTCATAACCTAATGACCACCAGCATACCAACTCCAGTACGGCGTACTAATGGCCGTGGGACAGACCATATCCCCTGCTGGGATGAGAAGCGTATACACTAGTCTACTCCGAAATATCGATGCCCCGTCTCGATAATCCAACGACTGAGGACCTGTATAAGGATGTGCTTATAAACTACCCAGCTCCCACAAGTGTGACTGCCATCACAACGCTGGTAATCAAGTAAAGATCCTAAAGGCTCTACCAATATGTATAAGCGATATGCTAAAAGAAACACATGCACATATTGAGGTAGAATCAAACCAGATAGCATACTACCATATCGAGCAAGACTGTTATTATAACTGTGAAATATCCCAAGTATCCAATATGTAATATACAATCCAGTATGATACAATAATGGCCTCTAGGGCATATATCACTAACAGTCTCCCACTTGCACTAAGGCCATGTATTGGCATATCGCAGACCTATCATCTCGATTGGCCGCTCAAACTGTGTCTGAGGGATGGCCTTTGTGAGTGGATCTGCAATGTTGTTCTCTGTCTCTACTCTCCGCACCTCAGTCTCCCGTTGATCAATGATCTCCCTGATCAGGTGGAACCGCCTCAGGATGTGTCTAAACTTCTGATGGGACCTTGGTTCCTTCACTAAAGTTATAGCGTCGTTATTGTCACAATACAGCGGTATTGGATCAACAATGGATGGAACCACCTGAAGCTCCGTCACGAACTTCCTGATCCAGACTGCTTCCTTCGCGGCATCACAGGCAGCAATATACTCCTAAGGACGTATGAGACAGTATATGGGCGCTGGGCCAGCGGGTCACGTGCGTGGCGCGTAGCTGCTGGACGCCAGTGGGTCACGTCCCCTGGGCGTGGCCGCTAAACACCAGCGGGTCACGTGCCCTGCGAGTGGCCGCTGGGCGCCAGTAAAGCACGTGAGCGGAACGTGGCCACTGGGCGCCAGCGGGTCACGTGCGCGACACGCAACCGCTGGAAACACCGGCAGAAGAAAGAGCTTAGACCCTGGGCTGGGATTTGAACTTCCGAGGGGCTTTGGAGTTAAACTCCTAAGAAAAGAGGGATATTTATTTTGAATTTTTTTTTTTGAAATTCGGAGGAGTTAATCTCCTAAAGAAAAGATTTTGGAAATGATGAAAGATGACCCCTTTCTTCTCTCTTGAGCCTTGGATCCTCCCAAAGTGGGATTTTTGGAGATGGCTCTCCTTTCTCATCCTCTCTTTTTGTCAGATTTTGGCGAAAAGGGATGATGAGATTTACAATCTCCCTTTTAGAGATTTGATGGGAGATTTGAACTCCCCTTTAAAGGTTTTATGGTGAAAAACTATTTCTTTTTGGGAAAAGAAGAGTTAAACTCTTAATTTAATTCAAAAAAAGAGAAGAAGATTTATGAAGGGTTCTTTAGCACAACTACTGGGTTTCGGAAGGTATCATCCATGCCAATTTAAAAAATTTAGTATGCTAAGTAACCCAAACCAAGGATCTAACTAGAGGAATTAGGGTAAGCAAGCATGTAATCAAACATTACACTAAATGAATAAAGAATACAACCTTTGTAGACCGATCCTTCACTTCAAAAGCTCCGTGTAGTAGTCTCTTCACTCCAAGTAGTGGTCTCTCAGACTCTCGCTAGGCTCCACTAGGCGAAAAGATCAAGCTTGCTTGAAGTCTTCGAGACCGAAGATGATCTACGTCGAAGAATCTCCAACTCAAACTACCTCTTCATTAATTGGGAATTAGCGAAGCAAACAACCTAAACTAAATGGCTAATCTAGTGTAGGTTGATGAAGTAGGAATTTTGCTCACTTTAGAATTATTTTTCTCACTAATTTTCTTCACCTCTTCAAAACCTAAAGAGCTTTTGTTTAGATGAAGAAGAAGATCAAGTGTAGAATGGAATGGCAACCATGGGTGAGATAATATCTCATATGAACTCAGGTAGAGACTTAACCATGGCTTAAGATAATGGTTGGGTTAATAAATATCTAAGGTAAGACAAAATTAGTAGACTAAGTCAATGGTCACCACAAGCTTCTCCAAGCTTCTAACCATGACATATTTCCATCTAATTTTGTATTTACCTTAAATAATTAAAACCCTTAATTATCTTTAGCATGGTGTGGGTCTAATACACCCATGTAGTGTGTATCATCAAGCATGACACAATAACAATAATATATATCACATATATATTATATATAAGTGAGAAAAAGAAATGCTTAAGTGAGCTAATATTAGTTAATGTAAAATTAATATATCAAATATATAATCATACATTAAATTATTAAATCAACACTTGATTTAATAATCCGGCTATATCACATATAACCGACTAATATCATTTGTATCAACTTATCGAATCAACACTTGATTCGATAGCCCGGCTATATCACATATAACCGACCGATATCACATATCGCGATATTAGAATACGGTATCGCATACGCGTATTAATCTCGGTCCCGCACATATCACATATGTGCTCCTAATTCGTTTCGCCTGAGCCAGGAAACCTCTGTGTATGAATCTAAAGACTCGTCAATATGCCGGCAGTAGGTGATGATCATATCAGTCACCCACAAGCGATCAGCGATACTAGCTGGACATAACGGGTACCCGGATATTGAACGATCAAAAGATTAACAAACAAGCCTGCTCATACTCCTGCGAATCCAATAAGTAACACTACCGTACAGTCTGGTCTCTTCGTCCGATATGTCGCATATCGAGTGTAGGGGTGGTAAACGTCAGACCCCAATAACTTGATAAGTCGTGCCGATATGAGGCTCATAACGGGTCGAGAAACTACTGATAACACTTACCGGTAAATCTCCGTATCAGCCCTGGCTAGAGACTTTTTGTTATAGCCAATCGAGCACAGCGCAACATCAACCCCCAGTACCGGGAGAGACGAAACCCCTCCTATCGCTCATTGCCTCCATGTGACTCGGGACTGTACCCAAAAACCACCGTTTTGCACATTCTCTTAAACATGGTAAGGTGGAAATCAAAGCACAGTGGGAATCACACAAGACTCTATGACGATCTCGGGTCTACAGACTAACCTGTACCAGTATCACCAGAGAACTGCTATCTGACGTGAGGTATAATACCATCTAGGAGTTCTCAGCGAGTCATATTCAGTGTACCCAGTCTCCACTGAGCATCCGTATACAATCTTTGATGTCAAACACCAATGGATGTGGGATCATCCATCGCCCATCATATGGGTCAAGAAACATATTCGCTAGTCTACTCTGGAATATCGATGCCCTGTCTCGATACACCCTCAACTAGGAACAATTAAAGGATGAACTTATGGACTACCCTGGCCCCACTAGTATGATCTCCATCATAGTCCTGGTAGTCAAGTACACATCCTAAGGGCTTTATCAATATGTGAGAGCAAGACTGTATCACAATACAAGTCTACATGTTAAGATAAAGAGCAACCAGATAGCACACTATCATGTCGAGCAAGAAAGTCATCTCTATATATGTCTAAGCGTCCACTATAATATACAATCATTTACAATAATAGCCTCTAGGGCATACATACAACTAACAATTTAAAATCTTGAGGAAGGAGAAGGGGGCGCAGAACCCTAGAAATTATTAGAGAATAAAAGTTATCATTGATTTTCTCATCATGTTTGCCTTTTATAGGCTACACGCATTATATATAGCCCTTTGGGTTTTTCCAAATGGCACTTGTGCCTCTCCATGCCTTATTTGCATATTTCTTTTTGCATATAATCCATGGGATTTACAAAATTTTGGATTTTACCCATTTTTCATACATTTATTTCTAAAAATTGCATTTAAACTAATTTATTGCTTCATTTTTGGCATGGAGTCAGTCTCTTCCATGCTTGATCTTGACTTAGGCTTGGGCCCGCTTGATTGAGCTCGAGCCTGCTTAACTTAGGGTTGACTTTGACTTGGTCAACCATGGTGTAATTTTTTATCTCAACAATACCGAGTCCAATGATTTTATGAAGTTCATAGGTATAAAGTAGAGAACCATATATTGGAAGTATCAAGATTTTTTGAAGTGATCGAAGATGTGAATACATATGCTAGGTATTCCATCGTAGTAATATTGAGAACTCGATTCTCTCTTAGGTTACTCTTCCGCGGGTGCGCTCCATGATGAGTAATGTTGTATGGCCTTTTTCTATTTGTGATATGCACTGGAAACAGTTGCATACCATTTGAATATGGTTCCATCTAAATTAGTGTCTTAGAGTATATGCAGACATAGAATGGGAGCATATCTTGAGAATATTAATATATGAAGTTATCTGATTTCTATTTTAAAAGCAGAATCTAGATATACTCAAGGTACGTTTTAGTAATGGAAGTTTATGAGTTATTCTAAGCTTTTAGCAAGGGTTTAACGTCTACCATTTTCAAGATCAATAGTTGCATTGTTCTTAACTCGCCATCTTTTATAAAAAAACTTCTTTGCTAAATAAATTAGTGAGAGTATGGTAAAGCTGGAAGTGATTTCAGAACCACAAACGGTTACTGAAAATTTAGTAAAACCTAAGAATTCAATTGGACTAGATAAACCTTAGCCACTCCGCCGATTTAGTAGGTGAGCTCAGCCACCCAAGAGATATTTCGGTTTCTCGTAAATAGTAACAAGGAGGTCGGCATCACTGTGATGATGGCCCTACTAGTTATCAGCAGGCCATGAAAAGTGGTGACTTCCGGATGATGGCTGGATGCAAGATATCCAAATTGGACTCCACGCACTCCAGCAAATTATGGATTTTTGATTTTGCAGGATGCTCATGATGGGGTGAAACCCATTAGGAGCAGGTAGATCTTTCAAGATCAGTGCAAATGGAAAGTAGTAACCTAATAAGGATGGACTTGTAGCAAAAGGTTTTTATCAAATACCCAGCGTAGATTATGATGAAACTTTTATTTCAATGTCTATACTGAAATCCATATGAATATGACTTGTCACAGCTATTCATGACTATGATATCTGGTAGGTGGATGACTATAACATTTTTCTAAATGGACATTTAAAAGTCCACGTGTATATGACTCTGCCATAGGGTTTTCTTAGTCGGTAGGAGCAGCGGAAGGTGTGCATGATATTTATGTCTATTTGTAAACTAAAGCAGGCGCAGCGGAGACGGGTCATCTATTTTGATGTGACAGTAAAGGTGTTTGACTTCATCAAAACAACAGATGAACCTGGCAAGAAAGGTAGGGAGTACAGTCCTGGATTTGGATAAGATACTCATAATAGGAAGTGACATTCATATACTACAATTGGTCTAACTATGGTTGCCACGGGTGTTTCTCCATATAGGATTTGGATAATATATCAAGAATTCGGGTAACTAGAGCTATGTCGATAGATCTAGATTTGGGTAGTGTCTTAATCCGGGTACTTGGACACTATTCTAAAAGGGTTTAGAATGGACGACTCCTAGCATTGCAGTGTAGCCGCATGTAATGGAGCCACCTTCTCTAAAGAGATGTCTTCTAGACTGATGAGAAGAGGGACTCACGTGAATGACGTTTTAATTGCTTTGGCAATTAGATCAATCTTGCGATGTCATGTACCAGACCGGATATTACTTTTGCACTTGCTGTAGTAAGCGGATATTAATCCAATCCTGGAAAAACAAAAAGAAGCAGTGAAGAACATATCAGGATGTTCTTGGAGTATGGTAATTGCAGCCTCCTGTAGGAAGCGGTTATCGGTTCAGGCTTCCAAGGTGGCCTGGATGACAAATGGGCTGTCAGAGTTATAAGTTTACCCTCTTTTGAGGGGCAGTATGTTGGACAGGATTCTAAGCAGATACTGAGATAGACGTGATGCCGGATGCTAATTAGATTCAGCGAAGGATACAGCCCAGAAAGTTTGTTGGATAAAGGTGTTCATTTATGAACTTAGGGTTTGAAAAGAGAGAGCTTGAGGAGAGAGAAGATGAACATAATCATGAGAAGAGAAAATGAGTTATCATAATATATATCAAGCATTTTATTTTATCAAGAAAAGAAAAGAAAATGATTTACAACCATGCTTGATAAATATCTTGTGATAATTCATCTCCATGAGTCATTAAGTAATTATGAAGCATTAATGACATGGATGAATCATCCATATGACTCACTAATCTCATTCAATGTATATGCCACCTAAACCTCCTTAGTCACCATCTTCTAGAAGCTTCTCGCGCAATTACGAGAACGCCCCTCCTATCCGTGAAAACACGGAAAAACTTTAGACTGTATAAATCCAATAACCGGATACTAGTAACTGGCTTAAACCAAAGCCGACTAGTAAAAACTGTCCGAAAGTCGTACGTGTGTAAACACACGTATGCGTCCGAACCCTTGTCGTAAAACCATACGACCTCTATATCGTTTCGCCTGGAGTAGGGAAACTCTCTGCGTGGGACTCTATAGACTCGACTACTACGCTGGCAGTGGGTTTAACCACAGACCGCAAGCGGCACTAGCTGTACGTAACGGTCCCCAGGTAGATGTCGATAAGAAGGCCGATGAGGAAACCCATCCGAACTCCTACTGAGTCTGATGTGACAATCTCCGTACAGTCCGGTCCGTTCGTCTAAGACTATCGCATATCGGGCCTAGGGGGCGGCAAGCGTCAGTCCCCTAATAACGGTATAAGTCGTGTCGGAGCGAAGCCCATTACACCCTGAGAAACTACTGGAACCTACCAGCAAATCTCGCTTGCCCTGGCCAGGGACTTTGCGTAATGGCTCTCTGACACAGCGCGATATCAACCCCCAATACCGGGAGAGACGAATCCTGTCTAACCGCCACTGCCTCCAAGTGCTCGGGACTGCACCCAACTGCTACCTGTTTGCACGACTCCTTTGAGCCGTGGTAGGGTAGCAACCTAAGAACAATGGGACACACTCGAGGCGAAGCAGCAGTGTCAAGTCTGCGGACTATGCTGTACTCATGTCACCTGGAAACTGTTCACTGACGACTGGTATAAAACCATCCAACAGTTCCCTGTGAGTCCTGTCCGATGTACCCGTAACCCAACGAGCACCTACATACTATCTCTAGTACGACGTACTGACGGCTGTGGGACAGACCATCTCCCCAACTGGGATGAGAAGCGTACATACTAGTCTACTCCGGAGTATCGATGCCCTGTCTCGATAATCCAACGACTAGGGACCTGAATAAGGATGTGCTTGTAGACTACCCAGCCCCCACTAGTGTGACTGCCATCACAACGCTGGTAGTCAAGCAAGATTCTAAGAGCTCTATCAATACGTATACTCACATATTAAGATAGAAAAACCAAGTAGCATACTACCATGTTTAGCAAGACTGTTATATACATGTGAATATCCCAAGCTTCCATTAAGTAATATACAAACTAGTATGATACAATAATGGCCCCTAGGGCATATACACTAACAATCTCCCACTTGCACTAGGGCCATGTACTGGCATATCGAAGACAGATGATCTCGAGTAGCCTCTCGAACTGAATCTGAGGTAGGGCCTTTGTGAATGGATCAGCAATGTTCTCTTCAGAAGCAACTCTCCGAACCTCGATCTCCCGACGATCAATGATCTCCCTGATCAGGTGATACCGCCTTAAGATGTGTCTGGACTTCTGATGGGACCTTGGTTCCTTCGCTAAAGCTATAGCTCCGTTGTTGTCGCAATACAGAGGTATTGGATCAACTATGGTAGGAACCACCTGAAGTTCTGTTAGGAACTTCTTCATCCAGACTGCTTCTTTTGCGGCATCGCAAGCAGCTATATACTCCGCTTCCATCGTCGAGTCAGCAACGGTGTCCTGCTTGGAGCTCTTCTAGCACACCGCCCCTCCATTGAGGGTAAAGACATAACCCGACATGGACTTGGAATCGTCCTTATCACTCTGGAAGCCGGAATCAGCAAAGACCTCCAACCTGAGGTCTTTTCCACCGTAAACCAAGAACATCTCCTTAGTCCTTCTTAGGTACTTGAGAATGTTCTTTACTGCTATCCAGTGTTTCTCCCCTGGGTCTGACTGATACCGGCTTACCACACTCAGTGCGTAAGCTACATCTGGTCTGGTGCACAACATCGCATACATTATAGAGCCTACCGCAGAAGCGTAGGGTATAATAGACATGCGTTCCTTTTCCAAATCAGTCTTGGGAGACATCTCTTTGGAGAGGGTGATTCCGTGACAAGCCGGTAGATTACCGCGCTTAGAATCTTCCATATTGAATCTTTTCAGTACAGTGTCGATATACCTGGACTGCGAAAGTCCCAACATCCTCTTGGATCTATCACGATAGATCCGAATCCCCAGAATGTAAGAGGCATCACCCAGGTCTTTCATGGAGAACCTGTGCGACAAGAATCCTTTGACAGATTGTAGTATATGAATGTCATTTCCTATCAATAGAATGTCATCCACGTACAAGACGAGGAATACGACACTTCTGGCTACAACTTTACTATATATGCACGGTTCATCTGGATTTTTGATAAAGTCATATTCTTTGACTGTCTCATCAAAACAGATGTTCCAACTCTGCGATGCCTGTTTTAGTCCATAAATGGACTTAAGCAGCTTGCATACTTTCCCGCTGCTCCCACTCTGATTGAAACCCTCTGGCTGATCCATATAGACGCACTCTTCTAAATTTCCATTCAGAAAAGCCGTCTTTACGTCCATCTGCCAGATTTCATAATCATGGAAGCCAGCAATAGCAAGAAGGACCCGAATGGATTTGAGCATAGCCACTGGAGAAAAAGTTTCGTCATAGTCCAAACCAGGTCTTTGACGAAAACCCTTTGCAACAAGTCTAGCCTTATAGGTTTCCACCTGTCCATCTACACCAATCTTTTTCTTGAAGATCCATTTGCATCCTATGGGTTTTACCCCATCTGGAGCAAAGTCCAAAGTCCATACTTTGTTGGTGTACATGGACTCCATTTCGGTCCGCATTGCATCTAGCCATCGTACCGAGTCGCCGCTCTGGATGGCCTGCTGGAAGTCAGTAAGTTCATCATCATCTATGATGCAATCCTCTCTATCCCCATCTATGAGAAAACCATAGTATCTCTCAGGCGGATGAGACGGCCTACTACTCCTGCGGAGGGGTCGGGAATGTCCTGTTCTTCTTGAACTACCGGTTCTACCAAACTTTCAGTATTAGTTTGTGGTTCTGGAATTTCTTCCAGTTCTATTTCGCTCCCACTTGATTCCTTTTCTAAAAACTGATGTTCTAGAAAATGGGCATTACGAGAAACAAATACCTTTTGTTCCTCTGCGTAATAGAATAGGTATCCCCTGGAGTTCTTTGGATATCCCACAAACTTACACTTTACTGATCGTGCCTCGAGCTTGTCCACATGCTGCTTTTTAACAAAAGCTGGACATCCCCAAATCTTTATATACTGTAGATGGGGTTTCTTCCCGCTCCACATCTGATATGGAGTGGTAGGCACAGTCTTGGTAGGAACCATGTTCAAAAGATATGCCGCTGATTCTAGCGCATAATCCCAGAAAGATCGCGGTAACCCAGCATTACTCATCATGGATCGTACTGTAAGCCCGCGGGGGCGCCCCGGCCGTCGATCCGACGCCGGAAACGCGGAAAACAAAAACTTTGCGAACTTTGCAAAACGGCACCGCCGCGGACTTTTTACCCGGATCGGGCCATTAACCTAGCTAGCTAGCAAAAAGAAAAGAGTAGAGAAGCTATACCAAGCGATCCGTGTCCTTCGGTCTTCGTCTCCGCTCCGATCTCCCGCGGAATCTCCGTCACCTCCTCGCTCGTCGGAAAGGGCACCACGTAGCCGGAATCTTTTACGGGCTCCCGCCTCTTGACCGAGGCAACTCGGGCGCGAAGTTGGCTAGCCGACGCGTCCAAGACTTGCTATAGAAATAGTGTAGAAGGTTATCTCTTTGGGGTTTATGAGGTTGCCATGGTTGGAAGAATTTTAGCACAAGGATATTCATGGAGGTTTTAAGAAAATGGAGCATGCTTGAGGGAAAATGGGCTCGGCCAGAACCTCTTCTGCTCACTGGAAAATGAATTTTTTTTGGCAAACTCTCTCTCACTTGAAAACCATATATAAATTAATCCCCATCATTACAAATCAAACCTTACTCCACAAATTAAACACACCCAAATAATCACTCCATATGAAAATTAATTCATCAACTCCTATTCATACACAGTGGCCGGCCCCATCATTACATGGGTGGAGAAAATGGAATTAAATAAAACAATGAGAAGAAAAAGAATGAATGAATGAGAAATGAGTCACACCAAAATCAAGTATCAATCCTTTCATAAAACCACCTCAATCTATTTCTCATAAATGCAAGTGATAGACAAGAAAAGAATATCATGATTATGAAGTCACACTCATGCAAAGAAACCCCTCACAAAATGTTAATTGTAAACTTGCAATTAACACCCCCAACGAAAAGTCCGACCGGGAAGGAAAAAGAGAAAACCGGCCGGAACGGAATGCAAACTGGCAACCCCAGAAAACCGATCCCGTAATAAATTACAGGAAAACCCCGCTAGTGCAAATACATGCCCGCATTTGTATTCCCGCTGAACACAAATGCAAAGAGACAAAACTACACTATCTAATACTAGTATCCGGCTTAAGCCAAAGCCGGCTAGTAAAAACCGTCCGATCACGATCCGTGTAATACCGCACGTATCTGATCGAACCCTGCCATATCTCCATACGGCCTCTACAGCGTTTCGCCCGAAACTTGAGTAACTGTCTGTGTGGTGGACTCTAAAGACTCGTCAATACTATGGCTGTGGATTTAACCACTAGCACGTCAGAGGTATAAGCCAATACGTGACGGGCCACCAGCTATTGACAAAAAGGGACGTCGATGAGGAAGCTCACCCCGACACCCTACTGAGCCTGTCAGTGACAATATTCGTACAGTCCGGTCCGTTCGTCTATGAGCATCGCATGGCGGGCCTAGGGGGTTGGTAAAAGTCAGACCCCCAAAAGCGGTACAAGTCGTGTCGGAGTGTAGCCCAGAACACCCTGAGATACTACTGGAATACCTACCAGCAAATCTCCTGCCTTGGCCAAGGACTTTTCATGTTCTGGCTCTCCTAGACACAGCACGACCTCACCCCCAATACCGGGAGAGACGAACCCCTGCAGATCCGCTCACTGCCTCCATGTGGCTCGGGACTGTACCCAACTAAAACCTGTTTGCACGACTCCTTTGAGCCGTGGTAGGGTAGTAATCAAAGCACAGTGGGAACTCACACGAGACAAATGACGATCCCAGGTCGATGAACTAACCTGTACACATGTCACCTGGGAACTGCTATCTGACGTCTGGTATATGCCCAACTAGCAGGTTCCCGGCGAGTCCTGTCCGGTGTACTCATAACCCAATGAGCACCTGTATACATCTTAGGTGAACCAACTGACACCAGTGGCTTGTGAGACCGGCCACCGCCCCTCGTCGGGGTCTCGACTGTATACACTAGTCTACTCTGGAGAAACGATGCCCTGTCTCGAATCTCCCACGACTAGGGACCTTTTAAGGATGTGCTTATAGACCCCAGCTCCCACTTATATGATCGCCCTCATACTGCTGGAAGTCAAGCAAGAATCCTAGGGGCTTTATCAACGTGTAATAGCGACTCGAAAGGTCACCTAAAGCAGTACACGATGATAAAGATAAACCAGATAGCATACTATCATCTCGAGTAAGACTGTCCTACCGGGATAGGTCCTCCCCTCAATCATTGCAATCACGTGCCTGTGATCCAATAATTGACTCTGAGGGCACTATCTCCAACAATCTCCCACTTGCACTCGAGGCTAATTATTGCGATGTCGCATACTCACAGCCCGTGTGATACCGAACACCCAACTCCTCTACTAGTCAGTCTCACAAAGCTTGTTTGCGAAACTATTGCGTTCGAGGAATAGCCTCAGTGAGTGGATCCGCTTTGATGTTTCTTTCTATGTCTCTCTATATCTCATGTTCGCAGAGAAAACTATCTCCCGAAATGAGCAATACCTGTCCTAGAATGTTTGGATGTCTGATGGGACCTAGCTCATAAATGAACTCCAAATCCAAAACTTCTTAGACTGTATTGTCAACTGAACTTAATCAGTATCCTGCGCCATGCCTTCCCTCAGTTTCCACCTGGACCACCTGTCCAAAATACTGCCCCTCGTTAGAGGGAAAACTATAACTCTGACAGTCACTCTGCAATCCAGGTCACCTTGGAAGCCTGGAATGATAACCATCTCCTAAAGGAGGCTGCCGCTATCAATTCCCTAGAACATCAACTTATGTTCTAAAACTGCTTCCGATTGTGACGACCAAAGTATAACCGATCGTAGTATAGGAATATTACTTCCTACTTTGTGTATGTCATCAAATACCAGGACATCACACTCTACTACCTTCTTAACAGATCCATCCCCTATTCTGATGAAGTCAAACCTATGACTGTCACATCAGAAATAGATGACCTATCTCCGCTATATCTGCTTTAGTCTATAAATAGACATAAGCCTGATGTCCACCAATGCTTCCGCTGCTCCCACTGACTACGACAACCCTCTGGCAGAGTCATACACACGTGCACTTCTAAAGCCAGTTTAGAACGACGCTATACTCATCCTTCCGCCGGGTCTCGCAGCCTGGAACAACAGCAATGGCAAGTGTGGGTAAACAAGAACCTCTCTGCCACCGTCCTTGAGCATACCGAAGTACCTCTCGAGTGCCTGAGGTTACCCACCATATCTGCGGAGTGGCCAATGGAATGTCAAACCAGATTGAATCTTTAGGTTCTTATCAAATCTTCAGTAATCGTTTGCGGTTCTGGAATCACTTCCAGTTCTACCATACTCCCACTACTGTTTTCTGAAAAAATCCACTTTTAATAAAACTGTGGCGAGTCTAGAACAATATCACTATTGATCTTCCAGATGGTAGAAAGTCAACCCTCGTCATAGCCCGGGTCAACCCACAAACAGCCACTACTGAAACGTGCCTTGAGTTGTCCAGAGTCTGGTTTCAAGCATAAGCCGGACAACTCCCCGTATCTTAACAATGTCAAGATATGAACTGTTCTAAATCCAAGAACCAGAGGCACTGATTTAATTGAACCAGATTCAAATCATGCAGCTGTCTCCAGTGCATGTCAAGTAAATGGAAGAGAGGCCGATCAGCGTTACTCAACTTAGGAGTACTTCCAATTATGAGTAACCTGAAAGAGAAGCTAGTTCTCTTAATCATTACTATCAACTGAATACCATTCACAAGTATCTACATCTTCGATCTCCTTGAAGAATCCCGATACTTGCAACACTTGGTTCTCTACTTTACTCTTATACCTATAACTCCTCAAAACTTAGACCCTGTGTTTCTACGAAACACATGTCTAAGAACTAGAGAAGTTAAAAGTAAACAAAATATAGTACGAGGACCAACCCCTCTGTCCTAATGGACACTGGACAATATACAATACTCTGTATAAGTCCCCTGAGTCTAGTGACTCATTCACTGTGTGTCGTAGGTTGAAAACTGTACTTTTGGTTAAGAAGTACACCGTTGTTCAATGCTCCTTACCTAACTATCCACTGATATAGGTAAATGTCATAGACATAATTTCAAAAAGTATATCTCACTCTATAAAAATAGACGTACAGATATATCAATTTGAAATTGGTGCACAACAACGGATATTCAAAACCAAATATTTGCCGACCGGCAAACAACCCAGGTGGCTTCCTCAAATATCATGAATCCCGATATAATGAGAAAGGTCACCTAATTCCCAATAACTTACTCCCACTCAATCGTCTGTAAAACCATACAGACGTGAGACTCAAACCTGGTAAATACATACCCTGGAGCAAGTGTCTAATTGGGAAATCAGTTTTCTTTTAACAGTACACAGTGAAACTGAAACATTGCAATGTTTCGATGGGGTATCCTGGTATTCCTAGTAATGCCTCTTCCATTATCCAGATTCACAACTATAACCGTATAATTCTTTGCCATCTCTCCAAATCCCTTTACATGTCTTTAGTCATTACCTTCTGTACACCCCTTTAGGCCAAATGGTTTTCTTCCTTCCCTACCGTTCGGCACCAGCCTATGGTTTGGAAGAAGACTATCCAATAAGCATAATGGGTGTACTGTCCTGGTCCTAGGAACACTCGCAATGCGAGAGAAGGTGAGGATAAAAGACAACCGAATGTACTTAATTCATAGGTGATTTAGGATTGACAAAGAAGTACATGGTTTGGTCGTGAATAGCAGTCGCAATTTACTTTGCCCTCTTACTAATCCCTTGCTTTGTCTGAACTTAATACCTTCTGTACACCGTTTAGGCTAATTGGCTTTCTTCATTCCCTACCGTTCGGCACCAGCCTAAGGTTTGGAAGAAGACTATCCAATTTACGTAATAGGTGTACTATCTCCTAAACCAAGGAGCACTCGCAACCTGAGAGAAGGTAAAAGGTAAAGACAACTGAATAGTCCTATTCGTTTTCTCCAGAACCGGAAACCATCCTCGAAGTCCTTCGAGTTCGTATATAACCATACGATGGTTTTGTCCAATGGAAGTGGACGTTCGTAGTAATACGGGGTGTCCCGGAGAAAAGGGTAAAAGTAGGAGTGGCAAAGAGGTCTGCAACTCTGACAATCCAAAAGCCAGTGTTAAGGAGGTTCGGTCAACTTGGTCACTGAGTCATAGTCTAGGGTCGGGTCAATGGTCGCTGCCAGAGAGAGAGAGAAAAGAAACACTCAGCGTGCACTCTAACCTAGATCAGAATGGTTACCAATTTATCTAATCTGGAAACCTCCCACTGTAACGTCAAATTCTTCCCCAAACCTGAAAGAAGAATTAGCCGGGATAACCCGAGGAGTAAACCAACTCATCAGTGGGAATCGGGATCCAACTCTCATCGCATGATAACGTGACGGAATCCGCTCACGTTATCACACTCCAGAAGGTATGCGCATATCTGGCAAGTTTCAGTACTTTTGAAACTCCCGATGTGAATTTTTACCCCATGCTCTTATGACCTTGACTAAGGCCAACAAATCATAAGTCACATGTCAAGTTCTACCCGTCATTGTCCAGGTTGATTTGAACCCACCCGTACAAGCCCTTGACTAAGGCCAACAAGGCTATACGACTGTCCCAAACCAACGCATCTATCTATGCAGCATATGAATACCCAATAGCTACCAAACACTGTGCCTTGACTAAGGCCAACAAACACAGCTTGAATACTATTGACTACCCATATGAAACGACGGAGGGCTACGAATGGTTTCTGGCGAAAACCTTTAACGTAGTGAACTTGATATCGTTGAAGGAACGGATAGCTTTTTAGAAAATATAGTGACGAAAACCTTTACTAAAGAGGTCACTCCCGGTGAAGGGATCTCGGCTCTTTCCCCGTAGAATGGGGTGCAGGATATTCCAACTGAATACCACGGTGCAAAGCAAAAGTAATCGGCTATAGTGAAGTTACTGCCCTGACGCAAACTTTTGTCCAAGGGGTCACTCCCGGTGAAGGGATCTCGGCCCTTGCCTCGTCGACTGAGGAGCAGGATATTCCAACTGAATACCACGGTGCAAAACAAAAGTGAACGCCCTTGCAATAACAGCTTTTTGAAACAGTGTTCCAACAACATCAGAATAGGTTTGTTTATCTTGCATTGATCCGAATCAACGCAGTCCCATCAATTGATCACACCACAAAGAACGAAAATATACTGATGTACGTATATGCCATCCGCATTCGCCACTGGGTCCCGTCATCACTCGTTAGGTTAGCTAACTAACGACAGAGCGGGGACTGGACTAGCGCGGATGAAAAACATATACAACATCTACTAATATATATACCAATATATAGTATTCGCTCAAGGCGTGATAAAAGCAACACAGAAATGTATAGCAACACAGATCAATACAGATATCTGGGATCCCCGGGTTTCACAGAGCCGCTGAAACCCGACGTTCCCCTGGTCGTGTGGATAGCCTGTGCAATGAAATCCTAGACCCCTACGGGCGCGGCAAGTTACCCGCCAAAACCTGAAGCGAGGCAGCCCCCTTCAGCAACGTGAATGGACCACCCAGCACTTCACGGAATCCGGTAACTTGTGTACCCCTCCTGGGTCAACCCTATACCCCCTACGAGTGCGGCGAATAGCCCGCCAATTCTAGAGTGAAGCCCCTTCCGCCTCAATGCCATGAGATGCGGGCTTGTTGCCCTCTAGAATCCGGCTATCCGTGCACCCCTCCGCGGGGTAATCCTAGTACAGAAAGTAAAATATACATACAACGGGTACATCGACCGCAACCAGGTCGTGCCCCAAAAGAATAATACAAACTGGCAGTGACGGCAGTCCACATGTCGGACGCTCGCCCCGCAATATCAAATGTACATAATAAAACAGAACTGTACTACCACTGCAACCAGGCTATCCTCCACGACCGATCCGCAACAACACAGTACAATCACAGAACATCAACGTGAAAGTCACGTTCGCAAATCCGTCTAACCGGGCTATAGCAGTTAGACGGGATTTACCGATCAAGTGACATTCACGGTCGCAGATATAATGTAAAAACTGTGAACTAGCATGTTTAAAATATCCGATCGAGCAAATTTATCAAAGTGGGCCTCCAAAAAGAACTGTAGCACTTACAGAAAACCTGGGCCCAAATTGAATATCCCAAAACCCCTATTTCCAAGACAAAAGCCCACTGGAAAAATTTCACACAGCAAGGTCTTCTTTCCACCGCGGAAGCGCGGCCAAACCAGGGGTTTGGCCGCCCTTCCGCGGTCGAACTGAAGCATCAAAAAACCAAATTTTTTCAGAGTCCTTAGAATTTCATTCTCATGTTTCTGCAATGTACTGAAAAATTTTCTGAGACAAAATAAAAACGACAGAAACCTGAAGCATGGGAAAATACGGTTTTTGGGGATTTTCGTTCGATCGAGTACTAAACATACTAAAGCAAGCTAGGTAGGTTAACGGCGTGGCTCTGATACCATTGTAAGCCCGCGGGGGCGCCCCGGCCGTCGATCCGACGCCGGAAACGCGGAAAACAAAAACTTTGCGAACTTTGCAAAACGGCACCGCCGCGGACTTTTTACCCGGATCGGGCCATTAACCTAGCTAGCTAGCAAAAAGAAAAGAGTAGAGAAGCTATACCAAGCGATCCGTGTCCTTCGGTCTTCGTCTCCGCTCCGATCTCCCGCGGAATCTCCGTCACCTCCTCGCTCGTCGGAAAGGGCACCACGTAGCCGGAATCTTTTACGGGCTCCCGCCTCTTGACCGAGGCAACTCGGGCGCGAAGTTGGCTAGCCGACGCGTCCAAGACTTGCTATAGAAATAGTGTAGAAGGTTATCTCTTTGGGGTTTATGAGGTTGCCATGGTTGGAAGAATTTTAGCACAAGGATATTCATGGAGGTTTTAAGAAAATGGAGCATGCTTGAGGGAAAATGGGCTCGGCCAGAACCTCTTCTGCTCACTGGAAAATGAATTTTTTTTGGCAAACTCTCTCTCACTTGAAAACCATATATAAATTAATCCCCATCATTACAAATCAAACCTTACTCCACAAATTAAACACACCCAAATAATCACTCCATATGAAAATTAATTCATCAACTCCTATTCATACACAGTGGCCGGCCCCATCATTACATGGGTGGAGAAAATGGAATTAAATAAAACAATGAGAAGAAAAAGAATGAATGAATGAGAAATGAGTCACACCAAAATCAAGTATCAATCCTTTCATAAAACCACCTCAATCTATTTCTCATAAATGCAAGTGATAGACAAGAAAAGAATATCATGATTATGAAGTCACACTCATGCAAAGAAACCCCTCACAAAATGTTAATTGTAAACTTGCAATTAACACCCCCAACGAAAAGTCCGACCGGGAAGGAAAAAGAGAAAACCGGCCGGAACGGAATGCAAACTGGCAACCCCAGAAAACCGATCCCGTAATAAATTACAGGAAAACCCCGCTAGTGCAAATACATGCCCGCATTTGTATTCCCGCTGAACACAAATGCAAAGAGACAAAACTACACTATCTAATACTAGTATCCGGCTTAAGCCAAAGCCGGCTAGTAAAAACCGTCCGATCACGATCCGTGTAATACCGCACGTATCTGATCGAACCCTGCCATATCTCCATACGGCCTCTACAGCGTTTCGCCCGAAACTTGAGTAACTGTCTGTGTGGTGGACTCTAAAGACTCGTCAATACTATGGCTGTGGATTTAACCACTAGCACGTCAGAGGTATAAGCCAATACGTGACGGGCCACCAGCTATTGACAAAAAGGGACGTCGATGAGGAAGCTCACCCCGACACCCTACTGAGCCTGTCAGTGACAATATTCGTACAGTCCGGTCCGTTCGTCTATGAGCATCGCATGGCGGGCCTAGGGGGTTGGTAAAAGTCAGACCCCCAAAAGCGGTACAAGTCGTGTCGGAGTGTAGCCCAGAACACCCTGAGATACTACTGGAATACCTACCAGCAAATCTCCTGCCTTGGCCAAGGACTTTTCATGTTCTGGCTCTCCTAGACACAGCACGACCTCACCCCCAATACCGGGAGAGACGAACCCCTGCAGATCCGCTCACTGCCTCCATGTGGCTCGGGACTGTACCCAACTAAAACCTGTTTGCACGACTCCTTTGAGCCGTGGTAGGGTAGTAATCAAAGCACAGTGGGAACTCACACGAGACAAATGACGATCCCAGGTCGATGAACTAACCTGTACACATGTCACCTGGGAACTGCTATCTGACGTCTGGTATATGCCCAACTAGCAGGTTCCCGGCGAGTCCTGTCCGCTGTACTCATAACCCAATGAGCACCTGTATACATCTTAGGTGAACCAACTGACACCAGTGGCTTGTGAGACCGGCCATCGCCCCTCGTCGGGGTCTCGACTGTATACACTAGTCTACTCTGGAGAAACGATGCCCTGTCTCGAATCTCCCACGACTAGGGACCTTTTAAGGATGTGCTTATAGACCCCAGCTCCCACTTATATGATCGCCCTCATACTGCTGGAAGTCAAGCAAGAATCCTAGGGGCTTTATCAACGTGTAATAGCGACTCGAAAGGTCACCTAAAGCAGTACACGATGATAAAGATAAACCAGATAGCATACTATCATCTCGAGTAAGACTGTCCTACCGGGATAGGTCCTCCCCTCAATCATTGCAATCACGTGCCTGTGATCCAATAATTGACTCTGAGGGCACTATCTCCAACACGTACCATATCCAATAGGGTTCGATTCCGTCTCTCCGATACACCATTATGCTGTGGAGTGTATGGAGGAGTAAGCTGAGAGAGAATTCCTTTCTCTTTTAGGTAACTTAGGAACTCGGCACTTAAGTATTCACCACCTCAATCAGATCTAAGTGTCTTGATACTTTTGCCGGTTTGGTTTTCTACTTCATTCTTATACTCTTGGAATTTCTCAAAAGCCTCGGATTTATGTTTCATCAGATAAATGAATCCGTATCTTGAGTAATCATCCGTGAAAGTAATGAAATAGGAAAAACCACCTCTTGCATGTGTAGACATTGGACCACATACATCACTGTGTATGAGTCCTAAAAGCTCGCTCGCTCTTACTCCATGTCCAGTAAATGGAGTCTTTGTCATCTTTCCTTTGAGACAAGATTGACAAGTGTCATAAGTTTGATATTCGAACGAGTCCAAATATCCTTCTCTATGCAACTTAGTCAACCTTCTCTCATTGATGTGACCCAGTCTACAATGCCATAAGAAAGCTTTATTTAAATCTGGAGACTTTCTTTTTAGTGTGTTCTGGACATTGAAAATTTGGAGTTGGTTTAAAACATATATACCGTTATTTAGTGTACCGGACCCAATCAAACCATGATTAAGGTGGATGTTAACAACATATCTTACAAACGTGAAATCATAACCTTTATTTGATAACAAGAAAACTGATATGATATTACACGTTAAGCTTGGTACAAAAAAACAGTTATGTAAAACCAAAATGTGTCCACTCGTCAATCCTAGGTGATAATCCCCGACGGACGCAGCTCCCACACTAGCTCCGTTAGCAACCTTTAGGGTCATATCACATTCCTTCAGTGCTCTACGGTTTCTCAGTGCCTGCAATGAATTGCAAATATGAGATCCTGATCCGGTATCCAATACCCAGGAAGTAGAGTTAATTGACAGACAATTCTCAATTACAAACACACCTGAAGTCGAAGCCACGGCTTGCTTCGGTTCCTGGTTCTTGGCGTTCCACGCCCTGCAATCTTTCTTCCAGTGCCCTTTCCTGTGACAATGGAAGCACTCATCCTGGCCCACTACCGGTACCGCAAACTTTTTCTTTCCCTTCCCTCCCACCTTACTAACACCTCCTCTAGGTTTGGTGGCGGCCTTCTTCTTCCTTCCTTTGGCCCTAGCCTTGGACCCGGAAGAAGATGCACCGCCAACAAATATAGCGGGTGTTTCCCTTGTCTTCTGCAAGGTGCCCTCTGCACTCCTTAACATGTTCAGGAGTTCCGGAAGTTCAACTTCTTTTCTTTGAATGTTGAAGTTCAGGATAAATTGGGCGTAGGTGTGAGGAAGGGACTGGAGAATAAGGTCTGTATAGAGCTCATTATCCAAAGTCGTCCCAAGGTCTGCGAGCTCTTCAATATAGCCGATCATCTTTAGGACATGTTCTCCTACCGATGACCCGGCAGCCAACCTCGCTCGAAACAAGTTCTTAGAGGTCTCGTATCTTGCTATACGAGATTGCTCTCCATAAAGTTCCTTTGTATGGAGAAATATGCCATCTAGTTCCATATCCTCGTACCTCCTCTGATGTTCATTGTTCATCGAGGCAAGCACGATGCACTTGGCTTTCGCGCAATCTAAATCCCAGGTTTTGCGGATTTCCTTATCCGCATTACTGGATTTGGGACCAGGGACAGCAGGTGCCGTAGCGGTGAGGACGTACCCCAATTTGTCATAGGTCAAAGCCATTTTGACATTCCGCAGCCAATCTTTATAGTTTGGCCCTGTCAATATATTTTTCTCTACAAGTAACTTAAGTCCAGTCATTTTCAGGGTCGCTGCAATTAGGAGAGAGAGAAGAAAACTCTTTAGCATGATGCTCTTGCAAGTTTAGAGTGGTTTTTAGTTTATCTAAACTGGATGGCTCCCACTGTTTCTCGAATCCTTCCTCAAACCATAAAAGAAGAATTAGCCAGGACTATTCTCACCGTACAATACTTGCTTAACCGTTCAGCCAGGCTAGTGTCGATACTTCGAGGGAGGTTTTCCAACGCTTTCGCGAAGTTCCTTAATTAAATAACCTCTTTTCTCTGGGGGCGTAACCCCGCTGACACCTTTCTTGACACCTACTTGGTTTATAGCATTGATCGTTAAGTGACGAATCTCCTGATAAGTAGCATATACTAACAGTAGGATCGGGATCCAAATATCATTGTATGATAATGTTGAAGGAATCCTACCAACATTCATCAAACTCCAAATGGTATGCAACTCTTTGCAAATTTCAGTTTCTTTAGAAATTCCCGATATATATTTTTCTTCCCCATGCTCTTATGACCTTGGCTTTAGGTCAAAATGTCATAAGTCACATGTCAAGTTCTATCCATCATTATCTTGTCAATTTGAACCCATCTGTATATATCCTTGACGTTCGGCCAAAATAATAATACGACTGTCCCAAACTAACTCATCTATCGATGCAACAAATGAATACCCAGTAGCTACCAAACACTATGCCTTGGCGTTAGGTCAAAATACATAACTTGAATACTACTGAATACCCAGATGAAATGACGGAGGGCTACGAATGGTTTTGGCGAAACCGTGAACGTAGTGAACTTGATATAATCGAAGGAACCTGATAGCTTTAAAAGGAGTGGTTAAAGCTCCGCATTTAAAAATATCTGTTTTTAAAATTAACCGAGTGGTTTCTTTTAAATTGTTCCAACGATTAAACTTTTTGGTTTATTTTCTTTGCATTATAAATAATGCGTCCCATCATTAACCTATCATTGCAGAAAACAACGAAAATACAACGTCCTCTTATGCCATCCGCATTCGCCACGGGGTCCCGTCATCACCCGTTAGGTTACTTAACTAACGACAGAGCGGGGGCTGGGCTAGCGCGGGTGTAAAACATAAGTGACGTTTAAATAGCTATCATATATAGATATTGTACATTTGTCAGACACAATAATAGGCATTCCAGATCACAGATGAACTTTATTGGATTTGCAAGTAATCCGTGTTTGTTTTGAGCCTGCAACAAAAGACGGATTACACAGTTGTGATGAATAGCCATTACTCCACCCAAGACCCCAACGGATACGGCAAACTACCCGCCCGGCAGTTTTTGCACCCCACCTTGGGTCTGTCCTAGGAGCAAAAACAGTAAAATGAAATAATACAACGGTGGCTACATCCGCAACCTGGATGTGCCCCGCAAAATAATATTACAACAAATTACATTTACATCAAATGAATTAAATAATAACCCATCACATAACCCCGGCTATACATCACAACAGTCCAACACAGTTCATATCCACAAACAGTAAAATCCATTACAGAAATGTGCAACCTCCTGCCAACCGACATACTAGCAGTTAGGGGAAGTTTACGAACACATTATACAAACACAGATATAATCCAACAAGCAAATACCGTATAATTTCGATCGATTAAACACATTTAATTTTGCTTCAATACTTCTCTGTAAATCTGAAACCTGAGCAAAAATTAAAAATTCCAGAAAATACCAAATATCACAGAGAACCAGCACAGGAAAATTAGGCTTGTGAATCGGCAACTCGGCGGCGGAATCGCGGCGGATCGGGGGGATTCGCCGCGGTTCCGCGGCGGTTTAGTCGATTCGTGAGCCCAGTTTTCTTGGGTGTTCTAATACTATCATTTTGGGCTTTCTGAACCTACCTGAAAAATTTTTGGACTTCATTTAAAAATCGACAGAAACCATGATATCGGGGTTTTCCGGTTTTGGTTTTTTCCGTTCGAAATTCATACAATTTTGCAAGTGAGTTATTTATTATTTAGCGAGGCTCTGATACCACTGTAAGTCGATGTACAACACCCCACGACTTGCGGGGGGGCGGAAATATGAAAAACGATCTTGTTTATATGCTAAACATCGACTAACCGCATGAATCGAAGCTAAACGATAACTAACAACAAACATAGAAGTTAACAACTACTATGTAAAGGGATTATACCTAAAGAACCATGTCCTTCGTCTTTACGAACTCCACCTCCTCCTCGGCCTTCTCCAAGTAGTAAACGATCCACCACGAGAGCTAAACTCCAAGCTTTGCCTCTAAACTTGAGGCAACTAGGTATCTTTAAGTGCTAATCAAAGTACCTAGATGAAATAGAGTATGGTTATGGATTAAGTAGTCTAACTAATCCTTGTACTCAACACATGAGAGGGGAGGATTAGGGTTTGAAGAGAGAGAGCTTGAGGAGAGAGAAGATGAACATAATCATGAGAAGAGAAAATGAGTTATCATAATATATATCAAGCATTTTATTTTATCAAGAAAAGAAAAGAAAATGATTTACAACCATGCTTGATAAATATCTTGTGGTGATTCATCTCCATGAGTCATTAAGTAATTATGAAGCATTAATGACATGGATGAATCATCCATATGACTCACTAATCTCATTCAATGTATATGCCACCTAAACCTCCTTAGTCACCATCTTCTAGAAGCTTCTCGCGCAATTACGAGAACGCCCCTCCTATCCGTGAAAACACGGAAAAACTTTAGACTGTATAAATCCAATAACCGGATACTAGTAACTGGCTTGAACCAAAGCCGACTAGTAAAAACTGTCCGAAAGTCATACGTGCGTAAACACACGTATGCGTCCGAACCCTTGTCGTAAAACCATACGACCTCTATATCGTTTCGCCTGGAGTAGGGAAACTCTCTGCGTAGGACTCTAGAGACTCGACTACTACGCTGGTAGTGGGTTTAACCATAGACCGCAAGCGGCACTAGCTGTACGTAACGGTCCCCAGGTAGATGTCGATAAGAAGGCCGATGAGGAAACCCATCCGAACTCCTACTGAGTCTGATGTGACAATCCCCGTATAGTCCGGTCCGTTCGTCTAAGACTATCGTATATCGGGCCTAGGGGGCAGCAAGCGTCAGTCCCCTAATAGCGGTATAAGTCGTGTCGGAGCGAAGCCCATTACACCCTGAGAAACTACTGGAACCTACCAGCAAATCTCGCTTGCCCTGGCCAGGGACTTTGCGTAATGGCTCTCTGACACAGCGCGATATCAACCCCCAATACCGGGAGAGACAAATCCTGTCTAACCACCACTGCCTCCAAGTGCTCGGGACTGCACCCAACTGCTACCTATTTGCACGACTCCTTTGAGCCGTGGTAGGGTAGCAATCTAAGAACAGTGGGACACACTCGAGGCGAAGCAGCAGTGTCAAGTCTGCGGACTATGCTGTACTCATGTCACCTGGGAACTGTTCACTGACGACTGGTATAAAACCATCCAACAGTTCCCTGTGAGTCCTGTCCGGTGTACCCGTAACCCAACGAGCACCTGCATACTATCTCTAGTACGACGTACTGACGGCTGTGGGACAGACCATCTCCCCAACTGGGATGAGAAGCGTACATACTAGTCTACTCCGGAGTATCGATGCCCTGTCTCGATAATCCAACGACTAGGGACCTGAATAAGGATGTTCTTGTAGACTACCCAGCCCCCACTAGTGTGACTGCCATCACAACGCTGGTAGTCAAGCAAGATCCTAAGAGCTCTATCAATACGTATACTCACATATTAAGATAGAAAAACCAAGTAGCATACTACCATATTTAGCAAGACTGTTATATACATGTGAATATCCCAAGCTTCCATTAAGTAATATACAAACTAGTATGATACAATAATGGCCCCTAGGGCATATACACTAACATTTACTTTATCATTATGTGTACATTTTACTTGCTAATACGTGTCGCTAATACATAATGATAAAGCCCGTAGGATTCTTTCTTGACCACCAGCATTACGAAGACGATCATATATGTGGGAGCTGGGTAGTCCATAAGCACATTCTTAAATGTCCCTAGTCGAGAGAGTATCGAGACTGGACATCGATATTCCGGAGTAGACTAGTGTATACGTTTCTAGACCCCGACAAGAGACAGTGGCTGGTCTTACAAGTTATTGGTGTTTTGGCACCTAAGATAGTATACAGGTGCTCATTGAAGGTGAGTACACCGAACAGACTCGCGAAGAACTTCTAGATGGTATTATACCTATCGTCAGATAGCAGTTCTCAGATGACATGAGTATAGGGTAGTCTTTTGACCTGATATCGTTATTTGTCTCATGTGAGTTCCCATTGTACTTTGATTACTACCCTACCATGGCTTAAAGGAGTCATGCAAATAGGTTTTAGTTGGGTACAGTCCCGAGCCACATAGAGGCGGTAGGCGATCGTCAAGAATTCGTCTCTTCTGGTATAGGGAGCCAATGTCGCGCTGTGTTCGGCTGGCTATCACCATAAATCCTCAGGCAATGTGGATGAGATTTACTGATAGAAGATCAATAGTTTCTCGATGGGTGATGAGCTTGACGTCGGCACGACTTATCGGGTTATTAGGGGTTTGATGTTATCCACCCCTAGACCCAATATGCGATACTCTCAGATGAAAAAACCGGACTGTATGGAAATTATCACTTACAGGCTCAGTAGGAATACGGACGAGCTTGCTTGTCGACCTTCCTTTCAACAGATACCTGGGTAGCCGTTACGTACAACTAGTGCCGCTGATATACTTGTGGTTATGGATTTATCCAGTAACTCACTGTCAGCATACTGTCGAGTCTTTAGAGTCCCACACAGAGGGTTTTTCCGGTTCAGGCGAAACGATGTAGAGGCTGTATCTTGATACGTGCAAGGTTCCGATTAAATACGTGTACTAGCTACACGGACTTTAATCGAACGGATGGTAATACTAGTCGGCTTAGGATTAAGCCAGATTATTAAATCAAGTATTGATTTAATAATTTTCATATATATATTCGATATGTATATTCTACTATTATGTTCATTGTATTTTTCCTATATCTTTAGTATTCATATTTATACGAATGCGGGTGGTGTTTACGGGGATGTATTTTTGTATGCATACAAAAATACTACTAGAAGGATAACACCTCATATTGTATTTTCCATTTAATTTAAATGGAAATGAGGTGGAGAGGTGATGTGGCATTAGAAATGGTGAGAGGTGATGTGGCATTAGGAATGGTGAGAGGAATAGCTAATTCATTTATTTATTTATTTGGGTTTACTATTGAGGTATGGTTGGAATTCTTTATTGAAAAATCATTTTCTCAAAACCAAATGAATTAGCTCATTCTCTCAAGTTTTTTCTCATTCTATTTTGCTCACTCTCTCTCCTCACTTGCTCCTCTTCATCTCTCTCCTTTCATGTTTTGAGAATTAAGGTGGGATAAAGATAGGAAAATTACTTGAACACTTCTCTACATCTCTAAGCATCACAAACCAGTAACTTGTGATCTTTAGTTGCTTCATTAGGATCTTTGAGTGTGAAGCTAGAGCCTTAAACCGTTTCTCTCGGATGGATCATCTTCGGCGAAGGAGGATCATATTGCAAGAGTGTTTCGGAGCTCTCGAGATCCTTGCTAGAGTCTACAAGATCACCACATCATCACAAGCTCGCTATAAGTTGATTTGGACGCTACAACGACCACCAGCGCACAAGCACGTTCCCGGAGGCCTAGGAGCGAAGGAGGGGGTCTTCCGCAAGTAAGCGGACACACTACGAAGGTAGATAGCCCCTCTAACTCGTAGAATAGATAATCTAGTTTGCTGGTTCAGTGTTTGGATTCGATTCTAGGTCGTAGTTATAGCCCTTGCAAGAAAATTTTTTATTTTGGATTCCGCCTCGGCCACCACAGGTTAGCGGCGCGGATGCTAGCAACTTCTAATAGAAACGATGTTCTCAGTGCAACCATTATCCATGATAATATCGCATAGTCGATTCTGAACATTGCATCGAGTTCGGCAGACGTTGCGGCGTTGAGGTGGCTCTTCAACTTTCGGCGCAAGCAACAATTGTCGGACAACACAAGCTAGTGGCTCACCGTCTTCTTCAGGATACACAACCTCCTCGGCATAGGCTTTCTCGTCATCATGCTCTACGATATTGGCACTCTATCGCATGGGGCATCGATTAAAGTAGTGGCCTGGTTGACCGCATCTATGGCACTTGTCTCCTCTGGGTTTGGCATAAGGATTGTTGTTGACAGGTGTAGGAGCTTCCGGTGCAGTTTTAGGGGTCGACGATTCGGCAATATTCCTGCCTTTGTCGAGTGCACGTGGATTTGACAATTGTTGTTCAGAATTCTAAGAGTTTCATGTAGCTGGACTCCTCGTATGGTTTCAGTGCATAAAAGACTTTGACTTCTCAATATGTTGCTCATCTCGCTCGGCTAAGTTGACGACCTCATTAAATGAATAGTGTTGGTTTGCAATAGATTCACTAGACGGTTTTGTAGCATGCAGAAACATAATTTTAAAATTTTCTAATGAGCTAAAGAATGCACACAAAAAATCGATCCAAAAGACCAAACATGCAAAAAGAAAAGTGTGCTAAACTAAGGGTTTTAGGCGGCTACAACCTTTGTAACATGTTTTCTTGCCTAGAGAAAGACCCAAGCTAGCCTTCACACCGTCCGGAACAAACTTGATCGGTGATCTCCTTGCCTAAGAGGATCCACCATAAGGCAACACGACACAAGCTCCTACTTCACAAACTACAACTAGTAGTAAAGCAAACTACCTAAACTAATTTGCTAGAATGGTTTAGATAGATGATATAGAAAGTTTGCTCACTAATTTTATTCTCTTTTCTTTTCTTTTTCTCAAGAATAAAAACTCGAGAGAAGAAAAAGATGATGAGAATGAGATGATAATCCTCATGAGTGCAAAAAAGTAGCCATGGTTATCTTTTTTATATAAAACAAGAATGAGTCACGATTTGTACAAAATACTACACTTTCATTTTGAATGACTCATTTTATTTTTCTTAAAATAATAAAACTAATGAATAATCATCTCACTTTTCATGTGCAACACATACACACTACTATCATGTATAAGCTAAACTTGTGTGTGCATCTCATACACATAACTCACATGTGTAAGCTAACATGATACATATATTTATATCAAATATAAATATATATATAAAAAGAAGAATAATAAAGTGAATATGATATTAGTTTAATATATATCTATATCATATATAAATATATGTTTAATTACTAAATCGATACTTGATTTAATAATCCGGTTATATCATATATAAACTGGCCAATATCATTAAACACCCGATTAAAATACGTGTATCCAATATACGTGTTTAATCAAACTCTTGTATGTATCAATATACGTGCCCTCCATTGTTTCGCCTGTACTGGGAAATCTCTGTGTGGGACTCTAAAAACTCGATAATACGCTGGCAGTAGCTTAGGATCATATCCATAGCCCACAACCACGTCAGCGGTACTAGCTGCACGTAACGGCTACCCAGGTATTGATCGAGAGAAGGTCAACGAGCAAGCTCATCTGAACCCTACAAAGTCTATCGGTGGCAATCATCGTACAGTCCGGTCTCTTCATCTTAGAGTGTCACATATCGGGTCTGAGAGGTGGAAACCGTCAGATTCCCAATAACCCGATAAATCATGTTAATCATAAACTCATAACCAACCGAAAAACTACTGATACGCTTAACAGTAAATCTTAATTGCATTGGCCAAGGACTTATGGTTATAGTTGATCCGGCACAACACGATCTCGACTCCCAATACCGGGAGAGACGAAATCCCTTCGATTGCTCACTGCCTCCATGTGCTTCGGGAATGTACCCAACTAAAACATATTTGCATGACTCTTTAAAGTCGTGGTAGGGTAGTAATCAAAGTACAGTGGGAACACACACAAGACACTATGACGATCTTAGGTCTACAGACTATCATGTACTCATGTCACATGAGAACTGCTATCTGACGATAGGTAAAATACCATCTAAGAGTTCTCAGGTGAGTTCGTCCAGTGTGACTCATTCATTTAATGAGTACTTGTATATAATCTTTGGTGTCAAACACCAAGGGCTATGGGATCAACCATCGTTTCAGTCGAGATCAAGAAACGTATAGACTGGTCTACTAGAGTATCGATGTCCAGTCTCGATACTCTCTCGACTAGAGACTTTTAAGGATGTGCTTATAGACTACACAGACCCCACTAGTATGATCCCTATCATAATCCGGGTAGTCAAGCAAAGATCCTACGGGCTTTATCATTATGTATTAGCGATATGTGATAACGAATAAAACATATACATATGAATGATAAATACAAACCAGATTGTATACTATCATATCGATTAAGATTGTTATCTCGTATATGTCCTCCTATAATTACAATAATTACCTTGAGGGCACCTATATCCAACAAATAGATATTCTGGAGATAGAGACAATCATAAATGTCTTATTTGAGGCCTCCAAGATATCAAATCACTTGTTGGTGGTCAATCTCGGCTATATTGTTGCGAGAAGAAAGCCGATTAAACTTTTCGGTGTACTCAGATACAAGTCGGTCACCTTGCTAGAAGTCTCAGTAAGCACAGTAAAGTACTTGCTCATAGTCGGTAAGCGCGGTAAGGTACTTGCTCATAGTCGGGTGGAAGGAAGCGAGCACGCAAGAGTCGCTTCATTTTGTGCCACTTCCGAACGGGAGGCTTGCCTTCACGTACACGAGAGAACTCAAGTTGCTCCCACCATGCCGAGGCACCACCTTTAAGTTGGTAAGCGACAAGTTTCACTTTGCGATCCTCGGCAATCTCCATATACTCAAAGAAACACTCGACCTCGGTCATCCAGTCAAGGAAATCTTCAATATGCAGACGTCCGTTAAATGATGGAAGGTCCATTTTCATTTTGAATTTGCCGCCATTGTTATAGTCATCTCAGAATCGACAATCACCTTGGTTGTAACACCTTGGCCAGCGATCACGGGGTTCATGGCTAAGAACTTCATCTTCTTCGAGCTCGCTGTTGAGATCACAGGGAGGTGTGTCGTCTTGGCTTCATTGTGTGAAATCTTGTTGTTGGTAGCCGGCGGTGTGACGACGTTCAGCCCTTATTTTGTTTTGCGAGCATATTTCATCATGCTTATGTCGGTGATGGAGATCTTTGGTTGGCCCTTTATGATCCTTTGATGATTCGCCAAAGCGATCTCAGATGGATTTCATCATTTCACCCATTTGTTGGGTGAGATCTTGCACGTTGGTGTTGATGGTATTTAAGTCGCCACAGAGAGTGTCAAATTCTTCACGAGTGACGGGCTTGGACATCGTGTAGGCGGTTGGTGCTCTGATACCAACTGACGCGGTAATGGGGATGCATAGCAAAGGATCGAAGCCGCCAAGAACACGGGTAGCGCGGAAGAGATAACTGGACCACCGATCGTAAAACGGTCGATGCCGCAAAGCCTAAGAAGAGTCACCGGAACGAACACTTGCGAGGGGTATAAAGGGGTGGAAATCTTTCAGAGAAGTCGCCGGAACGAGAATCTGCGAATGATGGGTCGGATAGGTAAACATTCGAATCCTCGACACAAAAGTTGTTGGGGTTCGGTGCCTGCGCCGCGGAGGCCGCGGCCAAGACGGAAGCGAAAAAAATTATGTGAGCACCAAACGCCCGTAAAATCCAGAATACGATCCAAAAACCTAAACTAACTAACTAGAAATGTAAGGGTGCAGAAACTACAACCTTTGTCGTGTGTCCACCCAATTGTGGAAGACCCCTCCAAGCTCGTAGACGCCGGGAACGGGATTGAAAATCGACCACTCTCGCCGAAGACGATCCATCTGAGGGAAACCGGAGGAGACTCAAACCGATGATCCAAACTTGCTAGGTGTGGATGGTCGGCGATATAGGAATATTTCACTAAACTTTTCTCTCATATTCTCAAGCTGAGTAAGAGAAAGAAGAAGGAGAAGAGGTGAGGATGATGGTTGCTAACACTTGCAACCATGAAGTATGAGGCAACTCAAAAAGCAAAATGTAATCAAGCATCAAGTGTAAAGAAATGAATAACTTTGCTTTTTAACAACAATGCATCAATAGTGTACACAAATGATTTTATTATTTTTAAAAGTAAAGCCATACCACTCTACATGTTTAACACCATGTTTCATGACACATCATTTCCACCTCATTTCCATTTAATTTTCTAAAAAGAAAATCAAATATGAGGTGTCTTTCTTCTAGAAACATTCTCGTATAAATACGGAATATCTCACCCGGTATACGTATCGCTACATATACGCGTATCCGTATAAAAATAAGGATAACACCAAAAAGAGAATAAATAGTGAATAATAATACTAAAATATATGTATCAAAATACATACATAAATTATTAAATCAAAACCTGATTTAATAATCCGGCTTAATCCTAAGACAATTAGTATTATCAACTGTCCGATTAAATTCCGTGTATCTTGCACACGTATTTAATCGGACCCCTACACGTACCAACGTACGGCTCTTACACATCTATCGCCTGAACCGGAAAAAACCCTCTATGTGGGACTCTAAAGACTCGACAATGCGCTGACAGTGGATTTAAGCACAAGCACGTCAGCGGTATTAGATATACGTAATAGCTACCCGGGTACTTGTCGAAAGAGGGGTCGACAGTCAAGTACGTCATTACCCTACTGAGCCTGAATGTGACAATCTCCGTACAGTCCGGTCTTTTCGTCAAAGAGTATCGCATATCGGGTTTAGGGGTGGATAACGTCAGACCCCTATTAATCCAATAAGTCGTGTCTGAGTCAAGCTCATCACCAACAGAGATACTACTGATCAACTATCAGTAAATCCCATCCATCGTGGCCACGGATTTCTGGTGATAGCCAACTGAACATAGCGCGACATCGACTCCTAATATCAGGAGAGACGAATCCCTGACAATTGACCACTGCCTCCATGTGGCTCGAGACTGTACCCAACTAAATTATACGACTCTTTTGAGCCGTGGTAGGGTAGTAATCAAAGTACAGTGGGAACTCACACGAAACAAATGACGATTTCAGGTCAAAAGACTAATATGTACTCATGCCACCTGAGAACTTCCATCTGACGATAGATATAATATCATTTAGAAGTTCTCGACGAGTCCGTCCGGTGTACTCATCTCTAGTGAGCACATGTATACTATCTTAGGTGACACAACACCAATGGCTTGTGAGACCGGCCACCGCCCCTCGTCGAAGTTTAGAAACGTATATACTGGTCTACTCCGGAATATCGATGCCCAGTCTCGATACTCCCACGACTAGGGATAAGAATGTGCTTATGGACAACCCAGTTCTCACATATATGATCGCCATCATTATGCTGGTTGTCAGGCAACAATCCTACGGGCTTCATCAATGATGAAGACAAAGCAGATGGCATAATATCATCTCGAGTAAGACTATTATATAAGCATAGGTGCTCCCTTAATTATCATAATCGCCTACTTACGATCACAATAATTATCTTGAGGGCACTATATCCAACAAAAATAACACTCTTAGATAAAACATAATTTATTTATTTCATAACTTGATTCTAAACGTAAGAAATGATGGTCTTTTATAGACTTTACAATAGGTAGGTTCCATGAATCTTACAATGGAAAAACAATAAACGAATGTGATGTTCAAATTTCTAAACATAAATGTTGATACTATGAACCAAAAATAATAAATGATAATCGAGAACGTTCAGAGCACCAATATGAATGCTTTAAACATTCTCAATTAATGCTCCTGCATCACTTAATTACTGATAGAGATAAGAAAATGCATGAGAATTTTAAGGAAATCCAGATTTTGATGGATTGAACATATAATAAGTAGGATTTCCACAATCAAACAACCTTAATGAAGCTCTATATAGAAAGTTATCTTTTGAAGCGCTGGTTTTTTTTAATATTTCCCATGTTCTCCCCTGAAACTGTCTTCATATCCTGTTTATATCCTCAATCATTTGGTTTGTACTTAGAAAATGCTATAGGGTATTTATTGTTATTTCCATTCGAGGATATTCCTTGTCCATATATAGGTTTGTGAGGGAGAGGATTCATAAGACAGCGACTATGAAGCCCCCACCACTAAAGAAATAAAAACATAAGGTAAAAAGGATAAGATTAAAAGGGTAGGGATGAAAAAAGAAAGGCTTCTTTGATAAAAACAAAAGCCTTATATGTTATGTTAACTTGCTTCAGTTTTATCGTTTCTCCTCTATTTCTTTTTTTATCCCCTCACTTCAAAAATGCTGACAAATTATCCAAAACTCCCACACATAGCATGAGGGTTAGCCCTAGTAACAGGGAAATCAGGAAACAATAAGAATGGAGATCTGACAACACTAGTAAAGATATTAATGTTGTGTTTGTAGTATTGAGATGCAAATTGAGCAGTATTGCTTTCCCATTGCAACCAAGCAGCAGCATTCTACTAATCTAATCTTACTTCAAAGGCAAAGGAAAATTATGAACATTGGACATTACTTTTGAAGTAGGTTATACACAATACATGGTTACTGTGTCTACAGCTAAAATATTCAATATACATAGGGCAAAGGAAAATTACAGCAACTTTGGAAATTTCCGTGAAATTTTTGTCTGTCGATTTGGACAGTTTCAGGGACTAGTTCTGATTCAGGCGAGAAGCTATTTGAGATATCCTTTCGTCTTCCAACAGTGCATATGGATCAACATAAGGTGGAGATGATGTCGACATTTTGCTGGCATCATGCACGAAACTTGATCCAAAATACTGTAACCAATGAGAATATGTGTAAGTGACAACAAGGATTATGAATAGATTTGTTAAGGAATTATCATAATGTATCCATCTCAACTTCATATTCAGAGTCACAGTTTGGCTATACTCGTTTTAGTTATATATATAAATCATCGCCGTCATTACCATGATTTAACAAAGCTTTTGCAATCAAAATTTGGGATTGGCTCAAGCAAGGGAATATGCAGGATCTGATAAAGTTTTACGCTATAGTGAGTTGCATCGCCCTTTTAATTTGTGCCAAATTCTGGTCAGAAAAATTATGAGGAGAAAAGAGGTTTATCATTATCCTAAATGACAGGCTAGCATCCTCATAACTTGAGGGACAAATCTAGAAAGGAGAAGATAAAAGATTTGTTGTATGGAATTTGGTTCAACGACAGTAAGACGGATAAAAGCCAAGAGCGGAACAGAATAACGATAGAGCTTAAATCAAGCGGTATTAACAATCTAGCTCCATGCGAGGCCTTCAGCTAGAATTAATTCAATCAATAATGCAGGAGCTCACTAATAGAGAGACTTATAAAACAGAACCATTGCTGGGGAATTCATGAATCATATCAAAGCACACTATTTCACAACACACAAATATTATGTGCTCACTGATCACAAGGAACTTGACCATCCCATGCAAACATCATACTTTCTTCTGATAGAGCTGGGGAAACTATTTATATGTAGACATGTATAAGTCCTATGTTGTCACAACTTACTAGGGCAAGGGGCAATACTATCTTCAAATATTTCTCGAGGTATCCAGTATTACAGTTTAATATTGGGATCAGATCTTCTAAGGTATCATGACCTTTTCATACAAAAGGATAACCAAACGAGGGAGTCCTTGGCATTGCCCTGTTAAAAATATCTCAATAGAAACATCAACGTCAGATCCTACACCAGAAATCATATGTACTGTTCAAACAAGTCGCCTCTTCCACAAGTTTAGAAGACATCAATTGGAACTAAAGTTTGTACATAAAACAATATTTGCAATTCTCCATTCATATCTCACACATTCTGTGCTTGATATGCAGCCTTTTCTGTAGAAGCCATGAGGTTAAGCAAACCACATCTTCCCTTTTCAATTGAGATGCTGTTTGATGCAAGCTCTTCTACTAATAATAATAATCAAATAAACACCATATGCTCTTCAATAGAAGGGCATGGACCATGCTTACATATTGTTTAAACTAAACATCTGGCTTCAAGCCGCAGACATTTCCAAAAGGAACTATGAACAAATTGGTAGCAATAAATGGATGGGCAGCGAATCAGTGATTTAACTATACTTGCAAGCTCAACAATACAAGTGTCTAAATCATATTAAGCCTTTTAAAGTATACTTGTTCTCAATTAGAGACTTAGCTGATGTCTAGGATGTCTAGAAATTTCCAGTACACTTCAACATCAAAGTTTGTTGGAGTTGGCGTGTCATAAAAGAGCCAAAGAATTGCCCCCTCCATTAGAAAGTATCTAGTTGTAACTTGAAGGCAGAACACATAGAGAAGTGATCCAAGAACAGATGAGTTCATGGGAAACAAACTACTTTTTTTTTAAATGTTTTCTGCCCTCACAGACATACAGACTATCCACAAGCATGATTTTCTGCATGTCACAACGTTTAGATTATTATTAGCAGACAAAAAGACCACAAGTTCACTTGATGTATTTTAATTTAGCAACTATTTCCTCAGAGCAAGGGTAATATGTAAATAGAATATATATCATAATCACTTAACATTGTGGTTCCACATGCCATGTGTTTTAGTAGGAATTCTGGCATCCATGTATATTAGATAATTATAAAAGGATCCAGAATGTGACATATGACATACCCCCGAAAAAATTGAATAATATATATTTATTCTCGCTGTTATGCCCTCTAGCCTTGTAATATACTTCGCAGCAGTTGTGTTACCGAACGAGAAAAGTGCTTAATATATGAATTAACATGTGTATCCCTAGTGCCCAATACGTATGCAACCAATTAATTAAATTTTAAATGCACCGTCTCTATACAAGATGATATGAACAAAGGTACACATACTTTCTAAGCTATCTCTAATAATGATACTCATCTCAATTCAAGACGAGAAACTCCGGAAACTACTTTTTTCAGATAAATTCCAATGAAAACTCAACAGAAAAACTACAACTGCCTCATCTTTTCTGAAATATGCACCATGCTATTCTATATCAAAGATCCACACCTGTATCTTTCAATAGAACACTACTCCAAATATTTAAGTTTCATAAGCATATGGTCCACTAATTCCTATTTAAAAACATCTACTTTCCAGCCAATTGGGCTTTAGCTCAGTTGGTACTAATTTCCTCTCCAATGAGAGAGGTCACAAGTTCGAACCCCGAAGGGGATTGATTTCAGAAAAAAACATCTACTTTCGAAAACCTTCACCATTCAATGTCACTGCCTAAGCATCACTCATGGGCTTGCAAGAATAAAGCCAGAATGATGGAGCTGAAATCACAGAAACTCTTGCTGGACCTAAGAAAATTAATGAAGAGAAACAAATCCAACATCTAACTCATCATTTGATATTATGTTTTCATTTGAACGAAATAAAATATGGAATGGGTACACTTGACGTTCTGGATCCAGTTCAATTTTCAGCTCACATGTTGAGAGGATACATAAACAGAAAATAAGGCATGGTGGAAGGAACCCGTATCCTCAAAATGCAATATTAGGAACATCTCTACTATCATTGAAGCCTAATAATTTTAGTCACACATGTCTAAGATTTGTTGTGTTAATTTTTTTATGATAACTAGCAAAGAAAAGTTAACATTGTAAGTAGTGACCCAAGGGGTTGAAGAGAGTCAGCAAGGCATGATATTTGAGGCAAGTAGCGTAACATTTCTCTGTTTTAGACGAAGCTAACATTACAATTTCTAATGTGAGAATAGATATTTTGGCTAGCAAAAGATTACTCCTAATGAAAAAAACATTTAAGAAGAATGCATAACATTAAACCAGAAAAAAAGAGCAGGGTTGATGGCAACTTACCAAGTAAAGAGCTGCAAAGGAAGAAACTGTGATTAAGATCAGAGGCCAAAATCCCAAAAAGAAAGTTCCGCCGATAGTCAGAAGGAGCTTTGCGCGTGGGATCAAACCCTGTTTTAAGAAGAAATAGACATCATAGATATACGTATCACCGCAGAAGCACAAGTTATCAGCCAAAAACTTCACAATAAACAGAGAAGTGGAATTCTACCCAAAAAATAGCTTCAGAAGATAGCACCTTAAACAAATATCTTCCATCACAAACTTAAAAAAAAAAAAGAGGTGCTATTAAGCCCTCCAGATACGACACATTCATTGCTTACTCCAATAATCGAGTAAGTCAATGCAGTTCTAATACATTGCTTGCTTCACCACTGAAGTTGATCGATGCACTTCCAACTTTTTGGAAATCAATTTGCTCCATGAATAATGAAAGGAAATTTCACTAGAATCTAGAAAAAGAGGAAGGGGGGGACCCAGTACATGAAAAGATTGTCGTAAACGAAAAAAGAAAAAAAAAGGACAAGTTTTGGCAAATTAAAACATGTGAGTAGGCATCTAGTTAGGTGGAACAGTAAACTCTTATAGGGGACCAGATGAGACATACCGTACCAGAGATGGTGCAAAACACATGCGGATTAAAAGATGGAGGGGTGGAGTTCACAGACACATCAGATAATCATCTGACGGCATGGCAATGTTTCCTTTCTAGGAATTTTGGGTGGAGTTGGAGCATGGGGATTTCATGAGATGGCTGCTTGTATGGTTTTTATCATGTTTTCTGTCGGAAATTATTTTCTTTTAGATTCTCTACTTCTGGTTGTATTGGGATATTTTTTGTACACACGCGTTTATGATACATCCAGGGGTAATTAGCCCACCTTTCCTTCAAAAAACAGTAATCTTTTATAAAGCAAAGTATCCATTTATTGCACTGTTATATACAACAGCATAGGGTGGGGCATCTTCTTAAGTTTGGTATGCCAACTGCAAGCAAACTAATCAAGTCAGATAATGGATCGATGCTCATGGAAAGACAAGGTGGACCAAACACCATTTTCATGTAACAAACCTTTTGGTATTTGTGCTTCTATCACACAGTGGCTTGTTGTGAATAAAATATCAAGTGCATAAAACTGAAAATTTATTGAAATGGTCATCATCATCGCCTCTTCCCATCCAAATGGGGTCGTCTATAAAGCAAGGTTCCAGTAAAGCTAACAAAAGTTTACGATCGGAAATAAGCATCAAATCCCTGGTTCAAAAAACTATGAGAAAAGGACTCGTCATAGTTCTAGATGACGAGTTGACATCCTCTAAATTCTCATACACTATGAATGAAATCTAAAAGAAGAAAATATGATATATTTGCTATATGGAATTATGTCCAACTCGAAGGCATAAATATAGCCAAGAGCAAAATGGAACATATTCTCGGCTGCCCAGCTACCTAAGTATCTTGATATATAAATTATATAATCAAACAGCTAGTGACTTGTGAGATTTCTCTTGATAGGGCTCATGAACGGGAATACCCAAGATTGCGACACGTGGGAGATGACGTGTTGTCTACGCATACCTTCTGGACCCCTGGGGTTATGATGGGGAACCAGTATGATACATTATGAATCTTCCTCGGGACCCGTAATGAGGTGGTACCCGACCTTTCGGCAAAGCTTCCCCGGAGTACCCCCAATATGCACTTAGGCAGCCGGGCATCCTCGGCCTCCTCGCTCGACTCCGAGCAAATACAGAGCTGAGCATCCTCGACCTCCTTGCTCGACTCCGAGCTATCTACCGAACTGAGACTCCTCGGCTTCCCAGTCCAATCAGAAGCACGGAGCCCAAGCGCCCCCGTAATGGCTCCACGTATCTCGCCAGAACGATATTTCCGCCGCTCCACGTCCCGCATCCGATGCTGGTACGTTTCTCCGTTAACGAGCGTATCTCGCTATTAATGGACGTATACCGCCATCAACACGAACGTGCCATAAAGGCGTAACGGACAGCGGAAATCTCGCGTCGGATCGCCCCCACGCGACCGCTATATAAACCCCCTCTTCCAGACGATTCAGGTAAGCAGAATTAATTCCAATACACCGCTACGCTGCCTTTATTCGTCGGTACTTGATCATCGGAGGATCCTACGGTGGTTTCCCACCCCGGTACTTTCCTTGCAGGTAGCCCGGCATCAACAGCATCCAACAATCCATTGAAATCCACACGTCCAATTTTCACTCTCAATCACAACCGTTCAGAACCGCTTGCAGCAGGACCGACGAAGGACAACATCTGAGAGATTTCTGCCTCCATCATCTCTCAATTCATAGCCAATGGAACCGTTTGAACCAGCTATATCGTCGGGATTTCTATTTTCTACTAATATTAACATTATTCCCAGCTTTCTCGTTCCTTCCTGACACTACCATCTACAACTAAGATGGTCTCATAGTTCCATCGTCGTTCTTAGACAAATCAGGTCAAAGATCAACAAGTAGTGGCAAAGAAAATTTAGGAAGGAACCTAGGCAACATAAAAATCATCATCCTGAAGTCAAGTCAATTCTGCACAAATAAATAGTAATTTAAATTGGACCCATTAGCCATGAAATGCATTTAATGCATCCAAGAAACTGAATGATATTTCATTTATTGCTAATAATCACAATATATTCAACCTAAAAAAAAAATTAACGGCCATAGTCAAAATTTTGTAGCTAAGCATGCTTGGCCGAGAGGGATACGACTACAATGATAAGAATCTCCATGGAAGTTCTTTATTATATATATATATATATATATATATATATATATATGAGAATAATGGAGGAAAAAAGCCCTAGGAGGCTTTGATTTTCATCGTCTAATATGTCGATACACCAAATTTCATTTAATTCTAACACATTTTCACCGTTGAATTAGCAATGTAAAAAGTTATATTATAGGTAAACCGTTAATTTTGCACCCACTAAATCAACGGTGAAAAAGTGGTAGAATCACATAAAATTTGGTGTATCTGCATCTTAGATGATGACGATGGAGGTGATGGGTGCCGATCGTCGAAAAAAATCGTGGAGTATTTTTTCGACGCCATAGGAGGAAATTCCCTCCTATGACACCTTTCCTCCATTATATATATATATATATATATATATATATATATATCTATATATATATCGTCTTTCATGCGGATACACCAAATTTCATATGATTCTACCACCTTTTCACCGTTGAATTAGCAATGTCAAAAGTTCTATTGTCGGTAAAGATGATGATGATGGATGCCGATCGTTGAGTAAAATGGTAGACGATATAGATTTTTGACGCCACCTAACGAAAAAGCCTCCTAGGGCCTCTTTTCTTCATTAGTCTCTCTCTCTATATCTCTCTTTATATATCCACTCAGGTTGGAACAAACAAGGAGCTTCTAAAGATCCAGATAGAAAAGGTTTTTTTGGTAAAAAAATTCCAACCGTTCGTCCCTTTATTCTAACAAAAAAATAAAATCTTAAAATAGCACACTACCCTTATAACATAAAGAAAAAATCTTGAAGCTCTGCAAGTCACGGTTCATGGTCCATCTATGAGTTCATATCCTAAAGGCATAATCTTGACTCAAAGCAAAGAATAATCACCGTTGAGGCCCAAGCCATGCATTTCCGCATTAAGCTCAAAACTTGGTTACTAAATATCCTTAAAAGCCATTGACAACTCAATAATGCAATTGTTTATTCTTGGACCGAGAACAACACCCTAGCAAGGCAGACTCCACTGTCTATAGATGACACCGTAACTTATCAAAAAGTTTTCCGTCCAAGGCTTATTTGACGTTAATCTTAACTTCAGAACCTAGGTGGTGGTAGAAATTGAAAAGATCAAGTAATATACAAGAGGCGTTACAGGGGCAACACCACAACTAATCACTCGAGTTGATAATAGCTTTCAAAGTAAGTTGAAGCTTGTATAATCACGACTTCTTCACTGTGAAGGAATGTTACTTGGATTTTTTTGTAGATCGTCTCTACCAGTTCATAATAGCCTTTTAGGGAACTATGTGGATGGAAAGTGCCTGCCTAAGATTCAAACCTAGATTTATCCTATAATCAAACTTTTCATGACCATGGCACCTCTAGTGACTATAACTAGTTTATCATGAATCCAATTTAGCTAGGTACATAATCCAAACTATCTAAGGTCAAACTACACAAGGTCGTGAATCTCGTGACTGGTGTCTTTTTCCACCATTGCTCTAAAAAAACCCCAAATCCTTCATATATTCATTCATCTCATTCAAATGATATACAATTTACAGACATCACCACGCTCAGCAATAAACATGTAGCTAATTTCAATTGGTCACTACTTATTGTGTATTTCTTTGCCAAAACACTTTTTCCATCTCAAAGAAGCACTTAAAACAATGCAACAATGAAACTTAAATTTGAAGGACAAATTGCATCTTATAACATGAGCCATATAATAAATAGATCGTTGGATTATCCCCCGAGAGCTTGAATAATAAAAAGGGTTACTTACACAAAGCGCCCCTGTAATTTACCCCATGGTTATCCCCCTCAAGTTATTAATTAGTGGAAATACCCCCTACGATCATCAACCAAAACCTTACTACTCAAAATCAGAGCTGAACAGCACAAACAAGCCTGAGTCAAATTAGACGACCGTTTGTCATTTAGAATTGAAATCGATTGTCAATAAGGGTCTTGGTGTAATAAAAACAAGGGTTCTTTCCATGAATAAAGCACTCTCATGTACGCTGCACATGATAGGCAATCAAAGAAACAAGAAGGGAACCAACCTCGAGCCCCTCGCTGTTCAAGGCCATGGACCTGCCCCTTTGATCTAGAACCCCCTTATCAAACTCCGCCGACATGACCCCCTTCCTCTTATTGTTCCTCCTCCTCCTCCTCTCCTCCTCCTCCTCCATCATCTCCTTCTCCCCCAACTCATCATACGCAGCAGCCCCTCCCCTCTTCTCCTCCTCCAGTATCGACGTCGGCGTCATCCCCCTCCTCTTCAGCTCCTTCATGAACAACGACTCCGGCGGCTCCTCCCCTAAATCGAACACCCTCAAATTTACTTCCTAATTTTTTACAAATATCCAAAGAGGATGAAAGCAGATGACAAAATGCTTCTTTTTTTTACCGTTGGAGCTGCGGCTGCTATCTTCGAGGCGGCAACGGACGGCGGCAGAGGGAGACGTTCGGCGGCCGTGGAGGCCGCCTGGGCGGAAAGGGATCGCCGGAGAGAATCCGGACCGGACGATTTGGAAGCAAGCCATGGTTTCGAGCTACGGTTAGGGTTAGGGTTTTGAATGAGGAGGGGTTGAGGATCCCGTCACCGACTGCGAAGGTGACCGTATCGCATAGAAGTGAAGAGGACGATAGAAGAGCGAAGAGAGAGAGAGAGAAAGCAAGCGAGCAGTGGCACCTGACAATATTCGAGATGTGGGTGAAAATATTCGAGAGGAGAGAATTTAAGGGGTCGCTATTTGGGAACGTGGCGTGCGTAGGCAACGTTCCCGCTTCCTCTTGCGGCCACGGATGTTGTGCACGCCGCTGCTGACGCTGAATGATTGAAATGGACTTGGATGGACAAATATACCCCACGTTGGACTAACTAATCCATGGTTAGTAAAATAAAACAAAACTATGTTATAGGCATTTCTGTACATTCAATGCACGCTAGGGATAGAGAAACACGTAGAGTTGACCATAGTAAAATAAGAAATTGAAAGATTTCGTTGAAATTGTTTGTTTGAAAATTTACTGATGATGCTCGATATCGGCCATCTCCCAGATCATGACACGTGGCAGAGGACGTGTCCCAGAGCATACAAGAAAGGGCCTACAGCAGCTAACCAAACCACCCCTATGCTCGTCCTACCGAGCAGACACTGGCTCGCCCCAGCACGATGGGCTTCCTCGGCCTCACAGCTCGTTCCCGAGCTACCGCAGAAACTAAATACCTCGGCTCTCCTACTCGTCCGCGAGCTCTCCCGCCGAGGTCATCTTCCTCGGTCTCATCGACCGACCAATAGCACCGCTTGCAGACGTAACCGCCATTCCGCGAATCTCGCAATGCGCGAGATCTCTGCCGGCCGCATCCCACGTTCCACGCCACCACGATCCTCTATTAACGAGCATGTCTCGCCATTAACGGGAGGTCCCGCTCTTCACGCGGGCATAACGTCGGGAGCGTAACGGCCGGCGTGATTCTCGTACCTGCTGCCACCACTACTTAAACCCCTCTTTCAGACGGTCAGGATAAGCCATTTTGACTCCACTAAGCCGTTACTCTGCTCGGATCTCTAGACTAACTTGATCGTTGGAGGGTCCTCGGTGGTACAACCATCCCGGGACTTCCTTGCAGGTAGCTCGGCATCCACAACCTCAACCCATTGAGATCCACACACTTCAGGAGCGACAGCCTCCAGATCCAATCTCAGCCACACATCGCAGCCATCCGCAGATCAAACGGGAAGCAACATCTGAAGGAGATTCCACTCTCCATTAGCTAGCGCCGTCTGTGGGAACGAAGATTCCACAAAAACAAAAGTTTGCCTCCCGATCTCACTCCAATGGCGAGCAATCCTCAAGACGATCCAAGCGCCAAGCGCCGCCTCCCTCTCAACGTTAGCACAGACGAGCCTCCTCCGCCGAATGCCATCAACGCCCTCGCCAGCCGGATAGACCGATTCGCATCCTTCGTGGAAGCGCTCGTCCGCGTCCAAACGGCGGGGCATAATCCCCAGGTCGCCGCTCCCCCGCCTCGGGGCCAGGACCCCTACGGAGGAAGAGAGGGCTCCGTCCACGTCGGCCCTGCCGACCACCGCCTCATCATTTCCGACAACCACGGCTTTCTCGAGCCGACGTACTCAAAAACGCGGTGGGCACTACTAAGTTTGGCTTCAAGGTCTTATGCCAGAGAGTTTCGCCCTAAGTCTCGTCGCACCCCTGTCCTCTCCGAGGCGGTGGCGGTCAGCTCGCCTATTCGCAGGCATGACCGGCACCCCTTCCCTCGATGGGGTCGCGCACGCGAGACTCCCCACGGCAGCTCGAAAACAGCCCCACCAGGGAACATAAGGGACCCCACCGAAATGAGCCGTGGCTCGTCCAAAATCATGGTCGCGACGGCGGGGGGTACATCGAGTGCCTACGAGACTCGGCATCCCACGCCAGCCGCGGGGGCCGACGGCCGGCCAAGGAAGAAAGCCAGGGAGACCGAGCCGATCACTTTTGACGACGGGGACTTTCACGGCATATCCCTACCCCACAATGACCCCCTAGTGATTACGGCTCGGGTCCATCAATACGAGGTGCACAGGATCCTGGTCGACTCGGAAAACTCGGCAGACATTCTCTTCTACGACTGTTTTCTGCGCATGGGGTTCACCACGGCAGACCTAAGGCCGACCTCCCACATCCTTCCAGGATTCACTAACCACTCCATTCCGGCGAAAGGAGTAATCACTCTACAGTTCAACGTCGGGGAGGCCGGCCATACGCGGACAGTGCCGATAGAATTCATCGTAGCAAGGATCCCATCAACCTACAACATCCTCCTCGGCCGCCCGACGCTGAACTTCCTCCGGGCCCAGATATCGACCTACCACCTGGCGATGAAGTTCCCTCTCGAGCAGGGCGGGATAGGTCGGGCCTACGGAGACCAGCGAGTTGCAAAGGTTTGCTTCGCCGCAACATCTTCATCGGAGGAGCCAGCCGATGATGTTGAGGGCGGGGGTGACATCAGGGGTTCCATGGATACTCGAGACGATCATAAAGAGATCCGAGGAACCCCAGTGGAGCCTCTGACAACGGTCCCCCTTGTAGAAGGGAACGACGAAAGACTCGTTCAGATCGGGTCGCTTCTGACAGGTACTCAGCGAGACGACCTGATTCATTTCCTCAGAAACAACTCCGACGTGTTTGCCTAGGCACCGGCTGACATGCTGGGGATCGACCCCAAAATTATATCCCACAAGCTCGGGGTAGATCCTACGGCCCGACCCGTCAGACAGAAGAAGCGAAGCTTCGCCCCGGCCAAACAGAAGGCTATCGAGGAAGAGATAGATCGGCTCCTCGCCGCCAACTTCATTCGGAATGTGTCCTATTCAGAGTGGCTAGCGAACGTCGTCCTAGTCAAGAAGTCAAGCGGGAAGTGGCGCATGTGCGTCGACTTCACCGACCTCAACAAGACCTGCCCCAAAGACAACTATCCCCTATCTCGGATAGATCAGCTCGTCAACGGCACGGCAGGCCACGAGCTATTGAGCTTCATGGATGCCTTCTCCGGCTACAATCAGATCCGCATGAATCCGACAGACGAAGATCTCACCACATTCACGACGGACTGGGGGGTAGACTGCTACAAGGTGATTGTAAGTGCACGGCAGCGCCCCGGCCGTCTGAACGAGGCCAAAATGCGGAAACGATACTTTTCTTTAACTTTTAAAACTGGCGCTACCGCGTACTAAAAACCCGGATCGGGCCATTAACCTACTCCTAGCTAACTAGAGAATGGGGTAGAGAGCTATACCGAGCGATCCGTGTCCTTCGGTCTTCGGCCTCCATCCCGATCTCCTCGCGGAATCTCCGGTCTTCATCTCCTCGTCGGAAAGGGCACCACATCGCCGGGTTCTTTTACGGGCTCCCACCTCTGGACTGAGGCAACTCAGGCACGAAGTTGGCGAGCCGACATGTCCAAGGTTGCTGTAGACTATATGTAGATCACCGAGTCTCATGGGGTTATTGGAAGTTGACAGTTTGGTAGAGGAATGAGATGTGAAATTTTGTGATGAACTAGAGAACTTTTTCAAGCCGAATGAGAGCCAAAAACTTCTACAAAATTTTGACATCCCCACCACTAAGAGAAGTGGCCGGCCTAAGCTCAAAAAAGAAGAGGGAGTGTGAGTGTCATGTAAGAAAGAATGATGAGTGATGAATAATGATCACTACTAAGTCAAAAAGCCCATCACTCATCATATCTCAAAAGTCAAGCCATGATGAACAAAGAATCAAATGATGGTTGAACCATCATGAAGCTATCACAAAAAGTCTTCTTCATAATAAAATGCACAATTGCAAATAACCCCCTCCACCAATTTTCAGCCAAAGAAAGAAACAAAGGAAAATGGCCGAAACGGAAAGCAAACTGGCAACTCCAAAAAATCGATCCCGTAATAAATTACAGGAAAACCCCGCGACTGTATATACATACCCGCATTTTTATTGCGACCGAATACAAATGCAATGAGACAAAATCTACACTGTACAATACTAGGATCCAGCTTAAACCAAAGCCCGCTAGTATTATCCGTCCGATCATGATCCGTGCAATACCGCACGTATATGATCGAACCCTGCCATATATCCATACAGCCTCTACAGCGTTTCGCCCAAAACTTGAGAAACTGTCTGTGGGGGACTCTAAAAACTCGTCAATATTTTGGCTGTGGATTTAACCACTAGCACGTCAGAGGTATTAGCCATACGTAACGGGCTACCAGGTATTGACCAAAAGGGACGTCGATGAGCGAACTCATCCTGACACCCTACTGAGCCTGTCAGTGACAATATCCGTACAGTCCAGTCCGTTCGTCTATGAGCATCGCATGGCGGGCCTAGGGGTTGATAAAAGTCAGACCCCCAAAAGCGGTACAAGTCGTGTCGGAGTGTAGCCCAGAACACCCTGAGATACTACTGGAATACCTACCAGTAAATCTCCTGCCTTGGCCAAGGACATCGTGCAATGGCTCTCCTAGACACACCGCGACCTCACCCCCAATACCGGGAGAGACGAACCCCAGCAGATCCGCTCACTCTCTCCATGTGGCTCGGGACGGTACCCAACTAAAACCTGTTTGCACGACTCCTTTGAGCCGTGGTAGGGTAGTAATCAAAGTACAGTGGGAACTCACACGAGACAAATGACGATCTCAGGTCGATGAACTAACCTGTACACATGTCACCAGGGAACTGCTATCTGACGTCAGGTATAAGACCAACTAGCATGTTCCCGGCGAGTCATGTCCGGTGTACTCATATCCCAATGAGCACCTGTATACATCTTAGGTGAACCAACTGACACCAGTGGCTTGTGAGACCGGCCACCGCCCCTTGTCGGGGTCTCGACTGTATACACTAGTCTACTCTGGAGTATCGATGCCCTGTCTCGAAAACTCCCATGACTAGGGACCTTTTAAGGATGTGCTTATAGACCCCACCTCCCACGTATATGATCGCCATCATACTGCTGGCCGTCAAGCAAGAATCCTAAGGGCTCTATCAACGCGCAATAGTGACTTGTAAGATCACCTAAAGCAGTACACGATGATAAAGATAAACCAGATAGCATACTATCATCTTGAGTAAGACTGTCCTACCGGCATAGGTCCTCCCTCAATCATTGCAATCATGTGCCTGTGATCCAATAATTGACTCTGAGGGCACTATCTCCAACAATCTCCCACTTGCACTCAAGGCTAATTATTGCGATGTCGCATACTCACAGCCCGTGTGATACCGAACACCCAACTTCTCTACTAATCAGTTTCACAAAACCCGTTTGCGAAACTAATACGTTCGAGGAATAGCCTCAGTGAGTGGATCCGCTCTGATGTTTCTTTCTATGTCTCTCTTTATCTCAAGTTCGTGGAGAAAACCATCTCCCGAAATGAGCAATACCTGTCTTAGAATATGTCTGGATATCTGATGGGACCTAGTTCATAAATGAACTCCAAATCCAAACTTCTTAGACTGCATCGTCAACTGAACTTAATCAATATCCCGCGTAATGCCTCCCTCAGTGTCCGCTTGGATCACATGTCCAAAACACTGCCCCTCGTCAGAGGGAAAACTATAACTCTGATAGTCACTCTGTCATCCAGGTCACCTTGGAAGCCTGGAATGATAACTGTCTCCCGAATGAGGCTGTCGTTATCATATCCTTAGAACATCCACTTATGTTCTAAAACTGCTTCCGAATGTCTCTCCAGGATAGGATTAATATCAACTTATTGCATCCAGTGCAAAAACAATATCTGGTGTGGTACTTGACATCTCATGATCAACTCAATTGCCTAAGCAAGTGATCTGTCAATCATGCACATCCCTCTCCCCTTTAGTCTATAAGACACCTTTAGAGAGGGTGACTCCATTACCTGCAGGTACACTACCGTGCCAGGAGTCGTCCATTCTAAAGTACCTTTAGAATGCTGTCTAAGTACCTAGATTGGAAAACTACCCAAATCTAGATCTAAAACCATAGATCTAGTAATCAGAATATCTGATATTATATCTATATCATATGTGGAGAACCCACTGTGTGACAACCAAAGTATAACCGATCGTAGTATAGGAATTTCACTTCCTACTCTGTGTATGTCATCCAAATACCAGGACATCACACCCTACTACCTTCTTAACAGATCCATCCCCTATTCTGATGAAGTCAAACCTATGACTGTTACATCAGAAATAGATGATCTATCTCCGCTACATCTGCTTTAGTCTCTTAATAGACATAAGCCGCTTGTCCACCAATACTTCCGCTGCTCCCACTGACTACGACAACCCTCTGGCAGAATCATATACACGTGCACTTCTAAAGCTTGTTTAGAACGACGCTATACTCATCCTCCTGCCGGGTCTCACAGTCTGGAACAACAGCAATGGCAAGTCTGGGTAAACAAGAACCTCCCTGTCACCTTCTTTGAGCATACCGAAGTACCTCTCGAGTGCCTGAGGTTACCCACCATATCTGCGGAGTGGCTAATGGAATGTCAAATCAGATTGAATTTTTAGGTTCTTATCAAATTTTCAGTAATAATTTGTGGTTCTGGAATCACTTCCAGTTCTACCATACTCCCACTACTGTTTTCTGAAAAAATCCATTTCTTTTAAAACTGTGGCGAGTCAAGAACAATATCACTATTGATCTTCCAGATGGTAGAAAGTCAACCCACGTCATAGCCCGGGTCAATCCACAAACAGTCATTACGGAAACGTGTCTTGAGTCATCCAGAGTCTGGTTTTAAGCATAAGCCGGACAACTCCCCGTACCTTAACATCGTTAAGATATGAACCGTTCTATATCCAATATGGAAACAGAGGCACTGATTTAATTGGAACCAGATTCAAATCATGCAGCTGTCTCCATTGCATGTCAACTAAATGGAGAGAGGCCGATCAGCATTACTCAACTCAGGAATCCTATCCAGATATGAGTAACCTGAAAGAGAAACAAGTTTCTCAAAATTATTACTATCAACTGAATACCATACACAGGTATCTACATCTTCGATCACCTTGAAGAATTCTGATACTTGCAATACCTGGTTCTCTACTTTATTCATATACCTATAACTTCTCAAAACTTGGACCTTGTGTTTCTACGAAACACTTGTCTAAGAACTAGAGAAGTCATAAGTAAACAGAATATAGTACGAGTACCAACCCCTCTGTCCTAATAGACACTGGACAACATACAATACTCTGTATAAGTCCCTTGAGTCTAATAACTCATTCGCTGTGTGTCGTAGGTTGAAAACTTTACTTATGGTTAAGAAGAATTACACCGCTGTTTAATGCTCCTTACCTAACCATCCACTGATATAGGTAAATGTCATGGACATAATTTCAAAAAGGTATATCTCACTCTATAAAAATAGACGTACAGATATATCAATTTGAAATTGACGCATAACAACAGATATTCAAAACCAAATATCTGCCGTCCGGCAAACAACCCAGGTGATTTCCTCAAATATCACCAATTACAACGAATTCCGATATAATGAGGATAATCACCTAATTCCCAATAACTTACTCCCACTCATCATCTGTAAAACCATACGGATGTGAGAATCATGCCTGGTAAATACATACCCTGGAGCAAGTGTCTAAATCAGGAAATCAGTTTTCTATTAACAATGCACAGTAAAACTGAAACATTGAAATGTTTCGTAGGGGTATCCGGGTATTCCTAGTAGTGCCACTTCCATTATCCAGATTCACAACTGTAACCGTATATTTCTTTGCCATCTCTCTAAATCCCTTCATATGTCTTTAGTCATTACCTTCTGTACACCCTCTTAGGCTAAATGGTTTTTTTCCTTCCCTACCGTTCGGCACCAGCCTATGGTTTGGAAGAAGACTATCCAATAAGCATAATGGGTGTACTGTCCTAATCCTAGGAGCACTCGCAATGCGAGAGAAGGTGAAGATAAAAGACAACCGAATAAAACCTTATTCTTATTTCTCCTGAACCAGAATCCATCCCCGAACTGGAACAAGTTCCTTTCGAGTTCGTATATAACCATACGATGGAGTATCCAAATAACTGTGGATCTTCGTAGTGATACGGAGTGTTCTGGAGAAATACAAAGGTGATGTAGGATTGGCGAAGAAATACTTGGTTTGGTCGTGAATAGCAGTCGCAGTTTACTTTGCCTTCTTACTAATTCCTTTATTTGTCTTTACTTAATACCTTCTGTACACCTTTTAGGCTAAATGGTTTTCTTCATTCCTTACCGTTCGGCACCAGCCTATGGTTTGGAAGAAGACTATCCAATAAGCGTAATAGGTGTACCGTCCTAATCTAAGGAACACTCGCAACCTGAGAGAAGGTAAAAGGAAGAGACAACTGAATAGTCCTATCCGTTTTCTCCAGAACCGGAAACCATCCTCGAATAAATTCCTTCGAGTTCGTATATAACCATACGATGGTTTTATCCAATGGAAGTGGACGTTCGTAGTAATACAGGGTGTCCTGGAGAAAAGGGTAAAAGTAGGAGTGGCAATGAGGTTTGCAACTCTGACAATCCAAAAGCCTGTGTTTAAGAAGGTTCGGTCAATTTTGGTCACTAAGTCATAGTCAAGGGTCGGGTCATAGTCGCTGCCAAAGAGAGAGAGAAATGAAACACTCAGCGTGCACTCTAACCTAGATCAGAATGGTTGTCGCTTTATCTAATCAGGAAACCTCCCACTGTAACGTTAAATTCTCCTCCAAATCTGAAAGAAGAATTAGTCGGGATCACCCGAGGAGTAAACCAACTCATCAGTGGGAATCGGGATCCAACTATCATCGCATGATAACGTGACGGAATCCACTCACGTTATCACACTCCAGAAGGTATGCGCATGCCTGACAAGTTTCAGTTTCTTTAGAAACTCCCGATATGATTTTTACCCCATGCTCTTATGACCTTGACTTTGGCCAACAAATCATAAGTCACATGTCAAGTTCTACCCGTCATTATCCAGGTTGATTTGAACCCACCCGTACCTACCCTTGACTTTGGCCAACAAGGCAGTACGACTGTCCCAAACCAACGCATCTATCTATGCTGTAGAAAAGTAACAAATAGCTACCATACACTATGCCTTGACTTTGGCCAACAAACATAGCATGAATACTACTTGCTACCCGTCTGAAATGACGGAGGGCTACGAATGGTTTTTGGCGAAAAACCTTTAACGTAATGAACTTGATATCGTTGAAGGAACCGGATAGCTTTTATAAAAATATAGTGACGAAAACCTTTGCTAAAGAGGTCACTCCCGGTGAAGGGATCTCGGCTCTTTCCCCGTAGAATGGGGTGCAGGATATTCCAACTGAATACCACGATGCAAAGCAAAAGGCAATCGGCTATAGTGAAGTTATTACCCTGACGCAAACTTCTGTCCAAGGGGTCACTCCCGGTGAAGGGATCTCGGCCCTTACCTCGTCGACTGAGGTGCAGGATATTCCAACTGAATACCACTGTGCAACACAAAAGAGAACGTCCTTGCAATAACAGCTTTTTGAAAATTGTTCCAACAATATCAGAATAGGTTTGTTTATCTTGCATTGATCCGAATCAATGTGGTCCCATCAATTGATCACACCAATAAAGAACGAAAATAATAATGTACGTATATGCCATCCGCATTCGCCACTGGGTCCCATCATTACCAATTAGGTTACTTAACTAACGACAGAGCGGGGACTGGACTGGCGCGGATGCAAAACATATACAACATCTACTAGTATATATATCAATATATAATATTCGCTCAAGGCGCGATAAAATGTAACATCACAGAAATGTAATAAGCATCACAGAACAATACAGATATCTGGGATCCCCAGGTTTCATAGAGCCGCTACTGAAACCCGACGTTCCCCTGGTCGTATGGATAGCCTGTGCAATGAAATCCTAGACCCCTACGGGCGCGGCAAGTTACCCGCCAAAACCTGAAGCGAGGCAACCCCCTTCAGCAACGTGAATGGACCACCCGGCACTTTACGGAATCCGGTAACTTGGGCACCTCTCCCTGGGTCAACCTGTACCTCCTACAAGTGCGGCGAATAGCCCGCCAATTCTAGAGTGAAGCCCCCTCCGTCTCAACGCCATGAGATGCGGGCCCGTTGCCCTCTAGAACCCGGCTACCCGTGCACCCCTCCGTGGGGTAATCCTAGTACAGAAAGTAAAAATATACATACAACGGGTACATCAACCTCAGCCCGGTCGTGCCCCAAAAGAATAATATACAAACAGGCAGTGACGGCAGTCCACATGTCGGACACTCGCCCCGCAATATCAAATGTACATATACAACCAAACTGTACTACCATTGCATCCAGGCTATCCACCACGATAAATCCGCAACATCACAGCACAACACAGAACATCAACGTGAATGTTACGTTCGCAAATCCGTCTAAAAGGGTTACAGCAGTTAGACAGGATTTACCGATCAAATGACATTCACGGTCGCAGATATAATGTAAATACTGTGAACTAACATGTTTAAAATTTTCGATCGACTAAATTTTCCGAAGTGGGCCCCAAGCACAACTGTAGCACTCAAAATAAATCTGGGCCCAAACAGAACATACCAAAACCCCCAATTCCAACACAGAGACCTACTGATGAAATTTGGTGCACTGTTGCTACAGTACGGCCGCTGATCCGCCACCAAAACGTGGTTTTGGCCGCGGATCCGCCGCGCTACAGTAAAATCAGCGAACCAAATTTTTCCAGAATTCTCAAAAAACCCTGCATGTAATTTTCCAATGTACCAAATAATTTTTTGACGACCGGAAAAATTTGACAGAAACTGATGCATGGAAAATGTGGTTTTTGGAAATTCGTTCGATCGAACTTGTAAACACGTTAGAGCAAGCTAGACTAGGTTAATGGCGTGGCTCTGATACCAGTGTAAGTTCACGGCAGCGCCCCGGCCGTCTGAACGAGGCCAAAATGCGGAAACGATACTTTTCTTTAACTTTTAAAACTGGCGCTACCGCGTACTAAAAACCCGGATCGGGCCATTAACCTACTCCTAGCTAACTAAAGAATGGGGTAGAGAGCTATACCGAGCGATCCGTGTCCTTCGGTCTTCGGCCTCCATCCCGATCTCCTTGCGGAATCTCCGGTCTTCATCTCCTCGTCGGAAAGGGAACCACATCGCCGGGTTCTTTTACGGCCTTCCACCTCTAGACCGAGGCAACTCGGGCACGAAGTTGGCTAGCCGACGTGTCCAAGGTTGCTGTAGACTATATGTAGATCACTGGGTCTCATGGGGTTATTGGAAGTTGCCATTTTGGTGGAGGAATGAGATATGAAATTTTGTGATGAACTAGAGAACTTTTTCAAGCCGAATGAGAGCCAAAAACTTCTACAAAATTTTGACATCCCCACCACTAAGAGAAGTGGCTGGCCCAAGCTCAAAAAAAAGGAGGGAGTGTGAGTGTCATGCAAGAAAGAATGATGAGTGATGAATAATGATCACTACTAAGTCAAAAAGCCCATCACTCATCATATCTCAAAAGTCAAGCCATGATGAACAATGAATCAAATGATGGTTGAACCATCATGAAGCTATCACAAAAAGTCTTCTTCATAATAAAATGCACAATTGCAAATAACCCCCTCCACCAATTTTCAGCCAAAGAAAGAAACAAAGGAAAATGGCCGAAACGGAAAGCAAACTGGCAACTCCAAAAAATCGATCCCGTAATAAATTACAGGAAAACCCCGCGACTGTATATACATACCCGCATTTGTTTTGCGACCGAATACAAATGCAATAAGACAAAATCTACACTGTACAATACTAGGATCCGGCTTAAACCAAAGCCCGCTAGTATTATCCGTCTGATCATGATCCGTGCAATACCGCACGTATATGATCGAACCCTGTCATATATCCATACGGCCTCTACAACGTTTCGCCCGAAACTTGAGAAACTGTCTGTGGGGGACTCTAAAGACTCGTCAATATTTTGGTTGTGGATTTAACCATTAGCACGTCAGAGGTATTAGCCATACGTAACGAGCTACCAGGTATTGACCAAAAGGGACGTCGATGAGCGAACTCATCCTGACACCCTACTGAGCCTGTCAGTGATAATATCTGTAGAGTCCGGTCCGTTCGTCTATGAGCATCGCATGGCGGGCCTAGGGGGTTGATAAAAGTCAGACCCCCAAAAGCCGTACAAGTCGTGTCGGAGTGTAGCCCAGAACACCCTGAGATACTACTGGAATAACTACCAGTAAATCTCCTGCCTTGGCCAAGGAGTTCGTGTAATGGCTCTCCTAGACACAGCGCGACCTCACCCCCAATACCAGGAGAGACGAACCCCTGCAGATCCGCTCACTGCCTCCATGTGGCTCGGGACTGTACCCAGCTAAAACCTGTTTGCACGACTCCTTTGAGCCGTGGTAGGGTAGTAATCAAAGTACAGTGGGAACTCACACGAGACAAATGACGATCTCAGGTCGATGAACTAACCTGTACACATGTCACCAGGGAACTGCTATCTGACGTCAGGTATAAGACCAACTAGCATGTTCCCGGCGAGTCCTGTCCGGTGTACTCATAACCCAATGAGCACCTGTATACATCTTAGGTGAACCAACTGACACCAGTGGCTTGTGAGACCGGCCACCGCCCCTTGTCGGGGTCTCGACTGTATACACTAGTCTACTCTGGAGTATCGATGCCCTGTCTCGAAAACTCCCACGACTAGGGACCTTTTAAGGATGTGCTTATAGACCCCAGCTCCCACGTATATGATCGCCATCATACTGCTGGCCGTCAAGCAAGAATCCTAAGGGCTCTATCAACGCGTAATAGTGACTTGTAAGGTCACCTAAAGCAGTACACGATGATAAAGATAAACCAGATAGCATACTATCATCTTGAGTAAGACTGTCCTACCGGCATAGGTCCTCCCTCAATCATTGCAATCACGTGCCTGTGATCCAATAATTGACTCTGAGGGCACTATCTCCAACAGTGATGCCCTTCGGACTCAAAAATGCTGGGGCTACGTACCAACGGCTGGTCAACCGCATGTTCAAGCCGCAAATCGGTAGGAACATGGAGGTCTACGTCGACGATATGCTAGTCAAATCGGTCTTGTCGACCGACCATGCCAAGGACCTGGGTGAGGCCTTCGAGATACTCCGCAAGTTCAAGATGAAGCTGAACCCGGCCAAGTGCGCATTTGGGGTCACCGGAGAAAAGTTCCTCGGTTTCATGGTCTCCCACCGCGGGATCGAGGCTAACCCAGAAAAAATCGACGCTATTCTCAACATGACCGCGCCCAAGACCAACGTCGAGATCATGCGACTGACAGGGCGGGTGGCCGCTCTGAGCCGCTTCATGTCGAGGTCTGGGGAAAAATGCCTCCCATTCTTCAAAGCTCTAAGGAAAATTCCGAGGTTCGAATGGTCAGAAGAGTGCCAGACCGCCTTCGACCGGTTAAAAAGGCATCTTGCGACGCCACCGCTGCTCACCCGACCAGTTGAAGGAGATGAGTTATCTCTGTACCTGGCGGTATCCGACCAAGCAGCAGGCTCAGTGCTCATACGAGAGGTCGATGGAGCACAAAAACCAGTGTACTACATGAGCCACGTCTTCAAAAACGCAGAGACGAGGTTTGCCTAGAAGCAGCCACCCTTGAAAGAGTGCGTAGATACCCAGCCATAGAAAAGATTATCTTGGCACTCATTGTGGCCTCAAGGAATCTGCGACACTACTTCCAGGCGCATACTATCCTCATTCTCACCGAGCGCCCGCTGGCGGCTATCCTCGCCTCACCCGAATCCTCGGGTCGATTAGAGAAGTGGAGGTGGGAGCTGTCCCAGTTCGACATAAAATACCGCCCAAGACAGGCCATCAAAGCACAAGCCTTGGTCGATTTTATCATTGAGTGCACAATCCCCAGCAAGGGGCCGGGGTCTACGCCGGCCCTCGCGGCTCAGCACCCAATCGTGGGGAAACCCAACTCGGTCCCAGAGTGGGTCATTTACGTCGACGAGTCCTCAACCGAGGAAGGTTGTGGCGTCGGCCTCATCATTCGGGGCCCGAATGAGGCAGAAATGGAGTACTCCGTAAAGCTCGGGTTCAAAGCCTCAAACAACGTAGCGGAGTACGAGGCCCTGCTGGCCGGGCTGCACATGGCCTCCGGGTTGGGGCTGAAAACAATTCGAATCCGCAGCGACTCAGCCCTAGTTCTTGACCAAGTGACCGGTCACTTCGAGGTTCGGGAACCTCTAATGGTAAAGTACCTGGCCGAGGTAAGAAAACTTCGGAAGAACTTCGATGAGGTCCAAATAGAGCAAATGCCCAGGCAGCTACCCTGCTCGGCTATCCCTGGCTGGTAGCTTCCCTACCCTACGACGCCAGGGATCTAAGCCCTCACCTAGAGGCAGCCGAGAGGCTACCCTGCTCGGCTGTCCCTGGCCGGTAGCTGCCCTACCCACAACGCCAGGGATCAAAGCCCTCACAAAGAGGCAGCCCTGCAACTACCCTGCTCGACTATCCCTGGCTGGTAGCTTCTCTACCCTACGACGCCAGGGATCAAAGCCCTTATAAAGAGGCAGCCCTGTAGCTACTATTAGTGTATATGCCCTAGAGGCCATTACTGTATCATACCAGTTTGTATATTACTTAATGGAAGCTTGGGATATTCACAGTTGTAATAACATTCTTGCTCAAAATAGTAGTATGCTACTTGGTTTGTTTATGCTTCAATTTGTACATATGTTTCTTTTAACATATCGCCTATGCATATTAGTAGAGCCCTTAGGATCTATGCTTGATTACCAGCTTGTGATGGCAGTCACACTAGTGGGGGCTGGGTAATCTATAAGCACATCCTTATACAGGTCCCTAGTCGCGGGATTATCGATACAGGGCATCGATACTCCAGAGTAGACTGGTGTATACGCTTCCCTTCCCAGCCTGGGAAATGGTCTGTCCCACAGCCATCGGTACGTCGTACTGGAGATAGTATGCAGGTGCTCATTAGGTTGTGAGTTACACTGGACGGACTCATTGGGAACTGCTGGTTGGTAATATACCTATCGTCAGTTTGCAGTACCCAGATGACATGAGTACAGCTTAGTCCGTTGACTTGACACTGCTGCTTTGCCTCAAGTGTGTTCCTACTGTTCTTACATTACTACCCTACCACGGCTCTACTGAGTCGTGCAAACAGGTAGTAGTTGGGTGCAGTCCCGAAGCACTTGGAGGCGGTGGCGGTTAGATAGGATTCGTCTCTCCCGGTATTGGGGGTTGATATCGCGCTGTGTTCGGAACGCCATTACACATAGTCCTTGGCCAGGGCAAGCGAGATTTACTGGTAGGTACTCCAGTAATTTCTCAGGGTGTATTGGACCGTACTCCGACACGACTTATACCGCTATTAGGGGTCTGACGTTTACCGCCCCCCTAGGCCAGATATGCGATACTCTTAGACGGACGGACCGGACTGTACGAAGATTGTCACATACAGACTCAGTAGGAATTCGGATGAGTTATGCTCATCGGCTTTCTTATCGACAATACCTGGGGACCGTTACGTACAGCTAGTACTGCTTGCGGCCTGTGGTTAAACCTACTGCCAGCGTAGAGTCGAGTCTTTAGAGTCCCACACAGAGCGTTTCCCTGCATCGAGCAAAACGTGTAGATATTGTATGGTTTTACGAAAGGGTTCGATCATATGCGTACACTCGTGCACGCACGATGAGTCGGACGGACAATATTAGTGGGCTTTGGTTTAAGCCGGATCCTAGTATTGTACTGATGGACTGTCGTCTTCGGTATTCATATATTTCGGAATACGAATACAGGTATGTATATACGGACGAGGGGCGTTTTCGTAATTTGTACAAAATGTATTTGTAGATGGCATGACCTATTGTATTATTCATTTAGTTTTAAATAATTAATACTTTTTAGGTAATTAAGAAATGATGTGTATTATGCATGAATAAGGACTTGGGTTTTATGGACACATATTGGTCAATTGACCCATAAGTCATTTGTTTGACCATTGAACTTATTATCTATTATTGAATTAGTTTTTCTAATGAATAATAGTGTAGAGTTCAGTTAAGAACAAGAGAGAGAGAAACCCTATCCTTCTTCATTTCTTAGTTCATACCATTTCTTTTCGCCATCTCCAATTCCCTCAAACTCAAGAACACTCATGAGTTGAGTAAACTTGAGCTAAATTAGACTCCTCAATCCATCTACATCATCTACCCACCCTAGATCATTTAGATTAGCAGTCTACTTGATCTAGTTTCTTTGGTTTAGAAGATAAGCTTGGTGCACAAACATTCGGATGGATCATCTAGGATTCGAGCAAGCCGACGAGGAGACAACATCCGTACCACTTCGAAGAGTTCATGCAGGTGAGGAGGACAGTGAGATAAGGAGAAGAAGGACCAGATTTCTTGAGGTATAAACTTCTGTACTTTTATTTATACTTCATTTATTTTTGCTAGATACGGTTTAGATTACGATCATGGCTTACAGTCGATGTTATGATGCTAAAATTATCGTTTTTTACACCTTCCGCCTCCCCGCGATTCCGCGGGGTGCATAGCATCGACTTACAGTGGTATCGGAGCCAACTAAACCTAATCTAGCAGATTAGCAAGTAGTAGAATTTCGATCGTCGGAAAAACCGGAAAACTAAATACCGAAAACCCCAGTTTCTGTCGATTTTCAAAACTGTTTGTAAAATTATTTCAGTATCATGAAAAATACATGCAGGGTTTTCTAAGATAACACAAGAAATTCGAGCCTCTTACCAAGACAGCTGCGGATCCGCGGCAAAATCGTCTTTCTGTGGCGGAACCGCGGCCGAGTCGTGGCCGATTCAACTCGGATTTATTCTGTTGTATCTTAATTTTGGTATTATGATTTCTGAAATATTTGGTTTCTACCCAGTAAGTTTCTGAGTGCTGGTTTGCATTTGGGGTGGATACGGAAAATATGTTTCGTTCGAATTCCTATTGTACTTAGCTAATTGGTTCTTCTGTATTGTTATATGTGTTTTAAACATCGACTAATTTCTATACGACGGTTAGTCGAGCTTGCACATATCTGTTGGTTTGTGTATATAAACATTTTCTGATTGTCGATGATGAATAGTCGGTGATGTGAGATGAGCGTTTTTTTTTATCTTTCATTCATGTAAATTGTAAAATTAATGTAATATTATTTCGCGGGGCACATCCGGGTTGAGGTTGTAGCCACCATTGAATTATTTTCTTTTTAGTGTTTTCTGCTCTTAGGATAGACCCAAGGTGGGGTACATAAACTACCGGGTTCTTTGAAGTGCCAAGTGGCCTACTCACTTTGTTGAGGGAGGCTGCTTCACTTCTGGAATTTGGCGGGTAGTTTGCCGTACCCGTAGGGGTCTGGGGTGGGGTTTGGCTATTCATCGCGACCGTGGGATCCGTTTTTCGTTGCAGGCTTAAACGAAACGCGGCATTCCTAGATATCTGAAATGTTTATCTGTGACTGGAATGATTATTATTGCATGAGATGATTGTAAAATATCTATATATGGTATATAGTAAGCGTCACTTATGTTTTACATCCGCGCTAGCCCATCCCCCGCTCTGTCGTTAGTTAAGTAACCTAACGGGTGATGACGGGGCCCAGTGGCGAATGCGGATGGCATAAGAGGACGTGATATTTTTTTCAATTCTCTCTGTAATGATAGGAGTAAATGATGGGACTGCATTAGATTAATGCAAAGCAAATAAACCAAAGTTAAATCGTTGGAACAAATTTGAAAACTACTCGGTTTTTTTTAAAAAACAGCAAACTTTTTAATGCGGAGCTTAAACCACTCCTTTTAAAAGCTATCATGTTCCTTCGATTATATCAAGTTCACTACGTTCACGGTTTTACCAAAACCATTCGTAGACCTCCGTCATTTCAGTTAAATGTTCAGTAGTATTCAAGCTATGTATTTTGACCTGCGCCAAGGCATAGTGATTGGTAGCTACTAAATATTTATCTGTAGCATAGATAGATGCGTTGATTTGGGACAGTCGCACTGCCATTTTGGCCTTCGTCAAGGGTATGTACGGGTGGGTCCAAATTAACCTGGAGAATGACGGGTAGAACTTGACATGTGACTTATGATATGTTGGCCTTCGTCAAGGTCATAAGAACATGGGGCAAAAACCCACATCGGGAGTTTCTAAAGAAACTGAAATTTGCTAGTATTGCATACCATTTGAAGTGTGATAATTTTGGTAGGATTCCTTCAGCTTTATCACACAATGATATTTGGATCCCGATCCTACTGTGAGTATATGCCACTCCTCGGGAGATTTTTTTCACTAAACAATCAATGCTATAAACCAAGTAGGTGTCTAGAACGATGTTAGCGGGACTACGCCTCCAGGGAAAAGAGGTTATGTAATTAAGGAACTTCGCGAAAGCGTTGGAAAACCTCCCTCGAAGTACCAACACTAGCCTGGCCGAACGGTTAAGCAAGAATTGTACGGTGAGATTAATCCTGACTAATTCCTCTTTTTTGGTTTGAGGAGGGATTCGAGAAACAGTGAGAGCCATCCTGTTTAGATAAACTAAAAACCATTCTAAACTTGCAAGAGCATCATGCTAAAGTGTTTCTTCTCTCTCTCCTAATTGCAGCAACCAAACATGACGGGCCTTAAGTTGCTTTTAGATAAAAACATGTTGACAGGGCTAAACTATAAAGATTGGTTCAGGAATGTCAAGATGGCTATTACTTATGACAAGTTGGGCTATGTCCTTACTACAAAAGCCCCCGCTGTCCCATGCCCAGACTCCAGTGTCGCGGACAGGGAAATCCGTAAGTCCTGGGAGATTGACTGCGAGAAGGCCAAGTGCCTCATGTTTGCCTCTATGGACAATGAACATCATAGGAGGCATAAGAATATGGACCTAGAATCCATATTCCTCCATACAAAGGAATTATATGGAGAGCAATCTCGTATCGCAAGATACGAGACCTCGAAAAAACTGTTTCAAGCGAGGTTGGCCGTCGGATCATCTGTCGGGGAACACGTCCTTAAGATGATTGGCTACATTGAGGAGCTCGCAGACCTCGGGACCACGTTAGAGAATGTGCTGTATACAGACTTGATTCTCCAATCCCTTCCTTCCACCTACGCCCAGTTTTTTTTGAATTTTAATATTCAAAGTAAAGAAGTTGAACTTCCGGAACTCCTTAACATGTTGAGGAGTGCTGAGGGCACCCTGCAAAAAGCAAGGGAAACACCCGCTCTATTTGTTGGTGGCACTTCTTCTTCCAGGTCCAAGGCGAAAGCCAAAGGAAAGAAGAAGAAGGCCCCCACCAAAGCGAGAGGCGGTGTTGGTAAGGTGGAAGCAAAGGGAAAAGCAAAAGTTGGGGGGCAGACTGTAGGAAAGGAAGAATGCTTTTATTGTCACAAGAAGGGCCATTGGAAGAAGGATTGCAGGGCCTGGAAAGCCCAGAACCAGGGAGCGAAGCAGGTTGTGGCTTCGACTTCAGGTGTGTATGTAATTGAAAACTGTCTGTCAATCAACTCTACTTCCTGGGTATTGGATACCGGTTCAGGATCTCATATCTGTAATTCTTTGCAGGCATTGAGAAGCCGTAGGGTCTTGAAGGCGGGTGATATGACCCTCAAAGTTGCAAACGGAGCAAGCATGGATGCTGTGTCCGTGGAGGAATATCACTTAGGATTGACTAATGGACATGTTTTGGTTTTGCACAACTGTTATTATGTATCTAATTTGACTTGTAATATCATATCAGTCTCTTTAATGTCTAAAGAAGGTTATGATTTTGCATTTGTAAGCGATGTCATAAACATCCACCTTAATCATAACTTGATTGGGTCGGGTATATTAAACAATGGTATATACGTATTAAACCAACCGCAGATTTTCAATATCCAGAATACACACAAAAGAATGTCTCCAGAAATTAATCATGCTTTCTTATGGCATTGTAGACTGGGTCACATCAATAAAACACGGTTGACTAAGTTGCATAATAAAGGATATTTGGATCCGTTCGAATATCAATCTTATGCAACTTGTCAATCTTGTCTCAAAGGAAAGATGACAAAGACTCCATTCACTGGACAAGGAGTAAGAGCAAGCGAGCTCTTATGACTCATACACAGTGATGTGTGTGGTCCAATGTCTACACATGCACGAAGCGGTTATTCTTACTTCATTACTTTTACAGATGATTTCTCAAGGTACGGACATGTCTTCCTGATGAAGCATAAATCCGAAGCTTTTGAGAAATTCCGGGAATATAAGAATGAAGTGGAAAAACAAACCGGCAAAAGTATCAAGACACTGAGATCTGATCGAGGTGGTGAATACTTGAGTGCCGAGTTCCAAGATTACCTAAAAGAGAATGGAATTCTCTCTCAGCTTACTCCTCCATACACTCCACAACACAATGGTGTATCGGAGAGGAGGAACAGAACCCTATTGGATATGGTTCGTTCCATGATGAGTAATGCTGAGTTACCGCGATCTTTCTGGGGTTATGCACTAGAATCAGCTACATATATTTTAAACAAAGTTCCTACCAAGACAGTGCCTACCACACCATATCAGATATGGAGTGGGAAGAAACCCTATCTTCAATATCTAAAGATATGGGAATGTCCAGCTTTCGTCAAAAAGCAGCATGTGGACAAACTCGAAGCACGCTCAATACTGTGTAAGTTTGTGGGATACCCAAAGAACTCCAAGGGGTATCTTTTCTATTACGCAGAGGAACAAAAAGTCTTTGTTTCTCATCATGCCCACTTTCTGGAACATCAGTTCTTAGAAAAAGAAATAAGTGGGAGCGCAATGGAACTGGAAGAAATTCCAGAACCACAAGCTATTACCGAAAGCTTGGTAGAACCAGAAGTTTCAAAAGAACAGGACATTCCCGCACCACTTCGCAGGAGTAGTAGGCTTTCTCATCCGCCCGAGAGATACTATGGATTTCTCATAGACGGGGATAGAGAGGATTGCATTATTAACGATAATGAGCCGACTAGCTTCCAGCAAGCCATTCAGAGCAGCGACTCGGTAAAATGGCTGGATGCAATGCGGACCGAGATGGAGTCCATGTACACTAACAAAGTATGGACTTTGGAATTTGCTCCAGAAGGGGTAAAACCCGTTGGCTGCAAATGGATCTTCAAAAAGAAGATTGGTGTAGATGGACAGGTTGAAACCTATAAGGCTAGACTTGTTGCAAAAGGTTTTCGTCAAAGACCTGGTTTGGACTATGATGAAACCTTTTCTCCAGTGGCTATACTTAAATCCATTCAAATTATTCTTTCCATTGCTGCTTTCTACAATTATGAGATTTGGCAGATGGACGTAAAGACGGCTTTCCTAAATGGACATTTGGATGAGTGCGTCTATATAGATCAGCCAGAAGGTTTTTAATCAGAGTGGGAGCAGCGAGAAAGTGTGCAAGCTGCTTAAGTCCATTTATGGACTAAAACAGACATCACGGAGTTGAAACATCTGTTATGATGAAATAGTCAAAGACTTCGACTTTATCAAAAATCCAGATGAACCATGCTTATATAGTAAGATTGTAGGGAGAACTGTTGTGTTCCTCGTATTATACGTAGACGACATTCTTTTGATAGGAAATGACATTCTTACCCTACAATCTATCAAAAGATTCTTATCACAAAGGTTCTCTATTAAAGACCTGGGTGATGCCTCTTACATACTGGGGATCCGGATCTATCGTGATAGATCAAAGAGAATGTTGGGACTTTCACAGTCCAGGTATATCGACACCATACTGAAAAGATTCAGTATGGAAGATTCCAAACGTGGTAACCTACCGGTTTGTCACGGAGTCACCCTTTCCAAAGAGATGTCTCCCAAGAATGATTTGGAAAGGGGATCGCATGTCTATTATACCCTACGCTTCTGCAGTAGGCTCTATAATGTATGCGATGTTGTGTACCAGACCAGATGTAGCTTACGCACTAAGCGTGGTAAGCCGGTATCAGTCAGACCCAGGAGAGAACCACTGGATAGCGGTAAAGAACATTCTCAAGTACCTGAGAAGGACTAAGGATATGTTCTTGGTGTATGGAGGAAAAGTCCTCCAGATCGAGGCTTTTGCTGACTCCAGCTTCCAGAGCGATAAGGATGACTCCAAGTCCATGTCGGGTTATGTCTTCACCCTCAACGGAAGGGCGGTATGTTGGAAGAGTTCCAAACAGGATACCGTTGCTGACTCAACTATGGAAGCGGAGTATATTGCTACTTCTGACGCCGCTAAAGAAGCAGTCTGGATGAGGAAGTTCTTGACAGATCTTCAGGTGGTTCCGTCCATTGTTGGTCCAATACCTCTGTATTGTGACAACAACGGGACTATAGCTTTAACAAAGGAACAAAGGTCCCATCAAAAGTCCAGACACATCTTGAGGCGGTATCACCTGATCAGAGAGATCGTGGATCGTCGGGAGATCGAGGTTCGGAGAGTTGCTACAGAGGAAAACACTGCAGATCCATTCACAAAGGCTATTTCTCAGACGCAGTTCGAGAGGCTATTCGAGATGATAGGTCTACGATATGCCAGTACATGGCCCTAGTGCAAGTGGGAGATTGTTAGTGTATATGCCCTAGAGGCCATTACTGTATCATACTAGTTTGTATATTACTTAATGGAAGCTTGGGATATTCACAGTTGTAATAACATTCTTGCTCAAAATAGTAGTATGCTACTTGGTTTGTTTCTACTTCAATATGTATATATGTTTCTTTTAACATATCGCCTATGCATATTAGTAAAGCCCTTAGGATCTATGCTTGATTACCAGCGTTGTGATGGCAGTCACACTAGTGGGGGCTGGGTAATCTACAAGCACATCCTTATACAGGTCCCTAGTCGCGGGATTATCGATACAGGGCATCGATACTCCAGAGTAGACTAGTGTATACGCTTCCCTTCCCAGCCTGGGAGATGGTCTGTCCCACAGCCATCGGTACGTCGTACTGGAGATAGTATGCAGATGCTCATTAGGTTGTGAGTTACACTGGACGGACTCATTGGGAACTGCTGGTTGGTAATATACCTATCGTCAGTTTGCAGTACCCAGATGACATGAGTACAGCTTAGTCCGTTGACTTGACACTGCTGCTTCGCCTCAAATGTGTTCCCACTGTTCTTATATTACTACCCTACCACGACTCTACTGAGTCATGCAAACAGGTAGTAGTTGGGTGCAGTCCCGAAGCACTTGGAGGCAGTGGCGGTTAGATAGGATTCGTCTCTCCCGGTATTGGGGGTTGATATCGCGCTGTGTTCGGAATGCCATTACACATAGTCCCTGGCTAGGGCAAGCGAGATTTACTGGTAGGTACTCCAGTAGTTTCTCAGGGTGTATTGGACCGTACTCCGACACGACTTATACCGCTATTAGGGGTCTGACGTTTACCGCCCCTCTAGGCCAGATATGCGATACTCTTAGACGGACAGACCGAACTGTACGAAGATTGTCACATACAGACTCAGTAGGAGTTCGGATGAGTTATGCTCATCGGCTTTCTTATCGACAATACCTGGAGACCGTTACGTACAGCTAGTACCACTTGCGGCCTGTGGTTAAACCTACTGCCAGCGTAGAGTCGAGTCTTTAGAGTCCCACACAGAGCGTTTTCCTGCATCGAGCAAAACGTGTAGATATTGTATGGTTTTACGAAAGGGTTCGATCACATGCGTACACTCGTGCACGCACGATGAGTCGGACGGATAATATTAGTGGGCTTTGATTTAAGCCGGATCCTAGTATTGTACTGATGGACTGTCGTCTTCGGTATTCGTATTTTTCGGAATACGAATACAGGTATGTATATACGGACGAGGGGCGTTTTCGTAATTTGTACAAAATTTATTTGTAGATGTCATGACCTAATTGTATCAATCATTTAGTTTTAAATAATTAATACATTTTAGATAATTAAGAAATGATGTGTATTATGCATGAATAAGGACTTGGGTTTTATGGACACATGTTGGTCAATTGACCCATGAGTCATTTGTTTGACCATTGAACCTATTATCTATTATTGAATTAGTTTTTCTAATGAATAATAGTGTAGAGTTCAGTTAAGAACAAGAGAGAGAAAAACCCTATCCTTCTTCATTTCTTAGTTCATACCATTTCTTTTCGCCATCTCCAATTCCCTCAAGCTCAAGAACACTCATGAGTTGAGTAACCTTGAGCTAAATTAGACTCCTCAATCCATCTACATTATCTACACACCCTAGATCATTTAGATTAGCAATCTACTTGATCTAGTTTCTTTGGTTTAGAAGATAAGCTTGGTGTACAAACGTTCGGGTGGATTGTTTACCTCCGAATGACGGCGCGGCGTAGAGACGCCTTGTCTGAGATTCGGGGCAGATGCTATTTGGTTTTATCCGTCTACCTCTCCGAAGATGCCAAGCTGATTTATGGCACCGTGTATCGGAGGTTTAGACGGATGCGGCCGATGTAGCAGACTTCGTCAGATTCCCCCTCGCTTGAGGGGTTTTTGATTGTAGGGATGCTCTTCCCTGCAGACGCAAGCCCCTGCAGTTAATTACGCTACCGCATCGCGGTAATCACTTTCTCCTTCTCCAGAATTTCACTTCGTGTCGTGTGTGTTTGTTTTGTTTGTTGTTGCCCGTAGATTGTATACGGAGACTAAGTTATGCCGCCGCCCGTAGGACGTGGATTAGTCCAAATCCGTATTTACTTAGATTTGGCTTTGGTGTTTTAGTTTAAGGATACATTAGCCATATTGAGGCTAAGATCAACTTAAACGGGATCGTTTATATCCGACAAGAGAGCAATTGGCTCTATTGTTTAGTTTAATGACGTTGCGGTCGATTTCCAGTTTAGGGACATGGTGGTCCATCATTCCCATTTGGGGACGAGCATTAGTTTAAGGACATTTCGGTCTAACATTCCCATCTAGGGACGAATATTAGTTAAGGACGTTTCGGTCCAACATTCCCATCTAGGGACGAATATTAGTTTAAGGACGTTTCGGTCCACGAGTTTAGGGATCCCGCAGTCCGTATCGATGTGTGGTTGTCGGGACCCGTCACCTTTCTGACGTCGTTGAAGGATTACAACGATAAGTGTCAGAGGAGTTCGGAGATGTACCCTTGAACCGGATGTAAATTGATTTAGGAGAGCAGTCTTACTCAGTCAATTTAATTTGAGGACTTACGGCCATAATTGGGCTAAGTCTAGTTGAAAAATATTCAATGTTTTTATTTATCTTTGACCTATTAGGCCTGTGCTAGGGCTTTGCCCCTGTTTGATAATGCACTGCATTTTATTCTGGCCTGCTAGGCCTTTTTGATTTGGGCTCAGTCCCTTTGTAAATGATGCAGAGCATCTGTTTTTGTTTGGGTTCTGCCCTTCTTTAAAATAATACATTGCATTTAATTTGGCCTGTTAGGCCTTTTTTAATTGGGCTTGGCCCTTCTGTAAATAATGCAGTGCATTAATTGTCTGACATTGGTTTGTCAGGCGCTTTGCGCCAATTATTGAGTGCAAGCGCATGTGGAGGTGACACGTGTCACGCTCTGGTGAGCACAAGCGCAGTGTGCTGCGCTGTTGCGCTGCTGACACGTGGCGCGCTCTAGTGAGTTGCGCCAACTTTAAAGAGCAATGCTCTATTTTTAAAAGCGCATAGCGCAAGTGGTTATGGTGCTGACACGTGGCGCTCTCTGGTGGCTTGCGCCAACCCAGGAGCGCAACAGTGCGGTTTTGCAAGTGCAAGGCACTGTTTTAATAACTTAATCCAATTTTGGATTTAAAAGAGGAATCTTTAAGATTCCAGAACCAATGGTTCATAAAAGAAGTGCAAGGCACTGTTATTATTTATTTATTTATTTATTTTATTGAAGATCATTGATCTTGTTCTTAGATCAATGATCTATTCAGAAGAAATTCTTCTTTTATAGAGGTTTTTACCTTTTTTTCTTTTCTTGAGTTCTTCTCACAATTCTTCAGAGTTCTCTCTATTTCTGAGTTTTTTGTTTCTCTCTCTGTTTTTTTTGAATTGGGGTCTGGGGGCCTTTATATAGTGCCCATTAATTTGTTAAATTTGTTAAAGAGATCATTCTCTGAGTGATTTGGGGAATTTTCCCCACCGTTGGATCTTTGATCCAAGAGCTTCTGTTTTACTGAAGACAATTTTCTTGTTTTAACAAGAACAGAAAGATCTTACTGGAATTTTAATTTTGTTTGGCGCAGATGCACCAGCGCTTGACACGTGGCGCGCAGCGCAACTGCGCTGCCACGTGGCGCGCAGCGCAGAGCGCAGCGCAACTGCGCTAGCGCAACTGCGCTGCCGCGTGGCGCGCAGCGCAACTGCGCTGCCGCGTGGCGCGCAGCGCAGTGCTTGCGCAACTGAAGCGTTACTTCCTTTAATTTTGTTTTAAATAGAGCCTTGCTCTGATTGGGCGTGCTGCCTTGGGCGCTGCGCTGACGTATCAGCTTTTGACACGTGGCGCGTTGCGCGTAGCGCAAGGGATTTGAAGCGTTGCTTCAATTTTTGAATTTGAAATTCAAAAAGAGCTTTGCTCTGATTGGGGGAAACAAATGCCCCCCACCGTTGCGCTCACGTAGCGCACACGTGAGTGCAGCGATGGCAAGATCTTGGCCGTTGGATCAACGGGTGAGTTGAAGGGTGCGGGTGCCTATAAATAGGACCTTTGGTCCTTAGTAAATGTTTTACCATTTTCAAGAATCTTGATTTTCAGAGCCTTGCTCTTGCATTTGAGAACTTTAGAGCCTTGCTCTCGTTTCTTTTCAAGAACTCCAGAGTTCAGATTTTAGATCATCTTAGGTAAAATTTAACTTTAATTAAATTAAATTAAATTAACTTTAATCAACAGAGCCTTGCTCTTATAGATCTTTGATCTAAAGAAAACCCCTTTGGGGTTTCACCAACAGAGCCTTGCTCTCTAGAGTTCATAGATCTACATAGATCTTGTTTCATGGGTTTTAACCCATGAACAGAGCTTTGCTCTTGGATCAAATGTAGATCTTTTTGATCTGAAAATGAAGAACTTCTAAGAGTTTTCATGGATCTTTAAGATCCCAAAATTTTTAATCTTTAGGAGTTTAAAAAAAAATTCTTTTAATAGATTTTCTCATCATTATCACAAAGCTAGGCTCTTTTAAGGAATTTTATTCCCTTGAGACAGAGTTTGACAAGTGTCACTCTGTGACAGAGCTTTGCTCTGAAAGAGGAGATTTTCTCCTTGTCTCTAGGGATTTTTATTAATGAAAATATTCTCTTGGGGATTAATTGACAGTCTCATCCAATGATGGGGTTGTCCTATTAATTGATGCACTGTCGTCCAGATTTTCTGGGTCCCCATTTGGTCCCCTACCCACTGCATTGCAGTGTGGTGTAAATTTTTAAAATGCCAAGCGTTGGAATTACAACACTGACGGCTAATTTTTGTCCCTCCACAGGAAACATGCCTGCTGACCTATCATTCCCGTTTGTTCACTCGGAGGGAGGATTTCCCCAGGCACCAGTGGACCGAGAGGTGCTCACTCTCATCAAGGATCATGACCCCGAGCATAAGAACCTTCACTTGTGGGGTAGGTGGTATAACGATATCATCCAGGGTTGCCGAAGCTTCGGTTTTGCTACGCCGTCCGAGCCAATATTTTCGATCCCCTATGCGGATGAACCCTCGGTGAAGTATGCCGTGGAGGTCAAAAATTGGAATTCGGATGACCACCTCCAGCCTGCAATTGGGGCTATTCCCGTGCAGCCACCGCCGGCAATAGATATTTTGGGGAGGCGAATCTGTCAGGGTGAAGCACGCCCTTGGGGACAGGCCTATAACATTGGATTGATCCCGCGACCGCCCGCCGGATATTTGCAGTGGGCCCGGTACATCTTATCAGCGAAGAGGACTCATCTGATGAAGATTGGTTTGTATTCGGCCATCTACGTCTCGCTCTTTGAGTATCCCTCTCCTCCAACGTGGTGGGTTAAGGCTTTTATCGAACAATGGAATATCCCCACCCACACCTTCCTGATGACGGACAGGGAAGTCTCTATCTCCTAGGAGGAGTTTGCTGAAATCTCGGGTTTGCCGATGAGGGGGGAGCATTACGAGGAGCTGCTTCCTCCTGACGAATACGTCTTTGCCACCAAGCCGCTGGTGTTTGATCTGACGCCGGAGAACGCTATTCAGCACCAGTTTCCGGGCTTGGTGAAGGTGCTGGAGATCTATGAAGGGCTCTATCTAGAATCGGGAATCCGGGGAGTCAGTTTCGCAGATTTTATCGCCCGCTTCATTCGACCGGAGTTCCTATCGGAGCGGAGCAAGAAGTTCTCCCAGCTTGATGACCCTTTTGGCTTCGGCTTGGACCGCCGACCCACATCGGAGGATGATCACAAGGACTTTTATCTCCCCGGCGCCGCCGTCATGCCCTTGTCAGAAATCGTCATCACGGGCATGGATGAGGAGACCTTTTTTGTAGGGTTCCTGGGATTGTGGCTGTGCAGCTTTGCGCTCCCCATGCACCCGCGCCACATGCGGCCATCTGTTTTCTACCCAGCGCATCGGATGGTGGCTGGTCTGCAGTTAACAGTAGGAATCGCCGGGCTGGCTCATCTTTATAATGGACTCAGCGTAGCGGCGGACGCTAATGAGCCTAGGGTGCAGCCTGCTAACTTCCCGATGCACTACTTCACCTCTTAGATGGAAATGCATGTGCACGGGGTGTTCGGCGCCCATAAGATCCCTCCGTTTTTTGAGAAGTGCAGACTCCCAAGAGTCATGCAGTTGGTCGGACGCTTCAATCGTGGTTGCACCTCCACGGGAGGCTAGGGGGCTGCTCTTTCGTCCACACCTGGTCGGAGCGAAGGTTTCTTTTTTGGATAAAGTCATAACCATAGGCTCAGAGACCACCAAGTCGGTAGTGCCGCTGCGCGATGATTTTAAGGACGGGGCCTCCATATTGAAAGCTCAAGAGATCCTCTACCTCTACTCTATTCGGCCGGGCTACCTGGTGTTTAGGCAGAATGAGACGGCACTCTTCATGAGGTATAACCCTCACCGGTTCGCTCAGCAATCGAGCTATCACCAGGGGATCCCGATGGAAGCTTTCTTGGAAAAGCCCATGGCCATCCGAGAAGGGATAAGGAATGCAATACACCATTTCATGCAGCTTAACACGGGTTCCTATTTCTTCATCAGCGAGCCGAGCTGCGTCCCCAAGGTGCTCAACGCGTACATGGCTTGGTACGCGCATGCAATGGGTCCAGTTATCCTTATGGAGAAGCGCATGCTGGTTGACCGCAATGGTGCGCCTCCCGGCGGCGATCGTAAGGCTCCCTTGAAGTCAAGGACCTCGGTCATTCCTCTGCTGAAAGATGCCGAAATCGTGCCACCACACGTGTTGAGCCCTCCGCGCGGACTGTCGCTCCGTGGTACTATGGATGCACCACCAGCGCCCCGTGCTCTAGTGGAGACGGTAGATGTGGTTTCGCCGGAGTCCGGCGTGGGCACGGATATTGGGACCCGCCGCCCTAGGGTGCCTGCAAAGCGCAAGTCGATCTCGGGTGCACCCAGGGCTGGTGGGCAGAAGAGGAAGAAGAATTCGCTCCTCTCTCTCGACGTGATCCTCGGTTTAGAGCCTCAGGCCCCCTCTTACCGAAGGTATAAGCGAGTATGGCAGCAATAAAGGCTTCTCGGTAGACCCCGCAGACACTGACCTGGCGGCTGCCATTGCGGCTTCTGCGCGATCAGCGAGGCTCTAAGCGTGGTTGGATAAACTCGCTCAAGCGGGTAATCATTAGCTGTACTCTTCGTCATTTTATAGCATTTTTATTATTATCTTCGACTAATGCTTTCCCCCTTTTTTAACAGGTGTCACTACCGAAGAAGCCGTCGCTGCCTCTTTAAAAACCTTCCAGGAGGAGGAAGAGAAGCGTTCTTTAATGGGCATCGGTACGTCTAGCCTTATTAAGTTTTTATCCTCTTTTCTGATGGTCAACCTAACCTTCTTCCTTTGCTTCTTTGCAGGGGCTGCGCCAGCTGATGCGGGGACTCTCCCCGGGCCCGCTACTGAAGTCCCAGTCTCCTCGGGGCTGCCGCGAGAGCCTCAACTCGACAAGTCGACGAGGGATGCCTTGAAGGATTTGGAGGCATCCCTGTTCACAGACGAGGACGTCTCAATGAAGGAGGCTTTGAAGAGGTCTGTCTCAACGGCTCAGGAGGAGAGAAAGCGGCTAAGGAGCGAGGCGAAGGCACGCAGGGCTGCTTTGGCCGTGGGAGCTGGCCCAAGCACCGTCCCTCATGCTGCTACTCCTTCGGAAGAGTCTCCGGTCGCCCTATCCACTGCTCATAGGCGGGCGTTGCGTGCAGCTCGGGAGACCAACAATCAGTCGACCTCAGGTAGTGTGTCTTTCAAGATTTTGTTGTTAGTTATATGTATGCCCTAGAGGCCATTACTGTACATAAGATGTATATTGTAGTGGATGCTGGGACATATATAGGGAGGACTTTCTTGCTCGACATGATAGTATGCTATCTGGTTGATATTTACCTTAACGTGTATACTGTTTGTCTCTCTGTTATATGTTGGTAAAGCCCTTAGGATGTGTACTTGACTACCTGGACTATGATGCGGATCATACTAGTGGGGACATGGTAGTCCATAAGTACATCCTTCAAAGTCCCTAGTCGTGGGTGTATCGAGACGGGGCATCGATATACCAGAGTAGACTAGCGTATACCTTCTCGACCCATACAGATGGGCGATGGATGATCCCATATCCATCGGTGTTTGACATCAGAGATGATATACGGGTGCTCAGTAGAGACTGGGTACACTGGACGGACTCGCCGAGAACTCCCAGATGGTATTATACCTCACGTCAGATGGCAGTTCTCTGGTGACACTGGTACAGAGTAGTCTGTTGACCCGAGATCGTCATAGAGTCTTGTGTGGTTCCCACTGTGCTTTGATTTCCATCTTACCACGTCCAAGAGGGCGTGCAAAACGGTGGTTTTTGGGTACAGTCCCGAGTCACATGGAGGCAATGAGCGATAGGAGGGGATTCGTCTCTCCCGGTATAGGGGGTTGATGTTGCGCTGTGTTCAATTGGCTATAACAGGAAATCCCTGGCCAGGGTTGCTGAGATTTACTGGTAAGTGTTACCAGTAGTTTCTCGAAAAGTTATAGACCTCATATCGACACGACTTATCGAGCTATTGGGGTCTGACGTTTACCACCCCTAGGCGAGATATGCGACATATCAGACGATCAGACCGGACTGTACGGTAGTGTTACTGGTTGGATTCACTGGAGTGTGAGCGGGCTTGCTCGTCGATCTTCAGATCGCTCAATACCCGGGTGGCCGTTACGTTTAGCAGACCGCTTGCGGCTTGTGGGTGCTTGATATGATCATCACCTGCTGCCGGCGTATTGACGAGTCTTTAGAGTCCTACACAGAGGTTTCCTGGCTCAAGCAAAACGAAATAGGAGCGCATATGAGATATGTGCGGGACCGAGAATGATGCGTGTATGTGATACCGTATTTCATTCTCGCGATGTGACATTGATCGGTTATATGCGATATAGCCGGGCTATCGGATCAAGTGTTGATTCGATAAGTTGTTACTGATGATACCAGTCGGTTATGTGCGACATGACCGGATCATTGAATCAAGTGTTGATTTAGTGATTTAATGCATAATTATATATTTGATATATTACTTTGCATTAACTAGTATCGGTTCACTTTGAATGGATTTTCTCACTCGGATTGTGCACATTGTATATGTGATATACTTTTGTACACTTGATGATACATGTTTAACTATAGTTAAGTGTAATGAATTAAGCCATGGTTAAACTAATGATTAGGGTTTTCTTTTTATTACTTATTTATTTATTTATTTATTTATAATAGATAAGAAAAGAATGGTTGCTAATTTTGGAGTTTAGTTGAAGCTTCATGAAGCTTTGACTTTGTAACCATTCTTGTCTTCATCTTTAACCCAAACCATTATTCTAACCTTAGTTAATTCTCTACACTTGACCATGGTTCTAATATGATAAGTATTCATTTTCTTTTCCAATTATAATTAACTTATCATATTATTCTTCTTCTTCTTCCTTGCTTCAAGTGAAGAAAAGATTACCTCATCAATGGTGATTGATGTTTTTGAGTGTGAAATCCAATTATAAAGTTAACCCACTTCCTATTTCTTCATCCTCTACCTCTTGCCAAGTAGTAGAGTGTGTTTCCTTCACAAGTTTCTTGACTTGGTGAAGTCGAAGCTTGATTTAACGATGCCTCGACGTAGATCATCTTCGGCATGGACATCGACGACCTAGCTCGCTTATTCTCCGATGAAGTCGACGCTAGAGCCCGGATTTGATTTGGACAGCGGAGAGGACCTCATCTCGGAGCCGTGGAGGTGGACAAACGGATCTACAAAGGTTGTATATCCGTATCCCTTAGTTAAGTGTTAACTAGTTAGCTTTTTCGCCTAGTTTTCTAGCAAACGATCCGTCCACTAGGGTTTCTCGGCATGTTAAAATTTGAAATTGGCATGTTTGATGCCTTGTGAGACCTCTTGAGAGTGCCTAGGAACCCTACAGTGGTATCAGAGCCTAGCTAGAGCCTTAGGCGAAGTCTAGACGGAATTTGAAGTCCGAACGAACCCGAAACCCCGAATCAATCTTGCTCTCTGTACTTTTTTGAAAACAGTGAGATTTTCCAAATTAAAAATTGCTAAAAAATTCAGCAGGGAAAAATAAGAATTACGGTGCAAAAAGTTTCTGGTGAACAGTAAATTTCGCGGCGGATCCGCGGCAGAAGCATGGCTTCTGCGGCGGATCAGCGGCCCCTTGATGACGTCATCCTCCACTATTTGCACAGTAACTCTTATTATTTTATTCTGGATTTTCTGAGAATTTTTAATACTGTTTCCAGAGTTGTATTTTCTGGGATTATTTTGGGGATTCGGTGTTTCGATCGGGGTATCAAATTTTGTCTATTTGACTTTCCGGATAATTTTTAGAATATGTTAAAAAGTTCGACCGGATATAAATACCCAACTTTTTCCCTGTCGGGAAATTTCCAAGTGTTGGATCTTTCCGTAGTTTAACGACGTTCTAAGTAGTGCAAGTAACGCGATGGACCCTCTAGAAGACAACAAACCTTAACTCGATTATGTGACCGTCTTGAACTGCCCTTTGAACCTTCGGGTTTGGGGCAGTACGGCGTGCCACATGTGAGGCGTTGGCTTGACCCTTCTACGGCTGGACCGTTGGTACTGAGGCACGAACTGAATGTTGTTAGACTTATTTCATGTGTTGATCTGTATCGGGAAAACTTGGGTGTTTGACTGTTCGATCGAAAAGTTTAACATTTTCTGTTTATCCGGAATGGGATACAATAATTGGAATTCACAAAATGTTATGAGATAACTGAATGAATGTTATAAACATAGCACTTTAGTCTCACTTGATCGGTTGCCACGGAATTTTGATGTGATCAAAAGTCCGTCGCAATCACGTAGCGTACGCGGATACTCGCCGGGTAAACTTAATAGACAGCCTCACTCCTTAGCCCCGACCAAGTGACCGTAGGAGAACACCGTCGCCGAAAGCATCTGTTCGGGTGCTCGCGGTAGCGGTGTTCCGCCTTGGTGCACTTCGTCGACGGCGTCAGGGGTGCGCCCGTCTACTGAAGTTTACGATGAGTATTCGATCAGACTGTCAGGAATCTTGTTGAATTGCCCGACTTGATATTGAAAAGAGTTTTCGATTTTGAGACTTGGCTGCAACACTTGCCCCGTTTTCTGCCTCATGAAACTTATCACCCGTTCTCAGTTCTCTACCTTTCTGTAGCCCTATGTAACAGATTACATATCTGGGATCCTGATCTGGTATCACATACCCAGGACGTAAAGGATACTGAGAAACAGTTCTGTATAATGAACACACCCGAAGATGATGCATCATCATGCACTCTCTTCGTTTGGGCGGCACGGGAAATCTGGTAATCCCCAATTTCCTGCTCTGTCTTATAACATTTATAAGTTGGAGCGGGACCAACGTTCCCCAGCTCAGTATAACAAGCGGGTTCGGTCAATAATCCGTATTATTATCTTGATTAAGGCGTGATATGGTCGCTACCTGGAGAGAGAGAGAAGAAAACACTCAGCGTGCGCTCTTGCAAGAATAGATTGGTTATGTTTTTATCTAATCAGGATGGCTCCCACTGCTTTTTATCAAATCTTCCTTCAAACCCTAAAAGGAAAGACTAGCCGGGATTAATTACACACTACAAGTTCGCCAATCTTTCAGCCAGGCCAGTGTCGGTACTTTGAGGGAGGTCCCCCGTGCTTTCGCACGAACCTAATTAATGTAAACCTCGTTTTCCCAGAGGCGTAACCCCGTTGACACCTTTCTAGACACCTACTTGATCGGCTAATTGTAATGTATAAAACTCTCCCAGGAGTAACACTTACTCACAGCGGGTATCGGGATCCAACTATCTCATAGAAGGTATGCAATCTCATTGCAAATTTCAACACTTGAAATTCCCGATAATATTTTGCCCCATGCGATCTATGACCTTGACTGAGTCAACAAACCATAGACCACAAGTAAAGTTCAACCCGTCATTTCTCGATTGAATTAAACCCACCCGCACGACCCTTGACTGAGTCAACAAGGCCGCACGACTACCCTAATCCAATCGCATCATATGCTTTGCAGATAAGCAATAATCAGCTACCGCACACTACGCCTTGACTGAGTCAACAAACGCAGCACGAATACTAACTATTACCTATCTGAAATGACGGAGGGCTACGACAGGTTTTTAAGAAAACCTTTTGCGTAATGAACTTTATATCGTTGTAGAATCGAATGATTTTTGAAATGGAGTGTTTTTGAGGCTTTTCTAGTTTTGCTAAAGGAGTCACTCCCGGTGAAGGGATCGTCGGTCCTTTCCTCGTCGAATGAGGTGCGGGATATATCATATATATCACTGTGCAAAGCAAAAACTCTTAAAAGCAATCAAAAGACAAACCGAGTATATAGCATCTGCCAGTTATTGCTAAAGGAGTCACTCCCGGTGAAGGGATCTCGGTCCTTTCCTTATCGAATAAGGTGCAGGATATATCATATATACCTCTGTGCAAAGCAAGAACTGTAGCTACCTGTTTTAATTTTGAAATTCGATTCTACAACATCTTAGGTTTCTTTTATTTCATTAATCACATTAATGAAGTCCCATCATATAAGTACCTAAACATCACAGATAAATACGACGTACACTTATGCCATCCGCATTCGCCTCGATGTCCCCTCGTGCACCGTTAGGTTAGGTAACTAATGGCAGAGCGGGGCAGGGCTAGCGCGGGTGTAAAACATAAGTAATGTCTATATAATATATCATATATACTATATACTGTATCTATCACAGAACATCACATGATCACATCACAGATATCGCAGCAGAAGAATCATATGAAATATTGGATATACTAGGACGTCCGTGTTTTCAATACGAGCCAGTATAAAACACGGATTCCACGGTCGCGATGAATAGCCAAACCCACACCCCTAGACCCCTACGAGAGCGGCAAGCAACCCTACCAATTCTGGAGTTAGGAGACCCGGACTCGACTCCTCGAGTTGGTCTCCCACTGGACTCCAGAACCCGGTTACTTGTGCCCTCCTCCTTGGGTCTATCCTAGTGCGGAAAAGTAAATAATATACAAAAGGTGACAACTTCCGCAACCTGGAAATGCCCCAATAAAAGAATATTACATACAAGTTTTTACATGAATGAAAATGAAAAAAAACACTCATCTCACATAAAAACCCCCGGCTATTCAAACACGACGATCCAATATAACATATCCAGCAACACATAACATCACATGTCATCAACGTAAGTAAATATGCGCATCCCAATTGTCGTTGACATATAGCAACGAAACCGGTGATATCACATGTTACACTTACGGTCACAGAAAAGAAAGTGTAAAACTACAACAGTTGGAATCCGCAATCACCTCAGACATCGCATGCCTGACCAAATGAATTTCTTAGACATCACATGCCTAACAATTATAAACCCCGCATTTTAGTCTCTTTATCGAAAACTCTTTTCAATATCAGGTCGGGTAATTCAACAAGATTCCCGACAGTCTGATCGAATACTCGTCGCAAACTTTAGTAGGCGGCCGCACCCCTGATACCATCGACGAAGTGCACCAAGGCGGAACACCGCTGCCGCGAGCACCCGAACGGATGCTTTCGGCGACGGGGTTCTCCTACAGTCACTTGGTCGGGGCTATGGAGTGAGGCTGTCTATTAAGTTTACCCGGCGAGTATCCGCGTACGCTACGTGATTGCGACGGACTTTTGATCACATCAAAATTCCGTGGCAACCGATCAAGTGAGACTAAACTGCTATGTTTATAACATTCATTCAGTTATCTCATAACAAGTTGTGAATTCCAATTATTGTATCACATTCCGGATAAATAGAAAATGTTAAACTTTCCGATTGAACATTCGAACACCCAAGTTTTCCCGATACAGATCAACACATGAAATAAGTCTAACAACATTCAGTTCGTGCCTCAGTACCGACGGTCCAGCCGTAGAAGGGTCAAGCCAACGCCTCACATGTGGCACGCCGTACTACCCCAAACCCGAAGGTTCAAAGGGCAGTTCAAGACGGTCACATAATCGAGTTAAGGTTTGTTGTCTTCTAGAGGGTCCATCGAGTTACTTGCACTACTTAGAACGTCATTAAACTTCGGAAAAATCCAACACTTGGAAATTTCCCGACAGGGGAAAAATTGGGTATTTATATCCGGTCGAACTTTTTAACATATTCTAAAAATTTATCCGGAAAGCCACATAGACAAAATTTGATACTCCGATCGAAACACCGAATCCCCAAAACAACTGAAGAAAATTCAACTCTTGAATAAATATTAAAAATTCCCAGAAAATCCAACTCCAGGAAAAAGGAATTACTGTGCAAAGAAAAGTCAAAGAGTCTACAGTCTCGCTGCGGAACCGCCGCGCCACGTGGGCTTAGGCCGCGGTTCCGCGCCGTCATGACGGAGTTACAGCTCCGTTTTGCACAGTATTTCATAGTAAACCCTGCTTGATTTTCTGGATATTTTTAATCTTGAAAAATCCACATTTTTAAAAATTGGACAGAGAGCATGTTTGTGATTGGGTTTCGGGTTCGTTCGGACTTCAAATTTCGTCTGGACTTCGCCTAAGGCTCTAGCTAGGCTCTGATACCACTGTAGGGTTCCTAGGCACTCTAGTGAGGTCTCACAAGGCATCGAACATGCCAATTAAAAAAATTCTAGGGGTGCCGAGAGACCCGACTACGGATCGTTTGCTAGATTTCTAGACGAAAAGCATAACTAGTTAACACTTAACTAAGAGATACGGAAATACAACCTTTGTAGATCCGGTCCTCCACCTCCACGGCTCCGAGATGAGGTCCTCTCCGCTGTCCAAATCAAATCCGGGCTCTAGCGTCGGCTTCATCGGAGAATGGACGGGCTAGGTCGTTGACGACGTGCCGAAGATGATCTACGTCGAAGCATCACTAGATCAAGCTCCACCTTCACCAAGTCTAGAAAACTTGTGAAGGAAACACACTCTACTACTTGGCAAGAGGTAGAGGATGAAGAAATAGGAAGTGGGTAGACTTTAGAATTGGATTTCTCACTCATTTCATCAATCCACCATTGATGCAATCAATCTTTTTCAAGTGAAGAAAAGAAAGAAGAAGAAGAAGCTTGTTATGATAAGAATTAATTTAATTAGAAAAGAAACTCATTCTTATCATAACATGACCATGGTTAGTTGTAGAGAGTGAACTAGGGTTAGTGGAGTGGTTAGGGTTAAGCATGAGACAAAATGGTTAACTAAGTCAAAGCTTCATGAAGATTCATGAACAAAACAAAATAGCAACCATTTTTCCCTTTTTGATTTTAATTTTCTTTTCCAAATGAATAAAAAATAAATAAATGAAATGAAAAAGAAAACATAACCCTAACCATTCACAACCATGGTTTAATCTTTACACTTAACCAATTTAGCATGCATCATCAAACATGATACAATCATGTGCACAAAAACATATCGCATATATAATGCGCACACCCGAGTGAGAAAATCCATTTTAAAGTGAACCGATACTAGTTAATGAAAAGTAATATATCAAATATATAATTATGCATTAAATCATTAAATCAATACTTGATTTAACGATCCGGTCATATCGCATATAACCGACTAGTATCATTAGTAACCACTTATCGAATCAACACTTGATCCGATAACCCGGCTATATCGCATATAACCGATCAATGTCACATCGCGAGAATCGAATACAGTATCACATACCGTATTATTCTCGGTCCCGCACATATCTCATATGCGCTCCTATTTCGTTTCGCTTGAGCCAGGAAACCTCTGTGTAGGACTCTAAAGACTCGTCAATACGCCGGCAGCAGATGATGATCATATCAAACATCCACAAGCCGCAAGCGGTCTGCTAAACGTAACGGCCACCCGGGTATTGAGCGATCTGAAGATCGACGATCAAGCCCGCTCACACTCCAGTGAATCCGACCAGTAACACTACCGTACAGTCCGGTCTGATCGTCTGATATGTCGCATATCTCGCCTAGGGGTGGTAAACGTCAGACCCCAATAGCTCGATAAGTCGTGTCGATATGAGGTCTATAACTGTTCGAGAAACTACTGGTAACACTTACCAGTAAATCTCATCAACCCTGGCCAGGGATTTCCTGTTATAGCCAATCGAACACAGCGCAACATCAACTCCCTATACCGGGATAGACGAATCCCCTCCTATCGCTCATTGCCTCCATGTGACTCGGGACTGTACCCAAAAACCACCGTTTTGCATGCCCTCTTGGACATGGTAAGATGGAAATCAAAGCACAGTGGGAACCACACAAGACTCTATGATGATCTCGGGTCAACAGACTACTCTGTACCAGTGTCACCAGAGAACTGCCATCTGACGTGAGGTATAATACCATCTGGGAGTTCTCGGCGAGTCCGTCCAGTGTACCCAGTCTCCACTGAGCACCCGTATATCATCTCCGATGTCAAACACCGATGGATATGGGATCATCCATCGCCCATCTGTATGGGTCGAGAAGGTACACGCTAGTCTACTCTGGTATATCGATGCCCCGTCTCGATACACCCACGACTAGGGACTTTGAAGGATGTACTTATGGACTACCATGTCCCCACTAGTATGATCCGCATCATAGTCCAGGTAGTCAAGTACAGATCCTAAGGGCTTTACCAACATGTAACAATCAGTATACACGTTAAGGTAAAGTTCAACCAAATAGCATACTATCATGTCGAGCAAGAAAGTCCTCCCTATATACGTCCCAGCATCCACTACAATATACATCCTATGTACAGTAATGGCCTCTAGGGCATACATATAACTAACAGTAAATTTTCATAATGAAGGCATCGTCGAGTCTTGGGTTAATCACTGCAGGGAGATCGAGGCCCGCCTGCATCGGCTGGAGTCGATGCGTCTTGCCCTGAGATCTTGACCGCGAGCACTCAACGGGCGGCATGGATCGAGCAAAGCGCTTCTTACTTCCGCTATCTCGAACAAGAAGTTACTTCAAGGCGTAAGGAGCGCGGCGAGACTTCGAGCAAATCTGCCCAACTATATGCTCGGGTGGAGGCAAACGCTGCACAGCTGAAGGTTATCTTTGAAGGCCTTTTGCGATGCCTCTCCGAAGGGTTAACACTGAGGCAACAACTTGACGTCGTCGAGCGGGATGCACCTAATCAGGAGGCAGCCGAGCAGGCAGCTGAGAAGCAACTTTCATCCTACCTGCAGCAGCGGGCCCAGGTGGAAGCGGAAGTGGCCGCGGCAGCCACTCAGGAGGAGGCGCTGAAGGAAGTGCAAGAGCAGCTCGCGGATTTGTTAAAGACACTTCATTCTCACTAGCTACTTTTTGTATCATTTGTACTTGTAAATAAAAATGTATTTTTTTTTATTTTGTTTTTTTTATTCTTTAACACAATGTATCTTGTACTCAATCAAGTTTATGAATAAAAGATATACATTCTTTGTAATGTCTTGTGTCATTTCTCCGCCTTTTTCTTTCATTTATTATCAGCATGCTACCTTAGTAAACATAGTTAACAGATGCTAACGCGAGCATCTTGTCCTGGCTTCTTCAAGAGGTAATGATGGCTTAGGCCGCAGGTTCAGATCTGCTGCCTAAGACTTTTCAACTTTATGAGCCGTGAGGGTTTCACAAAGACTTTTCTCCCTACGGATCGAGAGGATCTCGTAGGTGTATTTTCTCCTTAGGAATCGTGAGGATTCCTAAGTGCATTTTCTCTTATAAGTCGTAAGGATCTTATAAGAGAATTTTCCCTCTTACGAGTCGAGAGGATTCGTAAGCGGTTGTTTCCCACCTTGTCGAGATTCGACTTCAGAGAGTGAGACCCGTGAATAGTATGCAAGAGACCGTTTTAGACCGACTTGCAGGGTCCCAGTGCTTAGGAAACAAGTTTTTTAATCCCTGCTTCCTAAGGCTTTATCTTGCCAGTCGAGACGAATCGGGAAGTCCTCGCGAAGACACTAATTTCTTCATGAGTCGAGACGAATCGAGCAGCTCTCGTCAAGGACACTAATTTCCCTGAGTCGAAGTATTTTGCCGAGGACGCTGGTTTCCTCGAGGTTGAAACGAATCGGAGTATTCCTGCGGAGACACTGGTTTCTCTGCGGGTCGACGCGAATCAAGAAGTTCTCGTCAAGGACACTGGTTTCCCTGAGTCGAAGGATTTTGCCGAAGACACTGGTTTCTTCGGGGTTGAAACGAATCGGAGTATTCCTGCGGAGACACTAGTTTCTCTGCAGGCCGACGCGAATCAGGAGGCTCTCATCAAGGACGCTAGTTTCCCTGACTTGAGGTATTTGCCAGGGACACTGGTTTCCCTGGGGTTGAAACGAATCGATGTATTCCTGCAGAGACACTGGTTTCTCTGCGGGCCGACGCGAATCAGGAGGCTCTCATCAAGGACGCTAGTTTCCCTGAATTGAGGTATTTGCCAGGGACACTGGTTTCCCTGGGGTTGAAACGAATCGATGTATTCCTGCAAAGACGCTAGTTTCTCTACGGGTCGACGCGAATCAGGATGTTCTCGTCAAGGACACTGGTTTCCCTAAGTCGAAGGATTTTGCCGAAGACACTGGTTTCTTCGGGGTTGAAACGAATCGGAGTATTCCTGAAGAGACACTGGTTTCTTTGCGGGCCGACGCGAATCAGGAGGCTCTCATCAAGGACGCTAGTTTCCCTGACTTGAGGTATTTGCCAGGGACACTGGTTTCCCTGGGGTTGAAACGAATCGATGTATTCCTGCGGAGACATTGGTTTCTCTGCGGGCCAACGCGAATCAGGAGGCTCTCATCAAGGACGCTAGTTTCCCTGAATTGAGGTATTTTCCAGGGACACTGGTTTCCCTAGGATTGAAACGAATCGATGTATTCCTGCAAAGACGCTAGTTTCTCTGCGGGTCGACGCGAATCAGGATGTTCTCGTCAAGGACACTGGTTTCCCTGAGTCGAAGGATTTTGCTGAAAACACTGGTTTCTTCGGGGTTGAAACGAATCGGAGTATTCCTGCGGAGACACTGGTTTCTCTGCGGGCCGACGCGAATCGGGAGGCTCTCATCAAGGACGCTAGTTTCCCTGAATTGAGGTATTTGCCAGGGACACTGATTTCCCTGAGGTTTGAAATGATCTCTGGTGGTCTTTCAGGTTCCATATGAGTTACCGTCAAAACCGTGAAGCTAGGAATTTGATCTTCGCTTCGTTTGCCGACACTGCGTCTGTTGTATCGAGACGAATGTCACAGTTGTCTCTAGGTTGTTGGTGAACCGTCGAGATTTGGCTTCGCTTTCTGGCGGAGCCTGTTGGGAAGGTATGGTTCCCTCTTTGTTTGAGCCCTTGGATTGTATACAGGGATCGACGTGATCTCAACTGTAGGGCAAAAGTTTCACTCGTCATTTTTTATATTATTATTTTATTTCCGCGATGCTCTATCATTTCAGATTTTATATCGCGAAGGTCGCGATTGCCCAATTATTTCGGCTATTTTTCGCGGTGCCCAATCATTTCGGCTATTTATTTTATTTTCACTCGCTGCTTTTTATTGCGAGTTGCCCAATCATTTCGGCTATTTTGCATGCATACATTTTTACTTGCTGCTTTTTATTGCAAGTTGCCCCATCATTTCGGCTATTTTGTATGCACGTATGGCTCGCTGATTTTTTTTTATCGCGAGTGTGGAACTTGGAATCTGGTGCCAATCTCAGCATCAGCATCGCTATAACCGGAATATTGTCAGGAGCGAATCATCATTTGCCATGAAAGGACTAGGAATTTGATACCGATTTAGGCATCAGCATCGCTACAACTGGGATATTGCCAGGAGCGAATCATCATTTGCCTCTGTCAATGTTGAACAAAGGTGGCTTGGTAAACATGGTTAGGATTCTGTCGACTAAGGCTTTTGACTTCATGAGCCGTAAGGGTCTCACAAAGGTATTTCTCCCTGCGAGTCGTGAGGATCTCGTAGGTGTGTTTTATCTTTAGGGATCGTGAGGATTCCTAAGTGTATGTTCCCCTGTAAGTCGTAAGGATCTTACAAAAGGAGGAGTAAGTCGAGAGGACTTACAAGGGTCATTTACTATGCGAACATATCCCCAATCACGGATGGGACTTGGTTAGGGAAACGTTTATTCTCGCCCGTGGATTGTATACAAGGGTCAGTATTGAACCACTTGTAGGGCAATATCGAAGGTTGTGGAGGTTGCTTAAGTACAGGTTTAGGTCTTTGTAACTTAAGACTTTCAAATCTTATGAGCCGTGAGGGTCCCATAAGAGAGTTCTCCTTACGAGTCGTGAGGATCTTGCAAGTGTAATTTTTCCTTAGGAATCGTGAGGACTCCTAAGTGTGTTGCTCCCTTGTGAGTCGTAAGGATCCCACGCCGGTGGTTTCTCCTTACAAGATCGAGAGGACCATGTAAGTGTCTTTTAACGAGGTTGCGCCCTTTCGGGTTTTCACAAACACTCGCCGGTAGTCCTACTGTTTTTACTCACGGAGCCCTTTCGGGTTTTCATCCGTGCCCATTTTGCTTATGGACCTACCATTTATTATATTTTTTATATATTTTTTTTATTTTTTTATTTTATTTTTTTATTCATTTCGTCAGCCTAAGGATGCTGCGGTAGTAGTTTAAGGACGTTTCGGTCCTTCGTTAGTTTAAGGACGTTTCGGTCCGTCATTGAAGAAGGCCGACTACTACTTATAGAGTTTGGGCTTAGGAAGATAGCGAGCGGACATGGTCATCGTCATCTATCATTGACCTAGGCTGTAACTCGCTAAGCGTAGTATTTCTTTAGGAAGCGACCATTTATTGGCCTGAAAGGCCTTTCACCGTGCATATCCATGAGTAGATAGGCTCCACCCTGGTAGACCTTGTCTATTATGTACGGGCCTTCATAGTTCAGCTCGAATTTTCCCCGCTTGGCGCGATTGGGGATCATAGGCCTTTTGACCACTAGCACGAGTTCGCCTTGGCGGAATGTCCTCGGCCGGGTCAATCTTTCATATGAGCGCGTCATCTGTGCTTTATAAGCTTCTAGATTTTGTTGCGCTATGAGCCGGTTTTCATCAAGGGCATCAAGCTCCTCAAGCCGAAGGTGAGCATTTTCTTCGTTCGTCAGCTCGTAGTGGACTGCTACTCGTAGAGAAGGTAACTCTATTTCGAGGGGGGTACTGCTTCCATACCGAATACCAACGCGTATGGAGTTGTATTCGTGGCCGTCTTGAACGTAGTTCGATACGCCCAGAGAGCTTCTTGCAGTCTCTCATGCCAGTCCTTCTTATTTCGGGACACCGTCTTCTTCATGATCTTCGTCAAGGTCTTGTTGAAGGCCTCGGCTAGACCATTAGCTCGTGGATTATAAACTGAGGAATATCTCCAGTCTATATTATGCTGCTGTACGAAGCGACTGATCTTGTGGCTTCTGTAAGCTGGCCCGTTATCGGAGATGATCCGTCGCGGAGTTCCAAACCGATAAATGACATGCATTTTGAAGAAATGGAGGATATTCTCTGCTTTCACTTCCCTCAACGGTACCCGCTTCTGCCCATTTGGAGAAGTAGTCAGTCATCGCCAGGATGAAACGATGTCCTCTAGACGATGCTGGTTCGATGGGGCCGACTATATCAGTTCCCCACATTTTGAATGGCCAACTAGCCACTGTCGGGTGTAGAGGATTTGGGTGTTGATGGATGAAGTCCCCATGAATTTGGCATGAGTGGCATTGCTTCGCATACTCGAGGCAGTCCTGAATCATCGTTGGCCAATAATAGCCCATCCGTTTAATCTTCAACTTCATCTTTGGGCATGCTTGGTGAGAACCGCAGAGTCCATCGTGAACTTCCTGAACGACTCTTTTTGCCTCTTCAGGTCCCAGACATCTCAACCACAGAGAATCAAACGACCTCTTGTACAGAGTATCATTGACGAAGGCGAAAGACAGAGCTCGTTTCATAAGCTGATGTCTTGAGGACGCATCTTCGGGCGTTCGACGGTATTTGAAATAGTCTATAAAGACTTCCCTCCAATCCTCAGCCTTTCCCCGGTTATTTATTTGCATAGCCATTTGCTCAGTTGCTCCCTTTTCTTCGGATGATTCCGGAGATATTTCTGCTGGGGCAAGCACCCGACGGCTTTGTACCACGATTCTGACGTCATCGAGGTTCTCGTCGGCCAGTTCTTTAGCGAGCTTGGCCAACGCGTCTGCCTTGCTATTTTCTGCACGCGATATATTTTCCAAAGTGTAGGAAGGAATTTGGGTCAACAGTTGTTGCACTTTTCCGCCGTACTTCACCAGTTCTGGCTTGCACGTCTGATAGTCGCCGTTTACTTGGCTGAAGACCAGTTGGGAGTCTCCGTATATGAGGAGGTTTTCAATTCCCATGTCGATGGCGATCTCGAGGCCTGCTATCAAAGCTTCATATTTGGCTTCATTGTTTGTCCTCGGTTCTGTTAAGGAGAAAGCAAAACGCATTATCCTTCCTTGTGGAGTCACGAAGATAAGGCCTACCCCCGATTTGATTATGGGCGTACTTTGTTTGCGCTTCTTCATGGAAGATGCTCCATCGAAATAAAGCTCCCATCGGGTATCACCACCGTCGATCACATCAAACACATGTTCGTCTGGAAGATCGCAATTCAGAGGAGAATCGGCGGGTATCGGATGTTCAGCGAGGAAGTCGGCAATAGCCTGGCCTTTCACTGCCTTGAGAGGCTGATAGGTTATCGAGAACTCCATCAAGAGTAGGACCCATTTAGCGAGTCGCCCCGTCAATATGGCCTTCGACATTAAATATTTAAGGGGGTCCACCTTCGAAATGAGACGGACTTCATGCGCCAACGCATAGTGCCTGAGTTTGGTTATCGCAAAGATCAACGCCAGGCAGTGTTTTTCAATGGGGGAGTAGTTGCTTTCCGCCCCCAGTAGAACTCGGCTCAAATAGTAGAAGGCTCATTCCTTCCCTTGGTCATTCTCTTGCGCCCATAATGCGCCTAAGGAACCTTCGAGGGCGGTTGTATAAAGAATGTGGGGCTTTCCCTTGACCGGAGCAGCCAACACTGGCGGGTTCTGCAGGTATTGCTTGATCTCGTCTAGCGCGCTTTGGCATTTTTGATCCCAGACGAACGGGGTTCCCTTCTTCATCAGGTGGCTGTAAGGACGGCACTTGCCTGAAAGATTGGCTATAAATCGTCGTATATACGCGAGCTTCCCTTGGAGAGACCGCAGCTGTTTGAGAGTTCTTGGCGGGGGCATTTCCGTGATCGCCTTAATCTTTGATGGATCTATCTCAATACCTCGGTGTCAGACGATGAATCCTAGGAATTTGCCCGAGGAAACTCCGAATGCACACTTGAGATGCTCGAGATGTTCCTCGTATGATTTGCTTTTAACCACGAAATCGTTGATATGGCATTCAACGATTTCGTGTATAAGGTCATCAAAGATTTTCGTCATGGCCCTCTGATAGGTGGCTCCGGCGTTCTTTAGACCGAAGGGCATCACCTTGTAGTAGAATATACCTAGCGGAGTCCTGAAGGCGGTGTGCTTCTGGTCTTCGGGATGCATCTTTATCTGATTATACCCTGATGAGCCGTCCATGAAGGAGAAAACTTCGTGGGTGGACGTGTTGTCTATCATCAGTTCGGTGACTGGAACTGGGAAATCGTCCTTCGGGCAGGCTTTATTGAGATCCCGAAAGTCCACGCATATGCGCACCGTCCCATTTTCTTCATCACCGGGACGATGTTGGCGATCCACTCGGGATACTGAACCTCCCGGATGAAGCCAGAGTCGATCGGCTTCTTGACCTCAGCATTGATACTCATCTCAAGCTCGAGCAGCATTCTTCTTGGCGCCTGTTTGACCGGTTTGACGTCTGGAGATATCGCCAATTTGTGCACAGCAATTTCTGGATCTAGTCCCGGCATTTCGGAATAGTTCCATGCGAAGCAATCTCTATGCTGCATAAGCACGTCTTTTAACGCAGCCACCCTTTCTTCAGATAGCAGCTCGCTGACGAATGTCAGTCGCAGGTCATTCGCCGTCCCCAACTCAATTTTCTTAAGGTTATCTGCGGTAGTATGTATTCCATCCTCCAGCTCTTTCGGTGCTGGTGGAAATTCTGAGATCACCTCATCGTTGCTGTTTTCGAAGCACCATGGAAGGTTATCCATATTATCGGGCTCTTCTTTTGATATTGTTATCATATGACAAGTACGAGCTCGCTTTGAAGACCGATGTGGGTTTGGCTCTGCTTTCGTGGCTTTGGGTTCGTGCTTCTGTGGCGGCGTTACCCTCCAACTGTCAGATAGAGCGAACTTGCCGAGCTGATACTGATCTTCCACCCAGTTCTTGAAGGTGAAGCAGTCTTCGAGAGAATGCCCTATTACTCGGAGATAAGAGCAATAGTTTGGGTGTGAGACTTCGCCTGCTTGTTTGGGGTGTTTAGACTCCGGCAGTGTAAGCATCTGATGTTTTATAGCTCGGTCAAGTATCTTTTTCGTCTTGTCCCGAGGAAAAGAGTATGCTCGACTCATCTTCTTCACAAGGGACAAATCTGGACCGCTCGATTCCCGCTTGCATGGCTTCTTAGTCCCGCTTTGTTGCTGTCGAGCGCCTCTTTCGCTTTTTGACTTGTTTCTGCCTCTGCGTCGAGCCTTTTTTATAGCAAGTTGACAGGGAGCGGCACTTTCATCTTTCACGGCCTGTTGGAGGAGGCGTTGCGTTTTGGCTTTCTCATAGAGGGCCATTTCGCGGTTGTGGTCGTCTCGGACTTTTTGACTAGCTTCCCTTATAAGCCTGTTCATTTGTTCTTCGAACGACGGACTGGGCACTTTTGCATCAGGAACTTTTACTGGTTCAGGATTAGCGTCCTCCCATTGAGCATCCGCTTCTTCATTGAAGTCATGCACGACGTAACAGTCGTGGAGTAGCTCTCGTTTCTTGGACCGAATGTATCCAAGTCCGATTGTTTCCATCCTTCCACTAGGCAACTTGTGCTGAGTTCCGGAGACGTTCCGGACCCTGTCATAGAATTTGGCTTTTCGAGCGGTCTGTTTGAAGGATATCCCCTGGCGTTTCAGCAGCCTCTTCAAGCCTTCTGTATAATATCTGGGCAGACGGATGGGCTGAAGCCTGTCAAGCGTAGGATCCGCGCCATGCCAGATTTCTTTCTCCACTTTGGTTTCTTCAGAGCGGTAGAATAGAATTGCCTTTTCGCCTTTTCGCCTGGGAGGGACATAGAACGTCCGCAGCTCCTCTACACTGTAGATATCAAGTGCATCCAGTTCTTTATGGTGTTTAAGTGGAACCATGGTGACTTATAGACTTTGCTCTTCATCAGCGGATGTTTGTATTGAAGGCCGAGCAGAGAATACAGCATGGACCTCATCTTCCGAGTCACTACCAAAGATCAACGTAGGAGCGGATGGTCCCGGCTTATTGTATTAGGGCGGAACCGAATAAACTATCTCCTCTTCTTCCTCGGTATCACTCCCGAAGACAGGGATGGTGGCATTAGCTTTGTTCTCCGGCTTGTGACACCTCTCCGTGTCTTCGAAATCCGGTAAGAAGTATTTGGCATCTTCATATTTGCGGACTTCGTTAACGGAGAACGGGTTCAGTTCTCCCGTCACGGTATACTCGAGACCATCCTTAAAATATTTCATACACTGATGCTGTGTAGAAGGGATGATATTATACTCGTGTAACCATGGTCGGCCGAGCAGAGCATTGTAGCATGTCTTGGCGTCTATGACGTGAAATTTAATATCTGTAATGAGCAGCCTAAAGCGTAGCGTCAGTATCACAGACCCAAGAGTTCTTGATGATTGGGAGTCGAACCCGGAGATGGTGATCTTGTCCCGAGCAAGGTGCTGGACGCTCATGCAGATTTCCTTTAACACCCGCACGTTAAGGAGATTAACAGACGATCCGTTGTCGACCAGGATTTTGCCTATCTTTATATCATGGCAATATCCGGAGACATAGAGGGGGCGATTGTGTTCGCACGTCCCAAGGAGAAGGTCTTCATCGTCAAAAGTGATATCGGCCGTGTGCACTTCCTCCAATTCATCCTTCATCTTTTCTTCGGCCAGGAAGCTTGGAATTGTTCCGGCTCCTGTTGTGCCTTGATTAACGAATCTCTCGCCTCTTTTGATAGTAAAAGGGCGTCAAGAATGCTGAGCTGCGAGGGTAGCTTTCTCAAGTGTGCCAGAACGTTGTAGTCCACCTTATTTCTCTTTGGCGGGTCCTTGGCAATTAGCTCTTCCACAACTTGGTCATCCAGAGTGATATCCTCAGAGACCTTTTCTTTCCCTTTATCTTTCTTATTTGAGGGTCCGAGATTCTTTTCGGGTAGCGTCCGATTACACAGCCGGATATTTTCGCAGACCTTCGGCTCTTCTTCTTTTCCCGAGGTGGACTCTTTGAAGAGGGGGTAAGAGCCATTTCTTCATCAGAGTCGCTCCCAAATGTGAGAACTCGCGATCCCCCGGCGTTAACCATGCGACAATCGCCGGTAGTTCTGTTAAGCCGCTCGGTCGTACCTTTCTGCTCCCGGCAAGTTTTGCGCTTCTCCCGCTTAAAATGTTGTCGGTGAGCAACATATCCTTGCCACCATCTATTGAAAGCTTTGCACTCTTCGGTGGGGTGCGAAATCTTCCGATGTTACAAGCAGTAGGAGGGATGCATTTCCGCTTCACCAGTAATGTTTCCTTCAAAAGATGGTAGCTTCATGCCCATTGATATGGCCTTAGCAAACCTTTTCCTCGTCTTGAATTTGCTTTTATCCGCGGTGGATGTATTTTGCTCCAGCGGGAGTGTCTCAACTCTTTCGTCAAGTCGCTGGCGCTTGGCCCTTTCAAATATGGCCGTCTCGCGTTCCCGATCAGCTTTACTTTTCAACAGAGCTTCTTTGAGGAATGCGTCAATTATTTCATCTGATGGCCCCAGAATTTCCGGTTTAGGATCTGCCCCCAGCTTTTCAGTGCAAGCAGTTTCCTCATCGTTTGTAAACGAATGGGAAATCATATGACAGCTCGCCACGTATTCCTCGGATTCATCCGACGAGCTCTCCCCCTCATCTTCTTCTTGAAAGACGTGGTTGAGGAACTCTTGGAGTGTGATGGGAGTTCGTGCTTTCTGGTTATACTCCTCCAGTGCGTCAATCTGCTTTTGTAAGTCCGTGCGCTTGTCGCCAAGCTTCACGGGCTTCTTGAATTTCTTCTTTTTCTTCTCTGAAGATTTTGACGGCTGGCTGAGAGTGCTTGGGCCACCAATATCGCTCTTTGGAGTTGGGCACGGCTTCAACATCCCTTCAATGATCTGAAGTTCCAACGGGTTCTTCCACCTGATCGCTGGGCATATTTGAAGATCGTTCAACATCCTCTTTGTTTTGGCTGATAGCACGACCTCCCATGGAGCTTCTTCAACGAGAGAGCACGTTGCCCCCGGCGTATTCATCCTTTTAGAGGTGTGAGGTTGCGGCGGATGCACCTTCCATCTGTCGGACAATGCGAACTTGCCCAGTTGGTACTGGTCTTCAATCCAATTTTTGAAGACGTAGCAATCTTCGATCGGATGACCCAGAACTCGGTGATAGGGACAATAATTGGGATCATGGACGTCGTTCGGCTGCGACGGACGTCTTGGATCCGGCAGGTTTATGAGTCGGTTGCGCAACGCCAGCTCGAATAATCTTCTCGTTTTATCTCGGGGAAACGGGTAAGGACGTCCTAGCCTCTCCTCAAGGGGTACGTGCGGACGCATATTATTTTGACGGACAGCCGGTTTCAAGTTGCCCGACTGTTGTTGAGCATTAGCGACAACAATTGCTTTTCCCTTCCCCTTCTCATTTTGAGAGTCCGGCTTTGGAGGGGGAGGTCTATGGCCCATCTGGTCCATTTGAGCTAGCTTGTCGATCAGGGCTTGGAAGGTAGTCAGCTTGAAGAACATCATAAATTGGGATATGGTCGCCTGCGGATCGAGGGTTCGCACAAACATACCCACTGCTGGCGCTTCTTCAATGCGTTGCTCGCATTTTGACCATAAGTTCCACCACTGTATAGCATATTGGACCCATGTCTTGCCCGGCTTCACCCTGGCATTAATCAATGCCGTCATCGGGGTGCGTTCGCTGGCGCTTGCGAAACGCTGGGTAAACAGCAATTCCATCTCCGCAAATGTCTTGATAGAGTCGTTTGGGAGCTCAGAGTACCACTCGAACGCTGTATCTGACAAGCTGCCGACGAACTGCGAAGCAACAATTTATCATCACCGCCGGTGTTGCCGCAAAGCGCCCTGAACTGGGCAACATGCTGGTGGGGATTGCCCATCCCCTTATAGACATGGCATTTGGGTATTGTATAGCCCGGCGGGTACTTTATCTGATCGTACCAGCTCGGATATGGTCGTCCTATTTTTACGACCTGGCCGGCTACCTCAGTCGCATGATGAACCCATATCTGTTGGGCTATATATTCGTCCAAGTCAGCTTTGGAGATTGTCTCCTCCTTGGCTGTTGACAGAGCCGGTGGAGGATTTGACGTTTCTCCCCTGTCGTCTTTAAGGATGATCGGAGGATCTTCTTCAGAAGGAGGATCTTATTGAATTATCATACCCACCATGTCCTAGAACAGGAGGGCCATTCGCTTTATATTGGCTGCTTGTTCTGCAGCCTCTTTATCCTTCTTCTCCAATATCCTGCGAAGGAATTCAGCGTCAGTTTCTTGCTCCTGGCATTGATCCGAGGACGCTTCGGGACTTTCTTTTGGCCCAGTGAGTGCGGCCATCGCATTCATCATTTCTTGGAGCTTCTGCTGTTGCTCCTGAGCTTTGGTCACTGACCGTGTAAGCGGTCTATGACCTGTAGATGCACGGCTGTCCTCCTTTCCCGACGCCATGTATACAATATGGACTACAATGCCCCCGGATTTAGGGCGTTTAGGCTCGCCGCCTTTGACATTTGCCGTGGGCGTGGGAATTTTCTCCGGCCTCCTTCTCTTATGGGCCGTTGAAGTTGAGGGGGCCGTTGCAACGGGCACCCTGGTGGTGGTCGTCCTTTGCTGTTTGTCCGGACGGTTTTTTTCTTCTTGCACTTTTGCCCTTTTCTGTTGGCGAGAGTGATCTTGGTTGATTACCGAGTCTTGAACCCTCCGCCAGACTTTATAAATCTTGGAGGACAGCCGTTGAGGGGGCTGTTCCAGCTTCGTTTCTGTAACACTCTCCGCAGGTGGAGGAGATCTTTTTAGCGTAGCGGTCGGAGAGTTCTTGCGTACCCTCCTTAGCAGTTCAAAGCTGTTCCCAGTTGGAACAGCAGCATTAACTTCCACCACTAGAGCGGGTAGAGTTAGCCCTGAGGGTGAGTTGCCCCCGGCCTTCCTTACTCGGCGCCAGTGACGACGTCGAGCATGACGAGCCGTTGGGACTGGCCCGGCGATAAAGACAGCTTCTTCTTGCCCCCTGTCCGAATGAGGTGTTGCTGGTGTCAGCCTCTTAAAGACTGATGTTGTCCTTTGAGTGGCGATGTTCAATCTGTCAAAGATAAATCCTCGAGCAGGAGCAGGAGCCGGAATAGTGTGCCTTGAAAAGACTGACTCTTTAACAGGAGAAGCCGCCTTGACGACTTCTGGAGCAGGGGTGGCTGTCTTTCTCGGGACGGCTATTTCAGGGTTCATGGGCTTCCTGGCGGGCCCATCAGGGTTCTGGCTCAGCCTGGCAAAGACAGAGGCTGCCGGTTTGATGTTGGACGACCTGTTGAAAGGGGACGTTATAGCAGTGAGCCGATCGAAAACTGACTTCTTGTTCGCTTCTGGTGCGGGTACTGGCATGGTGAAGCTTGCAGGCGGGAGCATGGTCCCGAAAAACAGACCGGTGGTGGCCTGGGTCACCTGGTCTACCGGCATGGAAAGGTTGGAGGCCGCTTGAGGCCCATAGGCTACACCTCCAGGTGAGGCGGAGCGTTGGTTGCACTGGCACTTTGAGCAGGTCGAGCAGTTGGAGGCCATTGATGCTTGTTTTCTGTGCCAGGCAAAAGACCAAATCTTATTAACTTGAAACCCAAAGGCAACCATTAACAAACCGCGATTCGTTCGCGAAGACGACACACGAAGTGTGGAGTGGAAAGAGGAAAAGGTCCCACCGGGCGTGCCAGAATCTGTTTACCTCCGAATGACGGCGCGGCGTAGAGACGCCTTGCCTGAGATTCGGGGCAGATGCTATTTGGTTTTATCCGTCTACCTCTCCGAAGATGCCAAGCTGATTTATGGCATCGTGTATCAGAAGTTTAGACAGATGCGGCCGATGTAGCAGACTTCATCAGATTCTCCCTCGTTTGAGGGGTTTTTTATTGTGGGGACGCTCTTCCCTGCAGGCGCAAGCCCCTGCAGTTAATTACGCTACCGCATTGCGATAACCACTTTCTCCTTCTCCAGAATTTCACTTCGTGTCGTGTGTGTTTGTTTTGTTTGTGGTTACCCGTGGATTGTATACGGAGACTAAGTTATGCCGTCGCCCGTAGGACGTGGATTAGTCCAAATCCGTATTTACTTAGATTTGGCTTTGGTGTTTTAGTTTAAGGATACGTTAGCCATATTGAGGCTAAGATCAACTTAAACGGGATCGTTTAGATCCGACAAGAGAGCAATTGGCTCTATTGTTTAGTTTAATGACGTTGCGGTCGATTTCCAGTTTAGGGACATGGTGGTCCATCATTCCCATTTGGGGACGAGCATTAGTTTAAGGACATTTCGGTCCAACATTACCATCTAGGGACGAATATTAGTTTAAGGACGTTTCGGTCCAACATTCCCATCTATGGACGAATATTAGTTTAAGGACGTTTCGGTCCACGAGTTTAGAGACCCCGCAGTCCGTATCGATGTGTGGTTATCGGGACCCGTCACCTCTCTGACGTCGTTGAAGGATTACAACAATAGATGTCAGAGGAGTTCGGAGATGTACCCTTGAACCGGATGTAAATTGATTTAGGAGAGCAGTCTTGCTCGGTCAATTTAATTTGAGGACTTATGGCCATGATTGGGCTAAGTCCAGTTGAAAAATGTTCAGCGTTTTTATTTATCTTTGGCCTATTAGGCCTGTGCTAGGGCTTTGCCCCTGTTTAATAATACACTGCATTTTATTATGGCCTGTGTTCACACCATAATATTGTATTATTATATTCCCCATTCTTATTCGTTTTATAAATAAACAGGTGCTTTTGACGCATGTCTGCTACATATTACAGGCTACAGGTTCTTGGACAGAAAACAGTGAAAACGATGAAAAGACGATGCAAAAGTGGACTTTGACCAACAAACAGAAGACTCTTGATCAAGCCTACATCAAAGATAAAATTCACAAAATACAAGGCAATGCAAGGTCCAAGATTACAAAGCGAACGGTTAAAAGTCCACCGCAATTATTCACTGGAGATCTGAAATAAACATAGAAGCTATTTTAATAAAAGAACCAAACAATAAGGAAGCCCAAAGACAGAAGAGCCAACAAAGGAAATTTCAAGGCCCAATACTTCCTTTTAAAGAGACAGAGACATAAAATTTTACCAAAGCTTGGAGTCTACTTTGACTAGGTCTTCCTAAGGATATTTTGGTAAATGTAGACATGCGAATCAATTGTAACCTAGGGTTTCCTATCCTCTATAAATAGGAACTCTAAATCATTATAAAGGCTATGCCTCCCTATGCTTCTTTTTATCAATAAAATTTAGATTTCTTTTGGAGAGCATCAATGCCTCTTTTCATTTCAGAAATTCAGATCTGACAAGTCTTGTGTTGATGTTTGGAGAGAGTCATCTGTAAAGTAAGTAATTAATTTCAATTCTTGCCCTAGGTAATTTTTTCATTCTCTGCCCTAGTATAAATTTAATTCCTTGCCCTAATTAGATAGTTAGATCTTTAATTCAATTGCCCTGGATTAATTTAGTTTTTAGATTTAATTAATCCATTCACACCGTTCGTAATTAACTCGTCTGAGCGACTAGGAAATTCACAACATCTCTGTGGACCGATCCGTACTCACCGGTTAGCTACCAAGCGACGTCGTTCTTGATTGCGGTTACTAGATAGTTTTTGAGATAAATCAAATGGCGTCGTTGCCGGGGATGGCGTGTTATTTCCTTTTTGCAATTTCGAGTTAATCAAAATTAAAAAAATTATAAAAATCTGAAAAATCACAAAAAAAATATATAAATATATCATCTGTTACTTTTTGGAAAGGTTACTTTGTTTTGTGAATCTTTGCAGGATTGACGGAACTGGAAAATCCAGAGTGCGAAAAATAAAAAGGTACATCAAAACAGAGAGGGATTGCAAGAACAGAACAGCGGAAATTTTTTGGAGCCCTGAAGCCTCCACCAGACCGCTAAACCGTGGCCTAAGCGCGCTCCCGCCGCCCTTCCGCGGCCCTCTTGCATCAGCATCGCGAAATTTTTGCACGGTTTGTTTTCTCTTTCTCCCCTCTGCAAATCCCCATATATCTTTTGCCAAATCTTCTGCAGGATTCTTTGCGCTAAAAATCTTCTTCCCCTTCTCAATAACAGATTTTCTGCAGGATTCTTTACGCCGCATAAAATAAAAATCTTTGATTGCAAGTGATTTACTGTTCTGCATATCTTTAATCGGACTTTAAGGGGCTTTTGACCAATTCAGATTGGGTGGGGATTTCATCACCCTTCCCAGGACCCCAGAAATCACATAAGGCATTTGCATTGACCATTCTTAATTAAAAAATACTAGACTCAGCCCTAAGGACGTCGCGCTCAATAGGACAGAGGACTAGTTATAGGCATCGACCGCTAACCTGACTTTGCGGTGTCTAGGCAAGTGTGTCAAGGCAAGTGGTTACTTAATTAGGACCGCTACTTGTAGCGGGGAGCCTCCCACTTACCTGGCACTTACCAGGCCGCAATTGGTGGTGAAGAGGCGGTTTGAGGTCCTATTTCTAGCCCTTTGGAACAGTTAGGAGTTGTCTAGCTGACCTAGGTGACCCTAGATTTAAGTCTGATTGTGTATTTCTGGTTGATTGCATTTGTGTCTGAGCCCTTTATCGACAATTTTTGCAAAACAAATAAAAAAAACAAAAAAAGAGGAATTTTTTTTTTATAAAAAGACTTGCAACTTTTGTCGCTAAGAAATCCGTGCACCCCAATCTTCTTTCTTTTCCCCTTTCTTCTAACATGGGTAACCCAAATCATAGATCACTTGCCGAACTTTGGTATCCCGAACCTAACTTTGCGTCGTACGTCAATTGCTTCGGTCGATTTAAGGAAGATCCCTCCGTGCCAAAAATTTCTTTGAAAGATCAAATAGAAGCGTCTAGGAGAAACAGTTTGACCTTGCAACCCACTCTGTGTCAACCAAGTCAACCTTTACCACCTTCATATGTTGATACCACTTTTTCAAGTACTGCTGTAACTCCTAAATCGATGTCCATTGCTGAGCATATTACTCGATCTCGTAGCCGATCTTTCACCTATCTCCACTCATCTAGTTATAGGGATCCACAAGACTATTCACCTTTTTATCCACATGTTGACCCTATCCCTGTCCAACCACCCACTTCCTACCAGTCCTACCCGACTTTCCCACCTTCACTAAACACTGTTTCTACACAGCCATTAGGGAGTTTCACATATCCAAACAATTTCGAATCTTTTACCGAAACCCCTCCACAACCTATGTCTAGTTTGGAACAGTCGTTGGAAGCTTATATTTCAGCAACAAACAAAATGGTTAAGAATATGGAAGCATCTATTACCGCCCTTATGCAACCTAGTGAACCGGTAGCTAGTTTCCAGCTAGCTCCAAATTTTTCAATGTATAAGGAGGCGGTTGGACAGAGTGAGAATGTGAGAGGATGTCCAAATCAAACCTACCCATACCCAATTGAATTCAACAACTCCAATTTTCAAACATATGTCCAAAATGATGAGTTGTGTGATTTTGTAGTGCTTGATTTGCCAAATTGTGAAGAACCCCTTTCGAGTGAAACTACACCTAATCCTTTTGAATCTTACACCTCCACTCTAGAACCTGAATTGATAAATATCCATGCTTTTGATGAGGTGTCAGAAAAAATTGATTTTCACTTGATTGAGGATATAGACGCCGGGAATATTTCGGATGATGAACCTGTCGATTTGATTGAACTTTTATGTCCAATTCATCATCCCGAGTCATTAGATGTTTCTCCCGAACTTCATATGTGTCTTGATTTTGATGATAATGGCATGGATGAGATAAATATTGAGGAGAATTATGAGGATAGTATTGAGGAGAGTATTGAGGATAATATTGAGGTTGAACCATTTTTGTTTGATATGTTGGATTTTCCAATTCATCCTCTTGAGTCTTTAACTAAATCACCCTCCCTCCTTTCCATCGTTCCGACCACGCATAAGATCACACTTGAAGACTGTGAGCTTGAAAAATTTCTCTTTGAATCTGACACAGTTCTCACAGACGATATCGATTATGAGTGTTTCACTTTTTCGGACGTGTTGATGACTCACCGCCCGAGTTTGAGTCCATTACATTTTCAGATGAGTTAGTTGAACCATCAGACTCGGTTGCTTATAGTTGTTTTGAACCATTGATGGAATCTTTCAAGTTCGAGACAGTTTACTACGGTGAGAATGAGACTATCCCTAATTCACTCCCTTTCGTCCTTCCTATCGTTCCGACCGTACAAGAGACCGTTACGCTTTCATCTCCAATACCAAGTTCGGCGTACCCATGCTTTCTTACGAATCTTGAGGGATTTGACCCCATTTCTCGATGGGTTGATAGGTTAGCGCGATCGCTTTTAACACATCGGTCATCATAAATTGCGCTAATTTATTCACTCGATTTACACCCTCAAGATCGTACTCCACTTCTTTCTCTTTTCCGCCTTTCTTCTCCCCCACCGAGACCATATTCTACCTTTCTTCCCATTCGGTCTCATGTGCTTCTCATTTCTTTGCTTTACATCCCATTCTTTCACCAACCCTATCATTACCACGATAAGATTTTTGAATGGTTGGTGCTAACCTTTGGCTTATGTAAGGCCAAGCTTAACTTTGGGGGTAACCTTGTTGTATATATGTATATATATTTTTGTTTTCTTTTTCTATAAAAAATATATAAAAAATTCAAAACAAAAAAAAATTATAAATAAATAAATAGGGGAGTGCCAACATTTTCAACCCTCTTGGTGTAGCATGACAGTGAGGACACTGTCAAGTTTAAGTTTGGGGGTATGCTCGGTACGTCTTCTTCCTTCGCATTCATTTGTACATATTTTTGCATTTGCATACTTATTTTAAAACCCATAAAAATTGAAAATTTTCAAAAATTATAAAAATTATTGTATTCAATTTTGGCTTATTTGATTTGAGTGTGACAAATAGGTTAACTGGTTAGGAACAACTAGATCTTAGACTTGGTAAATTAAAAACCCTAAAAATAACCTTCTTTAAAGAATAACGGTAGAAAGTATATGTCTTCGTAGTTTATTTAGAAATAGGCAAATTTTGGGTTCACTTCATGGGCTAAGTCGAAATAAAGGAAAAGTATTGATCTTTTATTAGAGTATAAATTTGAAAAATAATTCCTAGCTTAAGTTTAGATTCTGAAAATGTATACCCTACAAATTGCACAATCACGCACCTTGAAACTTGGAATAGTAGAGGAGACCTTGAAATGCTCTTGTCTAAAGTCCTTAGTACAATGAAAATAAAAGAAAAAAAAGTGAATAAGGAAAAAAAAATGAACACTGGTTTTTATGATTACTTAAAGCAGTAAAAATAGAAAAATATTTAGCGAGGGTGCTTCATCACCTAGTGCATTAGACCAACTGATTTGGGAGTCACTGCTAAAGCCTTGGGTGTTACAAGACTAGGAATTAAGCTTTAATGTGCAAACACATTTTGTAATCGGTTGTTGGTACCTCAAGAAGTATTAACGGTCGCATGAAGGATGTGTAAGCAAAATTCATTTAAAAATTCACCAATTGCTTTGGACAACGGACAAGAGTATGATTGCTTGATTTGAATTTCCAAGTGTAGAGGTGATTTATACACACACGTGGGGATATGCGATTGGAGTTTAGATGAGAGAAAGGAGTGAAGAATAGAACTTGTATCTTTAGTAAGAGTTGATAAAAATTCCAAAGTGGAGATGGAACCCTAGAAGGAAAACTTAAGAGATACCGAAAGCTAAGTAAGTCTGCAGAACATATATAATTTTAAGTTAGATGATGAGGAAGTATGAAGAATATGGGTGGATAATTTGCAAGTCGAAGATAATAGAATTCCTTGTTAGAAACCCTAATTGGAGAACAAAAGTCGAAAAAGCCAAATTGATAGGATTTTGCGGGTGTAATCCGCTGAAAACCCTCAGGAGACAACACTCCTCCTACTAGGGACACCTAGAGGTTTAACGACTTGTTGCACGTGCTCAGTGCAATCGCATTTCCCTGCGAAAGTGCGGTTAGGTTTTTGTAGAGAATAAAAAATAACTTTGCTCGAGGACGAGCAAAAGATAAGTTTGGGGGTATTTGTTCACACCATAATATTGTATTATTATATTCCTCATTCTTATTCGTTTTATAAATAAACAGGTGTTTTTGACGCATGTCTGCTACATATTACAGGTTACAGGTTCTTGGACAGAAAACAGTGAAAACGATGAAAAGACGATGCAAAAGTGGACTTTGACCAACAAACAGAAGACTCTTGATCAAGCCTACATCAAAGATAAAATTCACAAAGTACAAGGCAATGCAAGGTCCAAGATTACAAAGCGAACGGTTAAAAGTCCACCGCAATTATTCACTGGAGATCTGAAATAAACATAGAAGCTATTTTAATAAAAGAACCAAATAATAAGGAAGTCCAAAGACAGAAGAGCCAACAAAGGAAATTTCAAGGCCCAATACTTCCTTTTAAAAAGACAGAGACATAAAATTTTACCAAAGCTTGAAGTCTACTTTGACTAGGTCTTCCTAAGGATATTTTGGTAAATGTAGACGTGCGAATCAATTGTAACCTAGGGTTTCCTATCCTCTATAAATAGGAACTCTAAATCATTGTAAAGGCTATGCCTCCCTATGCCTCTTTTTATCAATAAAATTTAGATTTCTTTTGGAGAGCATCAATGTCTCTTTTCATTTCAGAAATTCATATCTGACAAGTCTTGTGTTGATGTTTGGAGAGAGCCATCTGTAAAGTAAGTAATTAATTTCAATTCTTGCCCTAGGTAATTTTTTCATTCTCTGCCCTAGTATAAATTTAATTCCTTGCCCTAGTTTGATAGTTAGATCTTTAATTCAATTGCCCTGGATTAATTTAGTTTTTAGATTTAATTAATCCATTCACACCGTTCATAATTAACTCGTCTGAGCGACTAGGAAATTCACAACATCCCTGTGGACCGACCCGTACTCACCGGCTAGCTACCAAGCGACGCCGTTCTTGATTGCGGTTACTAGATAGTTTTTGAGATAAATCAGCCTGCTAGGCCTTTTTGATTTCGGCTCGGTCCCTTTGTAAATGATGCAGAGCATCTGTTTTTGTTTGGGCTCCGCCCTTCTTTAAAATAATGCGATGCATTTAATTTGGCCTGTTAGGCCTTTTTTAATTGGGCTTGACCCTTCTGTAAATAATGCAGTGCATTAATTGTCTGACATTGGCTTGTTAGGCGCTTTGCGCCAATTATTGAGCGCAAGCGCATGTGGAGGTGACACGTGTCACGCTCTGGTGAGCGCAAGCGTAGGGCGCTGCGCTGTTGCGCTGCTGACACGTGGCGCGCTCTAGTGAGTTGCGCCAACTTTAAAGAGCAATGCTCTATTTTTAAAAGCGCATAGCGCAAGTGGTTATGGTACTGACACGTGGCGCTCTCTGGTGGCTTGCGCCAACCCAGGAGCGCAACAGTGCGGTTTTGCAAGTGCAAGGCACTGTTTTAATAACTTAATCCAATTTTGGATTTAAGAGAGGAATCTTTAATATTCCAGAACCAATGGTTCATAAAAAAAGTGCAAGGCTCTGTTATTATTTATTTATTTATTTTTATTGAAGATCATTGATCTTGTTCTTAGATCAATGATTTATTCAGAAGAAATTCTTCTTTTAGAGAGGTTTTTACCTTTTTTTCTTTTCTTGAGTTCTTCTCACAATTCTTCAGAGTTCTCTCTGTTTCTGAGTTTTTTGTTTCTCTCTCTGTTCTTTTTGAATTGGGGTCTAGGGACCTTTATATAGTGCTCATTAATTTGTTAAATTTATTAAAGAGATCATTATCTGAGTGATTTGGGGAATTTTCCCCACCGTTGGATCTTTGATCCAAGGGCTTCTGTTTTACAGAAGACAATTTTCTTGTTTTAACAAGAACAGAAAGATCTTACTGGAATTTTAATTTTGTTTAGCGCAGATGCACCAGCGCTTGACACGTGTCGCGCAGCGCACCTGCGCTGCCACGTGGCGCGCAGCGCGCAGCGCAGCGCAACTGCGCTGCCACGTGTCGCGCAGCGCAGTGCTTGCGCAACTGAAGCGTTGCTTCCTTTAATTTTGTTTTAAATAGAGCCTTACTCTGATTGGGCGCGCTGCCTTAGGCGCTGCGCTGATGTATCAGCTTTTGACACGTGGCGCGTTGCGCGCAGCGCAAGGGATTTGAATCGTTGCTTCAATTTTTGAATTTTGAAATTCAAACAGAGCTTTGCTCTGATTGGGGGAAACATGGATCATCTAGGATTCGAGCAAGCCGACGAGGAAACGACATCCGTACCACTTTGAAGAGTTCGTGCAGGTGAGGAGGACAGCGAGATAAGGAGAAGAAGGACCAGATTTCTTGAAGTATAAACTTCTGTACTTTTATTTATACTTCATTTGTTTTTGCTAGATACAGTTTAGATTACGATCATGGCTTACAGTCGATGTTATGATGCTAAAATTATCGTTTTTTACACCTTCCGCCTCCCTACGATTCCGCGGGATGCATAGCATCGATTTACAGCTACCCTGCTCGGCTATCCCTGACTGGTAGCTTCCCTACCCCATGACGCTAAGGATCTAAGCCCTCATCTAGAGGCAGCCGAGCGGCTACCCTGCTCGGCTATCCCTGGCCGGTATCTCTCCTACCCACAACGCCAGGGATCAAAGCCCTCACAAAAAGGCAGCCCTGCAACTACCCTGCTCGGCTATCCCTAGCTGGTAGCTTCCCTACCCCACGACGCCAGGGATCTAAGCCCTCGCCTAGAGGCAGCCGAGCGACTACCCTGCTCGGCTATCCCTGGTCGGTAGCTCCCCTACCCACAACGCCAGGGATCAAAGCCCTCACTAAGAGACAGCCCTGCAGCTACCCTGTTCGGCTATCCCTGGCCGGTAGCTTCCCTACCTCACGACGCCAGGGATCAAAGCCCTCACTAAGAGGCAGCCCTGCAACTACCCTGCTCGTCTATCCCTGGCTGGTAGCTTCCCTACTTCACGACACCGTGGATCAAAGTCCTCACTAAGAGGCAGCCCTGTAGCTACCCTACTCGGCTATCCCTGACCGGTAGCTTCCCTACCCCATGACGTCAGGGATCAAAGCCCTCGCCAAGAGGCACCGGGCAGCAATCCTGCTCGGCCATCCTTAAAGACCCAAAAGCCCTCGAAAGAAGCAACCGCTTAGCATAACCATGCTCGGTTATCCCTGGCACACCACCAGGGATCAAAGCCCTCGCCATGAGGCACCAGGCAGCAACCCCGCCCGGACATCCTTAGTAGGCCTCCCACGCCCCTCCCGCGCTAAGGATGAAAGCCCTCGAAAGAGGCAACCGCTTAGCACAACCTGTGCTCGGTTATTCCTGGCACACCACCAGGGATCAAAGCCCTCACCAAGAGGCATCGGGCGGCAACCCCGCTCGGGCATCCTTAAGGATCAAATCCCTCGCCAAGAGGCACCGAGCAGCTACCCTGCTCGGCCATCCTCAGCAGGCCTCTCACAGCCCCCCTCCAGCGCTAAGGATCAAAGCCCTCGCCAAGAGGCATCGAGCAGCTACCCTGCTCGACAACCATCCTCAGCGGGCCTTTCACGGCCCCTCTCACGCTGAGGATCAAAGCCCTCGCCATGAGGCACCGAGCAGCTACCCTGCTCGGTAATATCCTCAGTTGGCCAATTACGGCCCCTCCAGCAACTAAGGAACGTGAACTCAACAAGAGGCATCCGATCTATCAACGTCTTAGCGATCTACACTTCGACTTCGGGGCCATGGAGACACCGTCTTCCAGCTGGTCCTCGCACACTCGGTAAATGATCAGAGTCAAGTCGACGAGTAATCGCTAGACGAGGAACATGCCGACCATAAAGCGGTACTGTGCATATACAAGTGTCTACCAACAAAAGGAAATGCAAGCACAAACACTACTGCAAAAACAAAAAGTTTTTATTCAAAAAGTCAAAGCTTTTACAAGGGTACTATGGGCTCCCCAGCCTTATCAAATTACCCGGAGGCTTACAAGAGAGAGGAGGAAAAACCAAAAAGATCGGGCAACAAGCCCCGCCTAGACCTCACTCCCCTCATCACCATCAGCCGGAGGTGGGACCACCGAGAGTGGGACCCGAGCACGGAGCTCACCGTCGGTGAACTCCGGAAGCTGCTTCTTGACGGCATCAAGAGTTTTGTTCCATGCAATGGCAGAGGCCTCGCCGAGGTCGACATAAAACTGGTCTGACTCTTTGTAATCCGTCATCGTCCTCCTTAGCCCGGGCTTCGGCGGCTTCCGCTGCTTGACGCACCGCGTCGGCATCTCGCCTGCTGGCATCCCTCGCCCTCTTCATGGCTGCAAAACGATCGGCCAGTTCCACCAACTTCGCCTCAACAACTCGGTGGGGCTCGCTCAGGCGGTGGTAGGACTCCCGGCACTTCGAAACGGTGAGGTCCGCAACTTCCGACCGAGCTTTGAGGGCGAGTGACCTCTCCCTCTCCAGACGCAGCTCGAGTCGCAGATCCTTGACCTCCGAAGAAGACTCTTCTGCTGACCCCACGGCCCGAATAGCCCCCTCGGCTTCCATACGAGTGATAAGGGCGCAGTGCTGAAGGACCTGGCGAAAAATGGTAGGAAAACCTAAGGACACCCGAACTAAGAAAAGGTCGCCCGAAGCAACACCTGAGGGAGTGCATACCCGAATCGCCTCCTCTGCGATAGCAGCCATTCGGGCCCTCAAGGTCCCCCGTAGCATCCGGCCCCCGGCCGACTCCTCTATGCCAGCGAGAAGACTGGCCACGACGGAGAGTCCCGACGGAACCACGAACTGGGCATCCCCCTCCCGCAAGAGGGTCCCCTCCAGAATGTCAGCCGGTGGTGCATGAGAGACCGTCCTCTTCCGTTTGAGAGGAACACCGTCTTCGCTCTCTCCTGCATCCCTCGTCTGAGAGTCGGGAACCCGTGTACGCCTTTGGTCGCCACCGGAACAATCACCAAGAGCCCGTGGCGGGGCAAGTGGCCCCGCCGTCGGGGGCACATCTAGCACGGGGCTCGAGTCAGCCAGAGGCAAGGCCGCACCGCGGTCCCCCCTTCGAGACTGAGCGCCGAAGGCACCAAGAGTCTGGGATCGAACCATCCGCCCTACCAAAAGGGAGAAGAGGCTCGACTCAGAAAGAGAAGAAGCAGAAGAAAGAAAAAAAACAAGTTATCTAACCTGATTGAGAAGCCCTCGGGAAAGCAGAAGATCCGACCTAAGATAAAAGCGCCAATCTTACGAGATGAAAGATGAGGAAAACATGAAGAGAGATAGGCACTGAAGAGGGCCCCACCTATACCTATAGCCTCCGGTGCCCCCATCCAACGACGACCGTCGACTCCCGCCAAAAACAACCCCTCACATATGACGACCCAGATCGCTCCACCTGGCACGTGCGCATTGGACAGCATCCCATCAGACGCCGCAGGTCTGATACACGTCGCGTCACCCAACCGAAGCTCGATACATGGACCGCTGCTTCAGTGACGGAGCGCACGAACCAGCGCACCCACTTTAATGCAGAAGGTCTCGCCCTGATTCTCCTGCGTCACCCAGAAAAAGACAACGGATTACCCGGGGACATGCCCGATGATATCTTCGGAAGAGAGCTCACCCCGGGTGACCATGCAGACCACTCTCGACCCAACCCGTCAGCTGGTCGGGACGAGAGTGGGGGGCTAATGATGATGCTCGATATCGGCGATCTCCCAGATCATAACACGTGGCAAATGACATGTCCCAGAGCATGCAAGAAAGGGCCTACAACAGCCGACCAAACTACCCCTATGCTCGTCCTACTGAGCAGATGCTGGCTCACCCCAGCACGATGGGCCTCCTCGACCTCACAGCTCATTCCCGAGCTACCGCAGAAACTAGATACCTCGGCTCTCCCGCTCGTCCGCGAGCTCTCCCGCCGAGGTCATCTTCCTCGGTCTTATCGACCGACCAATAGCACTACTTACGGACGTAACCGCCATCCCGCGAATCTCACCATGCGCGAGATCTCCGGCAGCCACATCCCACGTTCCACGCTACAACGATCCTCCATTAACGAGCCTGTCTCGCCATTAATGGGAAGTCCCGCTCTTCACGCGGGCGTGACGTCGGGAACTTAACGGCCGGCGTGATTCTCGCGCCTGCTGTGTAGGGTTAGCTTAGCACCTCAGCAAGGTTTTGGCAAGCATCAATCATGTTACTTTAAAAATTTTGGGGTTCTAAACAAACCCTAACCAAGATCTTAACTAGAGTATTAGGATAAACAAGCATGTAAACAACTTTACATCTAAGAGTTAGGGATTACAACCTTTGTAGTCCGTTCCTTCATTTCAAAAGCTCCATGTTGAGGTCCCTTCGCTACGATCATCGAGTATCCGGACTCAAGAGAGGTTTCATGAAGAGAAAGATACAAGCTTGCTTCCAATCTTCAACAACTAAGATGATCTACCTTGAAGAATCTCAAACCCAAGCTCATGCTTCACTAATCAAGTATTAGCAAAGCAAACACCCTGATCTAAGTGGCTAAAATAGATGAGTATGATGAAGTAGGAATTTAGCTCTCTTTTGTTTTCAATTTCTCACTCATTATCATCACATGTCAAAAAGCTAGAAAGCTTTTTCATGCAAGAAGAAGGAAGAAGAAGAAGCAAATCCTTTTGTAATGAATAATGAATTATTAGTTATGGTTTCAAATCAACCATGGGTTAAGAATGAAGACTTAACCCATGTAGAGAATTAACTAGAGTAAAGGGTTTGGGTTGGGTTAGAAAATATCTATACAAAATATCTATACAAAATATCTATACAAAATATCTTAGCTTAAAACAAAATAAAGCTTCTAGAAGCTTCATGAAAAAGCTAAGCCAAATCAAACCCTAACTATGTTTCAACTCCACAAATCATGTTGTATTTGTAACTCTAACTTGTTACAATGCTATATATCACATATACAATATATTTTGTAACAAAATAAAATAATACAATTAACATATATCACATATATATCAATGTATTATTCGAGTAAGAAAAAGAACATTTAAGTGAGCTTATATTAATTAATGTAACTTAATATATCACATATATAATTATACATGAAATTATCGAATCAACACTTCCGATAATCCGGCTATATCATGAATAACCGACTAATATAACAAGTATCAGTTCATCGAATCAACACTTGATCCGATGACCCGGCTATATCACATAAACCTAGCCGATATCACATATCGCGAAAATCTAATACGGTATCGCATAAAAGTATTATTCTCGGTCCCGCACATATCACATATGTGCCCCTGCTCCGTTTTGCCTGAGCCAGGAAACCTCTGTGTAGGAATCTAAAGAATCGTCAATACGCCGGCAGTAGGTGATGATCATATCAAACACCCACAAGCTACAAGCGGTCTGCTAAACGTAACATCCACCCAGGTATTGAGCAATCAGAAGATCAACAAGAAAGCCCGTACATTCTCCTGTGAATCCAACCAGTAACACTCCCGTACAGTCCGGTCTCTTTGTCTGATATGTCGCATATCTCGCCTAGGGGTGGTAAACGTCAGACCCTAGTAGCTTGATAAGTCGTGTCGATATGAGGTCCATAACAGTTCGAGAAACTACTGATAACACTTACCAGTAAATCTCAGCAACCCTGACCAGGGATTTCCAGTTATAGCCAATCGAACACAACGCAACATCAACTCCCTATACCGGGAGAGACGAAACCCCTCCTATCGCTCATTGCCTCCATGTGATTCGGGACTGTACCCAAAAGCCATCTTTTTGCACACCCTCTTGGACTTGGTATGATGGAAATCAAAGCACAGTGGGAATCACACAAGACTCTATGACGATCTCGGGTCTACAGACTAACCTGTACTGGTGTCACCAGAGAACTTCCATCTGACGTAAGGTATAATACCATCTGGGAGTTCTCGGTGAGTCTGTCCAGTGTATCCAGTCTCCACTGAGCACCCGTATACCTTCTCTGATGTCAAACACCAATGGATATGGGATCATCCATCGCCCATCATATGGGTCAAGAAGCGCATACGCTACTCTACTCTGGAGTATCGATGCCCTGTCTCGGTACTCCCACGACTAGGAACATTTGAAGGATGTACTTGGCGACTACACTGTCCCCACTAGTATGATCTGCATCATGGTCCTGGTAGTCAAGTACTCATCCTAAGGGCTTTATCAACATGTAACATAGAGACAATCAGAGTACATGTTAAGATAAAGAGTAACCAGATAGCATACTATCATGTCGAGCAAGAAAGTCCTCCCTATATATGTCCAAGCATCCACTACAATATACATCGTATGTACAGTAATGGCCTCTAGGGCATACATATCACTAACAATCTCCCAGTTGCACTAGGGCCATCTGTTGTGGTATCGCATACCTAACAATCAGCTGTGGTTGAAGTATCTCATACTCAACCATCCCATAAAAGTCTCTACTAGGAAATAGGCCTTTGTGAGTGGATCTGCGCTGTCGTCCTCTATGTCTACTCTCCTAACCTCGATCTCCCTGGAGATTAACCATCTCCATGATCAGGTGATACTGCCTAAGAATGTGTCTGGATCTCTGATGGGACGGAGGTTCCTAGGCCTAAGCCACAACTCCATTGTCACACAATGGCAGGAACGAAGTTCATCTCATGAACTTATATATATCCAGACTGCCTCTTTGGTAGCATCCTTGGTAACGATGTATCTTGCCTTTAATCGTCTAGTATGTCACAGTATCTAGCTTGGAACTCTTCCAACATACCGTCCCTCCACTGAGGGTAAAGACAATGCCTGCGAGTGACATTCAGTCATCCTTATCACCCTGGAACTTTTCCAGTGATTCTCCCCAGGATCGATTGATACAATCTCACTACAACTAGTGAGAATCCTAACATCCAATTAGATCTATCTCATAGATCCATAACTCAGGATTTAGGAGGTATCACCTTGATCCTATATGGAGAATCTTTGTGATAAGAGGAGATTGATCGAGCGTAGCATAGGAAACTCCTTCCCTATCATGAGTATGTCATCCACGTACTATACGAGGATCACCACCATACTCCCTACTACCTTTTTGTACATATTTGGCTCATCTACCATTTTGATGAAGTCAAACTCTTTGACTACTACATCAAAACAGACGTTCCAACTCCACGATGCCTGATTTATCCCATAAAACATCATGCTCACGTTTCCGCTGCTCTCACTGTCTACGAAGCCCTCTGGCTGTGTACTTATAGACGCTCTCTTCCAAATCAATATTTAGAAAAGCAGTTATGACACCTAACCGCCAGATATCGTAATCATGGTATGTAGCCGTGGCAAGTAGGATCTGGATGGACTTAAGCATAGCTTTGAAAGTCTCAACTTTTCCATGTATACCAAGTAATCTTCTCAAGATATACTTGCTCCTGATGGGGATTTAACTTTTCAGATAAAGCAACTAAAGTCCATACTTTGTTGGTGTATAAGGATTCCATCTCAAATCGCTAAGCATCCAGCCATTGTCACAGAATCCCCACTCCTGATGGCCTGCTCAAAACTAGTTGGGTCATCATCTCATGATGCAATCCTCTCTCCCACTGTCATAGAGAAACCGAAGTATCTCTCAGGTGGATAAGGAACCCTACCAGATCGGCGGAGAGGCTGAGGTTCGTTGGAAACTATTGAATCCTCCGGTTCTACCAAATCATTAGCTGCAGTTTGTTTTAGCTGGAACTACTTCCAGTTCTACCTTATGACCACTAATTTCTTCACAAGAAATCCCCTTTCCAAAAGGTGGCATGCTAAGAAAACAAAACATCTTTTGTTCCTCAGTTTGGTAGAAGATATTCCCTTGCTAATGCTTGGGATATCCAACAAACTTCCACAGAACTGTCATTGCCTCGAGCTTGTCCGGATTTTGCTTTTAGACATAGGTCGGATAACCCCAAATCTTAACATCCTTAAGAGATGGGCTCTTCCCATACCATATCACATATGGAGTGGTAGGCACCTAATTTGATTGGAACCCTATTCAATAGGTATGCAGCTTCACAAGTGCATAACTCCCAAAAAGAAATAGGCAACTCAGTAGTACTCATCATAGAGCACACCATATCACATAAGGTGCGATTGCTCCGCCCCGATACACCGACGTGCTGTAGTGTATTTGGAGGAGTAATACTGAGAGAGAATCTCATTCTCCTTTAGAATAGTCCAGGAATTCCGTGCTCAAGTATTCTTCTCCTTGATCTTATCAAAGGACATAATACTTATACCTGTTTTTGGTTCTCTTCTTCTAACTTATATTCTGTAAATATCTCAAAAGTTTCGGACTTGTGTTTCAACAGGAACATATGTCTGAATCTTGAGAGATCATCAGTGAATGTAATAAAGTACAAAGAACCTGTCCTGGCATATGTAGACATGGGACTATCATACATCATCATGTATCAATCCCAAGAGTTCACTAACTCTTTCTCTGTTTCCAATAAACGGAGCTGTGGTCATCTTATCTTTGTGACATGACTGGCAAGTTTTACAAGATGTAAATCCAAACTAATTTAAATATGCATCTTTATGTAACTTCAGCTAGTCGGGTCGCATTGATATGACCTAGTCTACAATGCCTCAAGAAGGATTCGTTCATTTCTGAACTCTTCCTCTTGTGTGTATTCTGTACGTTAAGAACTGTGGTCTGATTTAGAACGTCTATGCTTTTAGATAACGTGCCTGAACCGATCAACTCTTGATATAGGAAATGTTCAAAACATTATCCAACAATACAAAATTATATCCTTCTTTATTAATAAAGAGACTGATATGATGTTGTATATCAGGTTCGGTATCTAATAACATTCATTCAGAATCAATGTATTCTGGTAATACAGGGTGATAACTGCCAACAGACTTGGCTGCAACACTTGCATCATTTCCAACTCTTGAAACTTATCACCCGTTCTCAGTTCTCTACCTCTCTGTAGCCCATGTAACAAATTACATTTGCGGGATCCTGATCCGGTATCTCATACCCAGGATGTAAAGGATACTGAGAAACAGTTCTCGGTAATGAACACACCTGAAGAAGATGCATCAGCATGTACTTTCTTCGTTTGGGCGGCACAGGAATTCTGGTAATCCCCTATTTCCTGCTCTGTCTTATAACAATTATAAGTTGGTGCGGGACCAACGTTCCCCGGCTCAGTATAATAAGCGGGTTCGGTCAATATATCCATATTATTATTTTGATTAAGGCGTGACATGGTCGCTACCTGGAGAGAGATAGAAGAAAACACTCAGCGTATGCTCTTGCAAGATTAGATTGGTTATTAATATATCTAATCAGGATGTCTCCCACTGTTTTAGTCAAATTTTCCTTCAAACCCTAAAAGGAAAGACTAGCCAGGATTAATTACACCCTACAAGTTCGCCAATTTTTCAGCTAGGCCAGTGCCGGTACTTTGAGGGAGGTTTCCCGTGGTTTCGCATGGACCTAATTAAAGTAAATATCGTTTTCCCAGAGGCACAACACCGTTAGACACCTTTCTAGACACCTACTTGATCGGCTAATTGTAATATGTAAAACTCTCCAAGGAGTAACTTTTACTCGCAGCGGGTGTCGGGATCCAACTATCTCATAGGAGGTATGCAATCGCATTGCAAATTTCAACACTTGAAATTCCCAATAATATTTTACCCCTAGCGTCCTATGATCTTGACGAAGGTCAACAAACCATAGGCTGCTAGTCAAGTTCTACCCGTCATTTCCTGATTGAATTAAACCCACCCGCACGACCCTTGACGGAGGTCAACAAGGCCGCACGACTACCCTAAAACAATCGCATCATATGCAGCAGATAAATACTAGTCAGCTACCGCACACTACGCTTTGACGGAGGTCAACAAACGTAGCACGAATACTAAGTAGGACTTATCTGAAATGACAGAGGGCTACGAAGGGTTTTTAAGAAAACCTTTTGCGTAATGAACTTGATATCGTTGTAGAATCGAGTTATTTTTAAATGGAATATTTTTTAGGCCTTTTCTAGTTTTGCTAAAGAGGTCACTCCCAGTGAAGGGATCTCGGCTCTTTCCTCATCGAATAAGGTGCAGGATATTTCTCAAATATCACTATGCAAAGCAAAAACTATAAAAACAATCAAAAGACAAACCGAGTTTGGAGCATCTGCTAGTTTCGCTAAAGAGGTCACTCCCGATGAAGGGATCTCGGCTCTTTCCTTATCGAATAAGGTGCTGGATATTCTACAAGGAATACCGCTATGCAAAGCAAGAACTAGAGCTACCTGTTTTTGAGACAAGTTTCTACATCTTTAGGTTTCTTTTAGTTTCATTAATTTCATTAATGAAGTGCCATTTTATTATACTTCACAAGCATCACATTTGAAACGAAATCAACAATATAACATATATCTCATATATATAATATAAACATTCGTCTCAGGCAGTAATATGATCTCATCACAGAACATTGCAGTAGAAGATAACATATGAAATATTGGATATACTAGGATTTCCGTGTTTTATGCGAGACTGTATAAAACGCGAATTCCACGGTCGCGATGAATAGCCAATCCCACACCCCTAGACCCCTACTAGAGCGGCAAGCAACCCTACCAATTCTAGAGTTAGGATACCCAGTCTCGACTCCTCGAGATGGTCTCCCACTAGACCCTAGAACCCGGTTACTTGTGCCCCCCGCCTTGGGTCTATCCTAATGCGGAAAAGTAAATAATATACAATGGTGACATCATCCTCAATCCGGAAGTTCCCCAATAAAAGAATATTACATACAATGAATTTTACATGAATGAAAATAAAAAAAACCCATCTCACATAAAACCCCCGGCTATTCAAAACACGACGATCCAATATAACATATCACAGCAACACATAACATCACATGTCATCAACGTAAGTAAATATGCGTATCCCAATTGTCGTTGATGTATAGCAAGGAAATCGGCGATACACCACATATTACACTTACGGCCGCAGAAAAGAAAGTGTAAAACTACAACAGTTGAAATCCACAACCTCCTTAGACATCTCATGCCTAACAAAATGAATTCCTTAGACATCGCATGCCTAACAATTATAAATCCCGCATTTTAGTCTCAATATTGAAAACTCTTTTCAATATCAAGTCGGGCAATTCAACAAGATTCCCGACATCCTGATCGAATGCTCATCGGAAACTTTAGTAGACGGCCGCACCCCCGATGCCGTCGACGAAGTGCACTAAGGCGGAACACCGATGTCACGAGCGCCCGAACGGATGCTTTTGGCGACAGGGTTCTCCTACAGTCACTTGGTCGGAGCTATGGGGCGTAGCTATCTATTAAGTTTACCCGGCGAGTATCCGCGTACGCTACGTGATTGCGATGGACTTTTGATCACATCAAAATCCCGTGGCAACCGATCAAATGAGACTAAACTGCTAGATTTATAACATTCAAATTAGTTATCTCATAACTACTTGTGGATTCCAAATATTGTATCACATTCCAGATAAATAGATAATGTTAAACTTTCCAATCGAATAAACAAACACCCAAAATTTTCCTTTTTGCTCAACACTTAAACTTAGTTTAAAAGCATCCATCACATGCCACAGTACCAATGGTCCAACCGTAGAAGGGTTAAACCAACGCCTCACATGTGGCAACGCCGTACTACCACAAACCCTAAGGTTTAGAGGCGGTTCAGACGGTCACATAATCGAGTTAAGGTTTGTGTTCTTTTAGAGGGTCCACCGCGTTACTTGCACGACTTTGAACGTTCTTTAACTAAGGAAAAATCCAACACTTGGAAATTTTCCGACAGGGGAAAAAGTGAGTTATTGATATCCGTTCGAACCTTTTAACACGTTCTAAATTACCCGAAAGAAACTTAAACGAAGTTAAACTTTCCGATCGAATCAACGAGTTCTTTAGATCTCCAGAAAACTCAACACTTGAGTAATATTAAAAAAAATTCCGAGGAGCATGTAGTAATACCTACGGATGTACTGTTAAAGTACGATCCCTCACTCATCATGTTCGGCCGCGGAACCTCCGCCAATTGCTTGGTTTGGCCGCGGTTCCGCGGTGACATGATGGAGTTAGGGTGTCGTACTTCACAGATATTCATAGAATCACCTGTTTAATTTTCTGAGTATTTTTAATACGGAAAAAACCAAATTTTTAAAAAATTTCCAAAGAGGGGGTCCAAAATCATATTTCGGGGTTCGATCGGACTTTTAACTTCGTCTACACATCGCCTAATGCTCTAGCTTGGCTCTGATACCACTGTAGGGTTAGATTAGCACCTTAACAAGGTTTTGGCAAGCATTAATCATGGTACTTTAAAATTTTTGGGGTGCTAAACAAACCCTAACCAAAATCTTAACTAGAGTATTAGGATAAACAAGCATGTAAACAACTTTACATCTAAGAGTTAGGAATTACAACCTTTGTAGTCCGTTCCTTCACTTCAAAAGCTCCGTGTTGGGGTCCCTTCGCTGCGATCATCGAGTACCCGGACTCAAGAGAGGCTCCATGAAAAGAAAGATGCAAGCTTGCTTCTAATCTTCAACAACTAAGATGATCTATCTTGAAGAATCTCAAACCCAAGCTCATGCTTCACTAATCAAGTATTAGCAAAGCAAACACCCTAATCTAAGTGGCTAGAATAGATGAGGATGATGAAGTAGGAATTTAGCTCTCTTTTGTTTTCAATTTCTCACTCATTATCATCACATGTCAAAAAGCTAGAAAGCTTTTTCATGCAAGAAGAAGGAAGAAGAAGAAGCAAATCCTTTTGTGATGAATAATGAATTATTAGTTATGGTTACAAATCAACCATGGGTTAAGAATGAAGACTTAACCCATGTAGAGAATTAACTAGAGTAAAGGGTTTGGGTTGGGTTAGAAAATATCTATACAAAATATCTTAGCTTAAAACAAAATAAAGGTTCTAGAAGCTTCATGAAAAAGCTAACCCAAATCAAACCCTAACTATGTTTCATCTCCACAAATCATGTTGCATTTGTAACCCTAACTTGTTACAATGTTATATATCACATATATAATATATTTTGTAACAAAATAAAATAATACAATTAACATATATCACATATATATCAATGTATTATTCAAGTGAGAAAAAGAATCTTTAAGTGAGCTTATATTAGTTAATGTAACTTAATATATCACATATATAATTATACATTAAATTATCGAATCAACACTTGATTCGATAATCCGGCTATATCACAAATAACCGACTAATATAGCAAGTATCAGTTCATCGAATCAACACTTGATCCGATGACCCGGCTATATCACATATACCCGGCCGATATCACATATCGCGAGAATCTAATACGGTATCGCATACACGTATTATTCTCGGTCCCGCACATATCACATATGTGCCCCTACTCCATTTTGCCTGAGCCAGGAAACCTCTGTGTAGGACTCTAAAGAATCGTCAATACGCCGGCAGTAGATGATGATCATATCAAACACCCACAAGCTGCAAGCGGTCAGCTAAACGTAACAGCCACCCAGGTATTGAGCAATCAGAAGATCAACAAGGAAGCCTGTACATTCTCCTGTGAATCCAACCAGTAACACTCCCGTACAGTCCGGTCTGTTCGTCTGATATGTCGCATATCTCGCCTAGGGGTGGTAAACGTCAGACCCTAGTAGCTTGATAAGTCGTGTCGATATGAGGTCCATAACAGTTCGAGAAACTACTGATAACACTTACCAGTAAATCTCAGCAACCCTGGCCAGGGATTTCCAGTTATAGCCAATCGAACACAGCACAACATCAACTCCCTATACCGGGAGAGACAAAACCCCTCCTATCGCTCATTGCCTCCATGTGATTCGAGACTGTACCCAAAAGCCACCTTTTTGCATGCCCTCTTGGACGTGGTATGATGGAAATCAAAACACAGTGGGAATCACATAAGACTCTATGACGATCTCGGGTTTACAGACTAACCTGTACCAGTGTCACCAGAGAACTGCCATCTGACGTGAGGTATAATACCATCTGGGAGTTCTCGGCGAGTCCGTCCAGTATACCCAGTCTCCACTGAGCACCCGTATACCTTCTCTGATGTCAAACACCAATGGATATGGGATCATCCATCGCCCATCATATGGGTCAAGAAGCGCATACGCTACTCTACTCTGGAGTATCGATGCCCTGTCTCGGTACTCTCACGACTATGAACATTTGAAGGATGTACTTGGCAACTACACTGTCCCCACTAGTATGATCTGCATCATCGTCCTGGTAGTCAAGTACTCATCCTAAGGGCTTTATCAACATGTAACATAGAGACAATCAGAATACATGTTAAGATAAAGAGTAACCAGATAGCATGCTATCATGTCGAGCAAGAAAGTCCTCCCTATATATGTCCAAGCATCCACTACAATATACATCGTATGTACAGTAATGGCCTCGAGGGCATACATATCACTAACATGCTGCACCTGCTGCCACCACTACTTAAACCCCTTTTTCAGACGGTCAAGTTAAGCCATTTTGACTCCACTAAGCCGTTACTCTGCTCGGATCTCTAGACTAACATGATCGTCGGAAGGTCCTCGGTGATACAACCACCCCGGGACTTTCTTGCAGGTAGCTCGGCATCCACAATCTCAACCCATTGAGATCCACACGCTTCAGAAGCGACAGCCTCCAGATCTAATCTCAGCCACACATTACAGCCATCCGCAGATCAAACGGGAAGCAACATATGAAGGAGATTCCACCCTCCATCATTTACTTAAAAGCTAATTTTGGGTTCTTTTAGTTATGTTTTTACTCAATTCAGAACTAACGATTTCTAAGCCATATCCGAATTCATTCAAAGAGTGTCGGAGATTCAAGCTCTAGCAATTGGTGTGGAAACCTAATGTCATAATCAATTGCATTCCTCAAAAAAGAATAAAAGAAAGTCATTGGTTGGGCCATAACAGAAGCGAAGAATGCGAAAACCGGATTGGAGGATACTTCAACTCAAATTTCAGTAAAGATTTAACAGGGCGAAGTAATGATTTTCATCTTCCTTCGCTTTTCCCATTAGTAATTTTAGAATCTAGAATTTGTAAATGAAATGACCGATCATTTTGATAAAATCATTTTCTATTCATAATGTCGGTTATTTGGTTTCAAACTCCACATGTAATTTAGGAGAATACATTTAATAACGGACATTAGCCGGTATTCAATTTACGGGGGATCGACGGACGTAGTTTGAAGACGGAGGATGACCGGCGGCGGTAAAGACGACCATTAGCTGGCAACGAGAATGGTCGGTTGATAGTCGGTGACGGCGAAAGCGGCCATCGGCCGGTGATGAGGATGGTTGGTCGGTGGTGGCGATCGGTGGCGGCGGCGGCGATCGGCGGCGGGCGAAGATGAGTGACGGCTTTCGTTGGCCGGTTAATGGCGGCAACAAACGGTGATGGCGATGCCCGATGGGACGGTTTATTTTACTTTTGATCTATTATGTATACTATGACATTTTAGAAAACATAGGACACTGATTTGAAAATTGATTGATTTTCTCATTTTTGTACTATAAGTTGAATAATGAATTCTAATATCCAAATTCTCGAATTCTAAAATGCTAGTTTCGACTAACACTGGTAAGCAAATTCCAATTTTAAATAATTTGAGACTAACATGAAATTTTAAATTCCGAAATTGTATTTTCAAATGATTCGGCACTAACAACCTCGTTGAACTTAGCCTTGTTGGACTAACTACAGCACTCGAACTCATAGTCCTGCCATTCCATGGTCTCATTTAGCTCTCCTTGATATGTCCCTTGTGTTGTTTGATTTACATGTTTCTTTATAAAGGAAGTAGACTACTTTTTTTTGCATGCTACATACATGTGTGCATTTGACACAGCAGGGGATTATTATGTATCATGTTGTATTAGCATAACTTGTTCCAAGAAAATTATACTGCCAAACTATTTCAATTTCTTATTTCACTGATCAAATTTATTCACCAAGAACAAATTAACTCACTAAATTGGGGTATTATGTGTGTAGACGCAACAAACAAGAACAAATCCAAGACTTCTCATACAGACTCTTTCTCTTAATTTTCCCAAAATTGGGTCTTCCGAACACGAGATACGTTAGAGAAAGCATGAACGATGATTTTTTTATTGTTATGTTGTTTTATATTCTGTTCGTGTATATTTCATTGCTTGGTTCCACTATTTCGATGTTGTTGATTCTCGGCTTGGATTTGTTGAGTTATATCGTTTTCTTTAGTACTTTAGATTATAGCATAACATTTTCGGTCAAAGCAGTTTTAGTCGCTGTCTCTCTGTGAAAGTTATTTACACATGTAAGATTTAGTTTCATTCATATAATGCATTTAAACTTTATTTTTAAGGGGTGAAACGAAAAAAACATTACAACCATGGATTAAAATTAGGATGTAGAATAAAAGAACAAAAGTTAAATTAAAAGCCCAACTTTATAGGGCTTTTGCAGAAAAGACTGCATTGATAAGCCCAATTACTAAACTTAAGTCCAAGCCCAACTAACTCCATCTAGCATTGGCACAAGCACAGATCCTATTTGATGTCTCAAATCCAGAACAATGACATTTCGGTGGCAATCGTTTAAGTTAGAGCTGCATGGAACTACAGTCGACCGCGGCCAACTAGTTACGGTCGACCGCATCCCAATTGCGGTAAATTAGAAAGGGTGGGTCCTCAACCTTAAGCTGTGCGCGTCAGGGACGCAAGGGAGATCTGAAGACCGCAGCACCGTTTTATACTTTAAGTTAATACCATGTAGTTATGTATGTGTGTTATACAAATAGCGGTTCCTTCTGAAGCCGTCCATGATTTAAAGAGTAATTCAATATTAACCAAACACTCAAATAGGAATGAGTAATCTTTATCATAAAACATTTTGAGATTTTTTTTTCATAGAAAAAGAGAATTAAAAAGAATATGATTACCTCATGGGACCCTCCTAAAGCTCTTGCACCTGTTGCGGGTGCCTGCAGCCACATACTACTCTTTATCATATCCAAGCAAACAATTTAAAACAAACATGGCGTAATGTCAAATGCTCAAATTCTAAAACAAGCATGGTTTAGATTTTCCAAGCCCAAATTACTGGTGCCAGCCATTCCCTTATCTCCTCCTGCAGTGAACTCACATCACTCAAAAGTTAATAGCCTTGGATTGGATGAGAAAGGAAGCAGGAATCTCAAAGAAAACTTGAGTGCAAGTTAAAAATCAATAGAGGCTGTGGCTCATTTCAGGCATGTTTAGCTTGTGTGTTTGTGTATGCATCACAAAATAGTGGCTCTAATAGGATTGGATGGCCATCCCTATCTCTTGGATTTCACAAGAATTAGGCCCATAAGATTTTTCTTGTCTGCTGGGAAAATCTTGTTCACATCAAGGTTTTAAACAAACCTTTCACTCTATATCCTCAATTGCTGGTAGGGATGAAAACGAGTCCGGTCGTGCCGGTTTTCCATCAGTTAATTCTAAATGCAAAACCCACTTAAACCAGACGAATTTTACAATATTATGTACCCAAAATCTCATGTGCCGTTCAGGACGGGCTCCGCACGGGTTTCGGGTTCTGATGATGCTCAGAAGTGGTATTTCCCCAGATCATGACACGTGGAAAGTGGCGTGTCCCAAAGCCTACGAAAAAGGATCAAGAACAGTACATTGGAAGGATGCCCCGGGCCCTCACCCGAGGATGTTCCCGACCTTCGGTGGCCCTCCAGACCACCCATACGATCACCTTACAAACGACTATCGGCTCGCCTCAGAGCCCTCCTGCACGTTGAGTTCCCTCAGCCCTCCAGCTCGCCTCCGAGCTATCGCATATCCAAGATGCCTCGGCCTCCCGCCGAGTTCAGTTTTCTCGGTCTCACCGACCGACCCACAGCACTAATCACAGACGTCTCCGCTACGGTTCCGCGAATCTTGTCAGGCACGAGATATCCGCCGCCCATGATTCCGCGTTCCACGCCATCACGATCCTCCATTAACGAGCATATCTCGTCATTAATAGGGAATCCCGCCTATCACGCGGGCGTAACGCCAGGGGCGTAACGGCCGGCGTGAATTTCGCGTCCGCCTGTCCATTGCTGCCACTATATAAACCCCTCTCATAGACGACCCAAGTAAACAATTTTATCCTAATAGGCCGTTACTCTGCCAAAATATCCCGTCTAACTTGATCGTCGGAGGATCCTCGGTGGTACAACCACTCCGGGACTTCCTTGCAGGTAGCTCGGCCTCAACCACATAAAACCCATTGAGATCCATACATTTCAGAAGGCAACCCTCCAAATCCAATCTCAGTCATCCATCGGCGCTCGCAGCAGATCAACGGAAGGTAACATCTGAAGTAGATCCAGAAATCCATCAGGTTCCAACCTCGCATAGGGTTTTACCCGGTATTCGGGTTTTACGTGCTGATTAGATGTAAATTGTAACATATTTAATTAAAAATGTCTTTTTGAATGTTATAAGAATTACAAAAAAGCATAAAAGCCACGGCATTCCGCAACTTAGAACATTTCATGATGTTTATACATGCTTTAACAAATTGGAACAGAAGATTCTTGGTTATGTATAAATATTGGGACTTGTGGGGTTTTGCATTGGTTTAATACATGGATAGCTATATTTATTGAAGCGAGATCGGAAGTGTTTGGGTATGGATGGGTCTAAGTATAACTTGGACGGACAGGCTTTGAGACGAACACAAATCTTACTCGAGATTTTTAAAATTTTAAAATTATAGAAGTAAATATCACCGAAACGTGTTCGGACAGGTATATGTGAACAGAAAAAAACCCCATCTTTCATCCCTAATTATCAGTAGCAAACATCAGTTTAAATGGATCCGGTTTTACCCCTCACTTCAATATTCTTGATGGTCACCACTCACTTCAATATTCTTGCTTCCAGCCATTTTCAGTAGTACAGAGATTAAAATATTATTAATGATGATGATATCAAATTAAGCGAAGCGCATGTCGGGTCCCGCAGACCCAAATCCGATCCGTTTTGGTCTAATCCCAAACCTGATCTTTCCATCTATGTTGATTTGGACATGGGGTTAGGCACAAAGCCCAAGTATTCACCCCCCTAATCCTCAAAGATCGGATTGGTGTATTTTAACTTTGGAAATAAAAGTTATACCGACCGAATTGAAACCCAAATAGATCGTTTTGGTCTAATCCCAAACCTGATCTGACAGTAGGGTTAGGCATAAAGCCCAAGTATTCACACCCCCCCCCCCTCAATCCGGTCTTTTCAAGAATTGAACTGGTGTATTTTAACTTTGGGAATAAAAGTTATACCGACCGAGCTTAGTTTTACTGAGTTTAGGCTCCTTAACTCAACCTGTTGGGCCGGTGAAGTCTTGTCTGGTTGAAGATCTAGACTCTAGGCTTCTAGAGGAATTTCCCTCGTGAATGAAGTCGGTTAGCCATAAAACCCAAATAGGTTTTCTTTCAAGAGTCGAGAATAAATAAATAACAACACACAACCATTTTTCATGTAGACGAGGGAACACAAATGAAATGGAATGAAAATGCAGTATGTGCAATAATTTTGTATTTTTTGCATTGGGAAAAAATTGATAAATTTAAAATAGTTGATGCAGCTTTTGCTCTAGGTTTACAAATGATTGGAATATATCCTCAATAAGTTCAATTAAATGTTGTAGAAAATAATAAAAACACTGAACAACGGAAATTTGAGCAACTTCTGATCGTATTCAGTGAATTTCATCCATACATTTCGATTCAATTAAACATACAGGCATGAGAGCATTGTAAATACGTGCACCATATACAATCTGAACTTGTGATAGATTTTAATGAATCCTCAGCAATCAAACTATTATTGCGGTTTGAATTTTGCCTTTTATATGATATATCCGATTATCTTCAAAATTGGGCACCTTCGTTTATTTTACCCCTTTTAACTTTTCTTTTGCCATTTTGAGAGTAGAAGACAAAAAGAGCTGGAGTTCACGAATAATGAGTGTTGGGGTCGAAAATTACATCTCGGTTGACCAAATCAAAGTCAAAGCCAACCCCAAATAAACGGGCCTAATCCCAGATCAAGTAGGTCCATGTCCAAGTCGAGCCCCGCGGCCGGCTTCCCCTTATGCCAAAATAAAATCATGTAATAAATAATTTTGATGTATTTTTTTATGTATGAATGTAAGAAAAATGAGCATAAAACCAAATTTTTGTAAAGTCTATGGCGCATGTACAAAAGAAATGAGCACATGAGGCATGGAATGGGCAAAATGCCATTTTGTAAAGCCCAAGAGGTTATATGTAAGTTTGTAAGCCTATAAAAGGCAACACGATAATGAAATAAAGAAAACTTTTCATTCCCGCTCCTTCTGCTTTCTCAAGATTCTAAACCTTTTTCCTCTTTTCAATTAAATCAGGAGTTTTACTTTTCTTTTCCCAAAAATAAATAGTTTTTCATTACAAAACCCACAAAGGGGAGCTCGGATCTTCCATTATATCTCAAAATGGGAGATTTTTAAATCTTATCTCATTTTTCTCCAAGATCCGGCTAACTGAGGGGAAGAAGAAAGAGACTCATTTCCAAAAATTCCATTTTGGAAAATATACAAGGCTTAAGAGAAAATCCAAGGTTTAAGAGAGAAGAAAGGGGTCCCCTTTGACCACCTCTGGAGATCCTTCGGAAGTTCAACTCCAATATCTAAATTCTCATAAGAGTTTAATTTCTAATCCAGATATTTTAGAAGTTTAACTGCAAATCTAATTTTTTGGGAGTTTAACTCCACTCAAAATTTCCTTTCGGAGCTTAACTCCTATTTTTATGGGGCTAAAAGCCCCTTCTTTCCGTCGGTGCCCAAACGTCCAACGCCGGGCACGTGAGGCGGCAGCGCCCAAGCGCTGGACACATGAGGCGCTAGCGCTCAAGCGCCCGACGCCCAAGCTCCCTAGCGTCTTTAAGACGCTCCCCACTCAACTTTTTCCTACACCATCCCACACTAAAAATACACTCCCCGTTAGGAAAAATTTTCTAACGGGGTATTGCCCCGTATCCTGTAAGGGGGCTGTTAGGCATCTTGACCCCCAGCCCGCTATCCGGACAGCAGGACCCCGTAAACTCTACGAAGCTTCCGATATATCCAAAACCCCTTAAGATACACATATGCACACTACACGTTGAGTTCGCAAGATCAGTTTGACCCGTCAATCGAAGGTTCTCTCGTTCCAAAGGCAAGGGGTAATTAACGACAGTTTAGTTCGCGGCAGCCGGAGATTCGGATCCCCACAATCAATAATCCCCCGCCTACCCTGAGCAGGAGGAATTTGTAGTACGCCTAACAAGCGTGTGCGTATTTCCGTCTCAATGGGGTGACGAAAAGTACCCTACAATGAGCTCCTCTCGGCTCTCTAACTTTCTCCCGGCTCTCTAACTTCTGCGATTTATAGAAACTACCGTATATCATGATTTATAGAAACTAATGCATAACAACCGTTAAACTTAATATGTAGAGCCTACATTGTATGACAAGGTCACTCGACAAGGGAAGAGTTATTTGGGGATATGAAAACCATGGACTTTACCGAATATACTAGCGTTTTTAAAATCAACTTTTTATTATTATTATGTGATAGTTTACCAAATATAGATTTAAAATAATTTCTTTTATAAAAAGCAAATTTTGGTCTTGAACATTCATATAAGATGTTCTGTAATCAAAGATGGTAAAACCTTCCTTTCCATTCCTGACCTTTAGATTCAACTATTATTAAAAAAGGGCATTTTTTCCCCAATCGGTGGCTTCTCTTTTTCTATTTTTACATATCGAATGTTCACGATGAGACGAGTGCACTTGTACCCAACCGATGAAACCTTCTTGCAATTGAGTGGAAGGTCTGAAATTCGAACATAGTTTGTATCAGATTACAGCATCTTATTCGAAAAAATGTTCACAATGAGCTCCTCATGTCTACACATCAAATGTACTGCTTAATATGTAGAGTCTCCAGAGGTTGATGCTTCTAATCCCTAAAAATATGCTGATTTCATTTTTATCTTTCCATCCAGTAAGAGCCATAATCATGACCATACAAGATATTTTGCAGCAGAGAGAAGTAAATGTGGGCAATTTTTTATTAAAATTTATAAACTATATCATACTTTGCCCAATATAGATTTAAATAAATTTCTTTTATTAATAATAAGCATCCGTGTCTCACGCAACATATTCCTCCCACAAAAGTTCATGACGGATAATCATATAAGATTTTTCTTAACAAAAAAAAGCATATTCCTGCCATAAAACTTTCCTTTTTTTCTTCTTTTGATCGGATTAGTTAAAAAGGAGGGAGATATTTTTGGAATCAATATCTTCACAGCTATGTTCCCTTCAAATTTTAAAAAATGTCATTTCTTTCGAATATTTCCAAAGAAAGAAAGAAAGAGAGAATGCGTTTAGGCCCAGCTTTGTGGGGGAGGAATATTCCCAAGCAATAACCGTCGCGTGCGGTGTGGCCCTCACGTGACATGCGTCGCGAGCCCCAACGCGAGGGGCAGCCTCGTCATTTCTCTCGTCCAACGTCATCGTCCACCGTTACATAAAAAATGGCAACCGAGGAGTGAAAGCGGGGGCGTTTTCGTAATTGTAAGAGGACGCGGCTACAAATGCTCAGCCCGCTGCTGCTGCTAACTGTCTTCGCCTCCTCCCTCCTCTCATTTTCTCTCTCCTCTCATTTTCTCTCTCTAAAATCAAAACGCTTTCTCTCTCTCCCCTCCTCGAATCTCATGATTCGTATCCTCTCTTTTCATTAATTATTCGCAGATAGCTTGGAACAAATCGATACCTACCTTTCTTCGCATTTATTTATAGGATCTATAGGGGAAAGGGGGATTTCGATTTGATTTGACTTCTAGGGTTTGTGGTTTTTGTGATCTGAGGGCTAGTTATGAGGTTGAACGGCGATTACTGGAATGGCGATGATGATGAGGATGATGAGGAGGAGGAGGAGGAGAAGGGGATTGAGCAGAAGCTTGTGGTGGGATATGCTTTGACGTCGAAGAAAGTGAAGAGCTTTCTGCAACCCAACCTCGAAGGATTCGCTAGGTATTTGTATTTTTTGATTAAAAAAGAAGTCTTTTTTTCTCCGGATCTGTAATTTGTTTACTCAACTGAATTATGTGCTCGCATTTTTCTCTATTTTTAACCATGTTGCTGATTTAGTTTCACAGTTTAGTTAAGCTGTTGACCTGAACTTTTGGATTAAGTTTCTTATTTTAATAAGCTTCCACCTCTTCGACGAAAGTGAATTGTATTCGGGGATTGAATAAAATTATTTCATTAAAGAACTCGAATTCATAAGCTCAAATTTTTGAATGTGCGCCGCACGTGGGAGAAAACTTTCCAGGCGAAGGCAATTTTGATTTGAAGCAAAAATTTGTAACTACTTGCATGCAGTGGCAGATTTTTTTTTTCAAAAAAGAAAAATTGCAACTAAATTATTTGGATTTTTTTTTTAAATTTTAGAATTTTAAGGGATTACGTGGACATCCTAATAATTAAGTAATTTTCCCTTTGTTTTTTCAAATTTTTTCTTTGGATTGAAATTGGAAGTAGTTATAATAGTAGTGATAAAAGATTTAGAGGGTTGATGTAAACTGGAGGAAAGCCGCTGAAACTTGAAACTGGCTTAAAAGTTCGGTTAAATTTGATCACGTGGAGACCATGTACCCAAAACTGGCAAGCAATTATCCTTAAATTAATATATGAAGTAGACTCCCAGAAGAAATGATAAATTTTATCAATGAGTTCCATTTCCTTAATTATATTCTGCAACCGCTTGCGATTCTTAATCCTATATACTACTTTATATTACGTTGACTGGATTGTTTTCTATTTTGATATAATGAGTAGCTGTATATATAGAATCTTGGATCATGTTAATTCTTATTATCTGCTGTTTATATCCTATACATAAGGTCAACATTATGGGATACCGCCATTTTTAAAGATTATCCGCCATTTTTAAAGATTATCTTTAATCGGATATCTTATATTATTTGATTCAACTTGCAGACTTTGATCTATTTTATTATGATCCGTGGAGTTATCAAATTGTTTATGCTTAACATATTATATGATTTCATATGATGTAGACTGATAGTCATATGACTTTGGTCTTATCGTCTTAACGGTAAGGTTTAACTAAATGAATTTTCAACATATTTGCATGATCTATTCATTTTCTAATCTATACTTGTTTTGTTAAAATGAGACTGGTGGTTGTACGCCTCCATCTAGAATTCTTAAAGTTATTTATGAGTGTATATAGATTGTTTCTTGATGTTCATGTTTTAACCTTGATGTTTGTCGTCTTCTGATTGTGATATTTGTTTTTTTCTTTCATTCTGTTTTCGGAAACACGGCACCAAGGCATCAATATTCAATAATCACGAGTTGATGAACCACAAAAGTTCTTCTTGTGATATTTGTTTACGGTCATGTTAATGTCATAGTAGAATTATTGTAGTTTACATCGGCAGATCTATCCATGTTTTTCCTGGAAGATGTAACATGATGTGTGTGCTTAAGCAATGCAATTTTCTCTTACTATTAAATATTGAATCTTATACCCTCAAAATGTGTTCGCAGAAAGAAGGGGATTCGATTTGTTGAAATTGACCATCATCGTCCTCTCTCGGATCAAGGTCCTTTTGACATCGTTCTACATAAGGTTCGCTAGCACCTATTTATTCTTATATCTCCCCTCTGAAAGATTGGTTTATATATTTTTTTTTGCAGAAGAAGACAAAAACATGTACCTATCTGGTATCGACTAACAAAGTTTTTTTTTTACTAGTTTGAAAAATATTAAAGGCGTCTAGATATTCACACCTGATTAAGATTCACCTTTTGTATTGTCAGCTGACTGGAAAAGAGTGGCGTCGAATTCTTGAGGTCAGTCACTACTTAACTTCGCCTAAAAATTGCACTTCATCTCATAAATGGCGCTTAATTTATTGTTGGTAGCAATTGGTCTAACAAGATTCAAAATGGCTAACATTGATACATATAACTGAGGCATGCATCATTGTTGAAGACTCATATCTCTCTGAATAATTTGCATAATGCTTAATATATCCTGTGTCATGAATCGTTTTGAGATGTTTAGTTAATGCTCGCAGAATTTGGAAACCTGAGGACTGGAGCTTCTAATAACCAGCTTATCTAGCACCTGATTGTTTCATAGTTAATTGGTTGGTGTGTTGCTAAGAGTAGTTGCATTAAGTTTTTGATTTGCACATGAGGTGCAATTATGAGCATTTTGAGATAATTGCGTTCTGTCCAAGAACATTTTCGGAGGCACTCCTCAATTTTATTTATCTATTTGGCATTCATCCTGATATAAATAACACCATCTCTGTCCTGATTACCGAATCCTTACAGATATTCTGTACTTTTTTTTATTGTGGCTTGACAAGCTGTGTTACACCCCAGATACTGACAAATATGGTTGCCTATAGACAGGTGTCCATATCATCAGATTTAACTCTCTTGCCTTAAGCGTCAGGAAAAATACTTAAACCATGAGTCTTGGGATGCCACACCCCCTCGCTTCATTTGGCATTGCACTGGTCCATTATGAACATGAATTTGTACCAACCACCGAGTAAAAAGCATGCCGAAGTTCGGACGTAGATTGAATGGAATGATCTTGATACCACACATTTATGCATGTAGTCCTCACAACTTATTAACCACCAAACATGGCTAACAATATAAAAAGATTGGGATTGCTAGGGATTGGTAAAAACCAGACAGTGTGCGGTTATGGCTAGGCATAGGAGGTTTGAATTTGGTATACACCATCTTTTAGGGAGCAGCTATTATATTTGCTTTATCTATTCTGTAGTGATTCTTGCTTCATAATCGCACTTAGAAATGATATTTAGGGAAAATAAAAATTCTGTCTTAAGTATCTAAGTGCTATAGAACAGTGCAGAGACTTGGCAATGCAGAGATCATTATTTCTTCCTTTGAAACTGCAGCTGTAGCTGGAGCACGTTGATGTCTGTTGTCCTACCAAAATACAGGTGCTTTCATACATATAGGCGCATAATGAAAGCGGAAATTCTTGGCTTTTGTCACTTTTTGATCATGAACTCATTTACCAAAGCATTAGCTGAGAATTTCCTTCTTATTCTTGACAAGTATCATTCATGGTAAAAGTTCTGGACATTTTGTCTCAGATGTTTTCTTCATAAAGGAAAAGATATTGGTGACATCCCACTGCTGATAAAATTCCTTGTTGGATTGAGGTTAGCTAAAGTGTTTGCAACCAATGCAATGAACAGTTCAACTCACAGTAGTGTTGGATATATTGCCCTCAAGTCAATTATTGTAATCGCAGGCACGCGGTTGTGATGATTGAGGAAGGACCTATACGGGTAGGACAATCTTACTCAAAATGATAGTATGCTATCTGGTTTGTCTTTATCATTATGTACATGCATTATGTGGTATTGCAGATCACTATTACATGTTGATAGAGCCCATATGATTCTTGTTTAACTACCAGCATTATAGTGGCTATCATATACGTGAGAGCTGGGCAACCTATAAGCACATTCTTAAATGTCCTTAGTCGTGGGAGTATCGAGACTGACCATCGATATTCCGGAGTAGACTAGTGTATACGCTTCGAGATCCCGACGAGGGGCGGTGGCGGGTCTCATAAGCCATTGGTGTTGTGTTACCTAAGATAGTATACAGGTACTCACTGAAGGTGAGTACACTGGACGGACTCCGAGAATTTCTAGATGGTATTATACCTATCTTCAGATTGAAGTTCTCAGATAACATGAGTACATGTTAGTCCTTTAACCTGAAGTAGTCATTTGTCTCGTGTGAGTTCCCACTGTACTTTGATTACTACCCTACCACGGTTCAAAGGAGTCGTGCAAATATGTTTTAGTTAGGTACAGCCCCGAACCACATGGAGGTAGTGGTCGACTGTCAGGGATTCGTCTCTCCTGATATTAGGAGTCGATATCGCGCTGTGTTGAGTTGACTATCATCAGAAATTCATGGCCACTGTAGGGGAGATTTACTGATAGTTGATCAATAGTATCTTAGTTGGTGATAAGTTAGACTCAGACATTACTTATCGGGTTAGTAGGGGTCCGACGTTATCCATTCCCTAGACCCGATATGCGATACTCTTTGACGAAGAGACCGGACTGTACGGAGATTGTCATATTCAGGCTCAGTAGGGTAAGAACGCACTTGATTGTCGACCCCCTTTCGACAAATATCTGGGTAGCCGTTACGTACAGCTAGTACCGCTGACGTGCTTGTGGTTATACCCACTGCCAGTGCCGCTGACGTGTTTGTGGTTATACCCACTGCTAGCGTATTGTCGAGCTTTTAGAGTCCCACACACAGAGTTTTTCCGGTTCAGGCGACAGATGTAGGAGCCGTATGGTGGTACGTGCAAGAGGTCCAATTAAATGTGTACGCGATATACGGACTTTAATCGGACGGTTGATAATACTAGCCGGCTTAGGATTAAGCCGGAGTATTAAACCAGGTTTTGATTTAATAATTTATATATGTATTTTGATACATATATTTTAGTATTATTGTTCACTATTCATTTTCTCTATTTGGTGCTATATGTATTTTTATACGGATACGCATATGTGTAGCGATACATATACCAGGTGAAGTATTCCGTATTTATATGAGAATACTTCTAGAAGATGGACACCTCATATTTGTTTTTCTAAAAAGAAAAACAAATAAGGAAATGAGGTGGCAAGTGGAGAAAGTGAAGTATGGTGTGAACATTATAGAGAGGCATGACTTTATTTTAAAATGATTATATCATTTGGATGCATTATTGCATCATGGTTGATTTTATATAGCCATGCTTTTCTACACTTGTTGACTTAATGATATTTTTCCTCATCTCCTCCATGGTTAGCGCTTGCTTCATCTTCTCCATTTTCCTCTTCTTCTTGCTCTCATTTTAAAGCAAGATTCTAGAGAGAAAAATATAGTGAAGTATTTCTACATCACCGGCCATCCAAACCTAGCAACTTTGGACCGTCGGTTAGAGCCTCATCCGCGTTCCCTCATGTGGATCGTCTTCGGTAAGGGTGATCGATACTCAAGCGCGTTTTCGGTGGCTACGAGCTTGGAAGGGTCTTCCACAATTGGGTGGACACGCGGCAAAAGTTATATTTTTCAACCTTGCATGTTTTAACTTACTAGTTTAGGGTGTTTGGTTCGACTCCTCGGTGTTGACGGGACTCCGGTGCCCGCGAAAAGTTTTTGTTTTCGCTTTCGCCTCGTCCGTGGCCTCCGCGGCGCAGGCGTCGGATCCCAACAGGTAGTGTGCTAGGTTTCTTAATAACGTGACATCATTATATCATTTTTTCTTGTGAGAACATCTTTGTAGCGTTAATTGCATATAACATCCCTTGTGTTTATATCGTATAGCACTTATCACTTCTAACTGGTGTATTCCCATGTATTGCACTTTGGAATGGCGAGGGGCCATGTCCAATTTCCTCTTCTAAGTCATAAAAAGACCATTTATCAACTCTCAATTGGTCCATTCATGAGTGAGTTAGTCCATGATCAAGTCACATTTCCTATTCTAAGTCGCATCGAGGCTAAGCCTAGTGGCGTTTATGTGTTAATAAACGAGTTGAGGGGTTGTGAGTGCTGGACAAGGTATACACGAGGTGACGTGGGGTGTTAAATGTAACTAACCTTCTATTCAAAATTTATCCTCTTTTATTTTCATGGATGGATGGACGGTCTTTGCTTTACTTAACTGGAATGTTCATGATGATATAAAACTGTTTAAATCTTTAGAGACTGAAATAATGAAATACTTCAGATGACCATTCTATCCTCAACATATTTAATATTTGGGTTTTTTGAATATAGGACCCCACAAAAGATTAGCTATTTGTAAAGCAACCCTTAAAGTTTTTTGATTACATGAACAAAAACGACCCCCGAAGGTTCTGAGCTGACTAAAAAGGACCGACTAGTTAACAGCAGTTACAAAGAGTGTTGAGTAGATGGGTGGGGTGAAAAAGACATTTTTACCCATGCAATGGCTACCTCTAAGCTTTTATATATCCCGGCCCCAATCTGCAATTACCTGAAGGAAAAAAAAAAGAAACAGCAGCAGCAGTCTCTCTAAGCTCCTGCAACCTCTTCTTATTCATCTTCTGCTCTCTCATCATCCCATCCTCTGCATCGCCTTATCATTCTCTCTCCTAAATTACAATAGCAGCAGCCGCTTCATCGGCTCAAAGAATCAGTTATATAGTTATATTGGTGCTGATTCATTTCTGGGTTTGGTTTATATCTGAAATCAATTCCCATTTCTTAGCATTGGTTATGGATATTCTTACACACTGGGTTTCGGAGTACCTGTTGTGTTTGTTGCTTTGCTTGTTTCAAAATATGAACTTTGGACACCCATTTGGTGCATGAAATAGATGGTGCTTATTTGATTGAGCCGATCCTACAGATTTTGATCTTTTCTTTTTTAATTTGTGGCATTGAGTTGTAGGAATGTTAATACATTGCTTCTGCACTATAGGCATAACATAACTTATTTTCCTTCAGATATTCCATCATTTGATAGAGGTAGTTATGTTGGTAATCATTTTTAAGTTGGCTGCACTGAGGCCTAAAAACCTTATATTCGAAAACTGCACCTTTTTAATCATCTTCGTATTCAATTTCTTTGAGATAGAGTAATCTCGGACGAAAATAATCTCTCTTCCTCACATTACAATAATTTCAAATTATTTATATCTTAAATCTTTGTTCATACAAAAAGAAAAAGACAAACACCATGATGGAGAACTATTATGAAACCCTTACCATGCATTTATCTAAAATTTTAATGAAAAACTAGATCTTATCAAACATATACAAATGGCAGAGGAAGAAACAAGAAATACACAAAATGAAAATAAATCCAAATTTGACCGAGAACATTATAGAATCAGAAATTGGCAGTAGAAGGATGGTAGCTTACTTAAATCTCTATGAGTATTATGCCAACCATCCTACCACCAATTCGAAGAGAATTGCATTCAGATCACAGTTGTAAATATCCAAATCAGTACACAGATAAGTCATAATAAGAACCCTGAAAGTAATCAGCGAGCTTCAAAGATCAAAGAAACTTTATATCGAAGGAGACATCTAGAAGCGGTGAGGAGTTCGAGCTAGCAAGGATTTTTGTATTGGATTATGGGCTTAGATATAAATGGGGATCAGTGAGGGTAGCTGGGATGTTTTTTCTCCGCCCTAAAACTGCCAATTTAACCATAATTAACCCTAACACGTCTCCAAGCTGGGCCATAGGGTCCTTTGTAGGCAACAAAGGAATTTTTGTTTTTTTTAATAATTAGTAATAATAGGGGATGCTTTTCAATATAGCTAATCTTTTAGGGCCCTATATCGGAAAAAACAACGTAATATCTTTTTATACTACAATGCTAAATATCTATCCTATACATTTATATTTTATAATTTTGTTTTGAAGGATTATCGGGAAGAACATCCTGAAGTTACAGTCCTTGATCCTCCTGATGCCATACAACATTTACTTAATCGCCAATCTATGCTTCAGGATGTAGCTGATCTGAATTTGTCCAATGGCTATGGTGATTTCAGAAACAAATATTTTTTTCCGCATTTAAGACTAGTAGTGTGATTCTTTAAGCGACACGGCTTATAAAACTCTCTTTCAAACAGAAATCTATTACAGTATAAATATTCTTTCTTTCTCACTCTCAAATATTTCTATTCGTGACAATTATTATACCACTAGTTGTCAGAAATGAACTTTTCGGAAATGTTCTTAATATTACCTAAAACTTAGAAAAATAATAGTCTGTCAAAGATCTGTATTTTTTGACCTTTGCTAATGAATCATATCTGACCTGTTGAAGGTAAAGTTGGTGTTCCTAAACAACTTGTTATCTCGAAAGATCCATCATCAATTCCAGATGCAGTGGCCAAGGCTGGATTAGCATTACCCTTAGGTAAAGGCCTGCCTATGCTCTTCAGCTCTATCTAGTTCCTGGCTTATGTCTTTCCGTTCCAAAACAAACTCTCGACTAGGAGATGATTGTAGGCATCAATTAGAAGTCAGTTTGCTGTTGAAGCCATAACTCCATATGAAGTGTTGGAGCTTGTTGACTAAAATTATTGTTATTGCAAAGGAACTTGTTTAATTTTTTTTATTTGAACAGAAGGTCAGAAGTTAACTTAGAACAATGAGATGATCTACGTAATATGCCTTTATTTATTTCCTCAAAAACTATGCCTTTAATTCATCATCATGAATTGTTATACTTGCAAAGGACACCAATATTGGCAGGTGTATTTTTAAAACTTATTCTCAAGATATTTTCTGCATCATCATATCATCTACGCCTTCTTAAAATGGGGTGGGTTATGAAGCAAGACTCCATGAATGATTTGTTGAAGTTTTACGACAAGCCAACCCTCTCTTTCAGACAAATATTTGGACGAGGAAATTATGGATAGGATAGGGGTTTGCTGACTCGTATTGAATGAAGGATTTTAACTATCATTACTAAAGACCAAGCAAAGGCATATAATTATGACTGTGAAATCAACTTTATAATTTTTTGATAAATTCTTATTACTTATTGTCATATATGTAAAATTTGTCAGTATATTTGTAGCAAGTAGCCTGGACTTGGCAGTACTGTATTCTATTGTCTATCTTCATAGGCACAGAAGCATGCATGCTAATGTCTTTGCTTGTACCTTTTGCAGTTGTTAAGCCCCTAGTGGTGGATGGAAGTGCAAAGTCACACGAATTATCTCTAGCTTATGATCCATTCTCCTTGTCAATTCTTGAGCCTCCTCTTGTTCTCCAAGAATTTGTTAATCATGGTATGTTATTTTTTTGGTGGCTTATATCTCACAGCTTGTAGAGCTTGCTGTTTACACAAAGCTTGTTATTTTCTGATTGCAGGCGGTGTCCTCTTTAAGGTGTACATTGTTGGGGAAACGATAAGAGTTGTGAGGCGGTTTTCCCTTCCTGATGTTAATAAGCATGAGTTATTAAATAATGCTGGTCTCTATCGGTTTCCAAGGGTTTCCTGTGCTGCAGCCTCAGCAGATGATGCAGATCTAGACCCTGGAGTTGCTGGTATGGTCAACAAGAATTTCTATCTGAGCTTTTAGTGCAGTTTTCGGTGACTTCCTTTCCAAGTAGACAAGTGTAGTTGATGAACTTTCAAGGGCGAAAAAAAGTACTGTTGCTTACACATGAATTATAAAATTACATATGCAGGCTCATTTCATTCTATGATTTTTTTTTTGATTTGCTAGTTCAACCGGTTCTACCAACAAACTCAATTTTGTTGTGGGGGATTCACTAGTCCTTCTAAGATTTTCTTGTACATTAGGTCTACCCTGCCCTTTTTTCCTGGAAAAGAGAGAAGAAAAGAAAAGAAAAGGAAAAGAAGATTTGCTAAGCGAATTCAATCATCAATTACATTTAATGTCCATTTTTTAACCTTCACAAATAGTGATCTAAAATGAAAATGTTTATTTATGCTGTTGATGCGCTATTGCAGAGCTTCCTCCGGGGCCTTTGCTTGAGAAGCTTGCTCGAGAGCTCCGTCGTCGATTGGTAAGTCTCTGAGTACTTGCATTTATAGATATAAACATATTCACTCCTTTCTGATGTTTATTTGTTTGATATTTCTAGGGTCTTTGTTTGTTCAACATAGATATAATCAGAGAGCACGGAACAAGGGATCGGTTCTATGTCATTGATATTAACTATTTTCCAGGCAAGTGCAAAACTTAAAACACTTCTTTTAGTATGTTATTTTTTACTACATTTTCAGCATTGCAATATTTACACCAGTCGTTTAGGCATTATGATCCTCAGTCTTCAATAGTAGAAATAGCATTCTCATAATTTTTGAATACTAAACTAAGTATATCTTCTTTTTATTATTTACACTTCCAGGCTATCTTGTTTTGTTTTTCTAGTTTTATTTCAAAATTCATGGTAGATAATAATGATGCACAGTGACTTTCGGCATGTTATTTGGAATATAATAATGGCATCCCTTTCCTTTGATTCATCCAATTCGTCAGGCTATTTATACGGTTGACCTCCATCAAATCCTAGCCCCTTATATATATATATATATATATATATATATATATAGAATAATGGAGGAAAGATGCCATAGGAGGGAATTTCCTCCTATGTCGTCGAAAAAATACACCCTCCCTCATTATTTCCGCCGATCGGCACCCACCATCTTCATCGTTATCGTCTAGGATGTGGGTACACCAAATTTCATGTGATTCTATAATTTTTTCACCGTTGATTTAGTGGGTTCAAAATTAACGGTTTACCGACAACATAACCTTTTGTTTTGCTAAATCGATGGTGAAAAAGTTGTAGAATGATATGAAATTTGGTGTACCCACATCTTAGATGATAACGATGAAGATAATGGATGCCGATCGTCGAAAAAAATAAGGATGTAATTTTTCGACGCCATAGGAGGAAATTCCCTCCTATGGCCTCTTTCCTCCATTATTCTCTCTCTATATATAGCGTGCGGATCCGTTAGGACGGGTTCGTGTTTTTTCAAATTCATGAACTTTTTCGTACGGCGTCCTACGGACGATCCGTTCAAGTTCTTCTACACATCTTAGATAGTGTATGGATAAAAAATCGCATCGATCGGAAGTGTTTTGCATGTGTCGAACATAGTCTTAAAAACACTTCCGATTGATGCGATTTTTTATCCATACACTATCTAAGACGTGTAGAACAACTTGAACGGAACAGATCGTCCGTAGAATGCCGCACGAAAAAGTTCATGATTTGAAAAATACGAACCCACCCTAACGGATCCGCACCCAACACACACACACACACATTTGGTCAGTTCAGGAAGACATGACCGATAACTATTTAAATGAAGGGAGATACTCTGAAGGATTTGGGTAGGAAGTTTGTATTTTGAATTTTCTAGCGAAATGCCGATTTTATACTGCGTGTTCCGGTCAAATTGGTTGTAAACAAGGTACTAGGCTGGTAGGTCGGGAGAAGTTATGAATTATTAATTCGTTATGAGCTGAACAAGGGATCTAGGCCTTCATTATGCATTTAGAGTGCTTCTATACTGCATTCAGAGTTCTACCATCGAGTGGATCTATTCAACCCAAAATGAGAGTGTGCTAGTACCACAAAAAATGGGGGATACAAATATGAACGTTGAGGATGTTGTCTAATTTCTCCAGGTAGGCAGTGTGTCAGATTCCTTTTCTATTCTCAACTACATGACTGCATGTGTTGCGTTCAAATATATGTGCGGGTATTGGCTTATATAGGACAAAGAAGCTAGAAAAATTGAAAAATCTAACTTCTTTAGCTAATAGGCCGCTTCTGAAAATTTTGGATTTCAGGGAATCATGATAAAATATGAGGGCTACTTGAATTGAGTTTAATATTTTAGTGTTAAGGGCTCTCATGTTGTTTGTGTGAGATATTGTCCTCTTGCTTTTATATTCAAGGGCAGGGAAACAACATGCTTAGAATTAGGCAGCTCCTGCTGAGGGTGTGAGCTGCTGAAGTCACTTGTATTTTGTTAAAATACCTAGAAACCAAGAGTGTATCAATTCTTCCCGTTATGCTGGTTACATGCCTCGAACTTGTGACCTTGACACAATTCGTATGCCGTTTCAATATTCCTCATCCCCTTCCTCCTACCCACCTGCTTTTTTCTTTTCCGGTTCTCATATCGTTAAATCATCTTTCATAGTTTTGCATCTGGGTGCAAACACTTGTTACATATTATTTGTATGTGGCATAATTTATTCAGACGCCATGACGTTTCATGGTTTCGCTGTTGTGAAAAGCGAGCTATTTGTTTAAATTGCACAGTACGGTTTTTTGTTGCCTTACTTCTTACACCATCTGGCTGTGAATCTCACTGCTATGGTCAATGCAGGTTATGGTAAAATGCCGGGATATGAACAAATATTCACAGACTTCCTTTTAAGCTTGGTGCAAAGCAAGTACAAAAGGAGGCTGAGCAGCAGCAACTAAAAGGTCAAGGGGGCGCTGCTAATCACGAGCGTAGCAAAAAGGATATTTCTCACCTGCAGATAGCAATCTGGGCAATATGTATATAACTAGCTTGATGATTCCCCTGCAAAATTTGAAGGCAAGAAATAGGGGGAGCACGAGGTCGAAGTGACCTTCAGGATTGGCTCCTGCATTTGTATCACACCAATTACTCACAACTTAGTAATGTATCCAATAACTGCACAGCGGTGCTCGTCTCATATTGTTTTTTTCCCTCTTTCAATTTGTTTTATCTATTAATTGAAGCTTCTGCAAAATATATTAATTTTATGGCCGCAAACACGTGGTTTTTTGGTTTTTTGATACGGGGAAATAATATGGCTGGATGAAAATTACAGTATTTGTGATGGTTTTATTGGGGGTGGCGTCCGCAAATTGGCTGCAGACGGTCGGAGGTACAGTTAACCCATCCGTAATTCTGTTCGTTTTGGCAGCTCTTGTGGAACTTAAAGAATTGGAACTAGGAAGTGCTCAGTAGAGTGGTTTGATGCCCAAGGGTCTATTACACAACCTGGGGAAAAAGGAAAAAAGTCTTTAACCCAAGAAAAGGATGACATGACAAGATGAAAGATGAATGAGGTAAGGGCGGATGCCGAGCATGTAGAAGACAATGAAGTTCTTTCGACTTGGCATGTGTCATTGAACATTGTGTTGCTCTTTTCATGTCCTATAAGCTCACATTTCCAAATTTAGATAATCTTTTTAGTATGTCGGCTATTATGATTGAGCATAAGGGTTGAATCTAGTTCGGATACATAGTGGATGTAAGCGTTACCATATTCATATTTGTTTTCTAGTGACAAGTATGAATACAAATATATTTCATCCGGTGTGAAAATAGCATCTAAGTTTACTTCAAATTCCCAATTATTTTTCACGCCCTCCCTCCCCCGGGCAATTCAAAGTAGGGTTTTGGGGACTTGGACCTTTACTTCACGGCTTTGGCTTGGAGTTTGCTACTTCGACTTCAACAAAGATGTTTTGACTTTGAGCAAGTAAAGTTCTCGGCTTGGAGAATTGGACTTTGAGTTTGGAGGATATGCAATTTTGGCACCAAAGCAAAAGATCGAGGGGCTAGAGAGTTTGAGTTTTGATTTGATTTCAAAGCTAGAGTTTCAAGCAACCACAGTTTCGAGTAGATTCAACTTGGAGTCTTCAGTTTTAACTTTAAAACTCGACTGGTGAAGGGCTTTAAAAATAGTTAAAAACAAAATCTCTTTGGAATCAATGTATAGCAATCAATTTATAAGAAATAACAAAATAAACCATGACAAGGCATTGATGATTTTTGAGCGGTCGAAACTGCGCTTTAAGCGGCCACACACTCTTTGCCTTTTACCTCATTGGAGAAACACTGATTCCCACCCTAGTTTCGTATGGGAACATGTTGAAACAGGAGAAGATGCTCTGCGTCTACTTTGCTTCTGTACTATGTCATTCATTTCCATTTCTAATTGTCAAACCGTTCCTATAAAATGTAAAATGAAACACATTAGTCTATCACTTTATTGTCGGGTTAAAAACACTCTTGATCAAGCTTACGGTTGGTATATGATGGAGATGGAGCTCAATGTTGATGCATGGAGCAAGTGAGGCTCAAAGTATATCCAATATTTCATATGGGTTTGGCTATTCATCACGACCGTAGAATCCGTGTTTTTCATTTCTGGCTGAATTTAAAACACGGACCTCCTATTATATCCAATATTTCATATGTTGACTTCTGCTGTTGACTTCTGCTGCTTGGTTCTGTGATGTGATCATATAACCGTGTGAGACGAATGCTATATATATATATATATATGATATATATAATAAACGTTGCTTATGTTTTGCACCCGTGCTAGTCCAGTCCCCGCTCTGCCGTTAGTTAAGTAACCTAACGGTGCATGACGGGCCCGTAGTGAATGCGGATGACATAAGCATACGTTCTATTTTCATTTCATTTTCTGTGATGTTTATGAAATATTAAATGATGAGAATTCATTAATGAGATTAATGAAAAGAAAAAAAACCTAAAAATATTGTAGAATCAAAAGTTTTTAAAAATGTAGCTCTAGTTCTTATTTTACATAGTGGTATTCCTTGATGAATATCCAGCGCCTCATTTGATGAGGAAAGAGCCGAGATCGCTTCACCGGGAGTGACCTCTTTAGCAAAATTAGCAAATACTACAACCCACTCGGTTTTGTTTAATAGCTTCTCCAGTTCTTGTTTTGCATAGTGGTATTCCTTGATAAATATCCAACATCCCATTCGATGAGGAATGAGCCGAGATCCCTTCACCGGGAGTGACCTCTTTAGCGAAACCAGCAAAAGCTACAAAAAACACTAATTTTCAAATCACTAAATTCTGCAACGATATCAAGTTTATTATGTTAAAAGTTTTCTTAAAAACCAGCCGTAACCCTCCGTCATTTTAGATAAGTACTATTTAGTATTCGTGCTACATTTGTTGACCATAACCAAGGCGTAGTGTGCGATAGCTAATTAGTGCTTATCTGCAGCAGGTGATGCGATTGGATTAGAGTAGTCGTACGGCTTTGTTGATCTTAGCCAAGGGTCGTACGGGTGGGTTTAATTCAATTAAGAAATGATGGGCTGAAATTGGTTAGCGCTTATGATTTTTTGACCATAGCCAAGGTCATAAGTTGCTAGCGGCAAAAACAGATATTGGGAATTTCAAGTGTTGAAATTTGCAATGAGATTGTATACCTTCTATATGATAGTTGGATCCCGATATCAACTGCGAGTAAGAGTTATTCCTGGAAGAATTTTTCACTTTACAATCAGCTGATCAAATAGGTGTCTAAGAAAGGTGTTAACGGGGTTATGCCCCTGCGGAAATGAGATTATTTAATTAGTTCCATGCGAAAGTATGGGGAGACTCTCTCAGAGTATCAATACCTGGCTGGCCGAACGATTGGCGAACTTGTAGAGTGTAATTAATCCCGGCTAATCTTACCTTTTAGGGTTTGAAGGAAGATTTAAAAAAACAGTGGGAGCCATCCTGATTACATAAGATAATAACCAATCTAATCTTGCAAGAGTTCACGCTAAAGTGTTTCCTTCTCTCTCTCTCCAGTTAACGACCAATGACACGTCTTAATCAAGATAATAATATGGATGTATTGACCGAACCCGCTTATTATATTGAGCTGGGGAACGTTGGTTCCGCTTTTTTTTTTATGATTGTCATAAGTCTGAGTAAGGGATAGGGAAATATCAGAATTCCCACGCCACCCAAACGAAGAATAAGCATGTTGATGCATCGTCTTTGGGTGTGTTCATAACCGAGAACTGTTTCTCAGTTTGCTCTACGTCCTGGGTATTGGATATCGGATCAGGATCCCACATATATAATTTATTACATGGGCTAAAGAGAGGTAGAGAACTGGAAAAGGATGATAAGTCTCCAGTATTAGAGAATGGTGCAATTGTTACAGTCAAAGCAGTTGGCGAATATCACCCAGTGTTACCAACTGGTAATACATTGATTCTAAACGACTGTTACTACATACCAAAGATGATGTGCAATATTATATCAACTTCTTTACTAACTAAAGAAGGATATAATATCACATTAGAGGATAATGTTATGAATATTTTTCTCAATCAAGTGTTGATTGGGTTTGGTACGTTATGTAATAGTATATACGTTCTAAATCAAACGACAGTTCTAAATATACAAAACATACATAAGAGCAAAAGTTCAGAAATGAATGAAACCTACTTGTGGCATTGTAGACTAGGTCATATCAATGCAACAAGACTAGCTAAGTTACATAAAAATGGATATTTGAATCCGTTCGAATTTACATCTTATGAAACTTGCGAGTCATGTCTCAAAGGTAAAATGACCAAAACTCCGTTTACTGGACACGGAGAAAGGGCTACCGAACTCTTGGGACTGATACATAGTGATGTATGCGGTCCTATGTCTCCAAGAATGGTTCCTCGTATTTTATTACATTCACCGATGATCTTTCAAGATTCGGACATGTGTTCTAGTTGAAACACAAATATGAAGCTTTTGAGAAATTCAAGAAATATAGGTACAAAGTTGAGAACAAGACGGGTAAAAGTATTAAAATCTTTCGATCTGATCGGGGATGAGAATACTTGAGCACGGAATTCCGTGATTATTTAAAAGAGAATGAGATTCTCTTTCATCTTACTCCTTCGTAAACACCATAGCACAACGGAGTATCAGAGCGGAAGAATCGCACCCTATTAGATATGGTGCGCTCTATGATGAGTACTGCTAAGTTGCCTATTTCTTTTTGGGGTCATGCACTTGAGACAGCTGCATACCTATTGAATAGGGTTCCGACTAAATCTGTGCCTACCACTCCATATGAGATATGGAATGGGAAGAGACCATCTCTTAAACGAGTTAAGATATGGGGTTGTCCGGCCTATGTTAGAAGGCAAAATCTGGACAAGCTCGAGACAAGGTCTGTTTTGTGTAAGTTTGTAGGATATCCAAAGGATTCTTATGGATATTGTTAGTTGTATATATGCCTTAGAGGCTATTATTGTACATATGATGTATATTATAGTGGATACTTGGACATATATAGAGAGGACTTTCTTGCTCGACATGATTATATGCTATCTGGTTGCTCTTTATCTTAACATGTATACTTGTCTCTTGATACTGTCTCATAGTTACGTATTGGTAAAGCCCTTAGGATGTATACTTGACTACCAGGATTATGATGCAGCTCATACTAATGGGGCCATGGTAGTCCATAAGTTCATCCTTTAATGTTCCTAGTCGTGGGTGTATCGAGATAGGGCATCGATATACCAGAATAGACTAGCGTATACGTTTTTCGACCCAAGAGATAGATGATGGATTGTCACGACCCGAACGTACGGAACGTGACCGACACTTAAATTCGAAACGTCTAAAGGCGTAACGTAATCTAAGCAAGCCGAAACCCAGAAATCTAAACCATTTAAAAGAAGAAGTGTAGGAAAACAAGTTTAAAAGCAACATCAAATTTTCTCAAAAATTTCGGCAGAGTCTCTTTTGTAAAAACTGGCCCCAAACGGGTACAAACAAGAATAATATACAAGAAATAATAAAAGGCATCTCCAAGTGGGAGCTAGTTCTTCGCTAATTGGCGGTCACAACCACGCAAGCAAAATAATATACAATGTCGAAGGGCGAGAATCAAAACTCAAAGAAAACCATCAAAACCACCAGAAAACCATAATAATACAAGCGCGACTCTAAGGTCGAAAGAATAAACAACTGGTCTTCTAAATTTATCAAGTAATACAGGTCTGGTTGATGGAGCTTAGTAGATACAACTGGAATAAATAAAAGTACAACGCGGTCATGATACAAGTGAACCAACCTACCAAGCAATCACCCTGAATGAAAGCGATGTGCCAGCAATCCGCCAAGGAAACCTATACATCTAAACCTGCAAGAAATTTTGGCACAACGGGGGTGAGTTGCCAACTCGTGAGTAGAAGACATCTGCGGGTAGAAATCGCATGCACGATGATCTTCTAGGTCATAATAATATACTTAACATACCACTAGATATCTAGTAGTGATAGGGTACTAAGCTATACACAAGTGTAATACTCAGTGCTCGTGCCAGTGTCCCAACAGTAATAAGTCATATATCTGATGTATGAATGCATCATGAATGAGAAAATCAACTACGAAATCTGAATAATCTGATATAAAAAAACATCAATGAATCTTGTATAATAAAACTGAATCATCATCAGTGAAGTCGACAGAAAGTCCGTGTCAAGCATCGACACAAAATAGGTATATCTCAAAATCTCAAAATCTCATATCTCTGTATCTCAAATCTCAGTATCTCAAATCTCAATATCTCGGGCTCCGTCAGTCCGGATCGGCCCTATCATCAAATCTCACGATCTGCGGTCGGTATCTTCCGGATATCCGCCGCGTCATACATTGCCGGTAGGTAGTCCGTGCCCCTGCTAGGCTCAACGCCATCATCTGCGATCTTCTTGCCCCGGGATACCTACCGGGTCCACCATGTACCCGAGACAGTTCCTCCACTCCTCAAATTGGGTCTCGAAATCCAACAGAAAACATGAAAACTCATGGTGGACGACCCATACATTACGAGAAAACCGCAACTTGCATTTTAAAAAGAGAGAGAGAAAAAAGTTTATATATAAATTATTGCGGTTTTCCTCTAAATCCAGAAATCTTATAGAAATCCAAAATCTAAGAATCAAGAGTAAGTAAACAGTGAATATCGGCATAAAACCCCAGAATAGTATATGAATGTATATATGAATGCATGAAGTATCTATGTAACGAATGCAACCTCTAAGTTAACACATGAGAGCAATCACATAAATATTATGTGGTAACTAGCTTTTAGCTGATTATATCAATGAGATAATATGTTCTAAAGCGTACGCGACATGGCAATTACCGATGATGATGTGTGTGAGCCGGCAAATATGTGTACGTAGAACATGCGCATTATCGGTAATGGTGCTGGTGTCCTAACAGATGGAATCATAACAGTTAAGGAAACATGTGTATAAACATGCAGTGAAATGAGAATAACGTGAATATAACAGAGAAGGAATAATAACCGCAATACCGAAGAATATACATTTCTATAATACGAGTTATACCATTTTGGTGTTTGAAAAAGCACGAATCGTGGTTTTTAGAAAAATAGGGGCTACGGTGTTTTTGAGAAAAGATACATCCTTTGAAAATCCGTAGTATCCCCCAGTTGTATTTTTGAAAAATGCTCACGATTCGTTGGTTTTGAAAATAGGTATGACTCGAGCCTAAACTAGCATCTACCTAAACCACTAAGAGGCTAACTAAGGGACTGGTCGAAAGGGTAAGAAAAGTCCACCTAAAGTCCGAGTCGATACCTTTAGGAGTCGGCGATCCAGCCTTAATAGCGTCACGTACATAGTACGACTTTCTCGAGTCAAGAGTGCGGATCAATCATCATATCTATAACTCGTACGGTAAAATCTATCGTACGACATCCCAAAATCGGGATACGGGTCAACTATCATATATACATCATCATTCAAATGGTATCATCGTCAAACAATATCATGATCTGGTTACTGACCTAATGTCTTGTGCAATCCGATGTTATCAACACATATTACCATATATGAGTATACATTGCACAAGCGATGCATTATAAATATCATAACATATCCCATATCATATCTCGATCATATGTTAACTATCATATATATATATATATATCATCAATCACATGGTATCATCGTCCAACGATCCGCTATAATATCATAACAAATCTCATATTATAACTCAATCACATATCAAATATCTCACGGCATCATACCCGATCATATCAACTCATTCCCAAGTATCACATAATATCCTCAATCTGTTGGAGATAGTGCCCTCAGAGTCAATTATTGGATCACAGGCACGTGATTGTAATGATTGAGGGAGGACCTATTCCGGTAGGACAGTCTTACTCAAGATGATAGTATGCTATCTGGTTTATTTTTATCATCGTGTACTGCTTTAGGTGACCTTACAGGTCGCTATTACACGTTGATAGAGCCCCTAGGATTCTTGCTTGACTGCCAGCAGTATGAGGGCGATCATATATGTGGGAGCTGGTAGTCTATAAGCACATCCTTAAAAGGTCCCTAGTCGTAGGAGTTTCGAGACAGGGCATCGATACTCCAGAGTAGACTAGTGTATACAGTCGAGACCCCGACGAGGGGCGGTGGCCGGTCTCACAAGCCACTGGTGTCAGTTGGTTCACCTAAGATGTATATAGGTGCTCATTGGGTTATGAGTACACCGGACAAGACTCGCCGGGAACATGCTAGTTGGTTTTATACCTGATGTCAGATGGCAGTTCCCTGGTGACATGTGTACAGGTTAGTTCATCGACCTAAGAATCGTCATTTGTCTCGTGTGAGTTCCCACTGTACTTTGATTACTACCCTACCACGCTCAAAGAAGACATGCAAACAGGTTTTAGTTGGGTACAGTCCCGAGCCACATGGAGGCAGTGAGCGGATCTGTAGGGGTTCTGTAGGGTTGCTATGCACGCGCACAAGGGTCTACGAGGCATCAACCATGCCCGATTAAAAAATTAGCCGTGCCGAACAACCCAAAGCCGAATCTTTAAACTAGAGTTTATGCGAAAACTAACATGTTAAACACTTTAACACTAAGTGAGAGGGATTACAACCTTTGTAGATCCGGTTCTTCACTTCTTAAGCTCCGTGTTGAGGTCCCTTCGCTGCGATCATCGTGTTCCGGACTCTCGAGAGGTTCCACGAAGAGAAATATGCAGTCTTGCTTCCGATCTTCGATACAAAGATGATCTACCTTGAAGTTTCGTTAACACAAGCTAACACTCATAATATGAAGTGAACACCCTCATCTAAATGGCAAGGATAGATGAGGATGATGAAGTAGGATTTTTACTCTCTTTTATTATCTTTTTCTCACACATAATCATCACTTAGAAAAAACTAGAAAGCTTTTTCAATGAATAACTCAAGGAAGAAGATGATAGAATTCATTTGTGATGAATAATAAAAAGTTATCATAATCATTTATGCAACCATGGTTGTAGTAACTTATGTAGAGATTTTACTAGGGTTAGGGTTTGGGTTGGGTTAAAGGGTGAGTCACAAAGAAATATCTATCATAATATCTTAGCAAATGACAAAGTAAAACCATCTAGAAACATCTAGAATACATTAACCCAAATCAAATCCTAATCTTGTTTAAACTCCACTAAACATGTTACATTAATAATTATAACATGTTACAATATTATATATCACATATACAATATTTATTGTAACAAAATAAAATAATACAATTAACATATATCGCATATATATCAATGTATTACCCGAGTGAGAAAAAGAATCTTTTAGTGAGCTAATATTAGTTAATGTAATTTAATATATCATATATATTATTATACATTAAATTATCGAATCAACACTTGATCCGACAATTCGGCTATATCGCATATAACCGACTAATATTTATCCGTACCGATTCATCGAATCAACATTTGATCCGATGACCCGGCTGATATCAAATATCGCGAGAATATAATACGGTATCTCATATCGCATTATCCTCGGTCCCGCATATATCACATACGTGCCCCTACTCCGTTTTGCCTGAGTCAAGAAACCTCTGTGTAGGACTCTAAAGAATCGTCAATACGCCGGCAGTGGGTGATGATCATATCAAACACCCACAAGCTGCAAGCGGTCAGCTAAACATAACAGCTACCCAGGTATTGAGTGCTCAGAAGATCAACAAGCAAGCCTGTACATTCTCCTGTGAATCCAAACAGTAACACTCCCGTAAAGTCCGGTCTCGTCATCTGATATGTTGCATATCTCGCCTAAGGGTGGTAAAACGTCAGACCCCAGTAGCTCGATAAGTCGTGTCGATATGAGGTCTATAACAGTTTGAGAAACTACTGATAACACTTACCAGTAAATCTCAGCAACCCTGGCCAGGGATTTCTGGTTATAGCCAATCGAACACAGCACAACATCAACTCCCTATACCGGGAGAGACGAATCCCCTCCTATCGCTCATTGCCTCCATGTGATTCGGGATTGTACCCAAAAGCCACCTTTTTGCACGCCCTCTTGGACGTGGTATGATGGAAATCAAAGCACAGTGGGAATCACACAAGACTCTATGACGATCTCGGGTCAACAGACTACTCTGTACCAGTGTCACCGGAGAACTGCCATCTGACGTGAGGTATAATACCATCTGGGAGTTCTCGGCGAGTCCGTCCAGTGTACCCAGTCTCCACTGAGCACCCGTACACCATCCTTGATGTCAAACACCGATGGATATGGGATCATCCATCGCCCATCATATGGGTCAAGATGCGTATACGCTAGTCTACTCTGGTGTATCGATGCCCTGTCTCGATACACCCTCGACTAGGAACAGTTATAGGATGTACCCGTCGACTACCGTGGCCCCACTAGTATGATCTCATCATAGTCCCAGTAGTCGAGTACATATCCTAAGGGCTTTATCAACAAGTAATATAGAGACAATCAGAGTACATGTTAAGATAAAGTACAACCAGATAGCGTACTATCATGTCGAGCAAGAAAGTCCTCCCTATATATGTCCAAGCATCCATTACAATATACATCGTATGTACAATAATGGCCTCTAGGGCATACATATAACTAACAATCTCCTACTTGCACTAGGGCCATCTGTTGTGGTATCGCATACCCAACAATTAGCTGCGGTTGAAGTATCTCATACTCAACCATCCCATAAAAGTCTCTACTGGGAAAAAAGCCTTTGTGAGTGGATTCGCGCTGTTGTCCTCTGTGTCTACTCTCCTAACCTCGATCTCCCTGGAGATCAACTATCTCCATGATCAGGTGATACTGCCTAAGAATTATATCTAGATTTCTGATGGGACGGTAGTTCCTTGGCTAAAGCCACAACTCCATTGTCACACAATGGTAGGAACGAAGTTCATCTCATGAACTTATATATATATATATATATATATGTATCCAGACTGCCTCTTTGGTAGCATCCTTGGTAACGAAGTATCTTGCTTTTAATCGTCTAGTAAGTCACGGTATCTAGCTTAGAACTCTTCCAACATACCGTCCCTCCACTGAGGGTATAGACAAGCCTGCGACTGACATTCAGTCGTCCTTATCACCCTGGAACCTTTCTAGTGATTCTTCCCAGGATCGATTGATACCATCTCACTACAACTAGTGAGTATCTTAACATCCAATTAGATCTATCTCATAGATCCAAAAACCCAGGATTTAGGAGGTATCACTTTGATCCTGTATGGAGAATCCTTGTGATAAGCGGAGATTGACCGAGCGTAGCATAGGAAACTCCTTCCCTATCAAGAGTATGTCATCCACGTACTCTACGAAGATCACCACCATACTGTCTACTACCCTTTTTGTATATACAAGGTTCATCTACCATTTTGATGAAGTCAAACTCTTTGACTACCACATCAAAACAGATGTTCCAACTCCGCGATGCCTGTTTTATCGCATAAAACATCTTGCACACGTTTCCGCTGCTCCTACTGTCTACGAAGCCCTCTGGCTGTGTACTTATAGACGCTCTCTTCTAAAACATCATTTAGAAAAGCAGTCATGACACCCAACCGTCAGATATCGTAGTCATGGTAGGTAGCCGTGGCAAGTAGGATCTGGATGGACTTAAGCATAGCTTTGAAAGTCTCAACTTTTCCATGTACACCAAGTAATCTTCTCAAGATATACTCGCTCCTGATGGGGATTTAACCCTTCAGATAAAGCAACCAAAGTCCATACTTTGTTAGTGTATAAGGATTCCATCTCAGATCACTAAGCATCCAGCCATTCTTACAGAGTCCCACTCCTGATGGCCAGCTTGAAACTAGTTGGGTCATTATCTCATGATGCAATCTTCGCTCCCACTGTCATAGAGAAAACCGAAGTATCTCTCAGGTGGGTGAGGAACCCTACTAGATCGGCGGAGAGGCTGAGCTTCGTTGGAAACTATTAAATCCACATTCAATAAGTATGCAGCTTCTCAAGTGCATAACTCCCAAAAGGAAATAGGAAACTCAGTAGTACTCATCATAGAGCACACCATATCACATAGGGTGCTTTTGCTCCGCCCGATACACCGACGTGCTGTGGTGTATACGGAAGAGTAATGCTGAGAGAAAATCTCATTCTCCTTTAGAATAGTCCAGGAATTCCGTGCTCAAGTATTCTCCTCCCTGATCTCATCAAAGGACATAATACTTATACCCATTTTTGGTTCTCTACTTCTAACTTATATTCTGTGAATATCTCAAAAGTTTTGGATTTGTGTTTCAACAGGAACATATGTCTGAATCTTGAGAGATCATTAGAGAATGTAATGAAGTACAAAGAACCGGTCTTGGCATGTGTAGACAAGGGACCTTACATACATCAACATGTATCAATCCCAAGAGTTCACTAACTCTTTCTCTGTTTCCAATAAACAGAGCTATGGTCATCTTATCTCTGTGACATGACAGGCAAGTTTCACAAGATGTAAATTCAAACAAATTTAAATATGCATCTTAATGTAACTTCAGCCAGTCGGGTCGCATTGATATGACCTAGTCTACAATGCCTCAAGAAAAATTCGTTCATTTCTGAACTCTTCCTTTTGTGTGTGTTCCGTATACTAAGAACTGTAGTTTGATTTAGAACGTCAATACTTTTAGATAACGTGCCTGAACCGATCAACTCTTGATATAGGAAATGTTCAAAACATTATCCAACAATACAAAATTATATCCTTTCTTTACTAATAAAGAGACTGATATGATGTTGTACATCAGGTTCGGTATCTAATAACATTCGTTCAGAATCAATGTATTCTGGTAATACAGGGTGATAGTGACCAACAGACTTAGCTGCAACACTTGCACCGTTTTCTATCTCATGAAACTTATCACCCGTTCTCAGTTCTCTACCTATCAGTAGCCCATGTAACAGATTACATATGTGGGATCCTGATCCGGTATCTCATACCCAGGACGTAAAGGATACTGAGAAACAGTTCTCTGTAATGAACACACCCAAAGATGATGCATCAACATGCACTTTCTTCGTTTGGGCGGCACGGGAAATCTGGTATTCCCCAATTTCCTGCTCTGTCTTATAACAATTATAAGTTGGAGCGCGACCAGCGTTCCCCAGCTCAGTATAACAAGCGGGTTCGGTTAATTCATCCGTATTATTATCTTGATTAAGGCGTGATATGGTCGCTACCTGAAGAGAAAGAGAGATGAAAACACTCAGCGTATGCTCTTGCAAGATTAGATTGGTTATCTAATATATCTAATCAGGATGTCTCCCACTGTTTTAGTCAAATCTTCCTTCAAACCCTAAAAGGAAAGACTAGCCGAGATTAATTACACGCTACAAGTTCGCCAATCTTTCAGCCAGGCCAGTGTCGGTACTTTGAGGGAGGTCCCCCGTGCTTTCGCACGAACCTAATTAAAGTAAACCTCGTTTTCCCAGGGGCGTAACCCCGTTGACACCTTTCTAGACACCTACTTGATCGGCTAATTGTAATGTGTAAAACTCTCCCAGGAGTAACTCTTAGTCGCAACGGGTATCGGGATCCAACTATCTCATAGAAGGTATGCAATCTCATTGCAAATTTCAACACTTGAAATTCCCAATAATATTTTACCCCTAGCGTTCTATGACCTTGACGCAGGCCAACAAACCATAGTCCGCTAGTCAAGTTCAACCCGTCATTTCCTGATTGAATTAAACCCACCCGCACGACCCTTGACGCAGGCCAACAAAGTCGCACGACTACCCTAACTCAATCTGCATCATATGCATAAGCAAATAAATACTAGTTAGCTACCGCACACTACGCCTTGACGCAGGCCAACAAACGTAGCACGAATACTAAATAGGACTTATCTGAAATGACGGAGGGCTACGACAGGTTTTTAAGAAAACCTTTTGCGTAATGAACTTGATATCGTTGTAGAATTGAGTGATTTTTAAATGGAGTGTTTTTGAGACTTTTCTAGTTTTGCTAAAGGGGTCACTCCCGGTGAAGGGATCGTCGGCCCTTTCCTCATCGAATAAGGTGCAGGATATTTCACAAATACGACTATGCAAAGCAAGAACTATAAAGCATATAAAAGACAAACCGAGTTTGTAGTATCTGCTAGTTTCACTAAAGAGGTCACTCCCGGTGAAGAGATCTCGGCTCTTTCCTTATCGAATAAGGTGCTGGATGTTCTACAAGGAACACCGCTATGCAAAGCAAGAACTAGAGCTACCAGTTTTTAAACAAGTTTCTACAACATCTCAGGTTTCTTTTATTTCAATAATCTCATTAATGAATTCCCATTTTATAATTATGCTTCACAAGTATCACATTTGAAACGAAATCTGCAATATAACATATATCTCATATATATAATATAAACATTCGTCTCAGGCAGTAATATGATCTCATCACAGAACATTGCAGCAGAAGAACATATATGAAATATTGGATATGCTAGGACGTCCGTGTTTTTGATACGAGCCTGTATAAAACACGGATTCCACGGTCGCGATGAATAGCCAAACCCACATCCCTAGACCCCTACAAGAGCGGCAAGTAACTCTGCCAATTCTAGGGTTAGGAGACCCGGTCTCGACTCTTCGAGATGGTCTTCCACTGGACCCTAGAACCCGGTTACTTGTGCTTTCCTCCTTGGGTCTACCTAATGCGGAAAAGTAAATAATATACAATGGTGACATCATCCTCAGCCCGGAAGTGCCCCAATAAAAGAATATTACATACAAATGAATTTTACATGAATGAAAAAGAAAAACTCTCATTTCACATAAAACCCCGGGCTATTCAAACACGACGATTCAATATAACATATCACAGCAACACATAATATCTTATATCATCAACGTAAGTAAGTATGCATACACCGATCGTCGTTGATGTATAGCAACGAAAACCGACAATACAACTACATACTACACTTACGGTCACAGAAAAGAAAGTGTAAAACTAAAACAGTTGGAATCCGCAACCTCCTTAGACATCGCATGCCGAACCAAATGAATTCCTTAGACATCGCATGCCTAACAATTATAAACCCCGCATTTTAGTCTCATTATCGAAAACTCTTTTCAATATCAAGTCGGGCAATTCAACAAGATTCCCGACATCCTGATCGAATGCTCATCGCAAACTTTAGTAGACGGCCGCACCCTCGATGCCGTCGGCGAAGTGCACTAAGGCAGAACACCACTGCCGCGAACACCCGAACGGATGCTTTTGGCGACGGGGTTCTCTTACAGTCACTTGGTCGGGGCTATGGGGCGTGGCTGTCTGTTAAGTTTACCCGGCGAGTATCCGCGTATGCTACATGATTGCGACGGATTGATCACATCAAAATTCCGTAGCAACTGATCAATTGAGACTGAACTGCTAGATTTATAACATTCAAATTAGTTATCTCATAACTACCTGTGGATTCCAAATATTGTATCATATTCCAGATAAATAGACAATGTTAAACTTTCCGATCGAATAATCAAACACCCAAGATTTCCCCAATATATCTCAACACTTGAAATCAATTTAAAAACATCCATCACATGCCATAGTACCAATGGTCCAGCCGTACAAGGGTCAAGCCAACGCCTCACATGTGGCACGCCGTACTGCCACAAACCCTAAGGTTCTGAGGCAGTTCAAGACGGTCACATAATCGAGTTAAGGTTTGTTGTCTTCTAGAGGGTCCACCGTGTTACTTGCATGACTTAGAATGTTTTTAAACTCGAGAAAAAATCCAACTTTTGAAAAATTTTCCGACAGTGGAAAAAGTGAGTTATTGATATCCGTTCGAACTTTTTAACAGTTTCTAAAAATTATCCGGACAAAACTAAACAAAGTTAAATTATTCGATCGAATCAACGAGTCCCCAATACAACCCTAGAAAACTCAACACTTGAGTGGAATTAAAAATTCCCAGAAAAAAAAACAAGAAAGGACCTAAGAATAATTACATGAAATTTCAGGGATTAAGTCACAATTTGGGCCGCGGAACCGCCGCCAAACCCTTAGTTTGGCCGCGGTTCCGCGGTCAAATAGTTGACTTAGTGGACCGTACTTCACAGTAATTCTTAGTTTTTCCTGCTTGTTTTTCTGAGCATTTTTAATTCAGAAAAAAACACATTTTAAAAAAATGTACAGAGAAGGGTTCGTGTCGGGGTTTTCGGATTCGATCGGACTTTAAACTTCGTATAGACTTCGCCTAAAGCTCTAGCTTGGCTCTGATACCACTGTAGGGTTGCTATGCACGTGCACAAGGGTCTACGAGGCATCAACCATGCCCGATTAAAAAATTAGCCGTGCCGAACAACCCAAAGCCGGATCTTTAAATTAGAGTTTATGCGAAAACTAACATGTTAAACACTTTAACACTAAGTGGGAGGGATTACAACCTTTGTAGATCCGGTCCTTCACTTCTTAAGCTCCGTGTTGAGGTCCCTTCGCTGCGATCATCGTGTTCCGGACTCTCGAGAGGTTCCACGAAGAGAAAGATGCAGTCTTGCTTCCGATCTTCGATACAAAGATGATCTACCTTGAAATTTCATTAACACAAGCTAACACTCATAATATGAAGTGAACACCCTCATCTAAATGGCAAGGATAGATGAGGATGATGAAGTAGGATTTTTATTCTCTTTTATTATCTTTTTCTCACACATAATCATCACTTAGAAAAAGCTAGAAAGCTTTTTCAATGAATAACTCAAGGAAGAAGATGATAGAATTCATTTGTGATGAATAATAAAAAGTTATCATAATCATTTATGCAACCATGGTTGTAGTAACCTATGTAGAGATTTTACTAGGGTTAGGGTTTGGGTTGGGTTAAATGGTGAGTCACAAAGAAATATCTATCATAATATCTTAGCAAATGACAAAGTAAAACCATCTAGAAACATCTAGAATACATTAACCCAAATCAAATCCTAATCTTGTTTAAACTCCACTAAACATGTTACATTAATAATTATAACATGTTACAATATTATATATCACATATACAATATTTATTGTAACAAAATAAAATAATACAATTAACATATATCGCATATATATCAATGTATTACCCGGGTGAGAAAAAGAATCTTTTAGTGAGCTAATATTAGTTAATGTAATTTAATATATCATATATATTATTATACATTAAATTATCGAATCAACACTTGATCCGACAATTCGGCTATATCGCATATAACCGACTAATATTTATCCGTACCGATTCATCGAATCAACACTTGATCCGATGACCCGGCTGATATCAAATATCGCGAGAATATAATACGGTATCTCATATCGCATTATCCTCAGTCCCGCACATATCATATACGTGCCCCTACTCCGTTTTGCCTGAGTCAAGAAACCTCTGTGTAGGACTCTAAAGAATCGTCAATACGCCGGTAGTAGGTGATGATCATATCAAACACCCACAAGCTGCAAGCGGTCAGCTAAACATAACAGCTACCCAGGTATTGAGCGCTCAGAAGATCAACAAGCAAGCCTGTACATTCTCCTGTGAATCCAAACAGTAACACTCCCGTAAGGTCCGGTCTCGTCGTCTGATATGTTGCATATCTCGCCTAGGGGTGGTAAAACGTCAGACCCCAGTAGCTCGATAAGTCGTGTCGATATGAGGTCTATAACATTTCGAGAAACTACTGATAACACTTACCAGTAAATCTCAGCAACCCTGGCTAGGGATTTCTGGTTATAGCCAATCGAACACAGCACAACATCAACTCCCTATACCGGGAGAGACGAATCCCCTCCTATCGCTCATTGCCTCCATGTGATTCGGGACTGTACCCAAAAGCCACCTTTTTGCACGCCCTCTTGGACGTGGTATGATGGAAATCAAAGCACAGTGGGAATCACACAAGACTCTATGACGATCTCGGGTCAACAGACTACTTTGTACCAGTGTCACCGGAGAACTGCCATCTGACGTGAGGTATAATACCATCTGGGAGTTCTCGGCGAGTCCGTCCAGTGTACCCAGTCTCCACTGAGCACCCGTACACCATCCTTGATGTCAAATATCGATGGATATGGGATTATCCATCGCCCATCATATGGATCAAGATGCGTATACGCTAGTCTACTCTGGTGTATCGATGCCCTGTCTCGATACACCCTCGACTAGGAACAGTTATAGGATGTACTCGTCGACTACCGTGGCCCCACTAGTATGATCTCATCATAGTCCCAGTAGTCGAGTACATATCCTAAGGGTTTTATCAACAAGTAACATAGAGACAATCAGAGTACATGTTAAGATAAAGTACAACCAGATAGCGTACTATCATGTCGAGCAAGAATGTCCTCCCTATATATGTCCAAGCATCCATTACAATATACATCGTATGTACAGTAATGTCCTCTAGGGCATACATATAACTAACAGGTTCGTCTCTCCCGGTATTGGGGGTGAGGTCGCGCTGTGTTTAGGAGAGCCATTACACAAAGCCCTCGGCTGAGGCAGGAGATTTACTGGTAGGTATTCCAGTAGTATTTCAGGGTGTTCTGGGATACACTCCGACACGACTTGTACCGCTTTTATGGGTCTGACTTTTACCAATCCCCTAGGCCCGCCATGCGATGCTTATAGACGAACGGACCGGACTGTACGGATATTGTCACTGACAGGCTCAGTAGGGTGTCAGGATGAGTTCGCTCACAGACATCCCTTTTGGTCAATAGCTGGTAGCCCGTCACGTATGGCTAATTGCTCTGACGTGCTAGTGGTTAAATCCAAAGCCATAGTATTGACGAGTCTTTAGAGTCCCCCACAGACCAGTTGCTCAAGTTTCGGGCGAAACGCTGTAGAGGCCGTATGGAGATATGGCGGGGTTCAATCAGATACGTGCGGTATTGTACAGATCACGATCGGACGGTTAATACTAGCGGGCTTTGGTTTAAGCCGGATCCTAGTATTGTACAGTGTAGATTTTGTCTCATTGCATTTGTATTTCATTCGGAATACAAATGCGGGTATGCATATACAGTAGAGGGGTTTTCCTGTAATTTATTACGGGATCAATTTTTTGGAGTTGCCAGTTTGCTTTCTGTTTCGGCCATATTTCTTTGTATCTTTCCTTGGCTGAAAGTTGGTGGAGGAGGGCTTATTTGCATTTGTGCAAATAAGCATTTTGGAGGGTGGTCTTTGCATATTGTTGGATCATGATGACTTAGCCTCCATTGACTTCTAGGATCATGATGGTTCATGATTGCTTATCTTTTGACATGATGATTATGATGGATTATGATGGTTGAGTGTGTTTTTGGTTGTGATGATTCTTGATCATCATCACCCTTTTTCTCTCTCTCCTTGATGGTTGATAGCTCCCCTCCCCCCCATTTGGTTAATTCCTCATTCCATTCACAAGCCAAGGCCGGCCAAGTATGTGGGCTGTCCCAAAATTTTGGAGGTGGATTTTTGTTCTTTTGTATTGCACAAAATCCATTTAGCTCCATCTCCAAAACTTGATTCCTCCACCATCTTAAAAGGCAACTTCCTACAACCCCAAATGAGATATAGCACTACACTATTCTACGGCAAATCTTGGGCACGTCGACTCGCCAACTTCGTGCCCGAGTTGCCTCGGACCAGAGGTGGGAGCCCGTAAAAGAAGCCGGCGATGTGGTGCCCTTCCGGCTAGGAGGTGAAGACCGGAGATTCCGCGGGAGATCGGGACAACGACGAGAAGACCGGAGGACACGTATCACTCGGTATATCTCTCTACCCATTCTTTAGTTAGCTAGAATTAGATTAATGGCCCGATCCGGGTATTTAGTGCGCGGTGGTGCCGGTTCAAATGTTTAAAGAAAATTATCGTTTCCGCAATTTGGCCTCGGATTGACGGCCGGAGCGCCGCCGTGCACTTACAGTGGTATCAGAGCCACGCCATTAACCTAGTCTAGCTTGGTCTAATGTGTTTACGTTTCCGATCGAACAAAATTCCAAAACTGCATTTTCAATAGCATCAGGTTTCTGTCAAAATTTTTTGGGCTCTAAAATTTTTTCAGGTTGTTGCAGAAACATGAACTCTGGAAAAATTCGATGCATTGACTCCATGGTGGGACTGCGGAACCGCGGCCAAACCCCTGTTCTGGCCACGGTTCCGCGGCAGTAATGTGTGATCGATGCATTAAATTTTTCCAGTGGACTTCTGGGTTGAAAATAGGGGTTTTGGAATATTCTTTTTGGGCCCATATTTTCTGTGAGTGCTACAGTAATGCTTGGGGCCCACTTAGGAAAATTTGATCGATCGAAAATTTTAAATACATTAGTTCACAGTATTTACATTATATCTGCGACCGTGAATGTCACTTGATCGGTAAATCCTGTCTAACTGCTATAGCCCGGTTAGACGGATTTGCGAACGTGACATTCACGTTGATGTTCTGTATTGTGCTGTGATATTACGGATTGTCATGGGGATAGCCTGGATGCAATGTTAGTACAGATTTGGTATTTTTATGTACATTTGATATTGCGGGGCGAGCGTCCGACATGTGGACTGTCGTCACTGCCTGTCTGTATATTATTCTTTTGGGGCACGACCGTGCTGAGGTCGATGCACCCGTTGTATGTATATTTTACTTTCTATACTAGGATTACCCCGCGGAGGGGTGCACAGATAGCCGGGTTCTAGGGGGCAACGGGCCCGCATCTTATGGCGTTGAGACGGAGGGGGCTCTACTCTAGAATTGGCGGGCTATTCGCTGCACTCGTAGGGGGTATAGGTTGACCCAGGAGGGGTGCCCAAGTTACCGGATTCCGTGAAGTGCTGGGTGGCCCATTCACGTAGCTGAAGGGGCTGCCTCGCTTTAGGTTTTGGCGGGTGACTTGCCGCGCCCGTAGGGGTCTAGGATTTCATTGCATAGGCTATCCACACGACCAGGGGAACGTCGGGTTTCAGTAGCGGCTCTGTGAAACCCGGGGATCCCAGATATCTGTATTGTTCTGTAATGCTTATTACATTTCTGTGATGTTGCATTTTATCACGCCTTGAGCGAAAATTATATATTATATATATACTAGTGGATGTTGTATATGTTTTGCATCCGCGCTAGTCCAGTCCCCGCTCTGTCGTTAGTTAACTAACCTAACGGGTAATGACGGGACCCAGTGGCGAATGCGGATGGCATATACGTACATCATTATTTTCGCTCTTTGTGGTGTGATCAATTGATGGGACTGCATTGATTCGGATCAATGCAAATTAAACAAACCTAATATGATATTGTTGGAACAATTTTTCAAAAAGCTGTTATTGCAAGGACGTTCACTTTTGTTTTGCACAGTAGTATTCGGTTATGAATATCCAGCACCTCAGTCGACGAGGCAAGGGCCGAGATCCCTTCACCGGGAGTGACCCCTTGGACAGAAGTTTGCGTCAGGGCAATAACTTCAGTATAGTCGTTTACTTTTGCTTTGCATCGTGGTATTCAGTTGGAATATCCTGCACCCCATTCTACGGGGAAAGAGCCGAGATCCCTTCACCGGGAGTGACCTCTTTAGCAAAGGTTTTTGTCACTATATTTTCATAAAAGCTATCCAGTTCCTTCAACGATATCAAGTTCATTACGTTAAATGTTTTTCGCCAGAAACCATTCGTAGCCCTCCGTCGTTTCATATTGATGGTCAATAGTATTCAAGCTGTGTTTGTTGGCCAAAGTCAAGGCACAGTATTTGGTAGCTATTGGGTATTCATATGCAGCATAGATAGATGCGTTGGTTTGGGACAGTCGAACTGCCTTGTTGGCCAAAGTCAAGGGTAGGTACGGGTGGGTTCAAATCAACCTGGAGAATGACGGGTAGAACTTGACATGTGACTTATGATTTGTTAGCCAAAGTCAAGGTCATAAGAGCATGGGGCAAAAATCACATCGGGAGTTTCTAAAGAAACTGAAACTTGCCAGATATGCACATACCTTCTGGAGTGTGATAACGTGAGCGGAGTCCGTCACATTATCATGCGATGATAGTTAGATCCCGATTCCCACTGATGAGTTGGTTTACTCCTCGGGTGATCCCGACTAATTCTTCTTTCAGGTTTGGAGGAGAATTTGATGGTACAGTGGGAGGTTTCCAGATTAGATAAATTGGTAACCATTCTGATCTAGGTTAGAGTGCACGCTGAGTGTTTCTTTTCTCTCTCTCTTTGGCAGCAACCCTTGACCCGACCCTTGACTATGACTCAGTGACCAAGATTAACCGAACCTTCTTAAACACTGGCTTTAGGATTGTCAGAGTTGCATACCTCATTGCCACTCCTACTTTTACCCTTTTCTCCAGGACACCCCGTATTACTACGAACGTCCACTTCCATTGGACAAAACCATCGTATGGTTATATACGAACTCGAAGGAATTTATTCGAGGATGGTTTCCGGTTCTGGAGAAAACGAATAGGACTATTCAGTTGTCTTTTCCTTTTACCTTCTCTCAGGTTGCGAGTACTCCTTGGTTTAGGAGATATTACACCTATTACGCAAATTGGATAGTCTTCTTCCAAACCTTAGGCTGGTGCCGAACTATGGGGAATGAAGAAAACCAATTAGCATAATGATGGTGTACAGAAGGTATTAAGTAAAGACATATCAAGGGATTAGTAAGAGGGCAAAGTAAATTGCGACTGCTATTCACGACCAAACCAAGTATTTCTTCGCCAATCCTAAATCACCTTTGTATTTCTCCAGGACACTCCGTATCACTACGAAGATCCACAGTTTATTGGATACTCCATCGTATGGTTATATACGAACTCGAAAGGAACTTGTTCCAGTTCGGGGATGGATTCTGGTTCAGGAGAAATAGGAATAAGGTTTATTCGGTTGTCTTTTATATTCACCTTCTCTCGCATTGCGAGTGCTCCTAGGACTAGGACAGTACACCCATTATGCTTATTGGATAGTCTTCTTCCAAACCATAGACTGGTGCCGAACGGTAGGGAAGGAAGAAAACCATTTGGCCTAAACGGGTGTACAGAAGGTAACGACTAAAGACATATAAAGGAATCTGAAGAGATGGCATAGAAATATACGGTTACAGTTGTGAATCTGGATAATGGAAGAGGCATTACTAGGAATACCCGGATACTCCTACGAAACATTTCAATGTTTCAGTTTCACTGTGTAATGTTAAAGGAAAACTGATTTCCCAATTAGATACATGCTCCAGGGTATGTATTTACCAGGTATGATTCTCACATCTGTATGGTTTTACAGATGATGAGTGGGAGTAAGTTATTGGGAATTAGGTGATTATCCTCATTATATCGGGATTCGTTGGAATTGGTGATATTTGAGGAAATCACCTGGATCGTTTGCCGGACGGCAAATATTTGGTTTTGAATATCCGCTGTTATGCACCAATTTCAAATTGATATATCTGTACGTCTATTTTCATAGAGTGAGATATACCTTCTTGAAATTATATCTATGACATTTACCTATATCAGTGGATGGTTAGGTAAGGAGTATTAAACAGCGGTGTAATTCTTCATAACCATAAGTACAGTTTTCAACCTACGACACACAGGGAATGAGTTATTAAACTCAAGGGACTTATACAAAGTATTGTATATTGTCCAGTTTCCATTAGGACAGAGGGGTTGGTCCTCGTACCATATTCAATTTACTTATGACTTCTCTAGTTCTTAGACACGTGTTTTCGTAGAAATACAAGGTCTAAGTTTTGAGGAGTTATAGGTATATGAATAAAGTAGAGAACCAGGTATTGCAAGTATCGGGATTCTTCAAGGTAATCGAAGATATAGATACTTGTGTATGGTATTCAGTTGATAGTAATGATTAAGAGAACTTGCTTCTCTTTCAGGTTACTCATAATTGGAAGCGCTCCTAAGTTGAGTAACGCTGATCAGTCTCTCTCCATTTACTTCATATGCACTAGAGACAGCTGCATGATTTGAATCTGGTTCAATTAAATCAGTGCTTCTGTTTCTGTATTGGATATAGAACAGTTTATATCTTAACCATGTTAAGGTACGGGGAGTTGTCCGGCTTATGCTTAAAACCAGACTCCGGATAACTCAAGGAACATTTCTGTAATGGCTGTTTGTGGGTTGACCTAGGCTATGAGGAAGGTTGACTTTCTACCATCTGGAAGATCAATAGTGACATTGTTCTTGACTCGCCACAGTTTTAAAAGAAATAGATTTTTTCAGAAAACAGTAGTGGGAGTATGGTAGAACTGGAAGTGTTTCCAGAACCGCAAACGATTACGGAAAATTTGATGAAGAACCTAAAGATTCAATCTGATTTGACATTCCATTGACCACTCCGCAGATATGGTGGGTAACCTCAGGCACCCGAGAGGTACTCCGGTAGCCTCAAGGACGGTGACAGGGAAGTTCTTGTTTACCCAGACTTGCCATTGCTGTTGTTCCAGACTGTGAGACCTAGTAGGAGGATGAGTATAGCGTCGTTCTAAACTGGCTTTAGAAGTGTACGTCTATATGATTCTGCCAGAGGGTAGTCGTGGTCAGTGGGAGCAGCGAAAGCATTGGTGGACAGGTGGCTTATGTCTATTTATAGACTAAAGCAGATATAGCGGAGATAGATCATCTATTTCTGATGTGACAGTCATAGGTTTGACTTCATCAGAATAGGGGATGGATCTGTTAAGAAGATAGTAGGGTGTGATGTCCTAGTATTTGGATGACATACACACAATAGGAAGTGAAATTCCTATACTACGATCGGTTATATTTTGGTTGTCACACAGCGGTTTCTCCACAAAGGATATAAATATAATATCAGACACTCTGGTTACTAGATCTATGGTTTTGGATCTAGATTTGGGTAGTTTCCTAATCTGGGTACTTAGACAGCATTCTAAAGGTGCTTTAGAATGGACGACTCTTGGCATGGTAGTATACCTGCAGGTAATGGAGTCACCCTCTCTAAAGGTGTCTTACAGACTAAAGGGGAGAGGGATGTGCATGATTGGCAGATCACTTGCTCAGGCAATTGAGTCAATCATGAGATATCAAGTACCACACCAGATGTTGTTTTTGCAATAGATGCAATAAGATATTGATCCAATCCTGGGGAACCATTCGGAAGCATCTTTAGAACATAAGTGGATGTTATAGGGATATGATGACGACAGCCTCATTCGGGAGACAGTTATCATTCCAGGCTTCCAAGGTGACCTGCATGACAGAGTGACTGTCAGAGTTATAGTTTTCCCTCTGACGAGGGGCAGTGTTTTGGACAGGTGATCCAAGCGGACACTGAGGGAGGCATTACGCAGGATACTGATTAGGTTCAGTTGACGATACAGTCTAAGAAGTTTGGATTTGGAGTTCATTTATGAGCTAAGTCCCATCAGACATCCAGACACATTCTAAGACAGGTATTGCTCATTTTGGGAGATAGGTTTCTCCGCGAACTTGAGATTAAGAGAGACATAGAAAGAAACATTAGGGCGGATCCACTCACTGAGGTTATTCCTCGAACGCAATAGTTTCGCAAACGGGTTTTGTGAGACTGACTAGTAGAGGAGTTGGGTGTTTGGTATCACACGGGCTGTGAGTATGCGACATCGTAATAATCAGCCTTGAGTGCAAGTGGGAGATTGTTGGAGATAGTGCCCTCAGAGTCAATTATTGGATCACAGGCACGTGATTGCAATGATTGATGGAGGACCTATTCCGGTAGGACAGTTTTACCTAAGATGATAGTATGCTATCTGGTTTATCTTTATCATCGTGTACTGTTTTAGGTGACCTTACAGGTCGCTATTACACGTTGATAGAGCCCTTAGGATTCTTGCTTGACTGCCAGCAGTATGAGGGCGATCATATATGTGGGAGCTGGTAGTCTATAAGCACATCCTTAAAAGGTCCCTAGTCGTAGGAGTTTCGAGACAGGGCATCGATACTCCAGAGTAGACTAGTGTATACAGTCGAGACCCCGACGAGGGGCGGTGGCCGGTCTCACAAACCACTGGTGTCAGTTGGTTCACCTAAGATGTATACATGTGCTCATTGGGTTATGAGAGGACTCGCCAGGAACATGCTAGTTGGTCTTATACCTGACGTCAGATGGCAGTTCCCTGGTGACATGTGTACAGGTTAGTTCATTGACCTGAGGATCGTCATTTGTCTTGTGTGAGTTCCCACTGTACTTTGATTACTACCCTACCACGCTCAAAGGAGACGTGCAAACAGGTTTTAGTTGGGTACAGTCCCGAGCCACATGGAGGCAGTGAGCGGATATGCAGGGGTTCGTCTCTCCCGGTATTGGGGATGAGGTCGCACTGTGTCTAGGAGAGCCATTACATAAAGCCCTCGGCCGAGGCAGGAGATTTACTGGTAGGTATTCCAGTAGTATCTCAGGGTGTTCTGGGCTACACTCCGACACGACTTGTACCGCTTTTGGGGGTCTGACTTTTACCAACCCCCTAGGCCCGCCATGCGATGCTTATAGACGAACGGACCGGACTGTACGGATATTGTCACTGACAGACTCAGTAGGGTGTCAGGATGAGTTCGCTCACAGACATCCCTTTTGGTCAATAGCTGGTAGCCCGTTAAGTATGGCTAATAGCTCTGACGTGCTAGTGGTTAAATCCACAGCCATAGTATTGACGAGTCTTTAGAGTCCCCCACAGACCAGTTGCTCAAGTTTCGGGCGAAACGCTGTAGAGGCCGTATGAAGATATGGCGGGGTTCGATCAGATACGTGCGGTATTGCACGGATCACGATCGGACGGTTAATACTAGCGGGCTTTGGTTTAAGCCAGATCCTAGTATTGTACAGTGTAGATTTTGTCTCATTGCATTTGTATTTCGGTCGGAATACAAATGCGGGTATGCATATGTAAGTCTACGCTAGCGCCCCGGCCGTCTACAGACGCCAAATGCGGAACAAAAACTTTTTAACTGGCGCTATCGTATACTTTAACCCGGATCTGCCATTATTGCTAAACTAACAAACTGTAAAGAGTGTAGAAAGGTTATACCGAACGATCCGAGTCCTTCGTTCTTTAACCATCATCCCACGCTCCATTGCGGCTGCTCCGATCTCGTCGATCTCCGATCTGCTCGTTCAGGTGGCACCACATCACTGATTCTTTAAACGGGCTCCCGCCTCTGACTTGAGGCAACTCGGTCGTCAAGTTTGCTAGAAGAGACGACCAAGAATGATGTAGAGAATGAGTAGATGACTTTGTCTCACTTCGTCCAAGTCCGTGGACGATTGGTTAATGAAGTTTCCATTTTATCGGGTGATGGAAAATGAAAGAGGCAATGAAATTTCCATGCACCCTTAACCATAGTCTTTTCTCACAAGAAGGAAATCAATCTCTCTCACTCTCACTCAAGGGGGCCGGCCACAATTTATGCAAGAGGGAGGTGATGGTAGGAGCAATCAAGGGGGTGACAATAAACACAAAGCTTATCTTTTATCATAAATGAAAAGCATGACTCATTTAGAAACAATGAATCAAAACAACCTTAGTCATCAAGCATTAATGACACCATTAATGCACTAATGACTCACCAATCCATGTCACCCTCTCTAGAACCTTCTAGAACACTGAGTCACTCTCATCCAAGAAAAGATAAATCCGTCTTTAACCGAATGTTAAAAGACGACTGATAGAAAACTGGAAACTGGCAACTTCCAAAAGTGATCCTGAAATGACTTTCAGGATAACCCCGTAATTGTATAAATATACCCGCATTTGTATTATGACCGAATACAAATGTAACTGAGATAAAGATATTATACCTACTCAATATAATACTCGGATCCGGCTTAAACCAAAGCCGACCAGTATCATCTGCCCGAAAACTGACACGTGCGTAAACGCACGTGCATTTTCCGAACCCTGCCATAAAACCATACGGCCTCTACAACGTTTCGCCCGAACTTGGGAAACTGTCTGTGGGGGACTCTAATGACTCATCAGTACCCTGGCAGTGGGTTTAACCACAAACCGTCAGCGGCACTAGCAATGCGTAACGGCTGCCCATGGACTGACCTCAAGGGAGGCCGATGAGCGTACTCATCCGGAAACCCTACTGAGCCTAACAGTGACAATGTATATACAGTCCGGTCCGTTCGTCAATGAGTATCGTATATCCACCTAGGGGGCTAGTAACGTCAGACCCCCAATAGCAGTATAAGTCGTGTCGGAGTGTAGCCCAATAACACCCTGAGATACTACTGGAGTACCTACCAGTAAATCTCCTGCCATGGCCATGGACTATGTGTAATGGCTCTCCTAGACACAGCACGACCTCGCCCCCAATACCGGGAGAGACGAATCCCCTGCCGATCCGCTCACGTGCCTCCATATGGCTCGGGACTGTACCCAAAAGCTACCTGTTTGCACGACTCCTTTGAGCCGTGGTAGGGTAGAAATCAAAGCACAGTGGGAACCCACACGAGACAAATGACGACCTCAGGTCGATGAACTAACCTGTACACATGTCACCAGGGAACTGCTATCTGACGATAGGTATAGTACTAACTAGCAGATTCCCGGCGAGTCCTGTCCGGTGTACTCATAACCCAATGAGCACCTGTATACATCTTAGGTGATCCAACTGACACCAGTGGCTTGTGAGACCGGCCACCGCCCCTCGTCGGGGTCTCGACTGTACACACTAGTCTACTCCGGAGTATCGATGCCCTGTCTCGAAACTCCCACGACTAGGGACCACAATTAAGGATATGCATATAAACTACCCAACTCTCACGTATATGATCGCCATCATACAGTTGGTAGTAAAGCAAGATCCTAAGGGCTCTATCAAAGTGGAACATGTAATCAGTCATCTGAACATGCACACAACTGATAAAGGCAAACCAGATAGCATACTATCATCTCGAGTAAGACTGTCCTACCGGTATAGGTCCTCCGCAATCATTGCAATCACGTACCTGCGATCCAATAATTGACTATGAGGGCACTATCTCCAACAATCTCCCACTTGCACTCAAGGCTAATATTGCGATGTCGACTACTCACAGCCCGTGTGAAACCGAACATCCAACTCCTATACTAATCAGTTCACAAAGCCCGTTTGTAAAACTATTGTGTTCGAGAAATAGCCTCAATGAGTGGATCCGCCTAGATGTTTTTTTCTATATCTCTCTAAATCTCAAGTTCGCGGAGAAAGCCATCTCCCGAATTGAGTAATACCTGTCTTAGAATATGTCTGGATATCTGATGGGACCTAGTTCATAAATGAACTCCAAATCCAAACTTCTTAGACTGTATCGATCACTGAACCTAATCAGTATCCGACACCATGCCACCCACAGTATCTTCTTGGACCACCCGTCCATAATACTGTCCCTCTTCGTCAGAGGGAAAAACTAAAACTCTGACAATCACTCTGTCATCCACGTCACCTTTGAAGCCTGGAATGATGATCGTCTCCCGAAGGAGGCTGTCGTCATCAAATCCGTAGAACATCCACTTATGTTCTAAAACTGCTTCCTTATGTCTCTCCAGGATTGGATTAATACAAACTTATCGCATCTAGTGCAAAAACAACATCTGGTGTGGTACTTGACATCTCACGATTGACTCAATTGCCTAAGCAAGTGATCTGCCAATCATGCACTTCCCTCTCCCCTTTAGTCTATACGATACCTTTAGAGAGGGTGACTCCATCACCTGCAGGTACACCACCATGCTAGAAGTCAACTATTCTAAAAACCATTAGAATATCTGTCAAAGTACCCACATTGAGAAACCACCCAAATCTAGATCTAAAACCATAGATCCTGAAACCAGAATGTCAAATATTATATCCATATCCTGTCTGGAGAAACAACTGTGTGATGACCACAGTACAACCGATCGTAGTAAAGGAATTTTACTTCCTACTCTGTGTATGTCATCCAAATACCATGATATCACACCCTACTACCTTCTTAACAGATCCATCCCCTATTCTGATTGAAGTCAAACCCATGACTGTCACATCAAAATTAGATGATCTATCTCCGCTATAACTGCTCAAGTCTATAAATAGATATAAGCATCTTGCCCACTATGCTTCCGCTGCTCCCACTGACTACGACAACCCTCCTACCGGGTCTCATAACCTGGAACAACAGTAGTGTCAAGTCTGGGTAGATAAGAACCTCCCTGTCACCGTCCTTGAGGCTACCGAAGTACCTCTCGGGTGTCTGAGGTTACCCATCATATCTGCGGAGTGGCTATTGGAATGTCAAACCTGATTGAATATATAGGTCCTATTAAATTTTCCGTAATCGTTCGCGGTTCTGGAATCACTTCCAGTTCTACCATACTCCCACTACTGTTTTCTGAAAAAGATCCATTTTACTAAAACTGTGGCGAGTCAAGAACAATATCACTATTCTTCCAAATGGTAGAATATCAACCCTCGTCATAGCCAGGGTCAACCCACAAACAGCCATTACAGAAACGTGCCATGAGTTATCCAGAGTCTGGTTTTAAGCATAAGCTGGACAACTCCCCGTACCTTAACATCTTTTAAGGTACGATCCATTCTATATCCAATATAGAAACTTTGGCACTTATTTAATTGGAACCATATTCAAATCATGCAGCTGTCTCCAGTGCATATCAACTTAATGGAAAGAGACTAATCAGCATTACTCAACTTAGGAATCCATCCAATTATGAGTAACCTGAAAGAGAAACACGTTTCTCAAAACCATCACTATCATCTGAATACCAATCACAAGAATCTACATCTTCGATCTCTTTGAAGAATCCCGATACTTGTGATACCTGGTTCTCTACTTTATTCTTATACCCACAACTTCTCAAAACTTAGACCTTGTATTTCTACGAAACACTTGTCTAAAAACTAGAGAAGTTATAAGTAAACAGAACATAGTACGAGGACCTACCCCTTTGTCCTGATGGACACTTGGACAACATACAATACTCTGTATAAGTCCGCTGAGTTAAACAACTCAAAACCTGTGCGTCGTAGGTTGGAAACTGTACCCTGGCGATTTCCTCAAATATCACCAATTACAACGAATTCCGATTTAATGAGGATGATCACCTAATTCCCAATAACTTACTCCCACTCATCATCTGTAAAACCATACAGATATGAGAATGAAACCTGGTAAATACATACCCTTGGAGTAAGTGTCTAATCGGGAAAACAGTTTTTCTTTAACAATGCACTGAAACATGAAAATGTTTCGTCGGGGTATCCTGGTATTCATAGCAATGCCTCTTCCATAATCCAATTCATGACTTCAACCGTATATTTTATTGCCTTCTCTCCAAATCCCTTCATTTGTCTTTAGTCGTTACCTTCTGTACACCATCGTTAGGCTAAATGGTTTTCTTCCTTCCCTACCGTTCGGCACCAGCCTATGGTTTGGAAGAAGACTATCCAGTAAGCATAATAGGTATACCCTCCTAAACCAAGGAGTACTCGTATCTCGAGAGAAGGTGATGATAAAAGACAACTGAATAATACCTTATTCATTTAAAAGTGAAATAGGAGTGGCGATGAAGTACGTGGTTTTGGTCGTGAATGATATCAGTCGCAATTTACTTTGCCCTCTTTCTAATCCCTTTATTTTGTCTTTACATATTACCTTCTGCACACCCTACTTAGGCTAATTGGTTTTCTTCATTCCCTACCTTTCGGCACCAGCCTATGGTTTGGAATAAGACTATCCAATAAGCGTAATAGGTGTACTCTCCTAAACCAAGGAGCCCTCGCAACCTGAGAGAAGGTGATAATAAAAGACAACTGAATAAACCAATTCTATTTCTCCTGAACCTGGATCCATCCTCGAAGAAGTCCCTTCGAGTTCGTATATAACCATACGATGGATCTATCCAATGGAAGTGGATATCCGTAGTAAAACGGGTGTTCTGAGAAATGCAAAGGGTAGAAGAAGGAGTGGCAATGACTTATGCAACATAGACAATCCAAAAGCCAGTATTTTAAGAAGGTTCGGTCAACCTAGTCACTGAGTCATAGTCTAGGGTCGGTCAAAGGTCGCTGCCAAAGAGAGAGAGAAAAGAAACACTCTGCGTGCACTCTAACCTAGATCAGAATGGTTATCACTTTATCTAATCCGGAAACCTCCCACTGTCCTGTCAAATTCTCCTCCAAACCTGAAAGAAGAATCAATCGGGATCACCTGAAGAGTAAACCAACTCATCAGTGGGAATCGGGATCCAACTCTCATCGCATGATAACGTGACGGAATCCACTCGCGTTATCACACTCCAGAAGGTATGCGCATGCCTGGCAAGTTTCAGTTTCTTTAGAAACTCCCGATATTATTTTTACCCCATGCTCTTATGATCGTGACTAAGGGCCAACCCATCATAAGTCACATGTCAAGTTCTTCCCATCATTATCTTGTTAATTTGAACCCACCCGTACTCGCCCTTGACTAAGGGCCAACAAGGCTGTACGACTGTCCCAAACCAACACATCTATCTATGCAACATATGAACACCCCAGCAGCTACCAATCACTATGTCCTGGCTAAGGGCCAGACCAACATAGCTTGAATACTACTGACCATTCACATGAAATGACGGAGGGCTACGGCTGGTTTTTGGCGAAAAACCTTTAACGTAGTGAACTTGATATCGCTGAAGGAACCTGATAGTTTTTTTTTAAAAATATAGTGGCGAAAACCTTTGCTAAAGAGGTCACTCCCGGTGAAGGGATCTCGGCTCTTTCCTCGTGGAATGAGGTTCAGGATATTCCACTGAATACCGCTATGCAAAGCAACATGTAATCGACTATAGTGAAGTTATTACCTTGACGCAAACTTCTGCCCAAGGGGTCAGTCCCGGTGAAGGGATATCGGCCCTTGCCCCGTCGAATGAGGTGCAGGATATTCCACTGAATACCGCTATGCAAAACAAAAGGAAACGTCTTTGCAATAACACTTTTTAAATTTGTTCCAACAACTATAAACAGGTTTGTTTAACTTTTTGCATTGATCAGAATCAACGCAGTCCCATCAATCAATCACACCAGAAAAGAACGAAAAATAAAATGTACGTATATACTATCCGCATTCGTCACTGGGTCCCGTCATCACCCGTTAGGTTACTTAACTAACGACAGAGCGGGGACTGGACTAGCGCGGGTGTAAAACATATACAACATCTAATAGTATATAACCAATATACAATAATCGCTCCAGGCGTGATAATATGCAACATTACAGAAAAGTAATAAGCATCACAGAACAATACAGATAATCTGGGATCCCCGGGTTTCACAGAGCCGCTGCTGAAACCCGACGTTCCCCTGTCGTGTGGATAGCCTGTGCAATGAAACCTAGACCCCTACGGGTGCGGCAAGTTACCCGCCAAAACCTGAAGCGAGGTAGTCCCCACAGCATAGTGAATGGAACACCCGGCACTTCACGGAATCCGGTAAATTGAGCACCCCTCCTTGGGTCAACCTGTACCCCCTACGAGTGCGGCGAATAGTCTGCCAATTTTAGAGTGGGGCCCCTTTGCCTCTCAAAGCCATGAGATGCGGACCCGTTGCCCTCCAGAACCCGGCTATCCGTGCACTCCGTCGCGGGGTAAAACCTAGTACAGTAATGAAAAATAGTACAACAGGTACATCGACCACAACCTGGTCATGCCCCAAAATAATATTATACAACAGGCAGTGACGGCAGTCCACAAGTTGGACGCTCGCCCCGCAATATCAAATGTACAAATAAACTCAAACTGTACTACCATTGCACACTGCTATCCACCACGACAAATCCGCAACATCACAGTACAACACAGAACATCAACGCGAATGTCACGTTCGCAAACCCGTCTAAAAGAACTATAGCAATCGGACGCGGTTTACCGATCAAATGACATTCCCGGTCGGAGATATAATGTAAGCACTGTAAACTAACATGTTTAAATTTCGATCGACTAAATATCACATAGTGGGCCCCACGCAAATCTGGAGAACAGTAACTAAACCTGGGCCCAAAAGATATATACCAAAACCCCCAATTTCCAGAGAAGAATACACTGTGCAAATTTGGGGGCATGATCGCTCAGAACGGCCGTGGATGCGCGGCCAAACCATGGGTTTGGCCGCGTTTCCGCGGCCAAACCATGGGTTTGGCCGCGTTTCCGCGGCTATCTTGTCGATTCACGTGCTCAAATTTGTACGTCGTTCTTAAAAAACCCTGCACAGTTTTCTGAGATGTGTGAAATATTTTTAGGACACCGTTTAAAATCAACAGAAACTGTCAAGCTTGGATTTTGCAGTTTTTGATTTCCGGTTCGATCGATGTTTTAAACGCGTTAGCACAAGTTAGTATAGCAAAATGGTGAGTCTCTGATACCACTGTAAGTCTACGCTAGCGCCCCGGCCGTCTACAGACGCCAAATACGGAACAAAAACTTTTTAACTGGCGCTATCGTATACTTTAACCCGGATCTGCCATTATTGCTAAACTAACAAACTGTAAAGAGTGTAGAAAGGTTATACCGAACGATCCGAGTCCTTCGTTCTTTAACCATCATCCCACGCTCCGTTGCGGCTGCTCCGATCTCGTCGATCTCCGATCTGCTCATCCAGGTGGCACCACATCACTGATTCTTTAAACGGGCTCCCGCCTCTGACTTGAGGCAACTCGGTCGTCAAGTTTGCTAGAAGAGACGACCAAGAATGATGTAGAGAATGAGTAGATGACTTTTTCTCACTTCGTCCAAGTCCGCGGACGATTGGTTAATGAAGTTGCCATTTTATCGGGTGATGGAAAATGAAAGAGGCAATGAAATTTCCATGCACCCTTAACCATAGTCTTTTCTCACAAGAAGGAAATCAATCTCTCTCACTCTCACTCAAGGGGGCCGGCCACAATTTATGCAAGAGGGAGGTGATGGTAGGAGCAATCAAGGGGGTGACAATAAACACAAAGCTTATCTTTTATCATAAATGAAAAGCATGACTCATTTAGAAACAATGAATCAAAACAACCTTAGTCATCAAGCATTAATGACACCATTAATGCACTAATGACTCACCAATCCATGTCACCCTCTCTAGAACCTTCTAGAACACTGAGTCACTCTCATCTAAGAAAAGATAAATCCGTCTTTAACCGAATGTTAAAAGACGACTGATAGAAAACTGGAAACTGGCAACTTCCAAAAGTGATCCTGAAACGACTTTCAGGATAACCCCGTAACTGTATAAATATACCCGCATTTGTATTACGACCGAATACAAATGCAACTGAGACAAAGATATTATACCTACTCAATATAATACTCGGATCCGGCTTAAACCAAAGCCGACCAGTATCATCTGCCCGAAAACTGACACGTGCGTAAACGCACGTGCATTTTCCGAACCCTGCCATAAAACCATACGGCCTCTACAACGTTTCGCCCGAACTTGGGAAACTGTCTGTGGGGGACTCTAATGACTCGTCAGTACCCTGGCAGTGGGTTTAACCACAAACCGTCAGCGGCACTAGCAATGCGTAACGGCTGCCCATGGACTGACCTCAAGGGAGGCCGATGAGCGTACTCATCCGGAAACCCTACTGAGCCTAACAGTGACAATGTATATACAGTCCGGTCCGTTCGTCAATGAGTATCGCATATCCACCTAGGGGGCTAGTAACGTCAGACCCCCAATAGCAGTATAAGTCGTGTCGGAGTGTAGCCCAATAACACCCTGAGATACTACTGGAGTACCTACCAGTAAATCTCCTGCCATGGCCATGGACTATGTGTAATGGCTCTCCTAGACACAGCACGACCTCGCCCCCAATACCGGGAGAGACGAATCCCCTGCCGATCCGCTCACGTGCCTCCATATGGCTCGGGACTGTACCCAAAAGCTACCTGTTTGCACGACTCCTTTGAGCCGTGGTAGGGTAGAAATCAAAGCACAGTGGGAACTCACACGAGACAAATGACGACCTCAGGTCGATGAACTAACCTGTACACATGTCACCAGGGAACTGCTATCTGACGATAGGTATAGTACTAACTAGCAGATTCCCGGCGAGTCCTGTCCGGTGTACTCATAACCCAATGAGCACCTGTATACATCTTAGGTGATCCAACTGACACCAGTGGCTTGTGAGACCGGCCACCGCCCCTCGTCGGGGTCTCGACTGTACACACTAGTCTACTCCGGAGTATCGATGCCCTGTCTCGAAACTCCCACGACTAGGGACCGCAATTAAGGATATGCATATAAACTACCCAACTCTCACGTATATAATCGCCATCATACAGTTGGTAGTAAAGCAAGATCCTAAGGGCTCTATCAAAGTGGAACATGTAATCAGTCACCTGAGCATGCACACAACTGATAAAGGCAAACCAGATAGCATACTATCATCTCGAGTAAGACTGTCCTACCGGTATAGGTCCTCCGCAATCATTGCAATCACGTACCTGCGATCCAATAATTGACTATGAGGGCACTATCTCCAACAGCATATACAGTAGAGGGGTTTTCCTGTAATTTATTACGGGATCAGTTTTTTGGAGTTGCCAGTTTGCTTTCTGTTTCGGCCATATTTCTTTGTATCTTTCCTTGGCTGAAAGTTGGTGGAGGAGGGCTTATTTGCATTTGTGCAAATAAGCATTTTGAAGGGTGATCTTTGCATATTGTTGGATCATGATGACTTAGCCTCCATTGACTTCTAGGATCATGATGGTTCATGATTGCTTATCTTTTTACATGATGATGATGATGGATTATGATGGTTGAGTGTGTTTTTGGTTGTGATGATTCTTGATCATCATCACCCTTTTTCTCTCTCTCCTTGATGGTTGATAGCTCCCCTCCCCCCATTTGGTTAATTCCTCATTCCATTCACAAGCCAAGGCCGGCCAAGTATGTGGGCTGTCCCAAAATTTTGGAGGTGGATTTTTGTTCTTTTATATTGCACAAAATCCATTTAGCTCCATCTCCAAAACTTGATTCCTCCACCATCTTAAAAGGCAACTTCCTACAACCCCAAATGAGATATAGCACTACACTATTCTACAGCAAATCTTAGGCACGTCGACTAGCCAACTTCGTGCCCGAGTTGCCTCGGACCAGAGGTGGGAGCCCGTAAAAGAAGTCGGCGATGTGGTGCCCTTCCGGCGAGGAGGTGAAGACCGGAGATTCCGCGGGAGATCGGGACGACGATGAGAAGACCGGAGGACACGGATCACTCGGTATATCTCTCTACCCGTTCTTTAGTTAGCTAGGATTAGATTAATGGCCCGATCCGGGTATTTAGTGCGCGGTGGTGCCGGTTCAAAAGTTTAAAGAAAATTATCGTTTCCGCAATTTGGCCTCGGATTGACGGCCGGGGCGCCGCCGTGCACTTACAAAATCACCCCCCTACACACATACATACTTACTCACATGCCTACACACACACACACACACATACACCCAAGATAACAAGTGTGTGTATACGTATGTGTGTGTCAACCTATACTCTAGGGTCTCGCGACTAAGAACTAGACTAAAAGCACTATCCTCCAACTTACACAATTTCCGATCCGTAGTCTCCTAAAACCTTTCTGGCTCATTATTTGTATCTCACAATAGCATATCTATATATATCTAAATCAAGACCACGTCATATCCTATGAAATTGGGGGGGGGGTGCTATACGCCATTCACCCGACTTCCCCCGTAGATATACATCTACTCACCTGGTCCTTATCTGCCGAAGTCGATGCCGCCATCCTCTTCTTCATCGTCCGAAGTCCACGTAAGAGGTACCTATACGCAAACATGTACAATATCATAAACCGAAATCGTAGATAAAACCCAAAGAGACACACGAAACGCGCATAGGTTAAAACCTATGACCCGCTCATGCAAAAGAACCAAACAACCCTCGACATCGGCGTACAAACGCCGATTGATTGAGAAAAACCCAAACGTATCAATCGTGGTTTCACAAATCAGTAATTATAATATGAAATAGATTGCAACTCATCAAAACCTCAAAATAAATCAAATCGATTTATTTCCGAAAACCTAGAAATCCTCAAATAACCGTTTTAATTCGAAACTTGATGTTTAAACAAATCTAGTGGCCACAATATTTACTAAATATCATAATTGAAGGGTTACACTAGTGCCCCGGCCAACTTCCGTGGCCAAATGCAGAACAAAAATTTCGTAGCGATAACGAACTTGGCGCTAATATAAAACCCTAACCGGATCTTTACCATAAAACTAGTTAGCACATGATAAAGAATTCTATCTACTATGAAGGATGTTATACCTAAAGAAACCAAGTCTTTCGGGTCTTCGATCCTCTCCTTAAGCTCCTCGATGGTTCTATAGATCGTGCTTGAACTCCGGCCTCCTTTTGTCTATGATGATCCACCTGAGAGCTCCAACCTTGAACTAAACCTCTAGCTTGAGGTAACTAGAATACTTGATTTGCTAATCCAAGTAAACTAGAGAGAGTAGAGAGTGATTTGGATGGCTTAATCTCACTAACCCTTGGTTATTAACACATGATAGATTAGGGTTAGTGTTTGAGAGAGGAAGAAGAAGATGAGAGCAAGCATGAAGAGAGAGAATGCTTTTGTGATGAATGAATAAAAGTATTTGGAAAAAGAATATATATCATTGACCATTTGCTTTGGAGAGAAGAAAATATCTAAGGAAACATCTAGCACAAAAATATCTCATCCATAATATCTTTGGTCAACAAGTCAACCAAAGTCAAATGGTCAATAAAGTCAAATGGTCAACAAAATATTCATTCCAAATACAATTATCATTTATCAAAAAATAACATAATTTTTTCTTTTCCTCATTTGTGTTTTGTCTAAATCAATGGTCAAAACCTTAATGAGAAAGTCTCCGTCTGTACCCCTTCTCATCCGTATATACATACCCGTATCCATGTTACGAGAAACACGAATACACTGGGATGAAGCCAATCCAATAATCATATACTAGGATCTGGCTTAAACCAAAGCCCACTAGTATAGTCCGCTCGAACACCATACGTGCACAAGTGCACGTATATGCTCGAACCCTGTCGTAAAACCATACGACTTCTACTCAATTCGCTCGAGGTTGGGAAACCCTCTGTGTGGGACTCTAAAAACTCGACACTACTCTGGCAGTAGGTTTAACCACAAGCACGTCAGCGGCACTAGCTGTGCGTAACGGTTACCCAGGTATCTGTCGAAAAGAAGGTCGACGAGCAAGCTCATCCAAACTCTTACCGAGCCTATCTGTGACAATCTCCGTACAGTCCGGTCTGTTCATCTAAGAGTATCGTATATTGGGCCTAGGGGGTGGTAAACGTCAGACCCCTAATAGCGGTATAAGTCGTGTCATAATGTAGCTCAGAACACCTTGAGAAACTACTGAAAACACTACCAGTAAATCTCGCTTGCCCTGGCCAGGGACGACTATGCGTAATGGCTCTCCTAGACACAGCGCGATATCAACCCCCAATACCGGGAGAGACGAATTCTGTCTAACCGTCACTGCCTCTAAGTGCTTCGGGACTGCACTCAACTACTACCTGTTTGCACGACTCAATAGAGCTGTGGTAGGGTAGCAATCAAAGAACAGTGGGAACACACTTGAGGCAAAGTGGCAGTGTCAACTCAACGGACTAAGCTGTACTCATGTCATATGGGAACTGTTAACTGACGATATGTATAATACCAACCAACAGTTCCCGACGAGTCCTGTCCAGTGTACTTGTAACCTAACGAGCACCTACATACTATCTACAGTACGACGTACCGATGGCTGTGGGACAGACCATCTCCCTTGCTGGGACGAGAAGCGTATGCACTAGTCTACTCTGGAGTATCGATGCCCTGTCTCGATAATCCTACGACTAGGGACTAGAATAAGGATGTGCTTATAGACTACCCAGCCTCCATTAGTGTGATCGCCATCACAACGCCGGTAGTCAAGCAAAGATCCTAAGGGCTCCATTAATATGTATTAGCGATATGTTAAAGAAACATATACATATATTAAGATAGAAACAAACCAAGTAGCATACTAATATATTGAGCAAGACTGTCGTAAACCCGTATATATATCCCAAGCTTCCAAAATGTATTATACTAACTAGTACTATACAATAATGGCCTCTACGGCATACATATCCAACAATCTCCCACTTTCACTAAAGGCCAGTAATTGGTGTACCGCATACCCAACGTCTGCTCTATGGCCAGCTACTGGCGTACCGCATACCCAATAGCTCAAAAAGTCGCTCGAACCGTGTTTGAGGGAGGGCCATTGTGAATGGATCCGCCGTGTTGACTTTTGTGTCCACTCTCCGTATCTCGATCTCCTGGCGATCAATGATCTCTCTGATAAGGTGATACCGCCTTAAGATGTGTCTGGACTTCTGATGGGACCTTGGCTCCTTCGCTAAATCTATAGCCCTATTGTTATCGCAATAAAAAGTATTGGGTTAACAATGGACGGAACCACCTGAAGTTCACTAATGAACTTCCTCATCTAGACCGCCTCTTTTGCAGTATCGCTTGCAGCAATGTATTCAGCCTCCATCGTCGAGTCTGTGACGGTATCCTGTTTGGAACTCCTCCAACATACCGCCCCTCCGTTGAGGGTAAACACAAAACCCGAGACAGACTTTCTGTCGTCCTTGTCACTCTGGAAGCTTGAATCGGTATAGGACTCGACCCTGAGGTCTCCATTACCATAAACCAGGAACATCTCCTTAGTCCTTCTCAGGTACTTGAGAATGTTCTTCACTGCCGTCCAGTGGTTCTCACCTGGGGCTGACTGATACCGGCTCACAACGCTTAGTGCGTAAGCTACATCTGGTCTTGTACATAGTATCGCATACATTATAGATCCTACTGCCGAAGCGTAGGGTATAATGCTCATGCGAACCCTCTCCTCTTCAGTCTTGGGAGACATCTTCTTGGAGAGGGTGATTCCGTGCAATGCTGGTATATTACCGCGTTTGGAATCTTCTATACTAAATCTCTTTAGTACGGTCTCTATGTACCTGGACTGCGAAAGTCCCAGTAATCTCTTGGATCTATCTCTGTAGATCTGGATCTCCAGTATGCATGTGGCATCACCCAGGTCCTTCATGGAGAACCGTTGTGACAAGAATAGCTTAACTGATTGTAGCGTAGGAATATCATTTCCTATTAAAAGAATGTCGTCCACGTACAAGACTAGGAACACGACAGTTCGTCCTACAATCTTCTTATAGATACAAGGTTCATCTTCGTTCTTGATGAAATCAAATTCTTTGATTGCCTCATCAAAACAGATGTTCCAGCTCCACGATGCCTGCTTTAATTCATAAATGGATTTAAGCAACTTGCACACCTTTCCGCTGCTCCCACTGCCTACAAAACCTTCTGGCTGATCCATGTAAACGCACTCTTCCAAACTGCCGTTTAGAAAAGCCGTTTTTACGTCCATCTGCCAGATTTCATAGTCATGGAAGGCAGCAATGGCAGGTAGGATTCGGATGGATTTGAGCATAGCCACTGGAGAAAAATTCTCGTCATAGTCCAAACCAAGTTTTTGACGAAAACCTTTTGCAACGAGTCTAGCCTTATAGGTTTCCACCTACCCATCTACACTAAGTTTCCTTTTGTAGATCCATTTGCATCCAACGGGTTTTACCCCAGGTGGAGCAATATCCAAGGTCCACACTTTATTGGTGTACATGGACTCCATTTCGGATTGCATAGCATCCAGCCGCTTATCAGAGTCCTTACTGATAATGGCCTGACTGAAACTGGTAGGACCATCTTCTTCCAAAATGCAATCCTCTCGATCCCCGTCTATGAGAAAACCGTAGTATCTCTCGGGCGGATGAGAAATCCTACCAGATCTGCGGAGTGGCAGAGGTTCGTCTGGGGTTATTGAATCTTGAGGTTTTGTCAAATCTTCAGTTTCATTTTGTGGTCGCTGAATTTCTTCCAGTTCTACCGAACTCCCACTAGTTTCTTTTGCAAGAAATTGCCATTCTAAAAAGGTGGCGTGGCGAGATAAAAACACCTTCTGTTCCTCGGTGTGGTAGAACAGATATCCTATAGAATTTTTAGGATATCCCACAAATTTACATAGAACTGAACGTGCTTGAAGTTTGTCTGGATTTTGTACTTTTACATAGGCCGGACAACCCCATATCTTAATGCGCTTAAGATACGGCCTTTTACCATTCCATATCTCGAATGACGTCTTAGGCACTGATTTAGACGGAACATCATTCAATAGATATGCCTCTGTCAAAAGCGCATGTCCCCAAAATGAAAGAGATAACTCACCATTACTCATCATGGAGCGAACCATATCCAACAGGGTACGGTTCCTCCGCTCCGATATACCATTATGCTGTGGTATGTACGGAGGAGTAAGCTGAGAGAGAATACCATTCTCTTTTAAGTAATCTAGGAATTCCGTGCTTAAGTACTCCCCTCCTCTATCAGACCGGAGGATCTTGATACTTTTGCCTATCTGGTTCTCCACTTCGTTTCTAAATTCTCTGAATTTCTCAAAAGCTTCAGATTTGTGTTTCATCAGATACACATATCCGAACCTAGAGAGATCGTCAGTGAATTTGATGAAGTACGAGAACCCACCCCTTGCATGTATAGACATTGGACCACATATATCACTGTGTATGAGTCCCAAGAGCTCTTCTGCTCTTTCTCTATGTATGGTGAACGGAGATTTGGTCATCTTTCCTTTGAGACAAGACTGACAAGTTTCATAAGATGAAAACTCGAACGTATCCAAGAGTCCATCTTTATGCAACTTACTTAGTCTTTTCTCTCCGATATGACCAAATCTACAATGCCACAAGTAGGATTCGTTCGTATCTGAACTCTTCCTCTTGCGTGTTTTTTGTATATTGAGAATTGTATTCTGATTTAGAACATAGATACCATTACACAGTGTACCTTCTGCAACTGGTACCTTATCAAGGTAAATGTTCATGATATTTCTATCAAGAACAAAATTATATCCATCTTTATCGAGTAAAGTCACTGATATTATGTTGGAAACCATGAAAGGTACATAGTAGCAATTGTTCAAAATCATAGTATTGCCATTTGGCAACATTAGGTGATATTCACCGACGGCTGCAGCATTAACTTGTGCTTCGTTCCCTACCCTGAGGTACATATCACCAGGTGCAACTTTCCTACTTTTTCTCAATCCCTGCAATAAATTACAGATATGAGATCCTGATCCGGTATCAAGTACCCAGGAGGTAGGTCTGACCGAAAAGCAGTTCTTAATTACAAGAACACTTGAAGTAGATGCAATACTATGCTTTTTCTTCAATCGAGTCTCCTTGGAATCCATACAATCCTCTTTCCCTTGCTCATACTTATGACTGTTGTCGTAAGTTAGAGCCGAACTGACGTTCCCTAGCCCCGAATAAGAATTCGGATCCGTCAAGCGATACATTTTATTATCTTGATTAGGGCATGAAATGGTTGCTACCTGGAGAGAGAGAAAAGAAAAAACTCATTGTGCGCTCTTGCAAGATTAAATTGGTTTATTAATTTATCTAATCAGGATGGCTCCCACTGTTTCCTAAATTCTTCTTCAAACCTTAAAAGAAGAACTAGTCAGGATTAATCACATGTCACAATACTTGCTTAACCTTTCAGCCAAGCTAGTGTTGGTATTTCGAGGGAGGTTTTCGAACGCTTTCGCGAAGTTCCTTAATCACACAACCTCTTTTCCCTGGAGGCGTAGCCCCGCTAACACCGTTCTAGACACCTACTTGGTTTATAGCATTGATTGTTAAGTGAAATAATTTCCTGAGAGTAATCTAACTCATCAGTGAGATCGGGATCCAACTATCATTGTGTGATGACCTAGATGGAATCCACTATAGTCACCACACTCCAGAAGGTATGCTAAATCTGCAAGTTTCTTGTATGTTTGAAACTCCCGATGTAGTTTTTACCCCTGGGACCCAAGTGACCTTGACTGAGCCAACATATCAAAGGATCCTAGTCAAGTTCAACCCGTCATTATCTTGATTGCATTAGACCCACCCGCATGAGTCCTTGACTGAGCCAAAATGACCGTACGACTGTCCCAACCAATCGCATTACATGCTACAGAAAAATATTACATAGCTACCGAATACTACGCCTCGGCTGAGCACAAAATACGTAGTACGAATACTAGGCAATACCAATCCGAAATGACGGAGGGCTACGACTGGGTTTTTTGGCGAAAAACCCGTTAACATAATGAGCTTAATATCGTTGAAGGAACCTGATAACCTTTTAAAAAAATACAGCGACGAAAACTTTTGCTAAAGAGGTCACTCCCTGTGAAGGAATCTCGGCTCTTTCCTCGTCGAATGAGGTGCAGGATATTCCAAACTGAATACCACGATGCAAAGCAAGAATAACTGACTATAGTGAAGTTATTACGTTGACGCAAACTTTTACTCAAGGGGTCACTCCCGGTGAAGGGATCTCATCCTTGCCTTGTCGAATGAGGTGCTGGATATTCCAAACTGAATACCACTGTGCAAAGCAAAAGAGAACGTCTGTAATGTCTGTTTTTAAAACTTGGTTCCAACAATATCCTTATAGGTTTGTTTTACTTGCACTAATAAAAATTAATGCTGTCCCATCAAAGTAACCTACCACACCAGAAAAGAACGAAAATACGATATACGTATATGCCATCCGCATTCGCCACTGGGCCCCATCATCACCCGTTAGGTTACTTAACTAACGACAGAGCGGGGGCTGGACTAGCATGGGTGCAAAACATATACAACATCTACTAGTATATATTTATATAAGTATATACAACAATCGTCCCAGGCATGATAGTAAACAACATCACAGAAACACAGCCAACAATACAGAATGGTGGATAATCTTGGAGCCCCGGGTTTCATTTGAGCCACAAATAAAACCCGACGTTCCCTGTCGTGTGGATAACCTGTGCAATGAAAACCTATACCCCCTACGAGTGCAGCGAGTAGCCCGCCAATTCTAGAATGAAGCCCCTTCGTCTCAACACCAGAGAAAGAAGCCCCCTCCATCTCAACGCCATAAGATGCGGGCTTGCTTCTTTTCTAGAACCCGGCTATTCGTGCACTCCACCGCAGGGTAACCCTAGTACAGAAATATAAAATAATATGTACAAACGGTGACATCGATCTCAGCCCGGTCGTGCCCCAAAAAAATATACAACCCGGCAAAGACGGCAGCCCACATGTTGGACGCTCGCCCCGCAATAACAAATGTACAAATGAATTTAAACTGTACAACAAACATTGCAACACTTGCTATCCATGATGAATACCAACCAACATTACATAACAAGCACACAACATCAACGCAAATGTCACGTTCGCAAAACCCATCTAAAGGAACATATAGCTATTAGACGAGTTTTACCGATCGAGTTACATTCCCGGTCGCAGATAAAAGTGAATGAACTGTAAACTGTTAAACAATGTTAAATATAAAGAATTTGAAACACCACAAGTTGCCTCAAACTCAAATCTACAGAGAATCAAGTTTGGGAAAAAAATAAACAACACCAGGAAACCAAACTCCCAGAGATAAGCACCCAGCACCAAAAAATTGTTCACACACCCCAAGAAAAACCGGGGTGGCCGGATTTGAGGCCTATGTGGCCGGCCATATCTTGGCCAAATTGACTCGTTTTGGTTCTGAGTAAATCTAATAGGGTAAGGACCACTCTGCACATGTTTAAAAAATTTTCAGAGACTTTTTCTAAATCAACAGAAACTGTAGAATCCGTGTTTGGTTCGCGTAGTTGTTTCGATTTCGTTGTTTTAACGTTGCTTAAACTTACTAACCTAGTATTTATGGGCCGGCTCTAATACCATGAAGGGTTACACTAGCGCCCCGGCCAACTTCCGTGGCCAAATACGGAACAAAAATTTCGTAGCGATAACGAATTTGGCGCTAATATAAAACCCTAACCGGATCTTTACCATAAAACTAGTTAGCACATGATAAAGAGTTCTATCTACTATGAACGATATTATACCTAAAAAAACCAAGTCCTTCGGGTTTTCGATCCTCTCCTTAAGCTCCTCGATGGTTCTATGGATCGTGCTTGAACTCCGGCCTCCTTTTGTCTATGATGATCCACCCAAAAACTCCAACCTTGAACTAAACCTCTATCTTGAGGTAACTAGAATACTTGATTTGCTAATCCAAGTAAACTAGAGAGAGTAGAGAGTGATTTGGATGCCTTAATCTTACTAACCCTTGGTTATCAACACATGATAGATTAGGGTTAGTGTTTGAGAGAGGAAGAAGAAGATGAAAGCAAGCATGAAGAAAGAGAATGCTTTGTGATGAAAGAATAAAAGTATTTGGAAAAAGAATATATATCATTGACCATTTGCTTTGGAGAGAAGAAAATATCTAAGGAAATATCTAGCACAAAAATATCTCATCCATAATATCTTTGGTCAACAAGTCAACCAAAGTCAAATGGTCAACAAAATCAAATGGTCAACAAAATATTCATTCCAAATACAATTATTATTTATCAAAAAACAACATAATCTTTTCTTTTCCTCATTTGTGTTTTGTCCAAATCAATGGTCAAAACCTTAATGAGAAAGTCTCCGTCTGTACCCACTCTCATCCGTATATACATACCCATATCCATGTTACGAGAAAGAAGAATACACTGAGATGAAGCCAATCCAATAATCATATACTAGGATCTGGTTTAAACCAAAGCCCACTAGTATAGTCCGCTCGAACACCATATGTGCACACGTGCACGTATGTGCTCGAACCCTGTTGTAAAACCATACGACCTCTACTCAATTCGCTCGAGGCTGGGAAACCCTCTGTGTGGGACTCTAAAGACTCGACAGTACTCTGGCAGTGGGTTTAACCACAAGCACGTCAGCGGCACTAGCTGTGCGTAACGGATACCCATGTATCTGTCGAAAAGAAGGTCAACGAGCAAGCTCATCCAAACTCTTACTAAGCCTATATGTGACAATCTCCGTACAGTCCGGTCTGTTCATCTAAGAGTATCGCGTATCGGGCCTAGGGGGTGGTAAACGTCAGACCCCTAATAGCGGTATAAGTCGTGTCGGAGTGTAGCTCAGAACACCCTGAGAAACCACTGGAAACACTACCAGTAAATCTTGCTTGCCCTGGCCAGGGACGACTATGTGTAATGGCTCTCATAGACACATCGCGATATCAACCCTCAATACCGGGAGAGATGAATCTTGTCTAACCGTCACTGCCTCCAAGTGCTTCGGGACTGCACCCAACTACTACATGTTTACACGACTCAATAGAGCAGTGGTAGGGTAGCAATCAAAGAACAATAGGAACACACTTGAGGTGAAGTGGCAGTGTCAAGTCAACAGACTAAGCTGTACTCATGTCACCTGGGAATTGTTAACTGATGATAGGTATAATACCAACCAACAGTTCCCGACGAGTCCTGTCCAGTGTACTTGTAACCTAACGAGCACCTGTATACTATCTCCAGTACGATGTACTGATGGCTGTGGGACAGACCATCTCCCCTGCTAGGACGAGAAGCTTATGCACCATTCTACTCTGGAGTATCGATGCCCTGTCTCGATAATCTTACGACTAGGGACCAGAATAAGGATGTGCTTATAGACTACCCAGCCTCCACTAGTGTGATCGCCATCACAACGCCGGTAGTCAAGCAAAGATCCTAAGAGCTCCATCAATATGTATTAGCGATATATTAAAAGAAACATATACATATATTAAGATAGAAACAAACCAAGTAGCATACTACTATATTGAGCAAGACTGTCGTAAACCCGTATATATATCCCAAGCTTCCAAAATGTATTCTACAAACTAGTACTATACAATAATGGCCTCTAGGGCATACATATCCAATAATAACTAGATCATACAAACCATTTCTATAATTTAATCTCATCAATTTTCATTAAACCCAAAATTCTAGTTTGCAAAATTATCCAATTTTAACAATTTTAAAGTAAAAAGGCACAAAGCAACAACTAAACTAAGTTTTGCATGATCTAAGGTATTAGATTACAAATTATAATGTTAATAATATCATGAAAATCCTAATTAGATTTTAATCTCAATTATTTAATCAATTTATAAAAACCTAGTTTGCAAAATAGCATAATTATCACAATTTTAAAGTAAAAATTAGCAAACTAGTAACTAGATTAGGTTTTGCATTCCATTAACATGTTAATCTACCCATTAAAACCATGAATAATTGATAAAAATCCTCACTTGATCACAAACTCTAATCTTGAATTATAAAATTTGAAATTGGAACCAATTAATTAGCTAATTAAATTGATTTAAAGTAGTTTATCAATAATTAAACACTTGGGTTAGAATTATACCTCCACAAACATGAGATCAACATGCAACCTAGCCTCCAAAATACTAACTTTGCTCCAAGGTCTTTGTTTGTTTGTCCAAAGAATAATGGGTAGAGATTGGATTTGGAATTTGTGAGGTTTTATTTTGGATTTTTGATGAATTTTTCGAGATTTTTGAAAGAAAAATGAAGTGGAGAAATGGGAATTGGGAGGCTGCCTTTTTCGGCCAGGTTTGATGAGGGAAAAAGAGAGAGAGAGAAGGGTGTGGAGATGTCTAGAAACCTCTCAATTTATTACATCTTTTATCTAATTTCTTGAATTACTTAATTTTCTTTTCTTAAGTAACCTCTTTCCTTAAATTTCTAGAATCCACTTGAAATTTTCTTTTCATTTCAAAACAACATATTACATTTTGTTTTGGTGTGTCATGATGCACAATTTTGTAATTAACCTACTTCTAATTTGTAATTACCACTAATTAAATGTATAATTAAAGCTTATATTAATAATTGAAATAATTAATTAAGGAAAAATATATAAATAAAATAATAATTATAAGTCACTAAATAATATCAATTACAAACAATTACATAGTTAAATAGGCGTATTTAAGTCTATTAAAAAATAATTGTAGTTGAGTTTTACGGAAAATACGGTTTATTTTACCGATTATCAGAAAATTCACTTAAAGGATTTTATTTATTTTAAAAATATTACATGGATGATCCCATATCCATTGGTGTTTGACATTAGATGGTATACGGGTGCTCAGTGGAGACTGGGTACACTGAACGGACTCACCGAGAACTTTTAGATGGTATTATACCTGACGTCAGATAGTAGTTCTCTAGTGACACTGGTACAGGTTAGTCTGTAGACCCGAGATCGTCATAGAGTCTTGTGTGATTCCCACCGTGCTTTGATTTCCCCTTACCACGTTCAAGAAGACGTGCAGAAAGGTGGTTTTTGGGTACAGTCCCGAGTCACATGGAGGCAACGAGCGATAGGAGGGGATTTCGTCTCTCCCGGTATTGGGGGTAGATGTCGTGCTGTGCTCGATTGGCTATAACTGGAAGTACCTGGCCAGGGCTGATTTGGAGATTTACTGGTAAGTGTTATCAGTAGTTTCTCGACCGGTTATGAGCCTCATATCGGCATGACTTATCGAGTTATTGGGGTCTGACGTTTACCACCCCTAGACTGGATATGCTACATCTAAGACGAAGAGACCAGAATGTACGGTAGTGTTACTGACAGGCTTTATAGGAGCTAGAGCGGGCTTGCTTGTTGATCTGCTGATCGCTCAATACCCGGGTAGCCGTTACGTCCAACTAGTACCGTTGACGGCTTGTGGGTGCTTAATATGATCATCACCTACTGTCGGCGTATTGACGAGTCTTTAGAGTCCTACACAGAGGTTTCACTGGCCCAGGCAAAACGAGATAGGAGCACATATGTGATATGTGAGGGACTGAGAATAATACGAGTATGTGATACCGTATTCTATTCTCGCGATTTATTTGTATCGGTCGGTTATATCACAGCCGGGTTATCGAATTAAGTGTTGATTCGATAGGATGATACAAATTATATTAGTCGGTTGTATATGATATAGCCGGATTATTAAATCAAGTGTTGATTTAATGATTTAATGTATAATTATATATTTTATATATTAATTTACATTAACTAGTACTTGCTCACTTAAGCATTTCTTTTTCTCACATGTGCACACTTATTATATATGTGATATATATTAATTGCGTTTTAATATTTTGTGTCATGGTTGATGATACATGCAACATGGGTGTATGAGACGTACACCATGATAAAGATAATGAAGGGTTTATTTATTTAGTGTAAATCAATTATTAGTTGGATAATGGTCACATGACATGAAACTTGTAGAAGCTTGGAGACCCATTGACTAGTCCACTAGTTTTGTTTTATACTAGATATTTGTTAACCCAACCATTATCTAAACTCATAGTTAAGTCTCTATATGAGATATATTAGATTTTTTCTCACCCATGAATGCCATTCACTCTCTCATCCATTATTTGCTTCTTCTTCCTCAAGCTCAAGAGAGAGCTCACTTGGTTTTGTGAGAGAGCTTAAAATTAGTGAGAAAATCAATTCTAAAGTGAGCAAAAATCCTATTTCATCATCCTCTACTAGATTAGCACTTTAGTATAGGGTGTTAGCTTCATTAATCTTACATTAGTGAAGAGGTATCTTGGGTTAGTGTCTCATTGACGTAGATCATCTTCGGCCTCGAAGACTTCAAGCAAGTATGCACCATTCACCTTGTGGAGCCTCTCAAGGGTCCGGGAGTTCAATGATCACAGTGAAGGGACTACTACATAGAGCTAATGAAGTGAAGGACCGGTCTACAAAGGTTGTATTCTTAGTTCACTTAGTTGTAAAGTAGTTTACATATTGTTTCGTATGATTCTCTAGTTAAAGTTCCTAGGTTAGAGTTCTTTAGCATGACAAAAATTTGAAAATGGCATGGTCGATGCCTCTCGAAACCTTGCTGTCGTGCATAGGAACCCTACAGTGGTATCAAAGCCTAGCTAGAGAATTAGACGGATTGTGTAGGATTACGAAACCGAAATAACTCCGAAACTTGAAACAAGATTACCTAATTTCTGTCGATTTTAAAATGTGCTCTAAATTTTTTTAAACAAGTACAGAATGGTGTTTGAGATACAACATGAACACTACTAAAATTTGGTCAAATTTCACCTCAAAGTGGCTGGCCACATCACGATTAAAATCGGCGAGCACTAGTCAATTTTGGCTTTTTGGCTTCAAATTTTGGTGGTGTTCCAGTCTCTGGGTTTTGGTGTTTCAGGTGTTGTTTGTTTTTGCTGAATTTGCATGTGATGTTAACTTTCTGCAAAGGCAATTCGGTGTGTTTCGTAGTCATAATTCTAACATGTATTCGGGTTATTTAGGCGATATTAAAATGTTTGAACGGATATCAATAACCCATATTTTGCCTCACTGAAATTTTCCAAGAGTTGGATTTTTCCGAGTCTAAAATTTTCAGAAAATCATGCAAGCGATTCTGTGGACCCTCTAGAAGAACGATAACCAAACTCGACTTTTTTGGATCGTGGAACCACGGTCATACCCTAGGGTTTACCACGGTTCCGTGGCGTCATGAGTGAGGCATGGGTCGGCCCTTCTACGGATAGTTCATAGGAGCTGTGACAGTTTCTGGGAACTTTTTGAACTCCGCTCAAGTGTTGAGCTTGTTGGGAAATTTTGGGTGCTTACTTATTCGATTGAAAAGTTCAACTTAGTCTAGCTATCTTTGATTGTGATACAATAATTGGAATCTATTTAGTTGCGTGCAAGTTTAACATTTCGGTCTCGGGTGAAATCGGGAATCTTGTTGAATTACCCGACTTTTTTTGAAAAGTGTTTTCATAGTTGAGACCTAAATGTAAGATTTGCATTGTTAGGCATGAAATCCGGAATATGTGATATTCCGGGTTTATGATATCTAAGGGTAGTGACGATTCCAATTGTTGTAGTTTTTCACTTTCTTTTCTACGACCGTAAGTGTAATATGTTGTGTATTGCCGGTTTCGTTGCTATATGTCAACGACAATTGGGATATGCATATTTACTTACGTTGATGACATGTGATATTATGTGTTGCTGTGATATGTTATATTGGATCGTCGTTTTTGAATAGCCGGGTTTTTTTTAATGTGAGATGAGAGTTTTTCATTTTCATTCATGTAAACTTGTATGTAATATTCTTTTATTGGGGCACTTCCGGGTTGACGAAGATGTCACCGTTGATATATATTATTTACTTTTCCGCATTAGGATAGACCCAAGAAGGGGATCACAAGTAACCGGGTTCTAGAGTCCAGTAGGAGACCATCTCGAGGAGTTGAGTCTGGGTATCCTAATTCTAGAATTGGTAGGGTTGCTTGCCACTCTCGTAGGGGTCTAGGGATGTGGGTTTAGCTATTCATCACGACCGTGGAATCTGTGTTTTATACAGGCTTAATATAAAACCCGGAAATCCTAGTATATCCAATATTTCATATGTTGTTTTCTGCTGTGATATTCTGTAATGTGATCACTTGATATGATGAGATAGATACTGTATATAGTATATGTGATATATTATATAGACGTTGCTTATGTTTTACACCCGCGCTAGCCCTGCCCCACTCTGCCGTTAGTTACCTAACCTAACGGTGCATGACGGGACATCGAGGCGAATGCGGATGGCATAAGTGTACGTTATATTTATCTGTAATGCTTAAGTAACTTAAAATGATGGGACATTCATTAATGAGATTAATGAAAAAAAGAAACCTAAAAATGTTGTGGAATCAAATTTTCAAAAACAGGGTTGCTTTGAATAGTGGTATTCTTTTATGCATATCCATCACCTTATTCGATAAGGAAAGAACCGAGATCTCTTCATCGGGAGTGACCTCTTTAGCAATAACTGGCTCATGCTACAACTCACTCGGTTTTGTTTTTGATTGCTTCTATAGTTCTTGCTTTGCATAGTGGTATTTATGGAATATCTTGCACCTTATTCAATAAGGAAAGTGCCGAGATCCCTTCACCGGGAGTGACCTCTTTAACAAAAATTAGTAAAAGCCTAAAAAACACTCCTTTTCAAAATCACTTATTTCTACAACGATATCAAATTCATTATGCAAAATGTTTTCTTAAAATCCTGTCGTAGCCCTCCTTCATTTCAGATAAATACCACTTAGTATTCGTGCTACATTTGTTGACCCGCGTCAAGGCGTAGTGTGCGGTAGCTATTTAGTGCTTATCTGCAAAAGCATGTGATGCGATTGGATTAGGGTAGTCGTGCGACTTTGTTGACCTACGTCAAGGGTCTTACGGGTGGGTTTAATTCAATTAAGAAATGTACGGGTTGAACTTGACTAGCGGACTATGGTTTGTTGACTTGCGTCAAGGTCATAGGACGCTAGGGGCAAAATATTATGGAGAATTTCAAGTATTGAAATTTGAAATTAGATTGCATACCTTCTATGAGATAGCTGGATCCCGATACCCACTGCGAGTAAGAGTTACTTCTGGGAGACTTTTACACATGACAATTAGCCGATCAAGTAGGTGTCTAGAAAGGTGTTAACGGGGTTATGCCTCTGGGAAAACGAGGTTTATTTTAATAAGGTCCGTGCGAAAGCACGGGGAACTTCTGTCACAACCCGAAAGGTACGGAACATGACTGACACTTAAATTCCTAACGTCTCAAGGCGGACGTAATCTAAGTAAGCTAAATCCCAGAAATCAAAACCAAATAAGCAGTAGAGTGAAGGAAAAACCAATCAATTGAAAACGAATTTATCAAATAAGTCATATCAAGCTTTTTAAAAGAAATGTCCATTTTTCCGAAAATTTCGGCAGAGTCTCCTTTGTAAATACTGGCCCCCAAAATGGGCACAACAAGAATATATATGAATACAAAAAATAAGGCATCCCCAAGCGGGAGCTAGCTCTTCGCCACAAGGCGGTCACAAATCCCACGCAATATAAATCAGTAATATGCAAAATAAGCATAAAAAGGCATAAGTAAGAAGCAACATGTTGGCTCAAGTGAGCACGACCTAAAACAAAACAATATACATGCCCACAAATCTCACTGTCTCGCCTCTAAGTCAATATACAACAGTACTGGTAGATACAGTAGATGGAGTACACTAGATACAATGAATGTAAAAGGTGGAAGACAAAATAAACATACAACCCACCTATGAGCAAAAATCCTCAATCTATGCAAAAAGAGGAAGTGCGTCCGCCGCAACAGTACTGACGGATAGGACCTGCAAAAAGTCTATGGTACAACGGGGGTGAGTTACCAACTCGTGAGTAATATGTATCATCTATAAAGACTATCGTAAGCATGTACGTAAAGTGTCACAGTTCTACAATATTGCTATAGTATGAAGTACTAGCATATATGCGACATGAGTGCAATGTAACACAAGATCTGAATATGCTGATATGAGGAAATCATTATTTTCATCTTAGGAAAATTTCTGTGAGATATCTGAGGAAATATCATATGAAATCAACAGAAATTCGTGCCCAGCATCGGCACCTCAAATACATATCTCAATGTCCCAAAGTATTTGTATCCAATATCCCGGCCCCAGCCGTCCGGTTGGTCCATCTCAAAATATCAATATCTCAATATCTCACAGCCACGGTCAGTATCTTCTGGATATCCGCAGCGCCAACAATCACCGGTAGGTAGTCTGCCCCTGCCAGGCTCATCATCTACTACTCGAACTTCTTGCCCCGGGGTACCTTACCGGGCCCACTATGTACCCGAGACGGTTCATCCAACTCCTCGAAACGGATCTCGAAAACCAACAGAAAACTCATGGTGGACGACACAAATATCATGTTCCGAGAAAACCGCAACTTGCCACATTTAAAATGATATCAGTTTTATTAAATCTTTGCGGTTTCTCCAAAATCTCATAAATCTCAAATACTGAAATCCTCCAGAAAAAGTACCATAAGTATGCATGTCAATGATGATGAATGTCTATGTATGATCGAATGCTGTAATGAAGTACATGCACATGACTAGCAATTTTACATGATCATTTTGAGGAATTTACTATATTAGCACTGGTTTATATGTCTTATATGGTGAAATTATTCTAAATTCCGTTTTAACAAGTTATCTAGTGTTTGTGGCATAGCAATTGCCAAGGCGTGTGTGTTCGCATGAACAGTGCTCGTGTAGCATAAAACCCTGGTAATGGTGCAAGTGTCCTATGAAATGAAGTTGCACAATTATATATAAAGAATTAAGCAAGTCAATTATTTACTGTGTCACATATCTCATTTAATGATTTCAATGGTTTTTATAAGATAAAATTAGCACAATAAGGATATACATGTCATGCAGTGCAGTAAAATAGGTAACTAAAACTACACGCAATAAGCTGGTATTACTAAATTCTAAATTATCGGGCGCCTCGCGCCATCCAAATGATTCTCCCCGTAGATGTATACATCTACTCACCGGAAATCCCCAGCTAGCTATGTCCAATCACCGCTTTCCCTTTTCGTGCCGCGTCCGAACTCTCCGCGACCGATCCTAGAATTTGCACCAATACAAAACATAAGGTTACATATCATGAAATGACGCAAATCCCAAATGAAAATATCAACGTTCACAAGTTAGGCACAACGTGTACAAGGTGCGCGGAACACACACGAAAATCACAAAAACTAACTAGAATCGTCGTTTTGGGGCGCCCGGCAACACTAAAACCCGATCAAGAAAAATTCCGTACTCACACATCCTAAATGTCTTGGGATATGCTAAAAATATAATCAAGATATCACAATAATTCATCACATAATTTTTATAAAAACCTAGTAAGCACTAAAAATTCCAAATTTGTCCAAACATCGCGGATTTGCGATAAAGTGCACACATCATCGTGCAAACACCCAAGTTAACCATTAGAAAGCCACTACAATTAAATTAACCTAATTACCATACTTCAAAATCCATTTTCCATACACAACCCTTTTCTTGATTTTTCAAAATGAGCAATTCCAATCCAAACTATACATGAAAACACTAAATTAACACTAATTTGAGTCCACTAAGCAAGCTAACCTCTTAGATTTAGGTTAGCAAAACACTAGATAGCAAAATAATTTAATTAACCTAATAATGGTTTTTCTAAAACCTAATTCAACTCAAGCCATGAACTTTAAAAAAACCTAGAATGCAAATAGCACTAAAATTAACACTAAAACAACTAAATTAAAGGAATTTAACCATAAGAATTTAAATGGGTAGAAATTATAGCTCAATATCTAGAGATCCAGCAAGAAGAATTTGCCTCCAATGATGGCTTCATAGCACCATGATCCATGTAAGAAAGGTTAAGGAGAATGGGATGAAAGATGGGGATTAATTTGTGAGGTTTAATTTGGATTTTTGGAGCAATTTTGATGAAATTTTGATGATGAAAAGAGATGGGACAAGGAGGGGGAGGAGGCTGCTGTTTCGGTCAGAGGAGGGAGGGGAAAATGGTGTGGGTGTTGTGGGAAAAGTCAAGGTCAAAGCCCATACCAATCAACCAAAACCCATACTCAAATTACTATATTTTATTCCAATTCAAAACAATTCAATCACAAGAGTTAAAGTCAAAAGTGGGGGAGGGGGAGAGAAATGGGCTGCTGCACTTGTGGGGCCGACCAACATGGAGTGAGGATGAGTGTGAGTGATTACAAAAAGGTTCTATGCAAAAAAGACCCCCCACTAGTTCATATTTGCAAGTTTTAGTTCAAATTAATTATATTTTTGTTTTCCACAATAAAAACCAATTAGAACTTGAAATAAAATACGAAAAATTTATATTACAAACTAGATTTTAGTTGACATGATTCTAAAGATTAAAATTAGCCTATTTAAATTTGTATTTATCGCTAAATTAATGTATTTTTAACAGCTTAAAATAATATTAAAAATAGTAAAATAGGGAAATTTTTTTAAATGACCAGAAATTTATAAGTAACTCAGTAGCTACTAAAAACTGGCTATTACCTATCCAAATTAGGTATAATTAGGCCTATACTGCAAAATAATAATAATGACGATTTACGGAAAAATACCAAATTTTCACCGATTTTCGGGAAAACACCAAAACGACTTTTCAAGGCGTTACAATCTTTCCCCCTTAAAGAAATTTAGTCCCCGAATTTAAAATATATAGCTACGCGTACCTTCAAAGAGATGAGGGAATTTCTTCCGCATCTCTCCCTCGGCCTCCCAAGTGATCTCCTCACCATTCGGGTTGCGCCAAAGAACCTTCACAGATGGCAGGACCTTTGATCGAAGTTTCTTCACCTACCGATCTAATATCACTACTGGCTGCACGGTGAACGAAAGGTTGCGCTCAAGCTGAACGGTCTGATGCTGAATCGTGTGAGAAGGGTCATGGAGATATCTGCGTAGCATCGACACGTGGAAGACGGGGTGAACATCTGGAAAGCTGGGTGGAAGAGCCAAACGATATGCAACTGCGCCGACCCGCTCGAGAATCTCGAAGGGACCCACAAATCTGGGATTAAATTTTCCTTTTTGCCCAAATCTCATCACACCTTTCATCAAAGAGACCCTCAGAAAAACGTGATCGCCAGCTGCGAACTCTAGTCTGCGATGGCGTCTGTCTGCATACGATTTCTGTCTGCTCTGAGCCGCTCTCATTCGATCTCGAATCAACTGTACTTTCTCGGTCGTCTCCTGCATGACCTGCGGCCCCAAAATACTGCTCTTGCTAAGCTCAGTCCAACAGACGGGCGATCTACATCTCCTCCCATACAAGGCCTCGAAAGGTGCCATCTGAATAGTATCCTGGAAGCTGTTATTGTAGGAGAACTCCACTAAAGGTAAATGATGATCCCGGCTACCACCAAAGTCAAAAACGCAGGCTTGGAGAATGTCCTCGAGAGTCTGAATAGTCCGCTCTGACTGGTCATCGGTCTGCGGATGAAATGGTGTGCTAAAACTCAAACAGGTTTCCAATGCCTCCTGAAGTCTCTGCCATAGTCAGCTGGTAAACTGGGTGCCTCTGTCGGACACGATACACGTCGGAACTCCATACAGTCGTATAATCTCGTCGATGTATATCTGGGCATATTGAGAAAAACCGAAAGTCGTCTTCACTGGCAGGAAGTGAGCCGCTTTCGTCAATCGATCCACGATCACCCAAATGGAGTCGTACCCTCGACTGGTCCTAGTTAGACCCATAATGAAGTCCATAGAAATCTGCTCCCATTTCCACTCCGGAATGGGCAAAGGCTGCAACTCTCCTGCTGGCCTCTGGTGCTCGGTCTTGACTTGCCGATAAGTCAGGCATCTTGACACGAAGTCTGTGACGTTCCTCTTCATCCCGTCCTACCAATAAACATCTCACGGTACATCTTGGTGGAACCCGGATAAACGCTGTATATCGATCTATGCGCCTCCTCAAGAATCTCACATCGCAGTCCCTCTGAATCTGGTACGCACAATCGAGTCCCAAATCACAGTACTCCCTGATCATCAATCACGCACTCGGAATCTCTGCCCTGCCTAATCTGTTCCATGGTCTCTGAAAGATGATCATCACTGGGCTGTGCCTCTCGAATACGGTAAAGTAACTGCGGACGTGCACGAACATGTGCAAGCTGTCCCCCTGTCGGAGGGAACTCGAACTCAACTCGACTGTCGCATAAAATCTGCCAATCTTCTGACGATTGCCTCTGTACTGCAAGCAAACAAGATAGACTACCTCCGAGCCTCCTGCTCAAAACATCCGCCACTACATTAGCCTTGTCCGGGTGATACAAGATCTCGCAATCGTAGTCCTTTACTAGTTCCATTCAACGACGCTGTCTAAGATTCAGGTCTCGCTGCTGAAATATTTACTTTAAGCTCTTGTGATCAGTGAATATCTGGCACGACTCGCCGTATAGGTAGTGTCGCCAGATCTTAAGTGCAAAGACCACTGCAGCCATCTCCAAATCATGAGTGGGGTAGTTCTGTTCATGTTTCTTCAATTGCCGTGAAGCATACGCGAACACCCTATCATGCCGCATCAATACGCACCCTAGCCCCACTCGTGAAGCGTCACAATAGACCACAAATCCGCCTGATCCTGATGGCAAAGATAACACCGGCGTCGTAGTCAAACAAGTCCGTAGCTGCTGAAAACTGTGCTCGCACTCCTCCGTCCAAACGAAAGGAACTCCTTTCCGGGTCAATCCGGTCAAAGGTGCAGCAATGCGGGAGAAATCCTGTACAAATCGCCTGTAGTATCCAGCCAGGCCTAGGAAACTGCGGATCTCCATAACTGATGTCGGTCTGGGCCACTGCTGAACGACCTCGATCTTCTTCGGGTCCACACATATGCCATCTCTCGTAATCACGTGACCCAAGAAACCAACGTTGTCCAGCCAGAATGCACACTTGGAAAATTTTGCGAAAAGATGGTGCTCCCTCAAAGTCTGCAACGTGATCCGCAAGTGCGGCTCGTGCTCCTCTCGGCTCCGGGAATACACCAAAATATCATCAATAAACACGATGATGAACAAGTCAAGATACGGCCTGAATATACGGTTCATCAAATCCATGAATGCTGCCGGGGCGTTGGTGAGTCCGGACGACATCACCAAAAACTCATAGTGGCCGTAGCGCGTGCGAAAAGCTGTCCTCGGTATATCCTCCTTTCGAACGCGCAGCTGGTGGTATCCTGATCGCAAGTCGATCCTTGAAAAATATCGTGCCCCCTAAAGCTGGTCGAACAAATCGTTGATACGTGGTAAGGGATACCTGTTCCGTACGGTAACTTTGTTCAGCTGGCGGTAGTCGACACACAAACGCAAACTGCCGTCTTTCTTCCTGACGAACAGGACAGGAGCACCCCACGGAGAAACTCTAGGTCGAATAAGCCCCTTATCTAACAAATCCTGCAACTGATCCTTCAGCTCTCTAAGCTCCGCCGGGGCCATCCGATAAGGCGGTATGGAAATAGGCCCCGAGCCGGGAATCAAATCGATGCAGAACTCAACATCGCGCTCAGGCGGTAACCCAGGCAGCTCATCAGGGAAAACATCAGGGAACTCACTAACAATCGGAACCCGGTCCAAAGGAACCTCTGCAGCTCGAGTATCACAAATATATGCTAAGAATCCCTGACATCCCTTCCGCAAGAGCTGACCAGCGCGAAGAGACGAAATAAAGCTGGGAAGGGTGACGCTGCGGTCTCCCTGAATAACAAGGAATGGCTCTCCCGGAAAACTAAATCTGACTGCCTTCTCACGGCAGTCCACCGAAGCATAACAAGTGGCCAGCCAGTCCATGCCCAGAAGCATATCAAAGTCCAACATATCGAGGAGAATCAAATCAACCGACGAATCCCTCTCCCCGATACGAACGGAACACAATCGAAACATAAAACTAGCGACAAACGACCCACCTACAGGAGTAATAACAACAAGCGGCTGATCTAACGACGATGACTCACGACCCAACATCGGTGCAAAGTGTGTAGATACGTACGAATGTGTGGAACCTGGGTCGAATAATACCCGCGCGTCGAAAGAACATACTGGCAAGGTACCTGTCACAACGGCATTGGATGCCTGCGCATCCTGCGGTGTCAAAGCGAGCAATCGGGCCTGTCCCCCACCAATAGCTGGCTGTCCTCAGCCTTGGCCTCGGCCTCTTCGTCCTCTCTAAATAGGACCGCCACTTCTACGGCCTCTGGGTGCACCTAACTGACGTGGAGCATCGCCGGGGGTAGGATGGTAGAGCTCTCTGAGGAGGAGGTGGTGATGGTGGTAAGGTCACATGTGGTACTGTCGCCGCTCCCTGCCGTCTCGCCGGACAGTCTCTGATAAGATGGTGCGGACTCCCGCACTTATAACATCCTGGCGCCGCCCGCTGTCCCTGCAAATATGAACCATATAGCTGACCCCGTCCAACTCCTCTGCCGGCACCATCTCCCGGAAAGAATCTGGCACGATGCCTCTGAGCTGGCACATCGGTACGAATCCTCTTCGGCCCAGAAACGGCCGAAGTCGCTGAAATGCGTGCCTCTATCCGTAATGCCGTGTCCATAGTAGCTGAATAAGTGTCGAAGTGCTGGGCGCCAATAGCAAGAAATAGCTAGGTGTCAAGTCCCTGCACGAACCTCTTCACTCTCTTTTCTTCAGTATCCACCAAATACGAAGCATATCTGGACAACTGCGTGAACTGGACATCGTACTCAGACACCGTCATTCTTGGGGTCTTGATCAAAGCTTCAAAACTGCGAGCCCTAGCGTCACGAACGCTCTCTGGGAGGAAACGAGCTAGAAAGACTGCTGTAAACTCGACCCAAGTCATAAGAGGTAAACCTGCAGCTCGACCTCTCTCGACGGACTCACACCACATCTGCGCAAGGCCTTCTAGACGGAAACTCGCAAGCTCCACCCATCGATCGTCAGAACATCCGAGCGAATGACAAATCCTGGCTAATCTGTCAAGGAATGTCTGTGGGTCCTCCGCCGCAACGGTGCCGGTGAAGAATGGAGTTCTCAGCCTCATGAAATCCTATAGCGATACTGGGATAGCCACGATAGTAGTAGTAGAGGCGACTGTCTGGGCAGCAGGTACTAAGGTAGTCTGTGATGTGGTAGGTATGTCTTCCAATCTCGGTGCACGACTGACCGCTACTAAGGATCCCACCATCTGTCGTAACTCCTGCATACCTGATTTGATCTCAAAACTATCTATAACCGCAATCAAGAACGGCGTCGCTTGGTAGCTAGCCGGTGAGTACGGGTCGGTCCACAGGGATGTTGTGAATTTCCTAATCGCTCAAACGAGTTAATTCTGATGGGAGCCGGATTGAGTATTAAATCTAAAAACTAAATTATTCTATGCTAAGATTATCTAGATCTAAGTCTTGCTAGGGTTAGGTCTAGGGTAGGTTTGAAAATGTAAATAAATCTCAACGCTTTCTATACCCAAATGAAGATTTATGAGGAGTTATGGTAATTATTAATAAAAGGGATTAGAATCATTTGAAAAGATGTTTCTTTCTCTAGATTCTTGTCCTTCCTTTATCAATCCTTACCCTAACCTCCATGGAAAACCATCACAACCGGGTCTTTATACTACGGTATCACCGCTACCCGTGGGATAGGGTGCTGTAGGGAGCGGTATGTGCATGTATGCATGGAGTCCTATGAAAATATATAACGGGCAAGAAAGGGATGAGAGATCTCATCTCTCAAAAACCTTCCCCAAATTAACCTTAACAAGCGAGGAGACTACTCGCTCATTAGGGAATTTAATAACATTTATCTAGGGCAGAGAATGAAAAATTACCTAGGGCAAGAATTGAAATTAGCTACTTAGTTTACAGATGGCTCTCTCCAAACATTTACGCAGGGTTGTCAGATCTGAATAGATAAAATGAAAAGAGGCATCGATGCTCTCCAAAAGAATTCTAAATTTTATTCATAAAAAGAGGCATAGGGAGGCATGACCTAATACAATGATTTGGGCTTCTATTTATAGGAGATAGAAACCCTAGGTTACAATTGATCCGAACTCTGCATTTACCAAAATACCCCTAGGTTGACTAGTCAGCGCCGCACAAGGTTTTGGTAAAATTTCCTTCTCCTAAATGCTCAAGCCCGCCGCGGAACCGCGGCCCGAGGCCTGGTTTGGCCGCGGTTCCGCGGCCAAAAGGAAGGATTGGGCTTTGCAATTTCCTGTGTTGGCTCTTCTTGATTTGTACTTTCTTCTTCTGTAGGTCTTTTCTCAGATTAGCTTCTGGTTTTCTTCCAGATTTTCCAGTGAATAATTGTGGTGGACTTTAACCGTGGCTTCGGGATCTTGGACCTTGCGTTGCCTTTGTACTTTGTAAACTGATCTTTATGTAGGCTTGATCAAGATTCTTCTATTTGTTGGTTGTAGTTTCACTTTTGCATCGTCTTTTATCTTTTTCACCGTTTTAGATCCAAGAACCTGTAACCTGTACTATATAGCAGACATGGGTCAAAAGCACCTGTTTATTCGTAAAATACATAAGAATGGGGAATATAATAATGCAATATTATGGTATGAACAAATACCCCTAAAATTATCTTTTGCTCGTCCTCGAGCAAACTTAGTTTTATTCTCGACAAAAAACCTAACTGCACTTTCGCAAGGAGACGCGATTACATTGAGCTCGTGCAACAAGCCGTTAAAATTCTAGGTGTCCCTAGTAGGAGGAGTATTGTCTCCTGAGGGTTTTCAGTGGATACTACCCACAAAATCCTATCAATTTGGCTTATCGACTTTTATTCTCCAATTAGGTTCTCCAACAAGAAATTCTATTATCGTCGACTTGTAAATTATCTACCCATATTCTTCACACTTCCTCATCATTTAACTTAAGATAATATATGTTCTATAGACTTACTTAGCTTTCAGCATTTCTTATGTTTTCCTTCTAGGGTTCTATCTCCACTTAGGAATTTTTATCAACTCTATTAAAAATACAAGTTCTATTCTTCACTCCTTTCTCTCATCTAAACTCCAATCACATACCCCCACGTGTGTGTATAAATCACCCCTACACTTGGAAATTCAAATCAAACAATCATACCCTTGTCCATTGTCCAAAGTACTTATTAGTAGGTGAATTTAAATGAATTTTTCTTACACATCCTTCATGCGACCGTTAATAGTTCTTGAGGTACCAACGACCGATTACAAAATGTGTTTGCACTTTACAGCATACTTTCTAGTCTTGCAACACCCAAGGCTTTTTAGCAGTGACTCCCAAACCAGTTGGTCTAAGGCACTAGGTGATGAAGCACCCTCGCTAAATATTTTTTCTATTTTTGCAGCCTTAAGTAATCACAAAAACCAGTGTTCATTTTTTTCTTTCTTTATTCACACTTGTATTTTTTCTTTTCTTTTCTTTGTACTAAGGACTTTAGACAAGAGCGTTTCAAGGTCTCCTCTACTATTCCAAGTTTCAAGGTGCGTGATTGTGCAAATTGTAGGGTATACATTTTCAGAATCTAGACTTAAGCTAGGAATTATTTTTCAAATTTATACTCTAATAAAATATCAATACTTTTCCTTCGTTTCGACTTAGCCTAAGAACTGAACTCAAAATTTGCCTATTTCTAAATAAACTATAAAGACATATACTTTCTACCGTTAAACATTAAGGAATATTATTTTTAGGGTTTTTAATTTACTAAGTCTAAGATCTAGTTTTTCCTAGCCAGTTGACCTATTTGTCAAACTCAAGTTAAATACGGCCAAAATTGAATATAATAATTTTTATAATTTTTTGAAAATTTTCAATTTTTATGGGTTTTAAAATAAGTATGCAAATGCAAAAATATACACATGAATGCGAAGGAAGAAAACGTACCGAGCATACCCCCAAACTTAAACTTGATAGTGTCCTCACTGTCATGCCACACCAAGAGGGTCAAAATGTCGGCACTCCCCTGTTTATTTATTTATAATTTTTTTTATTTTTTTATTGTTAAAAGAAAAACAAAATATATATACAACAAGGTTCCCCCCAAACTAAACAAGGCTTTACATAAGCCAAAGGTTAGCACCAACCATTAAAAAATTCTATCGTGATAATGGTTGGGTTGGTGGAAGAATGGAGTGGAAAGAAAAGAAATGAGAAGCACATGAGACCGTGTGGAGATAGAAACGGTATACGGTCTCGGTGAAGGAGGAGAATGGAGGAAAAGAGAAAGAAGTGGAGTACGATCTTGAGGGTGTAAATCGAGTGAATAAATTAGCGTAATTTGTGATGACCGATATGTTAAAAGTGATTGTGCTAATCTATCAACCCGTCGAGAAATGGGGTCAAATCCCTCAAGATTCGCAAGGAAACATGGATATGTCGAACTTGGTATTGGAGATGAAAGCGTAACGGTCTCTTGTAAGGTCGGAATGATAGGACGGACGAAAGGGAGTGAATTAGGGATAGTCTCATTCTCACCGTAGTAAACTGTCTCGAACTTGAAAAATTCCATCAATGGTTCGAAACGACTGTAAGCAACCCAGTCAGATGGTTCAACTAACTCATGTGAAAATTCAAAGGACTCAAACTCGGGCGGTGAGTCTTCAACATCGTCCGAAAAAGTGAAACACTCTTAAGTTTTATCGGCTGTGAGAACTGTGTCAGATTCAAAGGCAAATTTTTCAAGCTCACAGTCTTCAAGCGTGATCTTATGCATGGTCGGAACGATAGAAAGGAGGGAGGATGATATAACAGTTAAAGGTTCAGGAGGAGCCGACATATCAAACAAAAATGGTTCAACCTCAATACTCTCCTCAATACTATCCTTATAATTCTCCTCAATATTTAGCTCATCCATGCCATTATCATCAAAATCAAGACGCATATGAAGTTCGGAAGAAACATTTAATGACTCGGGATGATGAATTGGACATACAGTTTCAATCAAATCTACGGGTTCATCATCCAAAATATTCCCGGCGTCTAAATCCTCAATCAAGTGAAAATCAATTTTTTCTGACACCTCATCAAAAGCATGGATATTTATCAATGTAGGTTCTAGAGTGGAGGTGTAAAGGTCAAACGGATTAGGTGTGGTTTCACTCGAAAGGGGTTCTTCACAATCTGGCAAATCAAGAACTACAAAGTCACACAACTCGTTTTTATTGTTCTATTTTCAACTTGTGAATCATTTGGGACAATCGATGGAAAACATGAGTTGTGGGCTTCAATTGGGTATGGATAGGTTTGATTTGGAAATGTGTAGAAGTCACTTGCTCCTATCAAATTCTCACTCTGTCCAACCGCTTCCTCATACATTGAAAAATTTGAAGCTAGTTGGAAACTAGCAACCGGTTCACTAGGTTGCATAAGTGCGGCAATGGACGCATCCACATTCCTAACCATTTTGTTTGTGGCTGAAATATAAGCTTCCAACGACTGTTCCAAACTAGATATGGGTGGTGAAGGGGTTTCGGTAAAAGATTCGAAATTGGTTGGATACGTGAAACTTCCAAGTGGCTGTGTAGAAGCAGTGTCTAGTGAAGGTGGGAAAGTCGGGTAGGACTGGTAGGAATTGGATGGTTGGACAGGAGTAGGATCAACATGTGGATAAAAAGGTGAATGGACTTGTGGATCCCTAGAACTGGATGTGTGGAGAGGAGTGAAAGATCGGCTACGAGATTGTGCAATGTGCTCAGCAATAGACATGAGTTTAGGAGTTACAACAGGACTCAAAAAAGTGGTATCAACGTACGAAGGTGGTGAAGGTTGACATGGTTGACACAAAGTGGGTTGTGAAGTCGAACTGTTTCTCCTAGACGTCTCTATTTTATCTTTCGAAGAAATTTTGGGCATGGAGGGATCTTCCTTAAATCGACCGAAACAATTGACGTACGAGGCAAAGTTAGGTTCGGGATACCAAAGTTCGGAAAGTGATTTATGATGTGGGGTACCCATGATAGAAGAAAGAGAAAGTAGGTAGGTGGTGCAAGGATTTCTTAGCGGCAAACTTTGCAAGTTTTGTTAAATTTTTTTTTCGTTTTTCGTTTTTCTCTATATTTGGAAATTTTTGCCAAAAATATTTTTGATAAAAGATATGCAAAACAGAAAAAAAGATTACTTGCAATCAATTTCTATGTTAAGCGAGGCGCAAAGAATCCTGGACAAGATTGTTATTTGGAAGGGGGAATATTTTTAAAGTGCAAAGAACCCTGTAGGAGATTTTTAGAAAAGATATATCTAGATTTCCAGAGCAAGAACAGAGGAGCTTACAGTGCAATTTTTACGAACTGAGGACATCAAGAGGCTGCGTTTCTGCGGCATAAACGCGTTCCTGCCGCGTTTTTGCGGTTGGCTTGAAGACACGGTTCCCAAGAATTTTTCTCTCGTGCTAACTCGTCGAAACCGCAGCGCTTCCGTGGTCTAAAGGGCTCTTTGCGGCGGATCCGCGGTATGGTGTGCTGTTCAGGCCCCAAGATTTTTGCTTCTGTTCTGTTGTTAAAATACCCTTCTGTTTTGATCTCCCGTTTTCTGTATCGCACTCTGGATTTTTCCAGATCCGCAGTTGTTCGTAGAGCCTGCAAAATTCACACAAAAATACCCTTCCAAAAATAACAGTTGATATATTTTTATATTTTTTTTGTGATTTTTCGGATTTTTATGATTTTTTTTAAATTTTAGATTAACCCGAAATTGCAAAAAGGAAATAACACGCCATCCCCGGCAACGGCGCCATTTGATTTGATCTCAAAACTATCTATAACCGCAATCAAGAACGACGTCTCTTGGTAGCTAGCCAGTGAGTACGGGTTGGTCCACAGGGATGTTGTGAATTTTCTAATCGCTCAAACGAGTTAATTCCGATGGGAGCCGGATTGATTATTAAATCTAAAAACTAAATTATTCTATGCTAAGATTATCTAGATCTAAGTCTTACTAGGGTTAGGTCTAGGGTAGGTTTGAAAATGTAAATAAATCTCAACGCTTTCTATACCCAAATGAAGATTTATGAGGAGTTATGGTAATTATTAATAAAAGGGATTAGATTCATTTGGAAAGATGTTTCTTTCTCTAGATTCTTGTCCTTCCTTTATCAATCCTTACCCTAACCTCCATGGAAAACCATCACAACGGGGCAATTATACTACGGTATCACCGCTACCTCGTGGGATAGGGTGCCGTAGGGAGCGGTATGTGCATGTATGCATGGAGTCCTATGAAAATATATAACGGGCAAGAAAGAGATGAGAGATCTCATCTCTCAAAAGCCTTCCCCAAAGCTAACCCTAACAAGCGAGGAGACTACTCGCTCATTAGGAAATTTAAAAACATTTATAGGGCAGAGAATGAAAAATTATCTAGGGTAAGAATTGAAATTACCTACTTAGTTTACAGATGGCTCTCTCCAAACATTTATGCAGGGTTGTCAGATCTGAATAGATGAAATGAAAAGAGGCATCGATGCTCTCCAAAAGAATTCTAAATTTTATTCATAAAAAGAGGCATAGGGAGGCATGACCTAATACAATGATTTGGGCTTCTATTTATAGGAGATAGAAACCCTAGGTTACAATTGACCCACACGTCTGTATTTACCAAAATACCCCTTGGTTGACTAGTCAGTGCTGCACAAGGTTTTGGTAAAATTTCCTTCTCCTAAATGTTCAAGCCCGCTGAGGAACCGCGGCCCGAGGCCTGGTTTGGCCGCGGTTCCACGGCCAAAAGGAAGGATTGGGCTTTGCAATTTCTTATGTTGGCTCTTCTTGATTTGTACTTTCTTCTTCTGCAGGTCTTTTCTCAGATTAGCTTCTGGTTTTCTTCCAGATTTTCCAGTGAATAATTGTGGTGGACTTTAACCGTGGCTTCACAATCTTGGACCTTGCGCTGCCTTTGTACTTTGTAAACTGATCTTTATTTAGGCTTGATCAAGATCCTTCTATTTGTTGGTTGTAGTTCCACTTTTGCATCGTCTTTTATCTTTTTCACTGTTTTAGATCCAAGAACCTGTAACCTGTACTATGTAGCAGACATGGGTCAAAAGCACATGTTTATTCGTAAAATACATAAGAATAGGGAATATAACAATGTGATCTTATGGTATGAACAATACCTCACATCATCTGTCGTAGCTCCTCCATACCAGACTCTAGCCTATCCATGCGGCCTGGAGAAGGCGGATCAGTCTGTCCCTGAGGCGTAGGTATACCACCCTGCTTGGTCCTCGTCTCGGAAAAGCCTGCTCGGATCTCATCTCAGGCGGCAACCCTCTGCTCTCTCGTAGCCTTCGGCGGCATAATGGCTGGTACAAGAAACAGGATAATAAGAACAGTGCAATAGAATCATAGGATACACGGAATTGAAGAAGGAATTTCAAGCAAGTATATTCTAAAGTCACTTAGGCGGAGTACCGTATGGCAAGTATGCCGCGGACATACACACGCTACGTTACCCTGCTTAAGTCACTTACTCCATTTACCAAGGGTCATCCTACACTCAGAAAGGTAAAACCTATCGCTCTGATACCAAATTTGTCATGACCCGAAAGGTACGGAACGTGACTGGCACTTAAATTACTAACATCTCAAGGCAGACGTAATCTAAGTAAACCAAAGCTGAGAAATCTAAACCAAATAAGCAGTAGAGTGAACGAAAAACCAATCAATTGAAAACAAATTTATCAAATAAGTCATATCAAGCCTTTTTAAAAGCAATGTCCATTTTTCCGAAAATTTCGGCAGAGTCTCTTTTGTAAATACTGGCCCCCAAAATGGGTACAACAAGAATATATATGAATACAAAAAATAAGGCATCCCCAAGCGGAAGCTAGCTCTTCGCCACAAGGCGGTCACAAATCCCACGCAATATAAATCAGCAATATGCAAAATAAGCATAAAAATGCTTAAGTAAGAAGCAACATGTCGGCTCAAGTGAGCACGACCCAAAAAAAAAAACAATATACATGCCCACAAATCTCACTGTCTCGCCTCTAAGTCAATATACAACAGTACTGGTAGATACAGTAGATGGAGTACATTAGATACAATGAATTACAAGGTGGAAGACAAAATAAACATATAACCCACCTACGAGCAAAAATTCTCAATCCACGCAAGTGCGTTCGCCGCAACAGTACTGACGGATAGGACCTGCAAAAAGTCTGTGGCACAACGGGGGTGAGTTGCCAACTCTTGAGTAATATGTATCGTTTATAAAGACTATCGTAAGCATGTACACAAAGTGTCACAGTTCTACAATATTGCTATAGTATGAAGTACTAGCATGTATGCGACATGAGTGCAATGTAACACAAGATCTGAATATGCTGATATGAGGAAGTCATTATTTTCATCTTAGGAAAATTTCTGTGAGATATCTGAGGAAATATAATATGAAATCAACAGAAATCCGTGCCCAGCATCGGCACCTCAAATACATATCTCAATGTCCCAAAGTATCTGTATCCAATATCCCGGCCCCATCCGTCCGGCTGGTCCATCTCAAAATATCAATATCTCAACATCTCACGGCCACGGTCGGTATCCTCTGGATATCCGCCGCGCCAACAATCACCGGTAGGTAGTCTGCACCTGCCAGGCTCATCGTCTACTACTCGAACTTCTTGCCCCGGGGTACCTTACCGGGCCTACCATGTACCCGAGACGGTTCATCCAACTCCTCGAAACGGGTCTCGAAAACCAATAGAAAACTCATGGTGGACGACACAAATATCATGTTCCGAGAAAACCGCAACTTGCCACATTTAAAATGATATCAGTTTTATTAAATCTTTGCGGTTTCTCCAAAATCTCATAAATCTCAAATACTGAAATCCTCCAGAAAAAAGTACTATAAGTATGCATGTCAATGATGATGAATGTCTATGTATGATCGAATGCTGTTATGAAGTTTAAATGACCAGAAATTTTTTTAAAAATAGTAAAATACGGAAAATTTTTTAAATGACCAGAAATTTATAAGTAACTCAGTAGCTACTAAAAACTGGCAATTACCTATCCAAATTAGATATAATTAGGCCTATACTGCAAAATAACAATAATGACGATTTACGGAAAAATACCAAATTTTCACCGATTTTCGGGAAAACACCAAAACAACTTTTCAAGGCGTTACAATCTTCCCCCTTAAAGAAATTCGGTCCCCGAATTTAAAATATATAGCTACGCGTACCTTCAAAGAGATGAGGGAATTTCTTGCGTATCTCTCCTTCGGCCTCCCAAGTGATCTCTTCACCATTCGGGTTGCACCAAAGAACCTTCACAGATGGCAGGACCTTTGATCGAAGTTTCTTCACCTGCCGATCTAATATCACTACTGGCTGCATGGTGAACGAAAGGTCACGCTCAAGATGAACGGTCTAATACTGAATCGTGTGAGAAGGGTCATGGAGATATCTGCCTAGCATCGACACGTGGAAGACTGGGTGAACATCTGGAAAGGTGGGTGGAAGAGCCAAACGATATGCAACTGTGCCGACCCGCTCGAGAATCTAGAAGGGACCCACAAATCTAGGACTAAGCTTTTCTTTTTGCCCAAATCTCATCACGCTCTTCATCAGAAAGACCCTCAGAAAAACGTGATCGTCAACTGCGAACTCTAGTCTGCGACGGCGTCTGTCTGTATACGATTTCTGCCTGCTCTGAGCCGCTCTCATCCGATCTCGAATCAACTGTACTTTCTCGGTCGTCTCCTGCACGACCTGTGGCCCCAAAATACTGCTCTCGCTAAGCTCATTCCAACAGACGGGAGATCTACATCTCCTCCCATACAAGGCCTCGAAAGGTACCATCTAAATAGTATCCTGAAAGCTGTTGTTATAGAAGAACTAAATGATGATCCCAGCTACCACCAAAGTCCAAAACGCAGGCTCGGAGCATGTCCTCGAGAGTCTGAATAGTCCGCTCTAACTGGCCGTCGGTCTGCGGATGAAATGCTGTGCTGAAACTCAAACGGGTGCCCAATGCCTCCTGAAGTCTCTGCCATAGTTGGCTGGTAAACTGGGTGCCTCTGTCGGACATGATACATGTCGGAACTCTATGCAGTCGTATAATCTCGTCGATGTATATCTGGGCATACTGAGTAAAACCGAAAGTCGTCTTCACTGGCAGGAAGTGAGCCGCTTTCGTCAATCAATCCACGATCACCCAAATGGAGTCGTACCCTCGACTGGTCCTGGGTAGACCCATAATGAAGTCTATAGAAATCTGCTCCCATTTCCGCTCCGTAATGGGCAAAGGCTGCAACTCTCCTGCTGGCCTCTGGTGCTCGGCCTTGACTTGCTAACAAGTCAGGCATCTTGATACGAAGTCTGTGACATCCTTCTTCATCCCGTCCCACTAATAAACATCTCTCAAATCGCGGTACATCTTGGTGGAACCCGGATGAACGCTGTATATCGATCTATGCGCCTCCTCAAGAATCTCACATCGCAGTCCCTCTGAATCTGGTACGCATAATCGAGTCCCAAATCACAGTACTCTCTGATCATCGATCACGAACTCGGAATCTCTGCCCTGCCTAATCTAATCCACGGTCTCTGAAAGACGGTCATCACTGGGGTGTGCCTCTCGAATACAGTCAAGTAACTGCGGACGTGCACGAACATGTGCAAGCTGTCCCCCTGTCGGAGGGAACTCGAACTCAACTCGACTGTCATATAAAATCTGCCAATCTGCCGACGACTGCCTCTGTACTGCGCGCAAACAAGATAGACTACCTCCGGGCCTCCTGCTCAAAGCATCCGCCACTACATTAGCCTTGTCTGGGTGATACAAGTTCTCGCGATCGTAGTCCTTTACTAGTTCCATCCAACGGCGCTGTCTAAGATTCAGGTCTCGCTGCTGAAATATATACTTTAAGCTCTTGTGGTCAGTGAATATCTGGCACGACTCGCCGTATAGGTAGTGTCGCCAGATCTTAAGTGCAAAGACCACTGCAGCCATCTCCAAATCACTCATGAGTGGGGTAGTTCTGTTCATATTTCTTCAACTGCCGTGAAGCATACGCGATCACCCTATCATGCCGTATCAATACGCACCCTAGCCCCACTCGTGAAGCGTCACAATAGACCACAAATCCGCCTGATCCTGAAGGCAAAGATAACACCGGTGCCATAGTCAAACAAGTCCTTAGCTGCTGAAAACTGTGCTCGCACTCCTCCGTCCAAACGAAAGGAACTCCTTTCCGGGTCAATCCGGTCAAAGGTGCATCAATGCGGGAGAAATCCTGTACAAATCGCCTGTAGTAGCCAGCCAGGCCTAGGAAACTGCGGATCTCCGTAACTGATGTCGGTCTGGGTCACTGCTGAACGGCCTCGATCTTCTTCGGGTCCACACATATGCCATCTCTCGTAATCACGTGACCCAAGAAACCAACGTTGTCCAGCCAGAATGCACACTTGGAAAATTTTGCGAAAAGCTGGTGCTCCCTCAAAGTCTGCAACGTGATCCGCAAGTGCTACTCGTGCTCCTCTCGGCTCCGGGAATACACCAAAATATCATAAATAAACACGTTGATGAACAAGTCAATATACGGCCTGAATATACGGTTCATCAAATCCATGAATGTTGCTGGGGCGTTGGTGAGTCTGGACGACATCACCAAAAACTCATAGTGGCCGTAGCGCGTGCGGAAAGCTGTCCTCGGTATATGCTCCTGTCGAACGCGCAGCTGATGGTATCCTGATCGCAAGTCGATCCTCGAAAAACATCCTGCCCCCTGAAGCTGGTCGAACAAATCGTCGATACGTGGTAAGGGATACCTGTTCCGTACGGTAACTTTGTTCAGCTGGCGGTAGTCGATACACAAACGCAAACTGCCGTCTTTTTTCTTGACGAACAGGACAGGAGCACCCCATGGAGAAACGCTAGGCCGAATAAACCCCTTATGTAACAAATCCTGTAACTGATCCTTCAGCTCTCTAAGCTCCGCCGGGGCCATCCAATAAGGCGGTATGGAAATAGGCCCCGAGCCGGGAATCAAATCGATGCAGAACTCAACATCGCGCTCAGGCGGTAACCCAGGCAGCTCATCAGGGAAAACATCAGGGAACTCACTAACAATCGGGACCCAGTCCAAAGGAACCTCTGCAGCTCGAGTATCAAAAATTTACGCTAAGAATCCCTGACATCCCTTCCGCAAGAGCTGACCAGCGCGAAGAGACGAAATCAAGCTGGGAAGGGTGACGCTGCGGTCTTCCTGAATAACAAGGACTGGCTCTCCCGGAAAGCTAAATCTGACTGCCTTCTCACGGCAGTCCACCGAAGCATAACAAGTGGCCAGCCAGTCCATGCCCAGAAGCATATCAAAGTCCAACATATCGAGGAGAATCAAATCAACCGACGAATCTCTCTCCCCGATACGAACGGAACACAATCGAAACACAAAACGAGCGACAAATGACTCACCTACAGGAGTAATAACAACAAGCGGCTGATCTAACGACGACGACTCACGGCCTAACATCGGTGCAAAGTGTGTAGATACATACGAATGTGTGGAACCTAGGTCGAATAATACCCGCGCGTCGAAAGAACATACTGGCAAGGTACCTGTCACAACGGCATTGGATGCCTGCGCATCCTGCGGTGTCAAAGTGAACACTCGGGCCTGTCCCCCACCAATAGCTGGCTGTCCTCGGCCTCGGCCTCCTCGTCCTCTCTGAGTAGGACCGCCACGTCCACGGCCTCTGGGTGCACCTAACTGACGTGGAGCATCGCCGGGGGTAGGAAGTAGAGCTTTCTGAGGAGGAGGTGGTGATGGTGGTAAGGTCACATGTGGTACTGTCGCCGCTCCCTGCCGTCTCGCCGGACAGTTTCTGATAAGATGGTGCGGACTCCAGCACCCATAACATCCTGGCGCCGCCCGCTGTCCCTGCAAATATGAACCATATAGCTGACCCCGTCCAACTCCTCTGCCGGCACCATCTCCCGGAAAGAATCTGGCACGATACCTCTGAGCTGGCACATCGGTACGAATCCTCTTCGGCCCAGAAATGGCCGAAGTCGCTGAAATGCGTGCCTCCATCCGTAATGCCGTGTCCATAGTAGCTGAATAAGTGTCGAAGTGCTGGGCGCCAATAGCAAGAAATAGCTGGGTGTCAAGTCCCTGCACGAACCTCTTCATTCTATTTTCTTCAGTATCCACCAAATACGGAGCATATCTGGACAACTGCGTGAACTGGACATCGTACTCAGACACCGTCATCCCTGGGGTCTTGATCAAAGCTTCAAAATTGCGAGCCCTAGCGTCATGAACGCTCTCTGGGAGAAAACGAGCTAGAAATACTGCTGTAAACTTGGCCCAAGTCATAGGAGGTAAACCTGCAGCTCGACCTCTCTCGACGGACTCACACCACGTCTGCGCAAGGCCCTCTAGACGGAAACTCGCGAGCTCCACCTATCGATCGTCAGAACATCTGAGCGAAGGACAAATCCTGGCTAATCTGTCAAGGAATGTCTGTGGGTACTCCGCCGCATTGGTGCCGGTGAAGACTGGAGGTTTCAGCCTCATGAAATCCTGTAGCGATACTGGGATAGCTATGGTAGTAGTAGTAGAGGCGACTGTCTGGGCAGCAGGTACTATGGTAGTCTGTGATGTGGTAGGTATGTCATCCGATCTCGGTGCACGACTGGCCGCTACTAAGGATCCCACCATCTATCGTAACTCCTGCATACCTCCCATCATCTGTCGTAGCCCCTCCATACCAGGCTCTAGCCTATCCATGCGGCCTGGGGAAGGCGGATCAGTCTGTCCTTGAGGCGTAGGTATACCACCCTGCTTGTTCCTCGTCTCGGACAAGCCTGCTCGGATCTCATCTCAGGAGGTAGCCCTCTGCGCTCTCGTAGCCTTCGGCGGCATAATGGCTGGTACAAGAAACAGGATAATAAGAACAGTGCAATAGAATCATAGGATACACGGAATTGAAGAAGGAATTTCAAGAAAGTATATCCTAAAGTCACTTAGGCGGAGTACCGTATTGCAAGTACGCCACGGACATACACACGCTACGTTACCCTGCTTAAGTCACTTACTCCATCTACCAAGGGTCATCCTACACTCAGAAAGGTAAAACCTATCGCTCTGATACCAACTTTGTCACGACCCGAAAGGTACGGAACGTGACTGGCACTTAAATTACGAACGTCTCAAGGTGGACGTAATCTAAGTAAGCCAAAGCACAGAAATCAAAACCAAATAAGCAGTAGAGTGAAGGAAAAACCAATCAATTGAAATCGAATTTATCAAATAAGTCATATCAAGCCTTTTTAAAAGCAATGTCCATTTTTCCGAAAATTTCGGTAGAGTCTCCTTTGTAAATACTGGCCCCCAAAATGGGTACAACAAGAATATATATGAATACAAAAAATAAAGCATCCCCAAGCGGGAGCTAACTCTTCGCCACAAGGCGGTCACAAATCCCACGCAATATAAATCAGCAATATGCAAAATAAGTATAAAAAGGCATAAGTAAGAAGCAACATGTCGGCTCAAGTGAGCACGACCCAAAAAAAAACAATATACATGCCCACAAATCTTACTGTCTCGCCTCTAAGTCAATATACAACACTACTGGTAGATATGGTAGATGGAGTACACTAGATACAATGAATGTACAAGGTGGAAGACAAAATAAACATAAAACCCACCTACGAGCAAAAATCCTTAATCCACGCAAAAGGAGGAAGTGCGTCTGCCGCAACAGTACTGACGGATAGGACCTGCAAAAAGTCTGTAGCACAACGGGGGTGAGTTGCCAACTCGTGAGTAATATGTATCATTTATAAAGACTATCGTAAGCATGTACGCAAAGTGTCACAGTTCTACAATATTTCTATAGTATGAAGTACTAGCATGTATGCGACATGAGTGCAATGTAACACAAGATCTGAATATGCTGATGTGAGGAAATCATTATTTTCATCTTAGGAAATTTCTGTGAGATATCTGAGGAAATATCATATGAAATCTACAGAAATCCATGCCCAGCATCGGCACCTCAAATACATATCTCAATGTCCCAAAGTATCTGTATCCAATATCCCGGCCCCAGCCGTCCGGCTGGTCCATCTCAAAATATCAATATCTCAATATCTCACGGCCACGGTTGGTATCCTCTGGATATCCGCCGCGCCAACAATCACCGGTAGGTAGTCTGCCCCTGCCAGGCTCATCGTCTACTTCTCGAACTTCTTGCCCCGGGGTACCTTACTGGGCCCACCATGTACCCGAGACGGTTCATCCAACTCCTCGAAACGGGTCTCGAAAACCAACAGAAAACTCATGGTGGACGACACAAATATCATGTTCCGAGAAAACCGCAACTTGCTACATTTAAAATGATATCAGTTTTATTAAATCTTTGCGGTTTCTCCAAAATCTCATAAATTTTAAATACTGAAATCCTCCAGGAAAAAGTACTATAAGTATGCATGTCAATGATGACGAATGTCTATGTATGATCGAATGCTGTAATGGAGTACATGCACATGACTAGCAATTTTACATGATCATTTTGAGGAATTTACTATATTAGCACTGGTTTATATGTCTTATATGGTGAAGTTATTCTAAATTCCGTTTTAACAAGTTATCTAGTGTTTGTGGCATAGCAATTACCAAGGCGTGTGTGTTCGCATGAATAGTGCTCTTGCAGCATAAAACTCTGGTAATGGTGTAAGTGTCCTATAAAATGAAGTTGCACAACTATATATAAAGAATTAAGCAATTCAATTATTTACTGTGTCGCATATCTCATTTAATGATTTCAATGGTTTTTATATGATGAAATTAGCACAATAAGGATATACATGTCATGCAGTGCAGTAAAATAGGTAACTAAAACTACATGCAATAAGCTGGTATTACTAAAATTCTAAATTATCGGGCGCTTCGTGCCATCCAAACGATTCTCCCAGTAGATGTATACATCTACTCACCGGAAATCCCCAGCTAGCTATGTCCAATCACTGCTTTCCCTTTTCGTGCCGCGTCCGAAGTCTCCGCGACCGATCCTGGAATTTGCACCAATACAAAACATAAGGTTACATATCATGAAATGACGCAAATCCCAAACGAAAATATCAACGTTCACAAGCTAGGCACAACGTGCACAAGGTGCGCGGAACACACACGAAAATCATAAAAACTAACTAGAATCGTCGTTTTGGGGTGCCCGGCAAAACTAAAACCCGATCAAGCAAAATTACGTACTCACACATCCTAAATGTTGTAGGATATGCTAAAAATATAATCAAGATATCACAATAATTCATCACATAATTTTTATAAAAACCTCGTAAGCACTAAAAATTCCAAATTCGTGCAAACATCGCGGATTTGCGATAAAGTGCACACATCATCACGCAAAAACCCAAGTTAACCATTAGAAAGCCACTACAATTAAATTAACCCAATTACCATGCTTCAAAACCCATTTTCCATACAAAACCCTTTTCTTGATTTTTCAAAATGAGCAATTTCAATCCAAACTATACATGAAAACACTAAATTAACACTAATTTGCGTCCACTAAGCAAGCTAACCTCTTAGATTTAGGTTAGAAAAATACTAGATAGCAAAATAATTTAATTAACCTAATAATGGTTTTTCTAAAACCTAATTCAACTCAAGCCATGAACTTTAAAAAAAACCTAGAATGCAAATAACACTAAAATTGGCACTAAAACAACTAAATTAAAGGAATTTAACCATAAGAATTTAAATGGGTAGAAATTATAGCTCAATATCTAGAGATCTAGCAAGAAGAATTTGCCTCCATTGATGGCTTCATAGCACCATGATCCATGCAATAAAGGCTAAGAAGAATGGGATGAAGGATGGGGATTAATTTGTGAGGTTTAATTTGGATTTTTGGAGCAATTTTGATGAAATTTTGATGATGAAAAGAGATAGGACAAGGAGGGGAGGGGGCTGCTGTTTCGGCCAGAGGAGGGAGGGGAAAATGGTGTGGGTGTTGTGGGAAAAGTCAAGGTCAAAGCCCATACCAATCAATCAAAACCCATACTCAAATTACTATATTTTATTCTAATTCAAAACAATTCAATCACAAGAGTTAAAGTCAAAAGTGGGGGGGGGGAGAGAAATGGACTGTTGCACTTGTGTGGCCGGCCAACATGGAGTGAGGATGAGTGTGAGTGATTACAAAAATGTTCTATGCAAAAAGGACCCCCCACTAGTTCATATTTGCAAATTTTAGTTCAAATTAATTATATTTTTGTTTTCCATAATAAAAACCAATTAGAACTTGAAATAAAATACTAAAAATTTATATTACAAACTAGATTTTAGTTGACACGATTCTAAAGATTAAAATTAGCCCATTTAAATTTTTATTTATCGCTAAATTAATATATTTTTAACAGCTTAAAATAATATTAAAAATAGTAAAATAGGGAAAAAATTTTAAATGACCGAAAATTTATTAGTAAATCAGTAGCTACTAAAAACTAGCAATTACTTATCCAAATTAGGTATAATTAGGCATATACTGCAAAATAACAATAATGACGATTTATGGAAAAATACCAAATTTTCACCGATTTTCGGGAAAATACTAAAACGACTTTTCAAGGCGTTACAACCTCCCTCAAAGTACCAACACTGGCTTGGTTGAAAGATTGGCGAACTTGTAAAGTGTAATTAATCCCGGCTAGTCTTACCTTTTAGGGTTTGAAGAAAGATTTGATAAAACCAGTGGGAGCCATCCTGATTAGATAAAATAACAACCAATCTGATCTTGAAAGAGCATACGCTAAAGTTTTTTCTTCTCTCTCTCTTTAGGTAGCGACCTTGTCAGGCCTTAATCAAGATAATAATATGGATGTATTGACTGAACCCACTTGTTATACTGAGCAGGGGAACGTTGGTTCCGTTCTTTCTTATAATTGTTATAAGACAGAGCGGAAAATAGGGAAATATCTGGATTCCCATACCGCCCAAACGAAAAATAAGCATGTTGATACATCTTCTTCGGGTGTGTTAGTTATCGAGAACTGTTTCTCAGTTCACTCTACGTCCTGGGTATTAGATACCGGATCAGGATCCCACATATGTAATATGTTACATGGAGACCTGGGAGTGGGTGATCATTCCGTAAGAATAGGGAATGGTGCAAATGTTGCAGCCAAAGCAGTTGGCGAATATCATCTTGTATTACCGAATGGTAATACATTGATTCTGAATGAATGCTATTACATACTGACCCTGATATGCAATCTTATATCAGTATCTTTATTAAGTAAAGAAAGATATAATTTTATAATATAGGATAATGTTATGAACATCTTCCTGAATCAAAAGTTGATTGGATTAGGCTCGTTAATTAATGACATATACATTCTAAATCAAACCACAGTTCTTAACATACAAAACACACACAAGAGGAAGAGTTCAGAAATGAACGAATCCTTCTTGTGGTATTGTAGACTAGGTCATATCAATGCGACATGACTAGCTAAGTTAGATAAGGATGGATATTTGAATCCGTTCGAATTATCATCTTATGACTCTTGCCAGTCATGTCTCAAAGGCAAAATGACCAAAACTCTGTTTACTGGACACGGAGAAAGAGCTAGTGAGCTCTTGGGACTGATACATAGTGATGTATGTGGTCCTATATCTACACATACCAGGAATGGTTCTTCGTACTTCATTACATTCACTGACGATCTCTCAAGATACGGACAAGTGTTCCTGATGAAACATAAGTCTGAAACTTTTGAGAAATTCACGGAATATAAATCCAAGTCGAGAACCAAATGCGTAAAAGTATTAAATCCTACGATCTGATCGAGGAGGTGAATATTTGAGCACGGAGTTCCTGGACTTTCTAAAAGAGAATGGGATTCTTTCTCAGCTTACTCCTCCATATACACCTGTTCATATCATAAATTTGCAGTCTATATTCCCCATTCTTATGTGTTTTATAAATAAACAGGTGCTTTTGACGCATGTCTGCCACATATTACAGGTTACAGGTTCTTGGAGCGAAGACAGTGAAAAAGACAAAAGATGATACAAAAGAAAGACTTTTGACCCACAAGTAGAAGGATTCTAGTCAAGCCTAGACGAAGAACAATTCACAATTGTACAAGGCAATGCAAGGTCCAAAATGTCAAAGTGAACGGTTAAAAGATCATTACAAGTTTCACTGAAAGATCTGGAGAAAACACAGAAGCCAAATGAAGAAAAAAACTATAGAAATAGAAAGCCCAAAGCATCAAGATCAAGCCAACAAAAATTGAGCAAATGATCTCACTAAAGGGCCGCGGAACCGTGGCCCTACCCCTACATTTGCCGCGGTTCCACGGCCATCTGATGCATGTGTCGGTGCAGATTTCTTCTGGCGGTGCGTCGGTGGTTTTGTTAGGATTTTTCGGGGGTATATCTGTAATAACACATATGCGAGCAATTGTAACCCTAATTTTCCCATTCCCTATAAAATGTATTCTAGAGATTGTATTAGGGATGCATCTTTTCAATTAATAAAAGTTCAGAATCTTTTGAGGATTGAAGAGCATCATTTCTTGTAAGTCATTTAATTTTCTGCCTTAGTTTAAAAGTAATTTCTTGCCCTAGCTTCTAATTTAATTATTGCCTTAGATTAGATCATTCCTTTGCCTTAGTTAATTCTAGTATAGAATTTCTTAAAATTGCAGTAGAAAATTAATCCAATAGATTTAAAAATGAATCTCAAAATGATGTTTTTAATAAATCCCTTAATGAGCGAGTAATTTCCTCGCTTGTTAGGGTTAGGAATAAGGGAGGGAATGAGAGATGAAGATCTCTCATCTTTTTCGTGCCCAATTAATTTTAATAACTAGAACTTCATGCAAGCATGCATGATCCGCTCCCTATGGCACCTTACCCATGAGGTAACGGTGAAACCGTAGTATAAAGGACCAGACATGCATGTCTTCCATGAAGGTTAGAGCAAATATTAGGAAAGGACGGACAGGGATCTAGAGGAAGAAACTTCGTTTCTTCCCAATCATCCTAATCCCTTTTTCTAATAGTTGCTATAACTTCTAAAAGATTTCATTTAGGGCATTGAAAGAGGTGTGTCATCAAATCTTACTAAACCCTACCTTTGACCTAACCCTAGCAAGTTTCTTTATTATCATATAACTTAGTTTTAGATTCAATTAAAACAAAACCAAACAACCATTGGAATCAACTCGTAAGAACACTTAGGAAAATTACACATCCCTGTGGATCGACCCGTATTCACCAGCTAGTTTCATGCGACGCCGTTTCTGATTGCGGTAAAATATTTTTGGTGATCGTTAAAATCCTACACTAATCAAATGGCGCCGTTGCCGGGGATGGCGTAAAATTTTCTTTTTGTAATTTCGGGTTGATATAAATTTTAAATCATAAAAATCTGAAAATAGAAAGAGTATAAAAATATTTTATCAATTTTTATCTGTTTGAAAGGTTTTATTGTTTGAATCTTGCAGGAACAGCGAAGAATCTCGGATCTGAAAATTTACAGAGGGAAAAACAGAAAAGGGTACATCAGAACAGAGGGCAAACGCGACAACAGAATAGCACAATTTTTACAGAGCCCTGATTCCACTACTCCGCCGCCCTTCCGCGACATAAGTGGGCCCCAAACCGCGGTTCCGCCGCAGTATTGCCACTTCAGCTCCTCAATTTTGCATGGTTTGATCTCTCCTTCTCTCCTCTGCAACCTACAATATATCCTTTGTCAAATTTTCTGCAAGATTTCTTTGCGCTAAAAATCTTCTCCCCTTCTAAATAACAGATTTTCTGCAGGTTTCTTTGCGCCGCGCTAAAAAATTGATTGCAAGTGAATTTAATGTTTTGCATAATTTAATCGGACTTTAAGGGGCTATTGACCAAACTCAGATTGGGTGGGGATTTCATCACCCTTCTCAGGACCCCAGAAAGCACTTAAAGCATTTGCATTGACCACTACTAATTAAAAAATACTAGACTCAGCCCTAAGGACTTCGAGCTCAATAGGAAAAGGACTAGTATAGGCATCGACCGTTTATCCTAACCTGACTTTGCGGTGTCTAGACAAGTGTGTCAAAGGCTAGTGGTTATTAATTAGGCCCACTCTTGTGGTTCCTTCCCACTTACCTGGCACTTACCTGGCCGCAATTGGCGGTGAAGAGGCGGTTTGAGGTCCTATTTCTAGCCCTAGTTAGGAGCTGTCTAGCTGACCTAGGTGACCATAAATCTAGGCCTGATTGTGCATGTGTGGTTGATAGCATTTGTGTCACAAGTCTCTTTTCAAAAATCTCTTTGCAAAACTCTCACAATAAACAAAAAGAAAAAAAAAGAAAAATCTTTTCAAAACTTGCAACTTGTCGCTAAAGAAAACTTGCACCTCACTTACACCACTTCCTTTCATTGATGTTTTCTTACCTCCACATTCTGTCTTTCATTTTTTCTGACTACACTACCCTTTAGTGTATGTCACTTTGGACTAGGGACACTAACGCCCGATTAGTCCGTGTTTCGTTGGTACCGACCGACGAACCTTTCGACACTGAAGTCGAAATTCCGTCCACTTTCGTACCTCCACCTTCAAATTCTTCCTCCGAAGGCATGTCGGGATTCAACCCCAACAATACCTTACTGACGGGAATGATTCCACCTACGTTAGGTGCGAATAACCCAAATCACCCGCCTGTTGAAGCGCCCGCACGAGTCGCGCTCCAGATCTCTTCTATCCCGTCCGCACTTCTTTACCTACCTGTCTTTCACCCCCACCGGCAAATGGGGACAATTTTGAAATAAAACCACATTTCATTAATATGCTGCCAAAATTTCATGGTTTGGAATCTGAAGATGCTTATATCTTTATCAATAAATTCCAAAATGTTTGCGCTATGATGAAAACGACCCAATTAAATGATGACGCTATAAGGCTAAGGGTCATTCCTTTCACCTTATGTGACTTATCCGAGAAGTGGCTATACAGCACAGCATCACATTCCATTAGAAATTGGGACGAGTTTATGAAAACTTTTCTTAAAAAGTTCTATCCTCATCACAAAACTGCTAGAATCCGTAATGAAATAATACAATTTTCCCAGCTTCCTTCCGAACCATTTTGGAAGTGCTTCGAGAGATTTAAAGACCTACTCGTTCAATGCCCTCATCATGGGATCGAAAGTTGGCAACTTTGCCAAACATTATACGAGGGATTGAACTCGGCAACGAAGCTGTTGCTAGAAACCATCTGTCAAGGTCACTTTCTCTCCAAATCTAGTGAGGAAGCGTGGCAGTTTCTTGAGGATCTTAGTGAACAAACAATTCAGTGGGAGAGCACCAAGACCACATCATCTTCTTCTAGTGGTCAATCTAGGGCAGGCATACATCAAGTAGAGATGTCGATTGCTATGAAGGCCGAGATGGCCGCTCTTACGAAAAAGCTAGAAGCGATTGAGACCAAAATCTCGTCGCCTTCTCTTGCCCCTGTTATGCCTCCACGAACTGTTTGTGCTTGTTGTGCGGATCCATCGCACCTAACCGAAGGGTGTCCTTATAATGCATCTACTCAAGGACATGATCAAGTCAATGCTGCCTTTCAGCAACGACAAAGAAACGACCCGTACTCTTCGACATACAATCCGGGGTGGAGGAGTCACCCAAATTTTGCTTGGAACCAAAATCAACAATTCCAAGGAAATAACAATTTTCAAAGGCCTCCTCCACCACAACAACAAGCACCCCCACAAACTCAATTTCAACAGCAACCTTTTCAATAGCAACCTTACCCTAATCAGGTGAACAATTTTGTGCCTAACACCACTTACCCGCCAAACAATTATGTTCAACCTAATAATGACAAGGTTAGCTCGCTCGAAAAAAGCCTAGATGGATTCCTAAAGCAATCTACACAGTCTACAGCAAGACTAGAGACTTCTATTCAATCTTTGGTGCAAAACAGTGCCCCACACGATCAAATCATCAAATCTAGTGAGGCACAAATTGCACAACTCAATGCAGCTTTGAGCGAGCGCGAAAAAGGAAAGCTCCCGTCTTAACCACTGCCCAACCCCGGTCACGCACATGCTGCATATCAACAGCAGAATCATAACGTAAATGCTGTGACCACGTTGAAATCGGGAAAAGTGTTGCAAAACAATGTGGGTATTAACAATGACACCCCTGCCGGTGGCCCTTCTTCATCTTCTTCACCTTCTTCTTCTCTTCTTCTTCTTTAGAGCCTATTCTCCATCCTTCACACGGCTCTACTTCTTCTAGCTCGAACGGACCCATTTCTCACAACACGAACACATCTACACGGGGTGCCGTTCCAACTCGACAATCTGATCCGCAAAAATTGGACTCAACAACCTTTCAAAATGTTTCTTTTCCAAATCGATTGAGATCCAATAAACCAACTCCACAGATGGAGAAGATTGTAGAGTTGTTCAAACAGGTTAGCATAAATATCTCTCTTTTGGATGCAATCCAACAAGTTTCTTCATATGCAAAATTTTTAAAGGACTTATGCACCAAAAAGAGGAAGTCACAAGTACCAAAGAAAGTTTTTGTGGCTAGTGCTATTAGTGATGCTCTTGTCAATTCTTTACCCCCAAAGCAAAAGGACCCCGGTTGTCCTACTATTTCGATAACAATTGGAGACAAGAACATCAATAGAGCACTATTAGATCTTGGTGCTAGTGTCAATTTGCTACCTTATTCTGTGTACGAGCAATTAGGCGTTGGAGAGCTTAAGCCCACTCACTGTACTCTTCAAATGGCCGACCGGTCAATCACCCATCCTAGGGGAGAGCTGGAGGATGTGTTAATTAGAGTAGGGGATTTCATTTTCCCCGTTGACTTTATTGTGATGGATACACAACCTGTCGCTAACCCCCGGAATCAAATTCCGGTGATACTTGGTCGACCATTCTTGGCGACCTCCAACGCAGTGATCAATTGTCGTAATGGTTCAATGAACCTATCTTTCGGCAATATGACAATTGAGCTCAATATTTTCAAGTTGGGGAGTCAGCTTGCTGAGCCTAATGCTAGCGTACTTGATGTTTGCTCGATTAATGAGATCGCGGAGGAGGACTGTGAGTTCGAGAATTTTTTGTTCGATCACAGCAATGTTAACGCCACTAGTGCGTTCCTCCTAGAATCCGACACAGCTTTCACGGCGGATAACGATTATGAGTGTTTCACCTTTGTTGATGATTTTGAGGACTCATCACCTGAGTTTGAGTCTTTTGCTTTTTCGGATGAGTTAGTTGAACCATCCGACTCGGTTGCGTACACTCGATTTGAACCTTTGATGGAATCCTTCGGGTTTGAAACGGTTACTCCATTGATACCATCTATTGTTTCACCTCCTAAACTCGAACTAAAGCTTTTGCCATCGCACCTAAAATATGCTTATCTAGGTGATAATGAGACCTTACCCGTTATCATATCGGCCTCTCTAGCTCTTGAGCAAGAGAAGGCCCTTATAATGGTCTTAGAGAATAATCGGCAAGCTTTTGGCTGGTCTATGGCGGACATCAAGGGGATTAGTCCCCTCATAGTCGAACATCATATGCACTTGATGGATGATGCCAAGCCGGCAAGGGATCCACAAAGACGCCTCAACCCCATTATGAAAGAGGCTGTCAAGAAGGAGATTGTTAAGTGTCTGGATAGTGGTATCATTTACCCTATCTTGGATAGCCAATGGGTTAGCCCCATTCATGTTGTGCCAAAGAAATCGGGCATCACAGTCATTACCAATGAGGCAAATGAGTTAATTCCCACTCGCACCCAAACTGGGTGGCGAGTTTGCATAGACTATAGAAAACTCAATGCCGCGACAAGGAAAGACCACTTTTCTTTACCTTTCATTGACCAAATGCTCGAACGATTGGCAGGGTACAAGTTCTATTGCTTTTTGGATGGCTATTCCGGCTATAACCAAGTCCCCATAGCCAAAGAGGATCAAGACAAGACCACATTACTTGTCCCTTTGGCACTTTTGCTTATCGTCGCATGCCTTTTGGGTTATGCAATGCGCCCGCTACATTTCGGCGGTGTATGATGGGGATCTTTTCAGACATGGTTGAAAAGTTCTTGGAGATCTTTATGGATGATTTCTCCATCTTCGGTGACTCCTTCGACGAGTGTTTACGACATCTTTACGCTGTTCTTACTCGCTGTAGGGATAAGAACCTAACTTTGAATTGGGAGAAGTGCCATTTTATGGTACGAGAGGGCATTGTCTTAGGACATGTCATCTCGCAAAACGGCATAGTGGTTGATAGAGCCAAACTTGAAGTCATCTCTAATCTTCCTCCTCCTAAACGCATTAAAGACATCCGAGCCTTCCTTGGCCACGCCGGTTTTTACAGACGGTTCATCAAGGATTTTAGCAAGATTGCTAGACCCTTGACTCTCTTATTGGCCAAGGACACAAAATTTGATTTCGACTCTACTTGCATGGAAGCATTTGAGTCTTTGAAACACTCTCTCATTTTTGCGCCCATTCTCTCATCTCCAGACTGGACGCATCCTTTCGAAATCATGTGCGACGCATCAGATTTTGCCATTGGTGCTGTTCTTGGACAGCACATTAATAAGATGCCGCACGTGATTTATTACGCTAGCCGTACATTAAATGAGGCCCAACTAAACTACACAACAACAGAGAAAGAGTTTTTAGCAGTTGTGTTTGCACTTGAAAAATTTCTGCCTTATTTAATCGGCTCTCCAGTCATTGTATATACAGATCATTCAGCTCTTCGCCACCTTTTTGCGAAGAAGGATGCTAAGTCGAGGCTAATACGTTAGATCCTCCTGCTATAAGAGTTTGATCTTGTCATAAGGGACAAAAAAGGATGCGAAAACATAGTGGCCGATCACTTTTCACGACTTCCTTCTTCGCCCACACTTGAACTTCCTATCACAGACGCATTTCCGGATGAGCAACTCTTGACCGTTTCTTGCGAACCATGGTTCGCTGATATAGTAAACTACTTGGCCACCGGCTTGATACCTAACAATTGGTCGAAACAGGATAAACTTCGATTCTTGTCCCAAGTAAAGCATTTTTACTAGGATGAACCTTATCTTTTTAAATACTGTTCCGACCAAATCATTCGTCGGTGTGTACCGGAAAATGAGGTTAAGAGTGTGCTGTCTTTTTGCCACGATCAAGCATGTGGCGGGCACTTTGGCCCAAAGAAGACAGCCGAAAAAGTCTTGCAGTGTGGTTTCTATTGGCCATGACTCTTCAAGGATGCTTATGAATACTGCAAGACTTGCTCCCGGTGTCAACACTTGGGCCGGATATCGCGGAGAAACGAAATGCCGCTCCAACCAATTTTGGTTGTCGATGTTTTTGATGTTTGGGGTATAGACTTCATGGGACCATTTCCCAATTCTTTTGGGAATGTTTATATTCTGTTGGCTGTTGACTACGTTTCAAAGTGGGTCGAGGCTGTGCCTAGCCGAACGAATGACAATAAGGTTGTCATTCGATTTCTTAAAGAACACATCTTTTCTCGATATGGGCACCCTCGAGCGATCATAAGTGATAATGGTTCTCACTTTTGCAATAGGACTTTTGAGTCCTTAATGCGCAAATATTCTATAACCCACAAGTTGTCAACGCCATACCATCCCCAAACATGTGGGCAGGCCGAGGTTTCAAATCGGTAAATAAATCAAATCTTGGAGAAAACGGTTTCAAAGAACCGTAAGGATTGGTCCCTTAAACTGATCGATGCACTATGGGCTTTCCGTACTGCATATAAGACCGATCTTGGTATGTCTCCATACCGGCTTATTTACGGGAAAGCTTGCCACCTCCTAGTAGAGATTGAGCATAAGCCATTTTGGGCTATCAAGGAGCTGAATTTATCTTTAGGAGATGCGGGCAGCAACCGAAAGCTGCAGTTGAATGAACTAGAAGAGCTGCGGGATGGGCATATGATAATGCCGTAATTGCTAAAAACCGAGCTAAGGTGTTCCACGATAAACACTTTTTGCGTAAAACTTTTGAACCTGGTCATCAGGTTTTACTCTATGATACTCGGTTACATTATCACCCCGGCAAGCTCCGTTCTAGATGGAGAGGACCTTTTGTAGTCCGCACCGTTTATCCGTACGGTGCGGTTGATCTTGAAAATCCTGAAGACGGTACCTTATTCAAAGTGAATGGGCATCGATTGAAACCGTTCTTCACAGCAGACCCATCGGAGGAGCTCCTGTTTTTGCAGGAGACGATTTACACTGATTGATTTTCCTCCACTTTCACCCCCGAATTTCCAATCAATTTTTCCAAAACTTTATTTCAAATAAGTTTGGGGGTGTGTATCATTTGTAAATATGTGAATAAACAGGGGAGTGCCGACATTTTGACTCACTTGGTCCGGCATGACAGTGAGGACACTGTCCGGTATAAGTTTGGGGGTATGCTCGGTACGTCTTTTTCCTTCGCATTCATATGTATATTTTTGCATTTGCATATTTATTTGAAAACCCATAAAAAATTGAAAAATTTCAAAAAATTTATAAAAATGATTGTATTCATTTTTGGCCATATCTAACTTGAGTTTGACAAATAGGTTAACTGGCTACGAACAACTAGATCTTAGACTTAGTAAATCAAAAATCCTAAAAATAACCTTCTTTAAAGATTAACGGTAGAAAGTATATGTCTTCGTAGTTTATTTAGAAATAGGCAAATTTTGGGTTCACTTCCCGGGCTAAGTCGAAATAAAGGAAAAAGTGTTGATTTTTATTAGAGTATAAGTTTGAAAAATAATTCCTAGCTTAAATGTAGATTCTGAAAATGTATACCCTACAATTTGCACAATCACACACCTTGAAACTTGGAATAGTAGAGGAGACCTTGAAATGTTCTTGTCTAAAGTCCTTAGTACAATAAAAATAAAAGGAAAAAAAAAGGTGAATAAAGAAAAAAAATGAACACTGGTTTTCGTGATTACTTAAGGCTAAAAATAAAAAAAAAAATTTAGCAAGGGTGCTTCATCACCTAGTGCCTTAGACTAACTGGTTTGGGAGTCATTGCTAAAGCCTTGGGTGTTGCAAAACTAGGAAGTACGCTTAAAGTGCTAACACATCTTGTAATCGGTTGTTGGTACCTCAAGAAGTATTAACGGTCGCATGAAGGATGTGTAAGCGAAATTCAATTAAAAATTCACCAATTAATAAGTGCTTTGGACAACGGACAAGGGTATGATTGCTTGATTTGAATTTCCAAGTGTATGGGTGATTTATACACACACGTGGGGATATGTGATTAGAGTTTAGATAAGAGAAAGGAATGAAGAATAGAACTTGTATCTTTAGTAGAGTTGATAGAAAAATTCCTAAGTGGAGATGGAATCCTAAAAGGAAAACTTAAGAAATGCCGAAAGCTGAGTGATTCTATAGAACATATATAATCTTAAGTTAAATGATGAGGGAGTGTGAAGAATATGGATGGATAATTTACGAGTCGATGATAATAGAATTCTGTGTTAGAAAACCTAATTGGAGAATTAATGTCGAAAAAGCCAAATTGATAGGATTTTATGGGTGTAATCCGCTGAAAACCCTCAGGAGACAACACTCCTCCTACTAGGGACACCTAGAGGTTTAACGGCTTGTTGCACGGGCTCAGTGCACGAGCTCAGTGCAATCGCGTTTCCCTGCGAAAATGCGGTTAGGTTTTATCGAGAATAAAATAATAAGTTTGCTCGAGGACGAGCAACAGATAAGTTTGGGGGTATTTGTTCATATCATAAATTTGCAGTCTATATTCCCCATTCTTATGCGTTTTATAAATAAACAGGTGCTTTTGACGCATGTCTGCCACATATTACAGGTTACAGGTTCTTGGAGCGAAGACAGTGAAAAAGACAAAAGATGATACAAAAGAGAGACTTTTGACCCATAAGTAGAAGGATTCTAGTCAAGCCTAGACGAAGAACAATTCACAATTGTACAAGGCAATGCAAGGTCCAAAATATCAAAGTGAACGGTTAAAAGATCATTACAAGTTTCACTGAAAGATCTGGAGAAAACACAGAAGCCAAATGAAGAAAAAAACTATAGAAATAGAAAGCACAAAGCATCAAGATCAAGCCCACAAAAATTCAGCAAATGATCTCACTAAAGGGCCGCGGAACCGCGGCCCTACCCCCACATCTGCCGCGGTTCCATGGCCATCTGATGCACGTGTCGGTGCAGATTTCTTCTGGCGGTGCGTCGGTGGTTTTGTTGGGATTTTTCGGGGGTATATCTGTAATAGCACATATGCGATCAATTGTAACCCTAATTTTCCCATTCCCTATAAAATGTATTCTAGAGATTGTATTAGGGATGCCTCTTTTCAATTAATAAAAATTCAGAATCTTTTGAGGATTGAAGAGCATCATTTCTTGTAAGTCATTTAATTTTCTGCCTTAGTTTAAAAGTAATTTCTTGCCCTAGCTTTCTAATTTAATTATTGTCTTAGATTAGATCATTCCTTTGCCTTAGTTAATTCTAGTATAGAATTTCTTAAAACTGCAGTAGGAAATTAATCCAATAGATTTAAAAATGAATCTTAAAATGATGTTTTTAATAAATCGCTTAATGAGCGAGTAATTTCCTCGCTTGTTAGGGTTAGGAATAAGGGAGGAAATGAGAGATGAAGATCTCTCATCTTTTTCGTGCCCAATTAATTTTAATAACTAGAACTTCATGCAAGCATGCATGATCCGCTCCCTACGACACCCTACCCACGAGGTAACGGTGAAACCGTAGTATAAAGGATTAGACATGCATGTCTTCCATGAAGGTTAGAGCAAATATTAGGAAAGGACGGATATGGATCTAGAGGAAGAAACTTCGTTTCTTCCCAATCATCCTAATCCCTTTTTCTAATAGTTGCTATAACTTCTAAAAGATTTCATTTAGGGCATTGAAAGAGGTGTGTCATCAAATCTTACCAAACCCCACCTTTGACCTAACCCTAGCAAGTTTCTTTATCATCATATAACTTAGTTTTAGATTCAATTAAAACAAAACCAAACAACCATTGGAATCAACTCGTAAGAACACTTTGGAAAATTACACATCCCTGTGGATTGACCCGTATTCACCGACTAGCTTCATGCGACGCCGTTTCTGATTGCGGTAAAATATTTTTGGTGATCATTAAAATCCTACACTAATCAACACTACAGCACAACGGCGTATCGGAGTGGAGAAACCGCACCCTATTGGATATGGCGTGCTCTATGATGAGTGTTGCTGAGTTATCTATTTCCTTTTGGGGACATGCACTGGAAACAACTGCAGACCTATTGAATATGGTTCCTACCAAATCAGTGCCTACCACTCCATATGTGATATGGAAGGGGAAGAGACCATGTCTTAATTATGTTAAGATATGGGGTTGTCCGACCTATGTCAAAAGGCACAATTTTGACAAACTCGAGGCAAGGTCTGTTCTGTGCAAGTTTGTAGGATATCCCAAGCATTCACGGGGGCATATCTTCTACCACTTTGAGGAACAAAAGTTGTTTGTTACTCAACATGTCACCTTTTTAGAAAAGGAATTTCTTGCAAAAGAAATTAATGGTCATGAGGTAGAACTGGAAGAGGTTCCAGCAGCACAAACTACAACATAAGATTTGGTTGAACCACAGGATTTGATAGCTCCCAACGAATCTCAGCCTCTCCGCCAATCTAGTAGGGTTCCTCATCCACTTGAGAGATACTACGGTTTTCTCATTGATGGTGGAAGCGAGGATTGCATCATGGAGGATGATGACCCAACTAGCTTCGTGCAGGCCATCATGAGTGGAGACTCTGTGAAATGGCTGGATGCAATGCAATTTGAGATGGAATCCATGTACACCAACAAAGTATGGACTTTGGGAGTTGCTTTTGAAGGGGTAAAACCCATTGGGAGCAAATGGATCTTTAAGAAGAAACTTGGTGTAGATGGAAAAGTTGAGACTTTCAAAACTAGACTTGTTACAAAAGGTTTTCGTCAACGACCGGGTGTGGATTATGATGAAACCTTTTCTCCAGTGGCTGTGCTTAAGTCCATCCGGATCCTACTTTCCATTGCTGCATACCATGACCCAAAATCTAGAAAATGGATGTTAAGACCGCCTTTCTAAATGGTCATTTAGAAGAGAGTGTGTACATGACTTAGCCAGAGGGCTTCGTAGATAGTAGGAGCAGCGGAAAGGTGTAGAAGCTGCTTAAATCCATCTACGGTTTAAAGCAGGCATCGCGGAGTTGGAACATCTGTTTTGATGTTGTAGTCAAAGAGTTTGACTTCATGAAAAACGTAGATGAACCTTGTATATACAAGAAGGTGGCAGAGAGTAAGGTTGTCTTCCTTGTATTGTACGTAAATGACATACTCTTGATAGGAAATGATATTCCTATGCTGCAATCGGTCAAGCTCTTCTTATCACAAAGATTTTCAATGAAAGATCTAGGTGATGCCTCCTACATCTTGGGGATTAAGATTTATAGAGATAGATCTAACTGGATACCGGGATTGTCCCAATTCAGGTATATTGACACCATACTAAAGAGGTTTAGTGTGGAAGAATCCAAGCGTGGGTTCTTACCCATGATCTCAGGACTCACTCTCTCCAAAAAGATGTCTCCCAAGACTGATTTGGAGAGAGCTCACACGCAAGGGATACCCTATGCTTCGGCAGTAGGCTCTATCATGTACGCGAGGCTATGTACCAGACCCGATGTAGCATACTCACTAAGTGTAGTGAGTAGCTATCAAGCAGATCCAGGAGAGAGTCACTGGACAGCTGTGAAGAGCATTCTCAAGTACTTGAGAAGGACTAAAGAAATGCTCTTGGTGTATGGTAACTGAGAACTCTAAGTGGAGTCCTTTACCGATTCGAGCTTCCAGAGTGATAAGGATGACTCTAAGTCGGTCATGGGATTTATCTTTATCCTCAATGGAGGGGCGGTTTGTTGGAAGAGTTCCAAATAGGAAACCGTGGTAGACACGACGATGGAGGCTGAATACATCGCTGCCAAAGATGCTGCCAAATAGGCTGTCTGGATGAAGAAGTTCATAACTGAACTTAGAGTGGTTCCATCCATTGAGTATCCAATACCTTTGTATTATGATAACAATGGAGCGGTGGCTTTGGCCAAGGAACCCAGGTCCCATCAGCGATCCAGTCATATTCTAAGGCGGTATCACCTGATCCGGAAGATAGTTGATCACCGGGAGATCGAGGTCAGGAGAGTTGACACGAAGAACAACACAGCGGATCCACTCACGAAGGCCATTCCCCGGATACAGTTTGAGAGACTCTTCGGGATGTTGGGTATGCGATACTATAACAGCTGGTCCTAGTGCAAGTGGGAGATTGTTAGTTGTATGTATGCCCTAAAGGCCATTATTGTACATATGATGTATATTATAGTGGATGCTTGGACATATATAGAGAGTACTTTCTTGCTCGACATGATAGTATGCTATCTGGTTTCTCTTTATCTTAACATGTATACTTGTCTCTTGATACTGTCTCATAGTTACATGTTGGTAAAGCACTTAGGATGTATACTTGACTACTAGGATTATAATGTAGATCATACTAATGGGGCCATGGTAGTCCATAAGTTCATCCTTTAATGTTCCTAGTCATGGGTGTATTGAGACATGACATCGATATACCAGAGTAGACTAGCGTATACGCTTCTCGACCCATGAGATGGGCGATGGATGATCCCATATCCATTGGTGTTTGACATCAGAAATGGTATACGGGTGCTCAGTGGAGACTGGGTACACTGGACGGACTCGCCGAGAACTCCTAGATGGTATTATACCTGACGTCAAATAGCAGTTCTTTGGTGACACTGGTACAGGTTAGTCTGTAGACCCGAGATCGTCATAGAGTCTTGTGTGATTCCCACCGTGCTTTGATTTCCACCTTACCACGTTCAAGAGGATGTGCAAAACGGTGGTTTTTGCACACAGTCCCGAGTCACATGGAGGCAATGAGCGATACGAGGGGATTTCGTCTCTCCCGGTATTGGGGGTAGATGTCGTGCAGTGCTTGATTGGCTATACCTGGAAGTCCCTAGCCAGGGCTGATTTGGAGATTTACTTGTTAGTTTTATCAGTTGTTTCTCGACCCGTTATGAGCCTCATATCGGCATGACTTATTGAGTTATTGGGGTCTGACATTTACCACCCCTAGACTGGATATGCGACATCTAAGACGAAGAGACCGGACTGTACGGTAGTGTTACCGACAGGCTTTACAGGAGCTAGAGCGGGCTTACTTGTTGATCTTATGATCGCTCAATACCCGGGTAGCTGTTACGTCCAGCTAGTACCGCTAACGGCTTGTGGGTGCTTGATATGATCATCACCTACTGCCGGCGTATTGACGAGTCTTTAAAGTCCTACACAAAGGTTTCACTGGCCCAGGCAAAACGAGGTAGGAGCACATATGTGATATGTGCAGGACCGAGAATAATACGAGTATGTGATACCGTATTCTATTTTCACGATTTATTCGTATCGGTCGGTTATATGTGATATAGCCGGGTTATCGAATCAAGTGTTGATTCGATAGGATGATACAAATTATATTAGACGGTTGTATATGATATAGCCGGATTATTAAATCAAGTGTTGATTTAATGATTTAATGTATAATTATATATTTGATATATTAATTTACATTAATAATATTTTCTCACTTAAGCATTTCTTTTTCTCACATGTGCACACTTATTATATATGTGATATATATTAATTGTGTTTTAATATTTTGTGTCATGGTTGATGATACATGCAACATGGGTGTATGAGACTTACACCATGATAAAGATAATGAAGGGTTTATTTATTTAGTGTAAATCAATTATTAGTTGGATAATGGTCACATGACATGAAGCTTGTAGAAGCTTGGAGACCCATTGACTAGTCCACTAGTTTTGTCTTATACTAGATATTTGTTAACCCAACCATTATTTAAACTCATGGTTAAGTTTATGCATAAGATATATTAGATTTTCTCACCCATGATTTCCATTCACTCTATCATCTATTATTTTCTTCTTCTACCTCAAGCTCAAGAGATAGCTCATTAGGTTTTGTGAGAGAGCTTAAAATTAGTGAGAAAATCAATTCTAAAGTGAGCAAAAATCCTACTTCATCATCCTCTACTAGAATAGCACTTTAGTATAGGGTGTTAGCTTCACTAATCTTACATCAGTGAAGAGGTAGCTTGGGTTAGTGTCTCCTCGACGTAGATCATCTTCGGCTTCGAAGACTTCAAGCAAGTATGCACCATTCACCTTGTGGAGCCTCTCAAGGGTCCGGGAGTTTAATGATCGCAGTGAATGGACTACTACATGGAGCTAATGAAGTGAAGGATCAGTCTACAAAGGTTGTATTCCTAGTTCACTTAGTTGTAAAGTAGTTTTCACATTGTTTCGTATGATTCTCTAGTTAAAGTTCCTAGGTTAGAGTTCTTTAGCACGACAAAAATTTGAAAATGGCATGGACGATGCCTCCCAAAACCTTGCTGTCGTGCATAGGAACCCTACAGATATATCTTCTACCATTCTGAGGAACAAAAAGTGTTTGTTTCTCAGCATGCCATCTATTTAGAAAAGGAATTTCTTGTAAAAGAAATTAGCGGCAATGACGTAGAACGGAAAGAAGTTCTAGCTACACAAACTATAAGTGACAATTTGGTAGAACCAGAGGATTCAATAGTCCCCGACGAACCTCAGCCACTCCGCAGATCTAGTAGGGTTCTTCATCCACCTGAGAGATACTACGGTTTTTGTTAGTGATATATACCCTAGAGGCCATTATTGTATCATACAGGATTGTATATTACTTAATGGGAGCTTGGAATATACACGGATATAGTAACAGTCTTGCTCGAAATGGTAGTATGCTACCCGGTTTGTTTCTACCTCTATATGTGCATGTGTTTTCTTAGCATATTGCTTATACATATTAGTAGAGCCCTTAGGATCTTTGCTTGATTACCAGAGTTGTGATGGTAGTCACACTAGTGGGGGCTGGATAGTCTATAAGCACATCCTATACAGGTCCTTATTCGTAGGATTATCGAGACGGGGCATCGATACTCCACTGTAGACTAGTGTATATGCTTCTCATCCCAACAGGAGAGATGGTCTGTCCCACAGCCATTAGTATATCGTACTGGAGATAGTATGCAGGTGCTCATTAGGTTATGAGTATACTGGACAGGACTCGCCGGGAACTGTTGGTGGGTATTATACCTATCGTCGGGTAGCAGTTCCCAGGTGACATGAGTACAACATAGTCCGTCGACTTGGCACTGCTACTTTACACCGAGTGTGTTTCCATTGCACTTTGATTACTACCCTACCACGGCTCAAAGGAGTCATGTAAACAGGTTGTAGTTGGGTGCAGTCCCGAAGCACTGGGAGGAAGCGGTGGTTAGATAGGATTCGTCTCTTCTGGTATTGGGGGTTGATATCGCGCTGTGTTCGGAAGGCCATTCCACAAAGTTCTTGGCCAAGGCAAGTGATATTTACTGGTAGGTATTCTAATAGTTTTTCAGGGTGTATTGGGCTACTCTCCGACACGACTTATTGCGTTATTAGAGGTCTGACGATTACTACCCCTAAGCTCGATATGCGATACTCTTATACGAATAGACTGGACTGTACAGAGATTGTCGCATTCAGGCTCAGTAGGAGTTAGGGTGGGTTTTCCTCATCGTCCTTCTTATCGACATCTACCTAGGGCCGTTACGTGCAGATAGTACCACTTGCGGCCTGTGGTTAAACCCACTGCCAGCGTAGTGTCGAGTCTTTAGAGTCCCACATAGAGAGTTTCCTTGCACCGGGAAAAAGGTGTAGAAACCGTATGGTTTTACGACAGGGCTTCAATCAGGTACGTGCACTTGTGCGCGTATGATGTTCGGGCGGATAATACTAGTAGGATTTGGTTTAAGCCGGATCCTAGTATTATATTGATGGATCAGTTTCGTCTCTTTGCATTCGTGTTTCTCGGAATACGAATGTGGGTATATATATACGGATGAGAGGGGCATAGAAAGAGACACCTCACTAGGGTTTTGACCATTTACTTGATTAAAACAATTATGAGGTGGAGGAAAGTATTTGTTATTTTTGTAAATGATTATCGAGGCATGGCTACTTGTTTTGACTACTTGATTTGGTTTGACCACTTGACTTGGTTTGACTCTTTGACTAGATATTTCTTGTGAGATATTTTAAGGCACTAGATATTTTGGGCGAGATATTTTCTTGCCATGCTTGTATTCAAGTCAAGAGAGCCATCTCATTTTGATCATTATCATTATCAAAAATCATTTCTCTTTCCTCAAGCTAGCTCTCTTCTTCTTCCTCTCAACTAAAACCCTAAAAGCTCTCATGTGTTGAGAATCCTAGTGTTCCAAGAGACAAAGCACTCCATCTTCATACTCTACACCTTCTAGGACTTCTAGTTTAGCGAACTAGAAGCCGTAGTTACCTTGGATTTGAGATAGGAGCTCGGACTATAGACTCTCGGGTGGATCGTCTTTGACTCGAGGAAGCCGATGAGGTTACTACGATCCGGATCGATCCTTGGAGCCTACGAAGATGAGGAGGACATCGATGAAGACCCGAAGGATATGTATCGTGAGGTATAACTTCATATCTGAGTAGTTAAACCTCTTGTAGTTTGCTAGCTATGGTTTATATTCGATCCTTGGTTCTAGTCGGTGTTGCGAAGCCCGTAAAAATCATTTTTTGCAATTTCTGCCTCCCCGCAAACTCGTGGGGCGCACAACATTGACTTACAGTGGTATCAGAGCCTCTCATAAACTATAGATAGCTAGTAGCGATGTTAGAATTCCACCGGTTTTTGTCGCGCAAAAACTGCCGAAAAACAGTTTTCAAAAATAAAATTTTGAGTGGTTTACACACCACGCGGGCTCACGGTTTGAACCGAGAAGATGTGGGATGGAGCATGCGTACCCCGGGGACCCTCCGAGAGGGGGTCCGAACGGCTGGGCCCACTCTCCAAGACCACCACAAGGTGGTCTTGGCGGTGGGGACCCAAAACTGCCGCACCTTGGGCAGTTTCGGGTCTGCCTCACCCCCTGGACACCTCGTGGTGGACTTGGGGGTGGGATACCCCCTCTAATCCTACTCAAATTTAATTTCATGCTCTAACTTCCTGCGAAGGTTCGGGTGCGTTTCGTTTTGATTCAGACTCCCGGATTGGCTTAAAACGATCGTTTTTGGAACTTTAACTCACTAGATTTTCATGTCTTGGAAAATTGGTTAAGTTTGCTAATTGCGTGCGGAATTCTAACGTCGTAGTTACTTTACTAGCTTTGTGTTGTATATATGTGTTTGGAAACGTCGACTAATTGCTATACGTCGATTAGTCGGGTTGCACATATTTGTGATGTTGTTATGATGGTTTGTGTATATGAACTTGTTGGATCGTCGTGAATGAATGGCCGGGGATATGAGATGAGGGTTTTCTTTCTTTCATTCGATGTATAAATTTGTAAAGTGATGTAATATTATTTTGCGGGGCATATCCAGGTTGAGCTAGCAGCCACCGTTGTATTATTTCTTTTATTGTTTTTGCTCCTAGGATAGACCCAAGGTGGGGTGCATAAACTACAGGGTATTTTGAAGTGCCGAGTGACCTACTCACTTTGTTGAGAGAGGTTGCTTCACTTCGGGTATTTGGTGGGTAGTTTGCCACACCCGTAGGGGTCTAGAGTGGGGTTTGGCTATTCATCACGACCGTGGCCGTCTTTCGTTACAGGCTCAAACGAAATACGAAATTTCTAATATATCTAATGTGTTCATCTGTGATCTGGAATGCCTATCATTGCGTCTGACGAATGGATATTATATATATTATATAATAGACGTTGCTTATGTTTTGCATCCGAGCTAGTCCAGCCCCCGCTTTGTTATTAGTTAAGTAACATAACGGGTGTGATGGGGCCCCGTGGCGAATGTGGATGGAATAAGCGTACGTTGTATTTTCGTTGTTTTCTGCAATGGTAGGTTAATTGATGGGACTGCATTAAATTAATGCAAAGCAAACAAACCAAAGCTGAATCGTTGAAACAAATTTTAAAACAACTCGATTATTTTAAAACAGCAGACTTTTAAATGCGGAGCTTAAACCACTCCTTTTAAAAGCTATCAGGTTCCTTCAATATATCAAGTTCACTACGTTCACGATTTCTCCAAAATCATTCGTAGCCCTCCGTCATTTCATATGAATAGTCAGTAGTATTCAAGCTATGTTTGTTGGCCTTCGTCAAGGCATAATGATTGGTAGCTGCCGGGTGTTCATATGTAGCATAGATAGATGCGTTGGTTTAGGACAGTCGTACTACTATTTTGGCCTTCGTCAAGGGTATGTACGGATGGGTTCAAATTAACCTGGACAATGACGGGTATAACTTAACATGTGACATATGATATGTTGGCCATCGTCAAGGTCATAAGAGCATGGGGCAAAAAATCCGCATCGGGTGTTTCTAAAGAAACTGAAACTTTCTAGTGCTGCATACCATTTGGAGTGTGATAATGTTGGTAGGATTCCTTTAGGATTATCACACAATGATATTTGGATCCCGATCCTACTGTGAGTATCCGCTACTCCTTGGGAGTTTCTTCACTTAACGATTAATGTTATAAATCTAGTAGGTGTCTAGAACAGTGTTAGCGGGGCTATGCCTCCAGGGAAAAGAGGTTTTTTAATTAAGGAACTTCGCGAAAGCGTTGTAAAATCTCCCTCGAAGTACCGACACTAGCCTGGCCGAACGGTTAAGCAAGTATTGTCCGGTGAGATCAATCCTGACTAATTTTTCTTTTATGGTTTAAGGAAGGATTCGAGAAACAGTGGGAGCCATCCTGTTTAGATAAACTTGCATGAGCATCATGCTGAGTGTATTCTTCTCTCTCCCCTAAATTGCAGCGACCAGGTGACCAGATTAGGTTACAGATAGGTAATAAAATGACTGAGTTATACTATATTGACTGGCAAAGGTTTGTCCAGATGTCCATTACCTATGACAAGCTAGACCACCTCATTACTACTCAAGCCCCCGCCGCCCTAGGTCCAGTTTCCATCGTCATGGATGTTGATATCCGTAAGACAAGGGAAAAAGACTGTGCGAATTCCAAGTGTCTCGTGTTGGCCTAATTGGATGGTGAATACCAGAGGCATCACGAGAAGATGGACTTAGTTCCTATCTTCCTCCATAACAATGTTTTATAAGGAGAGCAATCTTGTATCGCAAGATATGGGACCTCAAAAGAATTGCTTCAGGCGAGGTTGGTTGTCGGGTCATCTGTAGGAGACCACGTCCCTACAATGATTAGCTATATTAAAAAGCTCATGGACTTGGAGACCACGTTAGAGAACGAGTCATGTACCGACTTGATTCTACAGTCCCTACCTCCTACTTACGCCCATGGGAAGAAAGTTATACTTCCAGTTGAGGGCACCCTGAAGGAAACCAGGGAGACACCCGCTCTGCTTATTGGGGAATCTTCCTCTTCTGGATCTAAGGCGGATGCCAAGGGTGAGAAGAAGAAGACCTTCACATAGCCGATAGGCGGTGTCGATAAGGTAGAAGAAAAGAGAAAGGAAAAAGTTTCGGGGTTAACAGTAGGGAATGAGGGATGTTCCTATTGTTACGGGAAAGGGCATTGGTAAAAGGGATGTAGGGCTTGGAAAGCCAGAATCCAGGATCCGAAACATGTTGTGGCTTCGACTTCGGGTGTGTTTGTGATTGAAAACGGTTTGTCAATTAACTCCACTTCCTGGGTACTAGATACCAGATTAGGATCTCATATCTGTAATTCATTACAGGCTTTAAGAAACCGTAGAGTTATCAGGACATGTGATATGACTCTCAAGGTTGCTAACGGAATGAGCGTGGACACTGTATCCGTAGGGTATATCACCTAGAATTGACAAGTGGCCAGATATTGATTCTACGTAACTGTTTGTGTATACCAAGTCTAGTTTGTAAGAGATGTGGTTCACATCCACCTAAATCAAATTTTGATTGGGTCAGGTACACTAGAGGAATATATATATTGAATCAGGCTCGGGTTTTCAAATATCCAGATCACACTTAAAAAAAGTCTCCAGAATTAAATAAGGCTCTCTTAAGGCATTATAGACTGGGTCACATCAATGAAACACGGTTGACGAAGTTACATAGAGAGGGATATTTGGATCTGTTCGAATATTAGTCTTATGCAACTTGTCAATCTTGACTCATAAGAAAGATGACAAAGACTCCGTTCACTGGACACGGAGTAAGAGTGAGCGAGCTCTTGGGACTCATACACAGCGACGTGTGTAGTCCAATATTTACAGACGCATGAAGTGGTTATTCCTATTTCATTACTTTTACGAATAATTTCTCTAGGTTAGGACATGTCTTCTTGTGAAAGCATAAATCCAAACCCTTTAAAAAATTCCAGGAATATAAGAATAAAGTGGAAAAACAAACAGGCAAAAGTATCAAGACACTGAGGTCTGATCGACGTGGTGAATACTTAAATTGCCGAGTTCCTGGATTACCTAAAAGAGAATGGAATTCTCTCTCAGCTTACTCCTCCATACACACCACAACACAACGGTGTATAGGAAAGGCAGAACAGAACCCTATTGGATATTGTTCGTTCCATGATAAGTAACGCCGAGTTGCCGCGATCCTTCTGAAGTTAAGCACCAGAATAAGCTGCATATCTTTTGAATAAGGTTCCTACCAAGACTGTGCCTACCACACCATATCAGATGTGGAGTGGGAAGATACCCTATCTTCAGTATCTGAAGATATAGGGATGTCCAGCTTTTGTTGAAAAGCAGTATGCGGACAAGATCGAGGCACGCTCAGTACTATGTAAGTTTGTGGGATACCCAAAGAACTCCAGGGGGTATCTTTCCTATTACGCAGAGGAACAAAAGGTTTTTGTTCCTCGTCATGCCCATTTTTTTGGAAAATCATTTTTTTAAAAGGAAATAGTGGGAGCGCAATAGAACTGGAAGAAAATCCAGAACCATAAACTATTACTAAAAGTATTGTAGAACCAGAGGTTTCAAAAGAACTGGACATCCCTACGCCAATCCACAGGACTAGTAGGCAGTCTCATCCATCCGAGAGATACTACGGTTTTCTCATAGACGGGGATCGAAAGGATTGCATCATTGACAATGATGAGCCAACTAGCTTCTAGTAAGCCATTCAAAGCGGCGACTCGGTAAAATGGCTGGATGCAATGCGGACCGAAATGGAGTCCATGTACACCAACAAAGTATGCACTTTGAACATTGCTCCAGAAGGGGTAAAACCCATAGGATACAAATGGATCTTCAGAAAGAAGATTGGTGTAGATGGATAGGTTGAAACCTATAAGGCTAGACTTGTTGCAAAAGGTTTTCGTTAAAGACCTGGTTTGGACCATGATGAAACCTTTTCTCCAGTGTCTATGCCCAAATCAATTCGGATCCTTCTTACCATTGCTGGCTTCCAAAATTTTGAGATCCGGCAGATGGAAGTAAAGACGGCTTTTCTAAATGGTAATTTGGAAGAGTGCGTCTATATAGATCTGCCAGAGGGTTTCAATCAGAGTGGGAGCCGCGGGACAGCGTGCAAGTTGCTTAAGTCCATTTATGGACTAAAGCAGGCATCGCGGAGTTGGAAGATCTGTTTTTATTGAGATAGTCAAAGAATTCAACTTTATCAAAAATCCAGATGAACCATGCATTTATAGTAAGATTGTAGCAAGAACTATGGAATTCCTCGTTGAGTATGTGGATGACATTCTCTTGATAGGAAATGACATTCCTATGCTACAATCAGTCAAAGGATTCTTGTCACAAAAGTTCTCCCTGAAAGACCTAGGTGATACCAACTACATTCTGGGGATCCAGATCTATTGTGATAGATCAAAAAGGAAAGTGGGACTTTCACAGTCAAGGTACATCAACACCATACTAAAAATATTTAGTATGGAAGATTCAAAGCGCGGTAGTCTACCGACTTGTCACTGAATCACCCTCTCCAAAGAGATGTCTTTCAAGACTGATTTGGAAAAGGCTCGCATCATATCTATACCCTACGCTTCTATGGTAGGCTCTATAATGTATGCGATGTTGTGTACCAGACCAGATATTGCTTACGTACTTTGCGTTGTAAGCCGGTATCAGTCAACCCTAGGAGGGAAGCACTAGATAGAAGTAAAGAACATTCTCAAGTACCTGAGAAAGACTAAGGAGATGTTCTTGGTGTATGGCGGAAAAGGACCTCCAAATCGAGGTCTTTGCTAACTCCAGTTTCCAGAGTGATAAGAATGACTCCAAGTCCATGTCAGGTTATGGCTTTATCCTCAGTGCAAGGGCGATCTGTTGGAAGAGCTCCAATCAGGACACTGTTGCAAACTCGACGAAGGAAACAGAGTAGTTCGCTGCATGAGACGCCGCAAAAGAGGCAGTCTGGATGAGGAAGTTCTTAATTGAACTTCAGGAGGTTCCTTCTATTTGTTGGTCCAATACTTTAGTATTGCGACAACATACGGCACTATAGCTTTAGGGAAGGAACCCAGGTCCCATCAGAGATCCAGACATATCTTAAGGCGGTACCACCTGATCATGGAGATCGTAGATCCTCAGGAGATCAAGGTGAGGAGAGTAGATATGGAGAACAATACTACAGATCCAATCACAGAGGCCATCCCTCAGACAGTATTCGGGAGGCTATTCGAGATCTTCGATCTGTGATATGCCAGTATATCGCCTTAGTGCAAGTGGGAGATTGTTAGTGATATATGCCCTAGAGGCCATTATTGTATCATACTGGATTGTATATTACTTAATGAGAGCTTGGGATATACACGGATATAGTAATAGTCTTGCTCGAAATGGTAGTATGCTATCCGGTTTGTTTCTACCTCAATATGTGCATGTGTTTTCTTAGCATATTGCTTATACATTTGGTAGAGCCCTTAGGATCTTTGCTTGATTACCAGCGTCTTGATGGCAGTCACACTAGTGGGGGCTAGGTAGTCTATAAGCACATCCTATACAGGTCCCTAGTCGTAGGATTATCGAGACGGGGTATCGATACTCCACTGTAGACTAGTGTATACGCTTCTCATCCCAGCAGGGGAGATGGTCTGTCCCACAGCCATTAGTACGTCGTACTGGAGATAGTATACAGGTGTTCATTAGCTTATGAGTACACTGGACAGGAGTCGTCGGGAACTGTTGGTAGGTATTATACCTATCGTCGTGTAGCAGTTCCCAGGTGACATGAGTACAGTATAATCCGTCGACTCGACACTGCTACATCGCCTCGAGTCAGTTCCCACTGTACTTTGATTACTATCCTACCACGACTCAAAGGAGTCATGCAAATAGGTTTTAGTTAGGTGCAGTCCTGAAGCACTTGGAGGCAGTGGCGGTTAGATAGTATTCGTCTTTCTTAGTATTAGGGGTTGATATCGCGCTGTGTTCGGAAAGCCATTACACAAAGTCCTTGGCTAAGGCAAGTGAGATTTACTGGTAGGTATTCCAGTACTTTCTCAGGGTGTATTGGGCTACTCTCTGACATGACTTATTGCGCTATTACGGGTCTGACGATTACTGCCCTTAGGCCCGATATGCGATACTCTTAGAAGAACAGACCGGATTGTACAGAGATTGTCACATTTAGGCCCAGTAGGAGTTTGGATGGGTTTTCCTCATCGGCCTTCTTATCGACATCTACCTGGGGACCGTTACGTGCAGCTAGTACCGCTTGCGGCCTGTGGTTAAACCCACTGGCAGCGTAGTGTCGAGTCTTTAGAGTCCCACAAAGAGAGTTTCCCTACACTGGGCAAAAGATGTAGAGGCTGTATGGTTTTACGGCAGGGCTTCGATCATGTACGTGCACTTGTGCGCATATGATGTTCGGACGGATAATACCAGTGGGCTTTGGTTTAAACCGGATCCTAGTATTATATTGATGGATCAGTTTCGTCTCTTTGTATCCGTGTTTCTCGGAACACGAATGCGGGTATGTATATACGGATGAGAGGGGCGTAGAAGGAGACACCTCATTAGGGTTTTGACCATTTACTCGATTAAAACAATTATGAGGTGGAGGAAAGTATTTGTTATTTTTGTAAATGATTATCGAGGCATGGCTACTTGTTTTGACTACTTGATTTGGTTTGACCACTTGACTTGGTTTGACTCTTTGACTAGATATTTCTTGTGAGATATTTTAAGGCACTAGATATTTTGGGCGAGATATTTTCTTGCCATGCTTGTATTCAAGTCAAGAGAGCCATCTCATTTTGATCATTATCATTATCAAAAATCATTTCTCTTTCCTCAAGCTAGCTCTCTTCTTCTTCCTCTCAACTAAAACCCTAAAAGCTCTCATGTGTTGAGAATCCTAGTGTTCCAAGAGACAAAGCACTCCATCTTCATACTCTACACCTTCTAGGACTTCTAGTTTAGCGAACTAGAAGCCGTAGTTACCTTGGATTTGAGATAGGAGCTCGGACTATAGACTCTCGGGTGGATCGTCTTTGACTCGAGGAAGCCGATGAGGTTACTACGATCCGGATCGATCCTTGGAGCCTACGAAGATGAGGAGGACATCGATGAAGACCCGAAGGATATGTATCGTGAGGTATAACTTCATATCTGAGTAGTTAAACCTCTTGTAGTTTGCTAGCTATGGTTTATATTCGATCCTTGGTTCTAGTCGGTGTTGCGAAGCCCGTAAAAATCATTTTTTTGCAATTTCTGCCTCCCCGCAAACTCGTGGGGCGCACAACATTGACTTACAGTGGTATCAGAGCCTCTCATAAACTATAGATAGCTAGTAGCGATGTTAGAATTCCACCGGTTTTTGTCGCGCAAAAACTGCCGAAAAACAGTTTTCAAAAATAAAATTTTGAGTGGTTTACACACCACGCGGGCTCACGGTTTGAACCGAGAAGATGTGGGATGGAGCATGCGTACCCCGGGGACCCTCCGAGAGGGGGTCCGAACGGCTGGGCCCACTCTCCAAGACCACCACAAGGTGGTCTTGGCGGTGGGGACCCAAAACTGCCGCACCTTGGGCAGTTTCGGGTCTGCCTCACCCCCTGGACACCTCGTGGTGGACTTGGGGGTGGGATACCCCCTCTAATCCTACTCAAATTTAATTTCATGCTCTAACTTCCTGCGAAGGTTCGGGTGCGTTTCGTTTTGATTCAGACTCCCGGATTGGCTTAAAACGATCGTTTTTGGAACTTTAACTCACTAGATTTTCATGTCTTGGAAAATTGGTTAAGTTTGCTAATTGCGTGCGGAATTCTAACGTCGTAGTTACTTTACTAGCTTTGTGTTGTATATATGTGTTTGGAAACGTCGACTAATTGCTATACGTCGATTAGTCGGGTTGCACATATTTGTGATGTTGTTATGATGGTTTGTGTATATGAACTTGTTGGATCGTCGTGAATGAATGGCCGGGGATATGAGATGAGGGTTTTCTTTCTTTCATTCGATGTATAAATTTGTAAAGTGATGTAATATTATTTTGCGGGGCATATCCAGGTTGAGCTAGCAGCCACCGTTGTATTATTTCTTTTATTGTTTTTGCTCCTAGGATAGACCCAAGGTGGGGTGCATAAACTACAGGGTATTTTGAAGTGCCGAGTGACCTACTCACTTTGTTGAGAGAGGTTGCTTCACTTCGGGTATTTGGTGGGTAGTTTGCCACACCCGTAGGGGTCTAGAGTGGGGTTTGGCTATTCATCACGACCGTGGCCGTCTTTCGTTACAGGCTCAAACGAAATACGAAATTTCTAATATATCTAATGTGTTCATCTGTGATCTGGAATGCCTATCATTGCGTCTGACGAATGGATATTATATATATTATATAATAGACGTTGCTTATGTTTTGCATCCGAGCTAGTCCAGCCCCCGCTTTGTTATTAGTTAAGTAACATAACGGGTGTGATGGGGCCCCGTGGCGAATGTGGATGGAATAAGCGTACGTTGTATTTTCGTTGTTTTCTGCAATGGTAGGTTAATTGATGGGACTGCATTAAATTAATGCAAAGCAAACAAACCAAAGCTGAATCGTTGAAACAAATTTTAAAACAACTCGATTATTTTAAAACAGCAGACTTTTAAATGCGGAGCTTAAACCACTCCTTTTAAAAGCTATCAGGTTCCTTCAATATATCAAGTTCACTACGTTCACGATTTCTCCAAAATCATTCGTAGCCCTCCGTCATTTCATATGAATAGTCAGTAGTATTCAAGCTATGTTTGTTGGCCTTCGTCAAGGCATAATGATTGGTAGCTGCCGGGTGTTCATATGTAGCATAGATAGATGCGTTGGTTTAGGACAGTCGTACTACTATTTTGGCCTTCGTCAAGGGTATGTACGGATGGGTTCAAATTAACCTGGACAATGACGGGTATAACTTAACATGTGACATATGATATGTTGGCCATCGTCAAGGTCATAAGAGCATGGGGCAAAAAATCCGCATCGGGTGTTTCTAAAGAAACTGAAACTTTCTAGTGCTGCATACCATTTGGAGTGTGATAATGTTGGTAGGATTCCTTTAGGATTATCACACAATGATATTTGGATCCCGATCCTACTGTGAGTATCCGCTACTCCTTGGGAGTTTCTTCACTTAACGATTAATGTTATAAATCTAGTAGGTGTCTAGAACAGTGTTAGCGGGGCTATGCCTCCAGGGAAAAGAGGTTTTTTAATTAAGGAACTTCGCGAAAGCGTTGTAAAATCTCCCTCGAAGTACCGACACTAGCCTGGACGAACGGTTAAGCAAGTATTGTCCGGTGAGATCAATCCTGACTAATTCTTCTTTTATGGTTTAAGGAAGGATTCGAGAAACAGTGGGAGCCATCCTGTTTAGATAAACTTGCATGAGCATCATGCTGAGTGTATTCTTCTCTCTCCCCTAAATTGCAGCGACCAGGTGACCAGATTAGGTTACAGATAGGTAATAAAATGACTGAGTTATACTATATTGACTGGCAAAGGTTTGTCCAGATGTCCATTACCTATGACAAGCTAGACCACCTCATTACTACTCAAGCCCCCGCCGCCCTAGGTCCAGTTTCCATCGTCATGGATGTTGATATCCGTAAGACAAGGGAAAAAGACTGTGCGAATTCCAAGTGTCTCGTGTTGGCCTAATTGGATGGTGAATACCAGAGGCATCACGAGAAGATGGACTTAGTTCCTATCTTCCTCCATAACAATGTTTTATAAGGAGAGCAATCTTGTATCGCAAGATATGGGACCTCAAAAGAATTGCTTCAGGCGAGGTTGGCTGTCGGGTCATCTGTAGGAGACCACGTCCCTACAATGATTAGCTATATTAAAAAGCTCATGGACTTGGAGACCACGTTAGAGAACGAGTCATGTACCGACTTGATTCTACAGTCCCTACCTCCTACTTACGCCCATGGGAAGAAAGTTATACTTCCAGTTGAGGGCACCCTGAAGGAAACCAGGGAGACACCCGCTCTGCTTATTGGGGAATCTTCCTCTTCTGGATCTAAGGCGGATGCCAAGGGTGAGAAGAAGAAGACCTTCACATAGCCGATAGGCGGTGTCGATAAGGTAGAAGAAAAGAGAAAGGAAAAAGTTTCGGGGTTAACAGTAGGGAATGAGGGATGTTCCTATTGTTACGGGAAAGGGCATTGGTAAAAGGGATGTAGGGCTTGGAAAGCCAGAATCCAGGATCCGAAACATGTTGTGGCTTCGACTTCGGGTGTGTTTGTGATTGAAAACGGTTTGTCAATTAACTCCACTTCCTGGGTACTAGATACCAGATTAGGATCTCATATCTGTAATTCATTACAGGCTTTAAGAAACCGTAGAGTTATCAGGACATGTGATATGACTCTCAAGGTTGCTAACGGAATGAGCGTGGACACTGTATCCGTAGGGTATATCACCTAGAATTGACAAGTGGCCAGATATTGATTCTACGTAACTGTTTGTGTATACCAAGTCTAGTTTGTAAGAGATGTGGTTCACATCCACCTAAATCAAATTTTGATTGGGTCAGGTACACTAGAGGAATATATATATTGAATCAGGCTCGGGTTTTCAAATATCCAGATCACACTTAAAAAAAGTCTCCAGAATTAAATAAGGCTCTCTTAAGGCATTATAGACTGGGTCACATCAATGAAACACGGTTGACGAAGTTACATAGAGAGGGATATTTGGATCTGTTCGAATATTAGTCTTATGCAACTTGTCAATCTTGACTCATAAGAAAGATGACAAAGACTCCGTTCACTGGACACGGAGTAAGAGTGAGCGAGCTCTTGGGACTCATACACAGCGACGTGTGTAGTCCAATATTTACAGACGCATGAAGTGGTTATTCCTATTTCATTACTTTTACGAATAATTTCTCTAGGTTAGGACATGTCTTCTTGTGAAAGCATAAATCCAAACCCTTTAAAAAATTCCAGGAATATAAGAATAAAGTGGAAAAACAAACAGGCAAAAGTATCAAGACACTGAGGTCTGATCGACGTGGTGAATACTTAAATTGCCGAGTTCCTGGATTACCTAAAAGAGAATGGAATTCTCTCTCAGCTTACTCCTCCATACACACCACAACACAACGGTGTATAGGAAAGGCAGAACAGAACCCTATTGGATATTGTTCGTTCCATGATAAGTAACGCCGAGTTGCCGCGATCCTTCTGAAGTTAAGCACCAGAATAAGCTGCATATCTTTTGAATAAGGTTCCTACCAAGACTGTGCCTACCACACCATATCAGATGTGGAGTGGGAAGATACCCTATCTTCAGTATCTGAAGATATAGGGATGTCCAGCTTTTGTTGAAAAGCAGTATGCGGACAAGATCGAGGCACGCTCAGTACTATGTAAGTTTGTGGGATACCCAAAGAACTCCAGGGGGTATCTTTCCTATTACGCAGAGGAACAAAAGGTTTTTGTTCCTCGTCATGCCCATTTTTTTGGAAAATCATTTTTTTAAAAGGAAATAGTGGGAGCGCAATAGAACTGGAAGAAAATCCAGAACCATAAACTATTACTAAAAGTATTGTAGAACCAGAGGTTTCAAAAGAACTGGACATCCCTACGCCAATCCACAGGACTAGTAGGCAGTCTCATCCATCCGAGAGATACTACGGTTTTCTCATAGACGGGGATCGAAAGGATTGCATCATTGACAATGATGAGCCAACTAGCTTCTAGTAAGCCATTCAAAGCGGCGACTCGGTAAAATGGCTGGATGCAATGCGGACCGAAATGGAGTCCATGTACACCAACAAAGTATGCACTTTGAACATTGCTCCAGAAGGGGTAAAACCCATAGGATACAAATGGATCTTCAGAAAGAAGATTGGTGTAGATGGATAGGTTGAAACCTATAAGGCTAGACTTGTTGCAAAAGGTTTTCGTTAAAGACCTGGTTTGGACCATGATGAAACCTTTTCTCCAGTGTCTATGCCCAAATCAATTCGGATCCTTCTTACCATTGCTGGCTTCCAAAATTTTGAGATCCGGCAGATGGAAGTAAAGACGGCTTTTCTAAATGGTAATTTGGAAGAGTGCGTCTATATAGATCTGCCAGAGGGTTTCAATCAGAGTGGGAGCCGCGGGACAGCGTGCAAGTTGCTTAAGTCCATTTATGGACTAAAGCAGGCATCGCGGAGTTGGAAGATCTGTTTTTATTGAGATAGTCAAAGAATTCAACTTTATCAAAAATCCAGATGAACCATGCATTTATAGTAAGATTGTAGCAAGAACTATGGAATTCCTCGTTGAGTATGTGGATGACATTCTCTTGATAGGAAATGACATTCCTATGCTACAATCAGTCAAAGGATTCTTGTCACAAAAGTTCTCCCTGAAAGACCTAGGTGATACCAACTACATTCTGGGGATCCAGATCTATTGTGATAGATCAAAAAGGAAAGTGGGACTTTCACAGTCAAGGTACATCAACACCATACTAAAAATATTTAGTATGGAAGATTCAAAGCGCGGTAGTCTACCGACTTGTCACTGAATCACCCTCTCCAAAGAGATGTCTTTCAAGACTGATTTGGAAAAGGCTCGCATCATATCTATACCCTACGCTTCTATGGTAGGCTCTATAATGTATGCGATGTTGTGTACCAGACCAGATATTGCTTACGTACTTTGCGTTGTAAGCCGGTATCAGTCAACCCTAGGAGGGAAGCACTAGATAGAAGTAAAGAACATTCTCAAGTACCTGAGAAAGACTAAGGAGATGTTCTTGGTGTATGGCGGAAAAGGACCTCCAAATCGAGGTCTTTGCTAACTCCAGTTTCCAGAGTGATAAGAATGACTCCAAGTCCATGTCAGGTTATGGCTTTATCCTCAGTGCAAGGGCGATCTGTTGGAAGAGCTCCAATCAGGACACTGTTGCAAACTCGACGAAGGAAACAGAGTAGTTCGCTGCATGAGACGCCGCAAAAGAGGCAGTCTGGATGAGGAAGTTCTTAATTGAACTTCAGGAGGTTCCTTCTATTTGTTGGTCCAATACTTTAGTATTGCGACAACATACGGCACTATAGCTTTAGGGAAGGAACCCAGGTCCCATCAGAGATCCAGACATATCTTAAGGCGGTACCACCTGATCATGGAGATCGTAGATCCTCAGGAGATCAAGGTGAGGAGAGTAGATATGGAGAACAATACTACAGATCCAATCACAGAGGCCATCCCTCAGACAGTATTCGGGAGGCTATTCGAGATCTTCGATCTGTGATATGCCAGTATATCGCCTTAGTGCAAGTGGGAGATTGTTAGTGATATATGCCCTAGAGGCCATTATTGTATCATACTGGATTGTATATTACTTAATGAGAGCTTGGGATATACACGGATATAGTAATAGTCTTGCTCGAAATGGTAGTATGCTATCCGGTTTGTTTCTACCTCAATATGTGCATGTGTTTTCTTAGCATATTGCTTATACATTTGGTAGAGCCCTTAGGATCTTTGCTTGATTACCAGCGTCTTGATGGCAGTCACACTAGTGGGGGCTAGGTAGTCTATAAGCACATCCTATACAGGTCCCTAGTCGTAGGATTATCGAGACGGGGTATCGATACTCCACTGTAGACTAGTGTATACGCTTCTCATCCCAGCAGGGGAGATGGTCTGTCCCACAGCCATTAGTACGTCGTACTGGAGATAGTATACAGGTGTTCATTAGCTTATGAGTACACTGGACAGGAGTCGTCGGGAACTGTTGGTAGGTATTATACCTATCGTCGTGTAGCAGTTCCCAGGTGACATGAGTACAGTATAATCCGTCGACTCGACACTGCTACATCGCCTCGAGTCAGTTCCCACTGTACTTTGATTACTATCCTACCACGACTCAAAGGAGTCATGCAAATAGGTTTTAGTTAGGTGCAGTCCTGAAGCACTTGGAGGCAGTGGCGGTTAGATAGTATTCGTCTTTCTTAGTATTAGGGGTTGATATCGCGCTGTGTTCGGAAAGCCATTACACAAAGTCCTTGGCTAAGGCAAGTGAGATTTACTGGTAGGTATTCCAGTACTTTCTCAGGGTGTATTGGGCTACTCTCTGACATGACTTATTGCGCTATTACGGGTCTGACGATTACTGCCCTTAGGCCCGATATGCGATACTCTTAGAAGAACAGACCGGATTGTACAGAGATTGTCACATTTAGGCCCAGTAGGAGTTTGGATGGGTTTTCCTCATCGGCCTTCTTATCGACATCTACCTGGGGACCGTTACGTGCAGCTAGTACCGCTTGCGGCCTGTGGTTAAACCCACTGGCAGCGTAGTGTCGAGTCTTTAGAGTCCCACAAAGAGAGTTTCCCTACACTGGGCAAAAGATGTAGAGGCTGTATGGTTTTACGGCAGGGCTTCGATCATGTACGTGCACTTGTGCGCATATGATGTTCGGACGGATAATACCAGTGGGCTTTGGTTTAAACCGGATCCTAGTATTATATTGATGGATCAGTTTCGTCTCTTTGTATCCGTGTTTCTCGGAACACGAATGCGGGTATGTATATACGGATGAGAGGGGCGTAGAAGGAGACACCTCATTAGGGTTTTGACCATTTACTCGATTAAAACAATTATGAGGTGGAGGAAAGTATTTGTTATTTTTGTAAATGATTATCGAGGCATGGCTACTTGTTTTGACTACTTGATTTGGTTTGACCACTTGACTTGGTTTGACTCTTTGACTAGATATTTCTTGTGAGATATTTTAAGGCACTAGATATTTTGGGCGAGATATTTTCTTGCCATGCTTGTATTCAAGTCAAGAGAGCCATCTCATTTTGATCATTATCATTATCAAAAATCATTTCTCTTTCCTCAAGCTAGCTCTCTTCTTCTTCCTCTCAACTAAAACCCTAAAAGCTCTCATGTGTTGAGAATCCTAGTGTTCCAAGAGACAAAGCACTCCATCTTCATACTCTACACCTTCTAGGACTTCTAGTTTAGCGAACTAGAAGCCGTAGTTACCTTGGATTTGAGATAGGAGCTCGGACTATAGACTCTCGGGTGGATCGTCTTTGACTCGAGGAAGCCGATGAGGTTACTACGATCCGGATCGATCCTTGGAGCCTACGAAGATGAGGAGGACATCGATGAAGACCCGAAGGATATGTATCGTGAGGTATAACTTCATATCTGAGTAGTTAAACCTCTTGTAGTTTGCTAGCTATGGTTTATATTCGATCCTTGGTTCTAGTCGGTGTTGCGAAGCCCGTAAAAATCATTTTTTGCAATTTCTGCCTCCCCGCAAACTCGTGGGGCGCACAACATTGACTTACAGTGGTATCAGAGCCTCTCATAAACTATAGATAGCTAGTAGCGATGTTAGAATTCCACCGGTTTTTGTCGCGCAAAAACTGCCGAAAAACAGTTTTCAAAAATAAAATTTTGAGTGGTTTACACACCACGCGGGCTCACGGTTTGAACCGAGAAGATGTGGGATGGAGCATGCGTACCCCGGGGACCCTCCGAGAGGGGGTCCGAACGGCTGGGCCCACTCTCCAAGACCACCACAAGGTGGTCTTGGCGGTGGGGACCCAAAACTGCCGCACCTTGGGCAGTTTCGGGTCTGCCTCACCCCCTGGACACCTCGTGGTGGACTTGGGGGTGGGATACCCCCTCTAATCCTACTCAAATTTAATTTCATGCTCTAACTTCCCTGCGAAGGTTCGGGTGCGTTTCGTTTTGATTCAGACTCCCGGATTGGCTTAAAACGATCGTTTTTGGAACTTTAACTCACTAGATTTTCATGTCTTGGAAAATTGGTTAAGTTTGCTAATTGCGTGCGGAATTCTAACGTCGTAGTTACTTTACTAGCTTTGTGTTGTATATATGTGTTTGGAAACGTCGACTAATTGCTATACGTCGATTAGTCGGGTTGCACATATTTGTGATGTTGTTATGATGGTTTGTGTATATGAACTTGTTGGATCGTCGTGAATGAATGGCCGGGGATATGAGATGAGGGTTTTCTTTCTTTCATTCGATGTATA